>OX344801.1:6504690-7873845 GCA_947034925.1 Eudemis profundana
CAGGAGTCCATGCCCGGCCTCGCGGGCACCGTGGCCGGCTACAGCTCCACTCTGGTGAGTCCACACATACACAAATGTAGAGGCACAAGCCAGTATGATTTGCGCACGGGCTGGTGCCACGAGTGCTGGCGCGCCGTGGCCAGGAGGAGTAGAGGCAGGTGAATCCATACAAATACATACGTGTGGCAAATTAGTCATATAGATATAGCAAACGGAGCAAATATCTATACTATACTATATAAAATTGGCTTACAATCAGACCGAGACCTAGATTGAAACTAATACAGTATTTATATCCTTGTTGAGAGTTTCCTTGTGATAATAATGGTAATGATGCAAGTGAAACCGCGGGTAAATGCTAGAAATAGATCTAGAGGTGGCGTGTTCACTGATTGATACCAAACACAGCTCATGGGATACCTTTGGCGTCTCGGATACCCCCCTGTTTTGGTGGTGTCGCCGGGAATCACCTAGTCCACTAACCAATAGAAAAAACCTCTCATTTTCTCAATCCCTAATCCTTCCTTCTCCGGTATGTACAGTCTCATGCGAGCTACCTGTGCACAACCATCCAAGAGTACCGAGACCTCCAGAAACAGCAGATTGATGAGCAGAAGGCGCTGGAAAAAAAGGTCTCTATACCTCGTTTTTTTAGCATTAGAAAAAAAACTAAAATCTATACATTTGAATTTTCATACGAGATTCCACTGCGGAAAATTGTGCAGTTTGTACTACAATTTGAGTTATGAACGTCTTTGACTGTGCTATTTATTATCGCTCATTCCCAAAATATCGCATTCCTAACATACCAGATTTTTAAAATACCAAATTCTCGATACATCAGATTCTAGTATACCAGATTTCCAAAATAATACATCCAACAAAGTTATTTAGATCCTTGAGTAACTTGAGTACTTATTTATTTATAAAAATACATAACAGTCTTACAGTTTCCACCATGCTAGATTTATAATCTAGTTAATGGGAATGTGATAAGACAGGAATCTGGTAAATCGAGAATCGGGTATTTTAAAAAATCTAGTATTTTAAAAAATCTGGTATTTCGGGAATGCGGTATTTTGGGCACGAGCGTTTATTATGAGACTTCTTGTCTTAAAGAAACGAAGTATAAGGACGCAATGGATAGTGTTGTTTATATCCGGATTTCATTACCTATGCACTCTTCCAATCGTCGAAATCTTATTTTAAATGATCTTTACAGCTATTTCCTTGTATACATTGCATTTGATTATCATTATATATTTATTTTGAATATTGGCCGTTGTCAGGTTTTTTTAATTGTTTATATTTTTGCAGCTACAAGACATAGAGCAGGCAGAGAAAGGCGAGAACATTTACTTCTGCACTAACTGCTTCAAGCGATATATCGTCACACAAAACAATGAGGAAATAGTAAGCTGCTTCTTCACTATATGTTTAGTATTTTACACAATTATAAATACACGCACGATCCATTAACGTAATGTCACACAATATGTACATATGTAAATAATCTAATTAGTCACGTTTTTCCAAAAATGAAATGAAATGAAATGAAATAATTTATTTCTGTAAGTAGGCCTCAAGGGCTCTTTCACATGTCTGATTCTTTCTTTTGGTAAAAGTATTATTTTTGCCCGCATTTTGTGTACCTTCAGACAAAAAAAAACGTTGTATTTGCACAAATTCTCAAACTATCACGAGGCATCCAAGTTAAACTTTATAAATCAAATCAGAGATCAGTCAACTTTATTTAATCTTTCAATCGCTCATTCACAAAATACTAAAATACCAGATTCTCGATATACCAGATTCCCAAAATAATACATCCAACAAAATCATTTACATCCTTGAGAACACTACGATTTTAAAATCTAGTGTAACGGGAATGTGGTAAGACAAGAATCTGATAAATCGAGAATCTGGTATTTTGAAAAATCTGGTATCCTGGGAATACGGTATTTTGGGCATGAGTGCTTTCAATAAGAGTAATTTTTCATTTTGGCTGCTGGACAAAATATTATCATTCATCTTAAACACTTTTCTGACATTACTTATTAGAATAGAATTATTAGTGGTAAACAGCCTTGTCGTTATACGGTGTGTGTACAAGAGTGCCGTGTGTGTATGTTCATAGAAGCTGGTAGGCGGCGTTTCAACGACGAGCGTGGGCGTGTCGGCGGGAGACAGCGGCGACGGCATCGCGCCGCGCGTCGAGCGCCCGCCCGGCAGCACCGGCGACGAGCCTAGATCCACGGTAACGTGTGTGTGTGTTCATACAAGTAGGTACACAGCGTGTCGACGAGCGTGGGCGTGTCGGCGGGAGACAGCGGCGACGGCATCGCGCCGCGCGTCGAGCGCCCGCCCGGCAGCACCGGCGACGAGCCTAGATCCACGGTAACGTGTGTGTGTGTTCATACAAGTAGGTACACAGCGTGTCGACGAGCGTGGGCGTGTCGGCGGGAGACAGCGGCGACGGCATCGCGCCGCGCGTCGAGCGCCCGCCCGGCAGCACCGGCGACGAGCCTAGATCCACGGTAACGTGTGTGTGTGTTCATACAAGTAGGTACACAGCGTGTCGACGAGCGTGGGCGTGTCGGCGGGAGACAGCGGCGACGGCATCGCGCCGCGCGTCGAGCGCCCGCCCGGCAGCACCGGCGACGAGCCTAGATCCACGGTAACGTGTGTGTGTGTTCATACAAGTAGGTACACAGCGTGTCGACGAGCGTGGGCGTGTCGGCGGGAGACAGCGGCGACGGCATCGCGCCGCGCGTCGAGCGCCCGCCCGGCAGCACCGGCGACGAGCCTAGATCCACGGTAACGTGTGTGTGTGTTCATACAAGTAGGTACACAGCGTGTCGACGAGCGTGGGCGTGTCGGCGGGAGACAGCGGCGACGGCATCGCGCCGCGCGTCGAGCGCCCGCCCGGCAGCACCGGCGACGAGCCTAGATCCACGGTAACGTGTGTGTGTGTTCATACAAGTAGGTACACAGCGTGTCGACGAGCGTGGGCGTGTCGGCGGGAGACAGCGGCGACGGCATCGCGCCGCGCGTCGAGCGCCCGCCCGGCAGCACCGGCGACGAGCCTAGATCCACGGTAACGTGTGTGTGTGTTCATACAAGTAGGTACACAGCGTGTCGACGAGCGTGGGCGTGTCGGCGGGAGACAGCGGCGACGGCATCGCGCCGCGCGTCGAGCGCCCGCCCGGCAGCACCGGCGACGAGCCTAGATCCACGGTAACGTGTGTGTGTGTTCATACAAGTAGGTACACAGCGTGTCGACGAGCGTGGGCGTGTCGGCGGGAGACAGCGGCGACGGCATCGCGCCGCGCGTCGAGCGCCCGCCCGGCAGCACCGGCGACGAGCCTAGATCCACGGTAACGTGTGTGTGTGTTCATACAAGTAGGTACACAGCGTGTCGACGAGCGTGGGCGTGTCGGCGGGAGACAGCGGCGACGGCATCGCGCCGCGCGTCGAGCGCCCGCCCGGCAGCACCGGCGACGAGCCTAGATCCACGGTAACGTGTGTGTGTGTTCATACAAGTAGGTACACAGCGTGTCGACGAGCGTGGGCGTGTCGGCGGGAGACAGCGGCGACGGCATCGCGCCGCGCGTCGAGCGCCCGCCCGGCAGCACCGGCGACGAGCCTAGATCCACGGTAACGTGTGTGTGTGTTCATACAAGTAGGTACACAGCGTGTCGACGAGCGTGGGCGTGTCGGCGGGAGACAGCGGCGACGGCATCGCGCCGCGCGTCGAGCGCCCGCCCGGCAGCACCGGCGACGAGCCTAGATCCACGGTAACGTGTGTGTGTGTTCATACAAGTAGGTACACAGCGTGTCGACGAGCGTGGGCGTGTCGGCGGGAGACAGCGGCGACGGCATCGCGCCGCGCGTCGAGCGCCCGCCCGGCAGCACCGGCGACGAGCCTAGATCCACGGTAACGTGTGTGTGTGTTCATACAAGTAGGTACACAGCGTGTCGACGAGCGTGGGCGTGTCGGCGGGAGACAGCGGCGACGGCATCGCGCCGCGCGTCGAGCGCCCGCCCGGCAGCACCGGCGACGAGCCTAGATCCACGGTAACGTGTGTGTGTGTTCATACAAGTAGGTACACAGCGTGTCGACGAGCGTGGGCGTGTCGGCGGGAGACAGCGGCGACGGCATCGCGCCGCGCGTCGAGCGCCCGCCCGGCAGCACCGGCGACGAGCCTAGATCCACGGTAACGTGTGTGTGTGTTCATACAAGTAGGTACACAGCGTGTCGACGAGCGTGGGCGTGTCGGCGGGAGACAGCGGCGACGGCATCGCGCCGCGCGTCGAGCGCCCGCCCGGCAGCACCGGCGACGAGCCTAGATCCACGGTAACGTGTGTGTGTGTTCATACAAGTAGGTACACAGCGTGTCGACGAGCGTGGGCGTGTCGGCGGGAGACAGCGGCGACGGCATCGCGCCGCGCGTCGAGCGCCCGCCCGGCAGCACCGGCGACGAGCCTAGATCCACGGTAACGTGTGTGTGTGTTCATACAAGTAGGTACACAGCGTGTCGACGAGCGTGGGCGTGTCGGCGGGAGACAGCGGCGACGGCATCGCGCCGCGCGTCGAGCGCCCGCCCGGCAGCACCGGCGACGAGCCTAGATCCACGGTAACGTGTGTGTGTGTTCATACAAGTAGGTACACAGCGTGTCGACGAGCGTGGGCGTGTCGGCGGGAGACAGCGGCGACGGCATCGCGCCGCGCGTCGAGCGCCCGCCCGGCAGCACCGGCGACGAGCCTAGATCCACGGTAACGTGTGTGTGTGTTCATACAAGTAGGTACACAGCGTGTCGACGAGCGTGGGCGTGTCGGCGGGAGACAGCGGCGACGGCATCGCGCCGCGCGTCGAGCGCCCGCCCGGCAGCACCGGCGACGAGCCTAGATCCACGGTAACGTGTGTGTGTGTTCATACAAGTAGGTACACAGCGTGTCGACGAGCGTGGGCGTGTCGGCGGGAGACAGCGGCGACGGCATCGCGCCGCGCGTCGAGCGCCCGCCCGGCAGCACCGGCGACGAGCCTAGATCCACGGTAACGTGTGTGTGTGTTCATACAAGTAGGTACACAGCGTGTCGACGAGCGTGGGCGTGTCGGCGGGAGACAGCGGCGACGGCATCGCGCCGCGCGTCGAGCGCCCGCCCGGCAGCACCGGCGACGAGCCTAGATCCACGGTAACGTGTGTGTGTGTTCATACAAGTAGGTACACAGCGTGTCGACGAGCGTGGGCGTGTCGGCGGGAGACAGCGGCGACGGCATCGCGCCGCGCGTCGAGCGCCCGCCCGGCAGCACCGGCGACGAGCCTAGATCCACGGTAACGTGTGTGTGTGTTCATACAAGTAGGTACACAGCGTGTCGACGAGCGTGGGCGTGTCGGCGGGAGACAGCGGCGACGGCATCGCCACCACACAATCCACTATAACGTGTGTTCATACAAGCTGGTAGGTTGCGTATCTACGAATGTAACGCGTGTGTGTAACGATGAGATGAACACAAAACACAGACCACTATTCTGCAGAACAAAATAAGGAGCTTTGGTATTCCATATAGTAACTTACAGAGGGATGGATAACAAAGTGATTCTACAGTCACTAGTCAGTGCTAATACCAAGGGCGTCATAGGCAAATACTATTTTTTTTTTGTTTAAATCCAAATAATGTATGAAAAAAATATATTTTAATAAGACCACAGATTATATAATAGTTCTTCGAACAGATACGACACTCTCCCGCAATACAATAGAAAAGAACATTCTGGAATCATAACGTCCGAAGTGCGGTCGTCGACCCCGCGCGCCGTAAAATAAGTGCTAGGGCTGTCGACCGCTTTTGTTTTTTGTTCGTGAACCGGCTTAAGGAGCTGTCAAAACTATCGGACTTACTTCGTAGCGGTAGGCGGCACGCATGCGAACGCGTGGCAACCAACTGAGTTTTGTACCGCCGGCGGTAAGTGACGTCACTCAAGGTCGCGCTCGGCGAAAAACGAGTGTCGGACCCCTGATAAGACTCATGAATTGTCGTGTTTGCCAACAGATTTCACCGCCCAAGGAAGAGAAGTGCAAATCTCCAATGGTTCGGGGTCGCAAAAAGTTGGCTGCCCAGCCCGCCAAACCCAAGGAACCAGAGTCAGGTCTATTCCTGTACATAGACCTACACGGACACGCCTCCAAAAAGGGTAAACTCATTACAAATTTACTTATCATCGTCATATCTAGGTATCTCACATTCCCATTGTATGCAAAGGTGACTATAGGGGACCATGAGATGAGGCTGAGAATCAAATTTAGATGAATAGGTAATTATTATAAAGCTAAAGGGTAGTTCTCTGCGATTTTATACCGCGATTTTTTTTTCATTACCATCGCCACTATTATTGGCGGTTTTATAAAAGCAATCAGGATCATTATGATAAAAATAGCAGAGGCACGCGACTTCTACAAGATAACCAAAAACGACTCCATAGTTTATAGGGAGCTCATCTATAATGTGGCGATGGTAATGATGTGATTGGTGCGACTGTTTAGTCGCAGAGAACTACCCTAAACATGTTAACATCGATTCTATGAAAACAATGTTTCGACATTCTACAAATTTTAACACGAAGCCAACACTGTACCGACTATACATGACGTACGCACATTATTGCCATATGTAAGCTGCTTGTAGTGACACTATTTCAGGGCCAAATAGAATCTTGTTAGGCTATATATATATACATAAAACAAAGGCGGGTTAGTTACAGGGAATGCAATACCCGGTCAAATATGAAACCCGGCTATTACCCGACTCTAAACAAAGTCAATTACCCGGGTTTTCAGGTTTCGGGTACCCGGTAGTATTGCCGGCCGTGTTAAATAAGATAAACAAGCATATGATGTTTATTCGCGTTCGCTTTAAAGCGGCGGCGTTACGTTTTATTTATTACCTTTAAAATAAAACGATACATGCATAATTTTTATTAATTACTAGGTTTTTTTTACCCGGGTTCCGAGTCAAAATACCCGGGTTTTACCTGAGGGTTGCATTCCTTAGTTAGTAACACCATTTATAACTCGAGAACGGGTGGACCGATTATTATAATTTTTAGGGTTGTGTCCGCCCCGTATATTTGATTGGAGCGCGAGCTCTCGCGGGCCGGATTGGGCCGGCTCGCAGACCGTAGTTTGGACCCCTGGTCTAGTTTAAAGCAGTGTTTTTCAAAGTGTGAGTCGCGACCCCCCAGGGGGTCGCGAGGCTTCTTTATGGGGGTCGCAAGAGGTCGAGAGGACTACTTCAGTAAAAAAACGATAAAGTTTAAAAATATAGATTTCATGTATGTCATACGTATGACGAAAAAGCGAAGAGTCGGGGGGTCGCGAAATATTTTTTCATACCACGGACCCCCCTGTGTCACGAAAAAGGTTGAAACTCACGGGTTTAAAGTATAGAATGACTGTTTACGGCAGGTATCTTCATGTACGGCAACCACTTCGAGGACCTGGAGGCGTCGGTGGAGTGCATGCTGCTGCCGCGCATCATGTCGCTCAACAACATGCACTTCCACTTCTCCTCCTGCAACTTCACTGAGCGCAACATGTATCTCAAGTGAGAATCCTATCCCACTAATAATTATTATAAATGTGAAGACTTGTGAAGAAGCATGGATTTTTTTTACTTAACCCTTTGACCGCCACAGACGGCCACAGCCGTCAACGGAAAATCGTGGCTTTCACGCCAATGACGGCCACGTTTTTTTAATGAAAACCTATTGAAAAACAGCCCACTGTTATGTTGGCATTATTTCTTTACCCATCTTTATTTTACCCCCGTGGCGTCAGTGGCACGGCGTTGACGGCGTATTGCTTCGCCCTTGAACGTTCAAAAGCTTAATAACGCGAGTTTGTCGAAATACTAATTCCACTGGGGGTCATTGGGATTTTTCAGACTTTTAGACATGTCACACTTCCCCCCCATGTCACACCCTTTTCCTAACATATTTCATCTTTTTAAAATAGGCTGTCACATTTGGCTAGACCCCCCCCCCCCCTTCCCCCATGGGTGTGAATTTATTCTAAAAACCCTCCTTAAAGCGTATAGATATTATGAATATGAAAATCTCTTTGTTTGTTCGGTCGCAAAATAGTGAACACTTTATTTTTTTCTATATCATCTTCTGCCTGATACGATCGCAGTGTACGATTTATTACTCAAACTCAAACTCATTTATTTCTGTAAGTAGGCCTCAAGGGCTTTTTTACATGTCTGATTCTTTTCTTTTGGCGCTTCGGTAGATGACCGGTGAGAAGAAGCGCCTGAAGAAACTCACCAATTTCTCTTATAAAAACAACATTACAACAATTGTGACATTATTACATAAAATGAAATTTATAAAATGCAACAAGCAAATAACTGGACACAGTTTTTTTTTTACCTTTTACCGAGAGACGTATATAATCTCCGGATCCATTACATTACATTACAAAACTTAAAACTACATACTGTTATTGCAGAGACCGTCGCGACGGTATGTCACGCGAAGGCTCAGGGCGCGTCGCCGTGCTCAAGGCGACGGGGCTCGTCCGCTCCTACACGCTCGAGTGCAACTACAACACGGGCCGCCTCGTCAACGTGCTGCCGCCCGGCGTGCGCGACCAGCCCGCCCCGCCCTCCGGCACCGTCGTCCCGCCCAAATACACCCCGCACATCTTCGAGGAGGTAAGGCGACGGGCTCGTCCGCTCCTACACGCTCGAGTGCAACTACAACACGGGCCGCCTCGTCAACGTGCTGCCGCCCGGCGTGCGCGACCAGCCCGCCCCGCCCTCCGGCACCGTCGTCCCGCCCAAATACACCCCGCACATCTTCGAGGAGGTAAGGCGACGGGCTCGTCCGCTCCTACACGCTCGAGTGCAACTACAACACGGGCCGCCTCGTCAACGTGCTGCCGCCCGGCGTGCGCGACCAGCCCGCCCCGCCCTCCGGCACCGTCGTCCCGCCCAAATACACCCCGCACATCTTCGAGGAGGTAAGGCGACGGGCTCGTCCGCTCCTACACGCTCGAGTGCAACTACAACACGGGCCGCCTCGTCAACGTGCTGCCGCCCGGCGTGCGCGACCAGCCCGCCCCGCCCTCCGGCACCGTCGTCCCGCCCAAATACACCCCGCACATCTTCGAGGAGGTAAGGCGACGGGCTCGTCCGCTCCTACACGCTCGAGTGCAACTACAACACGGGCCGCCTCGTCAACGTGCTGCCGCCCGGCGTGCGCGACCAGCCCGCCCCGCCCTCCGGCACCGTCGTCCCGCCCAAATACACCCCGCACATCTTCGAGGAGGTAAGGCGACGGGCTCGTCCGCTCCTACACGCTCGAGTGCAACTACAACACGGGCCGCCTCGTCAACGTGCTGCCGCCCGGCGTGCGCGACCAGCCCGCCCCGCCCTCCGGCACCGTCGTCCCGCCCAAATACACCCCGCACATCTTCGAGGAGGTAAGGCGACGGGCTCGTCCGCTCCTACACGCTCGAGTGCAACTACAACACGGGCCGCCTCGTCAACGTGCTGCCGCCCGGCGTGCGCGACCAGCCCGCCCCGCCCTCCGGCACCGTCGTCCCGCCCAAATACACCCCGCACATCTTCGAGGAGGTAAGGCGACGGGCTCGTCCGCTCCTACACGCTCGAGTGCAACTACAACACGGGCCGCCTCGTCAACGTGCTGCCGCCCGGCGTGCGCGACCAGCCCGCCCCGCCCTCCGGCACCGTCGTCCCGCCCAAATACACCCCGCACATCTTCGAGGAGGTAAGGCGACGGGCTCGTCCGCTCCTACACGCTTGAGTGCAACTACAACACGGGCCGCCTCGTCAACGTGCTGCCGCCCGGCGTGCGCGACCAGCCCGCCCCGCCCTCCGGCACCGTCGTCCCGCCCAAATACACCCCGCACATCTTCGAGGAGGTAAGGCGACGGGCTCGTCCGCTCCTACACGCTCGAGTGCAACTACAACACGGGCCGCCTCGTCAACGTGCTGCCGCCCGGCGTGCGCGACCAGCCCGCCCCGCCCTCCGGCACCGTCGTCCCGCCCAAATACACCCCGCACATCTTCGAGGAGGTAAGGCGACGGGCTCGTCCGCTCCTACACGCTCGAGTGCAACTACAACACGGGCCGCCTCGTCAACGTGCTGCCGCCCGGCGTGCGCGACCAGCCCGCCCCGCCCTCCGGCACCGTCGTCCCGCCCAAATACACCCCGCACATCTTCGAGGAGGTAAGGCGACGGGCTCGTCCGCTCCTACACGCTCGAGTGCAACTACAACACGGGCCGCCTCGTCAACGTGCTGCCGCCCGGCGTGCGCGACCAGCCCGCCCCGCCCTCCGGCACCGTCGTCCCGCCCAAATACACCCCGCACATCTTCGAGGAGGTAAAAACCCTTTATGCCACACCTGGCCATAATACCCAGTCCGACCCAACTCAGGGTGGTCTGGCTAGCGACCTGGTTCGACCCCAGGGAACGCCACGGCCAACCACCCGGTCCGACAATCGCTACGCCCAGGATGGGTTGTGAGTTTGTCAGTTTCAAAAAAAAAAAGAAAAAAAAAAAAAGAACCTGGCCATAATTTTTGGCCAAGTGTAGACATAAAATGATGTACACAACACGGGAGCTAATAAAGAAAGCCCTCGATCGCATATTTACGTCCCTCGCTTGCAGCTCGGGCCGCAAACTTCTGCGATCTCGGCCTTTCTTTGTATTACCACCCTAGTTGTGTTATGTACTATTGCATATCTGCTGCAAGGCTGGTTTGGGTAGAGACTCGTGATAAGTGATAACATGGAAACTGGAAATGTGTATTCAGAAGTGTTGTTTTATTCTTTTTTTCCAATCCCCATTAATAATCGTAACTAGGTGACTCTACAATTTCAGAATATTGGTATCCGAATCTTAAATCAGTTGTAGAATAGATGCGCACACAATTATCACTATTTAGAAGAAACCTGCGTTCAATAGTCTCCAAAATTTCGACATACTTCCTCAATAATTTTAAATCTAATAATATCCTAACTTAAATTAGGTTCGGACTATTTCATTCTTTCTTGGGCGTTGAACTTTTAGAATGGGCAACATTGCCAACGGGTGTCAATTCAATTCATTTATTTTGCAACTAGAATTCAAGGGCTTCTTTAGAGGTCTAGTTTTGCCAACTTGACGCTACGATCTATTACTATAGACAATCCAATCAATGTTATTATTTGCAAATCCCTACATAAAAGCCTTGCATTGAGCGGTGAAAATGTCGGTGGAAACAATTCCTTAACATTACAGCAGAAATAAAAAAAAGCTTTAAAAACAGTTTTTCCTCAATAATCAACAAGTATAGCGTAACAGTGAACGCCAGAATTAGGAGAACTAGTTGAACGGACGAAAAACGAATTAGTAATTGGTAACTATCGATGAAACTGTAACGGCAAGACTATCCTTCATCCTTTTTTCATTGTTTTTTTTTATATCGATAAAGACAGCACTGGTTTCATAGTGGCAATAATTGTACATATTGAACGGTCAATTTAAGTTCGCCTAATTGTGGTGTTCAATATACGAAGAAATCGTAGCATCGCCCATGGTAAAGTCCACATCCGTTGGTAACGTTGCCAGCGGTCAGAGTAATGAAATAGTTCGCAAAGCAATGAACGAGTTTTAGAAGTGGTGCCCACGTTTCAGATGAGACCCCGCTTTAAGAATCTGGAGAATTTCGAAGATAGAGATATAGATCCCTGGAAGGTTGGTCCGCTCAGCCCGAGCTAAAGTATTCCGAGTAGATCGCTGATCCACTGACAACTTTACCAATGGATGCTAATGTACCTTTACAAATCGTCAGATGACTACCAAAACAAACTAAATACACTAAACTAAACCAATCACAGAGATAATCAACCTTATTACTCTTGCAATACGGTTTTCCTTTGAGATTTTTTTGGTAATTAATGAGTTTTGGTTGTCACCCGATGAAATATACCTTATATTTTGCCGTGACAGTAAATGCTGTTTAATTGAAAGGTAAATAAGGTAAACGTGCTTGACACTGACACAGCAGTCGCCATCTTGAATGTTAAGTCATTAGCATTAGATGCCATAGCAAGGCGCAACTATTGGGTATTAGCGTGTCAAACGTAAAGACGTTTACCTTACTTATCTAGATATTAGCGGATTTTTATGGTAAAGTGGTCAGCTATAAATAATTGAAGGGATATTTACAAAAAACCGTTGATTATGCTGGTTGACACTTCCACGTTTGGATGGAAGTGTCAAACAGATTAGTAATGTATTTTACAAGTTTTTATTAAGCGTTACTCCGTAATTAGTATGTGGCAACCGCTCTGGCAGTGGTTTAATTATTTGAAATAAGGGTGACAACCAAAATTCCCTAAATTCGCTCCAGAAATCACAGGTATAGTCGACCTTATTACTCTTCGAACACGATAGATTTTCCTTTGAGTTTTTTTTATAATTGATTTTTGACTGTCACCCAATGGATATGAATGTTATATGAAGTGAAGCTAATAAAACTTTGTAAGATAACGAGCTTAGTAATCGCACGGGCTTTTAGTACGTTCACGCCAAAATGGCCAATATGGTCCATATTGGATTGCATAGTGGATTTTTCAAAAATCAGTCGACGGTTTTAACATCATCGGTCGAGTCAACATTATGGCTTTTAATATGCAATACATACACCCGTTCATATAAACCGATTCAAATATCTTCAGAGTCGCAAGATATGTTAGCACTTTATTGTAGAAAAATTTGACGCATCGCCATTCGCCACTGCTCGGTGTTCAAAAGTTGGTATCTTTTGATATGGTACTTACTCGTATGCATAAGTCTCTTCCAAATTCTCCAGATTTTTTCATTGGTTTATTAACTTGATCGCAGACGCTTGCAATCTCTTATTGCTGAATCCGCAAGTACTTGACATGAGATGTTATCTATTTTATCACCGTTATTACCCTATCTGATCCATGCTGGACAGACCGACTTTGAGTGTATATGATATGCCTCATGGTGTTTCTTTAGCTATTATTCTAGCTAAGACATCGAATTGCCAAGTCTTAATTTTGACGTTATATATAGCGTTTTATTTATGTTTATATTGAATAGTATATCGAATCGTAGCATCCAGAGCACCAGTTATCGCACGCTGTGTACAAAATGAAACTATGACAGTTTCGCTTTTAGCACATGCCACCGATTGGTATCTAATATAACTTGACATAAGCACTAGTGACACTTTAGAGTAGTGCAGGGGTCGGCAGCCTTTTAGTAGCCAAGGGCCGCATAGTAGCTAACGAAATTGACGCGGGCCGCACTTTGTTAATAATTTGTAATTTTATACAATTCTGAATATATCGACCTTTACATACAAAATAGCGAGGGAGTCTCGCGAGCGGCAAGTGAGCAGTTCACGGCCCGCAGGTTGCCCACCGCTGCCTTAGTGCATTAATTGTAAGAGAATAGCGTAAATCAAATCTACGATCGAATTGGCCTCTAATCGGATTCCCCAATTCAACTGGTGCTTATGACAAAATACCGGTGAATCGCTCGCTACTTTCCTAACGCGAATGCGAGGTGAAATGACGAAATATAACCACGGTGAAACCGTCTTAAATTAAAGTAACGCCTAGTAAGACCTGCGTAGAAACCGGATTTTATCACATTCAGTGCCACGAAACCGACTATCGGTTTCATATTGTATGAAAATTTCATACAATTTGTGTTATGAAAATTTCATACACGCAGATTTCTGCGCAGGGCATGCTACGTGGTGATGCGTTCTTTACCTGGGTTCTGGGTTGAATTAAACGGCGGTTTGCGTGGCAGGTGGGGAAGTCGCTGGGCGCGTCGATCCTGGACCTGACGGGCCAACACCCCAACTCGCGCGTGCCCTGCTCCGAGCACCGCAACCTCTCCGCCGTGCGCGACTGGCTGCGCGCGCACACGCGCACCTTGCGCCCCACGGTACGTACACACACACATACACACACACACACACACACACACACACACAAACATGCACACACACACACACACATGGCGGGTAAAGTCGTCAATCCTGAACCTGTCGAGGCGGCATCTAAAGTCGAGCCTGCTGCAACCTCGTACGCGACGATTTGGAATTCCTGAGTTTCCTGATGCTTAGGTACTTTGTTTCAAGTAGTCTTGCGTAGGCTTTATATGATTCGGCTAATACGGATCACAATGAGGGTGTTTAGAAATCATAAATTCAGGTAGCAGGGGCGGCGGCAGGGGCGGAACGCCGCGGGTGTCAAACGCTGAGGGGTGACACATCGGACCGCATGACATATCGATACCTTTAGACAAAGGGCGTAAACGCCGTAGGTTCTAATGGCGTTTACGCCCGATGAGGCTACCGCATACCCGGGCGGAAAAAAAACCATAGTCGACCTTATTTTACTGCCGCCCCGGGCGTCCGACTGACTGGCTTAAACCACCACTACCGGTGGCGAAAGCTCTATTCGACAGTACATGTCAAAAGCTTGTGGTGTGATCGGTGGATTCTAACACTTGCGGAAAGCCCTTCGCCACTGGGCTTCCAGCAAGCATGTTTCCTACGCAAACATACGAAAGAGGCTTGGTGCGAGTAGAACGACTGGTAGTGTGTTGTCAAAAATCACTGACCGCCTAGAACATAAACAAGCTAGGTCAACAAAATTGTCTTTCAATTTTTTTTAAGGTTTATTGAGTTCTTTAATTTTATTAAGATTTATTTCGACATATTCTAGTATCGGTAGTAGGGAAAAGGGGATTTAATTGACTAAACACAGAAATATATTTTATATTAAATTCCTATTTAGATTACAGGATTAAATGAAAGCAATTTAATAGATTTTTTTGTAATTATTTACTTACATAAGAAATCTAAATTATTAAAAAAATGTGATGAAATTAAACAAACTGTTATTGAAAGAAAGTATAATTAAATTAAAGACACTATTTAATATAAGACAAACACCTAGCTGTCTTTTTCATCGTGAGAAACCTACCAACAACAAAATATTAATCAACTCGATTACTCCTTGCTTTTAGATAACGGATGCTCCAGGTCTTTTCTGGGTCTTCCTACAGAACTAACATTTTGTTAAATGTTGAGGGTGGCGGCTGGGACATGCGCACCCGAAATAGTGAGTGCCAGTAATATTTCATTCGTAAATACACCTCCAATATCCCCGCAACAATCCCATTATTAATTAAAACAAAATATTGCTTTGCTAATGCGCGATGTGATAAATTGTTAGTCAGTGCAGTGCTTGCCCGTTATACTGACTCGCGTATTTTATGATGCAGAATAAATAAACACGCAAATAAATATAACAAACCACCACCAAAATACAAAACTCGACACGTGTTTCGCCTCACCAAAACCTGAAAAAGAACAGGGCAATATATTTTATTTGCCGTGAAATTATTCTTTATGCTCGGTGTAAAAGGACTACAAATTGTAAATAAGTATGGGAAACAAGACTTGATGAGGTCTTTAAAAGTATCGATCAAAGATGTATTACTAAGATAATAGACTAAATATTTGGCATGTTTTTGGAATAATCTAATATAAAATAAATTAAAAAAATAAAATAAGAAATTACTTTCAAATACGAGATAATCCTTAAACCTTCCCAAAAAATAATCAGTCAATAGAAACGTTGATTAAATTATTCACTTATTAGCTGATTTTGGCACCCCATTAATCAGTGGTTTTTGAGGTTTTGGGGGTAATTACTAGTTCGTATATAAAGCTTCAATATGGTTATGACGTAGTCAAATTCCCTCGACGTCACCAACTTCCGCCAAGGAAAGAACATAAGTACCTTGTTTTATCGTACCATCGTTACTATAAAGCAATTTAACCTCTTTTCTCTAGTTATCTTGTGCTAGGCGAACACGCTGCAAATCAATAATGCAATATGAAAGGCTATTTGATGACATATCAAATCAGCTTCTTTTTATGAAGTGTCGAAACGCTCAGATAGTATGCTCAACATGATGCCTTATTTTTAGTTTTTGTCATTTTAAAATCGTGGCACGAAAATTAGTGTAATTGATATTATTGGAACAGTTTGAAAGTATAATTTGATGGTAAGCGTAAATTTATTTTGATTGGGATAAATAGCAGAATGTGCAAATCGTAAAATGTGCATGTCGCAATATGAGCAAATCGTACAATGTGCATGCCGCAATATGAGCAAATCGTAAAATGTGCAGGCCGCAGTATGAGCAAATCGTAAAATGTGCAGGCCGCAGTATGAAATCATAACTACTGGGAGAGCTACGAGTGAGAAATTAAGAATGAATATACATCTTTAATTCTCTTCACCCAGGCGGATCGACGGATGTTTAATACGGACCCGAACTTAACTCCGGGCCGTAACCGTTTTTTGGAGGAAAAGTTCTTGGTGGCTCCGTGTACTTCGGGTTGTTAGTACCACCGGTGTTAAGAACATACCTTACAAGAAAGAAGGACGCAAACGTGTAATGAGGTTTTATAATTAAGTCGGTCATAGTCCGTTATCTTTCAAGGGGATACTATTAATTTGAAGTAGGTACAGGTACCGTTAGAAAATTTAATACTATTTACAGTTGACTGAATTTGCTCTATTTCAAAATCTACATATTATGCGACCTGCTCATTATAAGATCTGCTTGCACATTTTGCGATCTACTCATTCTGAGATCTGCACATTTGGCGATCTACTCATTGTGAGATCTGCACATTTTGCGATCTGTTTATTATGAGATTCGCACTTTTTGCGATTTGCTCATTTTACGTAGCCTGCACATTTTGCGACTTGCACATTCTGCTATGTATCCCCTATTCCATGTGGTTGTTTCTCGGCCAAGATAGGCACAAGAGTAGGACAATGCTTGTAAGAACAACAGGACTAACTTCGCGAGCTTCTAGAGTATATAGTTCGAAAGTCGAAGTTCATATCATGACGTCCCTCTCGCTCTCTTGCTTTAGAACATTTGGTGAGCGGGACGGCAGTATGCGAACATCGAACGAAGACATCTGTAGTATACGCCTAGTGCCCCTGCGACCAGTTCAATAATAGTTGTAGGTGGTTATTCTAGGGGTGGAGAGATGCCCTCGTGAGAGTAACGGGAAGTCTGTGGATGCGATCCGCACAGAACTGCACTCTGTGGCGATCTATAGGAGAGGCCTATGTCTAGCAATGGACGTCCGTGGTTGAGAGATAGACATGCTTCTCTCAATGTGTTTTTTTTTTAGAAATTTGTCTTCAGCTTGCACCACTTTGGCGATTAGTCTTGAACAACATTATGGCAAAATTCACAGCACGGAATAGTTGAATAATTTAAGTGGTGTAATCTCTGTGAATTTTGACACTTGTTGTTAAAAAATTCTGACACAAAGTGGTACCGTACAACGGTTAAAATGTACCTATACAAATAAAATTGTGTTCTTTTTGTTTCTTTTTGTTTGTAACTTCTTTCTCTTTGATTTTTCAGTGATTAAATACAACCCACCCTAAAATACCAGCATTTAGTTCTTAATCGGGGTAAGAAATTCGTCCCAAATCGAAGACAATAACATCCATACCACACATAGTTACTAAACCGATCGGGTGTGTTGTCTTTGCGACTTACTCATAGATGTGCGCGGCAAATCGTGATGGAATCACGTAATAAAACTTCATATCAATTGTCCTAATACAATAGACTTTCGTTGCGTGATTTTGTTTCATTTTGCTGTTACTTGTGCCGCGCAACTCTTTTTCGAGCAGTAAATACTATCTGTCCCTTTCCGTTATATCCCTGTCTGTTAATACAGTTCGAAAGTTACAGGTCATGCTCGTGCGACAAGCGAAATCGCAACCAGTTGTCCTAGCTTAAAAGGCACGTCAAACTCAAAACATCAATAAGGTGGACCGTACCTAATTATTTCGTTGGTTTTATTTCGCCTATGATGACAAATATGGCAGCCATTGTTCAATGAAGGGTCCGAATTTGGACAGATGTTAACTGCAGTAGTTGTCGCCGCACCACGGTTGTCTTAAGAGTATGGCATGCCTTATCTAGCCTTTATAAGCCTACAGCACGGCTTTGTCGTATGAGTTAAGAAACGGAACAGAGTTTAAGATTAACACAAACGTGCTTCGGCCGCTCGTTGCGCACGCATTGACACCGGTTGACTCTCAGCTGGAGAATTTCCAAAATGGGTTCCGTGCAAAAATCATCCGGGTTCCATAGATCAGATACACTTGTCATTAAATCATTATTAGTTTATCCATTGGCTACATATAGGCCAATAGTCGAGACTGAATGCTGTCCAGGACAGCCTGTAGCTGTAGGGTTTCACAAAGTAAAAGTAATTTGCCGAATGTTCCGCAGTCTCAAAGTATGAGAATCGGCGTTCCAAATCAGAATCCGCGCGTCGCACGTTATATTGGCCGGTCATTAGCAGCTTAAAGTCCCGTTCGTTTCCTCATGTGCCAGTGAGACGACAGGCTAGTACACTCGGTGTAAGCGTCGTATCGTTTCAGCTGACGATGTCGCGGCTGCGGCCGAAGACGTCGTCGCCCACCCGCGCGCCGCTCTACGCGCGCTCCAAAGCCAAAGTGGTCGACGTCGAACGGAAGGAAAACACATACGCCGGCGCCAAGGTATGTACCAAAACTTTAGATAGGTTATTAACTACAAAAACAGAAATATAATAAGTTTAAAAAATGTGCTTCCGGGGCATGGTACCGATTCCTCGCACAATGCATCAGCATTGCAATTCAGCGAGGAAACGCTATCAGTTGCTAATGGCGCCGTAAAGTTGAGCGCACATTTAACTCAACACTTTGTTCTCATTTATTTTAAAATTTTAGGTCATTTATTTTACTCGCTTCGTGTTGTCACTTGTGCACACATCTCCTCATTTCCTCACTAAAAGGACGTGACCGTCAACATGACGTACACCGTAAAGATATCCAGAATCTGATGCTGCCAATAAATAGTACCGACGAAATACCTAGGTGAAAAAAATAGTGCCCTTAAACTTTTCGTAATATAAGGCCTGTTCACGATGTACGCTACCGGGCGTCAAGCTGGCGTACACCGCTTATAACTGTGGAACGGCCTTGATTTCGGCAACACTTTATATCTCAAAAAATAGTACCCTAGGGCCATAAAATTTCATTTCTCTAGCTATCGTAGAAGCCGAAATATTCCATGACTCAACGGTGTACAAAATTTCACACCGTCAAGCTGGCGTACCCGGGAATTTCACATAGAAAGGCTTCGAATTCCGAAATCACGCTGTTCACTATATCTACGATAGGTAGAGAAATAAAATTTTAGGGCCCTAGGGTACTATTTGGGTACTATTTATTGGCAGCATCAGATTCTGGATATCTTTACGGTGTACGCCATCTTGACGGTCACTAAAAGGACAATTTTTTATGTAAAGGCGGACGAGCGAGCTTTGCCCACCCGGTCCGTGCACGAGCTGGCGGGCCGCAGCGCGGACCGCGCGCGGTACCTGGGCGAGCCCGAGCCCAAGCCCAAGTCGCTCGCCGCCAAGCGCCGCAGCGTGCTCGCCGTCAGGAAACCCAACGCCAGCAAGACGCAGGTACGATACTTCGAAAAATTTAAACAAGCCGCACTCGCGCCATCCAATGAGGGTATTTAGAAATCAGAAATCCACCAGCTGGTAGCAGGGTAGCGAAAGGTCTATTTGGCAGTGGATGTCAAAATCAGGTGGTGTGATTGGTGGATCTTGACGCCTACTGTCAAAAAGACCTTTCGCCACCCTGCTGCCAGCTGGTGGGTTTATGATTTCTAAACACCCTCATTCTCAGTCGCTCTCTTTCAGTTGTTTTCTGCCTTGGTATTATCAACGTTTCTAGGTATCTCCTCTTCTAGGTATGATAAACCGATTCTGGATAGACTAGAAACTCCTAACTATTTCAACTTAGTTTATATCACACTTCGATTTTTAATCCATAATAAAAGGTAATTTTACAAAAATGTTCAGAAAAACTACTTCCCTGTTCACCAGCCAAGCCCGGCGCCCAGACTTTTTTTTTTAACCAAAAACGCACCAAACATGACTGGAAAATCCAGCTACCCGATTAGCTGCCGATTTCGCCCGTCAAAACTTCGAATGTCGTCATACTTAAATAATAAATGTGACCAGTAATCATAAATTGCAGAATGATATATGAGCATACTGATAAAATTAAACTGAAATATTAGTTTTAGTACGAAAATCCTAAAATATAATTACAAAAAAAAACCTAACAACAGGTTAGCTTCAATCAAATCAATATTTTTATGAAGTGTTGAAACGCAGTTTCCGAGAAATACTAACTTGTGGCGTCGCTGCTCAACATGTTCGGATAGGTGCCTTTTTAAAATAGTTGATGGCGCAATTATCTGGATTTATTCGGGGCAGTTCTGGAAATCTAATTTAGTGGAGAAGAGAAACTCACTATAGGTAAACACCCAACGCTTAGCTTTTTAAGCGAGCTTACCTATACGGTTAAATTTTATGGTATGTCAGTGATACTATTACAGATAACGTCATGTCAGTTAAGAGTCAATGTAATTTATTCGTACCTAGGTCGCCGCCAAGAGCAAGCCCACCCGGCGCTCCGCCGACGACACGGAGAGCCCCCGCCCGGCGCTCTCCAAGATCGGTTCCAAACGCAGCTTCGCCCGGGCACGCGTGCCCCGGGCCGACCGCTGCCGCCCCATCCCCTCGTCCTCTTCCGACGACATGGTCGGGTGGGAGGACGTCCCGGGCGGGACCCTGGCCGGGCTGTCCCGCGAGTCGCTGGTCGCGGGCAAGCGCCGGGTCACGGCGTTCCAGCCGCCCCAGCAGCACCTCAAGAAGATCCGGCTGAAGACGGGCTTGTAGCGCAAGCCGCGCGCGCGGCCCGCGCCCGCCCCCGCCCGCGAGAGGGGGGACTAGTCGAGGTACATGCGAGAGAATGAGGGGTACCAGCCTATCTAAAGTAACCGCCATAATTAGGCGAACTAGTTTGACAGATAAAAATGTTGCCTGGCTCACAGAAAATTAAATAGTCATAGGTACATATCGATAAAACATTATCGACAATAGTTTGCACGCATCAGGATAGGTCTAAAAAGACAAAATAAATTCATGAAAGGTGCAATTCTTTAATCTTTTCAAGAATTTACTATCCCACGTTACTTTATTTAAGTCAGTTATTTTTATTATATCGACAAAACGTCACTGGCCTAACTCTGGCAACATTATGCTTGTGGAACTGTCAAACTAGTTCGTCTAATTATGGCGTTTACTTTAGCGTAACTGGCCGCGACTTCGTTTCTCGCGCGACAGAGCATCACCTGTCACTGTCACACTATATGGTGTGGAAAGAGATAGTAGCATTTGTAGAGCGACAAAAAGTCGCATGTCACAGTTGTGCTAGAGGTACAGAAATTGTTCTTACCGCTACTAAAACGCTACTAAAACGGACCGTTCATATAAAATTCTTAGGAAATATACAAACAGTATTGACAGATCATTTTGCGAGGTAAGATTCAAAAATAAATGATTTCATAGTAATAAAACAACTTAAACGGATTAAATCGCGTATATTACTACATTTTAAGTCCCGACGTTTCGTAACCCTTTTCAGCGTTCGTGGTCGCGGGTAGGGTTACGAAACTTCGGGACTTAAAATTTAGTAATATACGCGATTTAATCCGTTTAAGTTGTTTTATTACTATGAGTGATAATAGCGGAAACCGAAGACACCAATACCAAAGCGCCATCTGGTGAGCTAACACGATCTTTAGCTCACTAGATGTGGCTTCGGATAAAGGGACTCTGTATTGTCTATGACCTTATTTATACTGCGCAAAATGATCAGTCAGTACTATATTTTTTTTAAGTCATGTCCGGCAGGTTTCAGACTATCAAAGCGCTTTTTTTCTAAAAATTATCTATGAACCGTCTCTTTCTCTAGCGGCAAAATCTGGTAGCCTTCGTTGTCCTGTCTGGCTAACGCGCGCGACTGGCCGCGACTCCGTTGTCGCGCGACACGCCATCTTCCATCTCCCTCGCACTGTTCCGAATTTGCTGCGATATAAACCCATTCATATGCTGGCCTTACCATGGGGTGAATTTGACATGCTCACTGTAACTTCATCCTGTAAAGCAGGCTTGGTCTTACCGCCTCAGCAATAGTCGTATGTTGGTCTCTTCATGGATGTTTTCTATAATAGACTATATCGCGCGGGCCGCGGCGGCCGAGCCTAACGCCATAAATTACTAGTGCTCGACCCTTCGTGTATCTTAGCGTAGGAGGTATTTTTATTTAGATGTGATCGGTTTTTCTTTGGACGAATTATATACTTGCCACGAAATATGACTTGGTAGCTTCCGATTCTTAAATCCTATTATACTAATTGTTTTCCTAACACTGTAGCCATAGGATATCGAATGCATATAAAATATAAGAAATAGCGTACCGGTTACTCCCAGCTGCTCTGGTTTGAGCCCTGTACTGGTCGGTCCGTCTGGACTCAGGAAAAAGCAAATCAGGACCGGGAATAACTATAAAACGGTAACGGTATATATTGTGAAAGTTATTATTTGTTGCAGTTTTACAGATTTTTACAATAAGTTGTTTTCTCGTGTGCTGGAATTTTATTCTTTTGAATATTCAAACTTTTGAGTATTTATGGTAAATGTTTACCTATGTATGCTCCATGTGTGTGCTTTTTCGTTATTTTATTTTTCAAATTGTCATTTTTAAATACGATACAACTCAAATTTAAATACAATACTTTGCGCTTGAAATATATGCTTTAAAAGACATAAATATAGAAAAGCTACATACCTAATAAATATTGATGAACTTGTAAAGTGTCCCTGCCGGGGAGCGCTCTGGGAGCGGTTTGTAAAATGAAATTGATCTCATTAAGAAAATTGTGTGAAGACTCGTCAAGTTCACAAATGTATTTCTGTATGTCACGTGTAGATCTATCTTAGTGGCATAAATAAATATAGAGTCGGAGTCTTGGATTCCAAAAAAAGCGTATACATAGTTTCCAAAAACAAAGCTTCTATTTGGGACATTGTGCCACTTAGAGGACAAGGTCTGGAGTTAACGACTGAACCCCAGTTGTTCTAACCTCTTTGCCTCTCAATACTACTATTGTCCATCTCAAAATACCAAGTAGATCTTTTCAAATGTTTCTAGCCGGTAAAGAGGTGCGGACAACCCGACGTAACTGCTCGGTTTCTTAGGACCAATGGGAAACCTTGATAATATTTTTAGAACGAAACATTACTAATAAATTGAGAGGAAACCTGTTGGGGGTTATAATATTATACTATTCGGTCACTCCAAACTTGTGCTTTAGTTTAATTGTTTACAGATGGTGCAAGCAAAAAATTTGCAACAGATTTTTTTGGTATAAATACAGAAGTACACAATTACGTTTAAATGCAGTCGGACAGCTGTAGATATCATTAAATGTCTCTAAGGATATTTGCTATTAAAATAGACTACATTTAATCATCTATCACAAAGTAGTATAGAAGGAGGCGCAGATTTATACATTCTGGGCGATCCACAACCATAACTGTGCAATATAATGTATAGAAATAATGTTTATAATGATTTTTTAGATAATTGATAATAATGAAAATTTAAATGTAATGTACCTATTTGGAAATTCATAGTTGTGTGTAAAGAAGTGTTTATCATAGAAAGTATTGTATGTATATTTTAAATAGTAACTATTTATTATCAATATAATAAACAATTATAATAACATGCAATGTTCTCTCAGAAAAGTTGTTGTAGTTTAATTTTCCCTAATTCCTAGTCCCCTTAACACATCCAGTGCCAACAACCAGACTATCGGGTTCATTTTATATGAACATTTGGGTGCTTAGCACTAAGTGTCAACACTTTCACGACCAACAACCCGCCTAGCAGGCACTCGTAACTTTTGCTCAGATTGCCGGCCGTTTTTTTCGTACCGCATTATTGGCCTCACAAACCCGCCTAGCAGGCTCTTCGGTTTCTGGGGTAGTTTTTAATTTTGTATGCCACACCTGGCCATAAAGTGGCTTTTTCCGCACGCTGCGTGTACGGAAAAAGCCGCTTTCTGGTCAAGTGTAGACATAAAATTATGTACACAACACGGGAGGTAATAAAGAAAGGCCTCGATCGCATATTTACGTCCCTCGCTTACAGCTCGGGCCACAAATGTCTGCGATCTCGGCCTTTCTTTGTTTTACCACCCTAGTTGTGTAATGTACTATTATCTGGTCGTCAAAGTGAACATCAACTTATAGTCTTAATCTAGATGTTGAATACACAACAGTGACTAGTAGGTAGTCTGTGCTGTGCTCACCTAATTTTATCAAAATGATAAGAGCGCTGAGTGTGCTTATATAACCTCATAATTTAACCGGCACTTTGGCGGTTCATTATCACTGCCAGTCAATAACTAGTTTCGGAAAATACTCAGATAAGAGATTGAGCAAGTAACCGGGACCATTTGCGGATTAGTTGGATTCTCATTTCGAAGGATTTTTGTTTCAAGCCACTATTATACTTCTATAGTTGTTTCATTTTTTGGATCTATAAAAACCCAATAAAACCAAAATCTGACGAATCGGGATTTGTATGACACATTTTTCGGTATCATACAAATTAGCCGCGCCAGTACATTAGTGCTGTAAAGCACTATAGCAATTCCACCAAACTAGAGTGTGGTTTCAAGTCAGTTCGTATGTTTAACCCATTCAAGGAGACTTTTTACTTAGAAGATTGCTAATTGAAAAATAGTCAATCATGATGAGAATGCAGTAGTAGCTTTGGCTGAGGGTTTCTATTCTAGAAAAGGTAATTCCAAGTTAGAACAGTAAATAGATGTCAAAATCCACCAATGACACAGACCTTTCTGCAACATACTGCCAGCTTGTGGACTTACCATTTCTAGAAACCCTCATTGCTGATATTATGACATTGAGTATTACTTGGAGTAGCAGTAAAATAAAAAACGCAAAATACCGCATACTTTATATTAAAAGTCCACAGTAAGCTTAAACTAACAGATTACAGCCTGCGTCCTCGTCGTCCTCCCTTCCTGCGGGTGGAGTCAGACGGCACGGGGGTCACATCCTCAATGCGGCCAATCTTCATGCTGGAACGAGCCAACGCACGGAGAGCAGACTGTGCGCCGGGTCCTGGGGTCTTGGTCTTGTTGCCACCAGTGGCACGGAGCTTGATGTGGAGGGCAGTGATGCCCAGTGTTTTGCACTTCTCAGCAACATCCTGAAACAATAGAAACGTACCTTCATTACAAATTCCAAAGTCTTATAGTAAAACCAAATCAATCTTAACCCTTTTTCGTTTAAGAGCTACTGTTATGAGTTAAAACAAAAATAACATATTACAAAATGAACTCTCGCTGATGTAAATCAGATTAATGTGAGGTATAAAAAAAAGGTTTGGGTGAAAATATATCACAATTCACAAAATTACTACATTATTTTTTAGTTATAATTTCTGAATTCAAGAATATTTTTGAGTGTCCATATATGAATTTATCTACATCATGTCAAAGCAGATTTCCCCTCTGAGACAGTAGTACTACCACGGAGTTCAACTGGTAGTACAAATGATACACCCTAAGGGTATTAGTACTACCAGTAGTACTAGTGACCATAATGGAGGGCCAGTATTACAACTGTCCTGTAGTCTGTTGCGTTCATTGCGAGGAGCAAAGAGCCGAGAAAAACTATTTTTACGTAAACTCCATGATATAGATTTAAACTTTTGCGATTTTCACACATTTTTATAATAATAATATACACGGGACTTAACCACATATAAAATAAACGATATATTTATTGACCTCAACGTTTCGGACGTCACATCGCGTCCATGGTCTCGAAGGAACAAAACTATGACAAAACTCGAGTGATTTTCTTGAATTTTTAGTAGTACTAGTGACCTTAGGGTGTATCATTTGTACTACCAGTTGAACTACGTGGTAGTACTTCTGTCTCAGAGGGCAGATTTCCACGATTTTGGATTCAAAAATATTCTCTAGGGACAATTTTTAGTTTAAATTTGTAAGGGCACTTCTGTGCCCCCAGATTCCAATTAAATCTAACTTTACCATAACTTCAAACAGTACCCCTAATTCAAATTACTTCTTTTGAGCACCTGAAAATCTGAAGCAAATATGTTCACACAATGCAATTTTTAAAAATTTTATGTATTAACATCCAATTTTCAACCACAGGTACTAGAGTCCTGATTCATTGGTTCCGAGCTGTATATGATGAAACTAACACAAACCTAACACATAGACCTAAGTGCAACTTATACCTTTTCAATATTGTTGTAATTGATCCAAACAAAATTTCTTTCTTTCTAATTTAGCAATGTACCTCTGTACTACTGTTTTGTAATGCTGTTCATCTCAAAATTAGGCCTGGACTAGGAATAAATGAACTAATTGAAAATATAGGTACTACAGCATATTTTTAATAGTTTTGTGAAGAACTTGGTGGGTTAGCGTAGAATCTAGATTCATCCACAGGTTTTAGACTTTTCGATAGATGTTTACATACTACACTAAGCACGGAGCATAACCTCAAAATGGTTAGTAAACTATCGTAATCATGGATCAACAAAACAAAGCTTAGTCAGAACCCACCTGAGCGGCCAACATAGCGGCATAGGGAGAAGCCTCATCACGATCGGCTTTCACCTTCATGCCACCGGTCACCCTGGCAATGGTTTCCCGACCAGACAAGTCGGTAACGTGCACGAATGTATCGTTGAATGAGGCGAAGATGTGAGCTACGCCGAACACGGTCTCGCCCACCAAGTGCTGAGGGCCCAGGGTCACCTGGACCTCCTCCTTCGCAACTTTGTTTTTCCTCGGGGCCATGGCTCAGCCTGAAAACGACACAACACTTAGCACTTTTTTAACCTAAAATTATCACAAGGATCCACTCACTAACAAACTTGTGATGAACAGGATAGATTATATATCAAATATTCTAGTAGAATTTAGTTATATTTCCGTTGTAATTACATATTTTTATAACAATTCAAGCAAAACTTGAAAATACCTTTTGCTTTGAAAGCTGTCAAACACTAGAAAGAATAGCGGATGCCAGTGTTTCCAGGGTCAAAGAAGTAAAAATCCTCGTCAATAAAAAACAATTTTAATATTGAATTGGGCTGTAAATATAAGTTTTACATCAACTTTATACATTATTGTAGGTAATACAAAATCTCGATTTATATTAATTAAACATCAAAATATTCTACAATATAAATATAAAAATTGATGAACGGCTTTGAATATTTACGCATGGCAACTTCGCGAAAGCTGTCAATTTTCATTATAATGCGTTCACAAATTATCATGGTATGTCCAAGATATACTTACTTAAGTGAAATACAAATGTATACAGAATAAATATGCAAATACTTAATTAAATATTTAAATCCTGAAAGATTGTGTAGCTTTGCCAAATTCAGCTTTATTTTGTTTTATAACAATAAATTTTATTGTTATCTTGAAACGCGGTGATAACCCTAGACAACCGGAAGTAGCGTACGTCATTGCCAACAGATTCATCGCATAATCAGAGAGCCAAGTTCCAACATACATTTATCATCAATCGGGGGTTAATTCGTCGATTTTAGCGACGTAATTAATTGGAATTAAGTGTGAAATATTGTGATAAACCCCCTCTAGCTTTAGTTAATCTAGTTCAATTTTAAAAAGTGAGTATTTTGCCAGATTGGTGCTGGTAAATCTGTTCGAAGTTCCTACTACGCGAGTGACGTTCTGTCAGTCGTATTACCCAATTCGATATAGCATTCTTTTAATATTTTGCATGCACTCCAAACGGGTCTGATGGCTCTAATGCTATTTGTAATGTTAACAGAGTGCTAATCGAACGTCAGATGAAACTACGCAATTTATATCAATTGGATTTGCAAGTCATACCCAGTTGTGTGTTCTTTGTGAAGAAGGGGCTGCTCTAATCATCTTGGTACCTTCCAGATTCACAATGTTTATCTTGGACTGGTTCACTGGTGTCCTCGGCTTCTTGGGTAAGTTTCTGAGCTCTGTTATTGTTTGATTGTTGTGTAAGAAGTTTCACTTTTCACCTAATTTTACTAGGAAGCTGCTACTAAATATTATTTTATTTAGAGTATAGACTACTATGACACTATGACAAATGTTATTGTTGTGCTCCAATAGTGTTCAATTATGAAACAGTATCATTGATTATTGCAATTCTGTGTATGTCTTGCTGATATACAAAACATGAACAATATCACATAACTGATTAATCAAATTATTTTGAGGATAGTGTAATTCTTAATACTTAAGGAAATGGAGTGTATAAGAAACACTTATTATTTATATTAATATTTGTAACACCATTAATATTGACTCAACAATTCTCTCAATTGTGAGCCAATAATTTTCAGAATTAAGAGTATATTATAAGTTCTGCTAGAGAATATATAGAAAATAATAATGTGTATAATAAGAATGATCTAAGGTGTCCGAATGTTTGTTCATTCTCTTTAGGAACATTCGGACACCTTAGATAATTCTTACTTTATTTATAATGTTCATCTTTCTCATTGCAATTTCAATAATTCCTACAAGATTCCTTGTACGTTAAAACATCATCAAGGATAATGGGAAAACATCTTCAGTTTAAATTTCTATTCATTTCCTTCTTTATATAATGTATAAATTCCCACATAATTGTTGCTTAATTTCTGAAAAATTGCCTGCATCATAATCATGCCATTTCAATAATGTTCTCAAGGTGTAAGATATCAATCTTCTGGCACTGAAATAGTATAATGTAATTTATTTTTTAATATAAATACCAGTTATTTGGTCTCACTTTCATAATATGTTTTATTATAAACATCTATATAACACACACACTTTTTAATTTATCTTGTTTTGAGCCCTAGAGACCCATTACATCTCTAAAAAATTTAGTTTTGTGTTTATTGAAATGTATAGCTATTAGTTAAGCACTTGTTTGATTAATTGTATTACTTAATGAAATTGCTTTTTCACAATTATTGTAATGCTCAATGTTTATTTTAAAAGAGAAACTGGTGAGTTTCTTCCAGCGCTTCTTCTCACCAGAATGTCATTTGCCGAAGCGCCAAAAGAAAGAATCAGACATGTGAAAGAGCCCTTGAGGCCTACTTACAGAAATAAATTATTTCATTTCATTTCACACACACACATACATTTATTTAGTGTATTTTATTGAAGTTGCAACAGCATGCTATCCCTCAAGAGTAGCATATAAATGAAGACTGCATGTAATTAAAATGCCTACCACACAATGTAATCATTACACATCATAATCACACATCATAGTCACATATGTATGACATGAAATGAAAATAAATTTATTGACACAACATGACACGGTAACATATTTAGTAACAAAGTAAAACTAGTAGATTTTGATTTAAATCGAAATATTCTAAGTTTACAGAAAACAGAAAGTAGCAGTATGTTGGTCAAAAGCACCAAACTCAGCATGTGCTGGGCGTAAGTCCAGCGCTGATTTTTAGTTTGGCCCCTTTATGAGGGTCGTTCGTAACATTGATGAAAAGTGCATGCGCTGAGCATTGCTTAAATTAAAGAAATAAACTAGGTAATATACTAAAGAAAAACTAGATACTAGCCTAATCACTCTCGTCTTAAAGAGTCAGTTATATGTTTATCAAAAATATAATATACCATAAGGACATGTCGCAATTAACCCTTAATTTAAGTCTTCAGCTGAACTTGCATATATTTTGATGTTTTTTTTTTATTTTAACCAGATTTTTTGGTACTGTTTAAATTCGTTGATGCTTGAATCATCCAATTTTTTGGATTTTGCCGAATTAAGGATTAAAAGCAGTAATCATAATTTTTAATCTATTAAATAATTTGTTTAGTCATCTGAGTTATGAAACAATAAATGTCCAGTTAGTTTACAATTAGATTAGAAGGACACTTGAAGGTCTTATTTGACAAATTTTCACTGACTGTGGGTAATATTTCATTATGTTACTATACCTGATTAAAAGTATAACGATATGTACACCGATTGAGGTATATAAATTTAATTTTGGATCTTTATTGGTAACTGGCAAAATGGTGCATTTTACCTGAAAAAGTCATGTAACCCCAGCAAACCAAAGAGTATTTTAGCTTTCAAGATAAGAGAATTCTACTGCTGACTACCCAAAACACTACAAAGTATAATAATTAAGTCAATGAAATGGTGGACAAGAAAATATCAAAAAATTTACCTTTTGTTTCCATTTTTAACTTTTTTTTTCCTTTTTGATATCTTTTCTTCCAGTAAGGACATGTTTACAAGGACGGGCTGAATTTACTGATTTATTTTGTTCCAAACAACTAGTAATATAAAATGACAGAATTCGACCTAAACTATGTTGATATAACATTTTTTACTTTTAATGACATCAGGAATACATGGTTAAAGTTTGTCAGGTTACTCATTTCCCACTGTGTATGATGGGTCCGACCCTGTATTCATGACCAGTTATCAGTTTGTTTATTGCTTTCATAGGTTTTACAAAGGTCTATCATATCCTAGATATTCCTTACTTAGAAATAAGACAAATTAGCAATACAATAAATACAAGCATGTTTGGTTTCAATGAGGTTCGCTAACACACTGAAATTGCAGGGCTATGGAAAAAGTCCGGCAAGCTGTTGTTCCTGGGGCTGGACAACGCGGGCAAGACCACGCTGCTGCACATGCTGAAGGATGACAGACTGGCGCAGCACGTGCCCACGCTACATCCCAGTAAGTATCCACATTTTGAAAACTTTCACTAGTATTTCAACAAAGACAATAAAGTTTAAATTTTGGAGAATTCCCCTTAAGACATTTTGAAAAAGTACGGATATTTTTCCAAATGGAAGATCGACACATCCGTAGACATAAGATAATAGATGCGACTGTACATAATCGACGTTAGTGTGCTTAAATTACGAACTAAAATGCACTCAAAACATTACAGTTAGTGTCAAGAATTTATGCTTTCATATATTTGTAACGTGTTTAACTGTGTAGAATAGATGTTATTCATAAAATAATTGTTTTACAGAATAAACATTGCATGCGAATGCGCATGTCAAACGAATGTCATACTCATTTCATCGTAAAATATTGTGACATACTGCAACATAAACGCAACATGCGCGTTGGAGGCTTACACGTTGGCGGTTTCCACGTCGACTAGTTATAAGTAGGCCGTTTACACGAATTACCAGGGGACCCTGCACTAGGCTAAGCCTGTATCGCGGGGATCCAAATTTCCAGTTAAAAGTCATGCATTAAGTGACAAAACATGGCAAGAGCAAAATCTAAATGTAGTTTAATACAAAAATGAAAGTATAATACCAAAAACATAATAACATAAAATAGTGTGTGAAATAAAATAAACAAATCTTTCTATACTAGGTACTTTTACAATAAGAGTCTCAGTCTCAGAGTAGTCAAGGGAAATGAGCCAGTTGAATAGAAGCTTTTTGGCCTCGGAAACACACGTGGGGGATTTTATTTCCAGCTTAATCTACATCCGGCCTTTTCTTTCACTTCTTTATACCACCATGAAACATTCATGAAACATTTAGGTGTCCTGATGTGTAAGTTTTGAAGTGATGGTAAACGTTGACTTGCAGCATCGGAGGAGCTGTCGATAGGCAGCATGCGGTTCACGACGTTCGACCTGGGCGGGCACGCGCAGGCGCGGCGCGTGTGGCGCGACTACTTCCCCGCCGTCGACGCCATCGTCTTCCTCGTCGACGCCTGCGACCGCGCGCGCCTGCCCGAGTCCAAGGTACGACCCTTCTATATCTATTATATTTATGCCACACCTGGCCATAAAGTGGCTTTTTCCGCACGCTGCGCGTACGGAATAACCACATTTTTATAAAAAAAAACCCGACCGCGGTGCACTTAGAAACTGCATAAAATCCGCCATTTTGTTTATTTTAACAAACTTCATACCCAGTGACACTCGCACCATCAAGACGAATCTAATGATGTATCATTTATCAAAATCGGATGTGCCGTTGAGTAGTTACGAGCGGACATAGGAACGGACATACATACATACAGGTCAAACACATAACCCTCCTTTGGGCTTCGCCGCAGTCGGGTAAAAAGTCGCTTTCTGGCGAAGTGTAGATATAATAATTACACAACTAGACACATTACATCATTTTATATTTAGGTGTGGCATAAAATCATGTACACAACACAGGAGGTAATAAAAACATCCCTCGATCGCATATTTACGTCCCTCGCTTGCAGCTCGGGCCGCAAACATCTGCGATCTCGGGCTTTCTTTGTATTACCACCCTAGTTGTGTAATGTACACTCGCGGTCAAAAATTTCGGGTCAGTGAAATACCGCCATATTTCTATACTAACTGGTGGAATCACTATTTCTGAAAACCAATACGTTTGATTGAACGGTGTTGCAGGCTGAGCTGGACTCGCTACTGACGGACGAGACGCTGAGCAACTGCCCCGTGCTGATCCTGGGCAACAAGATCGACAAGCCCGGCGCCGCCAGCGAGGACGAGCTGCGCCAGTTCTTCAATCTCTACCAGCAGACCACCGGCAAGGTCGGTCACACTACTAGAGAGCAGTAGCGTGGCGTCCATACAACTCGGTTCCTACCGGCTTGCCTAATATCAGGCATTTGAGCACCTTATTCCACAGCTCTTAAGGAAAATGTATGCCAAATCTGCACCGGCTTGCCCAAGGATATCTTTTACGCCACGCCACTGCTAGAGAGCTACGATAAGGTATCCTGCCTTATCACCGAATTATTTTTCCCAAATGTTTCATTTCACTCTCAATTTCCTCCAAAAGCAAAAAAAATCTCAGTGTATTTTCTTATGGTTTTATAAAATACAGTAGGTTGTTAGGTTTGTTTTATGAAAGTTTCGAAAAAATATGGTTTCAGAGAAAATCGTGAGTTGGGCAATGAAACAGTTGGCAAATGAAAGATTTACGAAAAAATAATTGGGCGAAAAGGCAGAGAACCCTACGATAACGCTGCAGTGGAGTATATGGCAACACCTCCATTTAAAAGTCAAATTTCTATGAACATGGGACATTTAATTGGAAATGTTGCCAAATTTCTAATAAAACGTGACTTTTAAATGGAGGTGTTGCCATATACCCCACCGCAGAGTTATCGTAGTCGCACTCTATTCGTTGCTTCACTAGTTCTTTCTTCCTTGGGCAAAAAATGTACTTTGATGTGCAAAAATGTCGAATGCTTATCTTCTAGTGCCCTAACTGTGAAAATCGTTTAATAACTACTATTAACACCGGGATATTTACCATGTATGTTTCTATGAGTTCCCGATATTTCGGCACTGTTGCAAGCGCCATCATCACGGAGTAACTGACGTGCTGCGAGTTTTTAGTTGTAGTTTTTATATCCCTTTTTTTTAAGTACTGACTAACTCGCGACCCTTATTGGGCATAGCGATAGTTTGACCGGGTGGTAGGCCGTGGCGTTCCCTGGGGTCGAACCAGGTAGCTAGGCCCACCCTGAGTGGGTCGGATTGATTGGGGGCCGGGGGCGCCTGGGGTCGAACCAGGTCGCTTGTCCCGGTCCACCTCGATAGCGTCGGATTAGGTTTTATATCCCGGTGTTAATAGTAGTTATTATGTGAATGACCATGTTAGCTTAACTATCTTATATTGTGAATATCGTTTGTCGCAGGGCAAGGTGTCCCGGTCGGAGCTGCCCGGGCGGCCGCTGGAGCTGTTCATGTGTTCGGTGCTGAAGCGACAAGGCTACGGCGAGGGCTTCCGCTGGCTCGCGCAGTATATCGACTGAACACCCCTCGAATACCGTTCCGTTCTGTTCTAGTGACCGCTCGCTTTCGCATTTACGTCTTACATCGTTGCATAAGTGTTTTTTAGGGGTAATGTCGCACCTTACTGTCCCTTTCTAATTTGACATATCGAGACGGCGCGTCTTAACCTTAACCTAAGGGGTTATCCATATAGTACGTCACACATCACTCGTAATAGCCAAATGTGACAGCCTATATTAAAAAGATGAAATATGTTAGGAAAAAGCGTGACATGGGGGAGGAGGGGTCTAAAAGTTTGAAAAATCGTGTGACGTACTTTGTGGATGACCCTTAATCGTATTGAGAGCTACCAGATTTTTACCAGCAGACCGGCGCTTAGAGATGTGCCATTCTCGGAAACGTTCTCCGTTTTGTATGGAGAGAGAACGTTCTCGAGAACATTTCCCATCCAAAACTGAGAACGTTTCCGAGAATTCTCGAGAACGGCACAACTCTACCGGCGCTGCTGAAAAGAGGACTATTAATAGATAATTCTTACAAAAAAATCATGTCGGTTCTAAGTATTTTGCAAGGTAAAATTCAAAATGCATAGACAAGATAGTCCCGTTTACCGAAGCGCTATCTGGTGAGCTAAATATTGTTAGCATTAATATATTAACAGAGAGTGCTGTTTAAAGTACTCTCATCTCAACTTTAAAGCAGCCATTAGAGGCGGCATTAATCTTAATAAACGTTTATGCAACTAAACATCTGTTAGTTAAATAATGATTTAAACATAAATGAAATTAGAACATTTTAATGTTATGTTGATGTTCTCGACGAGTATGTTGCATATTTGTCTTGGATCGAGCCCCGGTGTATGGGCGTTAGAGTCGGTGTGGTAGTTACTGTTACAGCTACTGCCTATTTGAGACGTGTTTTGGAACGTACCCATGAAGTATCGCCTCTCACTAGTAATGCTCAAATTTAGTGTTATTTCCTATAATCTCTTTACATTTCAAATAACGTTATTTTTTAATATGCAATGTATTTTTGATCTCTAACAATAATTTGTTTGACATGTTAATATTACGAATAATAAAATTACAAGAAGTAGCAGAAAGTACAAAACTTGTTATAATAGCACACGTTGCTAGTGAGAGAGCGTACTTAGCGTACGTAACGCGGTTCTAAACTATATCAACAGGCCCTTCGCTTATTGTTTAAGATTTTTTTGTTCCGCTGGTAAACTTAGCAGGTTTGACAAGTCTAAAAAGTATACGCCAAATATATTTTTTAGGGTTGCAAAACGAATAAATAATGTGTCTATTTAAATAATAAGGTAATGGTGCAAAGCGTTATTATTTCATATTTTCGGTCTTCGGTGAATCCATAGTGATCGTCTGCAAATTTCTGCATCAATTATTTTTTATTGCTCATCCATTTGCGTCTGTGTATTCTAATTATAATTGTAATGTCGTATTTATTTATTTTCTTATTCTCATTCCAACGGTATTCAATTACGACGTGGACTTTGAATTTATCGTATTTTTCATTGTGTTGTACATTTCTAAAGCGAGGATTGTTATTTTTGTATGTTACTTCAATCACTTGATTATGTTCCGGACGCGACGTCCGTTTGCCGGAACGGCGAGTCTGCTACGCCAGTAGTTCCGTCTTTTGATGAATTTAAGTATTTCCCTCCAGTGTCAAGTTAATGTATATTGTGAAATATCTTCCATTTATAATTACCGATGGATTAACTGAGCGTGTTGGGAGACGGCGCCAGACGCCCGTGCGGGATTCTACTTCGCACCTACTCTTTATTTTTACTCAAAAGCACAAAGCTGATGAACTCAGTAAAATATAATTTTGTCCCCAATATGGCCAAAGTTGATCTTGCACTATTTGTTGTGGAAGTACTTTCGCGATCGAGTCAAAGCGGTTGAGCCAAGAAGCTTATCGTATATGAAATAAGGCTCTTGTAGCGAAATCTTTTGCTTCGACAGCCATACGAGACAAAATTTGCAACTAGGATCCGGCGTTATTTTTATACTGTAAGCTTCTTGGGGCGGACAGGCGCGCGGCGCGACGAGCCGTTTCCAGCGATAAGTTGTGATCAACGCGGCTGGTTTCCAGCTGTACTTAGACAATCTTTTTCGGTATATTATTTGCAGTAAGTCCAAAAAAAACAAAGTTTGTAATAAAATTTATACAAAATATATTGGTGTTTTATTACATAACACTGATACTCCGTATATTCTAAAATAGGGCATGCGGGTCACGGTGGTTATAAATGAAAGGCATGTTTACTAATTAAGGTTTAATGATAGGAAAATAATGCAATAAAAATAGTATTGTATAGAATATTTCTACAATAATTAATTTTACAAACATGTCAAAACTTCGGAAACAATACATTGGATTGACCCTTATTCAGTGCAAATGTATGGGAATGCTTTAAATAAATATGTCAATAGAAAAGCAATCAGAACATAATTGAAACGATTATTGTGATACAACTATAAAAAACTATTTCGCGATTACAAAATAATAAAGATATTCCTACTAGCGGACATTATTTACAAACTGTATTCAAGATACGATATTGCACATTTAACACTTAAAATTACATTGCATGATTTCATAACATTGGTAGATGGCAACTTTGTGTTAAAATAAATTTCTATAAACTTGTGCTAACTCGAAACTAAGTTATTACACGTCTCTCGGCCCAGACGTCCGGGCGTTGCGTATCTACTGCCGATAATATATCACTTTGTTTACCGAGGATATTACAGTTCTATATGATCGCTAGCTAACACTAGATATAAGTCGCCACTACGAAATGAACATGTGACGCCGTGTGAGGTAATATCACATTTGGAAAATAACCTATTTATATAAATTACGCTACCTACAGCTCGCGGAAAATTCATAAACTACGTCTTATCTCAAAGTGCAGTCTGCTGTCTGATAAAAATATGATCTGAGGCTTACAATTAAATACATGAATTTCATAGTTTTATGACTGATATAACACGATTAAATATAAAGTCGAGTGTATTTTATTTAGTGACTACGTTGACCGGTATCTAATAGTGTTTTCACACCTGTTTATAACGACACCGATAAGTCGGCACCAACATACCCTGTCCATTAACTCTAGCGGCAGAGAGAAAGGATTAGGTGATGTCTCGACGACGTATTGATGATATCGGTACGTGTGTAAACGCTCTAATAGTTCCCTAGCTTACTATTCGCGATAGTGATACGTTCGAATCGTCGCGCGAGCCTACACTACATAAATACGTATACAACTAGTTAGTATTAGGTTGGGTCGGGCGGACCAAGGCGTGCTGTGGTGTTCCGTAGTAACCTAACGTATTACGACCGACGTACAAAACGACAGGCACGACGGCATTATGTAATGTTACATCATAAAAATATACTCGTGCTACGTGTACTAAATGCATATTCTTCTATTTGGTTACCTAACGCAGTTCATCGCCGTGAGATTATCAAAACTATTCTACCATTTATTCCATATCGATTCATAATTTGTATAAGATTCAACAACAATTTAGAAAGTCATCAATGAAAAAATATATTTAAATTAAAATCAATAAAATGTCAATAGAAAACAGCGGCCACACCGAACGTTCATAGAACACATCAAAATATTAAATTAAAAAAATACTCTAGTCAGTATGCTCGGAATCGTCACATTTAAAACATCAAAATTCAATAACAACGTTTCATATACCGATTTAATATTATGTACAAAAAGTGTTCAACCGTCACGTCTAACTCTACATATAAAATTATAATAAACTGTAGATTATCTGTAAAACATTATAGATATCGTCTTATAGCTAAATCACACTTGCCAGCTCGAGAAAGTGAAATCCTTTACCTACTTCGACTTTTTACACTAACACTAGGGGTACTAAAATCACTTTGGTAAATAAAACTAGGTTTCATAGCCTTTTTACACTAAAACGAAACCAATATGGATGGGGTTCGCTCACTAGCTATCTACTGCGAGACGGACAGGGCGCCGTGATCAGTCGGGAGCGCCGGGCGGTCGGTTGGATCTGGTCCGGTCCGGTTTGAACGGGTTCGGTCCGGTTTGAGCCGGTGCGGGTTTAGTTCATCCACTTGCGGCAGTTGAGCGCGCCGCACATGCACATGATCTTGTGCGCGTCGTCTTCGATGTCAAACTTGTAGTCGTACGCCAGCTGGTAACAAAACAGCAGTATTAAGAAGTATAACAAGAAGAAGAAAAGAATATAAGACACGTAAAAGAGCCCTTGGCCTACTTGCAGAAATAAATTGTTTTATTTTATGCACTGATAAACGTCCTCTGTTTCACGTCGATCACGTTGGGACACTAAGTACAATCGCATAAATCACAAGTTCGGCAACAACATCTATTTGGACAGCAAATTAAGTCAAGGAGGTCGCACGGCTTATATGTATATCGTTTCTCGTCTTTGCGATACGTTGGTTTTGAAACCTACCTAAATGATCTTTCGCTACAGTTAGGGTTGCCAGATTGAATTACCCTATTATCGGGAGCAGGAAACAATATGTGGGGATTTTCAGACTTTGCTCGGGAGATGCCCCGCGCACTCCACCCGTCGTTTGTCGGGAGATTTTCTTCTTTGTCGGGAGTCGGGAGGACATACAAAAAATCGGGAGAATCCCGCCAATTTCCGACCATCTGTCAACCCTAGCTACAGTGCTACTAACTAGTGCATGGTGGCATTATAATTTGTGAAACCTTATGGGGGCGGTGTGCAATTGAATTCAGGTTATGCTGTGATAGGGATACTATTACAAGTGCTGAGGCTATGTACGCATGCTTCGGCCGTCGAAACCGCTTAACGCTCAGCCGGAGATTTCTCCAGGGGTCTGCGCGACGTTAAATTACAGATGTAACTGTTACGTTCAATGTAGCGTAAAAAGGCAAGGCTGCTAAAATCAAACGCATGTCATAACAGTGGTAAAACCGAAATGGATCTAGACGATGGTGCATGTAGGTTTATATCGCTCCGCATTCTGTGAAGGATTAATCCATCGTTGGCGTCGAAGTGGTTAAACTCTATCCTATTTGTTTAGTTCTGGGATCGGCAAACCGCGGCTCGCCGGCCTCACCGCATGCGACTTTGAAGGGACCGTATACCGCTCATACCCAAAATACGGCATTCTCTAAATACCAGATTCTCGATTTATCAGATTCTCCGTATACCAGATCTCCAAAATAATACATCCTACATAATCATTTAGTTTCTTGAGAAACTTGCGATTTTATGATCTAGTGCAGCGGTCGGCAACCGCTTAGCAGCCAAGGGCCACATAGTAGCTAAGGAAATTAACGCGGGCCGCATTTTGTTAATTATTTGTGATTTTATACTATTTGGAATATAGCGACCACAATACAGACCGGAATATAGGGCCGCGAGTGAACGGTTCACGGGCCGAATGCGGCCCGCGGGCCGCAGGTTACCGACCGCTGATCTAGTGTATCGGGAATGTGGTAAGAAATAAATAATAAATAAATAAATAAATAAATATTAGGGGACAATCTTACACAAATCGAACTAGTCCCATAGTGAGCTCAATAAGGCTTGTGTTATGGATACTAGACGACGATATATTTAATAGATACAAATACTTAAATACATAGAAAACATCCATGACTCAGGAACAAATATTCGTGTTCATCACACAAATAAATGCCCTTACCGGGATTCGAACCCAAACCCCCAGACCCCACCCACCCATAAATGAACCCAGAAATGTATCTGATAAATCGAGAATCTGGTATTTTCTTTTAAATCTGCTATTTTGGATATAAACGCCGTATACTACTACAGTGCTGCTACTACAGTGAACAACCTGAAACAGAAGACTGCACAGCGGCTCTCCGAGCTTCCGAAAAGTGCATCTGTCTAAATAGTTTGCCTCGGCCTGGTTCAGTCACTCGGTATCGGACGGGTAGGGTAGGGTAGGTTAGGGTACCTCCTCGCCGCGCGCGATGCGGCGCTTGGCGAAGATGATGATGCGCAGATGGCGGTCGACCTCGACGGCCTCGGCGACGCAGTTGGGCTGGCACGAGTGGTTGATGTAGCGCGCCAGCCCGCCGCTCAGCGTCGCGTCCACCACGCGCCGCTCGTCCAGACGGAACATGTAGATGCCGCGGTTCTGCAACACGTCCGTTTCATTTCATTAGTGATACGAAGCCGGCACATCGAAAAATTAACACATTGAGAATTTTGATGTCACGCATAAGCGATGGTCACGCCGTTCCGGTAAAACTGAGACGCTTTACTTGACAAAGATGTGACGACGGGAGTAAAATTTCCAACCACTATACCTCCTATAGTTCAGGAGGGCAAGACTCTACGTCGATAAGACAATACCGAGAACGGAGCGAAGTGGAAATGAGAAGTTCGGAAAATTTACCCGCCACCATGTGAGATAAAAACTAGAAAAATTTAATCAGTCCGCTTTTTTCTATTAATATAAAAGTTCCTTTAATACCAAGCAAGATATTACCTTCGCCTCGTACTGTTTCTCTCGTATCTCGGAGAGCTCGGAACGGATGATCTCGCCGATGTACTCGATCACCATCGTGTGCTTCTCGATGTCGCGCGCGGCGTACAGACCCAGCCCTTGGATCTTAGACCTGCGCAAACAAACGCATTCGACTCTACTCATTCTGAAAGAAAAATTCTATACAGTTAAATCAAAAATGCTACATGTTCCTAGTAGTTTTTTTTTTCTTTATTTATTTGTTCTCGTTCGGTCAGCAAAATGGTTACTTTGGGCAACCGGAAATGGTGTCTCGCTCCGAACAAACACAGGCCCTAGCAATAAACTTTCAGTCGGTTTGACCGGTTGTACCGGTCACAGAATATTTCCGTAACCGTAGTTCCGTAACCCTCCTAGGAGACAGTAGATGTCATCAGATATGTTACCTGGCGAGGTAGACATTGTTGCGCCACTCTTGGTGTGCACGAACTGTACTTCCGTAACCGTCCTACGTGACAGTAGATGTCATCAGATACGTTACCTGGCAAGGTATACGTTGTTGCGCCACTCGAGCTTCATCTTCTTGTACTGGCTGCTCTTGGTGTGCACGAACTGCTTGCTGTAGGGGCAGGTGGGGTGGTCGGGCGCGGCGGGCGCGGGCGCGGACACGGCGCGGGAGGGCGCGCGGCGCCACAACGCGCGCCCGCGCGCCTCGGAGCGCGCGCAGCCGGACGGGTTCACGGCCAGCCCGCCCTCGAGCAGGGCCGAGCGCCCGAACTTGAAGCGGTAGTCGGTCAGGGTCTCTATGCCTAAGGGGAAGTGGATAGATTTGAGATTAGTTGAAATATGCGATGCGATAGCCTTTTCATTGATGGTTCAAATTTAAGTGTCAATATATTTAGGGTTCAAAGTAATACTTATCTAGAGCAAAATTAACAATTACATTCGCACCATAAATAAACAGACACGCGATGAAATGGTACAGGTCGCGTCACGTAAAAAGAACGCTGGAAGAAAGTGGAGGGGGTATGTTTGCGCATTGGTACACTCGCGCACGAAAGTACTATGTTTATTGTTTTATTTTTAAACTAGCCTTTCGATCGCGGCGCGGTTCGATTAAAAAGTATATGTATTATTATCTATTATTTATTTATTAATAGGGTGAATCAACTTTTTAACCCACACAAAGCTGTCCGCAACTTCTAATCTTCGTTGAAATATAACGCCCTTAAAAAATTGTTTGTCTATATTTAAATTTATATTGTATGTTAAAACGTTGAAAGTCCCGTCTCATGAACCTATTTTTTTTTTGGTATGACGCTTAATAGTAAAAAATCGTCCCCCATAACTGTTTACACAGTTTGACTGTGGGATCCTTGAGTATTATTAGTTGATATATTATTAAATGGAATTAAAAACATGTTTCTGTGTAGAATGGAAAAAAACAAACAATATACATCATAAATCATTTTTCTATGTAAAACCATTTTGTAATAAACAAGACACTTTTGTGCGCGGCAGTATTTTGAGAACGAACGTGACGTGAACACAGTGCGGAAAGCAAAGGTCGACTGACGAACCAATAGCGCCCCGGCAATGATGCGGCGCGGCACCCGCCCTCCCCGCGCCGCACCTCATACCACCAAATAGACCGATAAATTGCCTACTGCGCAGCCCCACCACCAGCGTTCTTTTTACGTGACGCGACCTGTAACTTTTGTTACATTTTCATGGAACCACCCTGATATTTAAAACTTGTACAAAGATTGAGAAAAACGTGACGAACAGCCTCGACGTCAGGTCAAGTCCGGCGTAAGTAAGTTTTTTTTTTCATCTCTATCCTATCCTACTTCCTTTTACTTAAATATAAAACTTTGTGAAGATGTATGTTACTAAATAACGCGGTAACAATTTAATGAGCTGGAATTTGGCATACCAGTAAACTAGTCCTAGATTGAAATATAAGATACTTCGTACCCCGGTAGAGTCCCTTTAATCTATATGATAAAGTGAACAACACAGGAGAAACCGCGAATAAATGCTAGTCAATAATAAGAGGAATGCGGAACATTCCACCACTCCGCCGCCCTAGTGCTAAATAATCTAGATACAACCCATATTAATAAAACAGACGAACTTTGAAATAAATGTTTTAAGCTCAATAGACATTTTGGCGTAGATACTAACCGGGTAGACTCTCGAGCACCCTCACGACAGCAGGCTCGGTGAGGCCGAACAGGTCCTCTCCGGTAACGTAGTTGGGCCACAGCTTCAGCACGCCGGCCTCCCCGCGCGCCTCGCGCAACGCGGCCACCGCGTCCAACACCTAGTGACGCAATAACTTGGTCATTTAAACCACAGAAATATATCGAGGTAGAACGAAAAAGTGTATTGTAAAGTCCGACTACGCTAAGTATGTAGAGGTCGAAAAAAGGTTTTATTTCAAAAAACACACATAGCAACATCACAAGCAAGATGATTAATTAGTCTTGATACTTGGCAAATATCTTTCCCTTTTTAATAAGTATATAATCTGTCTACATACCTATTGAAATAAACATTGGGTGCCGTTTGTGGGGTCCGGTCTGTTCACACTTGCATGGGCTATGTTGTATGTGTTAGATAATTATATACTAGTGTTTAATAGAACTGACGTGAGAGACTACATCTTGTTCTCAATTGAAGTTAACGTTTTATCTTATAGCTTGAACGCATAGAGTCCGTTTTTGTAAATAATTCACATTAAACCTTAGAGACCATATACATCTCTGAGGAATGTAGATTATATTATATTAAAAAATCTGTTTTGTACTTGCAAATGTCTTGACGCTTAGAGACCACATACATCTCTAAGAAAAATTGTTTTAATTTTAGTTTTTAAGTTTTGTGAGTCACAGTTTTTTTTTTACATTTCTGTACGTTCGTTTTCTGTAAACCATGTAAATTTAATGATAGTTCTATAGTCTATTTCTCGTTTCCCATTTTGTATTTTGACGTTTGGAGATCCTTTACACCTCCAAAACATGTTTTGACAACGGAGGCCCCTTACATCTCCATTAATTTTAGTATATGCCTTTTTATTTTCTATTTTTCTTAGTAATTTATTTTGTTTTGACGCCTAGAGACCCTTTACATCTCTAAAATTGTAGTTTTATGTTTATTGAAATGTTTTAGTTAAGTAGTTGTTTGTGATATGCAATATAATATTGTCACAATTATTGTAATGTTTTTAAAAGAGAAACTGGTGAGTTTCTTCCGGCGCTTCTTCTCACCAGAATGTTATCTGCCGAAGCGCCAAAAGAATTAGACATGTGAAAGAGCCCTTGAGGCCTACTTGCAGAAATAAATTATTTCATTTCATTCACATTCTTGGACAAATTGATCTAGTTCCAACCAAACTAAGCAATGCTGCTTATACATGTACATATTGAAATACATAGAAATTATCCAGGACCCTGGAACAAATCGCTTAGTTTAGTTGAAACTAGATCGATGTGTGCAAGATTAACCCAGATATTTATTGCCAAGGGAAGGATTATTGCCAAGGACCAAGATTAAATAATCCTCTTGCTGTAGTTTCCGCATGTTGCCATATATATATTTCTTAATAAAACCTTTTTTTCGACCTCTGCAAATTTAGCGTAGTCCGACTATATCTATTATTTTATTTATTTTTATTTATAATGATGTACACAACACGGGAGGCCGGAGGTAGTAAAGAAAGCCCTCGATCGCATATGTACGTCCCTCGCTTGCAGCTCGGGCCGCAAACGTCTGCGATCTCGGCCTGTCTTTGTTTTACCACCCTAGTTGTGTAATGTATTATTCCGTCTGTTTCGGTATTTGTTTGAGCTCGGTGTAGATTAGGGTGGGGTACCTAAGGGGTAATTACACAAAAGATCCCATTGGGTCGAAGTGTATCCGAAAGGACCCCTAATACCAAGATAAGAAGATAAGGGTGTACCTTGGCCCAGGCGGCGCGCGGCGTGGGCGCGCTCATGTCCTGGTCGGGCTCGCTCTGCAGCCGCACGTGGAAGCGCGGCCGCCCCGCCTCCTCCGAGATCCAGCACACGTAGCGGCAGCGCGCGTTGGCGCGCGTCATCGACCAGTAGAACCGGACCTGACACGATAATGCATCAAGCTTGGAACTGTTGGCGCGAGAGGCCGTCATGCACATGAGAGCTTTTGGATAAGGTTGAAATTATTTTAGAAGCTTCTTGAATTACCAGCAGTATTTAGATAAATACCACCACTAGCGAAACTCGCAAACAAACCGCCGGAAACATTAATGTGGCGATCGATTGAAGGGGTCTTAGTCACTACTAGACACTGAAAGTAAAATACAGAAACAAAAATAGACAAAACTGACAAAATTTACTTCTTAGGCGCTGTCTGCTTTTGTCATATCTTATTGTTAAAGATTGAAATTGATTACACTGCACTAATAAATATGGGAACAAGAGAAACAAGATGTACTCCTCTGCGCCATTTCTACACTAGTAAAACATACTCACAATCTTATAGCCAATAGGGTAGATGTAGTTGGGCGTGTGGAACGCCGCGAGTTGGTGCGGCAGCAGATGCCCCGGGCTGAGGAAGATGAGGCCGCCCACGCGGATGAGGTGGTTCGTGTCCGAGTGCAACATCACCGACGCCACCTGGCGCTGCTCGTCGCGAGACACATACACGCGCCGTTGGACGCTGAGCGTCGTCAGCTCGTTGTCTTTTTCACTCTGAAATGTTTAAATAAATCAATAAGACACAAAAGTCACCCAGAATGAAGTCACAAAGGAGGAGACTGGTTGAAAAATTGGATGACTGGGCAACGTTTCGGTGGCGTAGTTGCTAGCGCGCCTGTGTTGGCCCGGATAGCCGCAGGAGATGTAGGTTCGAATCCTGCCTGAGACATATAATTTAAAAAAAATCCTCTTCTAATAAAATATTAAGACAAAAGGTTCCAAAGTGATCGATCATTAGCAATAAGAAAATGCGCCGCGCGAAACTCTTTAATTCATCATTTCTACCTTCAGATGTCGGGGATCCACAACGAGGTCGTTAGATTGTCTCGTGGGAGACAGACCCGCGCCGCGTGATCATAATACAGTCTCTTAAAAACATTTACAATATATTTCCACAGCTATCCACTTTGCAATCAAAATTGATAAACAGCGTAATCATGAAAAATCAGATAATTCCATAATATCGTATCGTAAAAAATCTGGCCTTTTAATTAGTACATTACACAACAAGGGTGGTAATACAAAGAAAGGCCGAGATCGCAGAAGTTTGCGGCCCGAGCTGCAAGCGAGGGACGTAAATATGCGATCGAGGGCTTTCTTTATTACCTCAAAAAAGCCACTTTATGGCCAGGTGTGGCATAATAAGTATTTACTTACCTTGGGTGCGTGCGAAGCGCAGAACGCAGTCTTATTCTTGTAGAATACGCAGTTATCCTTGACTGCGCAGCCGAGATGGTACACACTGCCGCACCGCACCTTGAAGCACCGTACAGTAGCGCCGAGCCGGCGGCAAACCGCACAAGTTGCGTTGGACCCCGCCGCTAACGCAGTTTCTACGTTCATCAACGCACCGCTCACTGTCTCGTACACCCCCTCCGACCATAACGCGCAGTTTAAATGCACCCAGCGATCCACATCGCAGTTGAGAAGCCTGGAGACCCCATCGGCTACTCCGTCCCCTTGGATCCCGCACAGTTCGCATCTTCTAGAATCTTCTGTAGTCACCGGCATTATAGCCACACCGGTGCGGAAGACTAGTTCGGTTAGCTCCCGATCTGTTGGCCGCTTGTATTTCACTGGCGGTCCGATGCAGCCCGGCGACCACGCTTTGTAACGAATGCCACGGTACTTTTCTTTCTCCACGCTTTGGTTGCTCTTTTCGTCGGATTCGTTCTTAAGGTCCTCGTCTAATGCGCTGACGTCCTCGCCTACTTCCTTCATTAGCTCGTCGTTATCAAGCGAATCTATAAAGGACAAATCCATTTTCTCATCCTTGATATCAGGTTTGATGTCCAAGTCATCAGTTTCCATGCTCTCAGTAGATGCTGTGTCAAAGTCGTCACGGTCTTTTGATAAATTAGTTTCATTGTCAGATTTGACATCCTCCTTTACTGCTGTTTTCGACTTTCCGTCTAATATGATGTTTGTAGGCCGCCAAGCGAACCGTTCGTAGCACTGCGTGCTGCAGAAGTATAATTCGGAGTCACTGTCACACAGAATATCTTCCGCATTGCCTTTGTTAGCTGACAGTAAAGGGAATTCGGATGCTTTCGCTCTAACGACCGAATCTAAAATAACTACATCACAATGACGGCAGAATTTGGCCGCGCCGTTAAGGATGCTTTGGATGTCAATAGGAGTACCCTCCTTGCCGTCTTTACCTTTCGATCTGTACAGCCCTAACTTATGAGATGGTGGCGTCGCAGTTCTTTCCACAATTTGATAAGACGTGGGCGGAGGTATGTGTAAAATTCCTGCAAGTTCTTTCAATACGCCTAGTATGTCTTCTGCCGCACCCGAAGTTAATGTCAGCGTCACTGTCACGTTTTCGTTGCTCTCGGTGCTGCTAGGAGAATCAACAGTCTTCATGGGAGAGTCGGAGTCGAGACACTTCAGGGCCTTAGAACCATCCTCGTCCTTCAGATGGAATAGTGAGACTGGTTTGACTCTGATCGGGACAGGCGCAATGAGCGGTATGATGGGTGAAACTTTCCCGGACATCGCCGAGTCACTGTCCTCATCTTCTTCGTCATCATCGATTAGCTTCAGACCAGGGAAGCGGTTGGCCGGCTCGATGTCAAGACACTCGGGACTCGAACAGCTGATGATGCTATCAGGAGTGTCCGTATCTCGTTCCTTACAAATGAAGTCCAGTTTCTTGTCTTCTGGGTCCTCGTCGAATACGATCGGTTGGAACTCTTGGTCGTAGAATCCTCTTTGAGTGGACGCTTGTGGTTTTTCCGGGAGGGGTTCATCGTCTCCGAAAGGTTTAGTGTTGTAGTAATCGGCTACGTTCGGGATCTTTGCGTTGCCGAATTCTCCCACCAAATCGCCCTTCATTATATCGTAGTCTTTATTCTTTAACTTTGTCAAGTCGCCGGAACCGAACAGTGGGCAGACTGCAAAGTTAGTAGTCAGAGAGGGCTCTTGAATTTGCATCGGCTGTAGAAGCCGTAGTTGAGCCATTAGATTGTCAATAAAAGTATCATAATCTTCCTCGTAGCGCGATCCTTTTCTAGGTCTCTTTTTAGCGCTCGATGCACTCACATTATTTTCAGCCGCTGCTCTCATGTTCAGTTGCAATTGTTTTCTCTTCTTCTGCTGATATTCTCGCCTCTTACGCTTTTTAGCTTCGGAAGGCGTTTCAGGAGCATTGGGCTCCGCCGATGGATCCATGTTCACGCTTTCAGGAAACTCTTCTTTCATCGGTTGGTCTAGTTTCCCCTGATCAGATGCCGTGGAGACTCCCGATGTAGCAGACTGCTGGGAACTCTCGTCGAGCAGTTCTTTTTTAACGTCCATGGGAGTAAATGGTCTCATGACAGGGCTTTGCTGTGGCGGCGTCACTTCTTTCTTTATGGCTTGATGAAGCTGTTGAGTATCCATGCTCATTGGGTACATTTGCATCGGCTTGATTGTCGGTGAACTCTCAGGCAGCGGAGTCGTCTCTTCTTTAGTCGTCATTTTCATGTGGGATTTTCGTACGTCCATAAGCGACTGAGTCGAAGTGTGCAACAACGGTGACATAGATGATGTTGGAATAGACGTCTGCATAGGCATACCCTGCATGGTTTGCATGCTAGGTCGACTAGTGAACGGCGAGCTCACTTGAGTATTGTGCGTCATGATCTGTCGCGGCGAGTGTTTGGGCATTTCGACTTCTTGCGATAAGGCTAGCGTCGGTGGAGGTATCGAAGGCCTGGCTAATTGGGCTTCCAGCGAGGGTATCGTGCCCAAAGCCGGCGCAGTCCTTTGAATAGTCATCGTTCGCTGCGGAACAACGTTCGCCGCTGTAGTGGTTGTTTGAAGTAGTTGCTTCAACAACACATTTTGAGATTCATCATTCCTTTGGTTTGCCGAGCCTTGTTGTATGATTTTGTTCCCAGCGTTGTCTGTGACGATAGTGGAAGTCGCTGTTGGCTCATCAGTTTCCATCGGTTCCGATTTCACTATAACGGATTCCACACTATGTCTTTTAGTAGGCTGTATGTGACCTACAATTACTTCAGTCTTAGGTTCATCTGTTGACTTTGATCGCTTCAACGGAGAGGTAAGTTGTGTGTGAAGAAGTTTGGAAGACGTTATAAAATTAATTGGTCCCTGGGCAGGTTTTGCCTGCATTTGATTTATCTGACTCATTCCCGGGTTAACTATACTATGTGTCCTCACTGTTACATTCGGCGGTGGTTCCTTGCTGCCCATCATAGGCCGCGAAGTCATCACCAGCGCTGGTGGCTGACTAGAGCTGATGCTTTGGGGGTTGAAAGGGAGATTGCTAGTATTCATTTGTCTTGTAGGCTGTAGCAATGTATGCCCTAATATACTCGTAGGCAAAGGCGGTCCTTTCTGGAATCCACTGACAGTGGTCGTAATGGTATTATTGGAATGCATAATCGATTGAGGTGTGGACGAACTATGTATTTTAGAGAGCGCAGGCATTTGAATAATTTGGGAAGCCGCAGACGTTGCATTCATATCTTCGTTGGAAGAGAAACCTTGGTTGGTTATTAGAGGGCATTGAGCGGGCGATTTCATTAACGTATTTTGCATGCCCACAGGGGAATTAATCGGTGATACTGTAGGAGATTTTCTGTTCTGACCCATTGATGACAACGTATTCACACGAGATCCAACCATTTGAGCTGCACTCATTGGTAAACTGTCCGAACTAGGGATAGATGTAATCGGTTTCTCCATCCTTTGCACCGGCGAAGGCCTCGAAGCCGCAACTTCTACTTTGGAGGACGGCAGAAGATTCTCGAAGTTCACTTGCGTGGGAGCAGTAGCGTCACTATTCTTTCTCATCAGTGAAGATACAGTTTGCGCGTCGACCTTTGACGTGGTCGTGTTTAGGGAAGACATTATTGTCCGGAGTTGTTGGGACACGTTCGCCATATTGGATTGTAATTCGGCCGGTTGTGATAGGGGCGAGAGTTGAGGTACTGTCGCAGACTGCAAGCCCAATCTATCTGCATCGCGTTTAGTGAAGTTATGTTGCTCCATCGCCTCCTTATTATCAGGCTTTACGGGCGGGTTTATATTTGGGTTTTGTGGAGCATGAGCTTGAGGGTTCGCTTTAGGGTTGGGTTGCTTCATACCGAACGGTTTAGGGTCATCAGCTATATTCTCAAGAATGCACAACATGTCTTCGAATGTCTCCACGCGTTTGGGATTCCCTTCCACTGTCTCTGCATGTTCTTGCATCGTTATGTCATTCAAGTACCTCTCCTGCGAAGGAGTGGGGGATGGTATAGAAATCTGAACAGATTCCTGCGTCATGTCTGATGTGATTTGCATGTTAGAATCTATCACCATTTCTTTAGTTTGGTTAGCGATCGCTTTTATGGTCTTTACCACGTTTTCTTGGGCTTGTTTGTCAGCAGCTGACGTATTTTGCGACTGAGAATCAGACATTTTGTTATAAGAGAGCAGTAAGTTGCTCTGTAGGCTGTCTTCAGGTTTGTCTTCGTCGTCGCCTTCCATGATGTTATCCGGAATTTTCTCGGGTATCGGATCTGGGCTCTTTATGTCCGCCTTTCCGAGCAGTAGCGGCGTCCTATCAGTGATACATAACGAGTGTGGCAACTCAGTCTGTTGGCTGATCTCAGTCTCAATATCAATATCTTTACTGGTTTCTTTGATGATCGGAGGTGGTTTGTGATCCAAGTGAGCCAGTCCCTGAGAACTCATAGCACCCAAGTGATGAGCGGTAGTAGTTAATTGGTGTATTTCCTTATCCGAATGTGTGTCAGACGCGACAGTGCTGTCTGGAGACGCCGCATCGTCTTGGAATATCTTTGCCGGTAATGTCGCGTCGTGCGTTACCGACAAACTAGATAATTTAGTATTGGAAAGTGACAAGGCCATTGGCTTTTCAATAGTTTTCACGATCTTCTGTTTGACCTGGTGCTGCGTTAATATCGACACTGGTACTCTAGAAGCCCCGGCCGCGGTGTTGGACGTGGCGAGCGTAATCACCGGATTTAGTGTTGCCGTTTTTGGTATGTTGGAGGATATAACGCTAATAACGGAACTGATTGGCTTCGATTGCGGATGCGTGGACATGTTAATAGTTAAAGGCGGATTGTTCAAATTGAGAGGGACTTTCTTTAATTGAGGTTTCGCGCCGCCTCCGTGGCCCCCAATAGGAACGGAAAGGCTCTTCAAGACGGGTACTGAGATAGTCTGGTTGGCTATAGAGACCGAAGCGACAGTCGCTTGGGAGACTTCGTTTAGGATCTTATTATTGGAATGTGGGGACAATACAGTGGCACTGAGAACGGGCAGTCTCGACAGAGCACTGCTTTGAGATGCATTCACTAACTTGTACTGCTGGACGTTCGGAGACGCCTTATTAGCAGTAGATAGACTTATAACCGCTACGGTTTTCGTGGTAGTCTCGGTTCTTGTAGTAGTTTTCTCAGGGATAGTTTCTTCTTCCATTTCGTCCTCGGGTTTCCCGCTATCGATTAGTTCCTCGAAGTCCTCTTCGGTTGCGATTCGTTCTTCGGGCGATATCGCACCCGGCTCGACGACCACTATATCGGCATCATCCAAATGTTCTTCGACAATCTCCTCGATATCGTCGTCGTCATCGTCATCGTCGTCTTTCACGAACCCCATCCTCGCCGCGTCGTCAGACATGGCCGAATATTCAACTCCATCGGACGCATAAAGGACGAACTCTCTAGTTTCGCTCGGGCTCTGACTCGCAGATTCCTCAGAAGGCCGCTCGTCCGAAGTTCCCGGCGCGCTCTTGCCGGCAAATCGTGGGCGCGGGGGCGTGCGTCGCTTCAGTATGGAGACTTTGTTGATATGTGGCGGTCGTCTGCGGTCGTCGTCTTTAGTGGGCCAGACGGGAGCGCCACCGAACAGGCCGACCTTGAAATATCTGTAACCGGGAGGCATCGGCGCCATGTGGTGGTGATGGCCGCCGCCGTGGTCCGGGTGCGCGGGGGCGGGGGAGGCGGCGGGTGACGCCGAGGGGGTGGGAGTGCGAGCCACGTGCGGGGAGCGAGATAAAGAAGGGGAAGACGGCGCTCCTCCCATCGGACTGTACTGCTGACGTTGAAGGATTTGTTGGCGCTGAAACAAGGGTTTCATTTCAATAAGCTGCAATCTGTTACCTTTTCACGCTCAAAACGCTGTACTAATTTAGATAAAATTTGCTATGGCACACAAAACCATCCCTTTGAGTTGAGTGAAAAGTTATCTTAAGGAAATTTGTAAAGGAATCAATAATTTCAAAAGTTGAATATGAAAACTTGGTACACTCTGGGTCGATACTCACAGCCATCTCGTTAGCGGGGTTTCCCGGTGAGGGTAAGGGCTGCGGGCTTCCGAGTGGAGACGTCTGTTGGCGACCACCAAACGGTACGCCTACTCTCATCCCTGCCAATAACATTAACGGATTAAAAGATTGCCTTAGGCACAACATTACTTTTAAATCATTTCGGATGGTTTTTGCTGGACTATTGTTGTTTTCATACCTTGCTGGTGAAGCGGGGGCCGGGCGAAGCGGTTGGGCAACGGTGAACAACCAGGCACGGGTCGTGAAAAACGACTCGTTGTATAATCACCCTGTGAAAAAATACATGATTAGGTAGGTACAATCCAGTTGTTTAACCAGACACAAATATTTTCTTAATTATTTCTAATAATTTCAGTACATTAAAGGATCATTCCATGAAAACATCTACTTTTGTCGCTTACGTAACGCTATGATACCCTAATAAAACTTATTACCTGCTAAGAAACACTACCAAATCTTAAAGCCATAATATTCAGCTTCCTAATTTTACACGTCAAAAGTATTAATTAAAAATGAATGTTTTGAGTTGTGCACTATTTCAGGTTTGAATGAAAATACTTACTGATTGCATCTGAGGTGAATGTGACGACACTGGGCTTTGTATTTGTGACTGTTGATATATCTGGAACAAAACGATAGTCAAATTATATTTCAAAATAATAAACAAATAGACATAGATGTAAGTCACGGTTTGGTCTAATTCAGATGATTAAAAAATAAAACAAAATGCTTTGCAACATAAGCCAAAGTAACATAGTTTTGGTAAAATACTCACTTGTGGACTACGACTAGGTGTTGGCAGCTGAGGACTGGTCCTCTGCGCCTGCAACTGTTGCAAGAAATGTTGCGGCGACATCGCCGATTGCATCGGACTCTGTTGCGTATGCATCGGCGACTGCTGCAGGTGCATCGGGCTCTGCTGCGAATGCATCGGGCTCTGCTGCGAATGCATCGGCGACTGCTGAGGATGCATCGGCGACTGCTGCGATATCTGACTCTGCTGATGCAACGGCGACTGGTGCATCGGACTTTGCTGCGGATGCATGGGACTTTGCTGCGGATGCATAGAATTCTGCTGATGCATCGGGCTTTGCTGTGGGTGCATGGGGCTCTGATGCATCGGACTCTGGTGCATCGGCGACTGCTGCGGCATGTTAGACTGCTGCACGTGCATAGGAGACTGTTGGGAATGGAGAGGGGATTGTTGAGTGTGTAGGGGGGATTGCGTCGACGGGTGTAAAGGGGATTGCGACGTGTGGTGTAACGGGGACTGCTGCGAATGCAGCGGGGACTGCATCGGGGAGGTCAAGTGGTGTAAAGGAGATTGCGGCGCTAAGGAATGTAGCGGAGACTGCGAGTGTGGGGATTGCACGTGCAGCGGCGACATGGCGGGCCGCGCTCCCGCCGGTCGAGGCGTCTGATTCCCAGCTGGCATGGTATTCCTGACTCCTCCAAGCTGCTGTCCGAATTGCACCATCCCAACTGACTGCGGCCTCTCCTGGACGCCAGAGAGCTGTCTCACTAGCTGTTGCTGGGGTAATCCTGTTTGTTCTATGACGAGCGTTCGCCCGCTCTGTAGGATACGGCCTTGGGCGCTAAGCGGTGACGTCACGAGACCTATCCTCTGCTGTCCGTCGGAGCTCAGGACAGTCTGCTGGTTCCGTATGATCTGTTGCTGCTGCACAGTTCCCTGCAGGCCTATCTGCATGGGCCTGTTGATGGCGGTTTGTTGCATTTGCGGAGTTTGGGTGATGTTCTGGTTCTGCGCGTAGACCGTCTGGTTGGTCGTGATCTGTTGTTGGTTTATGACCGTTTGTTGAGCTAGCTGGGGATTCTGCTGACGATGTTTTGTCTCGTATTCCTGTAAATCGTTCAGTTATTTGCGACATATATAAAAATACGCGTGTATCGATAAATATAAATTATCTGTGGAACAGATCTACTAGTAATCTATTTCAATAAGGCGATGTCATTGCACGATTTTTTTTCTAAACAAAATAAATAAATCAAGCCGATGTGATTAAAAGTACAACTAGAAAGTATCTTATGAAATCCGCCAAGTGTCAAGTGAATTCGCCAAAATCATGTCCATCAACTGTAGTTACTCTATGACTGGCTTTTTTTTTTACTGATGGTACAGTCGGCATCAAATAGTCTATAATATTCAAAACGCCAGTTATATAGTCACACATCTTTGTGCCTATAGTAATAAATATGTTGCGATCACAGAAATAAATCGAGGTAGAAGGAAAAAGGGAATGTACCTCGCGTGCTAAAAGGAAGTGGCGGCGACCGCCGCACGCCGTTAACTCCAGTTGCCGTCAATATTATTATCAGATTTGAAAATCTGATAAGAATGGTATAATTAATTGTTCAACCAAATGGAATGGAAAATTCGTTTTCCATCACTAAATTACACTTTTGGCGTCAAACGCGGAGCGAAAACGTCACACGCTTGGTTGCCTTACAAATCGACGAACGATTTCCTTCTATCTCGATATGTTTATGTGGTTGCGATATACAGGGCGTCCCAAGACTATGGGACATCAAGGGAAAGTAGCTCAAATATCGTAGATAGGATATTTTGCTGAAAGAAGACTTTATGTTATTTTAAAAAGTTAGTCATTCTGCATTTAAAGATTTTCTAAGAATTATTTGCTTCGTCTGGGAATCGAACAGACTCAAATGTGAAAAAATAACTACCCGTATTGTTATGATGACAATCGAAAGAGTGGGACAAAAACAAATAATTTCTCTTAAGTAACATATTATCTCAAACGAAAGGAATACCGTAAAATATTTGATTTCAATGTTAAGAAAATTATTTCCCATACAAAAAAAGTAATTTAAAAAAAATCTTTGAATGCAGAACTTTTGAAAATAAAATGAAGTCTCCTTTCAGCAAAATATCCTGTCTCCAATATTTAAGGTACTTTCCCTTCATGTCGCATAGTTTTGGGACACCCGGTATATGGTGCTTTGGATGTTACTGACTATTTGATGCTGACTGTTGCACAAGGTTAATGTGTGAACGCTTACCTGTATAAGCATGCTGTGTTGGCGGGACTGCTTCCGTGCCGCCTCGAGGTGCTTCTGCAGCGCGGCCTGTTCGGCCGACACGCGCCGCAGCTCCGCCGCGTCGTTCGGCAGCAGCTCGTTGCCCGACTTGCGCAGCTGCCGCTGCTTACTATTCAGCGACTATCGACAGACATCCACATCAAATACACGCAGAGGTTAGCGTTACAGTCCCCCGGTTAGTACACGTCATTCGGTTACCACACAGTGCAACTCCCTCTAAGGTACCTGCGAATAAGTCGGAGCTCGGAGGACGCTATCACGCTACTACCGTAAAGCTCACAACACGAAAGCGGTCTACTGCTCACCTTGCGGATTTTACGCAGCTTCTGCACTTCCTGTTCGTAGTAGCGCAGCTGGTCGGCCGCGAACGCGTTGTAGGTTTTCAACCACTGCTCGTAGAGGAGCCGCGCGTGGTGGTCCTGGTCGTTGGTGGGCGGCGGCGGCGCGGGGGGCGGGGCGCCGGCGTACAGCGGGATGGTGGGCGCGGGGGGCGCGGGCGCCGGCGCGGCGGGGGGCGGGGCCGCAGCCACGCCCCACTCGCCGTCCCGCTCCTGCTCGCGCTTCTCCTGCTCCAATAGCTCCTCCAGAAGCAACGGTTGCTCCTGGTTTACGTTCTGACGGTTAAATGTTTGCCTTTCACGTTTCTGTTATTCGCTTTACTCCACCGTTGACGGGCGTCGTCGGTGGCGCGTCCCCGTCAATTAGGATGCTCGTTATTCTTTTGTTCTTTAAATCGATTGGATACAATTTTATTGTCTTTTCGGTTTCAAGGTACATCATTCTGAATTTAAACAATGCAAATCGAGATTATGATATACCCATCTCATCTTGGATGAGAGGCCGACTGAATCGATAAAATTTAACTTGATTTCACAGCTTAGTGCAAATTGTAATGTAGGTAAGGTAATGTAATGTATATTAAATTATTAAAAGAGAAACTGGTGAGTTTCTTCCGGCGCTTCTTCTCACCAGAAGGTCATTACCCGAAGCGCCAAAAAGAAAAGAAGACAAAGAATGTAAGACATGTAAAAGAGCCCTTGAGGGCCTACTTACAGAAATAAATTATTTTATTTTATTTTATATTTATGTAACGTTACTAAAAAGTGAATAAATATGTTTAGGTCAGTCGGCCTCGATTGTCTACTGAGGAAGTTTACAGAGCATGTGAACGCTTGTAGGAAGTTTGGTGTCACACACGGCTTACTTTGCATACTGGTACTGTTTGGCGGCAAGGAATCAACTAATAGTGTGCAAAATACTAATAGCGGTTCTCTGATAGAGTGAATAGTACTACTACATAGTGCCAGAATATATAAATTATATCTTCTATAACAAAATAGTTATGCTAAATACGAATTAGATTTGAAATAGTTGTACGTGTGATTGATTCACTTCAGGAACAAAATAAAACAGTAGGGCTGTCAACCGCCGTATTATTTTGATGTGCAAGTAAAACAATATATAACCTCTTTTTCAACTATTCATCTAAATATGTTGTGCTTACGTTAGTAACAAAATTTAGCAAACGTTAGTTATAAAGAAAAATAATAGTTAAGAAAAATACGTTATCAATGTTGAATTAATGCAAATAACGGCAGTATATTTTAAATTCTTAGAAATTATAAGAAAATGTCAATTCAAATAGAAAAAAAATGTTGGATACTTTTTTGTATGTCGATTAGCAGTCCTTGTATTATTTCGTTCATGCTATTGTAAGATGTACCTAATTCATTTGAATAGCTATCATGAATATTAACAGAAATGTCAAAATTAAGTTGTCTGGAGTCTCATCTTTTACTGTATCTGACCGGACAGAATTGATAACAATCGATATTTCGACTAACTATAACCCTTATAACCCATAACCTTATACAAAAGTCCCACCACCGTGACAGAACACACAAGATGAGACAGGCAATCGGATATACTCAATACAATCGTCCGATACAATACAAGTTTCATTACATTTTAGTATCATTTAGTGCTGGTACAATGTACTTATACGTTAGTGTCAGTGTTAGAAGGGATGCTGAAAAGGTCCAAAGGTTAGTTAGTACGCATGCATGCGGCAAACAGGCACGTTACAAGCCAGAGACACGTAAATTAGCGGGCGGCGACTGCCGACGGAGATCTAGGGTAGAAGGACAGTCGGATGCAGACAGGAATCCAGGAAGCGTTTCTATGTCGCCCTATTTATAGAAAATCCCATTTTTGGGGTTACGGAAAACGTAAAATCGTGTCACTAAGGGCTATGATATAAGAAGCCTCATATAATATAGCATATCTGCAATCGAACACATTCTTTATTTTACCGCCTCAATGTAATATTTCCCAAAAGAAAGTTTAAAGCTGAAGAAAAAATCATTCTGTTTTGAAGGCATGACTTTCGCATTTTTAAGATACTCGAAATTTCAAACCAGTGTTTTATAGTTTGAACTAAGAAATGGAAGATTACCCGGAAATAACTATATTCGAAGAACCCTGCTGAACTTAGAGGAAAGGGTGATTCTGTGAAAAGGAAGCTTCTAAGGTTCAGGTGCGTTCGTGAATGGAGCCGACTAGCCATCATACAGTCAGCGCAGCACTGCCATCTAACTGAACACAGGGTTTTCAGTTGCTGTTCCAATTTAATGTTAAAGAGTCAACATCCTGTTTAACGGAACAATAAGTTCGTCATCGTTTAAGAATACATTTCTATATACAAATAAATACAATCCAAGGAAAATTATACTTCGTGACTCTAGAAATCACTGAACCAACTGAGTGAAGGGGTAGCACGACTTCAATTGTCGCGGACAGACTATTAAGGTATTTCTAGTCACTATATTAAAAAAGAAATAAGTAATATTTTGCTACAGACTTTTTTGATACACGTTTGCGCGGCCAGATTAATTAATCCCATTAAAACATATTAAAAATTACTTTTGTAATTATGCTACGCTATTGAACAACCCCGAAAATTGCTTTAATGTCAAGTAATATCAGACTATTATCATTGTTGTTTTCAGTGTCTTTATATCATCAGTAGGGTAAATCGAACTCAAAACTCGTGTCCAGTAGATCGCAGTGCACTACCGTGTGGGGCGGGAGGGAAGGGTGACTCGGGTCGGGTGGTCTGACCTGCAACAGCAGCGGGCGTCGATGCAGCCAGTCGCCCCAGTCCGCCGCGTCATAGGGCACCTGCCCAACAACCATCGATCACCGACATGCAACCAACATCACGCCGCCAACTACGCGTAACATACGAGTTTTTTAACCGCTGTGGTGTTCCGATTCGCCCCTTCTTTTTATTTAACTGCTGTTGTTTTGATCTATTTAACCCCTCGCATACGTATTGCCATTACCGATAATATAAAAAATAAGTGTTTAATATTTTCTCACCTGCATACTGAACCAATACAAAAGTTCTGAAATACTTTTCCTGCTGTTATGAGTTACCTTCCGTCGATTTACGCGATTTTTTTTTTAATATAATTGACATAAAATATAAGTTTGAATTAGATACATGCTCTGAGCTAATTTCAGTAAATAAAAATAAGCTTATAGAACAGCTGGTAAAAAAACTCGTATAGATTAATGGCGACATCAAAATACCCATGCAATATTAGTCTTCTAGGCTTGTTTCAACAAGCGACAAATTTAAAATTTCGACGTGTATATACACCGAGCCGCCACCAATGTAGACAAATTAATATTGCTAGGGTTACGCTTCGTCACATTGTCTGCGATGCGATCGGAACAGAAGCGGAAAATGAACATCGTCTTTATCGGTTCACATTTAGGGGCGATTCTCGTGTGACAGCCAACATAACATCAACAGTGACACGATGTGAACCCAAGCTTACGGCATACACTTAAAGCAATCAAACTTGATTCGACGTCGTACAACAATTGTAACTATTAGAAAGCGCTACATACGTCGAACAAATTCAATCAAAAACATGTAGATAAAAAATTACTGCATGCACGACAATGTATCAAAAATCCTCCAAGATGAACTTATTAATGCTAGCATTACTTTATTAGTAAGTTTACTGATTCGCAAGTATCATTCGTTGTGAGTGGAAAATTACCTTGTTTAAATTTAGGCTTTTGTTACCTAGGGAATCGATGAAGAGTTAGGTATTCCAATATTACAGCGACTTGACTTAGCGACTAGTAACACAATATTTATTTTTTTATGAATAATAATAGAAAGTTTATGAAAAAAAGTTACCATATACAGAGTCAAGTCGCTTCAATGTTTGCCACGCTAGTTGCTTAGACACACTCTGTTTTCATTAATTACTCAAAGTTTGTACCACTACGATCTCGATATTTTAAGAGTCGCCAAAAACTCTAATTAGGTTAAGGTAAACTTTCGAACCAAGCGGCAGTGGCGCCGGACAGTGACTCCACGTGGCATCCGTCGTGGAAACAATAACGGAGGGAACTCCTTAGGTCAAAAGTCCAGAGTTCATATCCTGCCATCCCTCTCGCTCTACTAATTATGCAATATTTGAGTGAGCGGGACGGCACCAAAACCTTCGGAATACAGGCTCAGTATTAGGTTGCGCTTCGACCGAGCTGTGCAAGGTAACTAGGCGGTCAGTGTGGACGAAATCCACCAATCGGCCCGGCATCGGTGCATTTATTCCTCGCGCGCCGATCCGTTACTTTAAACAGCTTTAGTAGATTGGAGACGTAGGATAAGGGCCAATATAGGCGAACTTACATTACAGCGCTCTAATTAGTCTATACCTCTGTCGAAGCGTCACTGCTGCGGTGCCACAGACGCCTGAACCGAAAGTCTTTAACAAATGAAGTCAAACAGAGTGTGTGGTGAACAAGTAGCGAAGATAGAGTTCGGCAGTTTTCCGTCAAGCACGTACCTGCGGGTAAGGTGGCGGCGGGGGTTGAGGCTGGCGCAGCGTGCCGGGGTACGGCGGCGGCGGAGGGGGGCGGGACACGCCGGCCACGCCCACTGTCGCTGTGGACACAATGTAAAGTCAGGACGCGTCAGTAAATATGTGTTAGAACGAGGTTCCATGTGTATGACTCAGAAACTAGCTGCAATTGAGCTTGGACATGGTATTCATTTATATATGCACAAAAAACACAAGATATGCAACACAAAATAGTAAAAATTCAAAAGTTGCGGTGTTGCGCCCCGCCTGCAGCGCCACCTTCACCTAACACTACAACACTAGATATCAGTGGCGTGGCGTAAAATATATCCTAGGGCAAGCCGGTGCAGATATGGCGTACTTTTTCCTTAAGTGCTCTAGAATAAGGTGATCAAAAGCCTGATATTAGGTAAGCCGGTAGGAATCGAGTTGTTTGGACGCCACGCCACTGCTAGGTATAGTTACCGGAGTGTGGCAGCGTGTGCAGCTGCACGGTGCGGTCGTGGCGCACGACGCCGACGGCGCCGTCCGCGCCCACGAGCCGCGTGCCCGGCGCGATGTTGCGTCCCGCCTGCAGCGCCGCCTTCACCTAACAGAATATTTTATTTATGCCACACCTGGCCAAGTGTAGACATAAAATGATGTACACAACACGGGAGGTAATAAAGAAAGCCCTCGATCGCATATTTACGTCCCTCGCTTGCAGCTCGGGCCGCAAACTTCTGCGAACTCGGCCTTTCTTTGTATTACCACCCTAGCTGTGTAATGTACTATTAACAATGCTATTTTAAATCTAACTAGCCGCATTTCAACAGCGCTGGAAAATGGCAGCAAATTCAATTCCGCTTTTTGACACTTAAACTGACTTCTCGTTAAATACTGAACAGGTTTGACTGTCAATATTGTTAGAAAAGGTTTTATAATGGAGTTTTACATTTGTTAGTGGGTGAATCAACTATTAGACCCACACTTTTGACGTCTCTAGCGTTACCGAAAATGTCTGTGTCCGTCAAGATAGCGTACACCGTAAAGATATTCAGAATCTGATGCAGCCAATAAATAGTACCCAAATAGTACCGACGAAATACCTAGGTGAAAAAAATAGTACCCTTAAACTTTTCGAAATATAAGGCCTGTTCACGGTGTACGCTACCGGCGTCAAGCTGGCGTACACCGTTTGTATCTCTGGAACGGCTTTGTATTTGGAAACGCTTTATATCTCAAAAAATAGTACCCAAATAGTACCCTAGAGCCCTAAAATTTTATTTCTCTAGCTATCTTATGTAATAATGTCACAATTGTTGTAATGTTGTTTTTAAAAGAGAAACTGGTGAGTTTCTTCAGGCGCTTCTTCTCACCAGAAGGTCATCTACCGAAGCGCCAAAAGAAAAGAATCAGACATGTAAAAGAGCCCTTGAGGCCTACTTACAGAAATAAATGAGTTTGAGTTTATCGTAGAAGCCGATCGTAGATACTATTTGGGTACTATTTTTTGAGATATAAATCGTTTCCAAAAACAAAGCCGTTCCAGAGATACAAACGGTGTACGCCAGCTTGACGCCCGGTAGCGTACACCGTGAACAGGCCTTATATTTCGAAAAGTTTAAGGGTACTATTTTTTCACCTAGGCATTTCGTCGGTACTATTTGGGTACTATTTATTGGCTGCATCAGATTCTGAATATCTTTACGGTGTACGCTATCTTGACGGACACAAAATGTCTCTGGAGTTACCAAGAAATCGAACTTCTAATAGAATATTTTTCTATTTATTAGGTTTGTGACACGGGGCCTTTAACGTTCCAACACACCATAAATTTAAACAAAGACAAACCATTACTTGAAGGCGTTATTTTACAACGAAAATTAAAAGTTGCGGACTGCGTCCTGTGGGTAAAAAAGTTGACTGACCCTAGTATGGCTAACCATAAGAACACTAGTTTATAAAGCTGAATATGAAGAAACCGACCTGCGCCTGCATGGCGCTCACGATGCTCGCGGAGTTGACGCTGCTAGCGCCTCCCTTGTGATGACAAAACATTCAGTATTAGTATCATATCCTACTGAAATGTGATTGTTAATGTAGGCTACTCACCTTGCAGTTTAACCGCCAACCTGTTGCTGTGATTGATCAGAATCGCGGTTGGACATACAGCCAAATACAAAAAGATGTATCGAATAACTCGTTTCATAAATATTGTACGAAGTTCTTATTGCCACTGCGTAAGGTGTATTCGAACATATTTTTGAGCATTCGTACCCATATTTTTAAACTTGACTATATGTGGAAGACAACCACAACTTGCCAGTCGACTCACGACCGATTGTTCCAACATGTTGGTGATAAAGTAGCAAGGTGAGTAGAGCGCATGAGTGAAGAGATATTGAATCAATTTAAGTATAAATCTTATAATAAATTTAGCATTTACTAAAAGTAAAATTACGTTGATGGAACTTTTATGCGGTTACAAACAGTGGATAGAAAATTAAGACCGTTTATGCCAGATTGGAATTTAATTATACGGGTAGTTCTGACGACCAGTTCCCTGGAGGGACGGATAACTATTTTATGCCACACCTGGCCATAAAGTGGCCTTTTCAGCACGCTGCGCGTACGGAAAAAGCCGCTTTCTGGCCAAGTGTAGACATAAAATGATGTACACAACACGGGAGGTAATAAAGAAAGCCCTCGATCGCATATTTACGTCCCTCGCTTGCAGCTCGGGCCGCAAACATCTGCTATCTCGGGCTTTCTTTGTATTACCACCCTAGTTGTGTAATGTACTATTCTGTTATTTTCCAGAGGTAGCATAGAGGAGGCATTCTACAAAATAACCGAAAATAGTAATCCGAATCTACGAGGAAATGCGATTCAACCCGGAAAGTGAGAGCGGTTGAAAAGCTGTGAGAACTACTCGTATTTTGTATTGACTCGTACACAAACGATGTTTAGACCCAGAAAACAACAGCGTGTAAAGGATAAATACCTGTGCGAAGTGCATATGTTGCGACTGTGGGAACTGCAGCGGCGGCCGGACGAGCTGTTGGCCCATCACTTGAGGTGCGCTGCCGGCGAACTGCTGTCCGTGTTGCACCATGCCTTGTTGCTGCAAACATTGTAATATTGTAGCTACGTTTTATAATCGTAATAGGGATGGCGACTGGGTTAAACATGTATAATTCTATTTAGTCCGTCAGTTAGATTATGGAAAAATATGGGACACGTATTTTTTTGTTTATCAAAATATTAAAAATCGACAAAGTTATAGATCATCAAGATTCTGGAGCGGGGGCTTGTGACGTCACTCCTAGGTGAAAATTGTACCTAGGAGTGACGTCACTCGAAACTTCTAAGCACTCTATCCTCGTCATTTTTTGTTTGTCAAACAAAAGAAAAAAAAATACGTGTACAATATTTTTTAATAATCTAACTGACGGACTAAACAGTTTTTTTAGTCGTCTAGCCCATTAGACTCGGTGAATATCAAGTCATTTTATTTTCGCACAAAACAGTACAAAATACAATAAAATTGGGTTAAACGAAGGAAAAACATGTTCTTTCACCAAAATCGTCTCGCGTTAATAGGGTCACTCTCATCTATGAGTAGGCCTGTGCCCAGCAGTGGGACGAATATGTATAGCAGTGCCGTGGCGTCAAATATATTCTTAGTAAAGCCGGAGCAAATTTGGATTACTTTTTCTTCAGGAGTAGTAGATACTCCAGTCATATGCTTTAAAAAACGGAAGCCGGTGGGAATCGGGTTCTATGGACGCCACGCCACTGGTGTATAGACTGATGATAATGAATGAATGGACGCTGACTGTACATACCTGCACGGGGGCGGCAGGGAAGGCCTGCGGGAACAGCTGGCGCGGCGGCGCGCCGGGCGCCCCCGCCCCGCGCCACTCCGGCTCGGTCTTCACCTCCTCGCCTTCTAGTTTCACCTCCGATTTGATCGCCTGCATCGCCGACTGTACATACAAAACGTAACCAAATTTAGTATATGCAGTCAAGTCCTGTTTTGTTGACATAACGAGTGAAAATAAACTGCAGGACAAGACAATGTGATCGCCTTGTAGGAGCTAACGATGCGATGGGACTCTCAAAGCCAATCTTGCAATAACGAAGTCAGGACATCTGATGTATCAAAACGCCAAAATCAATAAATTGTCAAAAGGGCTTCTACGCCAAGGTTTCTTAAACTGTGGTCCATGGACCCCTCAGGAGTCCGTGATACGAGAGCCGGAGGTCCGTGGCTATGCATACAACACAAACTGTCAAGTGCCCTTGGTTTTCTCTGATTATATTCGGAAAGGGTCTGTAAGGTTTTCGAAATAATGTAGGAGGTCCTTGACCAAAGAAAGATTAAGAAACTCTGTTTATATGGCGTTTACTTTAGCATGTGGTTTCACAGTACCTGCAGCATCTGTTGATGCGGCAGCTGCCGCGGGCCCGGCTTGTCGTCGTGTTCTGGCTTGCACTGGGCCTCGATGTTCTTTACCGCTTTCTGCAGCTCGCTGTCCATCTTGGTGTCTGGCTTCTGCTCTGACTCCTCACTGTACATTGTACAAAGTATAGATGAAATTAGGGATGTGAAATTAACTGTCGACTTCGACAATCAGTGAATTAAGCCTTGGGACCATATTTAAAATCCAACTATAGATCTCAAGTTTTTAATGTTAAACACCCTTGGTTTCGTTAGACCTATCAGTCGCGGCCACTAGTGGCTAGAATAGTTCATTTCCCTTCAGTACAAGACTACAGCGGACGTGTTTTTGTTTGCGAAACACCCTTGGTTTCGTTACTGTTGACTATTATACAAAATGTTAAAAACGTCGTTAGATTTAAAATCATCCACATCCGGTGCGGTGTTCGAAGCAAGACTGAGCGTACGAAGCCGGCGACTGTTGCCGAGTGTGCGCGCGAGGCAAGCCCCAAAATACAGCCACTACTAGTGGCGAGCGCTGACGGCTCTCACAGCTTGCTTGAATGCCGCCATTCGAACGCCAGCGTGCGCCGATACTATTCAAAAAGTAAGAAAAATCTGTTCCGCAAAAGCTCAGCCACTAGTGATCGTCACAAGGACCAAGTGCAGCAGTTCTAAGCGCGCTCGAGCAACTCAAGTCACTAACCCCGTTAGTAGGGTCAACCACAAGTTAATGCAGGATTTGAATTTCGATAAATATTGTAAATATACCAATAAAGTTATACCGGGTGGATATATAACGAGGGACTTACCTGAAAATATAGTGTCATATATTTGATGTAAAATCGACATGCAATAGAGAAATGCTTATAATAATAAAGAAAAATAAAACTCTACTACTTCGCCGCCGCTACCGCTACACGATGCCGCCCGTGTCCGCGTATGGCCTCTATAATGGGGTTGAAACACGCAGTTTTTTGCATGACAGTTTAACAAGCTGTAACTTGAAAACGGTGATAGATATTCAATAAGTTTATTTGGAGGAAATAAGGCTAAACAATGCCACATTTGTAGGAAAGTCCCTCGTTCCGTTATACCATCGCCTGCAAGCAACTGACCTGTGATAACTACCATCAATGAAGGAGTTTGAGTTCGACTCACATGGGGTGCTCCCGCTTGGCGTGCCGCTCGGGCACCTCGTCGAGCTCCAGCCCGTCCAGGATGTGCTCGGCGTCGTTGAGCGCCGCCAGCTCCGGGTCCGCGTATTCTAGGATGTTGAACTGCTCGCCGATCTCCGCTGTCAGTGATTCGAGCAGTTCCTCGTCGTCTTCCCCGCCAAGGCCGGTTAGGATGTCTCCCACCTGCAGATCGATTAAAAGACGTTTTTCATGTGGACTTTTACTTTTAAGTCCGCGGATCTGAAAAGTACCGAAGACCAAAACGGGCGGGATGATTTGGATGGAATGAAGAGCTAACGGTGTGCCACCAAGTCATGCAGCCACCAATAGCGAGGCGTCCATTTAAAACAACTCGCATTAAATTAAACGACTCATATTGAAATAACTTTTCAATTTTAATTGCATTTAATGACAAGTCAAATTTAACCCCTTGACGCTCCACGTCTGACGCCATTATTTGCTCTCTAAGGACCACTAATATAACCCACTGCTTTTAATACATATCATGACTCCCTTATAACAATAACTAAGACTATGCAGGAATCAATTTTCATACCTCTCCTATGTTTCCAGCGTCCTGTTCCAATTTGTCCATATCGCCCATATCCATTTCATCGTTCCCGTGCTCTCCAGGCTCCTGTTTAGTTTCTCCTCCTTGAGCTGCCATCAAAACCACACCTTAACACGCACGTTATAAGAATCACTCTTGCAAATGAACATTATTAAGATCAAAATGTCGTATAGCTTACATAAAAATATCGCAGATAAAAACAAATGAATGTTAGGTGCGATATTTCGTTAAAACTGTAAGCTATCATTTACTATCCTCCACTCTAAAAACAAGGTGATGATATCTTGAATCAACTTGTAGAACGATGTGGAGATATCATAAAAGGGAAGTAGAACGACGGATCTCGAATGGTGATTGTATTTAGTAAAGCTTAATTGAGGGCCGAGGTATGTGTACGGTACGGGTAAGGGAAATGATGACTAGTCGAGCTTATCGTCTCGTCGCTTAGCTTTAAAAACTGTTAAAACGCCCGAAAGAATCCAAAATGTTATTAATAATTATTATTATTGGTATTGTCATACCGTAGCGATGTAAACAAAACAAGGCTTAATGGTTCGAGAGCGCTTACCGTGCTTCACTCTCTGACCTCCTCACGCATGCCCCTGCTCTCAATTAAAATGTACATATCGATACCTTTAGACTCAAAGGGCGTAAACGCCATTAAAACCTACGGCGTTTACGCCCTTTGAGTCTAAATGTATCGATATATATTTTACACCTTTTTAATAGTAATAGAACTTACCATTGGGTTGAGTCATGACGTGCTGTTTCTGTTCCACGATCTGTTGTCCCTGGTTACCGACTGCTTGTTGGATAGGCGTGCCGTCGGGCGCTACAAGCCGTTGATGCATCAAAACTGAAATAAACACATCCTTTTGAACACTGAAACTCTATAACAATCATCTCATTGTACTTACCTATTTCAGGATTATTTTTCAAATACAAGATATGTATCGATATAAAACTAAAAATCTGGTAATCTAATCTTGTTTATAATTATTTTCTATTTCAAATATATCTTAATTATTGTTAATTTCAACTATTGTGAGAGTTCCGGCGACGTGAAATTATTTTGTTTCAATTTCCAATAGCTTGAGAGGGAAGCTAGTCTAGTTTGTGTCTGTAAAACGTAGGTACTAGTTGCGTTTTTAAAGTAAGGTTCTCTATAGACGAACCACTTAACGGTTCTCATAGTAGCATTTTATTTTTAGAATGACCACACCACGGTTCAAGAACGCTTTCATAATTGTACCAAATCTGGAACCAAACATGCTCACAGTTAATACTTACGTGGATGTTCGGGACGTTGCCCGGGCTGCAGTGGCGCCCGCGCCCGCAGCCCCACAGGCAGCGGATGCCGGAACGGCTGCCCCTCAAGCCCCGCGGGCCCGGTGCCGCTTTCTTCGCTGCTCCCTTCTGTGCAAAAATCACGTGTTGAACGTTCGGGCAGAGTTATATATCCCCGCAATAGATAGGTAGCTCAAGAACAATCTAATGAGAAATTACATTAAAATTACTGAAGTACACAGGAAAATGCGACACGTGGTTTAGCAATCAAGACCGCCGCGACATGTAACGGCCAATCGTAACGCGCATCTGTAACGCAGCGCGATGTACGTCTTTTCTCATTGGCTGATTTATGTCGCGGCAATCTTGTACCCAAGGCATTTAGTGGTTTGCGTGACAAACTATAATAAAATGTAGGTACGTCTAGAAGTCTGATGGTGGAAATACAAAAGGGGAATCAACCACTCCATCCACCAATCACCTCCGAGATACTATCTGTAGAACATCGACAGAGCCGATACAGCAGCCCGAGCGATGGTGGCGCGTCCTCGAACTAAATCTGCTTATACATAGTAGGTAAAGTAGAACTCACGGCCCGGCCACATCTTCTCCGGATGTCGCTGCAGCAGGTCTCGCAGCTGTCTGTTGATATTGTCCTCGTTCGCGTATTGCGGGAAGCGTTGAGCGGGGAACGCGCTGCGCGGGGCCTCTGTGGGCGCGGGCGACGGCGGCGGGCCCTCGGACTCGGGCGTGCGGAGGCGCTGCATCGCTGCTTTAGACAGACACAGTGGGTAAAGCGGACGTCTCTATATCGCTTTTATAAGTTTGCGGGAATCCCAAAAACCAAATATTAAATCTATCTGATAATGAATGGAAAATTCCAATAGTTTCACATTTCTCAATAATCGCTACAAAAGACATAACATTTTACAGTGGAATCACTTTTTTTACAATGTGGGGACTCAAACTATCGTTTATAGCTTCCAGAAAACAGACAAACAGGTGACTAAAACCACATTTATTGTACCTAGACCAGCAAGACGGAGCAGTTTCGACAGTATTTTTTCTGTGTCTGTTTTTTCTTGTGTTATTCCCGGTGTACCTATATCAAATTGTAGCAGACTAATGGTACAGCTAGCACTGTTTTCTTTTTATTCCGAAAATGAACAGCAATGGAACAAATCCCACTTGGCGGTAACTGCTATTTCAGTAGGTACACCACGCTACAAAACCCGATCTTCGCCTTTTCTTCTCCAGTCACTCCGCTATCCTTCGTAATTCTCCACCTAGTAAGAGAGCGCCCTCCATTTGCAGACTTGCAGGCGCCTTGTAGAACCCGTCTACCCCAAGGGAGTTAGACACCCCCACAGCATTCCGTCTGCCGTGCTACCTTGTATCCGCTGGTCATGTATGATCTGCTGTTGCTGCTGCGTCTGCTGCTGCCGCAACTGCTGCAGCTGCTTCCACTGTCTCTCCTGCTCTGCCTCGCGCGCGCTCCTCTGCTGTCCGCACGCTCTCTCCTGCTCCTACACCGCAACTACTCGTTACTATACTCACTATTGCTTTTTGCCATGCCGTCTAGCTTCGCTGTCTGAACGACTCGGTCGCTAACTGACGCTTTCGGAGTTCCGTCAAAATTGGAAACCCTAATATTTTGTCCTTCGAGCTGAAATTTGGAATGTTCACGTGTATTAGTCTAAATTTTGTGAGTGTAGTGAGACTGATGCGAATTAATAATAGCTAGTTATACTCATGCATTCCAAATTTCTACGCGATATAAAAGTTATTTTTAATTGCTACGGACGGACAAACATCTGCATTGACGGAACCCGCTTACTCTGAATGAATACTAGCTGTGTTCATTCAGACAGCAAAGTCGTTGTTATTGTACTAAGAAATTGCTGGTCAGACGTAAGAGGTATAAAAAAAGCAATTCGAAATGCAAAAGATCTAAAATGTCTACTGTTTACAAGTATAAATACATATTTGCAAATATTTGACTTTCAGAAAATCTGACCAACAAATTCGGTAGTTTTTGGAATGGTTACGGCATCAGATAATAATTAATTACTTCATGCGTTTTATATTGAAGAGTGCAATAGCACATAGCCACCCCAAGTGTTCCTCGGTATATTGTACTCTGTGACGCTTCATGTAAGACTAACACGAAGTTGATACTACCACCTACTTAATTCCATGCTTGCGTAATTTAACACTTGAAGCCAATCCATGTACGTTGTAACACCCTAAGGATTACATATCATACTATATACAGATGTCTGAAGTAATTATACAATTACTCGTATGAATATTACTTGACTATGATTATTCAGTATTATAACAGTGTGTTAATAAAATGTATTTACAGACATAATCAAATCCTTCAAAGTGGAATCTTAAAATCAAATGAGATTCAGAATTAAATCATAGTGGAAGATGATATTGTTATAATCATACAGTAACTTAAGCTATGTTACAACCTGTCTTACATGTCACAAAGCTTTTTACAAGAGCGTAACAAGGCAAAATAAAGTTACTACACCGACGTATTGTTAGAATTGTTAGCACACCACATCCAGCCACCGCTCCCAATGTTAAAGCCGACTACTACCAAGGCAAGCAGAAATAATAATAAAAACAACATTACGGAAACTGAGGACACGAGTCCGGGAGGCGTTTAGGATCAAAGGGGAGTCCTCAAAAAGAAGCTCAAAGAAAATAAAATGTCCACACAGCTTACAATGCCATTTAACAGCCAAAAAATTTGTTGGGTGATGACTAATTTTGATTTAGAATGAGAGGAGTGCGAAGGACCGCGGGTGCAGCGCGCGATCACCCAACAATGGACGAGCTCCCATACACACTTACATTTACATGTGTTTGTGTACCTACACTGACCGACTTGTTCGTAAAACCACTACACTATCAAAAATTATGCTTTATTAGTTTTCATTCTAAAACAAGACTGCCACACTCAGTTAAGAGCGAAATACATAAAAGGTTTTATTTCCAATCATAATTGGATTCAGAGGTTGAATAATTATAAAACGGGTTGTCCAAATCATAAATACCCACTGATACTTATATTAACATCTAAAAGCATTCACTCAAATCATAACGCGCATTATCTTTCAAATCTAGGTACGAATTAATACACGTTTCATCTCCTATGCAAATTCAAAAAAGTGTTATGATGTGATGGTGTAATCTGTTGTGGTGTGGGCCTAATTTCAACCTAAACAAAAGACAGTGAGGTTCGCGCGATACGAATAATCCTCACGAGACCGTCGCTTGTCGTGTATGCAAGTTTTTAACCGGGCAATTCCGTGAAAATGTAACAGAAGTTACCATTTCATCGCGTGTTTATTAAAATTTATTTATGGCGTATATTTAAGTATTAATTTTAATCTAGATAAGTATAACTTTAATCCCTAGATATATTGACATCTGAATTTGCACCATCAATGAAGAAACACACGAGAAATTGGTAACTTACGTTACTCTCTGTAGTGGAATTACCCCTAACTAGGACTATAAGCTTGCCGAGCTCTTTTAGCATTCCTAGCCAACTGGGAAGCTTACAATCCTGGAAGCAGATTTGCCATCCGTGGCCACTAGTGACTTCGCTGACGACTCAAAGTGAGCGTATGGACCAGCAGGATTGTATGTGAGTAAATATTCCGTCCGTGTTTACGACGAGCAACCCGGACTAAACCCCATTTTATGTATTTAATAATTATAAGACGGGTTGCCCAAATCATAAATACCCACTGTTCCTAATACTACCATCTAAAATCATTCAGTCATTATCATAATGCGCATTATCTTTCAAGTCCAGATACGAATTAAAGCACGTTTTTGATCTGCTCTGCAATTTCAACAAAGCTTTATGGAAACATCGACTCTGTGATGGTGTAATTTGTTACGATGTGTGCCTAATTTATCTAACCAAAAGTAAGTTATTAAATAGGGATGACGACCGGGTTAAAAATATATATTTCTATTTAGTCCGTCAGTTAGATTATGGAAAAATATGGGATACGTATTTTTTGGTTTATCAAAATATTAAAAATCGACAAAAGTTATAGATCATCAAACTTCTGGAGCGGGGGCTTGTGACGTCACTCTTAGGTGAAAATTGTACCAAGGAGTGACGTCACTCTAAACTTCTAAGCACTCTATCTTCGTCATTTTTTGTTTGTCAAAAAAAAGAAAAAATACGTATACAATATTTTTTAATAATCTAACTGACGGACTAAACAGTTTTTTTTGTCGTCTAGCCTAGCGTCCGTGTTGACGTGTAAACGTGTCGTGTAAATGTAGCGTGTATGGTCGCGGTGTGTACCGTGTGTGGTACGGAGGCGAGTCGCGGCAGGGTGCGCATGATCTCGGAGGGCGTGAGCACTCGGATGTGTTGGTCGGCCTCCAGGAGCCCGCCCGCGGTCACCGTGACGTTGGGCGCGCGCACCGGCCCGGGGCGCTCCGCTGGCGGCGGCGTGGCGCTCGCTGCCGGCTCGGCCTCCGCTCCGCCCGTGCTCTGTTGCGCGCATTCGTATACCTTAGTGGTGCGGGAGTTTCGACACATTTTTATTGCAACAAGGAATTTACCTCTCGGGAGGGTTTTTTTATCATAACTGCCTATAACTTTTAAGAGTGTGAGTCAGAGGTAAAAAACCTATGTATTTTATATTTATTTTAACGTACGTCTTCATATTTTATCGCCCTGTACAATGTCATTGTGGCCTAATTTAATGAATAAAACACGTTTCGAGTTTTCATACAGAACTATTGTGACAAACATCAACACTGGGATACATAAAATGTAAAATTAATTTAATATTGCAAAAGTCCCGCAACGTTCTTACAAAGTTTTTGTATATCGGGGTCGAGGAAAGGTTTCCAGGTAGAACAAAACAGTCAATAAATAGCTCATCTGGTGCCTACAATTTCGTAAATGGCTAACTATCTAGTTGTGTCCACTGTAGATCCTATCACTTTTATATCTTCCTGACTTAAGGATATACATACATTCCTGATTAAACACAATATTGTGCCGTAAGCTGTGCAATTCTTCTTGCCCTATTCCCTTAACACTCTTCTTTAGGGCTAGTCTAGACCAAAATGGAATAAAACTTTTTCGAAAAACAAATGACAAAATATCGTCAAATTATTTTCCTGAAATCGTATTGTCACCAGTTGGTAGCACTGTGGAGGAGGGTTTTCTTAACAGGTGTTAAAATGCATTTATAATCACAGATAATTTTGACATCTTCCATCAGACTTTTCTTGTGTGTTGCCTTTCCCTAAGACAACTTAGACACGCGACCCTATTTCCACTCAATATAGTGCATAAGTGACAGGCCATTCTCCGTCGAGCGACAGTGAAGATGCGGCCAGGTATGCTAGCCCGACTGGTGATATTACGATTTCTGATATCCCTTCTGTTGTTTATTCTAGAAATATAGACCTATTCCTCCAATCGAGTCCAGCCTTAAAGTAATCATATTTTTATATCGGCTGAGGGAACTGAGCTACAGGCGCGCGTGATACGCTCTTTAGCGTCTCCACCGATAAAGACACCCAATATGTCGTCGATATCATCCCGTCCCTTTCTCTCCATCGCTGTGTGAATGGTACACGGGATGTTGTCGACTTATCGGGGTCGTTATCGGTAGGTGTGACAACGCTCGTTCAGCGCAAGCGAGAGAATCTACAGCTCCCGTGATAGCACGTCTTAGCCGGTGGTGCCGTGATCTTCCTCTGTTTATTTTTACCCAGTAGAGGCGATGTGTTATATCATAAACACTAATTATTTGAAAACGAACTGTTACAACTTACAGTCATAGAACTCAAAACTATACGCTATGGCGCTTGGCTAAATAATTGATGAATTACTGTCAATTTGGTTGCTTTTTGTGCTTCGAAAATGTCACGTAACAGACAAAGATCTGCCGTGCCATAAAAACCCCTTATCTTTACGAGGTTTCGTAATTTGGGAGCTTGGAAGATGGTTGCTCGAAACCAATGCAAATCCGACCACTGCCAAATAAATAGGAGTCATCATCGAATTAAGCCGATGCCAGAATTCGCCGAGTAAGTACTAACAGCAGTGGTAATAGTAGTCTTTCGCACACATTTATTTAGCCAGTACCATAACATATTTGAACTGAACAAAAAATCACTTATATGAATGAAGTACTGGCTAGTATTTATTATGTTTTTTTCTAGTTCTTGTCTCTCTTTATGTGTTAATGTTTTCACACAGGATATTTCTGAACTACAATAAATAAGATCATCATTTAGAGACATAATACCGGCAACGATTCAAGTAGGGGACAGTGAAAGTAATGTCCCTCGAACCTACAATTGTCGATACGATCTCTATAGTTCAGGCTACTACGTTCATACAAAATATGAAGTTAAAAAAAACTCGCTAATAGTGAACACCCTATTAATAGCGAGATTACTCCGAAGCTAAAACACGTCTTCACAATTAAAGACAAGTGGTAAGTGAGTCGGGTTAGCACACACCACACTGAACACACCACACGTACATACCTGCTGTGCTTTCTTCATACGAATTGCGCTCCTATTGTCTCTCGCGCGTTGTAAGTATGGCGCTTTTTGCTCTGAAGGCAGCGCGCGCCACTTTTTAAGGATTTGCTTGCAACGGTCCACCCAGTTGGGGAATTCGGTCTTCCATTCCGGGTGGTTGGTGTTAGCGTAAAGAACTGCTGATATGGTCGCGGCCGGACCTAAGCCTGAAGATGAGTAATGTTATTCTGTCGTGTTCGGCGAAAAGACAAATATTATATCAAAACGGGACTTAATCTCATAGAAACATTTATTTACGTCGAAGTTTGGTACATGTCGTAACGTCCATCGTCGCGATGGGACTTAAAAAAACAGTAAAAATCGTAGTAAGAGAGTCAAGCTTATCAAAATTAGCAATGGCTCATAATTAGGGTTCTGTGGCGCATACGAAGCGTACTGGGGCTGAATTAATAGTCACGAGAAAAAACAATTAATTAAGAAACACCGAATTTAGAGCCGCGTCTTTGGCCAAGTCCAAAATTTACTAACTTACATCTACCAAATTTTCGGCGCCAGTCTTGCTTGCTCTCTCTATACCTAGTTTTTTTTAGATAACAATATTTTAAGTTACTTTTGTCCACGTAATATTGTACTAATTTCATTTTGTTATTACATGTTAAAGAGAGCACGACGCACATTTCCCCGTTTCAAGTTTCTTTTCATCAAATGGCATGAATCATAATGTACGTTTTAATCTAATCAATCATCAATCAATCTAATCTCAAAAAAGAAACGGGAAAGTGCGAATCGTATTCGTATACTCTCACTATACCTGTCCAGGAATCTTAAATAAAATTGAAATATCTTCCTTAATTTGCAACATTTCTTTGACATTTCTGATTTTAATGTAGGTGGCTTTATTATACTATTATATAAATTAATAATAGAAATAAAATATTCAATAACAAGCGAGATACCGTAAGGTCGGGGTACTTTCGCCCTGGTCAAAGTATTGGTCAAAGTTACCCAACTTTGACCAATAGGGATTAACTCAATTCAGGTTTTATTATTGCATTTAAATTACGGCACATTGCCATGTGGTTGGTTTTAGCTGACCGTTCATGTTTTTATGTTTATTATCAGACGTTATAGATCTGAGATATGTAAGTTGTAAGGTGGGCAAAGTTACCCAATATTTGGCCAAAGTACCCCGACCTTACGGTACCGAAATTGAATACCGGTATTTTTGTGTGAAAATAATACCGGTATACGATCTCTGTACCAGTCGCGAACAAGTCACATTCAGGTAACAAGTAACTCACTCTCGTCTGCCCGCATCTTCTCCGCGGAGCGCTGGTTGTAGGAGGGCGGCGGCGCGGACGGCTGGTCTCCACCCCACGCGTTACTGCCGCACTCGGAAAACAAGGGGCTTAGCGCGCTGTTACTGCTACCGAATGAAGGAAAATACATGTGTAGGGCAATATGCAGCAAACCCCGAGCAGAAATTGGACAAAGTAGATAGAATACAAAAATTAAAAAATGTTCTCATTTAAGATATAAGAGATTTTGTTGAAACGCCCGAGTTGAACCGTGAAACGAACCTGCGCAGTGGCTTAGAAGCCGGCTTGTACTAGTTATGTCACGTGGTGTGGCATGTAAAAACACAGTCACTATTTATTAAGGCACTTTCCAGATAGCAAATCAGCTCCTTTTTATACAGAGTTATAACGCTCAGTCTATTCAAATTTACTTTTTGAGCATTGAAAAATTGTTAAAAGCGTGAAAATATGTAAAGTTTAATTTCATTTTGCGAATTATTGACAACATTCAAGCGCATTATTGTAAGTCCTAATCGATAGGATCAATGATAAAAATAAAACCTAAAATCATCACTTAAAATGTCTGTATCATCTCATGTTTACCTGCTACCGCCAAAATCAGTATGGTAAGGCGAGGCGTATTCCATCGGGCTCTGCAGTTGCTGCCGCTGCTGCGAGTACGGCGTACCGGCCATCGAGTTCACGTACGATACAGACGACTCTTGAGACTCCTGGTATGAATAAATTAATATACGTTTATGCCACACCTGGCCATAAAGTGGCTTTCTGGTCAAGTGTAGACATAAAATGATGTACACAACACGGGAGGTAGGTAATAAAGAAAGCCCTCGATCGCATATTTACGTCCCTCGCTTGCGGCTCGGGCCGCAAACTTCTGCGATCTCGGACTTTCTTTGTGTTACCACCCTAGTTGTGTAATGTACTATTATTTAGGCGTCATCCATAAAGTACGTCACGTTTTTTTAATATAATCAATATCAACGCGCGTGACACTAGTAGAGCGAGTGTGAACAAAACATTTTAAACCTTATGCCCGAATTTGGAATTTAAAGACTTAGATGTACTAGATTTTGAAGTGTGACGTCACGAAACTTAGGACCCCTCCTACCCCTTGTCACACAATGACACACTTCGTCGACCCCCTCCCTCCCCCTTATCGTGTGACGTACTTTATGGATGACCCCTTAGGTTCAAAAACACAAGTACTTTATAGCAATATTATATGAAAGAAACATGTTTCTTTATTAGATTTTAATACGGGTAAATTACACCACATTTTTATGTTAATATAGATACAAGAAATCAAATTACATAGAAAAATTTAATGGTGCTCGCTATGGCCTAGACCGGGAAACGAACCCGGTACCACTGAATTTCCGGCCCCGCATCTCAAACCACTCGACCACCGGAGCACCCAGCCAGTGCCTTCAACTTTGCCATCTACTTTCCACCCATCTATGTAATAGTCTGGACCATAGGTGAGCGCCATTTATTTTTTCTATGTACTTTGATTTTTTGTATCTATATATGTAACTTTATAGCAAGTTCTCTTTGAGGTAGCACGTTGTGTCACCTTGGATGTGGCAAGGCGTCCATACAACTCTATTCCTACCAAGTTGCCTAATATTAGACATTTGACCGTTTTATTTTACTGCTCTAAATCGTAAGTAATCTACGACTTGTCCAAGGATATCTATAACGCCACGCCATTACTAATGCAGGCACATTTACGCATGTTAGGCGCTTTTGCTCCCTTCGAATGAAGATTTACCTTTACGCATGCTAGGCGCTTGCTCCCTTCGAATGAAGATTTACCTGCGAGTCGTCAGTCAGTACGCCCTTGAATATCTCATCGACATCATTGCTATCCATGTCCGGTAGCGTGTCTCGAACCATGGCGTCCAGATTGACGCCCAGTAGCGACAAGTCGTCCTTTGGAGATATCGTCGACGCCTGGGATGAACCGCCCGTTTCTGCAAAAGGAATAGAGGTAGAAATAGTCGTTTATCCGACCAACTCATTATATTAAAATTAGATTGTAAGTTGCTATTGCGGCTTCTTCTAACTCGAGCATGGAGAGTCCTATGTGACATCCAAATATACATAATCTCAGTAAACTGTAATGCAGTGGTGGGAAAAATTGATTTATTACATTCTACAACTACAACAAAGACCACAGATAAAAGATACCTTGTACGAATTACAAATATTCTCAGACTTAGTACTTTGCACACTTGCACAGTGGACACGCATTCAGCAACAGCATTTACAAACTTTCTGTGTGGTTCAAATTGGCCCTGATGACCTCAACTAGATGCACAGACACTTATTATACCAAACGTTTATTAGAGAGATTTTATCTTGAACAATAGTCCTATAAATAAATAAATAATAAATAAATATTAAGGGACAATCTTACACACATCAAACTAGCCCCATAGTAAGCTCAATAAGGCTTGTGTTATGGATACTAGACGACGATATATTTAATAGATACAAATACTTAAACACATAGAAAACATCCATGACTCAGGAACAAATATTCGTGCTCATCACACAAATAAATATGCCCTTACCGGGATTCGAACCCAGGACCTCCTGCTTCGTAGGCAGGGTCACTACCAACTAAGCTAAAGCGGTCGTCAAACAGATCCAGAATCCTATGATTAGTAGAATAAAATTGTGAGTGCTTATTTTTTTAATTTTAGCTGGTTCTATTCCCGGGTGAGACAAGCGAATTTTAGAATATGGTCGAATAGATTTGTTCCTTTTTAAAAATATAGGAATGTTTCATTTTAGTAAAATGAGCAAACTAAAGGATTTAAGGTGGGCCCATAGATTTTTTCCACCCTGTATAGCACGACTTACCGCTGCTGATAGTCTCAGTCTTGGTGCTGTGCACAGTGGGTATGCTCTCAGTGGCGACAGTAGGTTCACTCTCGGCGGGCTGCGGACCCAGTATGGCATTTTTCAACGCCGTCGAGTCTTCTGTGTGTTTCACGTTGCCGTCTTCTGTGACTTCGGTTTTGATTCTGGCGCTACCATCGGCAGCTTCGTCCTTCTCCACCTTAGGTTTTAGGGAGTGCAGGTAGTCGATTTCCTCCTGTATAATATTTTTTAGGGTTAATGACTTTTTCTATACACAAGATATTACATTTCGATTCAATAGCACATTGAATTATCTAGCAACCCCAAGCACAGGCCTTACTGCCGCGACATGTGCATATAGTGCAAAGAGCCGGGACAGATGAAGCTTTTGAGTAGCTTTTTTTTATTTTGTTTACAATCAAAATATTTTCAATAATAATGGTTCGAACATATTGAGAGAAAAACGCCATCTCTCTTGGTAACCTGACACTGCTGCAAAGGAGTGTAGAGAGGAGGCACCGCGTACGCATGTCCTGGGCCAGCACGGCCTTTCAAACAAGGAAAGATACAAAGTTCACTAGTAACACTGTTAAGTGGCTGAGTGGTCTATCAGTCAGCATGTTTTTCCGGCAAGACAGACGCTGGTTCGGATGCGGCTTTGCGTACAGTAGGTCACGTTTAATTTTTCAATGTACTTAGTCTTTGTATCAATAATTACTTGATTCTGTAAAGATGCGATCACTGATCAGACAGGAAATTCTCAACGGAACGGAGCAAATGAACTCAACGAGGGGTCACAAAGTACCACGCGACTCACAGGGTTGAGAGTGATGATGTAGGAGCTATCGGCCTCGTTGAAGGTGGTGAGCGCGGCGAGGACCTCCTCGTCGTCGCTGTCCGAATTGTCGGGCTCCAGCTTGAAGTCGCGCAGCTCGCGGTAGCCCTCCGGCGTGCCGGCCCGCACTGAGCCGCCGGGACTCGACGACGGGTTACCTAAGGAAAAACACAGGGGTTATACTCCAAAGTGTTTCGTTCGAAGTACAAATGAAGCCACTGTTAACTGACCACCCATAGACTTTAACACGTCGCAATAAAGTTGACATTCGTTTACAAATGTACAGTTCGATTGTACATACCATAATTTTCAACATGTTATAACATAACGGGGCTACGGATATGAACGTCGTCTCCTTCCTCTGATTGGTTCATCAGTACCAATAAGTATGGGACATTTTGGGTCCGCAATTGAAATTTGTTCTATATTCATAAAATCGTAATGACAATTTGGAAAATAGGGTTCTTGCCTGGTAGATATCATGACATTTACAGCCCTGATCTCGTCACACATGGTTAAGGACCACTGCAAGAAAACTAGGAAAGTCTATCCACGCTTTTTAGCGCTGCGATACCTTAGACAGATCTACAGACACACAGAGGCGTCAAACTTATAATCCTCTTAGTGCGACAGCAGTTAAAACAAATCAAGAAACATAATTTTTTTTTTTCGCGCAATAGAGGCATCTTTGTGTTAGTATTCAACGGGGATAACATAATTTGGAAAACTTACCCGTAGAACTGACGGCCGGTTTAGCTGGCTCCAGCAACTCCTTGCCAAAAAACGCCTCCTGCATGTAGGACGGGAACTGTTCCATCAGCTTCGAGCGTGGCTTGCGTCGCGGCTTGCGCTTATTGCCTGGCGATTCTGTCAAAACACAGTAACATTATTATGTTATCCTAGACTATAAACTTTGCAAGTTTAATTTTCCAACTTATGATAATGATGTTTCAGTTTATTTAAAAACAATTTGAAACCCTTTAGTTTTCGAGATACTTATTTGAAAACTGACAAGAGTCGTTGGTTCATCTTGGGATCCTTCCTGTTCTTTGTCAGTTTTCATACACAAATTCATTAATTCTAAAATTCAATCTATCTCTACCGCTATTGACAGTTCATTCATACAGACATTCATAGTAGTATCCTATTAATCCTAGATCTTATTGACAGATAGGTAAGGCGCATGTCACCTGATGATTGTGAAAAAGGATTATACTAAGATCTAAGGTGAAAAAGGAATATTCCAACATTTGATATCAGACTCCATTAGGTGTTGACGACCGGTTTAGCCCAGTGGTTAGTGACTCTGCCTACGAAGCTGAAGGTCCTGGGTTCAAATCCCGGTAAGAGCAAATATTATTTGTGTGAAGATATTTGTTTCTGAGTCTTGGATGTTTTCTATGATGTATATCTATTAAATATATGGTCGTCTACTATCCATAACACAAGCCTTATTGAGCTTACTATGGGACTAGTTCGATTTGTGTAAGATTGTCCCCTAATATTTGTATTTATTTACTTAAGTGTTCATAAAGTTCAGTTCATAAAATTTGGAATTCGTCAAAGCAAGAAAATAAGCCGCTACTAAACCCCTATGCTCAATCACGAAGAACACAGAAAAACAAAAATATATGTCCTTGGTTACCTCCGGACGCCTGCGTCCCATCGCCATCCTTCTCATCATCAGCCTGCGTCTTGGTCGTCTGTCTCTGTCGCACCACGAACCCGCCGATGCCGAGCTTGTTCAGGTTCCTTTGTCTCTTTCTCCTCAGTACCGTCAACCCTGACTCCGTCGTGTATACTGTGAAGCCCTCGGGCGGGGGACCTTCGTTCACTACGTTCCAGAGGATGCCTTCTTTGAGGTTAGCGTTTGATACACCTGTGGACAACGATACCAATGGAATAACAGAAAACTGCATCATAAAAAAAATATACAAAAAGAATATTAACCTTGTGAAGTATAGTTGAAGTTTAAATAATCTTTAGAGACCCTCGCTACACGTAATGAATGACTACTATTGAATATGAAAATAACCTAGAATTTTTACAAAAAGAATTACCAATAAGCTAACATAACATTGCACCTTCCTTTGGTTATCATGCAGCGTAAGAGCATAAGTATCTCATTTACTTTTCGTAGGACTATTCGTAGTAATTAATAAAGTAGTACCTATCTATAAATGAATTATAGTTGGTTATTCATTAAGAAGGGCGCAATAGTGCAAGGTGAGAATACATACTAGGGATCTCCTTGCTAAAATAAATAGTATTTTTCAAATTTTGAGGTACTGTACGATATTAAATCCTTGTTGTAAAGTAAACCCTAATAACAGCAAAATAAGGTTGAATTTCCAATAAACATACCAGGTTCCTCTTTAACTTCAGCCGTGCTGTCTGGCTTGGAGTCGTCTGGCATCTCGACGTCTGCATTCTGAACCACTGTTTCAATAGATGCCATTATTTCTAATCCACAATGCCAGCGTGGACACACAAAAATGCACATTAGACATTGCTATACAATAAATAGATAACATTATCTCACATGTACAATACGATATACGAGGTGGAAAAAATCATGGTTCCTGAAAAGGAACTCTTTACCTTAATTAAAATAACTTGAAGGAGACGTTGCTTCATTTCAAGAATCAATTGAATCAGGGCCCGTGGAGTTTTTCCACCCTGTATACTCCACCACATTACCTCGTAAGTCCCAGATAACTTTTTGTGTTCTTGAAATAGGAAACCTTCCAACCAATAAAAGTTCAAAACTCATTTTGAATTTGTATATGAAGTACTTGGAGACTTATAAGGATAGTATAGTTTGTACAAATAAGATGGATATAAAAATTTATCGTGCAATTTCAATGGCTGAGTATCCGCTAGAGCTGTGTGAGATAGCAGAACGGTATATGAGGATTATGAGGAAAAAACGCACCAATGCTAAGTCGAACGGAGCGAAGTTAATCACTCTAATTGGTGGATTATTTCCTCGCACAATGCTCCACTACCTCGAACCGCACAGCTTTGGGATATACCGGGTCATTCTTTGAGAATCTAATTCCTTTGTCCAGAAATTCCATCTGGCTAGCTTGGCATTTTTGGCTATATATAGAACTTGGCACGTTACACAATTACCAAAAATTATATGCTAAAGGAATTTACAGACCTGTAGATTCCGCTGAGTCCGACGAGTCCTGACAGGTCTGTAAATTCCGACAAACACTGGAATCTCGAAAACACTAAAATTCTCGAATGATAACCCTACTTAGCCTTGACTAAAGCACCTGTTATATGGAACTATGTCCTTTTTCTAAAATGGAACGTCAAACTGTCTATACGGACAGGTTACTACCACATCTAACAGGTGCTTTAGTTAAGTTTTTTACCTATAATACTTGCTATTTTCCACCAACACCAAACCCAAACTATTCTATTGAATAACTACACTTCATATTTCCCTATATGAAGTGTAGTTATTCACTGACTGCCAAATCTCCCGTGCAAAACCTAAAGTATGGTAAGTTAATACGTTCCTCAATGAACTTACTGTACCTAATTTATGTTCTGCACGACAGATCATCAGACTACAAGCGACTGAACTCACCAGCATCTTTCTCGGTCGTCTCATTCTTGAACCTCCTCTTCCTCCTAGTATGCGTGATGCCCATCTCGGCCTCTAGCTGTTTCATGTGGTGGGCACCTCGTTGGCTAAGGCACACGTCGTCGACGTAGTATTCGCCGTTGAGGCCGAGGGACTGGGCTGTGGGCGGGGGCGGCGCCCGCGTGTGCGGGGTGGGTGCGGCCTCGATAGCTTTTGCGAGGTGCGGGGGAGCCGTGTCGCGCCCGCGGCAGAGGAGACAGTTGTACCTGGTGGGGGGAATTTCGCTCGTATACTCTACTCTATGCACAGTAGAAAGAAATTTGACTTCGGTCTCCTTCGTTGGTAAGACTACGTAGGTCAAAACCTAGAAAATTTTCGGGAAATGTTATATATAGGTATGGTGTGGTACTTCAATATAATAAATCTTCAGTTACCCAGCTCAACAGGTCTTGTCATCCGCCTCGCTCCGTATAGCGTCGCAGCTTACACTGTATCCAATTTCACACTGGATAGTCAGTTCCCCGTGCGAGTACGGTTCGTAGCACATCACTAGCGTGATATTACTTCAAAACTGTTGTACAGATAATTATAACTGTGCCTTACCCAGCCCTGCAGCAGGTCTCGGCACCGGCCTCGCTCTTATAGAGTAGCAGCACGCGTGCATCCACCGCCGGCACGTTTAACATTGGATGATCAGTTCGCCGTCCGAGTACGGTTCGGAGTAGGGAATGCAATTACCGGTAATTTACCGAACTTTATTATGAAAAGACGGTAAATTTACCGGTAATTTACCGGTAATTGCAGTCCCTAGTTCGGAGCACATCACTAGCGTGCTTTATTACTTCAATATTGTTGTACAGATTTATTGCTTACCCAGCCCTACAGCAGGTCTCGGCGTCGCCCTCGCTCCGTATAGAGTCGCAGCACGCGTGCAGCCACCGCCGGCACGTTTCACACTGGATGATCAGTTCCCCGTCCGAGTACGGTTCGGAGCACACGCAACACATCACTAGTGAAGCGCACGGCCCACATTCTGAAAGAAAACATTATTTTAAAGATCTTTATAACAGAAGGCAAAGTAGCTGTGGATTACAGTTTTTTCTGACGAACCAATTTCAAAATAGCACATGAAAAGACGTCAAATATCTGCTACCATGTTTTTAAAGCACGCGACTTATGATTACAGAAGATTTGAAACAACCTACTCTAAAGATGTAATCGGATTTGGATTCTAGATTTGTGTACTTATACGCGCAGTAACATCGGACACACAATACTATTTCACACCACACGTGCCGCGCCCTTTTTTAGACTTGACACTGCTAGCCCTTTGAGCAGTAGCAATAGTCGGACTAGGTAGCGGCAGCTAAACCTCGGCACCATGAGAGTCCCTCGCCCTGTAGCCCACAGTAACACTATAATACAGTAATTTTTCTTCCTACAAAAGGTATATCGTGCGCTTGAATGTGTGCGCGCCGTGTACGAACGCACTATAAGCAAAGATTTACCAATGCGCACCAATGCTCCAGTATGGAGTGCACTCACACAGACGCGCGATCGAGCGTCGTGTCGCGCGCTCCTAAACGGCCGAAGTCGAGCTGCTTGTTTGTCTTTATACTTTGCCGCAGTTCAGTGGCGTGGCGTAAAAGATATCCTTGGGCAAGCTGATGCAAATTCAGTGTATATTTTCGTTGAGAGCTGTAGAATAAGGTGTTCAAATGCCTAATATTAGGCAAGCCGGTAGGAGTCGAGTTCATGGATGCCACGCTACTGCCGCATTTACCTGTGTAGTTCTCGCACCATGCGACGTGCTATCGCGCGTCTGTGTGAATACGTGTCGCGCGCTCCTAAACGGCCCAAATTGGACTACTTGTTGGCCTGTATACTTTGGCATGGTTGTAGGTAACCGCAGCTAAACCTCGGCACCACGTGAGTCCCTCGGCCTGTAGCCCGCACTCCGCAGTTACCTGTGTAGTTGTCGCACCAGGTGGCGGTGTCCCTTGTGCCGCACGTGAGGCACTTGCGGCAGCGCTCGCAGCGCCACGCGCCGCGCGGCACCTCGCCCAGCTGCGGGCGCGCGCAGTACGTGTGCCAGGCCGTGTCGCAGTCGTCGCACAGCACGAGCAGTTACCTGTGTAGTTGTCGCACCAGGTGGCGGTGTCCCTTGTGCCGCACGTGAGGCACTTGCGGCAGCGCTCGCAGCGCCACGCGCCGCGCGGCACCTCGCCCAGCTGCGGGCGCGCGCAGTACGTGTGCCAGGCCGTGTCGCAGTCGTCGCACAGCACGAGCAGTTACCTGTGTAGTTGTCGCACCAGGTGGCGGTGTCCCTTGTGCCGCACGTGAGGCACTTGCGGCAGCGCTCGCAGCGCCACGCGCCGCGCGGCACCTCGCCCAGCTGCGGGCGCGCGCAGTACGTGTGCCAGGCCGTGTCGCAGTCGTCGCACAGCACGAGCAGTTACCTGTGTAGTTGTCGCACCAGGTGGCGGTGTCCCTTGTGCCGCACGTGAGGCACTTGCGGCAGCGCTCGCAGCGCCACGCGCCGCGCGGCACCTCGCCCAGCTGCGGGCGCGCGCAGTACGTGTGCCAGGCCGTGTCGCAGTCGTCGCACAGCACGAGCAGTTACCTGTGTAGTTGTCGCACCAGGTGGCGGTGTCCCTTGTGCCGCACGTGAGGCACTTGCGGCAGCGCTCGCAGCGCCACGCGCCGCGCGGCACCTCGCCCAGCTGCGGGCGCGCGCAGTACGTGTGCCAGGCCGTGTCGCAGTCGTCGCACAGCACGAGCAGTTACCTGTGTAGTTGTCGCACCAGGTGGCGGTGTCCCTTGTGCCGCACGTGAGGCACTTGCGGCAGCGCTCGCAGCGCCACGCGCCGCGCGGCACCTCGCCCAGCTGCGGGCGCGCGCAGTACGTGTGCCAGGCCGTGTCGCAGTCGTCGCACAGCACGAGCAGTTACCTGTGTAGTTGTCGCACCAGGTGGCGGTGTCCCTTGTGCCGCACGTGAGGCACTTGCGGCAGCGCTCGCAGCGCCACGCGCCGCGCGGCACCTCGCCCAGCTGCGGGCGCGCGCAGTACGTGTGCCAGGCCGTGTCGCAGTCGTCGCACAGCACGAGCAGCCCGTCGTCGCCGCGGTTGCCGCAGCCCTCGCACACGGTGCAGTCGATGCAACGCCACCCCATCGTTACTATTACTTGAGACACCTGGAATATAGATGCCGCATCACATCGATGGTCTAGTTCACACTCGTACTAATTACGAGAGAAAAAGTTTCGTAATTAGCACGTTAGTACACAAATCTTAAAGTTGCTATTTCATTGGCCAAAAAAGCTTATTTAGTACGAGTGTGAACTAGACCAGCGGTTTCCAACGTGTGCGCCGTAGAAAGTAAAAAGGGGGGCCGTGAGTCGATCCTCTATCATTATCTAAAACCACAAATATTCGCGGGTACCTATAAAGCAATAGAAGTACTAAACTTCTAAGTGCGCCACGGGCTGAAAAAGATTGGGAACCCCTGAACTAGACCATCGACATATCAACTGAGAAGTCCTGAAATCGCCTTCATCTAATAAATAACTGCGCCAACATTTAGCCGGAAATCGAAATTTATGAGATGTTTTAAAAAATCCTGACAAAGCCCTAAAATCCTGATATGTTCACAAAATCCTAGCAATTTTTGCCGCGAATGTACACAGGGGTTTACACATTGAACGAACAGCCTTTCGAAGATTCACCTCGGGGTGATCGAAGTGACCAGGTTCGCGAGGACTATAAGGCAAAATTCAGGCAGTTCGGAACAAACTATCTTCTTTCTTCTCTTTTACAATTCATGTCGCCAGCTGAACCATAAAACTTTATCTCTAGAACCGAACGTAAAGAAAGAGCATTACCTCTAATATGTTAAATTTGTATGGTCTGTGTGGATTGCAATATCATAAAGACAAGATGAAGCAGTAAATAGTTTTATTATGTAATACAATTGTTGGAATAGTACATTACACAACTAGGGTTGCAATACAAAGAAAGGCTGAGATCGCAGAAGTTTGCGGCCCGAGCTGCAAGCGAGGGACGTAAATATGCGATCGAGGGCTTTCTTTATTACCTCCCGTGTTGTGTACATCATTTTATGTCTACACTTGGCCAGTTTTCTGTGTCAAGTGACATGTGACGTAATGTTTCTTTTTGATATATTTAATCAACCTGCTGGATATACATACTTCACATAATATCAGATGAGTATTTCTTCTTACCTTAATATTAACACAATACGGATGAGACGTCTGCCCGCACTGCGAACAGGCGATAAGGCACCCTTCGGAGTCGGTCCCAACAGCACCGCACATCACGCACAAGTCTTGCGTTAGCACAAACTTGTCCTTGCTTGAACACAGTACTAGTTTATTCTCCACACCTGAAACAAATTGTCTTACATAAATAATAGTTAAGGCACGAAAATTAACAACATCCAGAGAGATACGTCATGTAACTCACGCACGTGATGCTTAAACTCAGGGCCGGATTTGAGGGAAGGCAAGCGGGGCTACTGTCCCTGGGCCTCCACAACACTTCCATAATAAGTAGGGGCCTCCCCAAGTCCGTTAGGGGCCTCCGCTCCTTCGTTGCCCCCGGGCCTTCACACCTGCAAATCCGGCCCTGCTTAAACTAAGATCAGCCAGTCTTCCAGGTACGCTAAACATTCCCCAAATCTTGGAATTGGCACCAAACTTACACCAAACGAGCTCTCTTCTAGGTACAAACTGGATCGCCCTCCGGCATCTTATCATCCGTAGCCCGAAGAGCCTTTGTAGGCCTAACCTTGGAACACCAAACGCCCCCCACATTTCAGGCTTAGTGCCCCTCTTTCGGCCGAAGTGCCACACCGAGCACGCTAACTTACTTGGATCTTCTTCCGGCGTATTATTTTCTGGGGCCAGCGGTTTGTGGAGGCCTAACCGGGAAATGACAAAAAACACCCCCGCATCTTAGGTTTGGTGCCGGTCTTCCAGCTGAAGTTTAACACCGATCGAGCCCTCTTCAAGAAGCTCAAAATTTTACCTTCATCATTGGCTTACCTGGATCGTCTTCCGGCGTCTTATTGTCTGGGGCCTGCGGCCTCTGCAGGCCTAGCCCGGGAACGCCGAACACCCCCCTCATTTTGGGCTTGGTGCCCCTTTTCCGGCCGAAGTCTAACACCGACCGCGCCCTCTTTTGGAAGCCCAGTTTGGCAGGATGCATCCCGCCTTTAAACTTGTAACCACCTATCTTCTTCTTAGCTACTTTTGAGGATACTGTGTATGGCTTGCCCTTGCCGAGACCGACGTCAGGCTGAAACAAGAGTCGCTGTTTGGTGAAAAATAATGTTGATTAAAGTTCAGCAGCTTCCTGCAATACGGGAGAGATAGTATCTTTGAATGAAATTAATTTACAAATATTTACAGGGTGTATTATTGTATTTGAGAAATGCCTGTATAAGAAAATACCGAAGTATATACCAAAATCGGTCAACGTAAACATGATAATACGTTTAAACATTTCTTGTCCGAAAGCAAACATTTAAACTCGCTAAGGCTCTTATGCTAGTTACTGAAGGCGTACGATTTCATTGCGCGAGCGTGAGGTAGGACAAAGCTCGACTAGGCACTGTTACCGCCTCCCCGCATATCACGCATACTTCGTCTCTCAATTAAGCTGTACACAAATGCTTTAAAAATCACAACAGATTTTTTTTCCAATAACAATAAAACGTTGTCTTCATAAACTTAAAAAAAGCTACCTTGGTTTCAATAGCGAGAGGATCCTGCTCTTGCTGCGGAGTGTCGTCACCGAACGAAGAATCCTGTGACGTTGACGCCGTATTGTCATCCTCGAAGGCTAAAAAAAAAACAAAAAAATAACATCATAACGAAATTTTACCTCTGTCGACCATTTTATCGTTTCCTTTTCAGTAACCAAATAAGATTCAATAAGTCTACTTACAACCTGGTTTCGAACCAGCAATCTGCATGTGAGTTTTACAGATAGGGCAGTTATATTCATATGAAGGATTTTGCTCTTTCTTCGCCCTGTACTGCTGTGGCTCTGCCTCTGGATCACACATGCCGTGGACGTACCTAAAAAACATTTCAATGTGAATTTTTAGAATATTCATTTCTGATGTTAAAAATCTGTCATGCCAGTGCCAGTTGGTGACAAAATGATCTCCGAAAACTCAGGATTCAAGAAATATTTAGTGAGACATCTTTATGTAACCAGCTGGCACTGGTTCACAGGTCTTTCTGATCTTGATTGTCTATCGGAATTTGGAACGAAAACAAAAATCCAAGGACGCATAAATCAAGATGGCAGAGGAAAAGGTTGTATTGTATAATCTAATGCTTTCACACAAAGATTTGTAATTTAGTCTATTAGGAAACCAATCGATTATGTACTGAAACCGACTGAATTTTAGTATACATATTATGGAAGATAATGAAGCAACCTCGATATGCCGTTGGAAATTTTAAAAATTAGAATCTTTCTATTCGGAAAATTCCAGTAATTTCCCATAGAGAATTTTCCAAAATAGAAACTTTCTTGTGGAAGTTTCCAGAAATTTCTGAGACCTTTCTAGACTCTTTAGAATCGTCAAGTTAAACATCTGTAGGGTAATTCCACGGTAAGAGGTAACGTGAGTCACAATTTTCATTAAATTTTAAATCATCATGATGCCAATTAAAGTGTTAATATATCTTTAAAGAAGTGTTACTTATCATCCCTAGATATATTAGAAATCGCGACGTTACATTTGGGCATTTTTATTTTAAAATCTACGGTTAGGCGAAACTTAAGCTATGTTCAAATACCGTCTAACCTGTCAGTCCGTGACGAAATGTATGGAGTTTGACACTAATCGTCAGTTCTGTGACGACCTGCTAACTGTCAGTTATGAACGCACTTTAAATAAAGAAGCCCATTTACGCGGAATGACCGTTTACCTCTTGCAGGTGATGCAGCGGATCATGTCACGGTAGGCGGCGGCGCGGTAGGCGCGGCGGCACAGCGGGCAGCACGAGCCCTTGTTGCGCTGCTGGTAGCACGAGTCGCACACCGTGTAGTGCGCGTGCCAGCGCGACGACGGGCCCGCGCCCGGCGAGCGCGCGCCGCAGTCCGAGCACACGCGGCAACACTGGACAAACAATAATGCAGCAATAGGGAATATGCATGATATTTTTAATTTACTTTAATAAACGCTCATTCATATAAAAAACAGTAGGAAAAAAATATTTTTCGAATAATTATAAAAATAACCAAGATATAACACAACAAAGATTTATCTCTATCTCTTTCTCGCAAAACAGAATATAGTACGGAGATTGTATGGCGGCCGTGTACTATGACGTCATAGTCCATATCGGATCTCTCTCTCTAATCGCCGTCTAATTAGTGCTTTAAAATATTTATATCTTCCGTGTTTCTCGGTCGATTTTAATTTTATTTTGACTGATATGTCATCTTTTTTACGGTATTTTCATATTTTGTTAAGAAATCTGTTAAAAAAAAATCATGCATATTCCCTATTCAGTTCCGGTGATTCGCAACTTGGCAGGATAGAAAGACAAACGAGTCAATGGCAATCAAATTTTTTTACACAAAGCACTAAAATGCGGCGCGCCGTACACTATGGACATTTGTAACGACAAGAACAATATGTGCGCAATGCCAATTGCCCTAACTCCCTTTGAAAAACCCTACACTTGTAGCCTTCTAAAACCGTAGCAGCGAGCTCTGGCTGGAGCATTCGCAGTAGGATTTGAAGTCACGCCCTAGAGCTGACTGCAACACAATTGGGTACTTACTGTGTCGGAAATTTGTAAAAATTACATAAAATCCTGTAAAAATAAGCAAACTTTTTTGCCCAACATCCGATTCACTCCCGTGGAAAAACCCTATACTGTAACCCTCGAAAATCGCAACAGTGAGCTCATTTAATATCTGGAGCATTCGCAATAGGATTTGATGTCACACCCTAGAGCCGACTACGACGCAATTATCGGTTTATCTAGTATTTAATGATCAGGCGCATGAAGCAGTGCTAATTTACCCACACATTGAGGAGCCTGAGCACCTTAGCGCTTCTGCAGATGCGTCCTGATAGTATAAGTATAACCGTATGCGGCGAAAAAAAATGTTATTGAAAAATTGACCTTAAGCTTAAAACATAAAGTTCAACGCTTGGCACGGATCCGTGTTTAAGCATACGAGGGGATAAACCACAACCGACCTTGCACTTCCAGCCGTACTTGGGTACAGTGGCCATCATGGGCCGGTGGCAGGTGGCGTGGTACATCTTGTCGCACTGCTCGCACGTGACGGAGCGCGAGTCCGCGGCGGGCACGCCGGCGGCGCTCTCGCCGCGGCACACTTGGCACACGCGGCACGAGCGGCACGACCAGCCCGCTCGGACCCCTGAGGAACAATGTCACTGGTTAATAGAACTCGAGATGGACTGACCCCCCTCCCCCCAGACTGTGTTTGGATAGGACCCTGACTACATATCAAGGACCATTAAAACAAGAGGACTGTCATTCTCCATACTTTGCATTGTAACCCGACCGCTAGGGGATTTCCGGGCAAAAACTAGATGGCGCTAAAAAACTAAACATTTAACGATGTTATAATTGAACAAAGAAACATAGTATAGTAACAATTAGTTCGTAAACAGCTAATAATAAATAAATTCTGACATTTAAATACTGTGTCACGTTTGCAAAGTTGAATAATTGTAAATAATATGATTCTTTTACCAAGCTTATCTTACATAGATGCTATCTTATATAGCTTAGCTTACATAGATGGCGTTGTAAATTCGGGGAACAGCTTTTTGTATGGAGAATGTCAGTCCTCTTGTTTTAATGGTCCTTGCTACATATTAACCAGACCAAAAGAAAAAAATAGAATTAGACATGTAATCTTTTACATTTGCAAATCAATTTGTCTCTACAAGTAGCCCTCAAGGCATATTTGCCTTGAGGGCTACTTGTAGAAACAAATAATTTTGAATCTTATTATAGCCATTGTTACCTTTTTTTTACAGAATTTTTTTTGCTCGATACGGCGAAAATGAAGCTTAAATTCGGGATTTTTTCGAAATCACAAATGCGAAGGGTTAAAGACGAGAAACCATCTCAAAAATTCTACGATGTGGAACGCGATGGAGCAGAATCGATGTTCGCAGAGTTTCTTAGGCCGGTTCATTTATCACCGGCTCCAATGTGAAACCTCTGCCCCGAGAAGAGCAGAGATTTCACATTGGAGCCGGTGGTAAATTTTGACATTCATTGGTGCATTTTAATATGCCTAAATTGAAGAATAAACAACTTTAACTTTGATGGTGGGAATGTATTTGTAACGATGACCACCAAACACGATTATCATCATAAAGGCTTTTAAAATTGACAATATTTCAAATTTTCTACTCCTTCATTTTATGAGCTGGATAGAAAATAGGTGGAATTTTAAGCTACCCGTATTTTTTCTTTTTCGTTTTAACTCAATTTTTCAATTAAAAATAGCAGTTTGAAAAGTAGCTCATTCTAAAAGGGCGTATGTAGAAAATGACGTCACTTTCCCAACTAGAATCCAGAGCGACAATTACGATTTAAAAAAACTAGAATCCAGAGCGACAATTACGATTAAAAAAATAACTGTCAGGCGTTACAGCGTTGTCAACATAGGAAGTTCGGGAAGACAACGATGCTTTTGCTCCTCTTATTTGGGCTGGATTATATTTATCACTTGCCGATGTGTACTCCATCATCATAATTTCAACACGCGGCAGATTCGTGCTATCAGCCTGAGAAAAACCTTCTGATGTCTTCATTATATGAAAAAAATCGGTGTCCGGTAAAAGAATGCCAAGTTAATAATGTTTGAATGCGTTATCGGAGTCCAGTGGGAAAGTGCCAAGTCTTTTAAGGTCTTGGAAAACGTGCAAATGAACCAACGGTAAGAAAATTAAACTTCTAAAGCCGCTAAGCAGTTGTAACAATTTTCAAAACAAATAAACGTCAGACGGCAAGTATGTCAGAAAATGACAACCGGATACCATACACTTTTTAATCGTTTCAGCACTAAGGTCTCTCTCGATAATGCAGGGAAAATGACGTCACACTTCCGGTTCACACTAATTGACGATTTTTTCCAAAATGAATGGGAAAAAAAATCCAAAAATATTTTTTTTGAGCATAAAATACAGTTTTACCCAAATGGTTTTCGAATTAAGATCTTTTGAAAATATGAAATGTTGTCAATTCAGGACGCACCACAATTACCACAAATAATAACACCAACATTTGATGATTGAGACCTAGATGATGACATCTTAAAGACAGCATAGAATTTTATCTTTAGCCGAAATGTGAGTACTATTAGACAATGGGACAGGATATCATCATGGTTTTGAACAGTGTTATCCGCTATGATACTAATCAGGAACGTTCCAAAAGTGAGATAGGATAAATACCTGGTAACTGCGCGAGACCCACACAGGTCCCGTGGTAATGCGCGCCGCACGTGACGCATGTCATGAGGTTGAAGATATCGCCGATGGCTCGGCACGTCCTACAGTCAATGTCAGCTGTACCTGGGAAAGAACATTTGAGTTACAATCATTAAAGCGACAGAGTGACAGTCGAAAGATCATCAGTCATCTCAGGGCCCTAACTGTCAGCTCGTTTGTGGAATTCTTTAACCACTCACTTGCTTGCCTTATGTTAAGATAGCATAGAGTTGAGCGCAAAATATCAAGCAAGTGGTTAAAATATCCGTGTCACTTCTATGGAACTTCGCGTAGTTGTCATGACCATCAAGCCCAAATATTGTTGAAACCTGCCTTACCAGCCGAGCTAACACAACAGGTCGCTACTTCTTTTATAGCGTGACAAAGCATGCTCTGACACTTTCGCACTATATTGAATAGAAAGAGATAGGTAATATTTGTCGCACGAGAAAGAGTCACGCGTCAGTTGTGCTAGAGGTACTAATATGAAATAAATCTGACTATTAAACTACACTCACGGCTTCGGCCATTTCGTAATCATACATTGATGCAATGTTACTTTGTGTAATACAAGCAATTATGTAGACTGTTTAATAATACAACACCAAAAAGTCAGTTCGCCTTCTAAGAACTGATTATACCTGACCTAGGCAAAGCTATACACTATGTAACAACATGTTGAAGTAGTGGGAAGTGAAACATAGTTGATAATGATAACATTAGTTAACAATTGTAAACACTTACAAATAAGCGGCACTTGATACAAGTGGTCCTTGCAGAACGAAGACTTGGTCTGGAAGTCCATGAAACCCCCAGAAGCGAGAATACAAGGTAGATGAAAGTATTTACTGCAACTCATCTGGAAAATTAAAGATATTTTTTTACATATTTCTCAAACAACTGTAAATGACATATATTAACGAATTACTGCAGTAATTTAAGTAAGTCATTAAAAAATAGAGTAATACAATAAGTGTAAGGCCACAGAGCGTTCAAACCATGGGTAATTCCATGACAGAGACATTACCAATTTTTTGCGTGTTTTATTATTGATGGTGTAAATTTAAGTGTTATTATACCTAGGGATTAAAGTAATACTTATCTAGGGTGAAATTAACACTTAAACCTGCATCATATATAAATAAACACGCGATGAAATACTAACTTGCGTTACATTTTTATGGAATTACCCACTAATATTTTATCTATATTCCTAAAAAGTATATGTATTTTTCATTGTATACTAGTAACCCTTACCTTACAAGGGATGCTTGCACCATGTCTCAAGCAAAAGGCACATTTTCTCAACAAAGCAGCCGTCACAATCCCCCGGACGCGAGCTTCTTCCAACTGTTCCTTATCATCCTCTGAAGTTGAAGCCGCAGCCACCTGGTCTTGGAACGGTGGGCTGAACTCCAGACAGCAGCGGTGGATATAGAAGCCTCCGGAACTGACTAGAGTGGGCAGCTCCACAACGTCTACATGCCCGATGATGGATAGTTCATCTATATGCTCCATGTTGTGTAAAGGTGTTCTGCAAATGAATTTATGATCAATAAAGAAAAATAAAAAAAGGATTAAAAATACTTAGGGAAACACACAAAAAGGATAAATCTTAATTTTTCTTGTTTTTAATCAAATATAGTTGAGTGAGAAATGAGTCTGTAATAATAAACCAGATAAATAATGCTCAACAACTATGTTCTTAAATGCACTTGTGACCTGCATAAAAATTACTTGTTTGAATAGTAATAAGCACAGTGATATGTTCTTACTTTACTAATCTCACAGCTAATAATTTTGAACTGGTGACAGACTAGATGGAACGGCTTGAATAAATCAACTTACTTGCACTTATTGAAGGCCTTTTGCCTCCTACTTAGCGGCAGTGCCAAGGGATGCTGGTTAGGATCCACCAGCTCTGGCGGCGGGGAGGCTAGACCAGGGGGCACGGGAGTGGTTGGGGTACTGGTTGGAGTAGGGTTTGTGGGCGTGGCCCCGCCAGAGTTGGGGACTGTTGGGGTGGTGCTGCCGTCTCCTTCACCGATGTTACAAAGGAACTGTCTCATCTCTCCTTGGCCCAGTTGACTACGCTCGGTAAGGTTGCACAGAGCGCAGGATTTTCCCGGCCTGAAATAAATTGTTTTTCAAGTTTGTTGTCTAGTACTAGTCTAGTCTAGTCTATTTTAGACGTAACTAAATAGAGGCTTGTAATAAAGAGAATAACTTTGTAAACCCAATCTGCTACATTTCTGCACCACGGTCGATCCTCATTTTTCATCATTTTTGTTTATTTTTGTTTGTTTCTTTCTTATTATATTTTTGTTATTATTGTTTTGGTGGTGACAATAAAGTTTTTTTTATTCTTATTCTTTATTCTATTCTCATTTCAGTTAAAGGGTTTATTTTATCATTAGTACTTTATTTCATAATTTACAATCCAGACAGCCAGGCCTGAATGAATACAGCCTCCTAGCGTCAATGTTCGAAAAAACCCGAAAGACAATCAAATTTAGACATATACAAAAAACGAAAAATGACACTCCTTTTTTTAACCGGCTTTCAAAACAAGGACGGTTCTCTATTTGTCTGTATGTTTTTTTTCACCGATTACTAGAAGACAGCCGAACCGATTTGAAAATTCTTTTTTTGTTTGAAAGGGTATATTTCAGTGGTGGTCTCATTGCAACCAAATCAGGATCTGAAGATGGGGTCTTGGAGAAATCGAGGGAACTCTTCAAATATTATAGGCACACATATAGCAATTTTGGTATTTTTCATAGTTTCTCGAGCATTTCTTATTAGAAATGAGTTTCTAGTATTAACAGATTTGGAGTGCTAAACCGATTTAAAAAATTATTTTTTTATTTGAAAGGGTATGCCTCCGAGGTAGTCCTTTTGCAACCAAATCAGGATCTGATGATGGAATTAGAGAAATCGAGGGAACTCTTCAAATATTATAGGCACTCATATGGCGATTTGGATCTTTTTATAGGGTGTCATGCATTACTTTTATCGAATAGCTTCATGTGACGTGACCGACGTGTTAACCGACTTCCGCAAAGGAAAAACGGTATCCAATTTATAAGTTTGTTACGCGATTACTCGAAGATGGCTGAAAATTATTTTTTCTTCGGAACCTCTGAGGTTGTCCCATTGCAACCAAATCACGATCTCATGATGGGATCTTATAGTTATTGAACGAACTTTTCAAATATTATAGGCACACATACGGAGATTTGGTTATTCTACATAAGAGTCTCGGCATATATTATCGAAATTAGTTTATTGAAAGCCGTTTATTTTAATTTTTTTTATTTTATGATTATTATTGGGTAGTCATGTTATACTTTTATTTATTTATTTTATTCGGGAGAACCAACAGCTATAACAATACAAATAGAAACTTCAGTAGAAGTACACTGCCATCCTCAAACTAAAAGGCCGCTAGTTTGTATAAAGTTACATACAAATTAGTAGCCTTTTAGTTTGCGGCCGGCAGTATAGAGCCAATTACAGTAAACGGCCATAAAGAATGCACATCGATCTTTGGAAAGAGGCAATCGGCTAATTTCGACTTCGTATAGCGATATCTGTGTCGCACACACCATGACGTTTGTTTTGTCAGTCGTGGTTCAAATGCGAGAGAGTGCAGTCGCATATCCAAATCAATATATAATATAGAGTTGCTAAAACTTTTACAAAATTTTATTTGTACTATCTATAGGAAAAAAAGGTAAGCCGTTACTTTGCCAGTCACGCGAAATTATCTACAATTTTTTTCCCGTGTGGTGTCGGATTACAATAACACCAACCTTTTCTTCCCGGGGGTGTCGCATGAGTCGACTAAGGGTACAGGGTTAAACCGTGTTTGGGGCGATGGCCTAGCAACTTGTCACCGCAATATTACACTTTTTGTCGATCTTTAAACCCACATTTAAATATGCTACTAGTATAACATCAGTTAACCCCTCATCAGTCAATGCTCAGTCAACCCGTTTTAGGAATATGGGCGTGAATATATGTATATATATATGTATGTATATTATTTTTCCCCAACAAGCAACAATTAAATATAATTACATCGTGTTTTACAGCTCTATATATTCCACGTGAAATCAAAACAAAACAACAATAAAGTACTTAGTTCTAAATTCAAATTCTGATGAACGATTAATCTAATAATTGATGTACATGGAAATTAGCATTCGTTTGTATTCGGAAATACGATGATTGCCGATGTGCATTCTTTATGGCCGTTTACTGTACAGGAACTCACATTACTGAAGTTTATAATGATGTATAGTATGTATTTAAAATTTCTGATAAATGTTTGATTACCATTTCTCGGGCATAAAAGGTGGTTCTTCAGGAGCAGGCATGGTGAAGTCATCCTCATCCATCATGTCGTCAAGGGCGTCATCTCGGCTGCCACGATGCCTTTTAGCCCCTCGGACAGATCCAGCACCACCTCTATACCTGGTACAATATAAGAATTACACTTAACATCAGCTCTCTAAAATTGTTGAGATGTGCTTAAATTCATATGTCTCTCTCACACCGTTTTAATTTAATTAGCATCTGATTGGTAATACGAGGTAAAAAAATTACTGTATTGACGTATTTATAGGTGGCCCACAGAGGCGGCTCTAGCTCATGTAGCGCCCGTGTGCAATCAAGATCGTAGCCCTAGTAGGCAAAAGAAGCCAATCGTAGCGTGCCTTGCTTTACTGCGCCCGGTGTTAGCCATAAAACGGGCACAGGGTCCTTGAGGCCGGCGCCGCCAGCGCGAGCCACGTATGTAAGAACGAAGTATCGCGAGCTACGTTCCGCGCCCCCTGAGACTGCACCCTTGTGCGCTGCACACTCTGCACAATAGACTAAGCCGGCACTGGGTAGCCAAAAACCAAAACTGATAGTATCACTAAAAATCAGTTTTAGATCCAACGAAAAATCAGTGGCATAGAATGCTACAGTTAGCAGTCGATCATCAGTTGACTGTCGCAAAAATGGCTACTTTCATGACGAGATGTTGCTATGCCATTGTTGAAAAGAAGCATGGGATAAACTGATGCCTCAAATGAACTAGTGCAGTGTAGGATCCAGGCAATAAAGTATCACACGCTTAGTCTGGTTTATGAAATGTTTTCCACTGAGGGGGGAGGGGGTTGCATTTGGGCTAGTGAAGCCTCTGCTGATGATTGCAAATGCGGGATTTTGTTTGGTCACATTACAACCACCCCCTCCACCTACTTTAGTCCGTAACAGAACTAGTTCACTCTCTGAATAGCTCTGTATTGATGGAATTGTGTTTCACCCCTAGAAATCTGAGGACAATATAGCGACTCAACATCAGTTGAGGATATCAAAGATTACAAATGAATCTCATTTCACTCTTTTGTTTGAGTATTCTTCTTCTCTGTCGTACCCTCATTACTGAGGATTGTGACCAACTGTAATCCCGCCACATAATACAGTCTAGAGAGGGCTGTCCTCTGCATGGTACCACAAGACACCCTCGTAAGACTGCCTCATTGGGATTCATCCTCTGGCGCGTCAGCCTTCAACTTGGCGATAAGTGAGAAATTAAAAAAAAAAAGTCATATCTCCGAAAATACGAAAAATCGCGGAACATACATGGGGGTGATTCAGATAGCCCTCTAGGTCCTCTACCTCCCAGCTTCAGTATATCACTACTTCTTGGGACACCCTGTATATTGAGGGGACAGGGAGTTGTAGAAGTCTTTGCAGGAGGCCTATGTTCATTAGTGGATGTCGAAATGCTAATGATATAAAAATAAATTGATCATTTGAATGTTATAATTAGGGATGTAACGATACCGATACCGATATATCGGCCGATATATCGGTATCGCCGATATTATACAACCGATATTTGAAGAATTTGCTGTATGAAAAAAAATCTGCAAAAAATAATTTCAATTTCTGACTTAATTTATGTACTGGTCTATTCTATTACCTTGTGCAATGATAATTACTATGTTAATTAAATCTTTGGTTCTTAATAAAAAAAAAATGAATTTTGAGTTGACAATTTATTATTTTTACTTTACACTTTCAAAGTTGACTCTCTGGTAAATATAGCCAGTAGTCATTGCCATTAGTTATAATAAGGACATAAAAATATCTGAAGTTCATACTTCATTATTAAGCTAAGATATCGGTATCGGTATCGGTATCGCCGATATTAACAACTATATATCGGTATCGGTATCGTATCGGCAAAACTGTGTATCGTTACATCCCTAGTTATAATGATCAATCTAAATCATTTTTCTTGTGAAAGTAAGGTTTATAATTTATTGACAAAGTATTGAAGCCTGTGCAAAGGCCCCCTACAAGATTTTGGAACTTCAGGACTTACCTTCGAACAATCTTGCCCTCCCTAGCCAGCTTGGCGCCCTCCTTCCTCGGGCGGCCGGGCCCGCGGCGGCCCGACGTGAAGAACGGCCGCGTGTAGGGCTGGTGGTGGAAGAACGCGGGCTGCGCCGCCCCGCCGTGCGGCGACGCGGGCTCCTCGCCGCGCGGCGACGACGCGCACGACGTCGGCGTCGACGCAGGGCCCAGGTACAATTCTACGACCGCCAAAACCATTACCATAATTAAAACCTATCAACAAACTTAACATCAATCATAACACTATTGATAACCCTAGTAAAGCGAAAGAAAGCGCAAAGATACTTACAAAATGTTAGTTTCATAATGAGGCTACTCACCAGAGGACGGCGGGGCTTCTCCGTCATCTTCGGAACCGTCGTCCCCTAACAAATCCACATCCAAAACGCCTTCATCCGGTACATCCATCTAAAAAACGCAATAACACCACTTAATTCACAAAGTAACACTTCTAACACGACATCGACGGCTTCCAACATTATTTACAACTTGCTCCGATATATCAACCACCGCCATAGTGAACGACAAGTGGATCGCAAAGTAAACTTCCGAACTTACCGCGAACTGTCGCGATGGACTGTAATTTAGTTAATGTTATGATAAAACGAACATGTACGGTAGCGAACACATTTTCAATTACAATTTACATTAATACAAATACATAATAACTGAAAAAATAGCAGTACGACTTTCGCAAGCTAGGTAGCGAGCGAGCGAACGAAACGAACGAATGAAAAATGTTACAGTGAACCAGACAACAAGCTGAACGAATGGAAAGATGCGATGCGTCAGTTCTGAAGCGAGTATATTTTTGCTTTTAGCAGATTTCTTTATCTTTTCTTTCTATGCATTAGAGAGATGAGATAAATAATACTATGATTTCAGATTTAGCAAAATGAGTAAATATCTAATTAACATGAAGAAATATTTTTGACTGTTAATAAAAATCAAATGAAAGCATGAATTTTTTGAAATTAACATTTTGAACGTCCTAGTGCTGTGTGTGCCTAGTGTGGGAATATGTGAATGAGGACGTATAAGTTGTTCATTGTATCGATTATTTTTTAATCGATCATATTTTTAACATGAAGTCGATAAAGAATAATATTATTATTTTGTTCTAATACCAGGTTTATAAACTCCAGTCTCATAAGCTTTCATTGACTTTTTTTAATTAATTAGACTATTATTGTATGTTTATATTTTAACCTTGAAATAATAGCAACAAGCTACGTCTACGTGTCATTAAAGTTCAACACACACAAATAAGCAAAAACACGTCTATCTATATTCACTACACTACACTGTACTATCACTATCTATACTATCGTTAGTACGTGTAGGTGTGTGTAGATAGTACGTGTCGTGTATGCGATAGCATTACGTTCATAGTTTTTTTTGTTTATAAATATTGCTAGCAAATTAATTTACCATGAAGTATACTTTTACGATAGTCTTGATAATTGCAAGTTTAAGTATCCGAAGTGAATCGTCACTTTTCGAAAGTGATTCATGTTATTCTTTTGGTAGCGGCAATGTTTTCCCCGGTGGTGCCAGAAAAATTGACCATAAACTGCAAGTTACTAAAGCCGTAAGTAAGTATATAACGGAAAAGCACTGTTTGTACACTATTTAAGACTAGCATGTTTAATTTTTTCTGAATAATAATACTGTAACCAACCACTGCGATAACATTTAACCTGAGCTTTAAATTAGCTCTAACCAAACATCTGATAAGGTGCCACGACTAATTCGTTTGAGTGTATAATTGTTACAGTTGTTATTATAATCACTTAGCATGACCAATTTGAAAAATTTGGTCGAATCCTAGATATAATTGTTTAACATATATTATTATTTTGAATTAACCTCATTAACTTCTATTCCAGTTTCAAAACCCGCTCCCGAGTGGGAGGCAACCGCAGTCATCAATGGAGATTTCCAACAACTCTCTTTGTCGAGTTTCAGAGGAAAATACCTAGTTTTCTTCTTTTACCCTTTAGATTTGTACGTAACGTGTTTCCCTAAAAATTACGCTTTCAATCTATATACAGTAATTGTGTATTACACAGTTTATTTTACCGTATATAGATTGAATTTGTGTAAATAATAAAACACATTTTAATGGACAAACGGGCTACGTCATGATCATCTTATCTTGGTAAATTTTTGGTTAAGTAATTTTTTTTATTAATTTTTCAGTACTTTCGTATGTCCAACTGAGATTTTGGCATTCTCTGAAAGGATTGACGAGTTCAAGAAAATCAATACAGAAGTAGTAGCATGTTCCGTCGACTCTCATTTCACTCATTTAGCATGGATCAATACTCCCCGAAAAGAGGGTGGTCTCGGAAAGATCAAAATTCCTCTGCTCAGCGACCTGAGCCATTCCATTGCTAAAGATTATGGCGTATACCTAGAAGATTTGGGCCACACTTTAAGAGGCTTATTCATCATTGATGACAAAGGAATACTGAGGCAGATTACAATGAATGACTTGCCTGTAGGCAGGTCTGTTGATGAAACCTTGAGACTGGTTCAAGCATTCCAATATACAGACAACCACGGTGAAGTGTGTCCAGCGGGTTGGAAACCAGGACAAGATACGGTAAAATTTATTTAAATTGCTATAACAATAATAGAATTTTGGAAATATAGTAGCAAAAAACATAATCCTTTTTTGTTTTCAGATCATTCCAAATCCCGCTGAAAAGAAAAAATACTTCGAAAAAATGGCAAAAAATTAAAGTTTTTTGCAAATAATTGAAAGGCACCTGATAAGTTAAATGATATTTTTTTAATTACTTGGGATTAACCGATCTCCATTCTGATAAAGCGATAACTGTAGCCTTCAGTAATGAAAGACGATAACATCACAAATATCACAATTAGGTTTACCAGTGAACATGCCTTGTTTAATTATTTAATTAAAGAGTGAAAAAAACAGCTTAAATGTTGGACATTCCTTGAAAAACATAAAATACTCATGGAATATTGAAAAAAAAAACATAACTTTAATTTACTAAGGCAAAAAATGACAAAAACTAATATAATTAAATGTAAAGTATTGTATTACGATTTGTAGATTTGCATCAATTGTGTATATGAGGTAAAAGAAAAAAGATAAATGAACTGTGGAGTGATAGACCATCAATCATTTAAGCATCACTAAAAATATAGGGTGAGACTGATACATTTCTAATAAATTTATTTTTATAACGTACCTAGATGTCTTTTATTTCCCTTGGTTTTGATTACGCATTATTACAATTTGTTTTTATTTAGTTAAATCTAATATAGCTAGTGAGTATTATATGAAGCATATTGATCTTAGGATTTGTTTTGTTTTTCGCAATGTAAATGTAGGTACATAAAGTCATTGTTGGATTCATGTTGTTAATGGTCTTACAATCCTAAAGCCAAGGCATCTGAAATTTTACCTATATAATTACTTACATTGTGATATTGAGCAAATAACAATCTAAATACATAGTCATTTATAAAAGTAGGAAAGCCTAACATAATGCTTACTATATAAGATAATGTTTTAGTAAGTGCAAATATTTTACGGACAGGTTCAGCAACGTAAATAAAATATTTTTGTGAAAAAACTTAAAAAATTCATACGCTAGTTTTCAAGAAAAGCTCCAAAAACCGTTTTGTAGAGATAGTAAAATAAAACACACTGTATATCGCGGGGCGCGGGAGCGGCGGTCTCAGTCAAACTCTTTCAGCCCCATAGCTACTGACTACATCAGTCGACCAAGCTATTAGCAAATCTTTAAAAAAAAGATGATGTAGGTAATTCGTGTAAAGAATGGAAATGAGTGTCAGAATGTTCTTAATTTTTATTTGTTAGGAAACGTTGAAAAAAAAACTAGCCTGTATTTTTGTTTTTTTAATGGTTGGGTCTTTCTCTGATATAATTAGATGTTCTATTATAGTACATTACACAACTAGGGTGGTAATACAAAGAAAGGCCGAGATCGCAGAAGTTTGCGGCCCGAGCTGCAAGCGAGGGACGTAAATATGCGATCGAGGGTTTTCTTTATTACCTCCCGTGTTGTGTACATCATTTTATGTCTCTACACTTGGCCAGAAAGCGGCTTTTGACGTGATAACGTCTTATAATTCGATGGAGCCGGCTGCACGCACGAAAAAGTGTGACGTCATGGGCCGTTACCTTGCAGGGTCGTTACCTGTCAAATAGGTACTTTATATTATTCCAGCACTAAAGTCGTTAAGGCGATAGTTTCTTACAAATTGTTAATAAAATAGCCCTTATTCCCTAAGATACGGCTGTCAAAAATCTCTATTGAATGACAAGAGACCAGTGGCGGATTTGCCCTAAGGCCTAGTAGGCCCGGGCCTAGGGCGGCCAGATATTAGGGGCGGCCAATCGTGACAAAAAATCACTGCTGCTGCTGAGAAAAGGGCGGCTGGTACTCAAGTCGAAGTCAAAGTCAATGTCAAAGTCAGGGTCAAGGTCAACGTTATCACGTTCGACTATCGTCAGTAAACCGACTTTACAGACAACCGATTTTTTCCGTACGCGCAGCGTGCGGTAAAAGCCACTTTATGGCCAGGTGTGGCATAAAAATATTCGCACTTACTAAAATATAATATAACCCTGTAGCATTTCTTCAAAGAGGCGCTTGGTTGGTCTTAGATATGCTTAAATACCGATTGACCGGTAATTTTATACGTGACGTATTATATAACGAGGGGGGGGTCCCCTTTTGTGAGTGAGCGCGGGGCCCCCCAATGCGCGGGGCTACTCTTGCTATATGGCTAATCCGCCACTGTAGGTATATATGAACTAAGAACAACAAAGTACGTAATTTACTTATGTTAAATCGTTTCTAATTATTAATAACAACGAATACTACTTATATGAGAGTATTATTATTGTTAGATTTTTGGCCTTTTATGTGCCGCTTCGACCATTGCTGATCTGATATGAGAGTAAACGATGATATATAAAAATAGTTTTAGATAATATACATTCTTAATAAAATTACATATAAATAAATTAAATGAATTAGTTCATTGAATGAACTTTAATTTAATAAAATTTTAATTGAACATTAATGATTAAAACCAGGGATCTCTAAACTACGGCCCGCGGTCCGGCCCATGAGGGTTCGCTGTCCAATGAAACACCCCTCTAGGATGCCAACGACCGAGAAAAAAGATTACTCTCCGTGATCGACGATGTCGTGTGGCCGCGAGATTTTCAAAGGCGCAGGCTTTGCTAATAAAGTTTGGAGACCCGTGACTAGAGTCTGTGCGGAAAGAGAATAGGCGTGGCGAAAAACGGAACTAACCTAACCAGTACGGCCACAGAACAGAAAATACGATACATACTGTGACGCCCACCCCGCATTATTGGTGTAAAATCCCCGAAGACTACACTACTACACGGAACCTAACCTTACCTGACTGTAATTTGCTTTGGATGGCCAAATAGTGATCGTCCAGCGTTAGATCCTGTCTCGCAGTGAAGGCGTGTAGAAACCTAGGTTCTTTTCGACTATGCGGGAGACCATAGAACCCTGAAGACCCAGACTGAGCTCATTTCTTGGGGTCCTGCCTGCAGCTTCTGCCTACGTCTACCTAAGGAAATCTTAAAGTGTGGTTTTAATAAAGTTTTATATTCAAAAAGCTAGTAGTTTTGAAAGGTAATAGCCCCAACCAGCCCTAACTCGGTTTGGTATCGAACGGATCAGGATTGCGAGTTCCTAGGTTGAAATGCGCTACTGACGGTAAGTTGAAAGCCCTAAAAGGCCTCGTGAAAGTGATTCGGACAAGGATAGCTATTTAGAGCAGTCCCGATCTGTCCGCCGGATAGGGATTAACCGCCTGTCAAGACAGAGCCATGAATAGGTATCGTTAGTGGGCTTCCAGAGCCTCTTTTATACTAGCAAATACTTTGTTTTATCATAACCCTTTTTAGTCCTAACAGGGCGAAATAATCATTCGGAGATTTTAGCAATCCTAAACCGAAAACGACATCACGTGCCTCCACAGCGGGCACACTTATTCATGGCTCTTTACAAATTGTGAGAGAGACTTAGTCTACCTAGCCTTGACCTAGATGTCCTTCGGAGCCATCCCTACTATTATTATTTCGAATAGGCAGTACCGGAGAAACTCTTCATCTTGGTAAAACGCCCGAGGCTACGGTCCAATTTTGCGGACCTTAAATTCTGCAGAAGTCCCTGGAACCATGAGGGGGGGCTCCCCTCGACCCATAGGCTTGGCATTCGCCGGGCGGCCCAGGAACTGGCCTCCTAATTGTAAGTGACACCGGGGGAGCTTGTCGGTTCCCTTGACACGTCTAATGAGGCCGGCCTGGTGTCGTACCGGGCACTCAAACAGGACTTAATTGCCTGCACGCTCAGCCAGTTTCACCGGACGAACTCCCAGTTGGACTTTACCTCCGGTTCACGTGAACATTTATTACGCTTGGATTGTCCCGCAAGCTCTGACGTCTCTTGTCGCAAGAGTCTGGAGTCTCTCTAGGCCCTAATTACCATTTCACGGCAAATCCGTACGTCGGATACAGTGTTCCATTATAAGTCATTTGACTTGACGCCAAACTTCTCAGTTGACTTTACTTTAAGCCTCACATCTGGCTGGCGCACCAGATACGCTATTCAAACGTCTCCAAAAGTCTTGCTATTTGTTGTTATGTCTCTCGGGTTGCCAGCCCTAGGTTTACAATTTCATCAAATGGATGGGCTCCGTTCTCGGCTAAACATGGGTTGCAAACAATCAAGGCATTCTGCTAGATCCCCAACTTCATATTTCCATAGTTTCGGAAAGATACTCTAATCCATAATATTTTATCCGGTCACAAATGCTCACAGTCCAAACTCCTCCCTGGCTACCTAGAAACCTTTTGCATTGAGAGAGCCTACACAGTCGCGGGTGGACACGTCGCTAGTGCAACAGCACTTCCCACCCCGTAGCTATCACAAAGTTCCTTAAAACTATTACTCTTAGACATATCCAGCGTCCCTCCCCTTGCGGGAGTAGAATTAATAATACACAATTTATGTTGGTCCGCGGACCTAAATGCTCCGCGTCGGGTTGCTTACCTTGACTGCAACGCATAGAACGCTCTTCGAACTTACGGTAAAAGAAGTAATGCATGGTAACTCACCGATTTGACGCTTGACTACTTTTCCGGGCTGCCTCCTCTCCAGACCGCGCCGCGATGCTCTCGACCCGCAGAGCCGCCTGCCGCTCCCCACTGCAGACCGCGTAGCGATGCACTCGAAACGCAGAGCCGCCTGCCGCTCCCGCTCGTTCTGAAGCCGCTCCCCGCCTGACGACTTACGACCGCTCGGGTAGTAGACTGCTCCACACGACGCCCGAAGTTACGCCCTCAGCTGAGCAGGATTCCGCCGATTCCTGAAGACTCCTCCACACAGGGGTGTGTTTCCCTGCCAGGTAGCGAGAGCTTCGCCGATCCTCCGATTTTCTTCTCCTCGTAGAGTCTCGGCAACGAAGTCCCGGCACTGGTTCACGCCCAGCTGAGGAAGGCTCCGCTGCTTCTCCAATCCCCGCCGCTGCCGCGCAGAGCTTCACTGGACTGTGAAGTCCTTGCCGACGCTCCGGAATTCTTCGACACCGCTGGGCAGAGTTTCTTCGTTCGCTGGGTTCTCGCCGACGCTCCAGATTCCTTTCTGCTGATGGGCAGAGCTTCGCCGTTCGGCAGACCTCTTGATGGGTTTTCTGGACTTCTTCGTTGCCGTCGGGCAGGCCTTCGCCGTGCAGTTTCTTGATCTTCTTTCTGAGGTGTTGCTCCGTCGGCGGGTCGAAATCGAGTCCCTTCCAAAGCGCGGCCCGCGCCTTTTATACCCGCTTTTGGCGTTCGAAAATTTCATTTGTTTCCAGACAAAAGCCAATCGAAAATGTCATTTGTTCTTGAACAAAAGCATAACGAAATTCGGCTTTTGTTTTTTGACAAATGAATCTCGATGACAAAAGCCGATCGAAAATGTCACTTGTTTTGAAACAAAAGAACGCCGAAATTCGGCTTTTGTTTAAAACAAGTGAATCGCGCTGACAAAAGCCGATCGAAAATGTCATTTGTTTTGAAACAAATGAATCACGCTGACAGATCCCCAACTTCCATTCCTAGGCTTCAACCCTGGTTTTCCACCGTCTCGGGCCCTCTACCTGGCTAAACTCTACCCCAATTCTGCAATTTCACTCCCCTTAACTGTCAGACTCAACTCCCCTGCCTTGGATCGCTGTCGAAATTTATAAATTAGACCTATGTCCAATTTTCCCCGAATATCGCAAATCCCGCGAAGATCTCCTCCCTGCGGCAACATTCTGCCTTGCCTCGGCCTCCTTACAGAAAAATAAAACATGTCAAAAGTGACTCCGTCAGTCCTACCGCAAATGCGTCAGCTAGACGTAGCCCTCAATAATTCAGAATTTCCTTTCCGTATCGTTTTACTTAACTTATTCCTCCGTTAATCAGTGCCTCAGCCTAGTGTTGCAGCAAGAATACTCTAACTAGTGTGTGTTTTTCTCGAGTTGTGTGGATTTCTCGCCATCGGTAAGTTGCCTTTCTTTTTGTACTTATATTTCATATAAATTCGTGAAATAAAATATGTTCCTCGTCTTCTCTCGACGGAATAGCTTAAATTCACTCCCAATGAGCCGGCTCTAGATAGAGACATCAAAGAAATCTTCTCTATAAGTAATTACTCGCATACGCAGTCTTTTCTGCTCTTCCAAACCGAGTCCTCGATCTTCCGACTGATATTCTTGTAGTACAAACGCTCACAGCGCTCGCTCCCTTAATAGCTTCGCTGCTCCTTCGCCTCCGGCGCTATAACCTAACCCTGCCCATGAAAACTGAAGGATAAACTGCTCCCAATAATACCACAGCCGTCGTAGTACGCCTAGGCGCCGATACTGGTTCCCTCGGTTGCCAGCAAGCCGCGTGGATCGAGACTTTCTTTCCCTGTAACCTTAAGTAAGCGTTCTCATTATTTTGCACAGCCATTTGCCATAAAAACCCTAATACGAAGCAGGAAGCGTGCTTTGTTGGTTCTTATAACAAAATATTAGTGATTCTACGATTCCTACGGATACCACGGACTCTCTCTCACGTTCCTGACCCAATATGTAGCCCTAAGAGAAATCCCTGAGCTAAACATTCCCCGCGAGTGGTTTTGGTGACTGCAAGTCGAAGTACTATAAGCCCTTACGTAGCATGGCGCTCCTCTAGGTTCAAAACTAATACAAGGTGTCCCCAGGCGTCGGTTCGTTACATAGCTCTCTTCCTGTCCCTGATAATGCGCAGTATAGTCTAATTATTTAGACTCGCGTAGCATTAGCATCACTACTTAAACACTACCAGTTTCCCGACGCCTCTCTCCAGTGGTGAATGCGGTGTGTTTTTACCCGGATACTCAGTGGTAGCAGCTCCGCCCCCTCAACAAGTCGCCTCCATCTATCGGAATGAAGTGGGAATTGCCGGCCACCCCAGATTTCCAACCCAAGACAGAGTGTGTGTCGTGAATACCCAGAATCCTGCGATTCCGACCCGCGAGAGCTACCCGGGATTTGCTGATCTTTGCCAGACTTACTTTCCCGCGGATCTTTGTGCCCTTTGTAGTCCAACGGTATCTCCCCAATAAGTCGGAAATGCCTGGGCCCGATCTTTGCCGGATGTGCATTAACCCGCCTTTGCCCCTGCATCCTTCCAGACCGGATATTCTCCCTGCTAAGAAGGCGGACCTACCTCCTCTTTTCTCGGTGAATGTACCCTGTATTCATTCCTAAGCCAGCTCTGCAGTACTCTGTCCGACCTCTCCTCCGTGACCCAATCTCCTTTCTCTACGAAAACACAGCTGCACTCTGGCAGCTTGGTCCCCAGAAGTCAAACGTTTCAGCGAACTGCCACTCGGAAGCAGGAGTGTGTAATTATCATGGTTCTTAGCTCCTTGTCAGTACTGGTGCCATCTACAACTAGGCCTGACAACGGCTATCTCTAAAGCCTAACATCTATAGCCATAAATAGCACCTTCTTGCATAATAACTGGGTAAGGCCCCGGGAACCTGCTTGTCATGTACCCAGTCCAGCTTAGTTGTTGCCATCCTCTTTGTCGTCAACCTTCCCCAACATACTTCCGTCTCATTCATAGCCAAAGCCGAAGTCCTGTGCACAAGGACTTAGGCTCAGCTTCTCTGACGACTTTTCAGCCATCTTCCAAACCTAGGCAACCATCGCCCTTCATTCTTCCTCAGAACACCGAAACACTCGATCGCACCCAACTTGCTGGACCGTTCTGGTACACAACCCGTCTCAAAAGCCTAGCTATTTTCTCTCGGCGCCCGGTACTGCGCCCGCCCTTCCGAATAACACCTGGGATCAGGTTGAAATTTCGGGCGACCTTAAAACTGCCCAATTAAAACCCTAGGGACAGGAAGGCTACGGCCACTTGAAATTCAGTAACCACGATATCCGACCCCTGGTTCACCGCTTAGCACACTCTATTTGCCTAGTTCTACTACAACTCCGACTTGCACTCTCGGACTCCCTCAATGCCAATCCCTCGCGTAAACGCCGCATCAAATATACGTATTTGAATAATCGAACCGCCTACCTACTATGCCTAGAGTTATACAGGCTGCTTCTTTGCTCACCCGCAATGACTCGCGAAAGATCGACTACGTGGGTATTAGCTTACCACAAGCATGATAACCACCGTCTAAATGATTACACCACCCTTAAGGTTTACGCAGTGGAGGCGCTCTGCATCGGGCGCTTCGCGCAAGCGCATAGGTATCTACCGTAAAACCGATGACTAGCCTTAAGCCTAATTTCCCACGGCTTAGGTTCTCTTCACAGTTACTTAAAGGGGATTGCCCGTTTGACTAACTAAACCTCGAGCACTTATGTAAAGTCTAAGTAACTTAACCATTGCAGTCTCCTACCTAACCCGTCTACTCATCTTTTAAATACAACGGCCTCCCCTACCCATCCATAGCCTGGCTACTATTCCGCGTCGCGCCATGCGCTTTTGAGAGCACGCCGCAACCATTTAAATTCCACAAATTCACCGAAATATCATCATGCAATTGACCCTCTTTTAACTCCCCAGAAATCCGCTGACCCGCTCCGTACGTCAACAAAACCTTCACCACTCGCCCCGCGCCAAGTCACGCGCTACCACTGCCGTCTCAACCAACCAATATCACCTGATCTAACTTATATATATATTTTTCCCTTCCTACACTCAACTCTTTGTGGCACTCTACGGCATTTGCAATCTAAAGTAATTGTAGTGTACTTAATTTACTAATCGATGCCGGGGAGGTTGACCGAACCTACGCATGGCAACTTTTAACACAATAATTTATTTTTCCCACTAAACTGGCGTCAACATACGCAACTTACAAATCTAGGTTGGGGTAGTTGACTGATTCGTTCAATTGCAAATTGTTACTAAATATTAAGAAAAGACTTAACATATATAGTTTACGACATCTTGGTTAAGATATTTCCTATCTTACTAAATGCAGTTTCCGCTAATTTTTTTTTTAGCACAATTTTAACAGTCTTAGAATACAAAATATAGCAGCGAAGGTAGCTTACTAAGAGTATGCAAATAAAATATGCGTTCTAAGATATACTTTTTAACAGTATACGAACCCATTTTTAATTCCGAAAAGTCTTAAATTTTACTTTTGCATCACCACCACGAAATACATGGTAGCAATGACCTGCGAATATTTGCCAAGTAACCTGTTACTTCAGCTAAATGCCAGCGCTCAGAAATACCTGCCAACACCAATAGTATGAACTCAAGTTTCATAACCCTTTTTTTCCGAACATCCCTACACCAGCGATCACCTATGCCAACTTTTTATTTATCTTTCCCTCCCACTGACCTTAGATTTACCGTTACTACTAACATTTCGGCCCCGATCTTTAGCTATTAAGCTATAGCGACCCCTAGCCGCGCGCGTTGAAATCTTATCTCCTTACGCTGCCCTGAGCCGAGCTCAGGCGCACCCGGTTCCTTTTATTTACACGGATTTCGCCTCGCTTGAAGAAATGTGTCTATAGTTACTGGTATTGCACATATGCTGTGCCGCCCTCCAACCCAGGTAAGTGATAAATTCGCATCCCCTATGCTTGTTAAAACTGCCCGTTAACTAACAAGCTCGTTACTTTGCTTATTTAAGACTTCAATTTCTATAGTAATTTCCTCCTTACTTGCCCTGCGTTTTTTTAGGATTCCGTACCCAAAGGGAAAACGGGACCCCAAAACCATAACTCGTTGTCTGTCCGTTTGTCCGTACTAACTAGACAGATTATTAATTTACCACACCAATAGTAAAAATAAAATCTAAGTGGACGTCCATATAACAACCTTTTTTGTACGGAACCCTTGAGCGAGAGCCCATTTTGCTCCAGTAACCCAAGATTCGTTTCTTCACAGGCCCCTCTGCTGTGTTATTGGCTCCCTGTTTTTATACCTGAGCCCTCCGCGGCGAGCGCTCGGCAAAGAATCCTTCCCTTACAAGAGCCCACCAATGGTACAACACGCGGCCAACTTTCGCGAGAAAGGCGCAGCTAGACCAGGTGTATATACTTAATTATTTCTTATCGCTTAGCAAAAGGAACCCTAGACCTTATTCTGAACGGTATTGGTTCCTTGTTATTAGCTCAAACTACAAGATGGGTCCCCAATGATGGACTACGTTCCTGTCCCAGACCGTTGATCCATCTCACACGGTCTTTTCAATTTTAAACTATTTGTACAAGTGGTAGTTCCCCGCGCACACTACTAATTTTTTTTAAAAATGCGTAACAATGCTTTGAATCAAACTCATAGCAACCCGCCTTCGGCCGTAACTGCAAGACTGTTTCATTTTGGAGTCCGGGTCTCTGAAATTAACATTTGGTGGGCCCTACAAGCCATATAGACCCCGCAAAGCGCACACCGCGTGTTCCCGAGCACAATCTAACTCCTACTGCTAGTTAAATACTTAAACATTTTTTTTCTTTCGCAGGGAGCCATTCTGACGAATTATCTTATTGCTTACTCCGCATTCTACGAGGATTTAAATTGTTCTACTCCTACGAAGTCCGATTGACATCCTACAACGCAAGAAGATTGGCTGTCGAAGCTGGGAGTCTTGTCAGATACAAAGAAAGCCTCCCTCGTCCAAACTATGTCCATAAATCAGAATTTTACGCAGGGGCCACTTTCCGGAGATCTGACAAACCTTCCCACTCCCATAACTATTTTAATTCTAGTATTTAATGATAGTATGGGTGGCCTGTCCCATTTTCCTCAAACTTACGTCGTTTAATCACTAAGGGATTACAAGCGATCGCGACTCGGTTCAGCGCTATGTAAAATTATTGCAACCTCGCAAATATCAAGTAAAGATCTGTTTCTTCTTTCCTATCTGGCTTATGCTAGCCACAGAATAATCGTTTCCACCAAAGATGCAACGACACAAGATTATGCCGACATGATACCCACACCGATACTTGTAGCGAATTTTCGGCAATGTCGATTCTGACATTCAGTCTAAACATTTGCAAGTCCTTATTTTACCTGTAACTTGGCTATTTTTAGCCTTAAAGGTATAAGGTAATACGATATAGATTGTTGGCACAAATTTAACCTTTTGTTATGTACCATAGTAACTTTTAAGGCACTGTATACAAATTAAATCAGTAATTGATATTACCCTATGCAGGGTTTTTTTCATACAACAAATTTTCTTCGTGCATAGCAAGTATCGGCTGCATCACATCGGCGATACCGATATATCTGCGACACTAATACATCTGCCGATATACCGACGACGGCACCTGCATCGCTACATCCCTAGTATCCACTGACTAGCGCATTTGGGTAACTCCAAGAGCACAGAAATATTTCGAGGTAGAAGGAAATAGCTCGCTGAATAGGCCCAAGCGTGTAACATTTGTCGCCTGGCGCCAAAAGTGGAATTTAGTGATGGGAAACATTAATTTTTCATCCTATTTGGTGGTATTTGTAATATTAATTAAACCATTGTCATCAAATCCCAAATTCTGATAACCATGTAGAGTGTTCGCGCGCAACACGTAAAGCATATTCACCTTCTCCTTCTACCTGCCCACATATCCATGAATGAGAGCATTTAACTTGCTCTTGTTTAATGGGCTAGGTCACAATTGAACACTAATGAGTTTCACTAATACTGATTTGTCGCCCTATTGCGAAAAGTCATGTATTTTAAGGTCATTCCTACTGGTTATTGTTACTGCGTGCTTACTAGAACAAGCTAAAGATTTTCTTAAAAGCCTGCTCTGCCGCAAATCATTTATATAAGTGATAAGCAGATAAAAGTGATAATTTAACTAGTTGTGTAATACAATGTGATTGCCAGGCCGTACGGCTAGTAACAATATTTGGATACCAAAATTATTTTAGTAATACTAAATTTTTTTGTTATTTATGTATTTTTGGATGCTATGGGTCGAACCGATCATACGTTTTGTACCCGTTGAACGAATTTTAATAATTAATCTGTCCGTATCCAATTCCATAATAACCTCACGGTCTGGCATTCGCCTAGCTGCCTTAAAGTGGTTCCTTTATTGCAGGGGCCGTTCTAACCTCTTAGCGTGTAACTTTATCCTAAGAATAACTTTCGTTGGTTTTTTAAGTTGTTTTATCTTTCCTAGCATGTAAGGTACTAACTGAGACCTGAGTAAAATATTTATTGACGTACTGGTGATTTTAATATGAATAATGGTGATAAGAAAATGGGAGCACCCGGCCCGAACCCCGCCGAGCCCTGGCCTCTGTACACAAGTTGTACTTAAACTCTCACAGGTGGCGGTCTACTCTATTTTTGTTATATTTATAATGATCTTCATCCGGGAAGAAAAATACTCCCTAACTCTACGATTCCTAACTCTAAGGTACTAACAATTTGGTATGGCGTCCGCACGACCGACCGCGGTGCGTCAAAGGTAAGTTGTATAATGTTTTCCTTCAAGGGCCATGGCACAGGCATCCTGTCCGGACAACATATTGTCCTATTAATATATATGGGTCATACTGTCTCTGAGGAAGTGGCACAAGGTCTAACAATAATCCCTGCACTTTCTTTCCGATCTCCGACGAACGACCAGTAACCGAACTGGCTCTACATTCTTCCGATAGTCTATCCCGTTCCTATACTATATGAATTGATCGAACCATTGCGATACGTCAAATGGAGCGCTACTGCGTCTGTGCACAAGTCAGATAACTTATTATTTGAAAATTGCTAGATTTTAACCCCAACTATCCTCACGAGATATTACGCGCTTGGTTCCGAGCCCAGAAGCAGCTATGGCAAGCGGTTGTGGTCGATAATGGCAACTTTAAATAGCCTAGTCATCTAACAGGCTGTCGCAATAATACTGCTTCTGTTGTGTTTCTTTATAACCTATCAATAGCAGTTAACCATATTTAGATTGAAAATTTGACCAGTTCAGACTGCGAGCACCCACAACGTGATGGATTTCACATAACCTATAACCATCAACTCAATAACAAAGGTTTACAAAGTGAAGTTGGGTTTCGTCAGCATCTGGCCACAGATAGCTCAGCCCTTACGATTACGACAAGCATATGTGATACATGACTCCAAGAGTGAGCGGTAAACTCTACTTTTCTCAACACAATCCTATTTTAAGCCTTGCTTGTCGCAAATCATAAAAGATGACCCACAAGTGCCTCTAATTGAAAATACCTGTCCCCGGAATGAAAACTCTTTGCCCTATCCACGACTGTCCCTCTCTTACTCAGCTTGTTTATTGAATTTTATAACTGGACCGTCAAATTATATGAAAATGACCCGCTTTCCGCTTACGCGATTCTTGTTATAACCCTAGGTTGAATATATTAACCCTAAACCTACTTTCTTTCAGGGAAACAAGTCGTAAAAGGCCAGAAAGCCCTACAAACTACAACCAAGACGCCCTCAGGGTTCCATGTTCGCCCGCAGCTAGCCTATCCGTTGTATACGGCAGCAATTTTGGATCCGCAGAAGCGGATCCTTTCCCAAAGCAAATTACAGCAATAAGTAACCTGTTTAGCCATGAATACACCAATCCCTGAACATCCTGGATCCTGGTCACGGCCAATCAACTTTGTGACGCCCACCCCGCATTATTGGTGTAAAATCCCCGAAGACTACACTACTACACGGAACCTAACCTTACCTGACTGTAATTTGCTTTGGATGGCCAAATAGTGATCGTCCAGCGTTAGATCCTGTCTCGCAGTGAAGGCGTGTAGAAACCTAGGTTCTTTTCGACTATGCGGGAGACCATAGAACCCTGAAGACCCAGACTGAGCTCATTTCTTGGGGTCCTGCCTGCAGCTTCTGCCTACGTCTACCTAAGGAAATCTTAAAGTGTGGTTTTAATAAAGTTTTATTCAAAAAGCTAGTAGTTTTGAAAGGTAATAGCCCCAACCAGCCCTAACTCGGTTTGGTATCGAACGGATCAGGATTGCGAGTTCCTAGGTTGAAATGCGCTACTGACGGTAAGTTGAAAGCCCTAAAAGGCCTCGTGAAAGTGATTCGGACAAGGATAGCTATTTAGAGCAGTCCCGATCTGTCCGCCGGATAGGGATTAACCGCCTGTCAAGACAGAGCCATGAATAGGTATCGTTAGTGGGCTTCCAGAGCCTCTTTTATACTAGCAAATACTTTGTTTTATCATAACCCTTTTTAGTCCTAACAGGGCGAAATAATCATTCGGAGATTTTAGCAATCCTAAACCGAAAACGACATCACGTGCCTCCACAGCGGGCACACTTATTCATGGCTCTTTACAAATTGTGAGAGAGACTTAGTCTACCTAGCCTTGACCTAGATGTCCTTCGGAGCCATCCCTACTATTATTATTTCGAATAGGCAGTACCGGAGAAACTCTTCATCTTGGTAAAACGCCCGAGGCTACGGTCCAATTTTGCGGACCTTAAATTCTGCAGAAGTCCCTGGAACCATGAGGGGGGGCTCCCCTCGACCCATAGGCTTGGCATTCGCCGGGCGGCCCAGGAACTGGCCTCCTAATTGTAAGTGACACCGGGGGAGCTTGTCGGTTCCCTTGACACGTCTAATGAGGCCGGCCTGGTGTCGTACCGGGCACTCAAACAGGACTTAATTGCCTGCACGCTCAGCCAGTTTCACCGGACGAACTCCCAGTTGGACTTTACCTCCGGTTCACGTGAACATTTATTACGCTTGGATTGTCCCGCAAGCTCTGACGTCTCTTGTCGCAAGAGTCTGGAGTCTCTCTAGGCCCTAATTACCATTTCACGGCAAATCCGTACGTCGGATACAGTGTTCCATTATAAGTCATTTGACTTGACGCCAAACTTCTCAGTTGACTTTACTTTAAGCCTCACATCTGGCTGGCGCACCAGATACGCTATTCAAACGTCTCCAAAAGTCTTGCTATTTGTTGTTATGTCTCTCGGGTTGCCAGCCCTAGGTTTACAATTTCATCAAATGGATGGGCTCCGTTCTCGGCTAAACATGGGTTGCAAACAATCAAGGCATTCTGCTAGATCCCCAACTTCATATTTCCATAGTTTCGGAAAGATACTCTAATCCATAATATTTTATCCGGTCACAAATGCTCACAGTCCAAACTCCTCCCTGGCTACCTAGAAACCTTTTGCATTGAGAGAGCCTACACAGTCGCGGGTGGACACGTCGCTAGTGCAACAGCACTTCCCACCCCGTAGCTATCACAAAGTTCCTTAAAACTATTACTCTTAGACATATCCAGCGTCCCTCCCCTTGCGGGAGTAGAATTAATAATACACAATTTATGTTGGTCCGCGGACCTAAATGCTCCGCGTCGGGTTGCTTACCTTGACTGCAACGCATAGAACGCTCTTCGAACTTACGGTAAAAGAAGTAATGCATGGTAACTCACCGATTTGACGCTTGACTACTTTTCCGGGCTGCCTCCTCTCCAGACCGCGCCGCGATGCTCTCGACCCGCAGAGCCGCCTGCCGCTCCCCACTGCAGACCGCGTAGCGATGCACTCGAAACGCAGAGCCGCCTGCCGCTCCCGCTCGTTCTGAAGCCGCTCCCCGCCTGACGACTTACGACCGCTCGGGTAGTAGACTGCTCCACACGACGCCCGAAGTTACGCCCTCAGCTGAGCAGGATTCCGCCGATTCCTGAAGACTCCTCCACACAGGGGTGTGTTTCCCTGCCAGGTAGCGAGAGCTTCGCCGATCCTCCGATTTTCTTCTCCTCGTAGAGTCTCGGCAACGAAGTCCCGGCACTGGTTCACGCCCAGCTGAGGAAGGCTCCGCTGCTTCTCCAATCCCCGCCGCTGCCGCGCAGAGCTTCACTGGACTGTGAAGTCCTTGCCGACGCTCCGGAATTCTTCGACACCGCTGGGCAGAGTTTCTTCGTTCGCTGGGTTCTCGCCGACGCTCCAGATTCCTTTCTGCTGATGGGCAGAGCTTCGCCGTTCGGCAGACCTCTTGATGGGTTTTCTGGACTTCTTCGTTGCCGTCGGGCAGGCCTTCGCCGTGCAGTTTCTTGATCTTCTTTCTGAGGTGTTGCTCCGTCGGCGGGTCGAAATCGAGTCCCTTCCAAAGCGCGGCCCGCGCCTTTTATACCCGCTTTTGGCGTTCGAAAATTTCATTTGTTTCCAGACAAAAGCCAATCGAAAATGTCATTTGTTCTTGAACAAAAGCATAACGAAATTCGGCTTTTGTTTTTTGACAAATGAATCTCGATGACAAAAGCCGATCGAAAATGTCACTTGTTTTGAAACAAAAGAACGCCGAAATTCGGCTTTTGTTTAAAACAAGTGAATCGCGCTGACAAAAGCCGATCGAAAATGTCATTTGTTTTGAAACAAATGAATCACGCTGACAGATCCCCAACTTCCATTCCTAGGCTTCAACCCTGGTTTTCCACCGTCTCGGGCCCTCTACCTGGCTAAACTCTACCCCAATTCTGCAATTTCACTCCCCTTAACTGTCAGACTCAACTCCCCTGCCTTGGATCGCTGTCGAAATTTATAAATTAGACCTATGTCCAATTTTCCCCGAATATCGCAAATCCCGCGAAGATCTCCTCCCTGCGGCAACATTCTGCCTTGCCTCGGCCTCCTTACAGAAAAATAAAACATGTCAAAAGTGACTCCGTCAGTCCTACCGCAAATGCGTCAGCTAGACGTAGCCCTCAATAATTCAGAATTTCCTTTCCGTATCGTTTTACTTAACTTATTCCTCCGTTAATCAGTGCCTCAGCCTAGTGTTGCAGCAAGAATACTCTAACTAGTGTGTGTTTTTCTCGAGTTGTGTGGATTTCTCGCCATCGGTAAGTTGCCTTTCTTTTTGTACTTATATTTCATATAAATTCGTGAAATAAAATATGTTCCTCGTCTTCTCTCGACGGAATAGCTTAAATTCACTCCCAATGAGCCGGCTCTAGATAGAGACATCAAAGAAATCTTCTCTATAAGTAATTACTCGCATACGCAGTCTTTTCTGCTCTTCCAAACCGAGTCCTCGATCTTCCGACTGATATTCTTGTAGTACAAACGCTCACAGCGCTCGCTCCCTTAATAGCTTCGCTGCTCCTTCGCCTCCGGCGCTATAACCTAACCCTGCCCATGAAAACTGAAGGATAAACTGCTCCCAATAATACCACAGCCGTCGTAGTACGCCTAGGCGCCGATACTGGTTCCCTCGGTTGCCAGCAAGCCGCGTGGATCGAGACTTTCTTTCCCTGTAACCTTAAGTAAGCGTTCTCATTATTTTGCACAGCCATTTGCCATAAAAACCCTAATACGAAGCAGGAAGCGTGCTTTGTTGGTTCTTATAACAAAATATTAGTGATTCTACGATTCCTACGGATACCACGGACTCTCTCTCACGTTCCTGACCCAATATGTAGCCCTAAGAGAAATCCCTGAGCTAAACATTCCCCGCGAGTGGTTTTGGTGACTGCAAGTCGAAGTACTATAAGCCCTTACGTAGCATGGCGCTCCTCTAGGTTCAAAACTAATACAAGGTGTCCCCAGGCGTCGGTTCGTTACATAGCTCTCTTCCTGTCCCTGATAATGCGCAGTATAGTCTAATTATTTAGACTCGCGTAGCATTAGCATCACTACTTAAACACTACCAGTTTCCCGACGCCTCTCTCCAGTGGTGAATGCGGTGTGTTTTTACCCGGATACTCAGTGGTAGCAGCTCCGCCCCCTCAACAAGTCGCCTCCATCTATCGGAATGAAGTGGGAATTGCCGGCCACCCCAGATTTCCAACCCAAGACAGAGTGTGTGTCGTGAATACCCAGAATCCTGCGATTCCGACCCGCGAGAGCTACCCGGGATTTGCTGATCTTTGCCAGACTTACTTTCCCGCGGATCTTTGTGCCCTTTGTAGTCCAACGGTATCTCCCCAATAAGTCGGAAATGCCTGGGCCCGATCTTTGCCGGATGTGCATTAACCCGCCTTTGCCCCTGCATCCTTCCAGACCGGATATTCTCCCTGCTAAGAAGGCGGACCTACCTCCTCTTTTCTCGGTGAATGTACCCTGTATTCATTCCTAAGCCAGCTCTGCAGTACTCTGTCCGACCTCTCCTCCGTGACCCAATCTCCTTTCTCTACGAAAACACAGCTGCACTCTGGCAGCTTGGTCCCCAGAAGTCAAACGTTTCAGCGAACTGCCACTCGGAAGCAGGAGTGTGTAATTATCATGGTTCTTAGCTCCTTGTCAGTACTGGTGCCATCTACAACTAGGCCTGACAACGGCTATCTCTAAAGCCTAACATCTATAGCCATAAATAGCACCTTCTTGCATAATAACTGGGTAAGGCCCCGGGAACCTGCTTGTCATGTACCCAGTCCAGCTTAGTTGTTGCCATCCTCTTTGTCGTCAACCTTCCCCAACATACTTCCGTCTCATTCATAGCCAAAGCCGAAGTCCTGTGCACAAGGACTTAGGCTCAGCTTCTCTGACGACTTTTCAGCCATCTTCCAAACCTAGGCAACCATCGCCCTTCATTCTTCCTCAGAACACCGAAACACTCGATCGCACCCAACTTGCTGGACCGTTCTGGTACACAACCCGTCTCAAAAGCCTAGCTATTTTCTCTCGGCGCCCGGTACTGCGCCCGCCCTTCCGAATAACACCTGGGATCAGGTTGAAATTTCGGGCGACCTTAAAACTGCCCAATTAAAACCCTAGGGACAGGAAGGCTACGGCCACTTGAAATTCAGTAACCACGATATCCGACCCCTGGTTCACCGCTTAGCACACTCTATTTGCCTAGTTCTACTACAACTCCGACTTGCACTCTCGGACTCCCTCAATGCCAATCCCTCGCGTAAACGCCGCATCAAATATACGTATTTGAATAATCGAACCGCCTACCTACTATGCCTAGAGTTATACAGGCTGCTTCTTTGCTCACCCGCAATGACTCGCGAAAGATCGACTACGTGGGTATTAGCTTACCACAAGCATGATAACCACCGTCTAAATGATTACACCACCCTTAAGGTTTACGCAGTGGAGGCGCTCTGCATCGGGCGCTTCGCGCAAGCGCATAGGTATCTACCGTAAAACCGATGACTAGCCTTAAGCCTAATTTCCCACGGCTTAGGTTCTCTTCACAGTTACTTAAAGGGGATTGCCCGTTTGACTAACTAAACCTCGAGCACTTATGTAAAGTCTAAGTAACTTAACCATTGCAGTCTCCTACCTAACCCGTCTACTCATCTTTTAAATACAACGGCCTCCCCTACCCATCCATAGCCTGGCTACTATTCCGCGTCGCGCCATGCGCTTTTGAGAGCACGCCGCAACCATTTAAATTCCACAAATTCACCGAAATATCATCATGCAATTGACCCTCTTTTAACTCCCCAGAAATCCGCTGACCCGCTCCGTACGTCAACAAAACCTTCACCACTCGCCCCGCGCCAAGTCACGCGCTACCACTGCCGTCTCAACCAACCAATATCACCTGATCTAACTTATATATATATTTTTCCCTTCCTACACTCAACTCTTTGTGGCACTCTACGGCATTTGCAATCTAAAGTAATTGTAGTGTACTTAATTTACTAATCGATGCCGGGGAGGTTGACCGAACCTACGCATGGCAACTTTTAACACAATAATTTATTTTTCCCACTAAACTGGCGTCAACATACGCAACTTACAAATCTAGGTTGGGGTAGTTGACTGATTCGTTCAATTGCAAATTGTTACTAAATATTAAGAAAAGACTTAACATATATAGTTTACGACATCTTGGTTAAGATATTTCCTATCTTACTAAATGCAGTTTCCGCTAATTTTTTTTTTAGCACAATTTTAACAGTCTTAGAATACAAAATATAGCAGCGAAGGTAGCTTACTAAGAGTATGCAAATAAAATATGCGTTCTAAGATATACTTTTTAACAGTATACGAACCCATTTTTAATTCCGAAAAGTCTTAAATTTTACTTTTGCATCACCACCACGAAATACATGGTAGCAATGACCTGCGAATATTTGCCAAGTAACCTGTTACTTCAGCTAAATGCCAGCGCTCAGAAATACCTGCCAACACCAATAGTATGAACTCAAGTTTCATAACCCTTTTTTTCCGAACATCCCTACACCAGCGATCACCTATGCCAACTTTTTATTTATCTTTCCCTCCCACTGACCTTAGATTTACCGTTACTACTAACATTTCGGCCCCGATCTTTAGCTATTAAGCTATAGCGACCCCTAGCCGCGCGCGTTGAAATCTTATCTCCTTACGCTGCCCTGAGCCGAGCTCAGGCGCACCCGGTTCCTTTTATTTACACGGATTTCGCCTCGCTTGAAGAAATGTGTCTATAGTTACTGGTATTGCACATATGCTGTGCCGCCCTCCAACCCAGGTAAGTGATAAATTCGCATCCCCTATGCTTGTTAAAACTGCCCGTTAACTAACAAGCTCGTTACTTTGCTTATTTAAGACTTCAATTTCTATAGTAATTTCCTCCTTACTTGCCCTGCGTTTTTTTAGGATTCCGTACCCAAAGGGAAAACGGGACCCCAAAACCATAACTCGTTGTCTGTCCGTTTGTCCGTACTAACTAGACAGATTATTAATTTACCACACCAATAGTAAAAATAAAATCTAAGTGGACGTCCATATAACAACCTTTTTTGTACGGAACCCTTGAGCGAGAGCCCATTTTGCTCCAGTAACCCAAGATTCGTTTCTTCACAGGCCCCTCTGCTGTGTTATTGGCTCCCTGTTTTTATACCTGAGCCCTCCGCGGCGAGCGCTCGGCAAAGAATCCTTCCCTTACAAGAGCCCACCAATGGTACAACACGCGGCCAACTTTCGCGAGAAAGGCGCAGCTAGACCAGGTGTATATACTTAATTATTTCTTATCGCTTAGCAAAAGGAACCCTAGACCTTATTCTGAACGGTATTGGTTCCTTGTTATTAGCTCAAACTACAAGATGGGTCCCCAATGATGGACTACGTTCCTGTCCCAGACCGTTGATCCATCTCACACGGTCTTTTCAATTTTAAACTATTTGTACAAGTGGTAGTTCCCCGCGCACACTACTAATTTTTTTTAAAAATGCGTAACAATGCTTTGAATCAAACTCATAGCAACCCGCCTTCGGCCGTAACTGCAAGACTGTTTCATTTTGGAGTCCGGGTCTCTGAAATTAACATTTGGTGGGCCCTACAAGCCATATAGACCCCGCAAAGCGCACACCGCGTGTTCCCGAGCACAATCTAACTCCTACTGCTAGTTAAATACTTAAACATTTTTTTTCTTTCGCAGGGAGCCATTCTGACGAATTATCTTATTGCTTACTCCGCATTCTACGAGGATTTAAATTGTTCTACTCCTACGAAGTCCGATTGACATCCTACAACGCAAGAAGATTGGCTGTCGAAGCTGGGAGTCTTGTCAGATACAAAGAAAGCCTCCCTCGTCCAAACTATGTCCATAAATCAGAATTTTACGCAGGGGCCACTTTCCGGAGATCTGACAAACCTTCCCACTCCCATAACTATTTTAATTCTAGTATTTAATGATAGTATGGGTGGCCTGTCCCATTTTCCTCAAACTTACGTCGTTTAATCACTAAGGGATTACAAGCGATCGCGACTCGGTTCAGCGCTATGTAAAATTATTGCAACCTCGCAAATATCAAGTAAAGATCTGTTTCTTCTTTCCTATCTGGCTTATGCTAGCCACAGAATAATCGTTTCCACCAAAGATGCAACGACACAAGATTATGCCGACATGATACCCACACCGATACTTGTAGCGAATTTTCGGCAATGTCGATTCTGACATTCAGTCTAAACATTTGCAAGTCCTTATTTTACCTGTAACTTGGCTATTTTTAGCCTTAAAGGTATAAGGTAATACGATATAGATTGTTGGCACAAATTTAACCTTTTGTTATGTACCATAGTAACTTTTAAGGCACTGTATACAAATTAAATCAGTAATTGATATTACCCTATGCAGGGTTTTTTTCATACAACAAATTTTCTTCGTGCATAGCAAGTATCGGCTGCATCACATCGGCGATACCGATATATCTGCGACACTAATACATCTGCCGATATACCGACGACGGCACCTGCATCGCTACATCCCTAGTATCCACTGACTAGCGCATTTGGGTAACTCCAAGAGCACAGAAATATTTCGAGGTAGAAGGAAATAGCTCGCTGAATAGGCCCAAGCGTGTAACATTTGTCGCCTGGCGCCAAAAGTGGAATTTAGTGATGGGAAACATTAATTTTTCATCCTATTTGGTGGTATTTGTAATATTAATTAAACCATTGTCATCAAATCCCAAATTCTGATAACCATGTAGAGTGTTCGCGCGCAACACGTAAAGCATATTCACCTTCTCCTTCTACCTGCCCACATATCCATGAATGAGAGCATTTAACTTGCTCTTGTTTAATGGGCTAGGTCACAATTGAACACTAATGAGTTTCACTAATACTGATTTGTCGCCCTATTGCGAAAAGTCATGTATTTTAAGGTCATTCCTACTGGTTATTGTTACTGCGTGCTTACTAGAACAAGCTAAAGATTTTCTTAAAAGCCTGCTCTGCCGCAAATCATTTATATAAGTGATAAGCAGATAAAAGTGATAATTTAACTAGTTGTGTAATACAATGTGATTGCCAGGCCGTACGGCTAGTAACAATATTTGGATACCAAAATTATTTTAGTAATACTAAATTTTTTTGTTATTTATGTATTTTTGGATGCTATGGGTCGAACCGATCATACGTTTTGTACCCGTTGAACGAATTTTAATAATTAATCTGTCCGTATCCAATTCCATAATAACCTCACGGTCTGGCATTCGCCTAGCTGCCTTAAAGTGGTTCCTTTATTGCAGGGGCCGTTCTAACCTCTTAGCGTGTAACTTTATCCTAAGAATAACTTTCGTTGGTTTTTTAAGTTGTTTTATCTTTCCTAGCATGTAAGGTACTAACTGAGACCTGAGTAAAATATTTATTGACGTACTGGTGATTTTAATATGAATAATGGTGATAAGAAAATGGGAGCACCCGGCCCGAACCCCGCCGAGCCCTGGCCTCTGTACACAAGTTGTACTTAAACTCTCACAGGTGGCGGTCTACTCTATTTTTGTTATATTTATAATGATCTTCATCCGGGAAGAAAAATACTCCCTAACTCTACGATTCCTAACTCTAAGGTACTAACAATTTGGTATGGCGTCCGCACGACCGACCGCGGTGCGTCAAAGGTAAGTTGTATAATGTTTTCCTTCAAGGGCCATGGCACAGGCATCCTGTCCGGACAACATATTGTCCTATTAATATATATGGGTCATACTGTCTCTGAGGAAGTGGCACAAGGTCTAACAATAATCCCTGCACTTTCTTTCCGATCTCCGACGAACGACCAGTAACCGAACTGGCTCTACATTCTTCCGATAGTCTATCCCGTTCCTATACTATATGAATTGATCGAACCATTGCGATACGTCAAATGGAGCGCTACTGCGTCTGTGCACAAGTCAGATAACTTATTATTTGAAAATTGCTAGATTTTAACCCCAACTATCCTCACGAGATATTACGCGCTTGGTTCCGAGCCCAGAAGCAGCTATGGCAAGCGGTTGTGGTCGATAATGGCAACTTTAAATAGCCTAGTCATCTAACAGGCTGTCGCAATAATACTGCTTCTGTTGTGTTTCTTTATAACCTATCAATAGCAGTTAACCATATTTAGATTGAAAATTTGACCAGTTCAGACTGCGAGCACCCACAACGTGATGGATTTCACATAACCTATAACCATCAACTCAATAACAAAGGTTTACAAAGTGAAGTTGGGTTTCGTCAGCATCTGGCCACAGATAGCTCAGCCCTTACGATTACGACAAGCATATGTGATACATGACTCCAAGAGTGAGCGGTAAACTCTACTTTTCTCAACACAATCCTATTTTAAGCCTTGCTTGTCGCAAATCATAAAAGATGACCCACAAGTGCCTCTAATTGAAAATACCTGTCCCCGGAATGAAAACTCTTTGCCCTATCCACGACTGTCCCTCTCTTACTCAGCTTGTTTATTGAATTTTATAACTGGACCGTCAAATTATATGAAAATGACCCGCTTTCCGCTTACGCGATTCTTGTTATAACCCTAGGTTGAATATATTAACCCTAAACCTACTTTCTTTCAGGGAAACAAGTCGTAAAAGGCCAGAAAGCCCTACAAACTACAACCAAGACGCCCTCAGGGTTCCATGTTCGCCCGCAGCTAGCCTATCCGTTGTATACGGCAGCAATTTTGGATCCGCAGAAGCGGATCCTTTCCCAAAGCAAATTACAGCAATAAGTAACCTGTTTAGCCATGAATACACCAATCCCTGAACATCCTGGATCCTGGTCACGGCCAATCAACTTTGTGACGCCCACCCCGCATTATTGGTGTAAAATCCCCGAAGACTACACTACTACACGGAACCTAACCTTACCTGACTGTAATTTGCTTTGGATGGCCAAATAGTGATCGTCCAGCGTTAGATCCTGTCTCGCAGTGAAGGCGTGTAGAAACCTAGGTTCTTTTCGACTATGCGGGAGACCATAGAACCCTGAAGACCCAGACTGAGCTCATTTCTTGGGGTCCTGCCTGCAGCTTCTGCCTACGTCTACCTAAGGAAATCTTAAAGTGTGGTTTTAATAAAGTTTTATTCAAAAAGCTAGTAGTTTTGAAAGGTAATAGCCCCAACCAGCCCTAACTCGGTTTGGTATCGAACGGATCAGGATTGCGAGTTCCTAGGTTGAAATGCGCTACTGACGGTAAGTTGAAAGCCCTAAAAGGCCTCGTGAAAGTGATTCGGACAAGGATAGCTATTTAGAGCAGTCCCGATCTGTCCGCCGGATAGGGATTAACCGCCTGTCAAGACAGAGCCATGAATAGGTATCGTTAGTGGGCTTCCAGAGCCTCTTTTATACTAGCAAATACTTTGTTTTATCATAACCCTTTTTAGTCCTAACAGGGCGAAATAATCATTCGGAGATTTTAGCAATCCTAAACCGAAAACGACATCACGTGCCTCCACAGCGGGCACACTTATTCATGGCTCTTTACAAATTGTGAGAGAGACTTAGTCTACCTAGCCTTGACCTAGATGTCCTTCGGAGCCATCCCTACTATTATTATTTCGAATAGGCAGTACCGGAGAAACTCTTCATCTTGGTAAAACGCCCGAGGCTACGGTCCAATTTTGCGGACCTTAAATTCTGCAGAAGTCCCTGGAACCATGAGGGGGGGCTCCCCTCGACCCATAGGCTTGGCATTCGCCGGGCGGCCCAGGAACTGGCCTCCTAATTGTAAGTGACACCGGGGGAGCTTGTCGGTTCCCTTGACACGTCTAATGAGGCCGGCCTGGTGTCGTACCGGGCACTCAAACAGGACTTAATTGCCTGCACGCTCAGCCAGTTTCACCGGACGAACTCCCAGTTGGACTTTACCTCCGGTTCACGTGAACATTTATTACGCTTGGATTGTCCCGCAAGCTCTGACGTCTCTTGTCGCAAGAGTCTGGAGTCTCTCTAGGCCCTAATTACCATTTCACGGCAAATCCGTACGTCGGATACAGTGTTCCATTATAAGTCATTTGACTTGACGCCAAACTTCTCAGTTGACTTTACTTTAAGCCTCACATCTGGCTGGCGCACCAGATACGCTATTCAAACGTCTCCAAAAGTCTTGCTATTTGTTGTTATGTCTCTCGGGTTGCCAGCCCTAGGTTTACAATTTCATCAAATGGATGGGCTCCGTTCTCGGCTAAACATGGGTTGCAAACAATCAAGGCATTCTGCTAGATCCCCAACTTCATATTTCCATAGTTTCGGAAAGATACTCTAATCCATAATATTTTATCCGGTCACAAATGCTCACAGTCCAAACTCCTCCCTGGCTACCTAGAAACCTTTTGCATTGAGAGAGCCTACACAGTCGCGGGTGGACACGTCGCTAGTGCAACAGCACTTCCCACCCCGTAGCTATCACAAAGTTCCTTAAAACTATTACTCTTAGACATATCCAGCGTCCCTCCCCTTGCGGGAGTAGAATTAATAATACACAATTTATGTTGGTCCGCGGACCTAAATGCTCCGCGTCGGGTTGCTTACCTTGACTGCAACGCATAGAACGCTCTTCGAACTTACGGTAAAAGAAGTAATGCATGGTAACTCACCGATTTGACGCTTGACTACTTTTCCGGGCTGCCTCCTCTCCAGACCGCGCCGCGATGCTCTCGACCCGCAGAGCCGCCTGCCGCTCCCCACTGCAGACCGCGTAGCGATGCACTCGAAACGCAGAGCCGCCTGCCGCTCCCGCTCGTTCTGAAGCCGCTCCCCGCCTGACGACTTACGACCGCTCGGGTAGTAGACTGCTCCACACGACGCCCGAAGTTACGCCCTCAGCTGAGCAGGATTCCGCCGATTCCTGAAGACTCCTCCACACAGGGGTGTGTTTCCCTGCCAGGTAGCGAGAGCTTCGCCGATCCTCCGATTTTCTTCTCCTCGTAGAGTCTCGGCAACGAAGTCCCGGCACTGGTTCACGCCCAGCTGAGGAAGGCTCCGCTGCTTCTCCAATCCCCGCCGCTGCCGCGCAGAGCTTCACTGGACTGTGAAGTCCTTGCCGACGCTCCGGAATTCTTCGACACCGCTGGGCAGAGTTTCTTCGTTCGCTGGGTTCTCGCCGACGCTCCAGATTCCTTTCTGCTGATGGGCAGAGCTTCGCCGTTCGGCAGACCTCTTGATGGGTTTTCTGGACTTCTTCGTTGCCGTCGGGCAGGCCTTCGCCGTGCAGTTTCTTGATCTTCTTTCTGAGGTGTTGCTCCGTCGGCGGGTCGAAATCGAGTCCCTTCCAAAGCGCGGCCCGCGCCTTTTATACCCGCTTTTGGCGTTCGAAAATTTCATTTGTTTCCAGACAAAAGCCAATCGAAAATGTCATTTGTTCTTGAACAAAAGCATAACGAAATTCGGCTTTTGTTTTTTGACAAATGAATCTCGATGACAAAAGCCGATCGAAAATGTCACTTGTTTTGAAACAAAAGAACGCCGAAATTCGGCTTTTGTTTAAAACAAGTGAATCGCGCTGACAAAAGCCGATCGAAAATGTCATTTGTTTTGAAACAAATGAATCACGCTGACAGATCCCCAACTTCCATTCCTAGGCTTCAACCCTGGTTTTCCACCGTCTCGGGCCCTCTACCTGGCTAAACTCTACCCCAATTCTGCAATTTCACTCCCCTTAACTGTCAGACTCAACTCCCCTGCCTTGGATCGCTGTCGAAATTTATAAATTAGACCTATGTCCAATTTTCCCCGAATATCGCAAATCCCGCGAAGATCTCCTCCCTGCGGCAACATTCTGCCTTGCCTCGGCCTCCTTACAGAAAAATAAAACATGTCAAAAGTGACTCCGTCAGTCCTACCGCAAATGCGTCAGCTAGACGTAGCCCTCAATAATTCAGAATTTCCTTTCCGTATCGTTTTACTTAACTTATTCCTCCGTTAATCAGTGCCTCAGCCTAGTGTTGCAGCAAGAATACTCTAACTAGTGTGTGTTTTTCTCGAGTTGTGTGGATTTCTCGCCATCGGTAAGTTGCCTTTCTTTTTGTACTTATATTTCATATAAATTCGTGAAATAAAATATGTTCCTCGTCTTCTCTCGACGGAATAGCTTAAATTCACTCCCAATGAGCCGGCTCTAGATAGAGACATCAAAGAAATCTTCTCTATAAGTAATTACTCGCATACGCAGTCTTTTCTGCTCTTCCAAACCGAGTCCTCGATCTTCCGACTGATATTCTTGTAGTACAAACGCTCACAGCGCTCGCTCCCTTAATAGCTTCGCTGCTCCTTCGCCTCCGGCGCTATAACCTAACCCTGCCCATGAAAACTGAAGGATAAACTGCTCCCAATAATACCACAGCCGTCGTAGTACGCCTAGGCGCCGATACTGGTTCCCTCGGTTGCCAGCAAGCCGCGTGGATCGAGACTTTCTTTCCCTGTAACCTTAAGTAAGCGTTCTCATTATTTTGCACAGCCATTTGCCATAAAAACCCTAATACGAAGCAGGAAGCGTGCTTTGTTGGTTCTTATAACAAAATATTAGTGATTCTACGATTCCTACGGATACCACGGACTCTCTCTCACGTTCCTGACCCAATATGTAGCCCTAAGAGAAATCCCTGAGCTAAACATTCCCCGCGAGTGGTTTTGGTGACTGCAAGTCGAAGTACTATAAGCCCTTACGTAGCATGGCGCTCCTCTAGGTTCAAAACTGTTGGAAGAGTCGATGGCGCAGGTAGGTTTCTATATGGCGGAGCACAAATCAAACTAGAGGTTCTTCATGCTTGTAGATAATGTATTGAATAATTAAAACATCACGATAAAGGCTGCATTGATATTAACTATAGGATTATAATAATTGACGACACAACTTACAGCTAGAAAGGCGGCTTATAATGGAAAGAGGGCGTACTCTATGGTCACGTGGCTTTTTATATAGAAGGAGCATAGACAACATAGAATACTTTTTCTAACACTCCTCCTTATATGCTCCTGTGATAAAAAACCCTGTGATAAGTATTTGTACATGTTAATAACATAAACGAAAGGGATAAGCAAAATTACAAATGTGAAAGAATGCACTAACATTCTATGCATTTCAATTTTTAAACCTTTTACAAAACATGTATGTTTTACACTACACAAGAGTTTAGTAAATACATCAGCAAGCATTTTACTGTTGGTAAATACATGACATTGAATTTCTTATCCAGTAGGTATCAGCTGTTTAACATAATGGTATCGCAAATCAATGTGTTTAACTAGTTATTTCATGGCAACATTCCTAGACTAACAAAACAACAACTTCTGAGAACTCTGATTGTCATTATAATATACAGTAACATTAAAATGTTTGTCAATTATTTCTAACAAGAAATTCTTAACAAAACATATCTTTACATACACCACTTATGGCAATATACTCAGATTCACATGTTGATAGTATAAGATCTGCGATCCAACAAGTCATTTGCCCAATCACTGTTGGCATAAGCTACATACAATATTTAAATTATTACTTCTTTGATAACAAAGACCATAATTTATTGTTCCAGCTAAATATTTAAGTGCCCGTTTAGCAACACGCTAATGACTTTGGTCGAAACATGTACTATAGGTACTGACTCAGCTGACTGCAAGTAAGATATATATCAGGGCGAGTGCACACTGATAAGTATATAAGCAACCCTAAAAGCTGATTGTATTAATATTTCTCAATTTGTAAACACAGCTTATCAGATATATCTAGCTTGCAATTTACTGGCAATAGAGTAAATACAGGTTTACAATTACTCATATTGAATTAAGCCAAAATGCGCCTTATGTAGTCTTGACTGATCTAAAATAGTGATATTATTTCTTACAGTTACTTTCATTCCAAGACAATTTTCCAATATTTTCTAAATAACAAATTTCAAAATTACTTTTTTAAAAGTGAAAGCAACTTATCAACACAGCCATTATGAAATACATAAAAATCATTGACATACAATGTTAAAATTAAAATATTCATTTTTGGCTTTCATAACATAAACACAAGGCTCACATATACTTTGTCTATAGCCATTTAATGGTTTATGATTTTTTTTTTTTTACATTTCACATACGACTAAGCAAGCACGCTTCATACCGTATATGCTTTTTCATAACAAACATACTTTATTCTTATTATTATCAGTTTTAATACCAGCTGGTTGCTTCATATAGAATGGATTCGTCAAGATTACCGTTTAACAAAAAAACGCAGTTGTGACGTAATTTGTAGCGCCAGCTGATTTGATCAAATAACAGTAGGAAGTTCAAAAGTCGTTACCTACTGATCAAAAGTCTGAACAAAAATCCGTGGGTTTGATGTTATACAACAGGTGCATAGGTATCTGAAAAATTTCTAGCCTCTTTCTGACTGTAACCACAGGCAACGAAACAAACTTTAAACCTAATAAGTTTACCTGCAAAGTCTAACTTTCATTTAAAAACCCACTCATGTTTGATTCATAGACCGGTCTACCAGTTCCCATACACCATTTTTAAATAAGAAATCGAGCTCAATTCTCATAGTTGAAAGCCACTCATGTTTTTTTTTTTTTTTTTAGGGGAACTGATAGGCTCGCAGTATGTTTGTGGTTCGTCAAGACAACTAGCAGTGACAGTATTAGCGACAACAGTTCAATAACATTAAAACATCTCTGAGAAATACCTCTCGTACCATGAACGAGGCGAGACATCGACGCATCGGCAGCGACCGGTGAAAATCGACTCTCCTCCTCAAAGTGAAGGGTCTGGCAGCGAGGGTGGATGTCTGTATGCAGGTACACATCACCCTCATCACCACCGCCCTCACCGAGCGACAGGCACAGTTCAGAGAGCGGAGACTGCGCATCTGGCGTTACTACCGCATCTGAAACATTTTTAAAGTTTATGTTAGACATATCACTAATATCACAGTTATTATTATCACTAGTATCACAGTTATCTATTTTAACATGATCATTATTATTAAAATTATTTAAAATACCATTATTATCATTTTAGAAAAATATTTTCATTGAATTGATTACTAAAATTGGTATAAAATAAATGATCATGTGTAATAAAATGCTCTCACGCCTGCCTTTCAGCTTGTGTCATACCCATAAATTCATCCTCTAAGAAGAAAGCAACATTACAAGAGTAAATAACTTTATGAGGATAATTGGGATCAATCAATCTATATCCTTTACACACTTCACCATAACCAACAAATATTTATTTGGCACAAGTTTACGCCTTTTTTAATGTGGTACATGGGAATATCCTATGCAGCCAAGCGCAACGCAAGTGAGTCAAATCAATTTTTGATCCAGCCACATACAGGTATTCGATCTGATATTGATCTACTAGGGGACCTATTTTATTTAAATAAATTGCTGTCATCACAGACAAACCCCAGTAACAATCATTCAAAAAAAAAAACCAGAATCCTGCAACATGGCACTAGCTTTTTAAAGAAGCGTTAAGAAAAACTTGATAAATGACTCATAGTAATAAATGACTGTTATAGTATTCTGTCCCACAATCACTACGTAAGATTTTGATATGTAAAGCAGTCTGTTTCTCTACCATAATTTTAAAATCAATAAAATGGGAACTTACTTCCAATTCCAACTTAATCTTCATGAGACGACTGAAGCACTTCCTGGTGCAGTCATCAGTGAATGCAAGTAGCGGGGCTCCATTCCAGGTGCTGACTTGCATCGGGTTGCAGACGTCACGGTGGAACAGGTCCAGTGGTTTGGCAGCACGGCCGCTTCCTTGGCTAGGAACTGGTGTCATAGACATGTTCCCAGTAAGGCACGGCACACAGCTGCTTGGCACATCGTCTTCATTCTGAAAAACGACACCAACACTGACCACCACCACCCAAAACGTACAAACCGTCGCTATGCAAGTGCCCAAGGCGCCGGTGGCATAAATGCATTGGCGCAGACACAGCAGCATTGGCACTCTGTAGTCCCTGCCTAGATTGTAGGGGCGCTGAGTTACCTAATTTGGGAATGGGCTGCGCTTGCAATTTAACTAATTTAAGTTTGAATATAAAGCCCATTACTTTTGATAGGAGATAAGAAACAATTGCCTGTGATTTTACATGAATTTACAGTATAAATCTTACAAGACTTTTTATCAAAAACAACAATACAATGTTTTTCAGTGATTTGATTTACGGACAGTAAATTACTAAATTACTTGCCAGTTGCGGCACAAAAATGACATTATCTAAACAAGTTTTATTGTTAAGGGGAACTTTACCTATAAGCTCACTGCTAAGCTGTTCTCCATTAGGAATAGAAATCAGACAGTCCTTCTTATTGGATTGTTGAAGAAGATCTTGATATCTTGCCAGGTGAACAGATGCGCCACTATCCACGATGAAGTCTTCAGAGGTACAGGCTGAGAAAGCCGCAGCATACAGAGTGTGATCTTCTTTGCTCGCGTTAGACTCCTCACGCTTCCTCTAGAAACATCTGCGCGCCACATGTCCACGATGAAGTCTTCAGAGGTACAAGTTGAGAAAGCCGCAGCAACAGTGTGATCTTTGCTCGCGTTAGACTCCTCACGCTTCCTCTCGAAACATCAGCAGGCCACATGTCCAGTTCGCTTGCAGTATGAGGATAAAAGCTTGGTATTCTTCTCCTTAATCATGTATGCCGTTGAAGTAAGTTAGTATGGACGTTGCTTCTCTGATGGTCTTCTTATAAAAGGTGAGTACAGACGATTCCACTACTTAGTGTATTCGGCAGTTTCCAAACCGGACACTAGCACGTTGAATTCTTCCAGCAATCCAGAGAGCAATATTTCGGCTACTTCACCATCTTCAATATTCTTAGCTGTCAGAAAGCTGGATGACAAGCTTCATCACACCTTCTATGAAGTCAGACATGCAGGAATATTTGTGGTACTCAACTTTGTGTGACTGTCGAAGTAAGAGTACTTTCCTGTAAAGTCCTTTGTCGTCAAAGGCGTCAGCGAGCTTCTTCCAGACGTCCTCAGCTGTCGTACAGTTTGAACAAAATTGAAGTAAACTGGATTGAATAAGCTTGATGGACCGATGCACGCCGGTGCTCTCGCATCGTTGCCGCCGTCTGTCAGAACCATCCACGTAGCTTCACACATTTTCTAAAGTTAACAGCATCTTGATTATAAATTCCCATGAAAGATAATTTGTTAAGCCTTCTAGTTTCTCAATTGAGAATATAGATGAATGTGATTGTGCTGCTTCCGCCATTTTGAGGTTAAGTATGTCACCTCGTGTTTCGTGCAACTCGACAACATTACGTTTTATTCTACACGAACACAGGTCCTGTTACTCTAATTGTTGAAACGTGGTAAAAACCCTTCTTGGGATAAAAACAGTAACCTTTACTATATTGCTGGGAACACTAACCTGTTGGAAGAGTCGATGGCGCAGGTAGGTTTCTATATGGCGGAGCACAAATCAAACTAGAGGTTCTTCATGCTTGTAGATAATGTATTGAATAATTAAAACATCACGATAAAGGCTGCATTGATATTAACTATAGGATTATAATAATTGACGACACAACTTACAGCTAGAAAGGCGGCTTATAATGGAAAGAGGGCGTACTCTATGGTCACGTGGCTTTTTATATAGAAGGAGCATAGACAACATAGAATACTTTTTCTAACAAAAACTAATACAAGGTGTCCCCAGGCGTCGGTTCGTTACAATACGGTAGAAAAGCATTACAGCGCCCCCAAAATTAATCCTATTCTCTTTCCGCACAGATCTATGACTATAAATTATACAGGGTGCTTTTCGATAATCTGTACATATTAAATGGGGTGAAATTCCAACTAATTTTATCGGTAAAAATGACTTTAATTTTTGTTTCTGGGCAAAAAAATTTTTTTACAGATTTGTACTGTTTTCTATGAAATTTTGGGCAGTATATCTGTTTGACGCAGTATAACTTTTGATCTTATTGTTCAAAGCTGTAAGAACAAAATGTTTCTAAGATCAAAATTTGGTGCCAAACAAAAATAAGTATGAAAAAATGGTCACAATATTCACAAACTTTCGAGAAAAACGGTGTTTTCCGAAAAAAAAACTGAAGCTTGCAGCCGTTTTTCTTCAAATTGGTAGTTTATTGTTATTGTTATTAAATAAGGTGTCTATTGCCAGGATCCTGCAATTTTTTCTTACAATTTGAAGCAATTATATCAAAAGTTATACAGCGGCAAACAGATGTACTGCCGAAAATTTCACTGAAAGTTTAAAAATCTGAAAAAAAAAACGAATGACCACAAACAAAAATTAAAATCAGTTTTACCGATAAAATTGGCTGAAATTTCACCCCTTTTCATATGTACAGATTATCGAAAACCACCCTGTATGTATACAAAGTAACGATAAAAAAATTGTATAGAAAAACTAATCGATATTATTAATTTTGACATAATGCAACACTAGTGAGCGAAACTTGGAATAGTTTGACAGGTGTCTGAGATATCATTATCAATCAAACAAAATTCCTCAATTCTTCGAGGATTTCATTTCGAGGCACTTTCATCGCAAAAGTCAAGACGAGAACGAATAATTTAGTTGGTTCAAATAAATATTATTAATTTTGGTGCTATTTGTAACTTATTCGTAGTGTTTTCGAAAGAACCAGTTTGAATCTCATTAGTTTGTAAGATATTGTAATCGTTTCCGGTGGTGGTTGTTGTTGTTACTTGCACGATTAACTTTGCATCTCATTATGATATCCCTTCGTGTAGTGGCAACTGCTAGAAGACTGACCCGGTCGGCTTTATCCTCGTCTGCATGCATCCACCAAAACCCAAGTATAATGTTTTATTTTAATTTATTGTTTGTGTAAAATTCTGGATCCTTGTTGTACCAATAAAATACTTCACTGTTTTGAACTTCATGTATTCCTTAGACATAGGTATTTTACAATAAGGTTTACTTAAATAGATAACTACATTACTACACAACTGTTACCCTAGACGGCATCTACACGACTGCCTCGCTGCGCACACCGTCCACGAGCAAGCGCTCGCTCCTTTTTAGGGTTCCGTACCCAAAGGGTGAAAAAGGAACCCTGTCCAATCGCATGGAACCTAACAATCGACCATCCTGACATCGTGTGCGTCCCCGCACACGGCGCCCGATGGCAACCTAACAATCGGTTTGAGCAGCGGTTCAATCCTCCTATAATATTACTTAAACAATTACTCTAGAACATGTAGTGGTTTATCAACACTATATTGGTTGCTAGGTAAAGAAAAAACAAAATAAAGGTAGACTGGTTTCTCTAATAATGAATAGTACTTTGAGGGCAATTTTTTTACTGGTATCGTGAATTAAAGATATTTCAATTATTAAAATTTCATCATCTATTAATGACTCGATATAAGATTATTTGTCATTAATTTTATATATGTTATTTACAACATTTTTTTTTTATTGTTCATTCAAATATAAAATAGGTCTACTTAATTCTTAACCTACTTAATTACTTACATTTATCATACATTTGGTGGGTTGATTAAAACTATTACATCGATCATTATACTGTTTTTTTTTTGTATCTTTGAGAGCCGAACGATCAGTTAATCGGAACTCTCGATGGTAAGCTAAATAGTGTCTCGAACGATCAGTTTATCGATGACACAATAGATGCTAAGGCAAGCCAATCGATTCTGCCTGTAATGGTACTAACGATAATCTAATAGTGCCTCGAACGATCAGTTTATCGATGACACAATAGATGCTAACAAGCAAGCCAATCAATTCTGCTTGTAATGGTACTAATGATAATCTAATAGTGCCTCGAACGATCAGTTTATCGATGACACAATAGATGCTAACAAGCAAGCCAATCAATTCTGCTTGTAATGGTACCAACGATAATCTAATAGTGCCTCGAACGATCAGTTTATCGATGACACAATAGATGCTAACAAGCAAGCCAATCAATTCTGCTTGTAATGGTATACTCGTTCTGGCATGATGCATCAAGTCACGAACCGATCGATTCTCGTGCTTGATCTGTAACAAAACATAACACCTCTGTATGTACATGTTATAAGAGGAAATCTTAAAGAAAGAATGGCATAAAGTTTATGAACAATATCATGACAGTTGTTCTTAATCATCATCATCGCCTATATAACGATACAGCTCATTTCCCTTCACAAGATAATTTTCATTAATGTATCTTATCTCTATTTCGTCGAAGTTTTTGTCTAAAATGTCACGAATCCTTGTTAACTTGGTGTCTCCCAATTGCAAAATATGCAACCAGTCTTCTCCGTTAATCGACATTACCGCTGGGTATTGGTCTGCATGAGTTTCGTCAGCTTCATCTATAGGGTTACGAGATAATGCATCGACGTGACACATTTTGACTCTTGCTCGGTATTCAATTGAGCACTGAAACTCTTGCAGTAGCAACCACCAGCGTGCTATCCGCGGGAAGAGATCACGTTTCGATAACGTGAGCGGAGAGCACTACAATCCGTGACAATTCGAAATTCTTTTCCTAACAGGTAAACACGGAATTTACGTAAAAAAACACACTACCGCCAGTGTCTCCAGCTTATAAGAGTGAAAGTTATTTTTCTCCGGGGTGGTCTGTCTACTGTACCGTATTGCTCCCTTCTGCTTTGCCTTCTGTTTCGCTGCCACATTGATCAATCGTATGTCCTACCAGGAAGCATCGTGTACATTTGATGATGGGTTTGGGACAGCGTAAGAAACTATGTCCCTTATCCTTACAATTGAAACAACCAGTTTGTTGGCCTGGCCTGCCACCCGATTTATTGATGGAATTTCTATTGTTAACATTGTCTGTATTCTTTTCATGGTAGGGATTCCTAGCAGTGTCATTATAAACAGAATCTTTGCTACTAATCAAATATTGTAATAGTTGGTCCGGGTGGGTGCATCGTAACGCGAGGGCCCCAGACCTTAGGGTTCTATCACTAATACCGTGTATGATACATTCGGCTGCCCGCTTACCGATTATATCACATTGGTTCAATAACGATAATTTCTCATAATAATAATTTTCTATCGGCTCGTTAACCCTACTTTTTCTCTTAAGCATATCCTCCAACATCTGGCCAGAGTTTTGTTCGTGTGGAAAAGCACTAATTAACTTGCTCTGCCACTCTTCCCACGTGTATAGAATGGAATTTAGACTCTCATACCATGTCTTGGCCAGACCTTGAAGTTTGGGCATGGCAAAATGAATGGTGGTTCTGTCATCCCAGCCATAAACCGAGGCACATTCGTTAATTTTCCTCAACCAAATATCAATGCGTTGATTTTTCGTTGAGGGATCAAATTCGGGAAGTATGTTTTTATGATCCATGCGTGGTGCAGGGGTTGCTTGTGTGAATAGCTGCGATGTCGAACCATTTTTAAGACAATTAACAATATTAACCAACTCTCTTTTGGAAATGGAAGGACTACGTGACCTGTTCATCTGTCCCGCGTTGACACGTTGCTCTGCTCGATTTCCATCAGGCAACTCGGCTGCCGCTTGACGGCTGGTACTCGGCGTCTGCTCGCCGCTGTGGCGACTGCGACTCCCGTCCCGGGCCTCGGCGGGTAGTGTCACAGTTGCACGTCGGTGTCTTTCTTCGGCGAGTATCCGCTCTTGTAGAAGTTCTTTCTCCAACTGCCTAATCCGTTCCCGGCTTAACTCCAACTCCGTGTCTGAGAGCGCATAGAGTCGCGCGCTCGAAGCTGACTTCGGCTGGGGGTGCGCTCTCTACGTGGCGGCGTCTCAGTGCGACGTCTCCGTCGACCAGACGTCTCCAACCTTCGACCTCGGTTTCTAGACCGACTTCGCTGTTTAGAAGACTCGTCCATGATCTGAAGTTCACACAATATTCGGTTTTAGTTAGGTACTTACATAATTTTATTACCTGTGTTTGCCGCTCCTAATGCTTCAATCATTATTTTTCTCCTTTTTACCCCACAGTGAAGTGAAACACTTTGGTTACTAATCAGTTTTAGTGAAGTGCTTCTATAAAAGAACAAATGATAACATAAAATATAGTAAAAGTAAATCATAATACAAACAAACAAACTTGAGATCACTCATTTTCTGGCGAACATTTATCTACAACTAGAAAAGCAAATTCACATACCGAAAAGTACTTCGACCCGTTTCCTCAGTAACTGTCACTTTTATATTAGAAGGGACAAAAATCTCTAGCTCTACTTGAAGCACCTGTCGAGTCCACAAAAGTAGCTTTTGTAATGGCGGTTGTTTTAGTTTCTAGCCCCGATCCCGATTGATTGTTTACATTAACTTTCCGGGGCCCGCACAAGGGCCACTCGCATGTGAAGTACCTTGCCAAGGTTACGCACGCTAAGCAAAATATGTCATAACTACACTCGCATCAATTGTCTTTAGCTAAAACCTTAGTACACTTGTTAAAATTTCAGTATAAGTAAAATACACTCACCTCATCTTGAAATATTGTCTAAAATACTTTACCATCAGCCAAACCTGACCGAACTAGGCGCGGCGCGGTCATTTACACTTCTGAAATGTAAAATTCTGGATCCTTGTTGTACCAATAAAATACTTCACTGTTTTGAACTTCATGTATTCCTTAGACATAGGTATTTTACAATAAGGTTTACTTAAATAGATAACTACATTACTACACAACTGTTACCCTAGACGGCATCTACACGACTGCCTCGCTGCGCACACCGTCCACGAGCAAGCGCTCGCTCCTTTTTAGGGTTCCGTACCCAAAGGGTGAAAAAGGAACCCTGTCCAATCGCATGGAACCTAACATTTGTATGAATTATTAAGTACTTTCTTGTCCTGCCGCAATTTTTTTTTACATTAAATGGGCTTGCTCTGGACTCCAATCATGCCTGAATTTGTATTGTTCATTGGAATAGTATTCATACATCCATACATTAGCAGCACATTTTGCATCTGCAATAGTAACTGCAGCATTATGTGAACAATGTGCTGTTCATGTCAGCTATAAACATTTATCAATCTTTTATTGGCGATTGTTCATTTCTGACGTTTTATGACTAAAACCCGGGCTATTCCAGCTAACTGCTACGAGTCGTATAGAAGTTAGCCAGGTTGTAGCCATAGGACGGCAGATTTATTGTATTTTGGTCTGCCCCAAATGAGTATGATCTTAAACTGTAATGTTAACTTGATTGTAATAAAGGATCTAATTGAATCATACCACTAAATTCGTTACAGATAATAAACTAAGTTCAATAGGAATAAACTTTGCAGGTCTTCCAGTAACAAGGCAATTCTCACTAAGTTCAGTAAATATGGTGGACCCAAGACGAGTAGTCAGCTATGATGATATCTCTAAGTACACACAGCAGCCAGACAAGTTGATCATTGATGTGCGGAATCCGGATGAGGTATCCAGCACTGGGAAAATTCCATCCAGCATCAACATTCCATGTAATATATTTCTTCAGTTCACCATAAAGTCTTGATGAAAAAATTTTTGGTTTGATAGTAGCAGGGATTGTTACCGGTATTAATTAAAATTGAAATGTCTTCCTTATTTTGCAACATTTCCTTGATACTAACTACTACTTTGATAATAATGCTACCTAAATTAAAATCATAAGATTTTACTGTTATATCAATTAATGATTTAAGGAATTTATACTGTTATATAAATTAATTAAAGAAATAAAATGTTCAATAACAAGCTTGAATACAGGTATTTTTGTATGAAAATAATACCAGTATACAATCCCTTGTTTGTAGCAATGTCAATAAAATACAACAAGAAATATATTAAACCCTTTCTGGCAGTCCATGAAAAACTCTTGAAATTCACCATGTCATTCAATCATTACTCAATCTGGCAACATATAGGCAAAGTATAAAGGCGCAGACAGTGCGATTCATACTGGAGCATTCTTACGCATTTGTAGAACTTTACATGTAGTGCGTTCGTTCACGGCGTGCACATACAAGCTGCGTGACGAATATTTTGTAGGCAGAAACACTACAGCTGTTATGCCATGAAATAGGTGTCATGTCTGCGAGTTGAATTTCTTATTTTCTGACCACGTTTTTTAAAAACAATGGTAATATTTGATGATAATTAAAGATTCTGCTTAAATATTTTAAAAGTCTGACCAAGCTGTTTGAAGTGGATAAAAATCTTAATTTCAACATTTTTGTTATAATGCTGAAGGTTGATCATACTCAAATTAAATTTCCATGACAGTATTCTGTTTAATGTTTTAATTTCAGTACCCAATGTTGAGCATGCATTATCATCAATGTCAGAAGAGCAGTTCCAGCAGCACTATCAACGAAATAAGCCACAGCCTAATAGTGAACTAATATTTTACTGCAGATCTGGTAAACGATCATTAGATGCTCTTGACAAGGCCCTCAAGCTGGGATATTCTAAGTAAGTAAAGTGGCACAATCTCTGAACCTCACCAGATTAGACTAGATTTTTTTTTTCAAACAAAACTGACTAACTAGTGATTGCATCATCAGTAGCCCAATTCAGGAGGCTACAAGTTACAATTTTACAAGTCTAAACTAGCAACATTGCTCAAATTCATCAATTATGTTGTATTTGACCAATGTTGCTATTTAAGACATATAATATTATAACTGGTAGGTAGCTTCAAGAAACAGGCCACTCATAAGTAACATGTGACTCCCAGGCTGAAGAGCTGGTATCAATCAGTCTGTTCAATCAAAGTGAGTAAAGGATAACTGAAAAGACAGATTATACTAATGATTTCTTGGAGGCTTTTTAGTAAAGATTTTTTTTAATTTCAATTTATAACACTTATTCTTTTGCAGTTCAAAAACTTATATCGGAAGCTGGGAGGATTGGTCAAGCAAAACAGGACAAAAATGATGTAACATGCCTGGGTCTTGGATCTGAAGATAAACGCACAACTACTAATGGCATAGCAGCTGTATTATAATATTTATCTATTATCACCAGTGTTTGGATTAGGTAGTGCCATTTCAGGTGAATGACATTGAACATGACATGGGATTCCGGGACGCGAAAGTTTTCACAGTAAATATTATTGATATAATATTTACTGTGCAAAATTTAAACAAGACGCAAAGATAAACTAAACTTTTCATATGAAGTTCCGGGGTTAAAAGGTGCATCCATATTAAGCTTACGCACCGAAGTTCCGCGAAACAGCACTACCTAATCCGACCACTGATTATCACCACATTCATTGTCACAGATGAACCATATCTCTTTCTCACAAAAATAAAAGTGCCAGAGGGATTGTTTTATTTATGATAAAAACATGACATTATAGCATAAAACATATCATGTGTTCTGAGCACTTCCTCGAGTTGTGCCTACTTCGTGACGGAACAACCCATATGCAGATCCCAAAAGACAGTGTTGGAGTGAGATACTTAACTCTACAGTCATCACACCTATTTAGCTATGTTTTGTGCCTATCTATAATCACCTGCCTGCCTGTTATATACACTCTTATAAATATTGTTATATACTTATTCAATCTCCTTTTTTTTCATACATTCCCTCTAAACTTCATTGATAGATTAAACACTACTTTGGAAACTGTAAATAAGAAGAACAAATCTTATTATGTTTTATTAAAGATTTGTTACTTTTGTGATAAGCAGTGTTATCAAAATTTACGACTGCAATATCAAAAGAATTAAATAAACAAAATAATTTATTATAACGTAATAGTAACCAAACATAACATTATGTTGTAATCATTTACCTCAGTCAAATTTACAAAACCACACTAACAGAATCTAATTTCATCAAAGTTATGCTGCTTGACCAGCTTGGTGGCTAGCCCAGTCTGTCCAGCTGCCTAAATAATTCTTAGTGCTGAAAAAAAAAAAAAATATAACTGGTCAAGAGCATGTCGGACCATGCTCAGTATAGGGTTCCATAGCCGTATCTATAAGGAAATGTGCTACAGATAAAAATAAAACTGAAAATAAACAACTGGCAAAAGGTCTTAAATGCCGTGTAAATCAATGGCACTTAAAACCTTTTGGTTGAGAAGTTTTTCGGCAATAACTTCAAAACGGTTTATTCGTTACTATGCAAAATAATTTTCGTTGAATGTATTTATTAAGCGTTACCTTCCTGATTTTTTTCATATTTTTTGGATTTACGGTTTAAAAGTTAAAGGGGGGGGACACAATTTATGCAACTTTTGGAGCAATTATTTCCGAAAGTATTCACTTAATCAAAAAAAAGTACATAAAAGCCTTATAATGTTTTTAAAAGAACTATCGAATTATGTACCTCACGTTGATGTTTGCTGAAAAAAAAATTTTTTAGCTTCTGTTACATGTATGGAGTGCCCCCCCTAGATTTTTTTATTTTTATTTTTTAACTACCAAACTTAGTAGCGGCATCTACAAGACATCTATATTCCAAATTTCATCAGTATACGTCTTGTAGTTTTTGAGTAAAATGTCTGTGACATACGGACGGACGGACGGACGGACGGACGGACGGACGGACGGACGGACGGACGGACGGACATGACGAAACTATAAGGGTTCCTTTTTAGCCATTTTGGCTACGGAACCCTAAAAAATACATTCCTCCAAGCCGTAAACACTTCTAAAACAATAACTCTATTACAAGTGTACTGAATGAATATTTTTAGCCATATGGAGTTAATTGATCAGTCAATTCAATAGGCAATTTTTTTGACACAATATTCAGCATTGCAATTGTTAAATTGCTCAGATACTATGCCAATACTCAACATAGTCAAAATAAAGCTGGACTTTTTATTTAGAGTAGTTTTGGAAGCGCAACTTGATGCTTAGTGTTGAAGAATATATATACTACTAGCATTTACCCACAGCCTCGCTCGCATTGTTCCCGTTACTGTCTCAAGGGAACTCTTTACTGGGATATAAAGTATCTTATGTTTCAATCCAGGACTTGGTATTCTTGCATGCCAAATATCAGCTCAATCCGTCCAGTTGTTACCCCGTTATTTAGTAACAGACATCTTCACAAACATTCACATTTATAATATTAGTGTGATAGTTACTGGAGAATACCCATTGTTTTACACTTACTTTTTATACCCAGCGTAGATGGCATCTTGCTGAGCTTTGCCGGCCCTTTTCCCAAGCATACAATAGAATATTATCTCAGTGTTCGCAGTTGGTTTCTGCCTGTTAAATGTTTTTAGGAATTGTTTATCTGACATTTCTGTAAGCACTGTTGGAACTGATCCCACTGAAACAATTATTAATTTGATTAAATGATGTACTGTAGCATAGTTCTGATCTATAAGTTCTACTATAAATTGCAGTGACTACATTACCTATTGACTAATCGAAGCACATAGTGTAAAAGTAACTTACAAGGTATGTTAATGCTGTTTGGTATTTTCCCAAGTTCTTTTACTTCATCAGGCTCTCTGACATCCACAATTAGGACACTGTTATTGGTCGTGGCTTTCTTCACGTAGTTATAGTCCGTAATCGGCGCTGCAGTTTCAATGTTGTCCGAGTACCAACGCGCGATAAATCCGTTTTCAAACTTCGAAATTCTGGGACTGATATCTGAAAGAAAACGGACCTATACAGCTTACCAAAGTTTATGACTGAACAGTTACGGAAGATATTTTAATTATTACAATAAGCAGCCAAATTTGAAATTTTCATAGAGCACTGCATGTGCACGGCAGCGGTTTTGAAACATTTATATGTAGGTAAAATTATAGTCTTGCAAATTCCTCGAGTAAATATTTGGCTAAACATTTTTTCAGTTTGGAGCTGATTTATTATTTCTTAATTATTTATATCCTTCGTAGAATTTGGAATTTATTTATTGGACTGAGTGAATATTACACAAGCAGGATTTCAAATTCTTCAATTGACAATGACTGAAGTAAGAACTGTCAAACAAGTTATTATTTTTTTTTAATTTATTAGGAGCATTCAAACAAAACAAGTTATTTACATAGTGTTCAGAAGCTCCCAAATATTATCAATTCATGAATTCATAAACCAAAGTAGGTAAATTTCTAACTAGGTTTTTTTGTATAATTTATAATTTTAGTGTAACAATAGTAATATTTTACTACATCTCAATTAAATTTGAATTTTATATTTTTGTTATTAAAAACATAAATCTTCAAAGTTCTGTATAAATTAAGAAAATATTCAGAACAACAAGAATTTGCGATGAACTGACACTTTATTCAATGTAGCCAAGAAGTAAAAAAAAATACTACATTGGTATTTTTTTCAAGTTTTAGACTTCGAAAACAAATACATGATTACATTAAAAATTGCCTAAAAATTAAACTTTCTCTTTGAATAAACGATGCAAAAATATCACGTCCGCATTATAAAAATGATAAGAAGTAAGCGATTTGACTTGGTACGAAATTCAGTCCCTGTATTAGTTATAAAATATGGCTCTGGCTGGTATTACTAATAATTCCTCTGACCCCATCCATCAAAAGTTTATATAGTCAGTGTGATACCAATTTTTAGCTTATTTTGGCTCTTTAAGGCGTTGTGAGTGTTGTTTATTTAATTGGTTTAGTTTATTACCCATAATGCTTTACAAAACAGTCCTTAAATTTACATTCAAACTATAAATAATCACGATGTTATGTGACATCCTTGTCCAGACGTTTTGCTTCTTATTGTGTTCTATTTCTATGCTCTACAACCGTGTTTATTATACGAGAGTAAATTATTTCCCTTTCAGATACTAAATGGATAACGTTCGAGAGCAGTAGTGTGCGTTAAGAACGAGTTAGGATGCAGTGAAATATGATTTTATATTGAAATCTGTTTTACACTACACGGCGCTAACATGGGGTCGATGCGACCAACCGGACGATTCCTTTCGTTTACGAAGAACATTCCGAGGACACAGAAACCCACTGGTACGTATGGCGTTATTTTGCAACTCGCAATAAACAAGATTCCTCTGTTATGAATCATGGAATTGATATGATCTTGAATGTCCTTGCTCTGTGATATGCAGCAATTTTGTGTGTTGACTGTCCTTTTATTACTCAGCAGGCTTTTTTGTGAAAATGTGCTAACCAATGAAGAATGAATACAATATGATTAAAAATGTAAATATTGCACGTTGACTTTCCTTGCAAAGTTATAATAGATCATTTTAGCAGGAGTTCTCTTCTGTTTATCTATTTATATGTATTCATTGGATATAAACAACCAGTTTCGCCTCCTGCTTTGCCAGCAAGGCAAGCATATGGTTGTTTTTATCATTGTCTTATAACAACACTCAAGTCATATGAACAAGTATAGGACATTTCAATATGTTGCATTATGATAGGCTGCCATCTCCAAAACATTCAAACAAACTTCTAAAGCATTAGCTCTCGCGAGCCGGAGTAGCGAACCCAGACAACAAATGAAACATTCCCCGGACGCTCTCCAAACTTGGTCAAATCTGGAGAAACCTGGATGGATGGTCTTTTGCTTTCCTCAAAGTTGAAATAAAGAGTAGGTAACATAATGATTAACTCTCTAAAGGTAAACATAATTTATTTACACCTAGAACATTTTGATAAAGTATAAAGACAAACAAGTAGTCCAACTTCGGCTGTTTAGGAGTGCGCAACATGTATTCATAGCGCGTCTGTGTCAGTGCTATCCATACTGGAGCATTCTTAAAACTTTGCCTGTACTTCGTTCATACATGGTGCGCACACATTAAAGCGTGTGATGTACTTTTTATAGGAAGTAAATTTACTGCTTACAGCATAATACTGTGATTATGACCCCCCATATAATCATTTCGTTTCATCTCTCTGGTAAGCTACACACGTCACAAAAGAACACTAGAGTACAAAATTTTAAGGAAGTAGCATGTGTCCTCCCGTCTAAGTCATCACTTAAAGCTGGACTTTCGTCGGTCACATAGTAAACCTCATAAACACTTTCTGAGCAACAGAGTGGTGAAAGCCTGGAACAAACTACCAGAAGATGTAGTTTCGGCATCTCTTGTCAACCAATTTAACCCATTCATTGCCGAAGACGCGAATTCGCGTCATCGCTTATAAGGCGGCGGCACCGCGGGGTGTGTAGAGATTTGGAGCGTCGGCAATGAATGGGTTAAGAACAGATTAGAGCAGTATCATTCTATTCAAGCACGTCAATCAATTATTAGCTCACTGGATAACTGCCTGCCTGATTAAATACATAATATAATATATTGTGCTAATAGATCGATCCAAGTGCCGGGCAGTGGTCGTCGTCTACATAACCATCCCCCTTAACGAGAACCTCCTGAAGACCGAGAAGGACAAGCTCTCATACCTATCTTTATATTTTTTTATTTTGTTAATTTTAATAACATCTTTCAGTGGCCAGTGGTTTCCCACAAAGTCTGTCCGGAAGCGAGACAGATGTGTCAACATCAAACGAGAACCTGTCCCGAGAGGAGCGTTATGTGGTGCGGCACACTGCGCGCGTCGAGCCTCAGGGGCAGGAGACGCAGAGCCAGAACAACAATAACAGGAATTCGTTGAAGGTGAACAAAAAGTACAGATTGTCTGAATTCTGATATCAATATTGATTTTTTACCAGTTATGTTAAATCTGCATTGAAATCCGTTCAAGCTTATGAGCGAGATAAAGAAATCTTAGTTGATAAAATTTTCAGAACTTGATTCCCACCGACTTGCCTATTATTTAGCTGTGGTGGGAGGGTTCTTTATTTGAGAAGTATTAAATGTTCGGTTAAATAATAGGCAAGTTTGTGGGAATCGAGTTCTGTGGACACCCCCCCCCCCCCCGGTACTGACTTGGTTTAACATTACATCTCAAAACTTTTTTGTTGTAAAACAACTGTGTTGTGAGACTTGCATCTTTTTACATGTAATGTTTTTGATCGGATCTCATTTCTTTTTGTAAGTGGTCTTCCTTTATTTATTACATTCCAATCCATTATTTTCAACCTGAACTGCGAAACTTACTTTGTAATCACATGTATTTGTATAGGATTACAAACTTATGTGTGCAGTTGTGACTGAAATTGCAATACATATTTTTAGGTTTTGTAGTACGTGATCGGATAAAAATTAACTATGTTTAAAATTTGGAGCTTGTGGGTCTGCTAGAAGTACCTTAGAATTATGATGATCAGTCAGGGAATCAGTGAGTGAGTAAGTCAGTGACAAAACTAAGGAACTTTGACGTGCAATAGTTCTTAAACTACACGGTCAAATTGAATGTTATTGAGAATATACTTAAGTCTTATTGTGCCTTATATATCCCTAAAATTTCGGGGTTTTAGCTTTTAGGCAGCACAAAATTACAGGAGGTTGAAAATGGCCTGAATGACTTCGAGAAAAGGATGGTACGGCCGTGCCTTTATTTTACTCGACTTGGCGGGGGCACTGCCGTGCCCCCAGATGATCAATCCAAGAAATCCAAGAATCACAGGCGCAATCCCCGCCCAACGCAGTCTGACGTTTTTGCCGACGCCATAGTGATGTGCCACGCTCTTAGTGACGTGACACAGCGCAGCAACTTTTCATTCCATAAACGGCTAACAGAATTTAGTTTTTTTTTTAATGTTATCAGTAATGTTGATAAAATTGCGATCTAATCATTGCCGATTGGCGACCACATTAACATCGACCTAGATTTATTGTACCAGATATTCCAGTAATATTGTAAATGCGAAAGTATGGTGGTATGTTTATAGTTTTATGCAGTAACATATTAATGTCTTTTTTTACATAGAATTATTTATGAGCCAGAATATCCTAAAAGGATGAATACTTTTTCACACAGGAAGGGGTCTCAAAGAGGATGAATACATGCTAGCTGACTGCGCAAAGTGAAATGAAAAGTTATAGTGTTTAATTAAATGCCACTTAAAAATGATTATAAACCTGTAATATTGAATAATCCTTTATAATATTTTGTACAGGAAAGTGTAACGGGTAGCAACCGCAACTCCCTGAAGGAATCGGTGGGCGGCGGCAACAGCAACCGCAGCTCCCTCGACGTATCGTCCTCGTCCTACAACACGCTCATCATACACAACCAGGACGACTCCTGGCCGCCGCGGCCGACGCCCATTCGGTTAGTTAGTAAAATTGTAATTTGTAGCTTCGTGTAACAGAGCCCATGTAGGTGTCACCCGGTGTGGACTCCCCCCCAGCTACGCCACTGCTATAAATCTGTTTGACCACTCTTTAGTTATTCTCTACATTACAAATGTAAAACGTCAGCAATAAAACGCCCCGCTCACGCCGCGCTGGTTGTTTGATGAAACCTATCTTCATCGAGCAAAATAGGCACATGTCAGACGCCGAATTGCGGAAAAATATGCCGCACAAACCTATAACCCTATCTTTGCACATACTCTTGGCAAAGGTCAAGTTCAGACATGTTCAGTACAACGAAGCTAACAATAGTATCATCCTACAGAGAACACGAGCGAACTAGCAGTGAAGTGAAGCACACGACGAGCCAGTCCTCGCCATACCACACGCTGAAGAAGGCGGAGACGAAGAAACCTAGCGGCATCCCTCTACCGAAGGTGCACAAGGAGCAAGCGGTCACCACCAGCGCCAACTATATCGACATCGGGGGGCAGAGGATCTACACTAGTCCACCTGATCATTCAGTTCAGGTTAGTCCCGCCAGGGGCATAAATAAATACAATCCATAGTCATGAGTCTACCTACCTGTGTGACCTTAACTGTTTGCTATAAAAAAAACAAATGAGTTTAAATTGTTACTAAAACAATGATTCTTATTGGTCGGAAAAAACTTTCTTCTATTGATAAAAAAAAATGGGATACGTTAAAGTCTTTAACATATGGATAGGATATATGCACTCATTTAATTATATATTTATCGCTCTGTTATTTATGGTACTAGTTCCAGGGCCTCGTTTTACGAAGCTACAAGTTCAAATTTTACAAGTCTATACTTGCAACATCGGTCAAATACGGCAACACCATTGGTTGATCTGGCCAATGTTGCTAGTTTAGACTTGTAAAATTGTAACTTGTGGCTTCGTGAAACGGGGCCCAGGTCTTCCCGCCGTCTTCAGTTAGCCGCTGTTATAGTATTATTATTTACTTACCTAGATCAAAACGAAGAATGTATCAAATCTTAGCAGGTTTTTGTCGTCAAAGTTGAGAACGACCTATGCGAACTATGGGATGGGTAGTGTAACAACGCTTAACTAGAACACTGTACCAGGAAATAACGGAGATCCCCGACGACTTCCTGAACCAGTCATCAGTTCTGAAGCACCTGGCGAAGGAGGTGGCGGCCGTGCCGTCGCCCGCCGCGGAGCCGCGCGCGCCCGCCGACCGCAAGCCCAAGGGAAAGCCCAAGAAACTTAGCAAGGAAAAACTCAGTCTGTCTCGCTCCCAACCAGATCTCACTGGGTGAGTAGATTCTCATAGGCTTTCCAATTTTATTCTGTTTTCGTATCATCATACACAGATACACTAGCTAGGCAAGAGAAACAGCTGTCCCAGTATGTCACCTAAAATTGCAATATTCAATCGCAGTCATCAAGCATTATTGAGGGCTTAAGGGAGATATTGCTTAGTGAGTTTGTCATCCCTAAAGGCTTCCTTAAGCAATCATATACAAGCCTATGGCCAAACCTAAGAAGGCTAGTAAGGAAAATTTCAATTTGTGTTGCTTGCAACCGGATCTCACTCGGTAAAGATGTCCCGTAAAGAAACTCCCGTCCATTGTGCAATTATGAATTCTTAACCACAATTTTTGATCCTAGAAACTTCGTATGAACACAATTCAATCAGAGGATAGAGTTATACTATCAGATTGATTTATTCCAGAAGGTCTTTATTGACTGCCTTAATTTAAAAGTAATAATTATCGAAAGCTTAATGTCTCTGCCACCGTTAACTTCCTCCTTGTATTTTTTTACACATTCTTATCTTGACAACCCGTAGTTCGGTTCAATAGTATTTTTCCTATTTTCATACGGCATTTGGAAGTTCGAATTAAACATTGTTTTACTTTTTAACTTTATTGTTTTTGCGTTAGTGTGGGCGCAAGCGCGGGCCTGGGTGCGGGCGTGCGCGCCGTGCCGGGCGGGTCGGAGTCCTCGGGCTGGTGCAGCGGCGGCGAGGGCTCGCTGGAGGAGCCGGACGACGCCTTCGCCGCCGTGCTGGACGCGCTCGCCGCCGAGAACCAGCAGCTCAAGCGGCAGCTGCGCGACGCCTGCGAGCGCGTCTCCAAGACCAACAAGGTCGGTGTTAGTGCCGGGGGCGGAGCCCTCGGGCTGCAGCGGCGGCGAGGGCTCGCTGGAGGAGCCGGACGACGCCTTCGCCGCCGTGCTGGACGCGCTCGCCGCCGAGAACCAGCAGCTCAAGCGGCAGCTGCGCGACGCCTGCGAGCGCGTCTCCAAGACCAACAAGGTCGGTGTTAGTGCCGGGGGCGGAGCCCTCGGGCTGCAGCGGCGGCGAGGGCTCGCTGGAGGAGCCGGACGACGCCTTCGCCGCCGTGCTGGACGCGCTCGCCGCCGAGAACCAGCAGCTCAAGCGGCAGCTGCGCGACGCCTGCGAGCGCGTCTCCAAGACCAACAAGGTCGGTGTTAGTGCCGGGGGCGGAGCCCTCGGGCTGCAGCGGCGGCGAGGGCTCGCTGGAGGAGCCGGACGACGCCTTCGCCGCCGTGCTGGACGCGCTCGCCGCCGAGAACCAGCAGCTCAAGCGGCAGCTGCGCGACGCCTGCGAGCGCGTCTCCAAGACCAACAAGGTCGGTGTTAGTGCCGGGGGCGGAGCCCTCGGGCTGCAGCGGCGGCGAGGGCTCGCTGGAGGAGCCGGACGACGCCTTCGCCGCCGTGCTGGACGCGCTCGCCGCCGAGAACCAGCAGCTCAAGCGGCAGCTGCGCGACGCCTGCGAGCGCGTCTCCAAGACCAACAAGGTCGGTGTTAGTGCCGGGGGCGGAGCCCTCGGGCTGCAGCGGCGGCGAGGGCTCGCTGGAGGAGCCGGACGACGCCTTCGCCGCCGTGCTGGACGCGCTCGCCGCCGAGAACCAGCAGCTCAAGCGGCAGCTGCGCGACGCCTGCGAGCGCGTCTCCAAGACCAACAAGGTCGGTGTTAGTGCCGGGGGCGGAGCCCTCGGGCTGCAGCGGCGGCGAGGGCTCGCTGGAGGAGCCGGACGACGCCTTCGCCGCCGTGCTGGACGCGCTCGCCGCCGAGAACCAGCAGCTCATGGGGCAGTTTTTCAATCCTTTTCATCATTTGTAATTGATTTCGTGCGTTAAAAAGAGATGATACGTATCGCTCAAGTGCATTCACAAGCCTAGCTATTCTGGCGCACGAAAATTCAAGTACGTGTAATAAATTAACATATCGTTTCTTTCCAGTTGGAAGAAGAAGTGGAGAAAGTTCGTTGCGCTCACGAGGAGCTGGTGGGGTCGTGCGAGAGGCGCGAGCACCTGGAGCGCGCCGCGCGCACGCGGCTGCAGGCCGACTGTCGCCGCCTGCACGAACTCAACCGCGCGCTCAAACAGCAGGTGACTATACTTATGCTGCTGATACTTGGTGCTGCCATTCGGGGTGACAACAGCACCGTTAGCATTTACAATGGTGACATGAGTAATGAAACTGAACGTAGATAAAATGTTCCATAACTGCGCTGCGATAGGCACACTAATACAAGGGAGCGGCAGTTGTGTGTGCGTGTTCCTGCCGCTCATCTTATAGGCGTCTAAGTCGATTTATATGAGCTCAGTCGGAGGATTCTCTAGTTCGTGTTAGGGGAAAAAAACCTAAAGCTCGTTCTAGTTGTGTCTAGTTTGATTCTAGGGCACAAAGACTAGATCCTGGTCACGGCACCACGTGTAAGGGTTCCTGTTTGTTGTTTGGTTCGTTTTTAGCAGCTCAAACTCTGTTCCGAGACTTTAGTCATGTGCATTGGTTCTCTTTGTCAAATATTCGTGTAGCACCTTACATAACTATCATAAGCCCTCCATTTTAATAGAATGTTATTTTTCGAAGGTGGAGTTGCTGTCGCAAGGCGTACGGACCGACAGCGAGAACAACGCCGAGGCGCTGCGCAAGGAACTGCAGAACAGGGAGATGCTTATCGCTCAGCTCATTGCGCAAAGTTAGTACTGCAGGCCTGTGATGGTTGCGTTTATCGTGTAATAACGGACTATATTATTATGATGAAGTTAAGTTTTTTCTAGCATCACTCTGGATGTATTTTCTTTACCACGCGATATATGCGTCCGCCACATCCGCCATCTGTTTAAACTATTGACTACTCTTGCATTTTTATTAAAACAGAAAATCTGAAGCCGGTTATTAAAAAATGATAATTTTGAATTCGTTTTTCGTAGACAAAGAGCTGGCGTGCGGCAAGGAGAGACAGGAGATAGAGATGGCGGCGCAGCGCGCGACTCTGCAGGAGCAGCGCACACACATCGACATACTCGACACCGCGCTCACCAACGCGCAGGCGAACGTCGTGCGCCTCGAGGAGGAGGTAATGATGATAATTCGCCTTTTGACTCGATTTTTTTTCTGTCGTAAATCGATTCTACTATTTGTGAGGAACAAATATCTATATGACACCTAATACATTTGTATAAGTATAACAGCCACAAATTGTAATCAAAAGTAGCAGACCGCACTGAGCATTGAAAACGCTCTATACAAAACGGGAGGAACCTATGACGTCATCGGTTCCATCGCTGTACTAAGTTGTATGAAAAAAATAGCATTTTGCCATTTTGAGCACGAAAAAGTGAGTTTAAGCACATAGTTGTCATACATTTATTTTTTCAGTGTTATTTAAGCACTCCGAAATTGACTTTAATTTTTCTTTAAGACAATAAAAAAAATATCGTTTTTTTTAACTTTGTGGTCTCATAACTTTATATTTTTTAAACATTTTTGGTTTATTTCTTTTGTGTTATGATAATTTAACTTATTATTTTCCAATCCATATATTTTATGTTGTAAAATACAACCTTAGTCAACATCCGTATTACGTAGAGAAACAGCTGGTATACGGCAAGGAGAGACAAGAGATAGAGATAACGTTTTATTTTTAACGTATTTGATACAACAGTGACACGCGACTCTTGGTCACGCGACAAATACTATCTATCCCTTTCCATACAGTGTGTGACAGTGACAGGTCATGCTCTGTCGCGTGACAAGCGAAATCGCGGCCAGTTGTGCTAGCTCGGCAGGTCTTTGTATCAATAAACGTAATAAAGTTTGTAGTGTTTCAACCTAAAAATTCTAAGAAAATCTAAATATTTCCAGCAAATTATCGGTTTGACTAGAGATGTGCCGTGCCATGCCTGAGAATATTCCCCACAGAGCTTGGAAACATTCCTGGGAATACTTCTGACCGAATTTGGGGCCGAAAGGTTCTCGAATGGAGACCACGAATCCCACCAACAAGATGGACGGATGATCTGGTTAAGGAGGAACGTTAGAGAAAGTTACCAATTTTAGCCGCTCAGATGGCGTTGTACGTCGTTTGCGTAGTGTTTTTATTATTTTTAGCTAAACCCAACCAAATATTTACTATTTCTATGTCTTGGCGGAACCAGTAAAAAATGATGAGCTTAAATCGCAACCAATTTCAGCTCTACAGTCTTCTTGTGGACAATAAAACAGGTTTTTTAAAAATAATCGCAATTTTCCACATTCTCGCACACACGCGTACCCGTTGACAGTCATTAGTGTCAGTGACTGTCAATAATTATTATTATGACAGTATGACAGGTCATGTTTGTTTACATATTATATTGGCGCCATTTTAATCTATTTGATAAAGATTTAGACGTTCAGGTGATGTTGAAATAAGAAGTTTTAGTTTCATACTACATATATTGTTAGGTATCCAATATATTTTTATATTTCTGATTTTTTGATTATCTGCACATGTTTGTTACTTCTTTCTTTGCAAATTGACCTCTCACATATGAATAGTTAGTTGTGCATGTAACTTACATGTAACTAGTATACTTACTGACCTAAGTTAGTATACTTTTATAGTATACTTACTTATTAGCCAAGCCAAGAAAAAAACATATTTTATATCGTATATTATTTATTTATTTTCATTGAGAATTGTCGCGTCAAACTTACTTACTCCAAAATGCTAAAATTCCACTACTTACAAGCAACTTTTGTGAATATCTTGCTACTCTGTCATACATTTAGGATCTGTTATTATTGCGCTGTAAAAAAAGTTTGATTCACGGGTTCGATAGAATATTATTCATAGACTTCGGTAGAATACAAAGCCAAGCCTTTCAGCTGCCTCATATCGCTTCTTAATTCTTGAACGCGCTAGGTAGGCGATCTCCAGTCTGGCTGATTCCAGCCGAACATCTCCATGCAGAGCTATAGCTTTTCATAGCAGGGGTGACGGCAACGAACTTCTGATGATGACGCAAATTAGGATTTACTTGGGTAATCCATCTGGTCTCGAGTGTGCGTACGTTTGTTTTCATTATTTTTAGTAAAATGGCAGTACGCTCCGGTGACTACTTCACATCAGGCAGGCTTACCACCCAAGTAGTATGCAAAATGTTGCTCAAGGAAATATTTAACTAACTGTTTTCTATTCAAATAATAAAATAAAATTAATAACAAGGAATATCTTTGCTATTGTATGAAAAATGTTGACAACTTCAAATGTAAATGTGACTGTTGTAGGCAACATATTTTTTTAATCGAGCATGGGAGTGCAGTAATGAAAAAGGTTTTTTTCAAACGATACATTTATGGTCAATGATAGCAAACTCTTTTAGCTTTTAAAACTAATGGACTGCATCGAAAAATCCAATATTTTTTACTAAGAATAAGAGCTCGTATTTATATCCGTACTCAAGTATTTGTACAATTTTTATCTTTACGATAAAAACAGTTACAATGCAATACCACCTCCTTCTTGAACTCAGTTTAGGAAATGAAATTTGTTGATGGAGATAAACTTCGACACCGGCTGACAGCACTTTATTTTTTAATTTTTATTAGCTTAGCGGCCAGAAGTTTTAGGAGTAGGTTTTAAACAATCTAGGCATTCTTTTGACACCCAGAATCAGCTGTTGTTGATAAATGCCGCCCTTTTGTTTACACCGACACGATACTCTACACTCACACAAACAACGGTTTGATAAAAAAATTATTAGTTTTCAAATGGATTTATTTAGAATATTTCTCATTTTTTCGGTATTTTTTTCTTATTGGCGGAATCAGAAGGAAAAGTACTATCGAACTAATAATGTTTCAAGTACAGAAAATGATCACGGCTGGAGAAAAACGGGACTGAAATTTGTATGAAAATTCTCTAAAACGTTCAACCTTAAGGCTGCTGGCTCACGGTGGATGCAGGTTGCTTCCAACCGAATTAAATGGAAATCTATGAGGGAGGCCTATGTCCAGCAGTGGACGTCCTGTGGCTGAAATGATGATGATGATTTGATGACAGTTCAAAGCAGCTTATTTTTATAGTGTCAAAACGCTCAGAAAGTATGCAGTTGAGGTTGAAATACTGACTTGTGACGTCATGCTCAACACGGCGCCTTATTTTAGTTTTTGTCATTTTAAAATCGTTAGTGGCACGAAAATGAGTTTAATTGATTTTATCCGGGTAGTTTTGGAAACGTAATTTGATAGTTAGAGTTAATAAATTTATTTTGGTTTGTTGTCAAATAGCCAATTTAGTCCATATTTAATTTGCCAGTGCCGGCACGCGAGCGGCTACGTGGAGCGGGTGATGGGGCTGCAGCGGGCGCTGGCGTCGCTGCAGCAGGCCTCCGACCGCCGCGAGCACACCGAGAGGAAGCTGCGCGCGCAGCTCGAGAAGGAACTGCAGACCTTGAGGTGAGGACAAACATTTAGAGCGCCCGCACATCCAGATTTTTCCATACATTTTGTATGGCAACGACGCACACCGGGCGTTCGAGTGACTGCGTTCGGGCCACACGCTGAGGGAGTGGCGCGCGCTCTCTACAGGTGGACGCGTTTAGTCGCCGCCACTAGTTGCCCAATGTGAGGCTGCTCTTCGTCTATACGCCGCATGTACAAATGTGCGCTTTGGGGCTTTCTTTACCTCCCGTGGTGTGGACACAATTTTACGTTTTCTGGCCGGGAAGTAGGATTTTCACCCTGCGTAGCGGGCGAAAAATGCCACTTACGGACTGAGGTGACTTAAACAATATTATGGACTATTTATTGGTAATAAAACAAACAAAAATAAATATATTTTAAACTAAAACTAAGTGGACTAAAACTAGAAAAAAAGAATAGTATTATTAATTTGTTTATTTTTTCAGGAAACGCGAATGCAACTGTGGCGACACTCGCACCCACGGGTCCGCGGGCGGCGAGGCGGAGCTCCGGCGGCAGCTGCGCGAGCGCGACGAGCGCCTGCTCGCGCTCGAGGGCGAGTGCGCCAAGTGGGAGCAGCGCTACCTCGAGGAGGCCGCGCTGCGCCAGGCCGCCGTCTCCGCCGCCTCCATACCCAAGTGAGCACAATAACTGTATGTACCCACGCCGGCAGCAGGCGAGCGCCTGCTCGCGCTCGAGGGCGAGTGCGCCAAGTGGGAGCAGCGCTACCTCGAGGAGGCCGCGCTGCGCCAGGCCGCCGTCTCCGCCGCCTCCATACCCAAGTGAGCACAATAACTGTATGTACCCACGCCGGCAGCAGGCGAGCGCCTGCTCGCGCTCGAGGGCGAGTGCGCCAAGTGGGAGCAGCGCTACCTCGAGGAGGCCGCGCTGCGCCAGGCCGCCGTCTCCGCCGCCTCCATACCCAAGTGAGCACAATAACTGTATGTACCCACGCCGGCAGCAGGCGAGCGCCTGCTCGCGCTCGAGGGCGAGTGCGCCAAGTGGGAGCAGCGCTACCTCGAGGAGGCCGCGCTGCGCCAGGCCGCCGTCTCCGCCGCCTCCATACCCAAGTGAGCACAATAACTGTATGTACCCACGCCGGCAGCAGGCGAGCGCCTGCTCGCGCTCGAGGGCGAGTGCGCCAAGTGGGAGCAGCGCTACCTCGAGGAGGCCGCGCTGCGCCAGGCCGCCGTCTCCGCCGCCTCCATACCCAAGTGAGCACAATAACTGTATGTACCCACGCCGGCAGCAGGCGAGCGCCTGCTCGCGCTCGAGGGCGAGTGCGCCAAGTGGGAGCAGCGCTACCTCGAGGAGGCCGCGCTGCGCCAGGCCGCCGTCTCCGCCGCCTCCATACCCAAGTGAGCACAATAACTGTATGTACCCACGCCGGCAGCAGGCGAGCGCCTGCTCGCGCTCGAGGGCGAGTGCGCCAAGTGGGAGCAGCGCTACCTCGAGGAGGCCGCGCTGCGCCAGGCCGCCGTCTCCGCCGCCTCCATACCCAAGTGAGCACAATAACTGTATGTACCCACGCCGGCAGCAGGCGAGCGCCTGCTCGCGCTCGAGGGCGAGTGCGCCAAGTGGGAGCAGCGCTACCTCGAGGAGGCCGCGCTGCGCCAGGCCGCCGTCTCCGCCGCCTCCATACCCAAGTGAGCACAATAACTGTATGTACCCACGCCGGCAGCAGGCGAGCGCCTGCTCGCGCTCGAGGGCGAGTGCGCCAAGTGGGAGCAGCGCTACCTCGAGGAGGCCGCGCTGCGCCAGGCCGCCGTCTCCGCCGCCTCCATACCCAAGTGAGCACAATAACTGTATGTACCCACGCCGGCAGCAGGCGAGCGCCTGCTCGCGCTCGAGGGCGAGTGCGCCAAGTGGGAGCAGCGCTACCTCGAGGAGGCCGCGCTGCGCCAGGCCGCCGTCTCCGCCGCCTCCATACCCAAGTGAGCACAATAACTGTATGTACCCACGCCGGCAGCAGGCGAGCGCCTGCTCGCGCTCGAGGGCGAGTGCGCCAAGTGGGAGCAGCGCTACCTCGAGGAGGCCGCGCTGCGCCAGGCCGCCGTCTCCGCCGCCTCCATACCCAAGTGAGCACAATAACTGTATGTACCCACGCCGGCAGCAGGCGAGCGCCTGCTCGCGCTCGAGGGCGAGTGCGCCAAGTGGGAGCAGCGCTACCTCGAGGAGGCCGCGCTGCGCCAGGCCGCCGTCTCCGCCGCCTCCATACCCAAGTGAGCACAATAACTGTATGTACCCACGCCGGCAGCAGGCGAGCGCCTGCTCGCGCTCGAGGGCGAGTGCGCCAAGTGGGAGCAGCGCTACCTCGAGGAGGCCGCGCTGCGCCAGGCCGCCGTCTCCGCCGCCTCCATACCCAAGTGAGCACAATAACTGTATGTACCCACGCCGGCAGCAGGCGAGCGCCTGCTCGCGCTCGAGGGCGAGTGCGCCAAGTGGGAGCAGCGCTACCTCGAGGAGGCCGCGCTGCGCCAGGCCGCCGTCTCCGCCGCCTCCATACCCAAGTGAGCACAATAACTGTATGTACCCACGCCGGCAGCAGGCGAGCGCCTGCTCGCGCTCGAGGGCGAGTGCGCCAAGTGGGAGCAGCGCTACCTCGAGGAGGCCGCGCTGCGCCAGGCCGCCGTCTCCGCCGCCTCCATACCCAAGTGAGCACAATAACTGTATGTACCCACGCCGGCAGCAGGCGAGCGCCTGCTCGCGCTCGAGGGCGAGTGCGCCAAGTGGGAGCAGCGCTACCTCGAGGAGGCCGCGCTGCGCCAGGCCGCCGTCTCCGCCGCCTCCATACCCAAGTGAGCATAATCATACACCGTTATAACGATATGGTACAAGTAGCATCGTCGACTCGACCTGATGAGCCGAAGAGGGGCTATGATTACTTTGTCTACTTTTAATTTCGTCGGGTGACAACCAAAACTCATTAATTACCAAAAAAAACTCAAAGGAAAATAAAGAAAGAGTAATAAGGTTGACTATCCCAAATTGTTTAGTGTATTTAGTGAGTTTTGGTTGTCACCTGACGATTTGTTCTGTGCGAGGAAAACAGCCGCATCCTTATACTAGACACTACGTCTAGTGGAGATGTCGACGTCGTTAGATGAGACATGCATGTCATACTCTTGTAACGAATAGGGTTCCGAGGTTATGTATACAGTTAGGGTATGATTTTTATGAAGATCTAGTGCCGATATACTTTTTTAATGCTTTTTTACGTAACTCTTTAGTAAGTTTTATCCTGGTACTAGATGAGGTTTACTGACAACTGGGTTTATGGTCCATCCCTGGTCCGATTGGTCCGTGTAGAACGATGATTAATCTCAAGTATATTTATAGGGACGCTAAGATAGCGGCGCTGGAGAAAACATCGGCAGAATCCGAGCGGTTAATGGCTGAGGCGCGCAGTGAGAAGATACGCCACATGGACGAGTTGCATCTGGCTCAGAAGAAACTCGCCGACCATGAGAGCAGGCAAGTCCAATATTCGCACTTAAACACAGTAGTAGTAATTTTGACATTAGGTTTATGCGTGTAACCTTTAAACTTCTTTAAAGCAAAAGCTTCCAAATGCGTTGCCACTACGACAAAGTATAAAGTAGTCCAACTTTGGCCGTTTAGGAGCGCGCGATGCGTATTCAGCACGTGATAGTGCGTCTGTGTGAGTACGATCAGTACTGGAGCATTTTTACGCATTCTTAAAACTTTGCTTCTAGTGCAGTCGTTCACGGCGCGCACACATACAAGCGCGCGATGTACCTTTTGTAGGAAGAAAAATTACTGCTATTATACTGTGACTACGCCGTCAATCTTTTTTACGCAGACTAATGAACTGATGTCCTGTAAATCGACAGAGGTCTCGTTTTCGGACAAAAACTGCGGTTTATAAAATTTGCATTACGTGTTTGCCTAGAAGTATGTAGATAAACGCTATGGCACAATATTGTTCTGTTGATGTAATTGTTCTTTCAGTGTTGTATCTGTCTGTTGGCAAACTTATGAATTAAATAAAACAAAACCGAAGAAAGAAAGAAATACATTTATTTATGACAGCAGCACAAAATAAAAAATACAGCAATAAGAAGAAAAAATAAAAAAATAAAGTTGAATGCTGCCACAAAATGGTCCCACCTCAGCAAAATGCCGACCTAAGAGCCAACGCTGGCCTTCCGGTGGACCCAGACAGGGGCAACGTCATGACGAGATAATCACATGACACCCGTCATGTGATTATCTCGCCAGGACAAACAGTCAGTCTCAAGGACGAACACTACTACTTACTCGGCGTCTTCATTGCTGAAGGTCGTGTCTTGCTTGAAATTTGATGCACCAAGCTTTTCCAAGCGTCTCTGTCCTCGGCGGTCTTCATGGCTTTAGGTATTGGCAGGCCAGTGAGCTTCTTGATTAGGTCTGACCAAGGACGAACAGGACAATAACAAAACAGTGATATTTAGCGGAAAGTTTGTGGCTGCTTCACTCGGTAAAAGCTATTGGGACATAAAACACAGGTATGTACTATAGCTTGTGAGTGTCAGGATGGCGGGTGTACATCAACAAATGGAGCTGTGGTATACCTTAGGAGTTAGTGCTAGCAATGTGCCAAATGTGCGCCAAAATTGGAGCAATGTGCTCTTTAAACTCCAGAGATATTTAAGAAATAAATGAGTCCGCCATTCTGACGTCAGGTTGGCGGGTGCATTTCCAGTTCTAGCTAATGGCTGCCTACTCAAGGGTGAAAGTAGTGCCTAAGGTTAGTGCTCGCAATGTGCTTCCACATGTATGAAGCACAATCAAATTCAGAGAGCGGTTAAAGAGTAATATGGAATTGAATAAGTATATATAGACGCCTGCTTATTTGAAATAGCAATATAACATGCATATAGCCTCTTAAGATGTTATATTTGCGAGAGACGGGGGCAGCCTCCGCAGGCAGCCATTCGTGTTGGCGGTAACTTGTGTAAGTAGTTACGGCTGCACATAACAATAAGCACATATGTGAGTGTCACCAACGAAGTTGCCAAACTATAGTGTCGGGCGATAAGTATAAAAGTAAGATATTTCGCTTAGCGTGTTACATAGTTTTTATCGTATTTGTTGATTTTTTCAGAGTGAAAGAGCTGGAGTCAAAGGTGGCAGAGCGCGACGCGATGATCAAAGTGCTGCAGAAGCATACAAGTGCCGCTTACGACAGCGGAGCCTCGCTGCGGAACAACTCCAGCCGCGAGGAACTAGGTATGAGAGTTGACGTTACGGATGTGCATGTTGGAGGTGTAGAAAATTTCCAAGAAGTTGAGAATGTTCCCATAAATATCTGGAAGTAAGAGTTTTGTCCATTTTGAAAAATTCCCTATAGGTAATTTTGAGAATTAACCGAGATTTTTCCAAGTCAAGTTTCGCAATTTTTGAAACCATCGGCACGTCAGTAGGTGATGTTGGCCTCACGTGTGCCCATGCAAATGGTAGACTGATTAGCATGTATGATGTACATACGTCGTTATCGCGGGTGCAGTAACAAATGACATAAAGAGCACATATAACAGAATGTCTATTTGGTAGAAACGGACATATTCTGCCTACATCTATAAGCATCTAAGAAGCTCTTTACATGTGGAGAGTTTTCGCTAGCAAAGGTCTATAAAAATTTAAGGCATGTTTACAAAAACAACATAACTAACATTTTTGGCGGCTTTGAGTTATTGGTATCATAGTGGTCGTCTTAGAAGGAGCTACAAGTAGTCCAGAAATATTGACTAAAAATTACCAATTTGTCCAAAATCAGTCTTTAAAAATATACCCATTTTACAAAGGTAAATAATAAACCGTCCTAACGAAAAACCAAAGGTGCGACTAAAATGATTAGTCGTAAACGTACATGGCACAGTCGCAAATTTAGTATTTCAGTTAGTACGTTTAGTTAGTTTTTAGTAGGTTAGGTTAGTTTTCTTTCGGGGGTTTTATACCTACCCTTTTACAAGAACTACATATCTACATTATTTTTTACAAAAAGAAATAACTGTATGCGTTCACTTAAAAAACTTGATTTTAAATATGATACATACATGCACACTCTTTTTAGTAGGTTGTATAACTGGCAATTAAGAGCACAAATGTAAAAAAATGGAAATAAAAAAAATATAGATTGCACTAAGCATGTAAAGGTTGACGTATCCAGAATTCGTATCATGTGTACATCTTAAAAATGGGTGGAAATCATTCATCTCCAGAATCGTTGAAAAATATTACCCTTAAGAACATTTTATCATATATAATAAATTTTAAACTCGTACGTGTAGGCATAACTAAATGTTCCTCGAAATGAGTAACGCGTCTGTTATTGCTTGTTTTTCCTAATCTTTCTGTAGTGTCAAATCGTTTTTGCACCCGCGATAACGACGTATGATGATGTATGTCCCCAGTGGGGCTGTCATCGGGCGCATCGTTCTCGAGCGCGGAGGGCGTGGGCGGAGTCCCGGCGCGCTACCGCCACCTCGCGCGCCGCAACTACTCGCCGCAGGAGAACTGCAGCGGTACGTACATAAGGCATAAAGGGTAGAAACTCTTAGATGAAAACCACTAAGCGACCTGGTTCGACCCCTGGTGCCCCCGGCCTCCACCCAGTCCGATCCACTCAGTGTGGGCCGGCTAGCGACCTGGTTCGACCCCAGGGAACGCCACGGCCGCCCACCCGGTCAAACGATCGTTATGCCCAATAAGGGTCGCGAGTTAGTCAGCTTATAAAAAAAAACCACGAACTGGAAGACGCAGGGTCGGTCACCCACAGGATAGACCAGGCCGTAAGGCGATGGAGGCAAAAGCGTACGACCGTTCGTTGTGGGCCTTTGGGTGGACCAGAGGTCGGCAAACTTTTAAGACAAAGAGCCAGATGCCGGAATAATATCGAGCCGCGGTTCTCTGTCTCAGATTTTTCACTGTATACCAAAGTTTTGAGGGAAATTTGAAGAGCCGCAACTGACTTCAAAGAGCCGCATGCGACTCGCGAGCCGCGGTTTGCTGATCCCTGGGATAGACTATTCAAAATTGGACGTCTCCCGGGTTGAAATGAGGACGGTGTGCTCAGCTGTGTTGTTAACACACAAGCTGCGTCATGATGATCAAACTAGAACCAGCGGCGTCACCCCGGTTTTCTCTACACAAGGAGCGCTTTACTGATGTTGACCAGGGAGCGTACTTTTCGTGCCGATGACGTAAAAATGACGTCAGGCTACATAAAGCATGATTATTTTTAGGTTTTAGATTTATTTATCGTTACCGGAAATCACCGGTATCGTAAAAGCTATGAATTACTTTTATCACTACTTTTATTAGTTGGTGTCAATGGTAGAAGCCGTTTTATAAATCAAGATGTGTCTGCCTGTTTTATCTTATTTATTGCAACGGGAAATTGGAAACTACATATAACAGAAACGCATATTGATATAGAACGGACCGCATTCGGATAAGTATATGTCAAATCGCATATCCGATGAATATTTCCAATTTTCCGTTAAAATGAATAAAAAAAACAGACGTATACATTTTTACTTACAAAATGTTCTTTACCATTACGAATCAACGAAAGTAAAAAAGAGAATTAATTCATAACTTAAACGATACCGGTAATTTACGGTAACAGTAAATCAATGTAATACCTTAACTAAATCAAGTTGACGTCATTCGACGGCACGAAAAGTACGCTCCATGCTGATGACATTTCTTGAGGACTTTTCGAAGCTGTAGAGATGCTATAGCCTGTCAAGAGATAGGGAGTAGTTAGTGTGTCAATTTGTGGGCCAAGAAGTAGATCGTCACTATTTTGAAAAAAAAACTCGTATTTAAAAACGTCGTAGAGAAAAACGTCAAAGTTACATAGAAACTTGATATACACTTACTGCGTCTTTACTTGCAGTCAGTATCAGATACGAGATTTTTTAAAAGTAATGACGAAGATGCCAATTCGGATTAGGTGCAAGAAATTAAATTTTAAACTGTAACAAGTAATTAACAATTAAGAAGCAAAAAAGAAGAGAGTAAATTGGAAATCAGATTCGCTACGGTGTATTCTCCTTTTTCTAGGCCTGGAGGGTCGTTAGAGACGCGGGTTCGAGATCGCGCGAGACATATATTTTTTAATTTTTCGCTTTCAGTAAAGTATTTACACATATTATGTTGTTGCAGGATGCGGTTTCGACAGCACATCCCTCCGCCTGGACGAGCAGCTGGCGGCGCTGGAGTCGCGGCTGGAGCGGCCGCCCGTCCCCGCCGTGAGTTACCTCCCGCCGCGCGACGACCGCCCGCATGCCTCCTACTACTGACCCATAACACATGCACAGAACACCCGTACCTAGGGTTGCCAGAGTCAGGCATTTCATTCCAGGTCGCAAAATAACAGGGAAATATACGAAAATAAAATAGAAATAATAAATGGAAATAGATAGTTTCAGTATATCAAACACGCATGTAGGTACGATACCCATTGTACCTACTAGTAACATACTGAAAAAAAAACCGGACAGTGGAGAGGGTTCCGTACGTTCAAAACAATTTTGCTTTATTGCACAGACTTCCTATAGGTTTTCTGTAATCTATAGGTGTAGGACTAATTTTCCATATTTTTTTCAAAATTCTACGTCCAGTAGTTTCGGAGATAAGGGGGGAATGGTAAATTTTTGCCTATTTTCTTTAATAACTTCAAAACTATTGATATCAAAATTATAAAAAATATATATTTGAGATTCTCACAGTGAGCCCTTTTATTTAATATGTCACACGATATAGTTCGCTAACTTCTTCTTTTATTTTCTAGTTGGCCCCCCAAAAGTGGCCCCATGATTAAAATTAATATATTTTCGTGACATGTCCGTGTTTCGGCCATTAACCTTAATATATGTACCAAATTTCAACTCAATCGGATCAGTACTTTCGGAGCAAATTGGCTGTGACAGAAAGACATACACGTGTGATCCTGTAAGGGTTCCGTTTTTACTTTCGAGTTACGGAACCCTAACTAGAAGTAGGTATTCGAAATCCAGGACTATAAAGTGTAATTCCTGGACAACGGGACTAGAACAGTAATTCCGGGACAATCCTGGACTTCCCGGACATCTGGCAACCCTACCTGTATCTCTAGCACAACTGTGACACGCGACTCTTTGTCGCGCGACAAATGCTACCTATCTCTTTCCACTCAATATAGTGTGACAGTGACAGGTGACACTCTGTCGCGCGAGAAACAAAGTCGCGGCCAGTCATGCTAGACAGCCTGGTTGCAGAACCATTCATCAGCGTCAAATATTCCGTTAGGAAACTTGGTATCACTTTCCGATAGGACTCGCAATTTTCTTGCGGTTAGTAAAGGGCTTGTAACCTTACAAGGAGCATTCCATGAAAACATCAACTTTTTGTCCCTTACGAAACGCTATGCTATGCTACCCGAATAAAACTTATTAGCTGCTAAGAAACACTACCCATCTTAAAGCCAAGTTATAATATTAATATACTGACATTCAGCTTCCTAATTTTACATGTCAAAAGTATTAAAAATGTACTCTGGATGCTCCACAAGCCCTGTCGTGTGATTTGCAAAGTGATTTAATTTTATGAACGTTATTGCAACTGGGCATGATAAGAATTTTCCGAACGGGCTGAATTAATTAGTAGACTTAGAAAATAATACGAGCCAAGCATTACTATGTGGTAGACTAGTCCATTCAGCCTATTCTGGGGACCCTCATAAGGAAAGATTGAATTGTAAAGCTTAATCAAAAATATTTTTTTATTCAATTATTTGTCAATTTTAATGTGTCTAATCTGTGAAAAGAAAAACGTTATATTTACATTAATGTACGGTCTGAAAGTCAAAGTTGACTGTACTGTTTTCGCAACGCCTGTTTTGTTTGTGTACTATTATGATTCCAAAAACAGCGAAGACATTTTCCAATATATCAATAAATTAATTTCTCTATGAATATTTTGTTGACCGAGTCTGTTCTAATCTAACATTCCTTTGTAGCTTGGACACATTCCCTCACTGTCACAGCTTCGTTTTGTGTTCAGTGTGATTTTAGAAGACTTGACGCTATCGTCATCTAACGCTTTCTAACCATGCCTCATTGTACGACAGTCAGTTATTGAAGCAGGGGCGTATTTTGAAATTTTGCGCGCTGGGTTATAACACCCGCCCAACAGAGAGGCGCCTGGTACTCATATCGCGAGTTGGTAAATACTCCCCTAGACTTCTGTCTAAAAAAACACTCTTCTGAGTGTTTTTTCAAGTGTGTGTGCGTTCAAAGACTTTATTTATAAGTCCAATTTAAAAGCCAACTATAAAGTGTAATCATTTACAAGCACTTTTGATAATTACATTCCTCAACGTCTAGAAGTGCCAAACAGCAATGGCATTTTATTTATATCGATCGAGTGCTTTTTATAACCCGTAGTTAATTAATAAACCCCGTGGGACAACTAATAAATCTCGTGGCACAAGGAAGTCCTATGCCAACATAGTTTTCCTTTATTTATTGGCAAAACTTGTGGTGGCATAACACTTGAATATCTAAGTAATAAAACGTAATAGGTAAAAAAATCATAATAATACATAGGTTGATATTGCGCTAGCAATTTTATGGAAAAGTAGCTTTATAAATATTTAGACATTTGTTAAAAAAGTGTCATTAGTAATATCGAAAAGTAATAATAACGTGCCAATATTGTTATTAGAATCTCGAAAACGTTAATTAGTTCTCATCTCCACTAATCAGCATCCTAGTCTCGAAGTTGGTAATGGTTTTAATAAAGCTACGCTTTATATTAGCAAACTGGTTGTGTATAAACGTGACAAAGTTTGTTGAAGATCTGTACGCCGAGGCAAACTTTATTTAGGTGTTTTTAAGGTGCTTGAACAAAAGCGTGTCGTCACAAAATTATGCCAAAGTTAGAATAACATTGTTATATTTTGGACTCGAGTTTTTGTAAATTTTAAAGTGTGTGTTTTCTTTATAATTTAAGATATTCATGAACAATCGTTTGGATTAAATTTTAACTTCTGAGTTTTCGTAAACAAATTATTTATTATAGAATTAAGTTGTAAGTGCTAGTTTCGTGAGTGTTTTTAACTTTTGTTTGCTACCTTTTTTGCCTTTAATATTTTAAAGCTAAAATTATGGTACGTAAGCAAAACGTTGTAAGTCAATCAGATTGTAAAATATTTGGTACAATAAAAACGCCTTATATAAAACTGAAGCATCGCTTAAGAGGCTTAAAAGCAAGAAATATTTTAGATACTAATATTTTACTAATGCTAGATTGTATATAAACAAATATTTTTATAAGATATTTTGTAAGCACTGTATTTTGTCGTATTTTTATACAGAGCATGTATTAGAATAAACATATGTTTTGTTTGTTGTGGTTTTCTTTATGGCTTCCTAACCTAGATTACATTGTTTTGAAGTTGGAATATGTTTGAACCGTTGAGGGTTATTGTATTGTATTAGAGTCCCAAGTTCCAGAATGACCCTTTCGCCCAATACTACGCGACTCCAAGTTGTATTATACACTGTGTGAGCTTTATTAACATAAATTAATGTTTGCTTTTGTTCCGAATTGATGCTAGCGTTATAGCCCAGTGACCTGGTTGGCTGTAAAGTTACAACAATAACGCGATCGCGTTGAGGTTCTCGTTCTGATTGTAAGTATTGTATGTGTGCTGCTTAAATGATTTCTGCCGCGCTAGTCTTGTCCGTAGTAACTACACTAGCAGAGCCGAGCCTAGGAAATGTCACCCTTGTTTCGATGAAATAAGGTGCAAATCTTTGACAGCCTGGTTGTGATTACTACGGACCAAACTACGGACATTCGCTAATGCGCTAGAAACGTGATTTAATAAAACGGTAAATGAATTTGGAAACCTTTAGATTTAAATTTTTCTTTTATAGTAGTAAAATAGCTTCGTCCAGAATAATAATTATACTACATACTTATACTAAAAATATACCAAATAAGAATCAAGGTATAGTAAGAGGACACCATTTTTTAAGTTATCGCCAGTTTTTAGATATGTGACATTACTGAATAAAACGAGTGTTTTACATACGGAGTCTAATTTAGAACTATACAATCGGTACTCAGTACATTTTGTATGTAAGTATACGAGTATGTTATGTACTAGTAGGTATGCAGTTGAGAAAAAAAGTCGCAAAGGCGTTTACGGCCCTCGCTTACGATGGGGACTAACGTTGGCGACAATTTATAAGATTGCTTCGGAGACAAATGATACATATCCCGTTCCTTCTGCGTTAAATTGAATAATAATACAAAGGCATTGACACCGTTTTCGCAAACTAGGTCACAATTTTGTACTACTAGTTGGTGCTTTTAAATACATGGTGGTGTTCTTAAATAGAACATTACACAACTAGGGTGGTCAAACAAAGAAAGACCGAGATCGCAGATTGTGCGGCCCAAGCTGTAAGCGAGGGACGTAAATATGCGATCGAGGGCTTTCTTTATTACCTCCCGTGTTGTGTACATCATTTTATGTCTACACTTGTCCAGAAAGCGGCTTTTTCCGTACGCGTAGCGTAAAAGCCAATTTTAGGCCAGGTGTGGCATAAAATAAATAATAGTAAAACAAAAAAAAATGCCAAGGTAAATAAAACTTAACACAAAACTAGGACAAACACAGATGCCGCGTCCAAATTATTGTGACCATGTTATAACTTTCTTCGGCCGGTGCTTCCGTAACGAGGTAAGAATTACTAATTACTTTTAATTGAGTTTGTGTTTGACTGTGCTCCCATTGTTCCATTGTAATAGCCGATTAACACGATAATGTTTCCTAATCAATGTCTTTTACACTTTGTTCCAGAAGAAGCTAGATTTTATCTCCATTTTTTCCCGTCACTGTGATGAACAGTTTAAATTATTTGCATACTTATTTAAGCAAAACGATTTAAAGCTCTTTTTGTTGACTACTCGATATTTCATTTGAGAGTATATTCTAGGTCACTAACATTATAATGCAAATGTAATGTAGTGACCCGGAATATTTGCTCTGGAGTGTAATACACTGAATAGAGTAGGTACACCAATGTTGTAAACAGATTGATCATGCAATATAAAACTAAGCAATCTTCCTACCAATGAATGTTATAGTTCATAATAGAGAATAGTGTTAGGTACGCGGAGACTGAATTAGTGGGTCATAAATCGAGCGTTTCAACCGCCTCACTTCTGTGGACATATTTTTGTCGAGATCCCTGCAAATGTTTGTGGCGTTTTAATCGATTTGGTAGTGATCCCGGATTTCTAATAGTCTGATATCCCATTAAAATCAGCAGGGATTTCGACAAAAATGTGTCGACAGAAGTGAGACGGTTTAAACGCTCAATTTATGACCCTTATCACTTGAAGGAATATAGTTAGGTGGTCTTATAAATTAATCTCCAAATTTCACCATATTACCGGCCTTCACAGCGCGGTCTCTGCTGTTTCCCCGGCCTGGGCACGGTCGGCGCCCGCGGCACCAACGGCCGCGGTGAAGAGGCGCTGCTGCTGGAGAGGCAGGGTCGAGCGTCGCAGCAGACGCGCTCGTCGAGTCTGCCGCCGCCGCCGTCGGCTCTGCCGCGCCCGCCACGGAAACCTTCGGCGAGGACAACGAGATACGACCGGCTGGAACATAGGGATAATAGGAAGGTACGTGTGCCATTGCTGGTCATTGACGCTAGGGACAGGATCGCGCATCGGTTCAGACGCGCTCGTCCAGTCTACTACTGCCGCGCCCGTAGCGGAAATCTTATCATACCATCCATCGACTGTCAGTGTGATACCATTGACTGGAACGTACCTATAGGTATAATGGAATGTACGTGTGACATTGCTTGTGATTGATGGTGGAGAGGCAGGGCCGTGCGTCACAGCACACGTGGTCGTCGAGTCTGCCGCGCCCGCCTAGGAAACCTTCGGCGAAAACTCTGAGATATGATCGGTTGGAACATATATAGGGATAATACCTAGGAAGGTGATCGTTGATTGATAACACGTATTCGTCGACTCTGTCGCCCGTCGTGGAATGTTTTGCCGTAGCAGTCGTAAAATTTCAGGGGGCATGTATTCGATCTATATAAGCACCTACAAAAGACGCGATTCAGATTTTTCTGATCCTGACTGGAACTACAAGCTCTGACTTACCTATCTTAACTTAGTGACAGCTTACAACCCTGCAAGAAGTGACACATAGGAACCGAGTATAAGTCTAATTAAGTTATAATCCTCTTAACAAAACTAAGTAACTAGGTCAAGTCAGCATTAAATAGGCACAAATATGTGTTAAGATGTATCTCACGATTTGAATGGTAGGCAAGGCACAGATTATTTGATGGTGACTACTTACTTAAGTAAATGAAAAAATGTCTGCGCAATGCATAATAAATCGGCCATAAATTAGCCATGTGCACAAATACTCAATATGGGCACGAGGCGCGGTCATTCACTCACTACTGCATTCTGTAGGTATAATAGATTAAGATAAGATAAGGCCCACACGCGGCACATATCCGATTCGGATGCAATCTCGCTAATTGAACATCCGGTACCTACTTATACAATATATGTACATCACATCATAATATCAAAGTTATATAAAGTAAGTATATATTTGGATATTGCTTGACATTATTTTAATGGAAAAGGTTATCGACGTTATCGTAGTTAATTATAGCCGCTCGTGTCCAAAATACCGCATTCCCGAAATACCACATTTTTCAAAAAACCAGATTTTCGATTTATGAGATTCCTGTCTTACCACATTCCCGTTACAGTAGATTATAAAATCGTAAGTTACTCAAGGATCTAAATCACTTTGTTGGGTGTGTAATTTTGGGAATCTTGTATACGGAGAATCTGGTGTATCGAGAATCCGGTATTTTAAAAAAAGTGTATTTTAGGAATGCGGTATTTTGGGAATGAGCGATTATAGCGATAGAAAAATTGGAAACTGCGCACTTTCACGTGTAGGTAATAGTTATTTAAGTAATGGTAACTTTTTCACAAATGTGGCTGTTTTGAATAATTAACATGGTATATAAAGGTATATAAAGTGTAATAAGACTATTATGAACTTAATTAGCATAGCAATACGAGTAAATGTTCTCTTTCATGACCGTGAAAGGTGTGTAAGAATTATCTATCTATATGTCTCTATTTATCGTTAAGGAATTCATTTTACGGAGTAGTCTATTTCAACATTATGCAGTACAATTGACATCTTAAAAGTCCGGTAAGGACGAAATACCTGCTTATAATTGTGTAATTTACTGTTGTCCTTGTATTCATATCGTTACCTAAATCAATGAAATTACAGGCTTTATCAAACGTTCGATACACAATTTAACTAGGCAGGAAATTAGTTCTTTATCGAGTAACGAGTTGCGGTTATCTCACCGGCGTATCTAAAATATTTGTTGTGACATTAGAGTGGTAAGCAGAATCCGGTGATAAATGCAAAACAAAAAGCCATCATGGGTAGACGAAGAGGGGTAGAAGTAGGTTCTCATCAGGGAGGAGAGCGGTATCATAGTCTCGTGTGAAATGCCGTCATTACTTTCGGTCACTTTAGTTCGATACACAAGTTCACATAAGGACAGGATGACCCGAGTCATCCTTCCCGCTGGTCCGCTGCTCACTCTGAGCAATCAGCGCAAAGTCAAGGTGGCCCTGGCCAAACGACCTGGTTCGACTCCAGGTTTTCAGCCCCCACCTAGCCCGATCATATCGAGGTGGACCGGACAACGTGACCTGGTTCGACCCCAGACACCCCGGCACCAACCCAGTCTGACCTAACTCAGGGTGGTCCGGCTAGCGACCTGGTTCGACCCCAGGGAACGCCACGGCCGACCACCCGGTCCGACAATCGCTACGCCCTTATGTGTTGCGAGTTTGTCAGTTACTAAAAAAAAAAATGATGAATGAATGATAAAAAATAGATTCGTATGAGCTTCCTTTAATAGAAACATGAAAATGGGTCAATAAGGGTGTACGTAGTTAGTACATTTTATTTCCATTCTGTTCCATACGGTTACGGCTAGTTTTCCGCATCTCGACGTCTGATATGCGCCTAATTTTTGCTCGGTTAGTTAGAAGTTAATGTAAATCTGATTCCAGGACTCGGACGGCTCTGGCTCCATCGCGTCGACTGCGTCACGCAGCTCCCCGCTACCCTACGACACGGTCCGCAAGCTCCCCTCCGTGCCCACGTCGGCCTCGCTGCCCGCCGCGGAGTCCCGCGAGTCCCTAGTGAGGCCTCGCGACTCCAGTCTGCCCTCGCCGTCCAAACTCGCGGTGTACGCGGCCGCGCGGCGAAGGTCCGCGGAGTCCGCGAAGGATAATAAGCGGACGCATCATTACCGAATTCAGTTCTAGTCATGAGACAAGGTTACTGGTTATACGTTGGTAACTTAATTACAGCTGGACAACAGCATTGTGCTTTGAGCAACCATACCTACTCTTGAAAACGAAAATTAAGTTTCACGGTGTAAGGTTTTACACGACCCACAACTTTGTTAGGTTAGTCCTATCTATACAGTACTATACTCGTTTGATCAGATGGGCAGGCGTTAAAGTTTTGCGTAATCCGGTCAATATAGTTATATGCTTGCATGTTCAATAAGTAATATATCTTGTGAATTGAAGATGCTGCAATAGTAATATAACAAGGTTGAGATAAGTTAGCACTCCATTTGTATGCGACGTCATATAAACTACGTGAGAAGTTTACATAATCGTATAGTAACTGTGGGAGATTAGTCCGAGCGTACAGTTTAGCACACAGTAGTGTAGTGTTTATCGACAATGTAAATCAAATGTATCTTTCTATTAAGTGCATATTGCAAAAGTGGATAATAAACACTACTAGTACGGTTTGAAGGTGCAATTTATCCAACGTTTTGCACATACTCATAATATGTTGTGCGGTGAAATTAACGAAAAATTGTAATATATAACGTAACGCACGAATGATTTGTAGAGTTTCCGAAATATTTGTGTGTTTGTCTTCTAATTGCCGACTATTTAGTTAAAACGAAAACTTATTACACGCGAAATCACATTGAAGTAAGATTTCATGTATAATTTATTATACTCGTAAACAGAACTTACGATATTCACGACCTTAAATGTCTGAGTGATTGCGTAGGTTTAATTTCAATTTCGATGTACCACTTTAGTATATTACCTACGCACCTAGGGCGGTAATAAAGAACATTCCAGATCGCAGGTAGTTTCGCACAAGTCGAATGCGAGGGCGGTAATCACGCGATTTGAAGCTTTATTTATGGTCGCCCTTGGTGTGTACACAATTTCATCTCTTCCCTTGGCCAGGAAGTGGGAGTTTCTGTCCGCGTAGCGTTTACGAGCCAAGGTGACGAGAAATTAATTATCATGCATTTAGTGTGACATAATTACTTCATTATATATACTTAACACAGTGGTGGGAAAGTACGACCCGCGGGAGAATAGAATTCGGCCCGCCGACGGTCCTTCGAAATAAATAAATAAATATCGGGGGACATTCCGACACAAATCGAGCTAGTCCCAAATTAAGCAATGCTTGTACTATGGGTACTAGACGACGATATACGATGGGTATATAGATAAATACATAATTAAATTAACAGAAAACATCCATGACTCGGGAACAAATAGTCGTGCTCATCACACAAATATTTGCCGTTATCAGGATTTGAACCCGGGACCTCTAGCTTCCTAGGCGGTGGCACTCCCACTGAGCTAAACGTGTCGTAATAAGTATGTATGTAGTACCTATATCACACTATAATACAGTAATTTTTCTTCCTACAAAAGGTACATCACGCGCTTGAATGTGTGCGTGCCGTGTACGAACGCACTACAAGCAAAGTTTTAAGAATGCGTAAGAATGCTCCATTATGGATCGCACTCACACAGACGCGCTATTGTGCGTCTGTGTGAATACGTGTCGCGCGCTCCTAAACGGCCGAAGTTGGACTCCTTGTTTTTCTTTATACTTTGCCTATATGGTCCGGATAGTAACAAAATTAATTATTTGCTAAAATCCGGCCCTCATCTCAAATATCTTAAATTTTCTGACCCCCCATGAAGAAAGTCTGTCCACCACTGACCTGACCTGGCTCAAATATATAAAACCTGTGGACCTACTTAGTTGTGAGTTTAGTACCTATCTAGTCTCAGTCACATTATTTAGACGAACATTATTAACAAGAAATAATAATGTAGTAATCCGTTCATATGTAAGGTTTTATACATCTAATTATGTTTAAGTGATGAGAGAAAAAATATGTTAACTATTAACTGTAGTTTTGTCGTAAATCCTACAGTATTTGATCATGTTGCTTTCTAGTCTATAGTCAGAGGAGCTAATGATACCATCTTATTTGACAGACTCGATGGTTTCGTTTGTACGTTGACTAAATCTGTATCCCACACCTTGACTGTCCACATATAGAAAGGGCAAGATAATTGCTCACATAAAACACATTTACAATCTGGACAAAAGGTATGACCAATAATAAGCCTAGCCAGTAAACTATTCTACAAAAAGCTCGGTAAAAATCGTTGCATCTATTTCGGTAGGAAATTGTTTGTATCACGGTACTATCGGGTTAAGGGGTAAATGTCTGAGCTGAAAACGATTTCACGAATCTTTGAGGTTTTTAACGTTAATACAATCCCAATAGGTACATCAAAGAACTCGTGAATAAAAGCTTTGAGTATGGACAGCGCTGTCTCTGTCGCAAAATGGGAATCACGTTACTCCAATAAAAGAACATTCTGATGGTTTACAGATACATAATATCATCAACTGTATGATGTTTGAGGTAAGGGACAGGTAAAGTAATGTCCCTTATACCAATTGAACTTACAGTCGACGATGTTTTATACCTATACCTAATCCTTATAAGCAGGGGCGTATTTACCCTAGGGCCATCCGGGCCATGGCCCGGGGCGCCAATCTGCCAGGGGCGCCAATCGGCCAGGGGCGGCATAGCCGATTGCCTTTTGTTCTGGTTTTGGCGCACTTCAACTGACTTTTACTTCTCATCTTTTTTATTTTATCAAAAATAAGGTCGTAAGTTAATGTTCGTCAATACCTACGGAGTGCGTCTGTTATTAAAAACATACGGCGTGTTAAGTACAATAAGGATATGCTCTGAATAAGGGCGCGGGCAGGGCGCAAAGTGAAGAGGGGACGGTTTCTCAATATTGAAACCTATTTTACAAAACAACGAATAATCCAGTAACCTTGTCACCTGAAAGTACGGGGTACTTTGCGCCAATCCAGTAGTTCTAATTTTTTGCAGACTTGTTTATAATGTTGAATGAATAATCTAAATTTGTGACATCGAGCGCCAAACGCAACTTTGTCAACAATCGAAAAAACCGCGAAAATTTCGGTTTTCAGATTTTGGCGATTATAACCCTAAAGGACTAGTTTTTGATAGTACCTTCTCAGGACGTTTCTAAAGTACACAAAATTTCCTACAATATGAAATAATAAAATTAAGCTTGTCAAAATTCATAATTTTTCGAACTTCGCAATTTTTGGTGAGGACATTGGGCTGATCATCATCACTGCGATCGGCACAGCACCGCCCTTCCAAGAGGGCTAAAATAACTTAATTTATTGATTTAGAATAACTCAATTTACTCAATTTTTTTTGTTTCTTTTTCTTTGTTATTCACTTTGTTAACTAACTAATTAACAAATAAACCTAGTAACTTTTGTTATCCTTATCTTTTTTATTTCATTATGCGTAGCTTAGCTTATCATTAAGAATCATGGTCAAAATTCATTCAGAACGACAGAATATTGCAAAAAATTGCGAAGTTCGAAAAAATGATAAACTTTGAAAGGCATTATTTCGGAAACTATTGGTCTAAAGAAACAATTCTAGTCTCATGGGCATTGTAGCAAATTTAGTCTACTTTAAAAACGTCCTGAGAAGGTACTACCTAAAAGTAGACCTTCCCAAATTTTTACGGTTTTTTCGATTTTTGACAAAGTTAGGTTCCGCTCTCAAGGCAAAGTATAAAGACGAACAAGTGGTCCAATTTCGGCCGTTTAGGAGCGCGCGATACGTATTCACACAGACGCGCGATAGCTCGTCTGTGTGAGTGCGATCCATACTGGAGCATTCTTATTTTTTTGCTTGTAGTGCGTTCGTACACGGCGCGCACACATTCAAGTGTCCCAAGCCATGTATAAAGTTACTGGATTATAAGTAATGAAATCATCCTTAACGACTTTGTAAACAAATTATTACACCGCAAAAAAAATCAAGTAGAAGTTATTAAAAATTTTGTATTTTTTATTTAATTTTTTTTTTCCTTGACTTCTGGGGCGGCGAAACATTATTGGCCCGGGGCGCCAAATTTCAAAATACGCCCCTGCTTATAAGGGACGTTAAACGTTTTAAAGCTCCCGACGGTAGCCGATATCTTCAAATCAAATTATTTATTGGTGTTCATTCCACGTTTTTATCACTGAAATATACTTCTGATTTATTGAAGCGTTCTTTTATTTTTGTCCTAATTGAAGTGCATTCGAACCTTCGTTTGCGAGATAGCGTGGGATGTTTCATGATAGCATCTTCTTAGTAGATAAGTCGAAAATATGTACTTATCTTATGTTGCCAATTAGAAAAAATCATGTATTGAACTTATTACGTAAATATATATTTTAAGTATTCTCATCTGGATTCTATCCGTTTATCGTTGTAAAACCAAGTCGCAGAGAAAATTCAGTCGCCTTTATCGAAATCAATGATACAACTTGTTATAAAATATTGGAAATTACTATGCCAGTGGGGCGTGTGATTTCGTTCCAGTTATAAATAGATAGTGTGAAGAGTCTAGTCGCATAATGGTGATAACAGGAAAGGTAACTCAAACGACATAATGACATAAATGTGAACTTAACACTTTCGCGCGAGCACCAATCAATTAAGCGTTGTTAAGCCTACATTTTCGACGTCTATAGACGTTGCTCGCGCGAAAGTGTTAAAAGGAGTTGAGAGGAATAGATACAATTGATGCCATTAAGAAAAGACATATCCACTATCCAACCATCCTTAGAACACACTATTCAGTATCTATCTGCTGATTTTTGTCGCATAAGTAGTGTTGCCGGAGTTTATTTTAAACAGCATAGACACAAATGGTTTACATGAAAGTTGACTGTATTTTCACTTTGTGCTTTTATTAAGACAATTGCCCAGTTTCGAAACAAATGCTTAATAGGAAATATCGTATGCACAATTCAGCCTTGATCTTGACATTCGCGCGCGAAATGAGGGCGAGGCGACTCACGCGCAGCGCAGGACTAGATCCGGACAACTGGCTCAATTGCGCTTAGTTTTATTCATTCATTGATATTATCGTGACGCAAGTAATTAGGCTTGTGGCCATTTGGTGCGGTTAAGTAACCATGGACAGTGTGCGTGTGGAAATTAGTATTATTGGCGGACACAGATTGAATTAGTGGGGTTCTATTAGAATGCGATTAATTGAACGCCGCATAATAAGAAAGGTTGATTATGATTATTAGAATTACTTTAATAGTCCACCTACTAACCTAACCTATTCAAGATTCTCGAGCCACAATGACGGTTTTCAGAAATGATAAATCCAGCGGCTGCCAGCTCAGTGGTAAAAGGTCTTTTGGACAGCAGTGATCCGTTTAACGAAGCTGCAAGTCTAAACTATTAAACGATTAATTTTACAAATCTAAACTAGCAACATTGATCGAACCAACCAATGGAGTTGTGGTATTTGGCCAATGTTGCTAATTTAGACTTGTAGCTTCGTGAAACGGGTCCCACATATAAGATTTCCACATTTACTGTCAAAAATAGCTTTCGCCATCTGTCCAAGCTTCGCAAGCATAAATTCGCATTTATGATTTCTGAAAACCCTCATTAAGCTTGTTACGTAGTGACCGGTTTCACGAAGCTACAAGTTAAAATTTTGCAAGTGTAAACTAGCAACATTGGCCAAATATGTGCCACAACACTGTTGGTTGGTCTGAACAATGTTGCTAGTTCAGCCTTGTAAAATAAAATTGTAATTTGTAAAATGAAGTCCTTATTCTTTGGCACAGGTGATTCTATCATAGCATAAATACTCATTAGTCTCCCAAGATGTGTGGCTATTTCAGAGGATGCTTCCTTTACCTAATAACCGTGTGGGCCTGAGGTACGGCTTCTAGTTTTTCCTGGTTTTTAACCTATTTCAATAACCACATTTTTATTAATAAAAATACCGCGAACTAAAGTGCATAAATCCTTCATTTTTTGTACCCAGTAACACTCGCCTTATCAATTCGACCCGGGACAGTTTTTCTATTTGTTAGTCTATTCCAACTTTACACATGTGTGCCATATTGCTTAAGTGTATGTATGTTTGTATTTTTGTCCCCGCATATCTCAAAAACTATAAGTCGGATGGCAAAAAAAAAATTGTTGGGCTAGGTAACTTAGGGCATTGTGCAAGTCTCATCAAAATCGATTCAGTAGTTTTTGCGATAGAGTGTTAATAAGTGTATATCAGTTACTAGGAAAACATGTCGTTGGTTTAACAGGGTTAATAAATGATTAAGTAGGTAATTCGTTTCAGTTACAATTGAAGTTAAAAGAATGAAGAAATAAAAAAGTAAATAAAAAATATCCACCTCAGAACTCCGTCATTTATAAACAGATGTTTTAAATGGGTAGGGACTGTACCAACACAAAATATTTTTTCGAAAAGTTGCAAAAATAAGCTATACTAACTTACAAGCGCTTCTATAGATGTTTTAAATGCTAAAAAACTGAAAATAAACAGACGTACGAGAACAATGACGTCATGACGCTATATTTCATAGAAACTGCATATTATTATCTGACCATAATAACTATAATAAGATAAGTATCTGATTTGATCTGTTCGGAAAGTACCCACTTGAAAAGGTAGGTCCAGATTGATTTAATATTTTTCAAAATCCTGTTTTGATGATGGGATCTATGTGGAATTCAGGGAACCCACTAGGTTATTAAATAATGGAATTATAAGGAACGTGCACAACGAAGGGGCCGGCTGCCAACTGGTGCCGCCAAACCGAATTTTGTACTGTACTCTATCATGCTGGGGCCACATTAACGGGAAACGTTATGATCACGATGAAGGACGATTAACGTTAGTGTTATCAATCAATCTATCGACGTTAGTGTAGCCCAAAGAGTATAATAAGTGTGTAGCCACAACTTACATTGGTTATTGACATATAACCGGTTTTTGATAAGTTTCCTTTACTGTCCGCATGGCGTATCTATTTTCGATTTAGGGCTGCCACCTCTGCACGTTCCCTATTTCGACATACGGCAGGTCCATAGAAATAATGAATACCTATTTTAATAAGTTTGGTTTCATGGTATGTGTAATAATTTATCTTGGCGCGGTCAACCCGTATACTCCGTATTGACTCCTCACCGAGCGAGAATTCTATACATTTTTCCTCTTATTTGCAGTCCATTCAGACACAGAATGAGTGGCTAGCCCGCAATAATATTTTTATTTTCTCATTTATTTTTAGAGTCTCTGACAAGATGGGGACAATGGGGGGTCGGCTAAATATAACAAATCGATGCTTGGAAAAGTTGGAAAAAGGGGCAGGTAATTAAGTTGTCAGGTCTTTCAGAAGTGCGACAGCTTAGCGATATTAACCCTTAAATGCATTATTTTTTTATCGTTACCAAAAAAAAACAACAAACAATGTGGCTACCTAATGGTGTAATAAACACTAGAAAAATATAAAAAAAATCTATAGCAAGTTTTTGGGTTATTTTTGCACTAATAATCAAATGTACGATACAGCGTACACTATGCATTCCCCGCAAAATCAAAAAGGTAGCCCGTATACACGGCCTAACCAACCAAACCAAAATGTTGGTTGGTCTGAATTAAAACCTTTTCGGAAATATATGCTTGTATTGTGTATATATATATTGTGTGTATTAACACGTAATGAACATAACATAATATCACGCCGTTTCCCTCACGGGGTGGCAGAGCATCGAAGGTGCAATAGTTGTACCACGTTTCGCGTTGATTTCTTGGTCTAAGTTATGATATACGACGAAACAGTGACAGCTTGCGAGCCCATGGCCTACATAGTTTACTTACTCTATCCCTCTATAGACTTACTATCTGCACGGGAAGATATGCAGCTGGCACAGTCTATGTTTTCCCTTCGCTCCCAGACTTGCACGGGAGTCCACGTAATTACACTTTACAGCTAGGTAATGTTTTTATGCCACACCTGGCCATAAAGTGGCTTTTTCCGTACGCGAAGCCGCTTGCAGCTCGGGCCGCAAACTTCTGCGATCTTGGCCTTTCTTTGTATTACCACCCTAGTTGTGTAATGTACTATTTTTTTCAGTAGCTTTTAATTTTATCAATGAATAATGCCATCAGCCACAGAAAATTTACTAAAAAAGTTTTGAACTTTATGTAATCTTAAATTAAATAACATTAAATCAAAGATAAATTCCTCACAATTCCTTCCTTTAGTTGTTTATCTAATTAATAAGAAATGTGAAATAAAATAACCTACTACTAACATCAAAATCATGTGCGACTTAAATTATTTAGCAAGAATAATTTCGATACTGCTAATAGAATTTTAAAAGTGCTGGGAGTGCATAATGTACGCTAGATCGTACATGTTCAAATATATAAATACTAGCTGAAAACCCGGCTTCGCCCGGGTAAAATGTAAAAAATTACAAACCCCATTTAACCCTTTCACCTCGTCAGAAATAGCATTACCAAGAATCTCTTTAGTTAGGTACATTTTGTTATTTATCTTTCGAAGCCTTTTATTTTTAACCGACATCTAAGAAATGTGGGTTCTATATGTAGTTATGTTTTGTTGAAATTCAGGGAACTTCACAAACATTTAATATATTAGGTATGTAATTTACATATCAAAGTTTACTTTCAAATATCTGAAATAATAGATTCCGATTCAAAATTTTACCCCTTTTGGAGCCAAATCCCATTTTTTTAGTCTAATTATTAATGTCCCACTGAAGGGTAAATCTATCCCGCTTGCAATGGTTCTGGTCCAAAGGACCACCCAGACCAGCCGTTAAAAAATACGTCTAGGTTCTAGGTTGTCCTGCCATTTTCACCGTGGCATGCTACGTCCTCGCCACCCAGCCTGTACCTCGGGCTCACCCCACCCCAACATGGTCTAAATTTTTAATTTAAGCCCTCGTCCTTGAATTACAAAATATGACAGCCGTCCCGATTCCGAGCTAACTTTGGACAGCCGTTAAGAAATGTATTCAGGTCGTCTCACCATCTTCGCCGCGGCCTGTTCTAGCGTCGTCGGACTGGCCATATAGTTAAGTTGGTGTTTTCCAGTTTTCCTAGCCGCCGCGGAGCCCCCACGGGCCTGGCCCCCGGCTTGTGGTTGTTGTTATTGGGCCCCGTACTCGTGGGAAGTCAGGGAGCCCAGTCCGGTCCTGTCCATTCAGCATGTCGCACCTACTTCGAAGCCAGTTTAGCCCGCCTATTTGGATACATACTACAGACGTGGCCGGCCTAGTCTTACTTCAACCTAAGGGGTTAGCATCTACATCATCAATGCAGATTGCGGTGCGCAGCGTGGTGTTCCGAACTCTGTCGGTTTTTTTTTTCACTCCCAGCTTACTACGTTGGGTTTGATTGCTGCGTGCGTGATTTGACAAACCTTAAATTTTGTTTTATTAATTTTACCATGTTCTTCAAAAACTACGGACTCATCTTATGGAGGTAAAATTAACCGGCATCCTCTATGTTGCTTCCCGTAGGTAGAAAAAAAAATTTCGAAAACCTTATTTCAACGTTCCTATTCCTACCTCAAACATGAAAAAAAAAACCGGTCAAGTGCGAGTCGGACTTGCGCACCGAGGGTTCCGTACAAACTCGTAAGTAGATGCGTGAAGAACTTAAGAAAAACTGTATGGCGGTTAGTTTAGTAAGAGCAAATAAGTATTTGTTATGATTTATTCTAAATTTCTAAAAAATATCACTTAATACAATAGCACAACTTGAAATTTTCAACCTCCCATTTCGGCCCCCTAAAAAAAGTAAAAAAGGTATTAGAATTTTTTTACGCCCAGTAGCTCAGGTTAGCGACTTTTAAAACTATTCCAATTTTCTAATCGATTGCATCAATAGTTTAGGATATCTGACTGTGAGAGACGGACAGACAGACAGAGCCGCACCATAAGGGTTTCTTTTGTACCATTATGATACGGAACCCTAAAAACATTGAGACCTGCATCCTCAAGTTTATCTGTATTATGGTCGAATATTTCAAACGCCTGGTTAATTTTGTGTTTTCACCTAAATCATAAACATTTATTTTCACTTTTCTGTCTTTGTACTAAAAACGGGTATAATTTAATGTGTTTTTTTAAGTCAGAATAAATTTAAGAAAACTTAAAAGCTACCTACAGAGTTTCGTCCCTAACTTACAACTTCACCTTCAGAGGGATTAAAAAAAATGTGCCTATTCCTTTTTTTTCGTTTAGAAATTTATCTGACACCTTCGCCCACGTTTGTTACTTTTTCTTGGGTTATGTTTCAATAATATTGTACAATATTATTGCCAATATTATTACATTATTTTTCAATTATGTCAGTAAATTATTAATTATATTCCCGTTTAAAGATTGTTTTCTTTGAAATAAAATTATGGAAACGTATGATTATTCTAATTAAAATAAAAAACGGGTTTCTTACCCATGCCAAGTATGTACAGCCGCGCCCGCAGTTATATTATAGTCGCATGCTACGTACCCCTGCACTAAACTGTGACAATTTCCGAACGAACTCGAATTGACGCAAGCAAACATGGCCGACTGTTTTTGGTATTATTCGAATTATTTTACATCTTTATACGCTTATTTCTCCGTTATACGAATTTTGCGGTTGTCGATTCGAAAGTGTTATTTTTTAACACTTTAATTTTTGAGGCGCTTTTGGTTCAGGTCTACCGTAGGGCCCGGCTAAATTATTAATATAGATTGTTTACTTTCAGAGAGAGAACTTTATTAAATTTAGTAGGTAAACGTAAAATCCTTATGATACGAGTTACAAAATTATAATAAATAATAATTACTTATTTAGTTAAAAACCGCCAAACACACTCAACGAAAACCTTCAATATTTAACTTTTTCTAAATTGCCGCCATTTTGCTTATAAACACTTATAATTTTTATTAATACAGTTATGCCAACAAATCAGTATTAAATGTGAAAATGCGTTAGTTTTCCTTGTAAAATCAGTCTTAAGAACATAATACATATATCTAGTTTTCAAATACTATGTTTTGGTTATGTACGATGCATCGTAAACCATGCATTTAAGGGTTAAGTTAAGAAATCGCCGTTCGTTGATCCTTGTACAAATCTAATAAAAAGCTCAACCAGTTAATAATTGTACATTATGATACAAGTAGGCTATGTTGGACCAGTTGTCCAGACTAATAAATGACCAATGCCTACGAACGAGTGTCATAAGACATTTTTCAACACACTGGCGAATAAAAAATAATACTTATCATTTAGAACTTCTGTTTTTGTATTTATTTTGTGGGTTATCTAACAACACCTCTTGGTGTAGTGCGGGGCGCGCGCTGATGTACGCGGTCTCGGCACTGTTATTATACGGCGGTATTTCGTCGGTACTATTTGGGTATTATTTATTGGCAGCATCAGATTCTGGATATCTTTATGGTGTACGCCAGCTTGACACCCTGTAGCGTACACCGTGAACACGCCTTATATTTCAAAAAGTTTAAGGGTACTATTTTGTTCACTTAGGTGTTTCGTCGGTACTATTTGGGTATTATTTATTGGCAGCATCAGATTCTGGATATCTTTACGGTGTACGCCATCTTGACGGTCACAGGCATCATGACATTCACAAGGAATAATAATAATTGCCGCGAAACATAATCGCGGAGTGACGTACGCCTGCCAAGAGCCTAAAAGTTTCGAGTCGAATTTTATATTTTTTTTCGTTAAACAACTAGCTAAGTAGAAAGTACCTAGCCATTACCTTAATCGACACATTGTTTCTTTTAGAACGGAGGCGTAACTATGTCGAGCTCGGATTTTCTTCGTAAATGCCTGTTGTGAAATTATAACTCTTCATAATTTAAGACATGAGTGAACTTAAACGATAAATCGTTACGATTCAATTTTAAGACTTAAATTGACGTGTTAGGGTATGTTATAGCTAAGCGACAGATTACGATATAACACCTTCCTTTTCTGCTTCGCTGCAGCACGGATGAGCAATCGGCGATAAATCGCAACAACGTGCGAATTAGGTGCCCGACGATATTATACTGGAAGAGGTATACATAAGTATGTAAACATTAAACATTATGTAGGTATAGACAGAGGTTCCAGAATTCGAAGAAGCACCGATACTTACATCTAATCTTGCCAGGTCCATATAGTTTTCTCAAAATAGGGACTTCGTGCAATAAAAACTCGAACTTTGGTGTTCCATATCAGGACACCATATATAAAGATTTGAAGGATACGTATAAAATACGAACGACTCATATTTATGACCACTTGCAAGAGCAACGCGGAAGAAACAGGTGTAATTGAGGGTGACTACGACATGAATTCGGCTGCCCCATATCAAAACCTAGCGAGTGCTCCAGATTAAATTTTAAAAAGGACTTAAAAACAAAAACATAAAGATGTTTTTAAGCTCTTTTTTAAAATTTGTCCAAAGCACTTACGTGTTATTCTTCAGAAATATATCTGCGGTCACCTTATTCCTCAAGCCCTTTTTCATACTAAATTTACCTACGGAGACAGAGGAATAAGTCGCAGACATATTTCTGAAGAATAACCCTTACTAGGTTTTTTTATATGGGGCAGCCGAATTTCTCTGGCCTTTTACTTGACACTAATTTTTTAACACATTAATAAGATCGTCTGAAAATCGGGAACTTAGGCGTCTCAATCAAGGGATAAACGGGACACGCCTACAGACCCCTGAAAATCGGACGTCCCGCTCAAATCAGGATATTTGGTAACTCCAGATATACCAGACCTGCCTGAATAAGTAGAGGATGAGGTATTGTCATACTCTGGTATATTTAGATAACGCGAATGAGTTGCTTTGTACAACTTTATTCATCTAACTTTAGATGCATCTCCTGTTCATGTCGCTTACACTGTTGCACGTGCCCTTCAGTTACAGTTGCAGGGTTTATATTTATAAATATTTTATAATTCAGATTATTCATTTTTAGATTATACGCAGACTAATCTACATTCGAAACAAAATCACGGACGGCTAATAAATTCTCGAATACTAAGTGTGTCAGAGAAGCAATAAGAAATATTCTCTGCTCAGAAGGACGCATCAGATGTTTTTTATTAGCAAGAAGACCTAGTTTGCAGCACGGTAGAAATAATACAAGTGAATGATCAGATTCATAGGTCGCAAAAAGCCTTGCAGATTCTAAACTACATTCGATAGCAAGTTAGCTCAGTGAAGTACCCGTTGAATGGCCGGCCTCGGGCACACCGGTACCTATCCAAACCGGTCGCGGGCGATTTTTTGCGATAGTGTGCGCAGCGCACACGCAATCATGTAATCGTAGGTGATCGCGGAGCCGCCTACTTTCGTTCGATGTTCCCGTTTCGATGATAAGCTGAAACTTTGTTAAGACGACAGTCAGGTTTTATAAAAACAGCTTCATACCAAACAAACTAAAAAAGGGGCACCTCGGATTGGCTGACATAATCTTCATCAAACAAAGCAGTTATCTAATGAAGAACCGCACCTTAATCAAATAAAACCGGTCAAGTGCGAGTCGGACTCGCGCACCGAGGGTTCCGTATAAACTAATAAGTAGACCAACCTTACGACTAACAGCAACCCTGCCTTAAACCGGCTTTAGCCCTATTCAACCAGGAAAAATCTTAACAGCGCGATGCAGCGTATGCTACAGCGACATCTATTGATACTAAATAGCGCGTAAATTTTACTTGTAATTTAAATTTAAACGTTACTTTTTGTTATTGGCTGATTGAAATAATTGTTTGTCAACTAAGTTAGTTCTCATGTATCATTTTTAGCCACAAGCTACCTTATTTTAGATTTGTGTCCCTAGATGGCGCTAGAGTGGTATTTCATTTTTATGGTATTTACTAGTGTCAAATTTCCTAACATACTCCTGTTATAGAGTTTTTAATAATTATTGTTACTTTATGTTTTTTTCCGATTCCCGATGAGTGATCATTGTATTTAATAGTCATTTTTTATATAATCTGAAATAAATCATCGCTTAGTTTTGCTACTCTCCGCTAGATGGCTCTCGTAGGGAGGGTAGAACTAATATGTTAAGATTTTTGTAAATTTTTAAAAAGTATTCAAGTTAGGAAGAGAAAATATAATAAGAAGATACATGAATAGTTCAAGAAAAACTGTTAGCGATTAGTTTAGTAGGAGCAAATAAGTATGTGTTATGATTTTTGCAAATTTCTCAAAAACGGTGCAAGTGAGGAACACCGTTATATTTTTCCTGTAATATTTAGGACGACATTAATAATTGGTAATTATGACACATTTTTCTGATCAGTAACTTCGGAGATAATAGGGGGGGAATGGTATTTTTTTAAACTTTTTTCGCCATAAATGAAAAACTATTTATTTAAGAAAAAAAATAAAAATGGTATTTTAATCTACAAATTAAGCTCTTTCATTTGATACCCCACTCGATATATAAGCCCTACTTTCAATTTTGAAAATCCCATTACGGAGCCCTTTAAAAAAAAAAGTAAAAAAGGTACAAGATTTTTTTTATGTCCAATAAACTCGGGTTAGCTACTTTTAACACTATTCCAAATTTCAAACCGATAGCAGCAGTAGTTCCTGAGATATCTGGCTGTGACAGACGGACAGACAGACAGACAGACAGACAGACAGACAGAGTCGCACCATAAGGGTTCCTTTTTTACCATTTTGGTACGGAACCCTAAAAATGGATCATCTAGATTACAGCATGATACGACTCTACAACTCCTAGATCTTTATGGTAAAAACATACTGATGTACTTTGGCCGTTAACTATCATTGTATTGTCTACAGGAAGGACGTTTACTTAGAACTTTAGGTTTACGACTTTGAAGAATAAAAGCTAGTAAAAATAGTTGCCTCAGGCAGATCCATAAAGGCTTTAAACTTGAGCATCACAGAGGCGTGACGTAATTAATTCGTGGGTAGCTGGAGCAAGGACGGCTGACTTTTTCTTCGAGGACACCAGCATAATGCGTTTTAATGACTTACGATCGGAAAACTGGTGAAAATCGGGTTTTGGTGACACCGCCACTGATTCCTTTTTTGCAAAAGAAAAAAGTAAGTAAAATTTCATGATCTTGACTGAGTTGGTTAAAATGCTATGCTTTATGGTTGTGCAAAAAACTTGTTTGGCAGTTAAGCACCTTTCCTGGTGGGAGGGAAAGCAAAGATTCTTAGAGCTTGTAAAAAGGTCAGGAATTCTCGGAATCGGAGATGAAACACGGTCGGAAATGCAGGACTTTATTAAGTTCGAGTTACATACGACGTGAGTCATTCTGGATTCGTATTCAAGTCAACATCGTATTAAGTAAGTTTTGTTAGGCTTGGTCTATTTTGGAACTTGTCTCACACTCGCTATCGCCATCTTTCTGATCTTCTACTCTTCTGGCCGCGACTGTGCAATGCCTGTTTACGTTTATTTGAATCGTTATTTACTGGCATAAGTAATTTTAAGTAGATTTAAAGATATCACATTATCCTTAATGAGACTCAGTAGCTGAAGGACCTGGTTCAGGATGTTGATTTGGGAGCGGTTTGACTACTAGTGGTAGGTCTTATCAAGGTCACAGTTCGCCAAGAATGGATGCAGATACTTTTGGCATCCACCTCGGGACAAAGTCTACGGGACTGGAACTACAAGCCTTTCACCCACCTGCTAAACGTGTCATGACATGACTGCTTTATCGCCGCGAATATAGCATCCGTTTTGCACTAGCACCCTCGTCAGAAAGAAACGGGGTGCTTTATTAACACCGCTAAACGCGATCATAGGGGCTTATGAAGGCATACGTCAATCCATTTCACAACTCGATCAATAAGCGACTTATGGCGAGGGCGCTGGAGCGAGCAACTTTCACTCGGCCGCGGAGCCGGTAGCCTCCGCGCAGGCTGGCACGTCAGTTCCTTGCCGCTTGTGACAAACTTTCAATATTGTGCAATTATGCATCTCACTCAAGTGCTCAGGTTTCCGGCAACGACATCTTAATAGCGCCCGGAAAAGTTGGTACCAGTTTTGCTACACATCTTTACATAAATGGTTTAGATGTTTTCCTTTCACGGTTTAACCCGAGAAAAGTAAAACGGTAGAGCCTTTTTGAAAGATCCTCGTCTCTGCTTATTTCACCATGAAGGAATTTAACATACTTAGTATAGAAAAACATACTTGTGTGATTATGAAAATAAATAAGCGTATAGTATTAGTAATGAGATTCGCAGTGGAGATCCATTATCATTAAAATGGTGGATAATATAAATTCTCTATTGTACCTCAAGTTGTGCGGAGTGAACTTGACCTAATTTTCAAATGGCAGCGAATCCTAGAATGTTAACGTAAGACGAAGACGTTATATACTGTTTGCATCGCTTTTCACATTTTACTAGGAATTCAAATGAAAACAACTGAGAAAAATAAGTGCATTTCAATCTACTTCAGTTATTTTATCAATAAATGCTGGGCTTAATTGCTTCGCCAACGTTCTAAGAACAAATAAAAGGCTTAAATGCCGGTAGTATTCGCTCACTTATACATTGCATATCAATAAATCCTAAACAAAAAGGAACCTTGCAAAACTTCCTAAAGGGTAGATTATTATCCAGCCCTGCTTCGAGACAAAGTAGAGTTCAAGCTTTAAATCGCTTTACTAACCTTGCCAGTGTTTTATATTGTCTAAAGCTGGATGCATTACATAACGGACTGCACGTGGAAGCATAATCGATTCCTCTTGACCCAAATCCGCCGGGTCAAAGCCGTGTCAACTCGGGCTGGATCATAATACCACGTAACGAACAGATGCACATAAATGTAACAAGTGACGGACCGTCTAGCCTAGCGTGTTTCTGTTAGAGGTGATCGTTGTTCGACAGCTCAGGCACGGGATCCCCTTATTTCCCATAAAGTTATAAGTTATACTGTATTGTTAGTCATAATTATCGAAAGTCATACAGTATTTGTTTTTCTAAAACGGTAATATTTTTAGGATATTTTAAAACGCTAGCGTATAGAAAGCAATAGGTTAGGTTTGTTTTATAACAATTTTGAAAACTTAACGGTTTCGTAGAAAATAGGTCAAGTATATAAGTTGATAGAGGCGACATATTATGTAATGATTGGGTATTCATTATTACTAAAATGAAAAAAAAAGTAAAAAACGGAGAATTCTATCATTCTGATGTTATAATTATTACCTTAACCCATTATTTGACTACCGTTAACTTAAGTTGATATACTAATAATTTTATACGTAATTTAAAACTTTCCTTTCTCCTTTCAACCATTGGGCAAGAAGTACGCCGGATGTAGTTAATTAAAGTAATTAATACTTAATTATGGGAATTTCACGTATCATAATTATGATCGTAGGTATAGGTACTTCAATCGTGTTTACTATAAAGAAAAGCAAGATCCAAGATGGCTATTATAAATATTATGTACTTATTTAAAATTGATAGGTAAAACCCGTCCCTCGGAATAGACTTGATCACGATCCCAGATTTGACAGGTCAGATCTTGAAGCGATAAAAGGTCAATCAAACCTTTTCTAACCCTGTGGCAGAAAAACCTACAAGTTATCGGATGTCATCGGAACTTCTAACTTTGGCCGCTATTTCGAATCAATCTTTACGACATCTTTACTATGTGGTCAAAACGCAATATTGTGGAGTTTAATATCACGTAAATATTTCCGCGCGTGTGTTAACGAGTTTTATTTTTTACATTCAATGCATTGGCTATTGACGCCGATCATACCTACCTATGAAGAAGATTACGATTGTGATTTGTGTACAAGACAAGGTTGCAAGACATGAAATGAAAGAAGATGCTTAATCAGTCTGATACACAATACTTACCTTACATACTTACCATTAAATCAACTCAAATTAAATTTCATTAGTATCGATGGAGGAACACGTCATGTATACATGTCTCGTGCGGAATCCAAAAGATTTTAACCACGCATTCCTGAGGTCATTAGGAGTAAAAAATGTATATGTATAACATAAATGTAAAAACCGGCAAAAATTTTTTTTTTTTGATACGATTATATTTTTTGATTGGTTTTTGTAGATTTCGTGGTTTTAACCATGTCGCGTTTCTCGAAAGTGCTGGTGAGGCACCCAAAATGTAAAATTCGACAGTAAAAAAAATATTTTACGTACAAAAAGCAATAAAAAAGGAATCCTAGTACGTAACTTTATTCTTGTGTTTTTGCATTATGTTATATAACATTTTTTACTTATAATGATCTCAGGAATGCGTGGTTAAAATGTTTTGGATTCCTCACGAGCGCCTTGGATTATTTGTTACAATCCTTGTGCCGGAGAAACCTTCGCACGTTTACTAGGTCAAGAGCAATGTCGCGCGAGTACACGAAAGCAGATCATTTCTGCTGCGGATTTTAACGTAATTTAAAGCTCAACACCTGATTTTAGAACGCATGTGCGTAAGATTTCATTTCCGGTCTATTTCTATGTGTATACATTGAGATGTAGCCGAGATATTCCATGACTTAACGGTGTATAAAATTTCACACTGTCAAGCTGGCGTACCCGGGAATTTCTTATAGAAAGAGCTCACTATATCTCGGCTTCTACGATAGCTAGAGAAATGAAATTTTAGGGCCCTAGGGTACTATTTGGGTACTATTTTTTGAGATATAAAGCGTTTCCAAAAACAAAGCCGTTCCAGAGATACAAACGGTGTACGCCAGCTTGACGTCCGGTAGCGTACACCGTGAACAGGCCTTATATTTCAGAAAGTTTAAGGGTACAATTTTTTTCACCTAGGTATTTCGTCGGTACTATTTGGGTACTATTTATTGGCTGCATCAGATTCTGAATATCTTTACGGTGTACGCTATCTTGACGGACACAAGAGTACGTACCTAGGTTCCTAAAAATGATGTCAAGCATAGATAACCTTGGGTAAAGCCGGAGTAGGTTTGGCTAACTTTTTGTTCAAAAGCAGAAGAATATGGTGCTCAAACGGGTAAGCTACATGACACCATGATGCTGGAACCTACGCTTATTTCCTTTTCATGATAATAAAAGGAAAATGATTTGTAAAATACCAGCAATAAATTTACTGAATCTAAAACTACTTTAATCCCAATTTCAAGACCGGTTTCTTCCTTGTCTCTGACGTGAGCCGAGTATTCTTATATAGCTGTTTCCAGGTGTCCGTCAAGATAGCGTACACCGTAAAGATATTCAGAATCTGATGTAGCCAATAAATAGTACCCAAATAGTACCGACGAAATACCTAGGTGAAAAAAATAGTACCCTTAAACTTTCCGAAATATAAGGCCTGTTCACGGTGTACGCTACCGGGCCGTCAAGCTGGCGTACACCGCTTGTATCTCTGGAACGGCTTTGTTTTCGGGAACGTTTTATATGTAAAAAAATAGTACCCTAGGGCCCTAAAATTTTACTTTTCTAGCTATCGTAGAAGCCGAGATATTCCATGACTTAACGGTGTACAAAATTTCGCAGCGTCAAGCTGGCGTACCCGGGAATTTCATATAGAAAGACTTAAAATTCTGAAATGAGGTATATACCAATAAATAGTACTATAAATAGTACCCCTTTTTCATTAATAATAATATACAAAAACTATATAGAAAACTGAAAAAAATCAAGCCAAACTTCTCCATACAAATGCATCTTAGTACAGTCATCGATAGAGCTTCTAACTTTTGTCATATAGAATACTCGTTTCTGTTAAGATTAAGCAAAACTAGTTCTTATTGGGATTGAAGTGAGCATAAATTTACTTAACGTTTGGCTATCCAACCGGAAACCTTTTTTTTATATAGGTACCGGCCAGCATCGCCGGCCGGCAAACTTGTTTTTGTCCTTACGCTCGATAATAAAATGGCGTTACTTGGAAATATTGATTGTAAAAACACCTATATGCATTAAGTTAAGGTTCAATATGAGGCCATGGTAGTTTCTAGTTGAGTCAATTCGTTACATGCCAAACACTTTTTTGCGTGCCTGTACTTTTACTATGTAGAAGTTTGTCTTGATTTTTTTCAGTTTTCTATATAGTATTTGTTTATTATTATTAATGAAAAAGGGGTACTATTTATAGTACTATTTATTGGTACATACCTCATTTCGGAATTTTAAGCCTTTCTATATGAAATTCCCGGGTACGCCAGCTTGACGCTGCGAAATTTTGTACACCGTTAAGTCATGGAATATCTCGGCTTCTACGATAGCTAGAGAAGTGAAATTTTAGGGCCCTAGGGTACTATTTTTTGACATATAAAACATTCCCGAAAACAAAGCCGTTCCAGAGATACAAGCGGTGTACGCCAGCTTGACGGCCCGGTAGCGTACACCGTGAAAAGGCCTTATATTTCGGAAAGTTTAAGGGTACTATTTTTTTCACCTAGGTATTTCGTCGGTACTATTTGGGTACTATTTATTGGCTACATCAGATTCTGAATATCTTTACGGTGTACGCTATCTTGACGGACACAAGAGTACGTACCTAGGTACCTAAAATGATGTCAAGCATAGATAACCTTGGGTAAAGCCGGTGTAGGTTTGGCAAACTTTTTCTTCAAAAGCAGAACAATATGGTGCTCAAACGGGTAAGCTACATGACACCATGATGCTGGAACCTACGCTTATTTCCTTTTCATGATAATAAAAGGAAAATTATTTGTAAAATACCAGCAATAAATTAACTGAATCTAAAACTACTTTAATGCCAATTTCAAGACCGGTTTCTTCCTTGTCTCTGACGTGAGCCGAGTATTCTTATATAGCTGTTTCCAGCTGTTAGCAGTTGCAATTTTCAGACATGCCAGCAGGGGAGCATTTCGTCATCACATTACTTACCTACTTACTTACCCTGTTAGCTCACGGGTGTGAAGTTAGCTCAGTGACCCAAACTGAGTCTTGGTCTCCGACACGAGGGCACGCCACTCTTCTCTTCTGCGCTATTTCTTGCCAATTGAAACCACGATCACATTCATTATGGTAAATTAATAATTCGTAATTAAGCTGTGTCATTTCGTAAGTGTCTACGGAACCTTAACCCTGCCTGCACCGTGGCAGCCATAGCTCGCACGCACCGCTTAACCCAATTGGCAGCTTTCACAACGTTGCGTCACCGCCATCCATATCACAATGCTATGGTAATATCGAAAAGGTGATCAGAAAGTTGCCACGTCGATCGACCCGATCGAGCGAGTAGAGTGCGCGGGTTTGCATTCTCAGGACATATAAAAGGTTCCAATTTACATCTTTAAAACAAGACTGTAGCCAAAATTGCTTATTATACTTCAATGAAAATAGTTCAAGATCTACTGACATTATCAGCGATTTTGAGTAATTTGGGCGCTAGTAATGTATTTTTTGTTTGATCTTTGCATCTCTGTTTAGGCAGCATAGTTGCTATTTTGGACATTAGGAAGTGATGGTTTAAATGCCGCTGGCAGTGATCTAGATTCTTATCGTTGTTTTGTCTTTTTCCTCAATGAAAGGACCGCTTGACATTTGTAGTACGACGTTTGATGCCTAGTGATATTCTCTTGATTCTACTGATAATAGATGAGCAGAAATGTACGGCACCCAGCCTCATCACCAATACAATTATAACGGGCGTAATTTATTGACAACAGCATTTACTATAATTGTTATTAAGACCACTAGTCACTAACACATAAGAAGGTTTATATATCTATTTATTTATGTATGTTTATGCCCCTGCGGTTATTTATTTTTGGTACCAAATTAACCCTCGCTCTTGTTACCCTTCGCACCACCTACTGTTTTTTGGTTTATTTTTGTGTCAATTCCGCTACCTAAAGGTTGTCTGGAAGAAGTCGGTCTTAAGCGATAAGACCGCCTGTTGTCTACCTTTTTAAATTGTTCTAATTATGTAAGTACCTCTTGTAATGTGTTTTTCTGGTGTGCAATAAAGTATACTTGTATTGTATTGTAAGACCACTAAAAAAATGTCCTAATTATAAGTTAATTTTGATACTTAACTATCAACTAAGCATCAATTAACGTGTTAACACCCAGTATTTGAATGTTGATAACTCTCTTCTCCGGGGCTTTTGGAGTCCTCATATTAGAAAATTAAGCTTATGTAACTAGCTTTCACGTGATATGCATGAGATTTGTATTGGATATGGAGGCCAAATTGCCCATTATTCAAATAACTTGAACAACGAAAAAAGCTGTCACTAGTGTGCAAGTGACTGTCTGTTACAGTCGAGCCATTTACATAGCAAACCACCCATGAAATATTTAAACCTACGTCATTGTACTACACGCTAGCGTATCGTCTACTCGTGAAGTAAGTACTTATATTCAAAAATAGTCTGGATTTAAGAATCTTTTTCTCCTGAAATGTTTAAGCCACGTAGTAACATCGACATAATCATTTGTATGAACTTGTTTATATCCGGCAGACAGGCAGTCGAAACGAGCCTGAAGGAAAGTAGGCCGATTGCGACCAGTTTTTTACCCGACTGCGGCGAAGCCCAAAGGAGGGTAATGTGTTTGACCTGTATGTATGTATGTATGTATGTCCGTTCCTATGTCCGCTCGTAACTACTCAACGGCACAACCGATTTTGATAAATGATACATCATTAGATTCGTCTTGATGGCGCGAGTGTCATTGGGTATGAAGTTCGTTAAAATAAACAAAATGGCGGATTTCATGCACTTTTAAAGTGCACCGCGGTCGGGTTTTTTTTAGTAAAAATATTTATTACCAAGTACCAATAATAATATGATACAAATCTAAGTACATATAGGCGTCATCGTCAACTTTGATAAGTACAGCAATTTAGGAGAGAACCATTTAAGGTCTATTAGGTTACAATAGCGTTTAACATTCTATTGCTAAATACCAAAATGCTTATTTTATTTGTTCTGTAATCCCTCTTTCTTTGATCGTAAGATCATAACTCACAAAATAATGTCATTCTATAGGGTATACCAGGAGGAAAAGGAGATGAAAAGTTTGGAAGGTATTTTGCACCATGTCCCGCGAGCAGTGTAGGTAGGTATCTCTACCACAACTGTGACAATTATTTTTGTCGTGTGACAAAAGCTACCTGACCCTTTCGATTCAATATAAATAAATAAAAATAAATATTGTGGGGACAATCTTACATAAATCGATCTAGTCCCAAACTAAGCATATGCTTGTACTATGGGTACTAGACGACGACATACATACCTACTTGTATAGATAACTATATACTTAAATAGATAGAAAACATCCTAGACTCAGGAACAAATATTCGTGCTCATCACACAAATATTTGCCCTTACCAGGATTTGAACCCGGGACAAAGTATAAAGACGAACAAGTAGGTAGTCCAACTTCAGCCGTTTAAGAGCGCGCGACACGTATTGACACAGACGCACAATCGCGCGTCTGTGTGAGTGCGTTCCATACTGGAGCATTCTTAAATCTTTGCTTGTAGTGTGTTCGTACACGGCGCGCACACATTTCAAGCGCGCAATGTCAATTTGGAAGGAAGAAAAAATTAGAGATGCAACGGATAGTGGTTTGGCCGGATACCGGATATCCGGCCGTCGCGACCGCCATATATCCGGTATCCGGCTGCCGAATATCCGGCCAAAACTTTTTTTACCTAAAATACCTAAATGGAGTAAGTAAATTCGACGGCGCGCGGGTGCGATGGGCGGTGTAGCTTGCAAGTGTTGCAACGTGTTTCTAGTTGTAGGCATGTTGTACGCAATTTTTGATAGAAAAGTGAACTTAATTGATACTCAGTGCGCATTGAACGGCGGCACGTTATAATTTACGATTGTTATAGTAGTATTTCATAGTTTGACATTTATGTTACTCAATTTTTTTTCCTTACTAAATTACTATCCGGTATCCGGCCGGATACTACGCAACTATCCGGTATTCGGCCGGATAGCGGATAATGACTGGATATTCGTTGCATCTCTAGAAAAAATGCTGTATTAAGTATACTGTGCCAGGGACCTCTAGCTTCGTAGGCGGTGTCCTCAGATCATAGTGCGGTGTCACTCCCACTAGGCTAGATGTAAACGTGTCGTCAAATAATAATGTGATAAAGTCATGCTCTGTCGTCAGACAAAAGTTGCGGCCAGTGTGATAGGCGAAATGGAATAATGGCGCCTGCAGGTGTCATTATTCCATTTCTCAAAAAGTTTGTACATCAATTAACAGATCCTTAATTGATTCCTGAGTCATTTTAAAAAAAAAATGTACACAATTAAGGGATTTAATTAAAACAAAACTGAATTTATTCCTCTGTGTTACGAAAGTTACCCATATAGTTTGTATGCCTAACTTTCGTAACATCGTGATCGTGATTTTGTTTTTATTAGGCCCTTAACTATGTACATCTCTCCTATGTTACCAATATTTTAATGATTGGTTTATATTTTGTTAATTTATTTGGATAATTAGGGTAAATTCTCAATAGAATCTTAATTATACAAAATAATCAATAAAATTTTCGTTTATCATTAAAATAAATTGGTAACATTATGTAAGTACCTCTTGTAATGTGTTTTTCTGGTGTGCAATAAAGTATACTTGTATTGTATTATTTATGTAAGCACAAACTTTTTGAGAAATGATCAGGTATGTTTTGATCATGATTGCAGATTTGGCAGGTCGTGCTATTTGAGTTGCCGTTCCCTGCATACCTACCTACCTACGACACAAGAAAATTATTTAATATTCAACATTTTAAGCGATCTTAATATTGTCTTCGGTTCAAGTGATCTTGTGTGGCGAATGTTTCTTTTCCTCCAAAGGCTGCGTGCGCGTTCGGCGTGTTTGTTTAGCTGCTCCAGCTCGCCTGATAACCCAGTTCGCGGTTGAGTCACTGTTGACGATTTAATGCCGCCAATGCCGAGTCATTAGGAGAAATGGTAATTAAGTCACTCAAATTCCGATACGAATAAAAATTGGGGTTGAGTGTACAGTCACCATAACACGGGACATGCATAAATATCTGACAAGACCGTATTAGTATAAGAGTAGAGGGGTGTGGTGTCGGGAATGCAACTCGGTTTCGGTTAAAACTCGAGTTTTTTCCATACTAAACATAACCCATTGCAATCCCTAGAGTGGTGTCAGATATTTTTGCGTGCACAGTTTCGGCGACTGTTCAGATACGTTTTGATACATACAGAACCAATACTATAATCGAATATATATTAATGCTTAGAGCTTCGCGGTCTGCTGACGAAATCTAGGTATTTTATCGAATTTTTATTTTCGTTTTCAATAAAACATTTATGATCAAATAGTCATTATAGCGCGTAGTTGTAACAGGTCCTACCTAAATCATGCAATACCGCCACCACTACGTTTCCCAGGTTTTAAATTTTAGTACAAAGGCTGCATGTGATTCTCGGGACTCTTTTCCAGATACCATAGCAGTGACACTTACATACTAGGTAATCTGTGGTGACTACTGGTGACACACTAATTCCATAGTGCAAGTACTGGAATGTGTTGCACATTCGTCCAATTGCTTCTGCGACACAGAATTGAACCAATGCTCGACGACACACGCCTGCAACCTTGTCTCTTGACCTTGCTACCATCCATGTTATACAAATATCTACGACAAACCGGTGATAATAGATTATCAGTACCGGTAGTAACATTGGCTCATATTATTTCACGGCCGATACGCTATTACGTACATAAGTAGTTAATGAAATATAAATATGGTATTTTAATTATAGTTCACTTTGAAACGTGTCATTAGAAAACGTAGGAAGGAATCGGTGTCCGTTTTATTCAACACTCGGGTATTCTCAAAATAAAATTTTAACACGCCTTTTAAAAAAGTAATTATAAAGACAATGTTGTGTAATACAAATAATTTTTACAATATTGGTCGACGATAACCTTAGCGTTATAGATAAGAAGACTATTCATAAGTACCTATAGCTATAGAAAATATGCGTATTTATCTAAATATGAACAACAGATTTGTTGTAGGTCACATATCTTCGCAATGTTACTTACGCAAAATACCTTAACAAGGCTTAAATTACCTTATAAATTTGTATTATAGCCAAGAAAACAGGACATTATTCGCTTAGCAACCCACCGCGACCACTTATAGCGATTTAACGAGGCATAAAAAGAGCTCTACGATATACCAGTAGATGTCGCATCTGCCACATTACGTAGTGGACTATACTATACGATTATTTATACTATGCAATATATCAGGGGTTTTCAACCTGGGGTCCGTAGATCCCCGGAGAATTCGTTTAGGTACATATAATAAATGTTGAGAATCCATAACCAATTACAAGTGGGTTTTAAAATGTTCGAAATGGTCGGCAGTATTGGGATCCCTAATGTAATGGAAGACCTAATCGACAACAAAAAGGTCGTGAAGAATGTTTTTAGGGGTAAACGCACTGTTCCCATAAGGTAAATTAGGCAACGTGCACAGCGAAGGTACTGCCACCTGGTGCCGCCAACCCTAATCTTGTATTCTATCATGCTGGGAAACGCCGCTTTATCGCGATGAAGGATGATTAACGTTAGTGTAGCCACGGCTTACTATACTTGACATTGACATGTATAACCTGTGTGACATTTTTCCGGCCTGGTAAGATTCCTCTACTGTCCGTATAGTTAGGGCAGTTATTGAAGCGAAAAATACGGTCTTACCTCCGAATTTTTTTACTGTGAACCGATTTGCATGAAATTTTGGAATTAGGCTCATCTTACCCTTAACTTCAAAAGTGAAAATGATCTGAACTCCGCCTATTATTTTTAAGGGGTGTAAACAACCCCTTAATGGAAAAATTGACATTGAGCCATTTTATCGCTAGAAAACATGTCTAATAGTAAGTGGTGAAATTGTAAAGTATTTTCTAACATAATTACCTCATATTAAAATAATTTTCAACCCCTTGAAATTGCAAACAACCCCTAAATTGAAAAAATCACAAAAAAATACGTTGGTATGACATAAAAAGATGTAAGTATAGAGTAAGTAATATTTTATATTCTCTATAATAATTATCAAATTTTTAACCCCCTTTCAACCCTTGAAAACTACCCCTTGATAAAAAATTGTTAAATTTTTTTTTTGATAAAATGAAAAGGATTTAAATATTATTCCACACTCTCGAAAATGATTATCATATTCTTAAGCTTTTCTACCCTTAACACATTGGGCGCCATGGGGGTCACGTGTGACCCCCATTACAAATACAGATGACCGACTACCCCTAAATTAAAACAGTAAATATATATGATTACTAGACCCCGTTATCTTGTCGCACTGACATTTCTTTTCACTAGAGCGTGAATGCTTTTTTTATCGACTATCTAAATGTCGATAGTGTGTATGCAGCCAACCCCGAAATCTCAAAAATTTTTTTGGACTTTTCATACATTACGAGTTTTCGACTATTTTCGACCGATCGATGACGACATTTCGTATGAAATTTGTCCCGATAGTAAAAGTTGTTCAGTATAATCACCCCGTTCAGGCTTTTCAGTGGATCAGAAAACACGTTGTATATATCTTTATTGTCTTTATACAAAAGTAATAAGTAGTACCTAATAGTGACACCTCTTTGAAAATATCAGTGACATACACTATCGACATTTAGATCGACAGATAGTCGATAAAAAAAGCATTCACGCTCTAATGATAAAATATTAAAAATAATTTAATTTAGATTAAAAAATTGCCATTTATTGAATAAAATATTTACAAATTATATAAAATTGTACTATTATTATTAAAATACAATATTATTATTCATGACGTTTCCAAAATATATGAGCCATATTATGTATATATATACACATTACAATAGTTGTGGGTCTCTATTATACTGCGTACTTTCACATTGCTCCAAATATTCACACTTCGAAATTTTCAGTTACTAAGTAGAAAAAAATATGATAAGTTTTTGGACCATAACTCCTTCAATTTTCATGCTATCACAATTTATAAAAAACCATTGTAAAGGTAATTAAGAGAGCTACAACATCCTTCATTGCAATATATAGTAAAAAAACCTTTTTCTAAAACGGTAAAGGGTTAAAGGGCTTAAGAGAGGCTGTGATTGCGCTGCCACGCGCTCTTTAAACAATCATATCTCCGTCAATTTTTGTTTGACAGAGAAAACAAAAAAACTAAATTGTTTGTCAGAAAAATACCTAAAATTTTAATGCGTACACTTTTATACGTATCTGTCGTAATTTTTGAGATATTATGAAAAATAAGTGGGTGTTTTAAAAATTTGAAATCATGTTTTTTTTTTTAATCGTGACTTTTTTGAAAAATATGTGTCCTGAAGCAGCCAAACTGATACTATCTATCAAACTCTTCATAATGAAGTTAATTCTAAGCGGAATACGATTAATTTTAATTTTGGTGGAAATGGCACTTATGAAACCCATTGATTTAAAAGAAAAAACATTAGATGCTCCCCTTATTTGCAATACAGCTCACTTATTTTACGTGCAAAAGACTTTTAATAGTGCTCATTTTAAAGCTTATTTCAAGCACTACAGAACCCTTTTGTATTAAAATGCATAAAATGCATCTGCTCGCCGCTAGATGGCATTGACCACATCGATTAAATTTCAGACAAAATAAAAAACGGCTTTGATCTTTAATATCTAGCTTAATATTGCACTTAGAATACTTTATAAAAAACCAAATTGTTCATTGTTTTACCTGCTACAATTTTGTTCCGTATAAAATTTTCGATAAAACGTATATTTTTGGAGATATTTGCAAAAAACCGATGAAAAACGTGACAAAAATGCGAATTTTCAATTGCCAATAACTTGAAATGTATTGGATTTTTTGAAAAACTTTATAGAAGAGTTTTTGCTTAAAATTAGGCCTTCTATCGATTTCCGAGACGATTTTGAAAAAAAAATAATTCACCCCCGAGAAGGGGTGGCAACCACCCCCAGGGTGGTTGCGGAGTTCAAATCATTTTCACTTTTGAAGTTAAGGGTAAGATGAACCTAATTCCAAAATTGTATGCAATTCGGTTCACAGTAAAAAAATTCGGAGCCATAATGCTTCAATGACTGCACTAAGTGTATCTTTTGTCGATTTAGTCCTGCACGTTCCCTATCGCTGCTACTGCTGAAGCTGTGAGGTATAAACTTTGTATTAGCACTTATTTGCATCGTAACGTAATTCAGTCTATATTTATTCTGTGTGATTTTGTATAGGTAGGTATGTATTCTGATTGCGCGATTTAAACTTATCATGCCTACTTTATTAATGGAATTAATTTAGGTAACTAGTTGATTGTTTCCTGAATAGATTAGTACCTACAGTAGACAATTTATCCGACGTACATATTATTTAATAGTAGGTTCTTCCCCGAATTCAAAGAGGAAAATAATGTCTAAATACTTATTTACGCCTCAATAATAAACACCCTTCGGGGCTTAGACTACCTACATATATATTATTATTCAGGAAAAAAAGGTGTTTCGTATCCTGTTTCAGTGAGTACAAATTGTGTTACCATGCCACCCATTCGATGTTTTCGGGCGGCTTTCCGGCTGTTTCCTGTCTGGATTCAAAAAATAATAATAATTGAAATTCAATATTTTTCGCATAATATTATTGGAAAGTAAAATATAAACTTATTTATTTACTTTCTTTTACGTTAAAACATTTTTAAATCGGGTTTTTAGTAACCCTAAGAAAAGGTTGATTGTGGATACGATAGAAGTTATTTACTGTGCCAGCCAGAAGCAGGTTTCACCCTTTTTAATTCAGTTAGTAACAATAACCTGGTAGACTAAGTTTACTTCGCAGGAATGTGACGTCAGACGTCGGCGCCATCGCCAGGTGCTCACAGTTCTACCTCTACCGCGTGTTAGCCTCAGACAACACACGTCACAGTAGATACAGGGTGATTTGAAATTCGATGCATTCCTTGAAAGGGGTTGTGCTATAGCTCATTTGCAATGATTTAAGTCCAAAATTATTATTATTTTTTAAATTATGCAAAAAAAGTCAATAATTGTACCTTTTTAGAAAGCGTATGAATTGAGGAACTAATTTCTGTAAATTTTACGTGAATTGTCATAACATTTTTTTAAGTAATGCCTCAAAGAATTACAAAATTTTGAACAAAATCCAAAAACTTTCGACTTCAAATCCTTTTATTGGTAACATTTTGAAAGGTTTTGGAATGTTTTTTTGGATTTTTTGTAATCAGCCGTTTATTGGCTATTAGATGATGGCTGTTTTCACAATTACCTAGCAGTTTTAGATCGAAAGGCAGGTTTAAAAAAAAAGTTAAAACTTAAATAACTTGATAACCATTGAGTTTTGACCCCCGGTTGATTGGACTTAAATCATTGCAAATGAGCTATAGAATAACCCCTTTCAAGGAATGCATCGGATTTCAAATCACCCTGTATAGAGGATAAATATCGACACCAAATACGTATACATATATCGCATCCAAATACCTACTACGCCTATTTATACCTGCCATCAAATAAACGTATCCAGATACAAAGTTTACGAGCATTACAGTCAGAAACGTTTTTGTGCAGAACTAGTTATGATACACCAAATAAGTTTAGCACCGTCAAATGGGTGAACATAGGACAGGGTAAGATAAGGGAAATAGTGCTCAATTTCAGAAATGCTGTCAACACTGTACCGTTTAAATAATCTTTGCATTTTGGCTACCAGTCTCAACAAACTACGTTCTTTGTAAAACAGGTTGTCTCCAGTTACCCCGCGTGTTCCAATTTTCCTCATTTGACGGTATATAATTTTCGTGCAAGTATATAAGCACGCGCGCAGGCAGTCTAAATAAACTCGTTCGACAAACGTAAGCACGGGGTATACGACCGATTACGCTTGTTTAGGTGCAAACGTACGTATTTATAGACTGCGAATCGGCGTTCGCCGAAATCGAGTGAGCTGAGCACTTGTTTCACTGAACATTGCCAAGAGTGCACATATCTGGGAAAAATCGATTCGTAATCGGATTCCTACCCGATTTCGGTGCTCGTTTATTCTGTTTTTAGTGTTCTGGAAGTCTGATTCCTATGATAACTTATTGAAAAAAGTCGTGTCCATCATCTTGAAATTTATTAATGTAAATTGTGATAATATGTCATGTCATTACCGCATAGTTACATGGAGACCTATAAACGGACCTCTACTTATAACAGTAAAATTTGTGCTATGTTTTTATGTCATGTTTCTAACTTTTCCTTAATTTCTGAATTCGGTGTCCCAAAATGTTGTGTCTATATAGCACATAAATTAAATTGAATTGAAGAATCTGAAGCGATAAAGCTGTCCCGTCTGATGCCACAGTGTTTGGTATTGGTACGATCGAATAATATGAAAAAAAAATAGACGCTCTCTCTCTGACTTCATGGTGCTCGAAAATTCATGAAACATCATTTTCGTAAACGAAGTTAACTTTATAAACCAAAATTGGTACAGAAGAGCATTATTTCGTCGAACCACGTTGTCTCGGATGCCAAATGCACAGGAATGTGTGAGCATATTGATTGTTTATTTCCGTACGTGCGACCACGTGCCGCGCGAATTGCTACGGCCACTTTTGTGTTGTACTATACGCAAATAAATTGTCACGTTCGTATGAGAAATGGGTGATTCTTGAAGGACATAATTTCCTTGGCCACAAATATTTAAAATGTTCCGCCTCATTTTTGGTTATTTGTAGAGCTTGGCCAGAACTAGGGCATGTAATACCGGTATTACTTGTAATGTAACGAACGATACATAGTTTTGCCGATACGATACCGATACCGATATATTGTAGTTAATAATCGGCGATACCGATACCGATATTTGTAGTTAATAATCGGCGATACCGATATTTTAGCTAAATAATGAAGTCTGAACTTCGGATATTTGTATGTCCTTATTATAACTAAAACTTGCTTATGTTTAACAGAGAGTCAACCTTGAAAGTGTAAAGTAATAATAAAAAATTGTCAACTCAAAATTCAATTTTTTTTTATTAAGAACCAAAGATTTAATTAACATAGTAATTATCATTGCACAGGGTAATAGACCAATACATAAATTAAGTCAGACATTGAAATTACCTTTTGCAGATTTTTTTTCATACAGCAAATTCTTTTCGCGCTCTTCAAATATCGGTTGTATATAATCGGCGATACCGATATATCGGTATCGTTACATCCCTAGTAAGAGCCAATACCAGGATCCTGGTATTAGCCGTACAAAAAATTGCGGTATAGCATGCCCTAGCCGGAACTTGGTTATTATGCACCAAAAATGCCATTCTAAAGAGGTGGGATGGTAATTTTCACGTCACAGGAATGATCATTTTCAAGAATGTCCCATATGAAGCTGGACTTGGTCTCATAGCACGGGTTTCATGTGGTTATATGCTATGACCGATGTGGCGTAAAGGCTCTCGAATGGAGACCACATGGAGACCACGAATTTAAGGACGCAGCGTGGCTTGACCTCCCACAAGATGGTTTGACGATTTGGTTAAGGTCGCCGGAAGTCGATGGAGGTGAAAAGCATGCGACCGTTTGTCGTGATCATGATGATGATGTTAACCGATGAACATGTTGTAGAATCGAAGAGTGAGCTTGGTTATTCTTTATACCGGAAAGAAGTAAACCTATTTGTTATTAAAACCCTCAGTCCTTATCCTTATTAAAGTTACTAATGTTGAGGAAACATGACATTTCCAGTTTCCCACGACTGCAACGTGACATTCATAGTATTCGATAAAGCTAATGCCTTGATCACACGTACCGAGCAAACGGGCGAGACAGTGCCCTCGGCCGAGTACTCGGTTCGTGTGAACGTTGTGCTCGGCGCAGTACGGGAAGAAACGTGGGCCGAGCACTGTCTCGCCCGTTTGCTCGGTACGTGTGATCAAGGCATAAGACGCCACTCTATCTTTATGGTTTTATCGTAAGATAAATGTTTTGATAAAAAGTGAATAACGAGATTATTCGCAATCTGACTGGCTATTAAACGTAGTCCCTGTTTTATCAATAGTTTGCGCGAGGACTCGCAAAAGACCTAGTTTCAGTAGTTCGGCGATATTGATATAAGTCCGGTTTAAACAAATTAAAATTACCTATATATGGTTGGTACCCATGCAACTACTAAACCAAACTACTGAAACTAGGCCACACAAAGTCGGGGTGTTAACTCGTGTCGTGTTTGTCTTGTTTTTTTTACATACATTAGTTGGTTGCTATTAAAAACGACTGAGTTATGTTATAAGTAAGTACTTAAAGTTTGGGAAATTGTAGCAAGCGTACGATTGAATGCGATATCTTCCAGATGGATAAAAAAGGCTATTCCTGCACAAATGCAACGTTTTCGAGGTAACATTCATACTATGCGATCGAACCCGCGAATAATAGCTAGTAATGTACAATGCAGTTAAAACCATGAGGGCGACTATTAACTGCACTAAAGAACTCAACATTGACGTAAAAACTCCGGGAAACATCCCAAGGCAAAACACCATGCAATCATAAACAAGTTAGGCTCGCATGGCACACGGAACAAAAACTTCAATCTGCTTATGGAAAAACGAAGTAACTGCATAGGGGCTCCATAATTAGTTAGTCTGTTTTTCACTGGATATAAGAGTTTCCCAGCGCCACAATGGCATCGGAAAGTTTGCGAAAATTACGCGCACCGCGAAGTATGTGCGAAGAAAGCAGTTCGAAATGCCAGCGAGGCATGCGTGACTGCATCTCCAGTCAAGAACAGAGATGTAATACGATTAATGATCAATCAAACATTTATGATATGATATATGTATAAGTAGTGTTAATAAATTGTTAATAGAATAGCGAGTAAACGTCCAGTTGTACGATTTGAATCAACTGGCTCTTGTCAGAGTTTATGTTATTATTTTGTTGTTTGCAATGCAGTTAGGTAACATTTGAGATAATAATATGTCATAGCTAATGAAATTACTCTATTTCATAATCAAGAGATTCTATGATGATAAGTGTATTCAGTGAAAAATAACTAATATACTGATGATAAGTATATTCTGTAATTAAGACCTCGTGTACTTACACCGATGGCCTGGCGTCAAATTTTTTTGAGAGTACTTACGTAAAGCTTATCTTATATTTTCTTCAAGACAAGCCGATGGGAATCGGGTTGTAGTGCGCAACTTGCATTATTCTCACATTTCCTTCCAAAGTCTCAAAATAAGAGCGATTAACCTGCAAAAAGCCTTTGAAAGTTGTGTTGCGTTGTATAAACTCCATTTGTATACCTTACCCATTTTGAAGTGAGCTCTTCTACTTGAGACTACAATACCATTGAGTGGTTAACCACAAATTATGATAATGAGCTTGTAGTAAAAGAAGATAATAAACGCCTTGGAAGGTTAATATAATTTTTCTACTTAATTTTTTTGGACAATAGACTACAAAATACACTACCAGAATAATGGCGATCATAACATTTGTTGCATTTCATTTCCATTTCAAACCTACTCGACAAGAAATAAGGTTGAAAATTCGATAGACATACAGTGTACTTCTAACCTTTTTTGTAAGTATCTGGTTGGGGCGGTTCGAGAACAAAAGTAGATAATAGCATTGTATAGATACAATGCTATTGTAAGTACAGGTAAGTGGATGAGCTCAGTTCAAACTGGGTAAGGTATACACATCGTGTATTTATGTCCGTCCCTTATTTGTTTACATCCTCATCAGCGCCGTACTCAATCAATATGGTCGACTTGTTATGATTATCACGCATGCGAGCTATCTGCATCGGTGCATGCGCTGCACCGCAACTTGTAGGACGGGGCCAATGCCGGAGGACTGCGTCGTGTCCGCTCGCGCTCGCACGTGCACGCCCTCCCCGCACCCGTGCTCCCGTGATACCGTACCGACATAGCGGGTGCTTCTCGGCCGGCTTCGGAGCCCCTCGGCCTTCTTCGCGCCCCTACTCGGACGTGATTGCGAGAGCGGAGCGCACAAACCAGACCGCCCCCCTTCTTCACCCGCCCGGGCCAGTCTACTTACAGCTAGAGCCGTAAGCGGACGCCTTGCCGGTTCTCCGTGCAATTTCATCCGTCTTCAATTTCGTGGATTCTTTGCGAAAACGCATTAAACTGTTGGACTTTCGCGCTGATATTTGACATTTCGCTCCGCCAGGACTTCGTGAAGTGACTAGAAAGTGATTGTGTGGAATTGGTGACAGTGAAGCAAGGCTGCTCGCGCTACGTCGCCGTGCCTGAGTTGGCGTCCTCCCTCCGATTCTCGCGAGGTAAATGAGACTCCTACGAGACCAATCGCATACGTGGAGGGAACCGGATTACGTGGTGCTTTTTATAAAATTCGCTCATTGAACCGTCAGAATTTAATGGGAAAGATTTTTCTCGGCTGCGCTCCACTGGGTCCGAGATGAATGTGGTTCAAGTCAAGACACTTGTACCGTTAGCCAGTTAGCTGCGTCGCGGTCGGCGCTCGTTTCTATAAAATTATTGTGTTTAAAACTTGGTCATAGTACATTCTGATACTGTTTTAATAAGATTACCTGGTCAGCTAATTAGGTATCAAACACAGAAAATAATGTACATCGGTGCTAATCGTAAACGCCGTAGTTGATAGAGAAGTTACGTTTACGGAAACGCTGAGCTCTTATTGTTTCTCAATAATCCGTCTGGAACAACTGGCTTTTGTTCCAAGTGTAAACAAAACATTGTGCCGCGTAGAAGAGTTGTGAATGGGGCAATGGACTGCTTGGGTTAAAGCGACATAATTGAGCCCTAATTACTTATCGATAAGGGATCTCTTCTTTAATGGGGCATAATGCGTCCGAGTATGATGGGCGTGGCAAGCACCAAATGCTTCAAGGCTGCTGCGACTGGTTTTTAAACCACGCAAGTCCACTCGAGAAATTTCGACATCACCGCTCGGAACTCGCGATTGCCTCTTTAAAATGTACTAAAATGGCAAAACACGTTGTCTCTACAAAGTTAGAGCATCAAAACTTCAACAGTCTCTGATTAGAAAGTTAGGCGATTGGGAAGAATTTGACTAGGTGTCTTCAGGAAAGTTTTTCGCTTTCTAATACACTACTGTTATAGTCGTATTGGTGGGAGTTATGAGTCAAGTACGAACAACTCTTTGTTAAAAGGTTACGTCTTGATTTTTACCTACAGATGGTAGCGTTGATTGACGTGAACCTTTTCTTTGTTTTATTCATGAAAAAGGTACTCAATTTAGAGAGGCAATTAGCGTGCTAACACTCCTTTACTGATAGGTAATCAGTAGAATAAATATAAAACCTAAGCGTGTGGGTTTTTATGGCGAAGACGATTGTGTCATTATCTCACGGCACCGGTTCCGTTAGACGGGGATTCTACTAATGCGCATGGTAAAGAATACCATTTTTCTGTTTTCTCGTAATTAGCGACGTGTCAAAAATGATTTAGTAACCTGTTATCGACAATAATAACGCGTGGGTTGTAATTTGTCAGAAATTCAAGTACCTATTGCTTTGAAGACAATAGTCGTTGAGTACCGTCTCGTTGGATTTACAAAAAATAAGTCACGCTCAATCGGTCTGCAAATAAAGCAGAACGGTAGCTGATAGCTACTTAGTGTTTTTTACTAGATCGTCTCTTAATTCCAAAACGAGACAACTGTAGAAAAGTTCTCTTATTTTGTCGGTTTCACGAGCATTGTCTGACTTCCTAGAGGCGTGGTACGAAAGCGTCGGAACTATGGGCGATGCTGTCTGCCTAGTGCTTTCTCAGCCAGGCTATTTTTAGAGCGCTATGCGCGATGCGCGCGGCGGGCGTAAGTAGGTCGCGATATTTGCTCTACCTGACTAGCGCTCAATGCCACTAAACAAATACGAAGGACAACATACCGACAATTATTTAGCTCGAATTATAATCAATTAAAATCATTTTCCCTCTTTTGAAGGCGGCAACAGAATGTTGTAAAGTTATATTTACCGCGTTGTAAGTGCCGCGGCTTCAATAAACGCAAAATAACTGGGTAGCTTTTAAGATGCTTCAAATAATATACGAACGATAAGCGATAAGCACATATCAAAACTTTACTCTTTGTTCCAATGAAAATTAATATATATGTCGTATCGTGATGAAATAACAACGTTACATTAGCCAGAAATATCTGATTATTGGCTTGGATAAAGTCGCAGAGAGGGCGCTAGTTATGACTGACCATCAAGTATTAGATCCTTTTTGCGTAGTGCAGGCAGTTTAGATTAAAAGGAGGAAATATGACGTTGACAGATGAATTGTCAGTCTTCTTTGGAAAATGTAAGCGATTGTGCTCATCTCTGGGAAATTATCGTGTAACTTCGTTTATTATCAATGCGAAATTTAGATTGTGTTAAGAAAGACATGAAGAGCAATACACCAGTACTCAAACTGGTGCGGATAATGGGTTATTGGATAAATATTGGACCATACCACTAAGGTGACCAAAGGTGACCCAGAACCCAAAGGTAATGATTTTAGGCCTTCCTCGTCATATATATGTATTTTTAAATTTGGTGTGAAAACGATGTTTGTTTTAGCGACGCATTTAATTTTCCGTTCCTCGTTAGGTCGTCCCTCAATTGGCGACCTCTCTATTTAGTACTACTGTTGGTCCTAGGAAATAGGAATCTACCAATATTTTTGGTATTGCATTACGTTTCGAATAATTACAGTCGTCTAATATAGGTACATTACGTGAAGCAACATAGAACGAGTACTTAGATCAGCGTTAGGAACGGATGTAATCAATTTTCTCTTAGCAAGCGAAGGATGGAGTTAAAATTGTTTAGTTTCAACTTGTAGGTCTAGTCCAGTGGTGGACAAAGTTTTTTCATGGCGGGCCAGAAAATATAAGAAATTTCAGACGGGTGCCAGAACTATAGCATAAATTTTGTTTTATCAGGGGCCGTATAAGTACTACTATAATTCGAAGGACCGCCGGCGGGCCGGATTAAACCCTCCCGCGGGCCGGATATGGCCCGCGGTCCGTACTTTGCCCACCACTGGTCGTCTAGTCATTATGTATTGTAATTTTTATGTTCCTTTTTACTCCTAACGATTTTCAAAAGCTGCTTAAATTACTAACTAAGGGCAACCGGAGTAATTACGTAGGGGGCAAATGCGTCTTTTAAAGATTCCATTAAATCCCTACCTAATGAAACTACCTGCCTGGCAAGTAGTGTAGGGATATTTTTAAAGAGTTCGGATTTAATGGAATCTTTAAAAGACGCATTTGCCCCCATAGACGCAATTACCCCAGTTGACCTTACGAAAATCTTGGATAGAATGGCTGACCTGATTATGGCTGAATAAAATAAATTCTAAAAGCAACTAGAGCTAAATATCACAATGAAATAATAGATAGTGAATACTGTTACGTACTTAGTATAATAAACTGTAAGTAAAAGAAAAGTCCCGGCGAAGTTCGCGTGAAACTTCTTAACGCTCCAATCCCTACATTATCTTTTTCTTCGGCTACATTAGCCGGATTGTTCTTCTGTTTCTGTCAGCCATTTATTAAGTTGTTTATTATCAATGTTCCCGCTTCTTTCAGCTGTTATTTGTACATAACGGTTGTTGTTATGACTTTTACTGGATTGTTTTACTACCATTTAAAAGCGAGTTTGTTTCGTCAAGAGCCATATTATTATCGAATAGACGAACGAATAAATAACTGAATTATATCAAGATGATGGATGACATTGCAGTATGTAAACAGTTGATGTTTTAGAGCCGGTGGTTAATGCTCCTTTGATTAATCGATGAAGATTCGGAGAACCAAATAAAAACGGGTCAGAGCACCAGAATAACGAACCGCCGGATGCTTCTGATTCATGCTGATCGCTGCATTTCATTTTATCGCAAAAATACGTCCGGTATTCTTATAGTGTTAGCGCCAACCAGAAACTTCACTTCTTCGCTAAAAGAATGGTGAAGCGACAAATAAATCGCAGAATCGTCAGTCATTGAGTTACGGAATACTCGTGAAAATCCAAGCAGCGTTATCTACGAAAAATCTTTCCACACAATGCTTACTATAATCTCCGCGTTACAAGGCAGTGAACGCAACGCCATAAGATAGTGTCCCCACAGTTGGGCCGGTGCGGTGTCGTCAGCTGATAGCCGGGGCCAATGGCCTCGACTTTGTCTCGTCCGCACTTATCGTACTGCATGCCGAGGTCGAAGGGTTATCGGACTATTTTTTCGGCTTGATTTACGATTAAAAACGTCAATCGATTCGTTGGAATGTTAATTGGAAAGGCGTCGCTATGACGAACTGGCTTCTTTGTTTAGGCGTGCTTACATTACCCTCGAAAACCCTGCATTTTATTGGCATTAGTTGTACTCATCTCTACAGTGTGTGCAAGCTAAACAACAAAACAAAAAACGCTAAGTATTCAAAGTTACATCCACTCTAAAAAATCTGAGCCAACTAAGAGAGATGTTCTCTTTGTTGGCGTTAACTTAAATAAAACAAACAAGATATTAAACATATCAACGAAAGCTGATTAAATAAAACAGCAAGTTCGTTAGTGATTAAAACAACAATCTAGAATCTTGATAATTTTAACAAATATATTCCTTGTTCCTATCATTATTTTTTTTTTGTATGATTCGATCATGTTTAATTAGTTACCTTATACATCAATGTTTGTTGAATCAAATCAGAACATGGTTAATTGAACTATGATAAACAATCAATATCATGTTAGTTGGTGCATCTAACGTCTTGTTAGGCTCGTATGGAATCAAGACGCTTGATTATAACTATCATAATCTTGTTAGGAGCAACCCTTTTTTTAGAGTGTATATACTAAAACCTATAAAGTATTATAAAAACCTATTAAACTAGAATGATACGAAAGTCGGAATACGGAAGTATTACGAAAGCAACAAAAACTCGCCTTGTAAGATCTTTAGTGTTCCCAGTGTTGCTCTATGGCGCAGAAACGTGGACGGTAAAAGAGAGAGAACGGAAACGCATTGATAGCCAAGAGATGTGGTGCTGGAGAAGAATGCTGTGGATATCATGGACTCAACACCGCACTAACATATCTATTCTCCAGGAGCTTAAGATCGAGCAAAGACTCTCGGCAATAGTTCACTCTCGAATTTTGAGTTACTTTGGCCACGTTATGCGTATGGAAGGTAACGCTATGGAAAGACTTGTTGTTCAGGGTAGAGTTAATGGCTCAAGATCCAGAGGACGCTCTCCTTTGCGATGGACGGATCAAGTGAAAGCTCTAACAGAATCATCCCTAAATCTGTGCGCGCGAAATGCGTCGGTGAGGGAGAGATGGCGGGAGACAGTCAAAAAGGCCGTGCTACGACCCACATGACCACGACTACTCTGCTAGAGTATACGACTAAGAAGAAGAGAAGATACGAAAGTCAAAGTAGATGGTAAGATTGAGGGCGCTTGCTGCGTGCTCCGGTGGCCAAGTGGTTAAGGCGCTGGGCCGGAAATTTCTAGTTAAGCAAAATCTAATGGCAATTTCAATACAAACTGCATAAGTAAGTTTGTAATGCAGGCAACACAGGGGGTGTCCACAGAACTCGATTATTTCACATTTATTCTCAAATAAAGAATCCTCTACGGGTAAATAATAGGCAAGTCGGTGGAAATCGAGTTCTTTGGACACCTCCCCGGTACTGACTTGGTTTAAAAAACATCTCTAAACTTTTTTGCTGTAGAAGAACTGTTTTGCGAGACTTGCATCTTTTTACATGTAATCTTATTGATGGGATTACTTTTCATGGTCAAGTGATAAGATACTGATGACAAGATTAGCCGGAAAAATAAATACGACAGTGCTAAAGATACCAAAAATATATTTATTGCTATATAAACGATCCTAAAACGAGAATACGAATGAAACGTTGTTGCACCAACCTAACCAAAAAATATTGCAGTATCTCATTACAAGTACAAAGGAAAATACTGCAGCGACAAAACACTATGGAAGTTAGTAAAGTACATTGACCAACGTTAAGTTACGACGGACTGATGTCCTTACTGCCATAGCCATTAGCCATTACAAATTGGTTTTGACCTAGACACGGGAGGAAACAAACATACAATTAGACGAGGTACCTATTAAAACAATAAATCCGCATGTTAAAAAGTCCTTTAATGTATTGTATTAGGTTTTTTTTTAAATATGTAGACCTTCATAGACAGGCAGACTCTGATGACATCACAATACGAATTCGCAAGGTTAGATAGTAATTGGCTAAGATTGCCCACGCTCAGCGTGACGTGACTCATGGTTTTGACTCTAAGCTTGGTGCTTTGTATGATTTATACGATAAAGTTAGTTCGGGTTGTATTGAGGCTGGTGAATCGGCGAATTTGTGAGAACTGCCGCAATAAGCTCTCACGCCCACCCCATGTAATTATCTATTTAAGAAACCAAATTTAATTACTACATGATGTTTGAATCAGCACGGCTAGCACAAGTCGACCGCAACATATTATGTCGCGCGCGACGCATCATATAACTGCCAATGGGAAAGCGCATCCGCAAAGCAGCGCAATGTATTTCGTGCGTTTCATTGGCTGTTACATGCGAGATACATATCTCCAGGCCAGTAGTGCTAGCTGTGAGGCGGTAAGTTTAAAAGGTGGACTTATGCCTTCTTTTATAGAATTACCTTGCCCTTGTGGTTCCAATTATTACTAGTGCCCATGAATATGAAACAAAAAAGAACAAAGCTTGGAAAAAAGCTGAAAAGAACACAACAATCATTTAGCGCAATAACCAAAACCACGTGCACTAACAATCTTGTGTAACGGGCAATAAATGGGAGACGTCCCCATTGCGAGAGCGCGACGCGAATGGGATGTTTGTTCTCATAAACAATGATACGGGAGAGATAAGCGTGATAACAAAAACGCGTATCTGATACTGGGACTTAACAAGCGGGAATGAGATCCCATTCTGTTTTAAATTCGTTTCAAACATCTTTGATTAATGTTGAGCACGACGATCAAAAAGCTAGGTTTTTTCTGAACCTTTTACTATAAGTTAAGTGCATGAATATTAATTTGGCTCTTAAATAATCGCGTCTTCATACGTGGTCCGTTTTAACTTCACATGCGGGCAAAATGGACCAAATCGAAGGCTTTAGGAATAGTCTAAAATCTTCATAATCTGTGGTTTGATTAAAGTATTACAAGTACTAAAGTAAAAATAAATAAACGCTCAATTATTTAATGTTGGAAACGTAACAATAAATCTGTTGGATATTTTTCATGATTGAATTTTCCTTAAGGTAGTCCGTTTTACCTTCCTTTTCCAGTAGTGCATCGTTTGCTGTTTCTTTTGTCAAGATAGGGTCGCAGTAATTAAATGTCAATAGCAGAGCACGCAATATACCTAGTAAAAGCTTTTAAAATGTAGCCACTGGCTGGCACAAAGTGATCTATAATGGCTGTTCGCTGTTTGGTGCGCTGCTTATAATTGTATTGTCGTCATGGCAACACTGGTGCGCCGCAGTAATTTCATTTAGGCTCACTTTGATATCGGCACCAGAGTCTGCGCGGACTGAAATTGATTACTTTCTTAAAGGCGTTGTTATACTTAATCGACCTCCACTCGTGTCAGTAGAAACATTAACATCCTTAAACTGTGTCTTTGGAAGATGTCATTTCGTTCCCTTTAGTATCGTTACGTTTACTCATCGTTAACCAATAAAATTTCTCCATATAGAGACCGAAAGTGTGAAATGAGTGGGTTTTATGTCGTGTTTACATGCTATTTCGAGTTATGGCTCCTTTGTGCGTAACTGAGCCCCATAAGTTTAATCTTTCCACCAAAAGTAGAGCCGTAGAACAATCATCGTAATATTGGTTAGTTAATGGCTTTGAATCTTTATATCAACCATTTACCTCAACTAATTCCGATCGTGAAATATGTTAAAAGTTAAAACGCCCTAACCTTTATAATGAAAACCAACGACCATCCTTGAAACTCTCAATTACCTATTCCCAATGTGATTTTATTTCTTCTATTATAATGTCAGAGTCTTTGAATAGAAAAATTATTGTAAAGGGTAAATTAAATAAAAATTATGATTTAAATGTTTTTGCCAAATTCTCACTCGTCTAATTTACCTTCGTATTATGAGGAAGCGGACGTTACGTCACAGCGAAGTTCAATCCTCGTTTACGACTTCCGGCGCAGCGAAACCATGGAAGAGTGACCTCGATACACCGGAGCAGGGTCACCCCGTTCGAAACTCACGTGTGGACTCCACAAGTCGACTCTACATCCAGTATATCTGCACTGTATTTATTGTCATCAATCAATCATAAACACCAAAATATTGATTTATTCTACTGAAATAATTTGACCAGAACTTTAGCGTGGAAATACAGAGTTAAACCATAACTTGTTTTAAATATCGCATCGGAATCAATTACTCCGCTCCGAGTCACTCAGTTTGAAATTGAAAGTAACTCTAAAGTTAGTAGTGTAGTTTCTATGAACAATTATATAGAAAATGACCCGAATTCATTGTCCGTGAGTGTATTTGTATCGTATTTTTAGCAACATACGACTGAAATTGAAAATTGATTTTCGAGTATATCGTCGACCGTAGGTTCAGTGCGGAAGGACCGTTGATTTACCTCATGCCTGTCCCTTACCTCTAGAAATGTATTTAATTTTCTGGATAACCTGTCAAGGTGTTTTCCACGAATCCACATATAAATTACGGCGGCGTAGCGTAAGTAATTGAACTGTTTGGTCTCATTAGTCTCTCAAGTACTCCGCTTTAGCTAGAGAGCTAGCTTCAAGGCCACTTAATTAAACTTCCATTTGTATTAATTCTGTTCGAATAATTACGAACGGCCCACATTAGAGCAGTCTGCCCATTTGGAAGCCTAAAAATAAATTTCGGTGTACTTTTTAGCCTGTTTAGTTTCTTTTTTTGCAAGCTTTTATTTAACTTGCATTGACATATAAATGTATATTCCATGACATTGCAATACATCATTGGCATCATCGAACTGATCTGATGATAGGTAGATAGGATATACAAGCCGGGAAGTAGGGACTGGATGGAACTCCTTATTGCCAAATGCTAGTACCTATAGTCGAATTAGGACTAGTGTGTTTTATTATTACCAAATTTCCATTAAAAAACCTGTTTCTTTATAGTATTTACTTGTTATTCGAAGTTCTTAAATTCAAACGACAGATTATACTCGTATAAAGTTGGTGACCATGACCTTAGTTTTGAATATGTTGGTTTCCTGATACAACAATAAATAACTATTTTAACCCATCCTTTAAAGCAACCTTTAGTACGCACACAGAAGAATTACTATACCATCCGTCATACTGAAGTCAGTACTTTTTGTCTTCTTTTCGTCCATTGTACTTAGTACAGTCGCCATCAGATATATCTGAGCTGTCAGTGTACTCATAAATATCTGAACACGGCTCTATTTTCATAGCATTAGAGCCGTGTTCAGATATTTATGAGTACACTGACAGCTCAGATATATCTGATGGCGACTGTACGTACACCCTGTTCATCAAAATACTGAAGGCTTTTTGAACTGTCGTCGAGTCCGAATCGTCTTGTTTCACAAGCATTTAAATCATTAACTTCGTGCCCATTAATTAATCTTTACTTAATTAAGGACTGATTGAGCTCGTTATCGCTACAGCAGTAGTCGTCCGTTAGCCAGAGAGCGGCCGCCGACCACCGTCCACTTTCACCGGCCGCCATCTTGTCTTATGCGCGCAGCGGCCATGTCGTGCGTCTGCCGAGCACCAATCATTGAGTAATTGGCACGTCTATTGTTATGCTTCGCATCGTCTATGACGTCACGTACTGCTAAATTTCAGGTGTCCAACTAATAACTATATCAGTTGAAAGAACATGTCTAGTACCTAAATAACTTTTTCAGTTATAGCGGTTTGAAACTTAGTCATCGGGAACTATTACTATGGTAACTGTGCGTGCGTCTTTAAAAGTGTATGTAATATATACATATATATATTACTTCAAGATATCCACCTGTAATAAAGTGGTTAAGTTATAGTTCATTGCTTACTCTACATTTTGAGACCAAAATCTCATTTTCAAAAAAAAGGTGACTAGACGTCAGTGGCGTGGCGTAAAAGATATCCTTGGGCAAGCCGGTGCAGATATGGCGTACATTTTCCTTTTTTAGAATAAGGTGCTCAAATGCCTGATATTAGGCAAGCCGGTAGGAATCGAGTTCTTTGGACGCCAGTGCCACGCTACTGCTAGACATGTTCTTTCCGTGTACCCTTCAGTTTAGCATTTTTGTGGTCAAACAAAACTCTGTCGCGTTAAACCTTGCCCTTGATCGTTAAGATATCTCATTACATCATCAATCAAACGCGAACATTGTTTATTGAAGATCGGATAAGTAGGTAGTGAGTAACCTTTTGACATTGGACCTTCTGTGATTCAGCTGTATAGGCTGGTCAACTTACACGCTTCACGTGAATAATGTGCCTAATAAAGTGGTTTTATTTATGTTCCCTCGGGAAGAAAAATATACATCCCTTTCGGAGAGTTATAAATCGTCACAACATGGCTTCCAATAGAAGCAACGAAGAGGAATAAACGTGGGTGCTCACAATTTGAACGTTATGAATTTCGGCTAAGTAGTCCGTATATTCATAGTAGTTCGTTTATTCGTCATTGTACTAATAATACATTACAATATTTCTTTACGATCATTCGATCGTAAATACCTATCCTCTTACTCAGCTGCAGCAATTTATAAAACGACTCTATCAAGATTAAACAAACGCCTCGGAGTTTCCTGGTTTTCATAACTTTGTGGCGAGCAATCGTCGAGACGATTTCCTTGACTTTGCTACATCGTTCTTAGCATCATTTTATGCTTCTTCGACGTTCACGTAATCTTAGGTATTCTATTAAATTTCCTATTCCAATATAGTATTTTTATACTTACTATAATCAAATTTAAATTATCCAGCTGTAATAGATAGTAGGCGTATAATAATCGAGGGAAAGTAACACACTCTGTCTTTAGCATTATTATTCATTAGTGGCGTGGCGTCAAATATATTCTTAGTAAAGCCGGATCAGATTTGGATTACTTTTTCTTTAGGAATAGTAGATACTCCGGTCATATTCGGTCGCATTGGCAATGCATCTAGTGTTGCAAATGTCTATAGGCGGCGGTGACCGCTTTCCATCAGGTGGGCCGTCTGCCTGTTTGCCAGTCTATAGCAATAAAAAAAAATATGCTTTAAAAAATAGGCAAGCCGGTGGGAATCGGCTTCTATGGACGCCACGCCACTGTTCCTAATCCTAATAATACCTAACAGCTATCCTAATATAAATAAGTAAATAACATTTATCAATCTTAATAGGCCTTAGATACGTTCGCCAAAAGGGCACCTTCATTAAATTAAATTTGTGTTGCTTTGTTCCAGAAGGCATTTGGCATCTGTAACGTCGTATTTCAAGGCGAAAGACACTGTGAGTATTTTTGATTGAATTTTGGATTTACTTATGCATCTCATTCTGTTTTCACGTTACGTGGTTAACGTACTTTAAATGTTACTGTACTTTTCAAATTGATTTGTTACTCTCACGTAATTCTTTTACATTCTTTGATCTGTTCTGTAATGAGATGAAAATTATGTTTGAACCTTTAAGGCGGCTTCGAATGTATCGATAATTTTATTTGTTTATTTTAATCAATCCTTAGTGAATACCTTTTGCCATTTATTTATTTTCCATTAAATAAAGCGATCCTCGGTTAGAAATAGGCTGGCATTTAGAGAGACCCGGGTGCTGTCAAAGATCTAAATAGTTTTGGTACAAGTAATGGGACTTATAGCCTTGAATATTGGAAACGTTTCACCTTTGGAGACTGTTAAATAAAACGTCTATCATCTTAACAATATCGGAAATTGCCTTGTACAATATATTTACCAATTGAAGTATGAGACCAGTTTTGGTGTAGTCAGAAAATCAAGCGAATGATTGAGTTGTATTCAATGTTGTATTAGGATCTTATAAAACGATTCCTATGTTTGAAGCCAAAGCGAAATTCACTATCGAGACCATGTACGTATTGTAGTTTTAACAAAAAAAATCTCTTTTCAGTGATTCGCTTGACCACGAATCATGAATGCTGTGAAAGAGTCGAATCATTGAAATAGAAAGAAAAATTGTATAGGTAATTAGGTACCAACGTGATGGAAGATTTTGAGATCATTGCATTAAATTAGTACCTAACGATCGAAGAAGAAACTACTCATGTCTTGATGCATTTTTCAATTTCTAACTTGTAGTTTCATTATAGGTGCAAATGATATTTGAAAATCGCACGACGCTAGAACCGATGACCTAAGTCGCAAAATCCCATGAACGAATGCGTCGCTTTAGGACGGGCCAACGGTCGGCCTTCAGGGAACTTAAATATTAATGACGCATCCTACACGGCGAGGCTTCAATATCCTACATTGAAGCGACTGGACGTAAAGACATATGCCGTATTTTGTAGATTTTAATTGCTCTTTAGAACAACTTTGAAAGATCTTTCAATCAGACCGTATTTACACGTTGTTGAGCGACATAAGATTTTCTGATACGAATTTACAATACATCCAATGCACACGCAAATCACTAGAGATCCGTAAATGAAAAAAGATTATTTTAAAGACTGAAACTGGCTTAAATCTGAGATACTTATCATCCTTTCATTTTACATATATCTGCGACATTGTGGAATTTAACAAAACGAAATATAATTTCAGGATACAATGACAAATAAATGTCAGATTCTACAGTTCTATATGATGATTTCTTATAACACACGTTTTATATTTATAAGAATATATATCTCATTGTGGTACCTACATCTAGATATGATCCGCTAAATGTAATTAACGCTGATTAAATTACCAGATTGGTACATCCGTTCGCGTTTTTATATACTTTGTAAATCAACGTATAAGAATACGTAATATATTTGCTTGTAACGCCGCCGATTGCGATAATGTCGTGTCTCGTTTTTCTGTTACGTGTAACTGAATCATTTTGACTTTGCCACGTGTCGTGATCATTTCCGTTCTGTATTACACATGTATCTGTGTGTTCATCTCTTCCATATTCCAATAACGTTTATATTCTTCACTTTCCCCCAGTTACTTCTACAATATCAACATAGTATTGAAATTAGTCTGTCTGATCGTCGTTTTTTCGTTATTTGTAAAATGTAAGGAATAAAATTACAGATTGGGCCAGAAACTGCAATTATAGTTTGCTCAAGTGCGTAACTCATAAAATAACCAAGAACAAAAAACCGGTCAAGTGGGAGTCGGACTCGTGCACCAAGGAAGGTTCCGTACAGACTCGTAACGTAAGTAGATAATGTAGATATACGTGAATAGTTCAAGAAAAACTGTATGGCGGGACAAACTTAACATCGCTGTTAAAAAACTGTTGTCAAATAATAATACAATACCTACAAGATGGTTGTATTTCGGTTCACATCAAACGTGTCAAATACAGACAAAGTTTTTTGTCAGCCATTACAAATAATAGATTCGGTCGAACTTGCGTCGATGACGATTCTGCCCGCGCCGCCGCCTACAGATAAGAAGGCAGTGACACGCTGTCATGTCACCTTGGGTTATTTTTGTATCTATTATTCCTACCTGCCTCTATGCGAAACACCTTGCGATACAAGGAACTAAAACATCGCTAAAAATCAACAATAAATTTTTTGTTAGTTAACTTTAATTTAGAATAAGACGGTAACGTACATATGAATAATCCTTCAATTAGTAGCTGTGATAGTCTCATAAAATAACCCGGCAGGGGTTGGAATATTCAACCTCTCTCCCGAGAAGAACTGGCGAAAGAATCTCGGTTATCTTTTTTCAAAAATATAATATCGGGATGAGCAAAAAATGCAAACTTCAGACTGCAGACCAAACGAATTCTAACACATTCTAACCCCACTCTACCAAATTCCAAATTCTTTGTGTACACACAAAGAATTTGGTAGAGTGGGGTTAGAATGTGTTAGAATTCATTTGGTCTAAATCCACCTTAAGGAGATTAAACTGATATTGTACGAAGTCAGAGAAAATTTATCAACCCCTCTAGAAAATACTTAACTCTATTTGTGTGTATTGGAAGAATCGCTAATGCATTTTACATACTATGAATTCGGAAGTGTCCCATTACCAGGGGAAGAACATGCCAACTCATGCTATTACCGACTAAACTTATACATTAGTCAATATGCTCGTTAGTCTTCCTCGTTCATACTTATTCATAAAGATTTTGATTAATATGAATCATTTATGTACTGTATCGGCTACATATTTACATACTGGACAGGAAAACCATTGAACCTGTGGCACGCTTCTACTGAAACTAGTGGCTTATTGATCTGTGGTCGAACCCAGACGAGTTTAAGTAGTTGTATTATGTTTATGTCTCATATAAATTTAACGGAGATGGTGATTCCTTCTTCATGAGTGTATTGCATATCTGAATGCGACTTCAGCTTCAACTTTCAGTAATGCTTCCTCGGCTCTTAAAATGATTTTTCATAACCCGTTATTTTAAAAACCTATAAATCATATGACATCTTTATACTTCGAAGACAGATTCGTTCGGAAGGGATGCTTACCTTACCACGTAAAAGATAGAGTTTCAAAAACGCAAATAAAGAAACTAATGGTCACATAGAAAAGTAAGTAATTGTGAAAGTGTATTCTCAATTTCATCGTGACGGTAGGTGACCTTTGAGGCCCATGGACATATGCAATCTTAATATTACAAATGAAATTAAATATTTTTTTTCTGCAAGTAGGGCTCTTTCACATGTCTCATTCTTTTGGCGCTTCGGCAAATGACATTCTGGTGAGAAGAAGCGCCGGAAGAAACTCACCAGTTTGCATTGCCATCCCCGCGGACTAAGATGGAATGCCTGTATGCTAGTAATTTCACCGGCTGTCTTACCCCCACACCGGAAAACATCAGTGCGAACACTGCTTTTTAGCGGCAGGTTAGTGGCTAAGAAGATGGTGGTAGGATCCGGGCGGACCCTGCATATTGCACAAGGTCCTTTACCACCAGCCCAGCTACACAGAAAAAGTTCATTTTCAAAAATGACCAGTTTCTTATAGCTGCTTTAGCAAAATAACGGAAACAAAGTTAGTCATATTGAAAGATAAATATAAATCTTATGTGACTAAACTGGATATATCTTGTAAAAGTACGTTTATGTATTTGCATAAATATAGGTAGGTACCGTATATTTTTCGAGAATAGTAGCAAACTATCTTCAAAGTTGATCTTGAAAATCAAACCTTTCTTCCGGAAGGCTTCTTCTTAGTATTTATAGCACGTTCATTACTGCGTAAACTGAGAAGCTATGTAAGTACCTAGTCACTAGTTAAAATAAATATATGAAACACGAAAACAAAACTATAATACTTATACAATATACCCTACAAAAGAGGGGAAAATATGTTAACAATTATTACTAGACGTAAAACAGATCAAAATTGAAGCACACGAAAGCACAACCTTTCTGTTTGCGTCATCCCTATTTTACCTTGTCTTTGCACAGAATGGATTAGAAACATCTTTTCGACGAAGGGGAGGTTGGGGCAAAAACGCCCCCCTCGACTAGTCATCTTTAAATAATGAACTTGACCTAGTTGGGCGCCGGACAGGGATGCCTCGTCCCGTCTCCCGACCTTCGCCAAACTTCAGACGTCCTGCCCAATTTTAGGTTACAACCGTTGAGATTTGTCGGACTTATGTAATGTACACTAGTAAGTACCTATACACGTATTTTACTGATTTAACGAATATAAATTGGAAAACATCACCAGGTATAAATAAGTTATAACCTCGATTGAATTGTGTAATGTAGACTTAGATAAGAATAGGACTACTAACTACTGCAAAATCAATGCATCATTTTTAATAATCATTGCAGATAACGTAAACACGGTAATAATAAATATATCGATTAAAACAATCTATTTTAAAACTGCTTTTACAGCATTTGTTATTGAATTATTTTTCCTGACGATTTGTTACCTTTGCATGGTAAATATGTAGTTGTTAGTAAGATGTTACATATACAGGCTTCGATCAGCTCAAGTTCAACCTAGTTAGTTACCTAAAACGTTCAGAAACGTTAGCTAGTTACGACCTGCTTCCTTTGACCTGGTTAATGACTGCGCACTGTTTGTCGATCGTTTTTAACATCAAGGGGTTAATGGAACGTTCAGGTTATTTAACTCTGTTTCATACATATGTATAAATTTCCACGCGCATATTGTTATCATAAGCTTTATATTCGCATAAAGAACTAACTTACTTCTGAATGAGGATGTCTAAACTCTCAAACCTATTGAGTTCAATGAGGTTAGATTCCCATCATCTGTCTTATGCAACGTTTTATGTATAAACGAAGCGTGCAGTAGAGTGCATTTAGCAAACTGCGAACAAAGTTTTAATTCAGTTCCCTATCAACAGCTTCAACGAGTTCCTGTCAAACTTTCGCAAAAAATCTATAAAACGAATTTGATTCGCAGTACGCGATACAATGAAGTTACGGTTTGCGGGTGTCGCGAGAGGGGCCGGGGTGCGGGGGGCCCGACAGGTCAATGACGTCCCCCGTCTGGGGCCCCCCGCCCCGCGCCCTCTCGGTTGAACCAGTTCCCGGCTAGCTCACCTAGGGTTACCATTTGTCAGGATTTAGATTTGACAGCCCGAGACAATAACTCTTGAAGGGTAAGCGCTAATACGATCGAAGTCTGTTCAATTCGAGATTAGGTCTCGTGGCTGCTATTGTTGCTACAAGATCAACGCTTTCATCGTGAATTTAGTTTGGTTTTTGGTTTGACTACTGGTCTGCCAAAATTAGTTTGAAGATAGTTCACAGAAAACTTTTGAATCGTTGATTGATTTGATTATATAGGTCAGATTAAATGTTATTAGTAATATTTTTATCTTGCAAGTGTTATAAGAAAATACGACCATATGGCGGCCTTACCTAATGCATCAAGGTATTCTTTAGCAGCCATCAATGGAACCAAACATAAACTGGCAGTTAGTACTGGCTTATTTAAGCTAAAACGCGAAATCGATAATAAATATTGTATGTACATTATTTCGAACTGCTGCGCAATATTTCGAAGGAATTATTATTTTATGATGCGCGCGATATCTAATGCTTCACAATCACAATGCATTATTTAATTAGCGTTCAATAAGATCGAACATTTTTGAGGTTTCAATTATATTTGATGCTACTTATTAATTTAATAGTACTATTTTAACTATTGCTAACCCTAACAGTTCAGCCCGTCTATCTAGTTTACACTCAGGTACAGTACTCTTACTTGCTTACCTGCTGAACATTCCTGTTGGGTAACATTCTGCTTCACTGCGTATAAATAACAACAAAAAACCTATATCTATTTTTCGCTAAGCTAGTTTTACATTAGAATAAAACTAATTATAGTTCAGCCATTTTATTGGGTTACCTTTAATTTTAGTAAGTTACTAATAAAATATGTACAAAAATAGTTCACTATGTAGATATACTTTTACGATCACGAAAAGTGAGGAAAGAGACAAAAATAGTCCGCGAAATTACATAACACCGCATTGAAGCCATAGGAAGAGGGAATACCCTATTTCAATAGGCTATTCGCATTTAAAATACGATGTGTTTTTCAATTTCCGAAACGGGAGAGAGGGGAAACGCGGCCCTTCGCTTCGTACATAAAATTCGCACAGATAATGCGATGGTATCGCTCGAACTGTCAATGTCAACCGCGAGTGGCGCAACGCAATGCTTTCGCAATCCTGTCGCCACCGACCACTACCGAAAATAGTCGAAAGTTTCTTCATAACATTTTTTATTCGTGCTATCGCGACTTTTCATGCTTTAGAAAGCGCGGACTACAACGCATAGACATTTTTACGGAAGTTTTTTGAACTACCTATTGGTTTTTTTCGTAACATGTGATGTAATTCAGGGTTTTACAGTTAGTTAGTACCATGAACGTTTTCGCATACATCTTAAGTCCAAAAAACTTTTTCCTCACTATATTTTTTACCAGTTTTCTTTTTTATGTAAAAAGAATATTCGTTTGAAACTTCGAGGTTAGTATACAGTGAAATTTGAAAAGTTTCGAAAATAACGACTTAAAAATGAACGTCCTTCAGGCAATCTGAAGTTTTACAATCGGTCCCTTTGGGTAACGAAAATTCTGAATATTGATAGTTAAGGTAAGGTTTATAGAGTGAAGGTTTATATATATTTTCTAAACGCATGGAATCCATTATATTTTACCTTAAATTTTCATGATTTAACTAATCATAATAATAGTAATTTTAGAAGGAATAACATTCTGAAGTCCGTCAAATATGAACGTTTATTCATCGTTCATGTTCCAAGTCTCAAATAAGATAGCCAGCGGGCTTACACCAAGTCCACAACAATGTCTCGTCAAGTCACGTTTATTGCGAAATGTAACCTAGCTCCCGTCTCCAGCGACCTTCGCTTCGATACTAAAATCGTGATAGATTAGCTGTTTATACATATAACTCCTCATAAATTTCAGTAGATCGCATGAAAGCAGAGAAAAGCTCGTAATAAAAAGGATTGTGTTGGCCTATGGTTGTTTCGTGCTCGTACTTTAAATTCTAGCCCAAGTTTTTTAAACGAATACTAATGAAGTAGATATAAATGTGTCGATACATATCAAAATGGTCTTCGAAATTTGATATGTTTTAAAAATTTATTTTGAAATTTAAATTAAAGCGGTAGAAATTACGTCGGGAATAGATTTGGGAATAAGTGCCATTATAAATACCGAACCATTGATTACAGTGCCATTATAGTAGAACTTGCAACATATAACACTCACAACTGATGAGTGGACTCTAGTATATTACATAGAGCCTCCTGCTTAATAATTTTGTCGTAGTTCTTGGATCAACAATCCTGATTCCACGAATGTTTCCTTACTACTCAACGCGTGTATCGTACTTATGTCATTTTCTAGCGGGAACCACAACGGTATCCTGTTTCTGATCGCTGCTCCTGCTAATGACAGATATGTTATCATCTCTACCGTTATGATAGTTTAATAACAGGTATTTAGTTAACAACACAAATGAGGGTTTATAAAGGACGACAACCAACTAATACAAAAACTAACTTGTACATTTTTAGGCACAATCTAAAATTTCCTGTACCTTGTGGAGACTTAAAACGGTTTTAAGGAGGGATCTAAGGGACTTAGAATCCGGCAGAAAAGTTCAATTCTTAAATTAACTTTTTGATGGAGAAGGAGAACCCAACCTTTAGTACATAAAATTACTATCACTGCAGAGTTAGAAAAAAATATACGAAATCAGATGTAGTAATTAATACTTTGCATTATAATAGAGAAAGTGAAAAAAAAATACAAAGGAAGACCAGGATAAAGCTACTTTGATATCGATGAACGATTTTATGATCGATTCGTACCTACTTGACGATAGCTTCACCGACTCGAAATGAAAGAATACAAGAATCCTTCCCACGTATGACGTGACGTCGAGTTTATCGCAAAAAACTGTGTTAGTACAAGATCTCCGACCCTAGAGCGCCTCCGTGGTGATCGGATGGGGGTCAACGGTTCGCCTTGGTGGGGTGTTCACCTCTGTGCACACTTTACGTACGATCGCGATTAACACGCCTGTTCATTTAATTTCAATCAATATGACATTTTCGAATCTCAATGTCACTTTGCTAATGATAGGTTTTCCGCTCGCAAGGTCATTCCGATGGAAATACTGGAATACAGGTTTGCACAAAAATAGTACAATAAATTTACTCCGTTGATGAAAACTTACAACTTTTCACGCTTCGGGAGCCTACGTAATTTACCCCGATAAATTGCCCACTTTGTCACGGTATTGTCTTGCTAGTAATAAGTTCAAAATAAAAAAATAAACAAACATAGCAAAATACTAGTTGTATCCTCATGACGATCAAAGTGATCAAATCATTTCTAGTTACAATAATATGCTTCTAAAAATAACTCATTTTAATACTTAATCAATAACCTTTATATCTGGCCATTTTTGACGCCAATTTTATGCGCAGAATCAAGTTTTTTGCAAATTACCTTGATCACCTTGCTGAGTACCTATTCTACCGATAAAGGTTATTGCAAGTCACAAAAACTTGCTGAGTTTGTGCGAGTGTCGACTCGACGTCGACAATATTGAAATCGCTCGGCAACGTACAGTCAGGGGCAAACGGACGATAAGGTTTCCGCGATCGATTGCAAAAAAAATGGCGTTGAATAAAACATAAACAGGTGTAACGCCGTGGTATCTGTTTATAATCAAGTATTTGCCTAAGTAGATACATCTACTTAAAACATTTAAATTAATTGAAGGAATTTAAAATCGGTCGTGTTGGCGTCGCAACCTTGCGGCCGCGCGGGCGCAGCTCGCAGGTCAGATTTTTCGAAGGTCGATGACTCGCCGCCTGTTATTGCTACGAGTTATTATTATTAGCGCATCCCGCATAGTACGGGCGAACAAAGCGCTCGAGCGATTCCAAATCACGCACGATTAGACCATCCTATTTCTTTTGACAATCTCTGTGTTCCTTTTATCTCGCTCTCCTCGAAATTACCTGACAAGTTTTACCTTACCTTGTAGATCGCCTCTATGGGTTGAATTTAAACGCTCAGTTTGATTTTATTGTGAACAGTGTCTTTTACTTCTCATTTCCCGTCATATACTTGAGTTGAGAATAGGTAATTTGAAACTAGTCATAGCAGCAGACGGCGATGTTAATAAATAAATATTTTATTTAAAACCTATTGGAAACCAATAAGGTTATCGAATCAGTTATTAATAGTACATTGTGTATCAAGGGCGGTAAGTAAGGAATTACAAACGAGTGTTTGTTACAAGGCCGAGGCGAAGCCGAGGGCTTTAATAACACTAGTTTGTAATTCCTTTACCGCCCGTGGCACACACAATGTTTTTCATCACACTTGTGAGGAAATCTGATTAAAATAACCTTACTTAACCTAAATAAAATTGTAAGACTGACTGTGGCATTAGTGACATATATCAAGACGACAAGTCACGTTCGGAAACCATAGCGGTAAAGACTTAAAATGGTTGATTTTATATTTGCAAAATACTGAAATACACTATTTAAACATTTGATTAATGTTACAGAAATATGTGTTTACATGTATTTGCAATGACAGTTCTCTTTAAATAAATCTTTCAGTAATAAATGTTAAAAAAGTAAGTTGGCGTTTTCTTTGAACATGACAAATAAGAGTAAAACAGAACCAGCGTTTCAGATTTAAAAAGAAAACCATTACGCCCTAGGGCGTAATAGGTCATTTACGGCCCGCAAAACCTACGTGTAATGACACCATTTTCGAACAAGTGTGATGAAATAGTACATTGTGTATCAAGGGCGGTAATTCCTTTACCGCCCGTGGCACACACAATGTTTTTCATCACACTTGTGAGGAAATCTGATTAAAATAACCTTACTTAACCTAAATAAAATTGTAAAACTGACAGTGACATTATCCATAGACAATACGAATTCACGTCACGTTCGGAAACCATAGCGGCAAATACTTAAAATGGTTGATTTTATTTTTGCAAAATACTGAAATGCACTATTTAAACATTTAATTAATGTTACAGAAATATGTGTTTACATGTATTTGCAATAACAGTTCTCTTTAAATAAATATTTCAGTAATAAAAGTTAAAAAAGTACGTTGGCGTTTCCTTTGAACATGACAAATAAGAGTAAAACAGAACCAGCGTTTCTAATTTAAAAAGAAAACCATTACGCCCTAGGGCGTAATAGGTCATTTACGGCCCGCAAAACCTACGTGTAATGACACCATTTTCGAGCAAGTGTGATGAAAAAGCAATTACGCGGTCTTTAATGTGTCAGTAAAAAGTTTAAAATCCCGAACTTATTCAAATTAATCTCTCTAAAACCAATCCATGGGCCGCGCCGCGATGTTACAATCAGACATACATGCCTCATACGTATAGCTAAATTAGATAACCCACTTTTTTGGGTTAAAAATTAAATGATATAAATTTCCAACAATTTGAAAGCGATATGGAGTAAGCTAACAAGGTCATAAATAAGATTACGAATATGAAGTTCGCCATATTTATTTATTGATGGAATGCCACATGTACGCGGTTAGGATATGTTTTTGCACGGCATTGTGAAAGGGGCGAATAATGAAGCTATTGTTCGGCCTCGTGCACCGCAGTGCACCGGCGTCCCTAGTGTCCCCATCCTCCCCGCACATGTTGCGCAAGAGACAAGTGTCAAATAATTTACGTCCGCACAATGCAATTGTCCATCATTGTGATGCCGCTAGGGTTGCACCGACGTCGAAAAGTAAAACCGGTCAAGTCCGACTCGCGACGTTTCTTGACGTTTCTGGTTACGCGAGGTAGGTATGTTGTCTTACTTTGGAGTTTTCACTAACCACACCGTTTTTAGGCACTGGTCCCACCGCCGGCGAGTAAGCGTGTAAAGTTGGGCGAGTAACAGTTCATAGCGGGCTGACAAGGCACAGTGTGATCAATCGCCCTTTCCAGATCCACAATGTAATGCTACTCGCCCAACTTTACTCGCTTACTCGCCGGCGGTGAGACCAGTACCTAACGCCCGTACGCTTTTACCTACTTATTTATTATCTGCCGTTTTTAATATCGAATAAAGAGAACATTTCAGTAGGATAGCTTTGTGTATTACTATTATAATGTGTTATAGTACGATATACCACAATAACACATATTGTGTAATAGTACATTGTGTATCAAGGGCGGTAAGTAAGGAATTACAAACGAGTGTTTGTTACAAGGCCGAGGCGAAGCCGAGGGCTTTAATAACACGAGTTTGTAATTCCTTTACCGCCCGTGGCACACACAATGTTTTTCATCACACTTGTGAGGAAATCTGATTAAAATAACCTTACTTAACCTAAATAAAATTGTAAAACTGACAGTGACATTAGTGACATATATCAAGACGACAAGTCACGTTCGGAAACCATAGCGGTAAAGACTTAAAATGGTTGATTTTATATTTGCAAAATACTGAAATACACTATTTAAACATTTAATTAATGTTACAGAAATATGTGTTTACATGTATTTGCAATAACAGTTCTCTTTGAATAAATATTTCTGTAATAAAAGTCAAAAAAGTAAGTTGGCGTTTTCTTTGAGCATGATAAATAAGAGTAAAACAGAACCAGCGTTTCAAATTTAAAAAGAAAACCAGTACGCCCTAGGGCGTAATAGGCCATTTACGGCCCGCAGAACCTACGTGTAATGACACCATTTTCGAGCAAGTGTGATGAAAAAAATGATACAACCTTTTAGAGGTACCCACCCAGAAAGGAAACCTATAGTATTTACATTAAAACTTTCGAAACGTTACGTCTCCCATAGACACTATCATTAGACAGGCTAATGATATCCGATTGCATAACCAACCTAGTTTCGCATAAAACGGTCGCGTCGGTCACGATATTTCTACTGTCACACATTCAACATGACCTCGAACAACATATGTGCGATACCTATCGGACAGTACATTTTAATTTTGGTGGTAACCCTAGTGCGAGCACATTTATTGTCGCTAAATGCACCTGCGACAGTTTTTATTACCTAAAAATTAAAGTCTAACTTCGAGTGATCCCTGTGCTGTGAGCTGCTTATAATGTTTGGGAGACGTCGGTTCAACATCTGGCTATCCGGTCCAGACGTACAAAAAATTAAGATAAATGGCCCACTGACGTTACAATTGGTATTCAGAATATTGTGGACGTGGTCTATTTAGAGTGTTCCCAACCCTGGGTGCCTTAACTGAAACTAATATGTATTTGGAAAAGTAATAGATGAAAATAGTATTTACCAACGGTAACTAAAAGTAACTTATGTTTGTAATTTCTTAATTTTCTTATAGAGCAGCGTATGATTAATTTTAATAAAGTAATATTCCTTTATAACCTAAAATGTAACCAATAATGATTCAGTTTCACACTAGCAGGTCACAGATGAGCGCAGGTATTACGCAAGAGGCGAGGGCGAGGTTAGTAAACATGTAATTTATAGGCATTCTTTAGCACCACCCCAATCGCGCCCTTCCTTGGTCAGCAAGTGGACTTTTCTGTCGACGTTGCTGACGCTAATAAGTAGTAGGTACTAGGTGCAGCCACTTACAGGCTAAACTGATATTTAAGAATGTTACAAACGCATTAAAAGCAAACTGAGGAGGACCTTTATGTCTCTTACAAAAGGTTTATGAATAGAAAACACAATATCATCTTATTTTCTTACTTGTGCACCGTACAAAGGAAATATTGCTGAACACTGCGTTTAAGAAGATAAATATGTACTAGGTAATCTTCTTAGGAACATCTTAGGAAAACCGCGGGGCTTTCTATTTACTAAGCTCTCTACAGCAGCAAAGGTCTCGAAGCGCAAGGTCGTAATATTATGAGAATAATAGGAAATTCAACATGAATTTTAAAAGGCCATCCGATTCGATTCTTATTCTAAAAAAAGGATACTTTTATGTTGAAGTTATTCGGGTGCATAAAAACCACCCCCTCAAATAAAGAGTCATCTACCTGCGAGAATGGATAATATAACAGTTCAACGGTAGGGGACCGAATTTATGTTTCCCTTGAAAAAAACTAGGGGCTCGGATGTCCTTCTAAAGATAAACGCGTATGTAATATAATCAAGAAAATTGGAAAGCGAAACCAATAGATAATTTGTACAATTTAAAACATTTAAATATTGGAAAGTTCGCCTACTAAGACCGGATTTGTGATTGACACGGATACATAGTCATAATAAAATTAGCTTTCAATTGTGTTTTATACGTACAAATCATCTGACCAACCGTTTAATGTTAGAAATGGTAGTGACAGCTAGCAACACACAAAAACCACAATTGGCACATATTCCTCAATATTAATTTCCACGTAACATACTTTAACAGATAGTTTGGAACAAACAAAGTAGAGACCAATGAAACTGAGCATACAAAAGTATAAACATCAATACAGTACCTACATATATAATTGTGAAAGAAATTACCCTCCAGCGAGTTAAAAAGCCATGTAACAACTCAACACAACACAAAATTAAATGTCATATTCATAAAATATTGTAAGGCTTGGGCAACGAACAATGTTGAAGTAAAATGCAATGCCATGGCACCTGAACGCGCAAAAAGCGCAAAACGGCCGCCCCACTGACCCAAATGCTGCGTCCGTGGTCGAGGCAAGGTCGCGCTGACTTCTACGTCGGCGTATAACAAAATGCATTAAGATTGGGTAAAGAGCTTACTAATCATTTTTGGACATATACAATCAATGGAATAAACATGGCCACATACACAAGTAATTTAGCTCCACATTATTAAACCATTCATTTCATGTACAGTTGTGCAGTAATTACTTTTCTTTATTTACTACATCTGTAATTTAAGTAATAATAATTGCGAACACGTGAACTGGCTTTGGTAGATTCGTTTTTGAGAGAGCTGCTGCCCACAATGAATAAAAGGCTTCGTACTCAAGTAAAAGCTGCGGAAGCATAGGATTAATTAGAGTGGAGGCTACAGTATACGTCGACATTCATTTGCTACATTAGTCTAGTCTAGGAAACAGCTACGTCGAAATGGATTACTGGATCAGGAGAGCATAAGCTGAAAAGCACAGCTGAAAATACGTCAGAGTCCCAGACTTACGTTGAAACTTCAAGCTAGACTTTTTGTTTTGTTAGGGTTGGAAGTAGCCAAAATGGCAAAAACGTAACCCCTAGTTTCGTCATGTCCGTCCGTCCGTCCGTCCGTATGTCACAGGCATTTTACTCAAAAACTACATGACATATATTGATGTGCAATGTAGGTGTGTTGTATGAGCCGCTACTTAGTTTGGTAGTGAAATATTAACAATAGATATTTCTAAGGGGGGAACTCCATACATGTAACAGAAGGCGAAAATCTTTTTCTCATCAAACTTCAATATATGGTACATAGTTCGACAGCTTTTTTAATAAAAACGCTTTAAGGTTCTTAAGTAATATTTTTGATTAAGTGAATACTTTCGGAAATAATCGCTCCGAAAGTTGCAAAAATTGTTCCCTCCCCCCCTCTATCTTTTAAACCGTATGTCCAAAAAATATATTTAAAACCAGGAAGGTAAGGATCAATAATTACTTTGAACGAAAATTGTTTTCAACATGATCGAATATAGTTTTTACCCGACTGCGGCGAAGCCCAACATGTATGTATGTCCGTTCCTATGTCCGCTCGTAACTACTCAACGGCACAACCGATTTTGATAAATGATACATCATTAGATTCGTCTTGATGGCGCGAGTGTCACTGGGTTGAAGTTCGTTAAAATAAAAAAGTGGCGGATTTTATGGACTTTTAAAGTGCACCGCGGTCGGGTTTTTTTTGTAAAAATAATTAGTTATTGAGTTATTGCCGATAAACCGCTCTTCTCAACAAAATGACGTAATTACTATGAAGATACGCTCTTTCGTTGGTGCACATCGTATTATTTACTCAAGTATGGCGAAGTGAAGAGAATGATTATAATTTCAGCGCCGTATATATAGATGTATGTTTGTATGTTCGTCTGTTCCCTCTTAACTCAAAAACTACTGAACCGATTCAAACATGTGGGGTATCGTTAGATTCTTCGTGATTGGACGCAGGTTATAGGCTAGGTAGTTGGAACCAAAATTAAGATAGGGACCATGATCGTCATAAAAAGTCATCAAGACGCATCAAATTATATTACAATTTAATAAATTTTAAAAGCTCATTTCAAAAATATATCACACAAGTATATTTCCATTTCAATTCAATACCAAGAAATACGTTCAACAGCCGCCCGCGCGCCGCGCTCTTCGCCGATACGTTTACAATGTTCTAGCACACCTACCTCCTGGTGCACTGGTGTAAAAAAGTGATTAATCAGTAACGCAGCCCAGCGGTAAATAGTTTAACAAATTGTGGAAATTAAGGACTACTAGCGCCATACTACGATGAAAAGAACAAGTTTATTAGATGGACGTTGATAAAATAACCATTAAAAGATAGTTTTTAGTAAGGGTGCTTCCGCTGTCACTCCTCGGTCCTCGGTCACCACGACTTGGGACTGATCTTGTGAAGGAAGTTTCAAGCCGGAAGGTCGAAGGTCCGTCTACAGTTGCCCTTTATGCCGCACTAATTCAAAGTGAAGCTGAAGGCCTGAAGCGAGTTCGAGGTCGTCTTACGCAAACCATATATTTTTCGAGCCCGTAGGGCGAGCTTCAGGTTGCGAGACCGAAGGCCGAGCTCCTCTGCAACCGCACTATATCCGTTGTAAGTCCAACAGAGGCCGAAGGCCAAGCACGGCTTTGGCCCAAAGGCACATGGTTATCTCACGCAAACCGTATATGAGTCTCATTTTCGGGGGACTGAAGAACGAGCTTCAGGTTGCAAAGCCGAAGGCAAGTTAGATTAGAATATTGTTTAATTCTTTTTCGTAGTCAGGTTTACATTTTTAACTATATTTTCATTTGTAGCGCATTTCTTTTTAGTAACGGTTACGGAACCCTACACTGAGCATGGCCCGACATGCACCCTTTTGGCCAGTTATTTTTATTTATTTCATGCCACACCTGGCCATGCGCTTTCTAGCCAAGTGTAGACATAAAAGATGTACACAACACGGGAGATAATAAAGAAAGCCCTCGATCGCATATTTACGTCCCTCGCTTGCAGCTCGGGCCGCAAACATCTGCGATCTCGGCCTTTCTTTGTTTTACCACCCTAGTTGTGTAATGTACTATTATTGTCTTACATACACCGTAAAGATTTACACTGTTTCATGGCTGCGCCAAACTGCAGGACACTTTATTGGCAGTTGAAATGAACAACTTCGAAACATACAGAATTCAGCAAAATAAGCCAATATTATTTTGATTTCGGTAATCGGAACTGATGGTTTGCTCCGAGCCAGTAATCATCGATCGGCATGGGTATAACATACCTACATATTCCATTCGCCATCGCCATTCCACCCAGTGTGGTGGTAATTTAATCGACCTTCAGTGTTTTGTTACACTTTTACTGCATATCCGGTTTGAGGGACCATTCATGAATAGATGCACGTCGTAATGTGGCATTGTGCAACTGTTAATAATTATACAACTACAAGTGTAATTTCGCGATGATAAATTAAAATGAGACATTTAGTTTGGGTTCGTGGATAATATCGGTGATTTTATTGTATGATAACGAAGTCTAACAAAGTTCTGACTGGTTAGATTGTCATCCCGGTCAAGGGCACGTATCTTATTACCTCAGTCTGCAAAGTTTTCGCAGTCCCAAGATACAGGGACTTAGTTCGAATCTTTGTAAGATAACAAGTGAGATTTTGACAGAAGACAATAGTTTTCTTCATTTCATTTCCGTTATCCCTTTCCACAATTTTAGTACCATTCAGTGGCGTGGCGTCAAATATATTCTTAGTAAAGCCGGAGCAGATTTGGATTACTTTTTCTTTAGGAGTAGTACTCCGATCATATGCTTTAAAGAATAGGCAAGCCGGTGGGAATCGGGTTCCATGGATTCGCATTCGCATTTAGTTTGCACACCATTTACATAATTATTGTTGATCTTGGGATTGTGTTTGATAAAGACATCGGATTTTATGTTACCATGAGCGATGTTGCCAATGTAAACGAGACGTGCATCGTTTATTTGTTCACTGCTCGAAGAAAAACAAATATGTTGCTGTTGAAAAGCCTGTGGATGAGTCACAGATTCTGACTAATGTAACTCAAGCCTGCAAAACATAGACAATTAATTAAGCTCGATTAGACTCAGAACGTAGGCGAAATACCGACCTCCTCGGGTTACCCTGCCCCAGACAGTCTGGCTGGAGTAATTAACCAAGTGCTGACTAGCTCGGTTAGGTCACACGAATATGATATAATACGGGCACACTTGAATAAATATTAAAATGTAATGTTAGTGATGTATGAATATAAAACGCGAACTAAATAACGAAAGTGGAAAGCTGTCTGAACCCACGTCGCGGAGCATCGGTCGTTCACAGCACATCGTTAGATAGAAAATGTAATACATAAGTAAGCGTATTATTTATGTACCTTATGCTTCATAAATCATAGGACACCTGAATATAGTATTCGCTGGTTGGAGAAAAAAAACTTTAAATTAACAAACGTTATCCTTTCGGCATTTCTGTGGAACGCATTCAGCTGTTAACGAAATGTGAGGATCTCACTAGGAATGTATGCAGTAACAGCGCAATGTGTTTTCTGCATTGTATAACATCTTTGGACTGTAATCGACCATGTGACACCGGAGTATTATTTAATGTTCCATCTCTAATATAATCGTTTTGCATAGCCTACCTATTACCTCCCCCAACTGAAATCTGAGTTGTTCGCAAATGGCTCCAACGTTTTATTAAGACACATGCGACAGTAATGCAATGCTTAAATTGGAGCGGACGTGGCACTCCTTACGTAGCCTGTTTCTGTAACACACTCATATTTAGGTCGCCTGCATATTTCGTTTAGATAAACAGGGAACATTACAATGTTCTGGGAGATAAGGAAGTCAGTGGACGCTGGTTATTTACTTGACAGATAACTCTTATTTACCATTTGCGATATTGTTATGATACGTAATGACGTAAACAGATAGATATTATAAGCCATATTAAATAACTGATTAAGTGAAGGCAAAAAAAAATTGTCGATGGAGGTTGCTTACTAGCTGGCGTTGGTATCGAATTTCAATGGTTCTGATTCCAAACCCATCAAAAAACTAGGCCCTTCGTCGATGTAATTTCCTTTTAACCAGTGTCAATGTCAATAATGTAACATTAAAAATAAAGTTGTATTTGAATCTTGTAGTTTTATAATTACAGACCAAAAAACAAATCAAAATGTACGGCAAAGCAATGCATAATGTTTAGGTACTTTCCTCAAGATACAGAAAAGTCTGGGTCAATCAATCGCGTTCCATCTTCACTGCGTTGGGTAATTGCTTCATTGTCTTAATAAGTGAGTTTATGAAGCCCCAGTCAAAGATTAAACGAATTTAGATTCTTTTAGAATTTAATTTGTGGAAAAGTACGTTAGTATGCGCCCGCGCGCGCTAAAGTAGCGGCGCCGGCGTTGACCGTTCGTCGCGTAACGGCAAACGCTTTTATTATTCTTTTATAACATTCCGACATTTCGGCAGGTTTTTGCATTTTAATTTGGAGTGCTGTGGACGCAAGTGTCTTCAAAATACTTTTCGTAACTACCAATTACCTTCTCAAACTCGATTTGAAGCAAGAGGAATTATCCTCACCAATCTGTGTACAAATTGTAACTACTGCTTGGAGACCTAATTTAGAGGAATTGTAATAAAAATAGAGAAGTGAATTGAGCGCTGATTGCCATCGGAATGGCATTGTTGTTTTATACTATGTTAGAATAGTAACTTAACTGGAAAAGTTATCATTAGCTATATAATATTACCGCAAAGATAACTCTTATCAGCAAATACCAAAACTGCTGTAACCGGAACACGTCGGTTTTAATCCAACATGCAACAATGTACCCAGTGCGCATTCCAAACAGTCGTAAACGCATTCCAGGGAAGAACCTCCACAAGCTCCTATTCCAAGTTTCACTGAAACTTGATCTCTCGTAGCGGGGGAAAAGGTTGAGGTTGTAACCACAAAGCTGTGGGAGATATGAGGTTTGTTGGAATCGTCGGGTCGAGCTCACGGGCGAGAGGCCGTTCCCCGTGACTAGTGAACCCCCTGCAGGACGTTGACTCGCCCCCTGACCGATGTACCCCCTACGCCCTCTATCCCGACAAAACGACTAACTACCGCAAACTCGCGTCTCGATAAATAATCTAGTCGGAAAACCGAACGTGCTCTAAAAAGTAGGACAGCATGTTTGCCCCCCTGTCGAAGTCTACTTACATCGAATTCTTGCTGCCCGATTCACTTATCAATTCCATATAGACAGTAGACAATTTTCTTTAGATTCTTTTCTTGCCAATGATATTATATTGGAACGCGACTTATTTTTGCTATAATTAGAACTCACTTATGTTTTCTCATTATTTCTATAAGATCTTTCTTTTTATATGTACGACTTCCTTCACAACGGAAAATATTTCGATTTCCAACAGTGTCACACGTTTTGGCGAAATGTTCCATACGACAATGATTATACCTTAACGAATAACGATATCCATTATGACACTGCCAATTAACAACGACCGGCAGTTACGACCCGATTATATAACGAGACATTTCTTGATTCAGCACTTAATACTACTTATTACTTGCACGCAGTTACGTCATCTTTCCTATTGCAAATCTCTGCGATAACTTACCGTTCAGCACTATTGATGATATCGTATTGGATTACTTAGTTGACATAAATACTGTGACTCAAAGCGTGGGTGTAAGGTTGGCTTGAGAATGCCGAACTTATGCTCGACCTCGTTACGCAAACCGAACGTAACGGTAGTCCCGTGAACGTGGTCTCAGACCGAAACCCCTTGGAAAGTAATCGCAACGGTCACTTTCTCTAGAACAGGTCTCCAGTCTTGCTCCGAACGCCGGTCGCGTGTTGACAGTCGCAACACGACTTACGATGTGTTTTATAGCATCAATAAGTGCACCAAAATCGCTAAATTCTCTTCGTACGTGATAAACAGCTAAATGTCCAACTGGCAACCGAGCTGCTAGCGTGTTAAAATATGCGCCTGCCTTACGTGCGGTGCAGATAACCTTGCGACTTACTGTGTTGCAATAATATCACTGACGATTTCGCTTGCCGAACGAAAAGAAGTTCCATTTGCGAACTTCGTATCTAGCAAACTTTGGTTTATTAAAATAAAATATTGAGAAATGGACCTTGGCAATCGAGCAGGCCGTAGCTAAGCAATTACTGTCTCAGCAATATTTCGCAACGAATTAACGATTGGTGAATTTAATGATAGTGTGTACTTGGCGGCCGTTTAGTAAAAGGTTTGCTAGCGGCACAGACCACTAAACACGACACGACACTCGACTGCGTAAAAAAAGGACAGGCAGCCAAGCAAGGCGATGACTCGGCGTAGGGAACAAAAAAACACCCAACAAGTGCGTTACCCCCTCGAAGTTATCGTATACATAGTTATCTCGGTGCGAACCAACTTATACGCTCGAATAGTAAATGGGCAACGATGTTTATTTGAACGAGCTGGATTTATGTCGATGAATTTCTTTAGCATAACCAGTTCTGTTATTATCGTAATTTAGTTCGTTACCTTTATCGTCTGGAGCGTCTATATATTTTCATATTTGTCATTTTCTGAGGTTGGCACGCAGTTCATTACACGGCTACAGTTTGTTAGCACATCCTGTTGCCTACAGTACAGTCACAAACACATTAAAATTGCAAAACGAAATCGAATACTTTGTTTCGATTTATAGTTAGTTATCGAAATGTCTTTGTCGTTATCAGTTTCTTGTATCTTGATTTGAAAACCGATTTTTGCCTTTTCTCGCAAATACTTTCATAATTCAGAGGTTGCTGTAGTGACAGAATTTAGAAAATCATGTCTTGTTATCATGCGACGTGAACATCCACTGACACAACAGTAGTATCAGTATTTTACGATACGGAAATACGGACGATGAGATATTAAAAATTGTAGAGAAGAAATAAGTTTTGTAAACGTAGATATGGACGCCAACGTAATAAATACTCAAGGCTAACATATACGTGACACATAAGTAACTATAACCAAGTAGGAAGTTGGACAGACATTATCGGACGAATACTAGTGCGTAAGATGACGATAACGATTATTATAATGGTCAATAAGTCAGAAATACAAAAACTGAGACTATTTGAATGTTAAAAGTCTTTACATTATATACGAGGACTAGAGTAATCCAGGAACAGTTATAAAAAAATATATTACTGCAAGTCACCTTTAGAGGAAATTAAAAGACACAAATTTTATCAAATTATCATATATCGCGTCATGTTTAAAAATACAACTTATCGGAATTTTCACGTCATCAAGTCTCCTCGAGTTGTTCTAGATCAGTTTTGCAAAAATCAGCTAATGTTTAGAAGTTGGTTCATTGTCGAGCCCGGCAACAGCGAGATGACCTTTACGGCTGAGCGCGTGGCCATGAGCATCTCCTGAAGGTTGCGTGTTTCTCGGATGACCGCCCAACATAGAAGCCGGCACCTAACATCCTGAATCTGCTAAACGTTTATCTTCACGTTATTCATTAAAGATGCGAGATGAAATTATTTTCTTTTACTGCAATTTTTAATTTATCGAGAGTAATTTGGGTCTAAGGAAGACTTCGTACTAGTTCGGCATTGTCACGCAATTATTTCCTGCTGTAAACGCGGCTTTACCATGTTGGTGGATGCCAATAGGTCGACCAACCAGTCGGTCAGAGGCCCTCCCTCCCTCTATCTGTCCTCCCTCCGTCCGTCTGCCTCTCAGCCTGCTCTTTCCCTCCCCCGAGCCCCCCCACTGCGCTAGCGACAGCCGTCCAATCCAGTCAGTCAGTGTTCGGCCACGAGTTTGAATGTACGTCTCTAAAATTGTACCACGGACTTTTTACGTCACAGTTTATTTTATCCTCAATTTTAACTAACATCAGCCAAGTACGTACGTTTATCATTCCGTTGATCGTGTTCAAGAAAACATAATTGTAAATTCGTCGATGTACTTGAAAACTCGTATAACTCAACTGCCGCTTTGTCTTGTTACAGGTACCTGCCTACTTGGAACTGGGCTGGGTGTGAACTCAGATACGGTGTGTGAAGTTTTATGTAATCGTTTTTATACAGTTATAGAAGAAACCCAAGTGGAATTTGTGTATTCGGTCTGCGAAGTGTGTGGAACGACAGACGACATTTGGCTTTGCAGTGGATTCGTGTTTAGTAAATAAAGTGAAGTGTATGTACGTAGCATTAATTAATGCTCGATTGTTATGCTCTTTAAACAAGTGATTAGTGTCATTATTGGATTGTTATCTGTTTGATTGGACTTCTAGCAGCTCAATGGCCGCTGTGAGTATTTTGATTTCTCTTTATTTGGCTTTTCTGCTTCTGGTGATTTATGCTGAGTGTACCTAGGGAATCGTTTAATCTAGATCCTAAAAAATATTCTTATTTAATATTAATGTGAAGAGTTACCTGGCGTGGCTTTTGCCTCCTGCGACCTATAAAACATAATCCTCGCACTTTAACGTCTCTGAGCCTCCGACGACTCAAATTTAACCGCGTTTATTGTCTACTGTGATAAAGGCAACTGTATATTTAAAATTTTATTGTTTAGCTTATTATATTTAACAGTAGAATTATAATTTTATAAAATATATGATATTTGGGGACAATAATATTCATGTCTCACCCTCTCACTTCCAAAGAGTAGATCTGTTCTTTTGAACTGAAATTCAACGTAAACTGCTTAGTCCTAGTTTCGATAAGTTTAGACTTCACTGTAGTTCTGCAAAATGAAGCTACAGACAACGAAAACTTTTTTCTGAAACCAGAATCACAATCGTCGCATTCCGAGTTGCAGTTGCGTGAACATTTCACATATTCCCACGCGCTCACGGAAAAATTGCTTTGTTATTTGATGCTATTCACTAAACTAAATCACTCATTGTGAGCCTACAAGCAAGGTTGTGCAGCTAATGAGACAATCGCGATCGCGAATGGTATACGGGCGCCATCTTCTCGCGATTCGACTGACGCGCGCGACGACCTCGTGTACAAGTTCACTAAATTTAGATCGCTGCTGACAATGTTGACAACTTGCGTGATTGTCGTTTTAAATTCAGCAAAGTTTTATGAAGTATGCAATGTTTCGGACTTCACTTTCTACATCGATGGTTTCGCGTTAATGAGGTTTTAAATTCAACATTTTGTCGAGCACCTCCTAATCATTAGAAGCATCGCACATCGATTAACGATTTGATAAGATAATGGGGATGATAGTGTCATTACCATTAACAATACAACAACTGGATCGGGTATTATTTACAAAGTTCTCTAGCTGTGAGTCCTATCAAAGTTCAAGTTTTGTATTTATAATTCGTTGTTAGACATCCATGGCAAAACAACTGAACAGGTGATAGAAAAGATGGCCTTAAATAACAAATCCTCTAGCTTTTCATCATATTTGAAATCTAAGGCCCCGGTACTATTGCTTTTGTGAAGATTTTGATAGTGAATGATGATCAGAAGGCTAGCCTTTCGAGTCGAGAGCGCGACTTAGTATGCTTGTAAGTATAGATCAAAGTAGGTCAAGGCACGATCGGCTGTGTTTCCTACTAGCTCAGTCCGTCTCGGTGCTATGAGGAAGACACTCGTTACTGCGCCTCTATCAGTCCACCTTTATTGAAATAAACTGCCTGTCAAAATTAATTGCCTTAGCTCGTCGCGGATGTAGAGATTTCTCAACGTGTTTATAAAGATGTCTCCAAGGCGTGATTCAAAATGTAATTTTTAAATCTGCACCATCTGTCACTTGCTAAAATCGTATGACCGATAATGATTATTAATATAATTCATCAAACGTTCAGGCAAAGAACACGATACTATAACTTAGACTGAAATGAGCTGGTTATTCGAGTTTCGAAGAATTCATCGTTTTCTCACGAGAACGTGCAAGTGTTTCTGCAATAAATTCTTTACAATGTTAACTTTCATGTGAAGAGAACATAACATTGTTCCTCACGCTACATCTATTCACAAATTGGTGTTAACTTAATATCCGAAAAATCTAATTTACCGTTAACATTTAACCACCAGCAATTTTAACTTCGATAAACGATCGCCGTCCTCATCTTAAAGTGTTTAGAATTGTTTGTTAAACCTACCAAACTCTAAACGTTTACCATTGCTGATACAAGTTCTTTAAGTGGGTCATGCGATTATCTATTTGTATTTTAGGTCAAGGATTTTGTTGATAAACGTAATCATATTGTCATTCAAATACAATTTGGATCTTGCTACTTAAACGAAATTTACGAGTTTCTTCATTTATTCGCCCAGATCGTTGTAAACTAGGAGCTGTGGAACTGAGTCACCATGGAGTTGTCTCTGTACATGTCGTAAACAAAGAAAGCAAACGCACTAGATAGCAGTTTGCACTAGATGTTGTCGGTTATGTGCCGCGCCGACCCACTTAGATACCGGCGGTATCGCTATAACTGTTACGATAAAGACGAACCACTTTCTCTAACACGCTCTAATTTCATAATTAACAATAAAACATAACAATTAGGTTGACAGATTTTATTCTATAAAGAACGTATTTCATTACAAAGTAACGCAACAAAGTTTTCAGTGAGTTTTGCAACTTTCTATCGCTAGGTAAATTATTTATAGAGATCCTCTTTACTCTGACCTTTTAGTCAGCTACATTAACGTCTTTGTTATTGGCAACAGTTTCAGTGGCGTCAATGTTGTCTCTTCACTGCCTTCCTAGATTTTATTATGTGGCCAACAGATTTACGAAACTTATTTCGTCGTTCGCAAATTGTTGAGCCGGTCATAATGCATCAGAAGCGAGACGATCATCTAATGTAACATTGACTTTCACATCAGTGTGGTGGGTCTGATGTAACGCCGAGGCCGCGCGCGCGCCGAGGTACGATTAGGTAAAACGTTGCGCGCGCCGCTTTCACCCCACTTTCACCTCTATTTCCGCATTACTCTGCTCATTGGCGCACATTTATCTACACTTGCCATTAAAAGGAATTAGTGATTTGAGCGTTCCCATTACGATTTAACACTTTAAAACGCATTGCATTTTGTAACTCGTTCGGACTGTGTTGAACTGGATATCGTCTTGTTCGTAGGCAATGTAGATTACGACGTAATATAAGTTAATGTTGCTGTGAAGTCACATTAAATGAGTAATTTTACGACAGCTCGAGAATCACAAACGTAGAGTTCTTAGAAGCTGGAAACGGGCATTCTGTTGACGCAGCCGCGACTCCATGAATCACACATTTTTTGTCGTCAGAACTGATACGATGCACTATACGTTGTAGATTTAGATAAGATAAAATACCAGGTAAGATTTTTTTTCGTTTACATTGGTATCATCTAATATTTGTAATAGTCGAATTGGAATTTCTGAGAAGATTCGTAGTGGAGTGTTTGTTGATCGGTTATTTGTAAATTTATTTTTAAATATCGTTATTGATTTGAGAATATCGGCGTTCGGGTTGAGTGAGCGGCTGGGCTGTGACACTGGCCTAGTGACCCACTAACGTAGATGTTTTGCTGGCTCACCCAGTTACTCGCATGCACAAATTTGTCTGTATCGCTGCGTTGTTACGCATTGCATGTGATCATCAACCTAGTTACATTTGCAGTTACGTCTTCAATGTAAGTAATAAAAGCCGCGCTCTAATCGCATGTCGAGTCCGCTTCGTACGTTGCAACATTATTATTATTAGTTTCAAAATGGTCTATATCACCACGATATTCTCTTTAAATTCACTAACACCGATTGTAGAACACGAAAAGAACATTTCCATAAGATAGCTAGCATAACACATGTGTTGTGATGGGAAATAATGTGTTGGATGTATACAAAACACGAGCGGCCGGCACCGGGCGGCGATTTGCACAACGTTGCAGCTATTGACCTACTGACACAGAAACTGCTTAGACCGAAGGATAACGGGTCGGTTGCATGCGACACCAGTTTCAACTCTTCGTAATTTATACAACTATCTATCAACAGTTTTGGAGAAACGCGTTAGCAATAACAATGTAATGTTGAAAATTTAGTCGGTAGAGGCAATCGTTAACGTTCCTTCATAGTATTGTCAATCTTTTGAAGCTGCAACGCATAAACCTATCACTGTGCGCGCTACGTATTGAATTCTGAATTCGTCAATGGGTGTAACTGGTAAACCTTGTTTCTGAAATATGCCTTAAAACTTTTTTAAATATTTCTCGAGACATTTGATTATTTATATTTGATCGACCTATAAAATCTATAAGCGATTTAAAGCGTTCCGTACGTTCAAAACAATTATACTTTACTGCACAGACTTCTTATAGGTTTTCCTGTAATCTATTGTATGTAGGACTATTATCCACATTTTTTTCAAAATTCTGCGTACAACAGTTTCGGAGATAAGGGGAGGAATGGTAAATTTTTCCTATTTTCTTAAAAAACTTCAAAACTATTCATACAAAAATTATAAAAAATATATAGATTCTCACAGTGAGCCCTTTCATTTTATATGTCACACGATATAGTTCGGTAACTTCTTTTTAATTTTTTAGTTGACCCCCTAAAAGTGGGAAAAAAGTAAAACATGTCCGTGTTCGGGTCATTAACCTTAATATATGTACCAAATTTCAACTCAATCGGACCAGTACTTTCGGAGCAAATTGGCTGTGACAGACAGACACACGAGTGATCCTATAAGGGTTCCGTTTTTTCCTTTTGAGGTACGGAACCCTAAAAATGGTGATAAACAATGAACCGAAATCGCTAACCGGTTAATTAATTCGGTTACAAGCCATTTGTGAACAGAAGTGGTCCACACCATGACAAAGAAACAATAGTCGCGATTAACTATTATAAGTTGTGAGTACAATAAATACTCATAATAAATGGAATTGCAGTTCATCATCTAATAAAACAAAGACAAATTTAAATTCTAAAGTAAATGTTGGAGTCATTCCAAATGGATATACTCTAGTTGTTACATGTCTTAAAATATATCGGAAAAGGTATTTTATCGCATTCTATTTGCATACCAACAGCTGCTGTAACCTGCGCTGATACTCCATCACCATATAATGCTACTGGTAAAAATTATGTTAGTCGATATTTTTTCCTAGTAGCATTCTAATTAGGATGGCCTTCTCAGGGATGTTAAATTAAGCCATATGTAACGCAAGATGGCTGAGGTTGGAGCGAAAACCGCCAGGCTCAAATGGGACTGGGCCGGGCACTTTAGACCCATGTATCCAGATAGATGGGCCCATATAGTCACCAATTGGTGTCGCAGGATAGGCGGCGATGGCAGGGCAGGCCAAGACGGAGATGGCAATGGTGGGACGATTTACACGCTTTCTTAGCCGATTGGCTGGAACCTGCAGCAAATAGGGAGTTGTGGAGATCTAATGGCCTTTGCCCAGCAGTGGGATACTCTTATAAGCTACGAAAAAAACGCAAGATCTAAAAAGAACAAAATCTAGAATATAACCGATGACTGATTTATGGCTCCTGAACACACGTGAACCAAAATCCTATTCTGAATTCCCAAACATCATAAAATAAGACAAATAAGACTCTGTTCTATTAGTTCACATTACATCTCTGGTGCAAACCACACGTACCCATCAAACTAAAGTACCCACAACCGGTTAACTATAACCTAAAAAAGCTATACAATAAGCTTATACTACTTAGATGATATCGGCGTATGTGTTAAAATGGTAAAAATGTTATTTTATTGTAATAAACTCACGGAAATGACTTACTTTAGATTTTATTTGGGTATGTTGTAATCATCCTCCATCACTGTTACAACTGACCTCGGTACCAGGACAGTTGTAACAGTGGCACACAAATTGAAAAATGTCTCGCTGACCCATAACTTGCACATAGGTTGAATAACCTTTTAAATTAAACGGGAACACCTGAGTAGTTTTCAATTAATAACGTTTTATTTAATTTTCCTTTTTAGGGTTCCGTACCAAAATGGTAAAAAAGGAACCCTTATGGTGCGACTCTGTCTGTCCGTCTGTCACAGCAAGATATCTCAGGATCTACTGATGCTATCGACTTGAAATTTGAAATAGTGTTAAAAACCGCTAACCCGAGCCTATTGGACGGAAAAAAATCTTATGCCTTTTTTACTTTTTTTTAAGGGGTCCGTAATGGGACTCTGAAAATTGAAAGTAGGGCTATTATATCGAATGGGGTATCAAATGAAAGGGCTTGATTTGTCGATTAAAATGCCGTATTTTTTTTTTCTTAAATAAGTAGTTTGATTTATGACGAAAAACGTGAAAAAAAAATACCATTCCCCCCTATCATCTTCGAAGTTACTGAATAGAAAAATCTGTAATAATTACCAATTATTAATGTCATCCTAAATATTACAGGAAAAATATAACGGTTTTCCTAACTTGCACCGTTTTAGAGAAGTTTGCAAACATCGTAATACATACTCACTTGCTCCTACTAAACTAATCGCCATAGACTTTTTCTTGAACTATTCATGTATCTACTTATATGAGTTTGTACGGAACCCTCGGTGCGCAAGTTCGACTCGCACTTGACCGGTTTTTTTTAAGTAGAAGCTTTTGTAATGTGGTCTTACCGTCGCATGCTTCGCATCAGTTGGACGAATAAAGTTACAAACGTAGAAGTGTTGTTCGAATGGGAAAGAACCTCAAACTTATCCGGACTATCAAGCAGAGAAAGGTCGCCTACCTTGGTCATGTACTTGGGCTTGGGCATGATCGGTATTCCCTTCTGCAGACCATCATGATAGGAAATGTACCCGGGAAGCGTAAAGCGGGTAGACGCAAGATGTCTTGGCTCTGTAACATCAGGGAGTGGCAGGGATTAAGACCGAGCAATCTTTCAGATTGGCGCTGGACAAGAAAAAAATTAAGAACCTGACTGCCAATCTTCAGTAATGGAGAGGCACTTAAAGAAGATTTAATTTTCAGATCATAGATGATCACAATGATTTGAGCCATTAAAGGAAAATTGTTGTTTTTTTACAAATTGCATCGCGACGTTGACAGAGCTACTCCAATCTCTTTACATGAGGATTTAGGCGGACCAAACATTAATCTTATGAGCTCTAACTTTCGGAAACACGAGGGATGTTGTTAAGAAACTTTGTAATTATCTGAATTATATCTACAAGAACACCTGCAGAAGGTATATAAAAATATGAATAACATTTCAAGAGGAGGTATATACTAAATGTAAAGTAGCGATTAAACCTTTTATAAACGGGAAGTAGAGGTTAACTGATGTAACAGTTTGGCGTGAAGTCGGTCGTGAACAACAAACAAAACGAGTCTAATAATAGAGGGCGCTGGCAATATGGAACGCGAAATGTGGGCCACAGCCGCGCCGGCGCATCTCGTAAATGCTAGCTAGCTTAAAAGGACGTAAGTTCATAAGATTTTTACGACATAGGGAACTTTTATCAACCCAGCGTGCGAGGAAGAAACCTGAATATTCTCCTATTTGTATGTTTTTCTTTGTTTTATTTCAACTGTCTTGTCTGTCAATGACAGGAATAAAGATATCATGACCCATTTACTGAATTCCCAACCAGCAAAATAGTCGTATAAGCAAAGCTTTTTACAGCTAAAGATCGAGAAATGGTCGTAAAAAGGAGTCAAAGATGCCAAATCGTCGTATAAAAGAACTATACTCAACTCTTTAGCATTTTCGCATTTTGGGCGTAAAACTATGTCGACTAAACGTTTACTCGGTGCCAAATTTCACTTTTATACCACTGTAAGTTCTAAATTAGCTGTATAAAAGCTTCTAATTTTCTAATTAGCTGCTGAAGAAGTCTTTATAGCACCGTCATACGACATGTTTCCGTGGAAGCATTATAATGGTAAAAAAGCTGCTTATATGACCAAATAGCATCTCAGTTACTTTTAAAGCACTAAGTGCTATATAAAAGATATTGATTTACTATTACAGCACCTGCCGAGAGAAAGCTCTAAAAGTGACTGTTATAGCACCTAAAGCAATTCAAATGATCTTTTAAAGCCATTATGCAGCAAAATGTGGCATAAATGATATTTGAAATCTTTTACAGCACCAAACCGTCTATAATGGCGTCTGCATAGTAATATAAATGTAATATATTTTCTATTTTTCAACTAAAAGTCGAGTAAAGATCGTAAGACGGCAAACGTACTTCTATAATGGCGGAACAATTCTTTTTGATATTTTAATTATATAAATAATTTATTAATACCTCGAAAATGAGGAGGCCCATTAAAATTATAACTAGAAATATGAGGAAGTTAACCGAAAAATAAAATTTCGCATTGAAATTTAGTATGTTACATGTACATGAATAATATAGCTAACACCGAAGACATATTATTTGAAAGAACATGGCTACCATTCTATATTTGTTAAGTAGGAAATATTTTCTTGTTTTCTGACACAAATAACACACATTTATTAAAGCTGCAAATACTTCCAACACTGAGTGCTATAAAGCTCGCCAAGTTGCGATCAATCGACTAAACAGCTGAGTGAATGCAACAAAGTAGCTGTCACAGCACTATTAAGTCGAGTAAAAGCAATTTCGTTGCTTTCAACCGACATATTAGTCGCCTAATGGTGAAATTATTGCTATTTTAGCATTAATGATGCTGTATGGCGCTTTGTCTCGACCTTTATAGCATCATTTGGCTATTAACTCGACTATTTTACGACAATTATAGCACTTTAAGCTGAGTAATTTGTGCCCAAATCGCGTCGAGTAAACGTTTACAGATCTATTACTCGACAGTTTGAAGACTCTTTTCTCAGCTTTAGGTGAAAATAAGAACGTGCTCTCGACTTTCATACGACGTAGTTTTGCTGCTTGGGTTATTTATGGCCGGTATCATCCTACGCCTAGAATTACACAGCGGGAGGCCGTTCAACAACGTGGCCTGGTTGGTACTAAACTAAGGGAATCGCGCTATCTTGGTTGAGAAACGTCACATTAAGGGAGAAGGCTAATATGAAGATTTTACTTCGCGATTATACCGAGCTACGATCTTGACCTCCAGACGTGCTACAGACATAGAGAAAAACAATCGCGTAAAACAAGAGTAGGTGATTTAATGCCCCTAAATAAATCAAAGATTCGCGTGGCTCAATTGCTCGAAAGATTTAATATCACGTTTGACTTATTATCGCAACTTTCCCTTTTCTTAATATTTAGAGGGAAAACAATTAATGTGCCCCTCTTTTATGGTAATGGCTTCGTCTGAACAAGGGTGATTGTTATTCGTGTCATTCCGCCCCCTAACACCGGGATGGGGGCGAGTTGCACCGCACTAGGTACATATTTTGCACAGTTTCAACGCCTTTTACGTGATAAATGGAAGATCGGGAAGATTTATACGAAATTGAGAAGTTATCCCTGATATCTAGTTGTGGGTGTTTCTTATTTAACCTTTATTATCTATGCATTTCGTATTGATTCTACAAATAGGTAATCGTTTTCTTGATGGACGTCGATAAACAATAATTTATTTAACTAAGTTTACATACTTTACGAACTTATACGTTTACAGTAAACGTATAAGTTCGTAAAGTACCTACCTAACCTATACATGTTAGTCAATTGTTATAATTGCTTAGTCATTCTCATTCAGAAAATTATGTGCTTGCGCAGTGAAATTATGTCGTCAAATAAAATGTTTTACCGACAATTATACCTATGTAATGCAAATAATGAAATAAAACAAGCCATCCAAACAAGTAAACTTGTGTAAGTCAGTATACAAGTATGATAATTATGTTAAATTTGCGAACATACTCGTAAAAGACGAATATCAATCGAAGGAGGAATAAAAACCAGACGCGAGTCACCTTGTTTCGCGCGTCTCGGGGGCATTGACCCGACACAGCTGTGGGCACGGCTACACACACTAACACAATTAAGATAGTTGTCTATGTTGCGTGGAAAAATATTTTCGTGCGTGGATAGTTCGGATAAGATCGATAATTGTAATGTTTGTTACTTATCTGACTTTTTGTAACCTGGTCGAGTAAACTCATCATGCATTCAGCAGTTTATGCTGCCAATTATTTGTTTTTTTTTAACTTCAAAACTACACTAATAGCACGTTTATTGAGACTTTACTATCAACAGTAGGTATTTAAAACACAATAGGTACCTGCTTTTAAATGACAATGGGACATCTTGTTATTATAAAAGAAACATTTTACTTGCTAATTCAATAGGTTTTATACCTACTTAACAAATTATTTATGATATTGTTTTGTAAGAAAAGTCACCGAACTAAAATATAGGTATCTATTTGCCGATTGCACAGTCACTTGTTTGTCTATGTTTGATTAAAACTTATCTCTGACGCATTATGCCGTAATTCTCATGAAATCAATCGAACTTGAATTTCGTCACGACAGCGGTCCGGCCTCCATCTTCCAAATTCGAATTATTCATTCGCCCGTTGTCTGCTTTCTTATTCAACCAAGTACCTACATTTCCAAGTCAATGATTTGTCGAATGATTTGTGGGCATCGGTCCCTTGTCAATGCGACAAATGTTGAATTAGGTCAATGTCTAAATCGGGATTTAATTCAGTTCAATAATTTAGAATTAGCATAAATTATGCTCTTTCTTCTTCTACTTATACCGTTTGCATAGCAGCTTTGCTGAGCTATTATCATTTAAACGTTTGTTAAAATATTTACCATTTGATCAGCAGTATATTGGTCAACATAAATGTAACGTAATCTATTGAGCAAATCTTTAATATTTAGCCAATCGTAATATTTACTGCCTTCTAATTTTATTATGTCATAGCATTTGCTTCATAATATAGTTATCGTATCTGTACGATAACTTCTCGAAAGTCCTTGCGGGCTACACGAATATTGCTTTCCAACGACGATACTTATGTACTTATTTCAAGAGTTTTCCGAATTAGTGGGTAGTATTAGCTCTGTAATATTGAGCCAGCGATTAGTCAAGTTCAGCGGCAATTCCAACAAGAGCTTAAAATCCATCTAGCCGAGATCTTTAATTTCGAGTTATAGCTACCTTATCTGCTTAGCCCATCTAATGGACAATGACATCCTCGAAATTTGGCATTCACTCAATACATTGACTTGTGTATGGAGGTGTACGTGTACCTATAGTCTAGTATTGACGATTTCTCTTGTTTGTTTCAGATCGCATGGGAATCAAATACGTAGTCATGAACGCGATAAAGGAGCGTCACTCGCACCAAGCAGGGTAGCTGTTGACCAACGTAAGTAAAAAATAAGTACATCTTATCTTTCTTATCTTACATAGGTACATAAAACAAAGTCGAGTTAGTTACACCATTTATAACTCTAGAACGGGTGGACCGATTATTATGATTTTTGATTTTTTGGGTTTGTTTCTGCCCCGAATAACAAATTAATTAACTATTAAATCATCTAAAAAAATCATTTCTGAGTGGGAACGTAGTTCACCGGGACAGCTAGTTTAAGTTACAAATAAAGAACACGACTTCTTTTAATCACCTGACTCTTCACCAAAAAGGGTTAAGAATAATCTCCGTTAAATCAGGGTTACAATAAAACGGCATTTAATCGGTGCATTGCGTTTTATAACGACTAAATAAATACACTCAATAGCAAAAGTTTCGGATCACCGTAATTTATGTATGTATGTATGTATATAAACACTTTATTGCACAAAATAAGACAAAGTACAGGGTTACAAAATTTAAATAATAGAAATAAGTGTTTTTAATTTTAATATTTGACACTTGTTTTATTTACATAATATACTATTCTTCATACTACCTGGCTGTATTAGCAATATCCGCTAACCCATCATAAAAATATTATCAAAAAATGGTGATTTTTGCGATATTTCACTCCGTTAATATCTTTATTTTTCATGGGTTTTTTTTTACGAGTTTGATCTAAACCTGAAATTGCCATTATTTTCAGTGTTATTTTTACATCATCGATCAAAACGGTATTTAATCATTTCACAACCCTGGAGTATCTATTTTAGGAAATATGACGGGATATCACTGACCCGAAATTTTTGACCGCGAGTACAAGATATAGATATTTAATCTATGATGTGTTTATAGGTAATATCACTTAAAACTTACTTCAGACGTCTCTACTTATTCGTGATTTTGATTTAATTTAACAAATATGACGTCAACGTCACGTAAAATTTGACCAAATGGGCTTTTTTATTTAAAGTGTGTTCTTAACTGACAGTTAGCAGGTCGTCACAGAACTGACGATTAGTGTCAAACTCCATACATTTCGTCACGGACTGACAGGTTAGACGGTATTTGATTGAACATAGCTTAAGTTTCGCCTAACGCCTAACCGTAGATTTTAAAATAAAAATGCCCAAATAAATTATAAGATTTTATATTGTTCATTGTGGACTCGGCTGTTCACAACACAGTCATAAAACTACAATTTAGCGAAAACAAATTCTTGGAATATCAATCCGTCAATAATATTTTTAGAAGACACAGATTTCACGCCATCTCTCACATAAAAACGAAATGCTTTCGCGGGCTCGACTTAAAAGATACACCTAGGTTATATTATTGTTAGTATTATATTAATATACGTATTATTTTAAGATATTTTTTTTTATCGCTTATATGTGGTTTAATATCACACGAAACATTCATTTATATCAGAGAAGTCGGTCAAGCGAGAAACAACACAGGAACCGGTTTAAATTTAGATGTCCAATCACTTCGCATTCACTCATACGCTCATTCTTGTAAATATTTACTTATGGAGAACCGGGCTACAGAATTACACCTGATATCGTTGTTTTTTTAATGCATTATCGGCAATAAGAAACTAATGTTTTGTCAATATGTTTACCTTCCCTTTAACGAAGTCAGGTGCTAATTACCGACGACCTATTTTAAAAACTTTGAGCCTTTTATGGTTTTCTCTTTAAGAATAGGATAATGTGGTGGTCTAAATTATTCAGGTTCACCTTATATGAACGAACTGTCTAGACGCTTGTTAAGTGGGTAGACGCGGCAAAGACCTAGACAGTTTCACCTGTCTAACAAACAACGCTGAACTTCTTAAACTCCAAAGTAATGGAATTACATTTCAGGTTGTCGATTGAAAATATCGTCGACCGTAACCACAAACGTTCCACATTATCTGAATTTCGTGAGAATCGGCTAGACAAAGCCATAAATGAGAACTGATGCTCTCGTTTATAGACCTTTATAACAGAGCTCTTGCTGTGTGGGGTGCGCCCAAGTGCTTGGTAAAAGTATGTTTTCCAATAGTTAAACCTAATAACGGAAACCATGCAAGTGCATGCATAATTGCATCTTGCTGCACACGCAACCGTCTGAGGCTCGCGTGCTAGACGTGCTGGTATTGTTATTTGATACTTTCAAAATCAAAATAACTATAATAATAGAGAAGTGTTGATGTGAACGCTTTGTTCTACAGTCTTAAAACAATGTATTTTTTCCATAGCGTTAAAATTTAAATCATAGCTGAAGTTAGTACTGATGGAAATAAAAACTTATCAAACTTCGATAAAAAGGAAAAATATTATTTTTAATTATACGTATATCCTCGTATAAGTAGTTATTATAAAATATGTATGGAAATACGAATTTACATATTTTATAACAAAATAACGTGTACTTATGCCTTTGTTGTCCCGGGCGGTAGCTGTTCCGGTGCCCTATCGATTCGATCGTTCAGAAAGCTCTGCTCCCATGACAACGGCTCGCCCTGCTCCGTGCGTCTAAAGATTACCAGATATGCTACATATGTACGAGTATAACTCCACTGCATTTACAACTTAAAACTAATATAAACTAGGTCGCTGTTTCAAACGAAGCTGTGAGTCTCCGCCGCCGAAAAAAATAAGCTTTTTTCCTGTTCCGTGAATTGCGGTAAACGCATATATAGCAGACTCCGGGATTTCTAATTTTAGACATAAAGTATAGGCAAACCAGAAAGGATCGGTAATTTATTAACTTGAGCGATTGAAGGTCAGTAAACTTTTTCACAATCGTATAGAGACATGCGGAAGTTCGGTGCGTGCGATACGTGTGTGCGTATCATATATACACGATAATTATATACGTGGTCGGGGGCGAAGTACGCTCAAGGGCAGCCGGCGGGTAACGACCCCACCGCACCTTCGACAACTTGTCTTCCACGTCGGCATTCAGAACTCACTCGCAATGATTGATGAACTCCCCGCCATTTATATGTACTCACTTTTATGGAGGTTTTTAATTTACATCGCGTAGCCAAGTAATAATTATCGTACAATAACATAGCTCAAACATTTCAGGTGGTGATCCAACAAGACGGACCCCGTAGTATGGACGTATCGTTCAACAATGTACTGGAAGGGACTCGCCAGTACTTCATGGGGCTCCCCAAGCAAGCTCAAGCGGAAGGCAGCGGCCAGCCGGTGTGGCCCGCGGGTGCGCCGCCGCACGAGGAGGGCGCCCCGGCCCAGTCCGGCGCTCCCGCGCCCTCGTCACGACCGCCGTCCGCTGCCGCCGCCCCGCCTTCTGCTCCTGCCCATACGACCTCGGCACCGCCGCGGCCGCCTTCCGAGCCCCTGGAGCCCGAGCCCCACATAATACACAAGGCCACAGTAATGCGCGAGGCGGCAGAGAAGCGACGTGAACTGCCAGAGCTCGAAGACGAGGAGGAACCCATACTGGATGCGCTCTCACCGCCCACTCACATTATCCGAAAACCGCCGCAGCGCGCTCTGCCGTCCCCCGCCCCGGCGCCGGCGGCGCCCTGTCCGTCCCCCGCACGCCCGCCCTCGGCCGCCCCGCTGCAGTCATTGCCGACGCCCGAGCCGCATCCGGAGCCCGGTACGGCGCAGTACCGCTCCCCCTTGCACCGCGTGCAAACTCCTACGACGCGGCCGGTCGAGCATTTTACTCCTGGCCGCCCTCCAGATCATTATAGCGCATCGCGTCCTCCCGAGGGCTATGTGCGGTACCACTATGATCCGAATATGATGGATACCAGCAGAGGTTCACACGGACCCTTGGTGGCGTCACCTCAACCGTCAGCGCCGCCCCGTCACAACAGCCCCCAACAGACTTACGCGAGGCTGTCGAGCGCGGTGCCGCAGCATGCCGCGTCCCGGTTGCGGGAGACGGCCACGCATAGTCCGCCGGCGTCGCGCTACTCGCTGCCGTCCACGCAACCGCCCACGCCGCATCCTCACAACGATCGCGTGCCGCCCATACACCACCCGCAAACGCTTACACCGGGTGATCGACGCTCGCCACAAGTTTACCCGACCCTAACGCGTCACGAATCTTCGCATTTTGCTCGAACGCCGGCGCATTACGACCGGCAGAACGCTGTTCCTCAGAGAAAATACGATCCTCAACAATCTTATCCAGGATACCGACAAACGCAAACCGTGGCTCAGACCGTGCCAAATCAGCGAACAGAACATTTTCAAGTCCAATATAAGCATCCGACAATGGATGCCATTAGTGCGCACTACGCCGCCAGACCACCAGATCGGGCGCCCGCACCACACCATCACGACTCGGCTCGTCTGCCGTCGCAACGGCCCGTAGAATATCCCAACGCCAATCGAATTTCTGACGCTAGGAGTAGTTACCTGTATCCGAGTCCTTCGACTTCTTCGGTGCGTTATCAACCGACAGCGCCCGTGCCAGTAGCTCCAAATCACCAGCAGGCTAGAACTGGTCATCGAACTTCAACAGCGCCTAAGTCTTCCTATGAATATTCCACAACGAATCATGTTCAAGCGACTGCTCGGCCGACAGTGAAGCCCGGCATTCCTAACCAACAGGCACGTATGACTGTATCAGTAACGTCGTTGGTCAATCAAATGAATCAAACGAAACAGAAAAAGGAGTCTCCTCTAGATTTGTCTGTTAAAACTGTTAAAAATTCAGCTGATTCTTCGACAACCTTAGATGATGCCGTTGATTTGGTGCAGCTTGAAAGCAAAAGTTTACCGTTGCAACCCCATCAACTATCCAGCAGTCGACATGTACCTCCGCAGCACGTTGCCACTTTTGGCGCGGCTCACAAAGTTGATTTTGCACCTGATTTTACTCAATACAGAGAAACAAATAACAACCACAGTCCTGCGGTGCCTCCTGGCCATCTGCCAGTACGGTATAATGGTGCTTATGAAGCACCTCTGCCTGTCGCAGAGGCTTATCCTGCGGATCCTCGTCACCAAAGGTATCATGATCGAACTAAATATAATGTTCCAATCGCTACCCGACCTGAATACGTACCTCGAATAGATCTCACGACTTCGATTCCTGAAGAACGTCATCCTGAGGGTAGAATACGAGACGACCGACACTTTGTGATTGAAGAAAGGAAGCGTCCAGCGGGGACCATAGTCAGCAACATTCCGGAGAAAATTGTCAGGTATGAGACCTGGACGGCCGACAGTCGGATAGCGGATCGGGCTAATCGTACGGCGCGGGAGCAACACGATCTAGCTAGCCAACCTGTCTATAGCTATAGTAGTCATAAGCGATACGAGGCTTATCAGGGAGACCACAAGAGGCCAGTTGCCTCAAGTATCTATCATGACCATCGTCAAGTAAACCATAGATATCCTTATCCACCTGAGGTTACGAGCCGAGATGTAAGAGACTATCACTCTCAGTATGCTCTAGACAGAAATCCGTCTAGTAATAGCCGCCAGGTTATACAAAAAATTCCGAACCATAGAGATATTCACGCCCATCCATTAGATTCACATAGTGGTATACCAGCTGATAAAAGAGTTTTAAGTATACTGAGGAATAGTTTGGAGACGAAGCATACTGATACAAGGCCGAAGCAAATACCAGAACTTATTGTCATAGACGATGTGGATGATTCTGAGGTTGAAATAACCGACTTAACAAAGGAAAACGACGATTTAGGTTCTAAAAATAATAACACGGGCAAACTTAATAAAATAAATACACCTCTGGGACATCATATACAAATGCCTAAAGCAGTCGACTCTATGTTAAAAGAATCAGAGTACCAAAAAGTCGACAACATAGATCCGATGAGTAAATCTCCTGAAAATGATGTTGCTTCAAGGATAAGAACGAAGGCGGAATTGAAAGTTATGCCACCGTCACAGGATAATCATTTAAAACCTGAGGCAAAACTTGGTGCACCATTAGGAAGTCACGAAACTGTTAAACCTACACCAAAATCACAAAAGCAACATCTATTCAATCAGATACGAGAAGATCTTAGATTAGAATCTGTTATAAAGAGTGAAAAGCCAATGGAATCTATAATACCGGACATAAAATCAGAACCAATGAACATAGATGAAATAGAAAAAGATGCAGTTATATCTATTAAAACTGAAAACTTCTTAGATACAGAGTGTATCCCTCCACAAGATGAAGCTCCAGAAGACTTAGATTGGGCAAGCGCTTGTGACAACTTTATGGAACAATTGAAAATAGGATGTCATAAAAAAAAGCCGCGCAAACAACGTACTGAAACCTTGGATCAAGAAAACGGTGTCAGTGCTGAGAGATCTGTAAGCCTCAAAGTAGACGCAACACCTGAAATAAATCCTAGCGAAAGTACTCCCAGTATTGTAATTAAACAAGAACCCATTGATGCTGAGGAGATGGACCACCAAACCGTGATAGAAAGTGTTCAAGATCCTAAAGATTCCATTCTCAATAACTCCACTCCTAAACCTCTATCCGAAAGTAAGCCAGACACAAACAAACTGCCTGTACTTAAAGACCCTGCTCCAAAGCAAGCACAAAGTCAAGAAGGGGATCTAAAAGACTGCATCGAAGTCCAAAAACAACCCAATATAAAAGAATCAATAAAGAATCAAAATGCAAGAAAGGACTGTTTGCCAAAACTTTCTTCTACAAAAGACACTGATAAGAATGAAAAAACTAAAAACAACAAGAAAAATAAGGTTGGTGAAAAACCGACCAAACTGCCACTAAAGCGCAAATCGATGTCAGATAAAAGTGAATCCTCGACATCCACAAGTTCTGCACCTATTAAGAATAGCATAAAACAAAAGGAACCAATAAAATCAATTATTAAAGAAGAATCAGAGTCCACCGACGACGATGAACCTTTGATCAAGAGCAAGATAATAAAAGAAAAAGAACGCAATGAACGCCTTAAATATGCTATGCTCAAAGACATGTCAGTTTATGTCAAATTAGAATGCTGTGATGTTGACGTTAGTAAATTTACAAAAAAGAACAATGACACGAACTTGAAAGATAAAGAGGACAAACAAACTAAAGGCAAATTAGTGAGAAAAACTTCAAGATCGAAAGGAAAATCCTTATCTATAGATAACAATAAAAATGAGAAACGTAAAGATGATACAAGCTCTGACAGTGACGATGAAGATTTAACCGTGGCTAGCAGGCTGCGGGTGCGTAAAAATAATAAAACGGAAGACACTAAAACCGCGTCAGTTACTAAAACTCCGGTAAAATCATCCCCCACTAAAAAACAAGATAATAATGTTAGCAGTAGCGCTAGTTCTACCCCTGCACGCAAAGCAGGTTTTGGGGATGGTTCCGATTTTCACCCGGGATGGGAGGAAGAGTTGTACAGATACAAGCGGTCGCTCCGCATGCCTAGCAGGCTGATTGCCATCCCTCGAGGACGTTCTGGCGGACCTTTTGTAAAGGGTGCGAGCACATTATTTACAAGGGGTTCTACCTCTTTGCCTGATTTGGATCCTGCTCCACTATCCCCTGCACCATCTTCGGCGCCCTCCGCTGCAACTGATGATCTCTACGCAAGACGTCCTGACAAATCGACTCTAGACAGTGACCTTGATTCTAATTCTAGTTGCTCAGCTGTTCATAATAGAATTCATTCTGATTCTGAAGCATCTACATCTACCGTGTTTTCAACGAAAATTAAGAAAAAGGGCAGTTCTATAGTAGACGTCCTTATTCAGAAATGTGGCAAAAGAGAGGACAAGAAAAAATCGAAAGATAAGGATGATAAAATGAACAACACACCTAAGATAATACCGAAAAGTTCAAATTCGACTGAGCTATTAGCAACACCTAGTTTAGGTCTCATGAAAAGTGGTACAAGAGGGATTTTGAGTGCAAAGAAAGAGAAATTGATGGAAGACATTTACTATTTGGGTGCTTTTAGGAAGGAAACTGTTACTGCTTTCAGAAATGCCTTTATCAATAACACAGATGGCCTTATGGGCGCTACGGAAGAATTCGCTCCAGTTGTTTTAAAGTCTAGGACAAGAACAGAAAGTAGAGTAATTAAGCAACGAGCAACAATCAAAGAGGTCTTTGGGGACGAAAGGCCAGCTTCAGCGCCACCGTCATCCTGTAGAGACGACGAAGAAGATGATATTAAAACGGAGAAACCAATAGAAATTAAGAAAGAACCAGAAACAAAGACGAAAATCAAGCCTAAAAAAATCATGAAAGACAAAATGAATCGCCGATCTAGTTCTATAAGAGATGGACTCAGAAGTACCAAGTCGCTGAAAAGAAACGACGCAAAAGGACGACTCATGCGCTTGAAAAAAAGAAATAACTTAATGAAATCTTTAGCGAACAAGAGAGTAAAAGATATCTCCACTCCAAAGATCAAAAAAGACAAAAGTCCTACTCCAGACGACAAAGATACATCAAAAGAAGAGGGCAGTTCTCCCAGCACAACCGAAGGAAGTAGTAAAAAGCGACTGAAACGTTTGTTCGGGAGAAGAAAGTTCAGTTCTGGGTTTGATTATATTCGCAAGAAGAAGAAAATTATCCGAAGAGATGATTCAACGAAACAAATACGCCGGCCAGCGGCAAAGCCCAGTCCCGAGTCCGTACACGATATCCAAAAAGAGATCAAAGGCTGGTTCATCAATAAGAGCATAGGAGAGTCGCACCTCCACCGCGCCGCAAGGCTTGGATACACGGTGAGTATTTATCATTAGTCCTATTTCATTAAGGTCGATCAGTTCACCTCATTGTTTTTATAGTATTGGCAACAAGAAGACAAGTGCATATCATGTTCATGGGTATCATTTTCTATTTCAGGACTGCGTGGCGTATTGTCTGGAGAAACTAGGCGCGGAGCCCACCGCTAAGGATAACGCTGGCTTCACACCTCTACACGTCGCGGCTGCCAAGGGACATGTGCGGATTGCGCGGCTACTCCTGCAATACGGGGCCAACGTCTCCGCTGCCGCACAGGGAGGCATTAGGTAGGGCCAATCATAGCAATATGTTCAGAGTAATCTTTAAGCCCTAATTATGATGGATTGTCAAATAAAATTCCGCTGTAGATGACGAAAGCCCATAAGTCTCTTAGATAGATAATACGTATATCAATCTGTGATATACGTTTTTTTAACCACATGCCGTTAGCCAAAAAATTCTTCCTTCACTAGATTTGTCGAAAGGCTAGAGGTGTTAAGCTGTATATATTCTCACAATACATTTCCTAAAACTACAACTATACAAGTCTAAAGTCTGAACTAGCAACATTGGTCAAATACGACATAATAGAATTCATTCGGTCGGTGTTGGTAGTTTAGACTCGTAAAATTGTAACTTGTATCCTCGTGAAGAGAGATATAGCTGTTACTCCCATTTGTATTCTTATTCAAATTTGGGATTTGTTATTCCAGGCCTTTACACGAAGCTTGTGAGAACAGCCGCTTGGAAGTGATCCGTCTACTACTCTCGTATGGCGCAGACCCACTGCTCGGGACGTACGCGGGGCAGACGCCGGAGGAGCTGGCCGAGGGGCCAGCGGCCACGCTGCTGAGACTGCACATCGCAGACGTCCAGGGGCAACCGACGCAGCCGTGGCGGTTTCCGCCACCGATGGTTATCATAGGTTAGATACCACTTTCTAAATCTAGTCAAAACGTTGTGGATAACTGTGACGGCATTTTAACCAAAAACTTTAGCTTTTATTGTCCCTTCTGCAGTCAACAAACAGACAGAGGGCATGAAGGGCAGACAATTAACACATTTACACGTTTATCAATGCTAGTGATGATCTCGATAACTCTTATTAAACAAAACTTTAAAACCTGATTTCAGATAAGGAAGAGCTCGGCTGCGACGCGCTGGCGGGCCCGCCGCCGGCGTCGCCGCCGCCGCCTCCCGACGCGACGATAGAGATCCAGTGCACCGAGGCGCCGCTGCCGCCGTTTTACAGCCTGCGTCCGGCGCCCGGCCAGCCCTCCGACGGCTTGTGGTGCCTGCTGCAAGACATCACCAATTTGTTACAGGTGAACATCTAATTTCACGAACGTATGAGTCTCTCTACATCTATCTTCTATATACATAAAACAAAGTCGTGTTAGTTACACCATTTATAACTCGAGAACGGGTGGACCGATTTTTATGATCTTTGATTTTTTGGGTTTGTCTCTCGCCCGGAATAACATCTAAAAAATAAAAAAATTGAGGCGGAACGAAGTTCGTCGGGATAGCTAGTATATTATAAATGTGAAAGTTTGTAAAGATGTTTGGAGCTTCGGATGATTAGATCTTTGGTTAAATAACATGGTAAAGATTGAACGGATTGAGATGAAATTTGGCATAGTAGACAAGTCCTGGACAGAAACAAAGGATATATAAAGATATCCCACTGGAGTTCCCTTGGGATAATAATGAGAATGACGCGGGTGATGCCGCAGGTAAATGCTAGTTGACAATAAAGTACTGTAGCAAAAATATTAGATTTCTACAGGCTTAGAACCTGAGTGAGAGCTATGTTAATGAAAACATCGCAGCCTAAAATCCCAAAAAATTAACTAGGACTTGAATCCAGGGACCTCTTGCAAACAGGATGACCTACCAATAGTCCATAGGCTCTCCTAAATATACTATACATAACTATACAAATAAGTTTAAGTGCCAGTATGTCAGTTCAATAAAGAATCACCATTGTTTCCAGATAAAATCAAAAGACAGCCTATTGAAGCAAATCCACTGCGGCTCCGGGTCACCGAAGGAGCTGCTTCGCGAGATCAGAACCCAAGAGTTCCTGGAACGCGCGCAGTGCCACCAGTTACTATGCGCCGGTGAGAAGGTCAACGTGCGCGCGAGCAAGGTAGCGCTCGTGCGCGTCACCGACAAGCTGAGGCAACTGCTCAAGGTCGAGACCGTCCTGGTTAGCTGACACTACCCGACGTGTCAGGCTGAATGCAAGTGTATACTGTGAACTTCGCGGTGTACCACGCTTTACGGCCTATGTAAAATGCCCAGACGAATCAAATTTGGCGTAGTATCGTATCAGCTATCCATCAGGCATCACATGAAGTCAGAAGGGTACTTGATATTGCAAAAGCTTGGACGTCTATGGAAGGCCTAAGGAAAGAGATATATTTATGTGTAGAGGACATTACCCGGCTATTCACGTCCGGTTTTGTGGGACCGAACGGCTCAACAACGAGATCTTAATACTTTGACTGATTATTTTAATCTTAACAAAGCTGTATCTCATATGAACAAAACATATTTCTTTTAGGAGACTGTTTAAGTTAGGGCAGCCATTAACAGATATTGTGAGTCTGCTGTTGTCTGTGTCTAGCGATCCCATTGAACAATGTGTATATAGTGTATATAGTTGTAGTAATTTGTGTATAAATGTTGTCTGGTAAGAGAAGTGTATTCTCATGGGTGCTAATGTTGGTGAATGGTATATATTGGACTAGATAGATAGGTAAATGAAGCGATGGAAGCGGCAAGTTTGATAATAGTTAGTATAATTTAATATTAAAATAATAAATTGAAATAACGAAATAAAGTTACCACAATCTAGGTTCAGCCTTTAGCATATACCTATCTTAAATGTGTGTGCAATAATAATCGTGCTTGATTGGATGTTAGCTTATTGTGTAATATTGAATGAGTGGGCTCAAGCAAGGAGTCGGTGCGGAGTATCAGTCACAGGGTTGGATAAAGCCTTAGCACACGATTGCTGTACTTAAATTACGAAGGACATTAACAAGTGCAATTCGTAGGTATTGTATGCGACTAGATAGGTTGTGAGCAGGTCCCCGCCCATTCGCAGTGCCGGGGCTCCCAACTTCCTCTTTACCCTTGATATTATTTGACTAATACATCACTGACACACTGTTATATTTTTAAAATGTTAAAATCATAAATCGATTGATCAATTATTATTAGAGATGGGCACTTGTGGGCAAATATCAGGTAAAGACCTGAATAGGTGGACAATTGGGTATTTTCCTAGATAAATACTCATATTTACCTGATATTTACTTACCAGCACCCATCTCTATTTATTATTATGAGATTATTCTATTCATTTCTTTTCAATAGTGAATACATTGTTATGTTTGCTATTATTATAATATGCCCAATATGTTAATTATTGTACAATTATTTTACAATTACTTGTAACAGTTATGTTTTTATTTATACAGTTCTGTAAGATATTAGGAAAATTTATTAAATCATATTATGCATATTGCAAAAAATATTAACTCTGTAAATAAGATGGATTGTAAACAAAATACCTATTTTTAACTTATTTTGGAGCTCTATCTTGTTTGAATAGAACCAATGAGAGACTAGATATGTTTATTGGTATTTATTTAGCCTGGAAATAGTATTTTGGAACATTGTACGGATCTTAGCAGTTTTTACTCTGTATTTTGAAGCCATGTTCCGCCCTATCTACTTATTTCTTGGAAATAGTCTAAACGAAGAAGTACATGAACAATCTGTGATGAAACTTAGAAGGACTAGCGAGTGCGGGATTTGGTATGAAAACTAAATGTAATTATTGTAACTGACGATTTCTACAGTGTGTATACTTTTCTGAATGGATACATTAATACCTGTCTGTACCTACGTTTAAGTATTATTGTAATTATTGACACCGTCTGGTTGATAACATGAAAAATATAAAATGTGAACAATTCAGAATAAACGGTATTTCATTTTCCTAGTTTGAAAGAAAATAAACATTCTTATTTAGTAAGTATTCATTTTTAATTTAGAACCTATCCTCTTATGCTGTACTCGTAAAGGCACACACTATAATAAGCAAAGGTAAAAATTTATTCCATACTTCCCTGAATTTAATAAACTTAGAATGTTATCGTTAGAAAAATTGCTCGTAAATAAGATGATACACCAAACTTGAAAACTTAATACGTTACGTTATTTTCTCGATAGTTTGTTCCTCCCTTCGTTCTACAATTTTTTATAACTTATAAGTTCATACAAGTAACAAGGTCCCATAGGCTTCGCTGGCTCGGTCATCTGCATAGAATGGAAGAGGATCGTGCACCGAAAAGGGCATACCTAGGGCGACCAACCGGCCGTCGACCGGTGGGTCGCCCTAGGTATCGCTGGGGAGACGTGGTCAAGGCGGATCTGCGTAAGCTTCAAGCCGAGGATTGGCAAGAAATCGCGCAGGATCGGGTTAAGTGGCGTGTTCTCGTTTCGGAAGCCAAGATCCTTTTTGGGTCACTGAGCTACAGAGTTAGTTTAGTTAGTTATAAGTTCATAACACTTAAAAAACACATTCAAACAAAATATGGTATCAAGTACATGAATGACGGTTAAACCATGGTTAAACTGGTGGAAGAGGTATCGATTATTGCGAAATTGCGATAAAAATACTAATCGAGTCGACTATGATATGTCGATTTGGAACGGAATGAACGAAATGAATGAGTTCAGTCAACTGATATACGGCACCACTAGTAGATGTCACTAGCATGTGCGTGTGCATTAGTATGGCCGTCTCATTCACACTGAATATTGTAAGAAAGAGATAGACTATTGTTGTAAGCTAAGTTGTCAGTATACAGCACATGCTAGGGTCCGGAAGTCCGAGTTTAGTGTTGACTTTAATAATATAAATTATAATTTAAACATTACTGCTAAATTATTATTTTCAATACAAAAAAAAACGACTGCAATATTTAAAACATCTAATTAAAATGCACGTGTTTATTGAAGGCACTGTATAGTATTTCAAATTCCAATAAGCAATTTAATCTCTTAGCACCAATGTACAACTCGGACCGGATATCAATAGGTTTTTAAGGTTGGTATAAGCAATGTTGCTAGCACATACACTATGTCCTATAAATTGGTAAAATAATTTATGCAATCACCTAAACTTACAGCACAGATACATTTTGTTTATTGATATTATAATGTGTAGATTGCCTAATTTTAAGCAAAAGTTCATATTTAAAATAGAAAACTCGTTTATAAAAGTATATTTCAAAAATTATGTTATTGTTCTACCAAATATACGAAATTCGGATGTAAAAATGTGGTAACTCCGCTGGACTCCGCTCCGTTGATGACGGAATGAATTGACGGAATGGGCGAGGCTTGAGTTGAGTTTGTTGTTATTGATATCCTTTTAATTTTAACAGTTTTTCCGTTACAAAACATGTTTAAAGAAGCATAAAAATATTAAGTTTTTGTTACATCGTCCCCTAAGGTGAGAAATACTTGCCATTTGTTATCAGTTTATGTAATGTATTAGCTGTTTATTAAACCGTTGTTTTCATTTTGAACAGAAAATGAAGAAATTGTTGTTACTGTTAGCAGTAACGAGTTGCGGTTACGCTCAATTAGACCCGTCGAATTCTTACAACCAGAACTTTCCGCCGCAGCAATTTCCCCCTGATAATGCGCAGAACGGTACATATCGTCCTAATCCTCAAATACCGTACGGAAGTTTTCCAGTAAATAACCAAGACTACCAGCAACCTCAAAGTACTTTTTATCAGGAGGGTTTCGACTCGGACCCGTATCGCGACGGTGATAACGATCTAGATCCACAAAACACCGCTAGTTATTATGCTGGTTTGGATTATGAAGAAAGATACAAATGTCCACCCAATTGGATTCGGTTTAGAGAGTCATGTTACCGCTTCACAAAGTCACCCGACCGTCCGCGAAACGACGCTCGCAAAATCTGCCAAGCCTACGAGTCAGATTTAGTAGCTGTAAATTCTCCAGAAGAACATGGCTTTATTATTACAAGTTTAATGAAATTGGATCCTCAGAAAGGTTCTTGGTATATAGGAGCTCATCAACAGTCACCAGGTTACTGGTCTAACGATGCAGACGGCTCGCAGCTGTCTGGCCTTGAAAATGCGTTCTTTGAAGAGGCTACATCAATTTACAACAGCTACAATTTGCTGCCCCGTGATTATCTAGTATACAAGTTCTCACATCGTGATGGTCGCTGGGGCTTGTCTACGGTCGAAGGTACTCAATATTATCATTTTATTTGTGAAGGGCAGACCCAAAGGCTGCGGTTTCTGATGGAGGAGGCACGGTCATTCACTTATGGCTTAGAAGTTTATGATCCCGAGAGAATTCCGCGGGGACCTTACTTTACAAAAGAACCTGTGGACACAATTTATGATCCTCTAAGAAGCCACTATGTACAGCTTACATGTGTTGCTGGAGGATACCCGGCACCAGTTTACAAGTGGTTTAGGGAAGATTACCAAGTGGACAGCCCTATATTCACAGAAATCAACCCACTTGAAGACACTAGATTTGTCCTAAGTGGTGGCACTTTGATGATATACTATCCTGATGCAGACAAAGATAATGCCAAGTATCATTGTACCGCTTCAAACAAATTTGGCATCATTCGTTCTGAATCTGTCAGCTTGTCATTTGGTTTTATTAGAGAGTTCAATCAGAAAAGGCCTACAGAGAGTGGCAAGCAATATTGGGGTAAAGTTATGTACTGTGATCCTCCATCTTACTATCCATCTGTAAATTTCTTGTGGGCTCGTAATTATTTTCCAAATCTTGTAGAAGAGGACAAGAGGGTCTTTGTTTCCAATGATGGTGGTGTTTACTTCTCAGCACTTGAAACTATTGATAGAGGTAATTACAGTTGTAATGTAATGAGCAAGGTCTCGGACATGGGCCGCAACGGGCCATTCTTCCCACTATCCGTGTTTCCTCATTCTGATTATCAACAGCTTAAATTTCCCAATAATTTTCCCAAAGTATTCCCGGAAGCTCCAGTTGTCGGTCAAGAAGTCAGGTTAGAGTGTGTTTCCTTTGGATATCCAGTGCCTTCATATAATTGGACGAGGAAGAATAGTCCTATGCCAAGAAGGGCAAGATTAAGCAATTACGACCGTGTTTTGACCATTCCCAATGTAGGTGTTGAAGACGAGGGAGAGTACATTTGTGATGTCAGTAACGACCGAGTGCGGATATCTAACAGCGTATTTTTAAAAGTACAGGCAGAACCTAACTTCACAATACCATTGGCTGATAAGCATGTTGACAACAAAGGTGAGCTGCATTGGAATTGCGAGGCCTTTGGCATCCCCGATGTCAACTACACTTGGTGGAAAAACGGCAATAAACTCATAATGGACACTCTGGAATTAGAAGACAGGGATAGATATATAATCCAGGATAATGTCTTGACAATTAAGCATTTAGATCCTGTAAGGGATCCTGGGATGTACCAGTGTGAAGCCAAGAATCAGCTAAGAGCTAGATATTCCACAGGGCAGCTGAGAGTGTTATCTTTAAAACCATCATTTAAAAAGAAACCACTTGAATCTGAAACGTATGGGTCGGAGGGCGGCAATGTAACTTTAAGATGTAACCCAGAAGCAGCACCTAAACCATCCTTTACTTGGAAAAAAGATAATAATGTAATAGGTGCCGGGGGAAAACGTTTTATCACTGAGAGTGGGAATCTCATCATTAGACAGATCTCCAGAGATGATGAAGGGGTATATACGTGTGTTGCCAAAAATCAATATGGATCAGATGAAAGTAGAGGAAGACTCATAGTTTTGCGGGCTCCCCGATTCCTCGTGCGTTTGCCTCCGCGCGTCACAACTCAAGTCGGCAATGTGATCTTTTTACATTGTAACGCGGAAGTCGATCCTCTTCTGGACACTGCTTACCTATGGAATCACAACGGTATACGCATGAAGGAAGCAGCTGACCTTTACGCTGACAAAAGAATAAAAATTGACGGTGGAGAGCTGACGATCTACAACGTTAGTCTTTCCGATGTCGGTGATTACGAGTGCATAGTTAAATCAGCCATTGGCCGGATATCCAGTCATACGCAACTACGTATCGAGGGTCCCCCTGGTCCACCAGGTGGCCTACAAATTTTAAACGTTCAGAGAAGCACCGTAACCTTGGAATGGACCGACAGTAATTCCAATGGTCGGCCGATAACCGGCTACGCCATCACGGGTCGAACCAACTGGAATGCTACTTGGATTCCTATCGCGGACAATATTGTAAACGTAATGGAAGTAGATCGCTATAACGGACGCAAACGGGCGCTCGTCCCAGTGACCCTCATGCCTTGGTCCGTCTATGAGTTTAGAGTACAAGCTATAAACTTCCTGGGAATGGGTAAACCTTCAGCACCCAGTCCTCAGTTTTCGACCTTGCCTGATAAACCATACCAAGCACCTTCAGGTGTGGGTGGGGGAGGAGGAAAGATCGGCGATCTCACAATCGCGTGGACTCCATTGCCGAAACATCTACAGAACGGGCCGGGTGTACACTATAAGATATTCTGGCGTCGTAATGGAACAGAAGTAGAGTTCCAATCTCTCTTGCTGAAGGAATATGGAAATGTCGGTATGCATGTTGTGCATGTCGTACACCAGTATTTCTACACCCCTTACGACGTTAAAGTGCAAGCGTTTAACGACTTGGGCGCGGGTCCCGAGAGCGATATCGTGACTATATACTCTGCCGAAGATATGCCTCAAGTGGCGCCACAGCTGGTGTCTGCGCTTTCGTACAACTCTACGTCGCTGAATGTTACTTGGAGCCCCATAGATCAGTCTCGCGAGAGGCTGCGCGGAAAGCTCATCGGGCATCGTCTGAAGTATTGGAAGCAGGCGAATAAGGAGGAAGAGTGTATCTTCTACCTATCGAGGACGACGCGCGCTTGGGCCCTTATTGTCGGGTTGCAGCCTGATACTTACTATTTCGTGAAGGTGCGTCTATTAACCTCACAATGCCTATTTAAATTGTTTGCGCATTGGAAATGTGGATTAAAATTAAATTGTATTTTCAGGTAATGGCGTTTAACTCTGCGGGTGAGGGTCCAGAGAGCGAGCGATATTTGGAGCGCACATACCGCAAGGCGCCACAGAAGCCGCCGGCCTCCGTCAACGTTTGGGCCGTCAACCCTAGCACAGTGCGCGTCGTGTGGCGATACGTGCAGCCCACGGACGAAGAGGAACCGCTGATTGGCTACAAGGTCAGGGCTTCGTTTATTAGACGATTAGTAGCGTTCATACCGGATCCATCGGCGGATGGATGTAGGTGCTGTGCTGTGGACGAATTGCGGCATAAGTTAGAAATAGTTCTAAGAGGACTGTTTTTCGTGTACATTTTAACGATAAGAGGGTTGAGTGTTCGGCATATTCAATGTTGCGAAATTAATTTTGCTCCCCAAGTAAATTATTGCAATAATATTAAGTAGACAAAACGTGATTATGTATAACCGAATTTACAAAAAAGAGGAAGTTCTCTAACCAATAATTTTTTAGTATTTTGTTACCTTAGAGCTCCGTCATTTATGAGCAGATGGACATGGATGGCATGGTTCACAAAGACCAATGAAGTACACGAATACTTGAAAATAGACACGGTCAAAGAAACAATTAGAAAAAGAAAACAAACATACATGTAAATGTGTTGGCATACCATCTAACAGACACGACCAACAAGTCCAACAATACTGTCCGTTTAAAAAGGGCACACATCATGAATTAGACAATATATACCATAAAAGAGACCCAATATGGCAATATGTCACTGGACCTGTTCGCCCCCAATATAAATTGATCACTTCTGATTATAGTCTGAATGGCTGATTGCAGAAAGAATAATATAAAAAAAAAGAAAAAAAAAATTGAGCAGATTTGAAAAATTCTTTATTTCCTGATTCGTTCCATTTTTATTGAAATCTATTTCTGATATTGGCATTCCGAGGAATTGAGGGGATTCCCCAAATATTATGGTGACCGTCAAGATGGCGTACACCGTAAAGATATCCAGAATCTGATGCTGCCAATAAATAGTACCGGCGAAATACCTAAGAAGTGAAAAAAATAGTACCTTTCAACTTATAGTGATTTAATGATTGAAGTCGTTTATTTTAGATTAATGATTATTCAGTGAAATATTTATATTCCTTTAATTGATTTTTTTTGATCAACAGGTGCGAGTGTGGGAAACCGATCAAGACATGAGTACAGCAAATGACACCATCATCCCAGTAGAACATAAGCTCGAGGCATACGTCACGAGCCTGATCCCCGGCAAGACTTACAATTTGCGTGTACTGGCTTATTCAAACGGAGGCGACGGCCGCATGTCCTCACCTCCCATCACTTTCCAGATGGGAGACTACCACAGCGATTCTTATGGTTATTACGTAAGGGGCTCATCAGCCCACAAGTTTAGTAGCATAGCTGTAGGAACACTTTTCTCTTTAATACTAGTTGGTCATTCGGCCTTTAGGTGGCTGCTTTCGTGATGTCTATTCTGTCCTTAATTCTCAACGTAGTGTTAGTAACTAAGGTCTGATTATGATATTATATTGCAATAGACTTATATATTTTTACAATAAAGTTCTAAGCAATATTTTTGTACGAAAGGCGTTACGTAACATTTCACTGTTTTCGCACCTTATGAGGTTGTGATATTGTACCGCCCATTTTACTCGAATTTTTATTTTTTAGTTGTAGCTATTCTTTTTATTAGATCTGTTTCTCTAATCTTTGTTAGCTTGCTTTGTGATCTTATTGGAAATTATTTTTAATGCACTTTATATACCTAATCTAGCTTTAAGATAACTCTTATCTCACATTCCAAACACGATTTTCTATTGACAATAAGGAACAAAAGAATCTCTTATTCGTTTCATAAGACTAATGATATTTTATGGATACCATATCACAATATTGATTTAGATATTTAAGAGAAACGTTTGTATGTACATAAATATTCTGCAATGATCTATTGTTAATGTATTTCGAACGAAGTGCGTTGCGTTGAAGACTGGTTAACATAAAGTCTTAACTTATATATTTTCTACAATCCGAGCCATTTTCTTTATTAATATTTTATGTAAGCTATTTTTACTTTATTACGTATGTAACTGTGGTCATGTGTATAGTACAAAGTAATATGGTGGAGTGCAATATGCACGTTTAAATTTCTATTACAAAAATGCAGCGTTATTAAATCGACTTAAATGCACCCAACCAGTGAACACTGTGCTTTATTGGACTAAAATGTGACAATGTAATTTAAAATTGCCTTATACATGTTGAAATCTTTGTACGTAATGTTTAATATAAAAAAGTTTCGTGAAATAAATGTTTTTATATTTGATTGCGTTTTTCATAATACATATGTCAAACACATAACATGCACACTTAAGTCATTTGCATATTATATTACATACATACGGCGGCAGGGCCGTATTTGGGGGAGGGCAGGCGGGGCTACTGCCCCGGGCCTCCACAACACTTCCCTAATAAGTAGGGGCCTCCACTAGTCCGTTAGGGGCCTCCGCTCTTTCGTTGCCCCAGGGCCTTCACACCTCCAAATCCGGCCCTGTACGGCGGTCAAATAAAGAATGCCCCAGATGGCAGCTGGTTCACTCCGCGATTTCGCTGCGCGGCTCAGCCAGCCGCCAGAAAGAGTGCGTGTTATCCGATAGACGGTTGGATTCAGTGCGTTCCGTCCGGTGGTCGGACCCGAAGAGTCTGAATCTGTTTTGTTAGAAAGACAAACTGCTGTATGTAGTAGGGGTACTATTAATTATTTATAATGCGATCTTGCGTATTATTTATTACCGCCAGTGGTGTGTATGTCGCAGTCAACAGGTTTAATTAGCCATTTGGTTAACTACAGGTCGCGTCACGTAAAAAGAACGCTGGTGGTGGGGCTGCGCAGTAGGCAATTTAACGGTCTATTTGGTGGTATGAGGTGCGGCGCGGGGAGGGCGGGTGCCGCGCCGCGTCATTGCCGGGGCGCTATTGGTTCGTCAGTCGACCTTTGCTTTCCGCACTGTGTTCACGTCACGTTCGTTCTCAAAATACTGTCGCGCACAAAAGTGTCTTGTTTATTACAAAATGGTTTTACACATAAAAATTATTTATGATGTATATTGTTTGTTTTTTCCATTCTACACAGAAACATGTTTTTAATTCCATTTATTAATATATCAACTAATAATACTCAAGGATCCCACAGTCAAACTGTGTAAACAGTTATGGGGGACGATGTTTTACTGTTAAGCGTCATTCCAAAAAAAAAAAATAGGTTCATGAGACGGGACATTCAACGTTTTAACATACAATATAAATTTAAATATAGACAAACCATTTTTTAAGAGCGTTATATTTCAACGAAGATTAGAAGTTGCGGACAGCTTTGTGTGGGTTAAAAAGTTGATTCACCCTATTAATAAATAAATAATAGATAGTAATACATATACTTTATAATCGAACCGCGCCGCGAGCGAAAGGCTAGTTTAAAAATAAAACAATAAACATAGTACTTTCGTGCGCGAGTGTACCAATGCGCAAACATACCCCCTCCACTTTCTTCCAGCGTTCTTTTTACGTGACGCGACCTGTACCTAACCTTTTCACTAAACGGCGCTATTTAGTTAACTGCCTGGATGAAATTTGTCGAACGCGTCAATGGATCAATTAACGATATTACAATTATTCCCCACGACGGACGGAACGAAACGGCGGTTTGTGGGTGTATGTACCTATGTCTGTTACCATTTCCCTGGAAAAGAACTGGGCCGATTTCGATGCGGTTTTTTTTTGTTTGAAAGGGGACATCCATATAGTACGTCACACGCATAGGGGGGGAGGTGGGGTCTAGCCAAATGTGACACCCTATAGTAAAAGTGTGCGTGTGGATTGAGTGAGCACCCTTCTGAAATAAAAAAAAACATTCTGTTCATTTAGTAAAAGTTCTAAAACAATTGTAAAACTAAATCTCTGTATTTGTAAAAAGATAAATCAAAAGATATAACCTTTAACGTGTGCTCACTCAGTTCTCACAAACTACCAACGAAATCAGGGAATGTATTCATTTAACATATAATATTTATATACGAATCTTTAGTAAAACCTATGCTAACTTACCTTTATAATTTGTAGATCACCTCGTAACGTATTTACGATTTTACAAATAATTTCTTATGCTCACTCAATCCGCACACTTTCGAAAACCCGATTTCTGATGAAAAAACTGAAGATTTAAACTGCTATATATGTGTATAGTTTAGTAAAACTAATCTGGGAATTTGTAAAATACAAAACGAACCACTAACGTGGCAGGTTTTTGGATAATAAATGTTTGTGAATGCTCACTCAGTCCACACGTTTCAAGTAAGTTAAAAATGTAAATATCTCAATATTTGTAGTATTACATAAACTATAAATTACTTCAACTTTTAGTAAAAAATTTTACTAAATATCCACCATCTAATATTTTATATTCGTTATCTGTTTTTAAAGATATTCAATTGCAATTTTTCTAATGTAAGTAGATCGATTAGATTGACCACACTTCATTATATTATGGTCATATCCAAAATACAGTTCATTTAAAAAATATATGAGATCAAAAAGGTTACTACCCCTGGTACGTCACTTTGCCATTGAAAGATATTTTATTTTTATTTTTTGATCTCGGATTAAATCTTTTACAGTAAATGAAAGGTAATAATTACGGATCAGGTAACTCTTAATTGTAATAAGTATGTACTAACCTAATCAAAACAATTGTTTACTTTAAAATTTAATTCATGGATATGACCATAATATAATAAAGTGTGGTCAACCTAATCGATCTACTTACATTAGAAAAATTGCAATTGGATATCTTTAAAAACAGACAACGAATATAAAATATTAGATGGTGGATATTTAGTAAAAATTTTTACTAAAAGTTGAAGTAATTTATAGTTTATGTAATACTACAAATATTGAGATATTTACATTTTTAACTTACTTGTAGCGTGTGGACTGAGTGAGCATTAACAAACATTTATTATCCAAAAACCTGCCACGTTAGTGGTTCGTTTTGTATTTTACAAATTCCCAGATTAGTTTTACTAAAATAAACACATATATAGCAGTTTAAATCTTCAGTTTTTTCATCAGAAATCGGGTTTTCGAAAGTGTGCGGATTGAGTGAGCATAAGAAATTATTTGTAAAATCTTAAATACGTTACTAGGTGATCTACAAATTATAAAGGTAAGTTAGCACAGGTTTTACTAAAAAATCGTATACAAATATTATATGTTAAATGAATACATTCCCTGATTTCGTTGGTAGTTTGTGAGCACTGAGTGAGCACACGTTAAAGGTTATATCTTTTGATTTATCTTTTTACAAATACAGAGATTTAGTTTTACAATTGTTTTAGAACTTTTACTAAATGAACAGGATGTTTTTTTTTATTTCAGAAGGGTGCTCACTCAATCCACACGCACACATAGTAAAACGATGGAATTGACCTACTGCTCTCGGTGTGTAACATAGGTTCTACATCTTCCCTTGACCCAGGAAGTCCCACCGCACGTTAGTAGCGTTTATATGTCGTCGTGCACGTTCGTGCACGACGAAGGTGCTGCCAACTGGTGCCGCCAATCTAAATCATATACCATCATGCTGGGGCCACATTGATGAAAACGCCGTTAATAACATTAATTTATCGCGATGAAGGACGTTTAACGTCAGTGTAGCTACGATTTATTATATTTGACATTGACACTTACATATTGTCATTGACAGCTTGATTTGACAGGGGCGATAGTTTCCTTTATCGTCCGCCCGTGTCTCTTTAGTCGTTTAGTGCTCTCACCTATAGTTCGTGCACGTTCCCTATTGTACATCCTCTCATTTCCTAAAAAAGCTAAATCTTCCTAGATTAGAAAAAAAAAGCTAAGTCGATGATAAATGGTATCTTCCTAACCGCAAAAAAACAGCATAATAATTAATTGCATTTATTTATTTGTAACTAAACAGATTTATTGCAGTTTCTTATATTTCACCTTACGTTTTAAACATTTCGCATCCACATTGTGGGACATGTCTTGATCCTGAGAACTTTTCCGTTTGAACATGCTGACGTCTTCAGTAGGTTGCACGTGCTTCAAAGGCAAAAGGCCCACCGCGTAGGGAATGTCCTCGTCTAATGTGGAGTTGACCGCAGAATCATGGCAGGGTTCATTTTCTTTATCCGAAAGGTCATTTTGATTTTTGGACTCAGATGTTGATGCGGTCAGATCAATGACGGCATGTTCATATTCAGATTCTGGTAAGTTTTCATGATTTTCTTTGGTTGCTGAATTACTGTCCACATGCTTTTTTAGAGGCGTTTCTTGGGCACTCAAATCAAGATCATCGTCCCATTGTATGCCACTTGAAGTTATGCTCGCGGTAACATCTTCTTGCCGGGTATTCTCTGCAGCCACATCCGTAGTGTTGCAGTCAAAAGCGTTGCTGACATTCAAGGCATCAACATCAAAATCTACATTTGGATTTGCATTATTTTTTTCTGCTTCGTTCGCAGAGCAATCGTTCGTATCCATGCTCATATTTTCTTCGATATTCATTAAATCATTAATGATTTGATCCCTTTCTTGACAAGTCTTCTCTAATTGATTGTCGCTCTTGTACGAATTATTGTCCTCATTCTGTTTTGGAGTCGACATTATGCGGTCTAAACCATCATCTTTAAAGTTGGAGGTTGGAAGGCCAAAGTCATAGCAATCTTCATTTCTTCTTAAATCATCAGCGTTTAGATTATACTGCTGTTCCATATTTTCATCCAAGTGAGAATTCTTAGCGTCAAGTAAGGACATGCTAAAATTGTTATCCAGAGTGGTGCTCGTAGGACAAAGTTGCTCCATAACTCTTGAATCATTAAGATGTTGTTCTTCGTAATATTTTTTAACGTCATCACTCATCGATTTCGTAAAGAACTGCATATCTCCATCGATACACGAGAAGTCATGTGCAGGATCATGATCCATAGAGTTATTATTATTCTGCATGCCTTGATCAAGGACAACATAATTCTGTTGTTCATTAAAAGAGTCCAAATTATCTGGCAAGATTGCATTCAGGCTGCTCATGGAGTCATCTCGGTTACTGAATTGTACTGCATCCTTGTCAAACTCACTAGCTCCTGAATAGTGCTTGTTTCCCAACATCATCTCTCCTCTCTCAATAGACTTGGATAAATCATCTATGCTTTTGATTTCGCTCGGGTCTGCGACCTTTTCTATGATGTTAGGTTGCTCGATGACTTCATATTGTATCTCACTGCTCTGCACCATGTCTAGAAGTACTTGTTCGTTAACGTTGATGTAGGAGCCGTCTCCGGATTCAAAGAGTATGGGTAGATCGGTGGGGAGTCCAGCGCTTTTCAAAGCATCGACATATTGAGACATAGCGTTGCTGATGCTGCTATTGGAATCATTGGCTGAAGTAGTGGTCGTAGTGTTGGCGTAGCTGGAAACAATGCTTTCTGATCTCATGGGTTCTTCGGAGTAGGAAATGGTGGGGTCCAGGACATTGGAGGATACAGTTTGGTCCATGTACATGAGGTCGTTGTCTACGCCCATGTAGTTGTGGGCGGTGGAAGATTCGGAGCTGCAAATGCTGTTCACTGCCTGGGAAAGCGTCACTCTGTCCATGTAGTCCTGTAAAAAAAAAGGGATTTTATAATTGGCGTTAATGTGACAAATATATTCTAGCCCCATGTTGTGTGGAACAGGTACCTAGACTAACACCTTCACAGTCCAGTGCCCCATATGTGGGTCACTACGAACTAGCTCCATGCGTCCGTGCCCCACATATGGGTCATTAAAAATGACCAGGTACGAAAAGAACCCCCTGTGTACGCATTGAATTATTTTGCTGCATATTAAAATGCTGTGCGTTCAAGGAAGGACAATCAAATATTTTGTATGGGGACTGTTAACGTGTTAAGGATACTAGACACGTTGATCTATCAAAAAGCAATCTCTATCAAAAATTTGTGATTTTTGACACCTGGGCCCCGTTTCACGAAGCTACAAGTTACAATTTTACAAGCCTAAACTAGCAACATTGGTCAAATCAAGCAATGGCGTTGCTGTATTTGACCAAATGCTGCCTGGGCCCTGCTGTCAAAAAGACATCTCGCCACATTACTAAAAGCCATTACTAGGCGCATGTACATTATTGGCACCGCTTCAGCAAAGTATAAAGACAACCAAGTAGAACGACTTCGGCTGTTTAGGAGCGCGAGACACGTAGGTATTTACACAGGCGTATGATCGCGAGTCTGTATGAGTGCACTCCATACTGTGGCATGGGCGCGCATGGGCAAATGCTTGCGTGTGGTGCGTCCGTATACGGCGCGCACACATGCGCGCTCCCGATGTACCACCTTTTGTCAGAAGAAAAACTAATGCTTATACTGTGGCTTCGGTCCTCTCTCAAACTCTACGTACTCACCTAAAGCAGGCATGCAACAGGGTTAAATAGCTCGCTAACCTGCATGTGCCTAGTCTGCAGATGCTTGAGCTGGTGTATGGCCTTGCGTGAGTCCTGCTCTCGCCGCAGCAGCGCCCGCTCCGCGGCGCGGCCCAGTGGCCCGGTGCCCTCCCAGCCTGCCGACCGCTGGAACGAATACATTTATTTTTATGAACAATAGAGATGTTTTAGTGTACCTAGTGGGGCGTAATACCATGACTGATAATTTCAAACTTAATGAAATGAAAAAGCATTCCTCTTGTCTTTTTGCATTTCGTTAAATTCCCCGACCCGTGGGTCGCGAAGTTATGGACACTAACCTAGAGTTTCCATGGCACAAAATGGTCGGCGACAGTATAACACTGGAATTACATGAACTTTAGGTACTTTTGACGGGAACTTGGATGATTTATGTCGTTTCGCCTTTAAACAATCCTGCACCAATTAAAATCTCTGTTTTACCCAATGGTTTACTGGTAGAGAAGGCATTAAATATATAATATAAAGTTTAAAAAATTTATTGAGGGCCTTCACCATGGTCATCAGTCCATCAATACCGGGTCACATACACATAATGTCTCGATAGAGATGCATCTCTATCGAGTAAAGAATTAGATGACATAGACAGCTAGGGCTCACATAGATTACGAATTACGAACCCGTGGCTATACCCACGCTGCGTTTTCCAGTGAGTGGTCGCCACTTAAAAACCCGTCAGCGAAATTACCAATTGCTCACTACAAATGGCAACCATTATGTACAACCAACCGTGGCGATATCTGCAATCAGCTACGCGATTATAACCTTCTTATTGTTCTACCTAATAGGTTACTTATAATCGCGTAGCAAAGTAAGACGGACAAGTAGTTTCTCTTCGGCCGTTTAGGGGCGCGCGATACCTATTCAAGATCGAGGCGCATACGGTGCGTTCCGCAGTGCAGCATTCTTAACACGTTCACTGTTCAACGTGTGCACAGAATATATATAAGCTAAAGCAGTAAGGAAGCTACAAACCGAACGATCAAAACGCACGCACACATAGGCGCGCGCTTTTACAAGGCCCCTAAGGGAATCTCGCGGTGCCGTCAGTCGCGAGTGCGCATGGAGGCGAGTGGTCGTGGTTTGCGTTTGTTACGTGCGCGCGCCCAGACAGCCCGCGATCTTTTCATTTTAAACAACCCTAACGCTCTAATGGAGCGTAGGTATTTATTTCAAAAAGTAAGCGTAGCTTCCATACTGCTCTATTTATATTCTGTGACGTGTGTGTGTGACCCATATACGGGTCACGGACTGTGAACGTGTTAAAACTTTGCTTGTACAAGGCGTGCGATGTACCTTTTGTAGGAAGAAAAATTGCTGCTATTATACTGTGGCATAGGCAACTACTGAATAAACGAGCTCACTCTCACACTGGGTCGTCCGCGCCGCGGCTTGATGGAGCGCGGCGTGTCGTAGTCCAGGCCGCTCCCCGCGTTGCTCCCGTTCTCGATGTCGAACGGAATGCGCACCACCATGTCCTAACACGATTAGATGTGGTGTGGGTAATTTAAGTAGTAGTTGTAGTCAGTAGTAGTTGTAGTCTGTTAATTTTAAGGCTGGAGTGGAGCTGGGTTAATATTAACACGTTCCCTTTCCCCATACAAAATGATATGACAACGTCACACGTCCAAGTTGCTTCCACTTTGGGGACGCAGACTTAACGAAAATTTGTGTGGAGACACGGACTTGTGATACCTAACGTCGTGACCCCATTATGGGACCATTTGAAGTTGTGAACCTATAGTGGAAGCACGGACTCCTGAAAAAAGCTTCGGGGCACCTGGACAGGGAACGTGTTAATGTTTACCTATAGAATAGGCTAGTTTCCTGTAGTAAAAAATATATATTTTACACTTATTATCTTATTCAGCTTCCAAAACTGATCCCAAATAAATCCAGATTCTCTTATTTTCTTGCTTTTAACGATTTTTAAAAGATAAGATATTAAAATAAGGAGACAATTTGATCATAGCACCCTGTGACGTCATTTATTCAAATTATCTATGAAGCTCCATACTATCGTAGCGTTTTGACACTTCATAAAAAGAAGCTGAGTTGACCTGTTAGGAAACTAGCCTATTGTAATAATCCATGCTGTCCACTGAAGCGGGGCGGATTCTATTGGTTAACATTGGCCCAACTCCGCTTGTCTCGGCTCCAGTAGACGGGCAGCTTAAGTGGCTTGAAATTTCGATCAATGGTCCTTAACAAAGCTTTGTTAAGTTTTTGAATGCGATAACTTTCAAATTTCTAAGAAGCTTAGCGGAGGTACCACGGCGGCAGTCGCCTTCATTAATTCTTACCACACTATTTCTGAGAATGGCAGGGTATCTATCAGCAGTATGAATCCTAGGCTACCAGACTTTTTTAGCAACAGGGTTGCGCCACTGGAATCGAGACTGTCAAATTAGATGCACCTCAATAAAAATAATAACTTTCTTTTTAAAATATTTCAAAGTAATGTTCACCTTATTAGGGCGTCCCAAGCTGTCCACTGGTTGGCCTGTGTTAGGTGTGGAAAGGAGTTTCGGATCACCACTTTCCTAAACGTGACAATACAAGAAAGCTGCTTTATAAAAGAAAGTTGTTAAAGTCTGCTCTGCTCACACAATAAATCAACTATGCACGATGGATTTATGTTGTTAGCCTATTTTGTGTCCACTAGTGGGCACTGGATTATCAATCAATATTTCGATCAAGGAACAATAATAAACCAATATGTCTGCATAATAAGTACATTAACGGCTGTGTCTAGGGACGAAAAACGGTTAAAAACCATCTCCTATTCAACGTGTAGGTATACTTACAAGTATATGAAGGCTAAGTAAGAAAGGGAATAATATAAAATACCTGCGTATGTAAGTCTATTAGAGACTGCGGCGGGCGGTTAATCACCACGGGAGGCGTGAATACTGGGAGCTCGCCTGTAATGCCACAGAGAAACAGTTTTTATGCCACACCTGGGGCGTACGGAAAAAGCCGCTTTCTGGCCAAGTAGACATAAAATGATGTACACAACACGGGATGTAATAAAGAAAGCCCTCGATCGCATATTTACGTCCCTCGCTTGCAGCTCGGGCTGCAAACTTCTGCGATCTCGGCCTTTCTTTGTATTACCACCCTAGTTATGTGATATACCAACTTCGAACAACATATACCTAGCCTAGTTGGCTTAGCGTGTACCTAATAGGGAATATGCATGATATTTTTTATTTACTTTAATAAAAGCTCATTCATACAAGAAACAGTAGGAAAAAAATATTTTTCGAATAACTATAAAAATAACCAAGATATAAGACAACAAAGATTTATCTCTATCTCTTTCTAACAAAACAGAATATAGTATGGAGATTGTATGGCGGCCGTGTACCATGACGTCATAGTCCATATCGGATCTCTCTGTCTAATCGCTGTCTGATTAGTGCTTCAAAATGTTTATATCTTCCGTATTTCACGTTCGATTTTAATTTTATTTTGACTTTGTCATCTTTTTTACGGTATTTTCATATTTTGTTAAGCAATGTGTTAAAAAAAAATCATGCATATTCCCTATTGTTTACACGGGCGAGGCGCTCAAAATATCAAGGTAGGTAAGGTACCTACTTACATAATAACTTTTTTTAATTAGTGCGATGTTTATTATTAAAATATAGAAGATTCTGTAGAGTACAGTACAAAGTGTAGCTATGCATGAGCCTTCTTAGGTGCGTTAAGGACAAGGTGGAAAGAATTAATTGCAAAACCTACGTAGACGCCGTTTCTGTTACCGCCTCCGAAAAAAAACTGAAACACATACGTAGGTACTTACTGTGATTGTTAATGCCAAGTCCCTCCTTCGTTACTTTCGAAAGACCTTTAATCTTCAAAAATTGTGCTGCTGAAACTAGTTCGTCCAGGTTTTCTTCCAAACATTGAGTTTTACCACAATACATAAACTCTACAAGCGATTTCAGAACGCTAAATCGCATTTTCAAAATAATTAACGGCTCACCGTTCTGTTTTTGTAAAACCTCCTGAAAATAATTTATCTTGTCTATATAATTCCAGACATTGTCTTATTTTACTATTCAATCGTACTAATATTCAGTCAATACGGATAAATACCTGAAAGTAAGCACTACTGGCCGCGAGAACTGCCTTATGCACTCGCAAAGTGTGCGAACTACACATTAGTGTCATGTCCACTAATGATTGCATTTGTAGTAATTTACCAAATCGAGACATTAAGTGCTCAGAATAATCTTCGTAATGGAGACTATAACGTATAGGAGCCATTATTGCTTTATTTATTCTGCAAAACAACCATTTACATTGGTCTCGTTAAATAAATTGTGACAGAAATTAGACTGACAATATGATATTTAAACAGACGAAAACCGAATAAGAATCAAAATTATTTTAAAACAATCGTCACAAAAACGACGGCCAGTATCAAACATTATTTAACCTGGAAAAATCTATGAGGTCACAACTTATTTGTCTATGCTATTTATTTGTATGAGGTTGGTTATAAATTATTATTATTTTGAAAAGGCGTACATTATTTACAAGAGTAGCTGTATAGGTAGTTTCACGAGAGTTGAGGCCACGCACACAACAACACTGTCATGACAGCGGGATTTTGAAATAACTGTTCTTTTTTCGTACCGATAGCAGGTTCAACAGTAAATTGCAAGAGACCAAAAAGTTTGTTTAAACTATAGCCTTGTGTTTATTTACTCACTCATTCATTTCATTCATTCACTTTTTTTGAAATGAGTACTTCATGTAGCTGTGTGTGTGTAATCATTCACCTCAACTCTCGTGAAACTACCTATACTCAGGGGTTATTATGTAAAATTATTAAAGACGATTATTTTGTTGGATTCTTTTAATATTTAAAAAAATGCAGAAAGTAATAGTAAATACGTTAGAAAATGAATTTATTACAAATTTGTATTTATAACCCTTAATTAGAATAACAGCGAAAAGTAGAACATTAGTAAGTATCGTATTCGGCAGACGAAATAAATCAAACAAACGGAAAATCTATCACAGACTAACATTACTTAAGTACTGTTGGCTACAGAATATATTTATGCTAAACATTATATTTGATTAGCATCAGACCATAGTACCAGTTCATGAAAACATTAAAATGTAGGTAGTCTATTTAATTTGAGAATACGACTCGAGATAGTAAAAGAAAACCTATTTGTATGTTTTCAGATTGGAATGTATAGTAGGAATGCAACGATTTGTTCATAAGGCACTTGGAACAAATACAGCGATATCGTGGTCAGATGTGAATATTTATAATATCATAATATTTAAACGTTCTCTTTACAGTGAAATTAAAGATGTAATGGCTTCTTTTCGATACAAATTTGAAACTACTAATAGGTAATTTATATAAACAAGAAAACCATTAAATAGTTCCATATAATCTAATCACATTTATCTTTTATAAAATGCACAAATAACACATACTTAAGTCGATCATAAGGAAGAACATCAATAGAGCTACGAGTTGAAACAGAAATATAGCGACAGGAGTCGAACAAACTCTAATGTTATCAATGTGGATCATGTGAATAAGTTATTAGTATTCACATAATCCGCACAAGAAACACATTAAAAAATACAAATTTGTAACATCTCCAATACTTTTAGTATCGTCTTAGAAATCATTTCTACACAATAGTTTTTACGTTTTACCCTTACCTCCCTACGACGAAGCTCATAGACGCTGGGCCGTGGCCGCAAAGCTTTCGCGCCATCCGCACGATTCGCAAAAATACCGGAACACATTCTGATAAATATCTGAGATAGAAGAATGTACTCAAGTATGTACTTCTATTCATTATTCTCGCGGTATTCGTATTAATTCCATTTGCAAAAAAATATTGATTTCGATTTGATATTTTTGGATCCTACTACTTGAGACCATAGACAAAACTCCCTATAAGAAAATCGTCTTTACACTTTAGGTGGGACCTAAATTAAAAACAAAAATAATTTTGTACCTAACATCTTCTATATTAGGATAATTATTAACAATTTTAATGTAATATGCACTATAATATTGTCGTACTAATACGTTGAATTAGTAAAGTGAGATTCCATCCCAGATATTGCAGAACACAACGAGTAACAAACTGAAATTACAGCCATGAGTTCGCTTATTATCTAGGTATGACCATACATTTTTATTTGTCTGTTAGTTCGTGTTAAATCCAATATTAATAAAAAAATAACATCCTTATTAATAAAACCTTTTAGTTTTGTGTATAATATTAGCATTTGGACGTTGAGTTTGCGTAGGATTCAATAAGGATCCACAAATAAATTTCCCAAACATTAGGTAATAAGTTGACTATTCTGGAATGTTCTCCTAGTTCAAATAGAAGCAGCAAGTTTGTATAGTAACTTGAGTCGGTTATTTCAACTGCAAACGTTTTTAATAATATTTGTTTGAAGAAGTTGATTATGCCTACGGCTGAACAACTTACATTAAAAATGATGAGACGGTAAGAGCAGAATGGTATCCGACTGGACGATAAAGAATCCTACATAAATTAACGTTACCTTTTTGATATATTTAGACGATTTGTGGGAGCTGATTCTTAACAATTATTTTAATGTCGATTGATAGATTGACTCATTAATTGACGGCTATCTAAATTAACTGCATTGTCGTAAGATTAACTGCAAGGAAAAACTATAATTGTACACTAAGATCTGTTTAAAATTCATAATTTTGTGGAAGAGTTCTTTAACTTAATACTGCAAGTAAAATCACGCAATTAAATTATGTAAAGTATTATAAAATATCATTCAAATCATCGTATATGAACACTTTACACAAGTATGAGTAATTTTTTACAATACATAGCATGTAGAAAAAATAGAGATTCATTTTTAGAGATCGTTCAGTGAAACGAGACCATCGCTGGTCTACGGCGACGCCAAGAGCGTTACGGTCGCCGTTTCACAAGGTCGTACGCAGTTTATAAGGGAAATTAATAAACACGTATAACATTTACTCGCTAATGTACCGTAAGATATGACAAAACGCACGACATTCCGACGCGTACTTCGCGAGCAGACCGAGCGATAGTCCGTTTCAGTGGCAGGTTACGTTAAATCTAATATTAAAAGCAAATTACAATATTTACACCGGCCGGCGATAGTTACACCTAGCGATTAACTATACACGTCGATTCGTTCATACGCATTTATAAATAGCTGTACCAAACTTTCACTTCACTCAATTGTCAATGATTTTCAAGAACTCCTCGGGGGAGACTTGGCCGTCGGCGGCGTCGGCGGCATCGGGGACGGTGTGTTTGAGCTCGCCGAAGGTGTAAGTTGTCCGCTTGGGTTGTCGGCGCGAGCCTGCGGCCAGTGACGCCTCACAGTCGAGGCTGGCGCGTTTGTTCCAGCAGAACTGCCGCGGCTCCGCGCCCGCCGACATCGGCATCGCCAGCTGCACGCGCGATCCGCACAGCTCGTTCGCGCTCAGCTGCCGCTTCAGCTTGTCCTTTCCTACGACCAGCTGGAAGCCTCTGAGGTCGCTCCGCTCGCCGAGCTCGTTCTCGCTCATCTGCCTCTTAAGTTTCGAGGCGTCCGGACACGATCGCGGCTTATCGACTAGACTGTTCTGGCGCGAGGTCCGGGCGGGGCGCGAGTCTGCCCGGAGCGGAGCGTCGTGTCGGCTGCTGCCGGAGGAGCTGCCGGTGTTGGTGTTGCCGGCGTCGGAGCGGCGCAGCGTGTCTATGGTGTTGTAGAAGTGGTCGAGCTCGGTCGTGCTGCTGTTGCGGGAGCGAGGTAGCGCGGTGGAGCTGTGGCGTTGCGGGCGCGCCTGGGCGCGAGGAAGGTGGCCGTGGCTGGCCTGCCGCATGATGCTGGCGGCGGGTTGGCGGCGCGGCATGCTGCAACTCCTCGGCACGAGCGCGTCCTGTGCGACATTCTCGTACACGTGGACGTAGTCGCCGTCGTCCTGTACGATCAGGTTCTGCCGACTCTCGGTCGTCTCCTTCCTTTGGCCCACCGAGTTACTCTTTTTGTGCCCGCTTTGATGCTTCGTTTCGGGGACGTTCTTCACCAGCTTGCAGTCGCTCGCGCTTCGTGGCAGTAAATTCGCATATCTATGGCTACTTTCCTGTTTTTGTGACCTATCTACTGGTTTTGGACACGTCGGAGCGGCGGTATCCAAATCGTTTTTCGTAGAATTGGAATGTTTTAATACTTTAGTTTGGGAAGGATTCGATTTGGCGTGGTCCGCGTTAGAAGTCATCTGAGGTATCGCCTCCTGGCGTTTTCTGTCCAGGTCGGGTTTAGAAGATTTGTCGAGAACGACTTTGGTTTTATCGCTCTTGCAGATTTTTACGCTGAATCTGAAGGGAGGTTTGAAGACGACCTGTAGTCTGGCCTTCTCTCCGGATAACAGATTGGTAGCGCTCTTGGACGGCCTTGTTTTTCTTGTGCCTTTTTGTACTTGTCGATGCGTACGTTCCGTGAGCCCTAGCGGTATTGACTTAGATTTAGGGATGACTGTTGGTTGCGGCGAGCTCAGCAGCCATTTCTGAACTTTTGTTAAAGCTTCCGTATCTTTAGTGGGGGTGGATGGATGTTTCTGCATAGAGCTGTAGTCTATAGTTTCCTTCTTTATTTTGGATTTGCGTTTCTTTATTTTGCCCTTATGTTTTGATAGAAGGACATGTTTTGGAGATTTTCCCTCGGCATTCGTCACTACTACGGTACTTTCTTTCGTCACTTTAGCGGCTTCTTCAGGTTTTGCTGGTTGACTTGGCTTCTGAAAAAAAGAGAAATACGGTGTAAAGTTTCTTAATTCTCGCTGGCATCTCGATGAATCTTTGCGCATTAATTGGTTATAAAAGTGTCGACTTACCCTCTTTTTACCGGCGTGTGCCGGGGACGCCTTATCTCCTTGCTTATTTTTATGATCCTTTTTATTACGGTAAGCTTTTGTGCGAAGGGCAACTTTCTTCTTGAGAGGAAGTTTAGATCTGAAAATGGAAACGTAAATTATGGTCATTTGATGCAGATAAAAAATAATTTTGATTTATACATTGTATTATGTTGTGGTGGTAGTAATATAAAAGAGCTATTTACCTGACAGCTGTATGCACGATCAACCCTCCAGGGTCGGCGGCATCTGGCAATCGGACGGTTTCGGTTGTGGACGAGTGGATGATAGTTACTGACTTTAGTTTCTTCCCGTGGCGGCCTAGGAAGCGCGTACTGGCCACCTGGAATATAAAAATTTATCAAATTATCATCGGTTATGTTCGCTATAATTATTTCGGACTCCAGCCTAACAGCAGCCCAAATATTCGACTAGCGAGACCTACACAAACCCTAGCAGAAAAGTAGTCAAAAATAGACACTTCACCATCACCACTAGCAGTAACGGAATTGCAGCGTACCTACTTAAGGGTAGATTTAGGTTGAGCTTCAAAATAACACACACACTATATGTAAGTACCTATATTCAACTAGTAAAGTATCTAGGGGCCGGTCTGGCTACCTGATGGTCGCCATGTATCTGCACGACACGGCAACGTATTTTTTTCCGGCGCTGCGTCGTTTCTGGTTGACGGTACCGCGCCGTGGACATGTGGCTAGGCCCTATCTATCTAGCCATATAATTTATGTAGCAGGTCTGACTTCTACACACATCTAGCAATACTATTTAATACGTCACAGTAAGATACCTCGGTTGCGAGACGCTAATACTTAGCGTCGATCTCGAGTTCAATCGCGGAATCTAGGATTCTGCAACATCGCTAAAGAACAATAAAAATAAAAGGACACTTCAACTTGCAGTTTCGCACAAATATATTGATATAGGAAGATCATCATTTTGCAATAGCTTTTTTTCGTATCTTCATGATACGCTTTTTCACCAAAAATCTCAGCGACAAAAATCTCTGCGCGCTATATAAAGCTCATATGCCGCCGTGTGTTGAATATCTGACGTCGGTCTGTTCTGTGGCTCCTATATTCTCTTTTTATCTCTGTTAATGATCCACATATTTTACATTATTCTATTAAGAGAATATGCATCTTAATAGAATAATCATGTTTATTTTGCATACCGTGCAATTGTTTTGATTGTAAATTGCCGAATTTGCATGTGGGTTTCTAAGATAAAATAAATTAGCATTTTTCCCGTTTTTTAAACTAATGGAACTCTTTACCAGAATATAAAGTAGGTACCTATCCCATGGTTCGATCCAGGACTTGTTCTACTAGCATGCCAAACTTCATCACAATCTATTCAGTTGTTACCGCGTTATTTAGTAACCACCAAAAGTCTTCACAAACTTTGACATTTATAATTCTAACATTTACCCGCGGCTTCGATCGCGTTATTCCTGTTAATGCCCCAAGATAACTCTTTACCGGGATATAAAGTGTCCTGTATCAAGTATGTTTCAATCCAGGATCAGGTCTACTAGCATCCCAAATTTCATCTCATCAATCCATCCAATTGTTACCCCATTATTTAGTAACAACCATCCATACATCCAAACGTTCATATTAATAATAGGTATTAGTAGGATAAGTTGAGAGTACTGACCAGTAAGGCGATGACAGCTAACAGGATGAGCAGCACGGCGTACCAATGCCGCAGCACCCAGCGCTTGAAGCCGGCGATGCTCTCGTCGGAGAGCAGCAGCTTGCGCAGCGTGGCCAGCGGCCCCGACGGGTCCACCTCGCGGCACCGCTGGAACACGTCGCAGTACCTACAACGGGCAAATTAGATTTGGTACAGAAATTAACAACTTCAAATCGGAATGCACTTCATTTTTGGAAATATGCTATTGGATAATTAATAGTCTCTAAAGATAACACTTGGAATACATTCGAATACCTGGGGAAGATAGAGAAATTTGACTCCAGGCCGTACAATACAGAATAGATAAAGAGCAGATGTTGATGATATATGGAGCCTTGCCTTTTCATGGAAACTTGCGAACCAAATCTAGCATTCGAAGGAAAACTGGGTCATCTCGTCTTTAAGAAGTCTACATGACCGCCAGTTTTAGAAAAAATATGTGAATCCATCGTTTAATCTTTTATTTTAAGAAGTGCCTTGACAACCCATGAAGTCAGCGCCTAGCCAGAACGAACGCACCAGACCCCTCTCTGTGGTTTGCCCGTGAACGGCTTGTTGTGAGGCTATACGGTGTTCGCTCTTTGCCGACGCTCCTTGCGGAAAATACCCCATCAATTCTTTATTTACCTATTACGCCGAGCCAAAGGGACACTTTCTTCTTCACTCTTAAAGAGACAACAATCTTACCCGTTGTAGTCGTTGCAGGGTGTGCCCGGCTTGGCGTACATGTCGGGCACGTCGAAGGGTGCGGTGTTCCAGTGGAAGGAGGAGACGCAGGGCCCGCCGGGCTTGCGGCAGCACAGCTCGCACGCCGACCGCGGGTCGTCCGAGCGCGCCGCGCACTGGCACGACTCCAGACCGTACGCCAGGCAGATGGATCCTGTGCACTCCTGCGAACATAATAGATCATTCATTTTACTGCAAAGGGAATTTGCGCATGCTCTCATGTGGCCTTTGCATGAACAGTCAGGGAATAAACAAAGACCAGATATAGTCGAAATTTTTTAAAGTGTCGAGTTGTAACAAGAAAATGCATTCAAATCAGTCAGTTCAGTTTTATTGTCTAAGTTAGAAGGTTCAATTTGCAATTACGTATTTTGCTAGAACTCGGACACTTTGAAAAATGTCAACTATACCTACCAATTTCATAGGCTCTCAACAGTTGTACAGTATTCGTTGTGTTCCATAAGATCTGACCTGAAGTCTATGACTGGATTTCTAGTTTCTATGGTTATCTCGTGTCACAAGGTAATGTAAGTGTGACATATGTGGCACTTGCGGCGTCACGGTAGCCGCTGTCGCAGCGACATTTGTGGCACTTACCCCAATGATGTACCTACACGAGCTCATTGTCGCAGCGGGTGCGGTTAGGTTTGTAGCGGCTGGCGGGCAGACAGGCGGCACGCTTGCCTTCGCGGCTTTCGGAGTCGCGGCAGCCGTTACTGGAGCGACATTTGTGGCACTTACTCCCATAAAGCAGACGAGCTCCTTATCGCAGCGGGTGCGGTTGGGCTTGTGGCGGCTGGCGGGGCAGGCGGCGCGCTTGCCGTCGCAGTGAGCTGCGTCGCGGCAGCCGTTATCGGAGCGACATTTGTCACCGAACTTCAGCGTGCACGATGCCGTACAGCAAGGGCCCTGCATGTCGAAAATGTAATTAACAAATAAGTAAGTAGGTAGGTAAGATAGGTAATTTACAATTTGATTAGGTACAAGATATATCTCATATAGACTATATCCTTTAGGGCCTTATCATTATCACACTTGCAATTTGCGGGCGAGTTAGAAGCGAAGATCCATACAAATGTCGCTCGCGCGAACTCGCCAATCGCGAAATGATCGAATTTAGTTATTCTGTAAATTTCTCATCCGACTATCTTCCCAGTATGGAAATTCTGTTTTATCGGATTGCACATTGACAGAACTGCAGTCGCTTACGAATTTGCCGTTATTATCCAGACATCACGGGTAATCATAACTCAAACAAATACGAGATACGGCAGCTGTATTTACATAATCATCTGACGACCGATCAGTCGCGACACGTCTCTTGATTTTTAATTGCAAATTCTAAAATGTCCGTTTTGATGCAATCATCCTATAAAACTTGCCTGACTAGGACTGCAGACGCTGTGCTCGGTGAGGGTGCAGGGTTTGTAGTGAGGCCTCGCTGCCTGAGGACGACAACACACGTCCGTGCATTCAGATGCCCAGCCACAGTCACACTCCTCTCCCTCTTCGACCACGCCGTTGCCGCAGATCGCTGGTTGCGGCTCTGTCAAGGAAACATTTAGGTACTTAATATTGTGTCTACTGGGGTATGTAAGGGGACAAAGGAGCCGCCGAGTCACTTGATGCATAGTCGTCGGCGCACATGGGCATTGGACATGAAGCCGGAGGAATTAAGCAGCTGTTGGCGATCAAGAAGATCATATTTAATCGCTTCTTAAAGCACCAGGGAAATAGTTTCGAAATGTCTTTGCACTGCCCGCCAATTAATACAAGAATTAGAGTAGGTACCGTATTTTTTATTAATTATATAACAAAAGTGAACATGATATCAAGTGAACATCCTTGGGGAGTTTGCGGCGATTGACTGTGTGAACAAATAACATTGGTGCTTTACCTGTAAAACATCCCTTGGGCGAGCGCGCCTTGTTGTTTAGCACCGGGTCTATCGCCCTGAGCGAACACGGGGAGAACTTGTTGTTGTTCTTCCTGTCGCCGCTGGTCGCTCGGGCGAACATGATGTAGTTGCCGTCCTCGCCGAACGGGGTGCACACCTCAGGGTCGTGCTGCAAACATTTTAGCATAATTATAGAACATAAGCAAGCGATTCGATTCGACAATGGCGGACTAAGAAAGTCAGAGACCCGGGACGACTTAAGAATACGAAGCTCATAGTCTGCTTGAATTTCGGAGGGTCCGCCACTTTGTGTCGACTAGGGGGGATGAATCGGTGTTCTATACATATTTGTGTATTTATAAAATTTAGTTAATAATCTTGATGAAATTTGGTAGAAGGATAGTTGATGCGTAGTTCAGCTAGTTATGAAAAAATCGTCCCCTGTAACCCCTGAACCGAAACTGGTCGTGCTCAATAAGATTCTGATGATCTTAACCGTGTTTCTACCATTACGGAAAAAGGTAAGAAAAAAGTGGCAAGGTCACAGTTCAGTGTGACCTCACTGGTGATACTCGTATGCATAGCATGTTTCGTAAACTTACCGGTAAATCGAAGAAGCATGACATAGGAGACGACCGGCGGCGACACGTGCGGGCCGTAGTCCAGTAACATCACGATCGTGATATCATTATTATATACACATGTTTTATACACTCACCGGCGACCCGAAGTTGTGTCCGATCTCGTGCGCCAGCGTGACGTGGGAGACGGCCGGCGGCACGTGCTTTCCGTAGTTCAGTAATGTCACTATCCCAGTGTTCAGTGACTTCATGCTGCCGCGGTAATGCTGCACACGAAAAGTAAAGTTTTAGGGCCGCACAGTAATATGGATAGGATACTATAATTTGCCAGTAGATTTTAAAAGTATTGTTAATGCTAATACTTTTAAAACGAAACTTAAACAATTTCTTTTAGTTAAGTGTTATTATTCAGTGTCCGAGTTCATGGAATCTACTAGTTTAACTTTGCATTAAACAGTCGTATTTATTTTTCTTAATTTTAAAACTAGTTATTAAGTACTGACATTCTTTGAAATCTTATTTATTATTTTATATGAAATGTATTGTGTACCTAGACTTAAGTTATTTCAGACACAATGTATATTGTTAATGAATAAATAAATCAATCAATCAATCAATACTTTTTAAATTAGATATATCGTCGACTATAAGGTTTAATGGGACAGGCATATTAATATTCCTTACGCGACGATATATGTTTTTCAAGATATACAAAATACGCTTACAATAGAGCTACTTAAATTTTTAGTTTTTGGACTTAATCCTCTTTTGTTATAATGCATATAACAATCTATCGCAATGCGTATCGTAAGCCCTGGTACTTTGCAACATTGCAGGACTATTAAAAGTTAGTTATTATTAAAGAAGCTTACTCCATTCTTCTCACAAACACCACCCGCGTTTTTGAGGTCGCCCGTCCACGCCAGGCCCAAAGTGCCCATCTCAAAGTCTCGATACGTAAACATATACGCTAAACAAAACGCGTCGTAGTCTTCCTCTGAAAACAATAAAACAAAACATTATATAACATTCAATTGTACTTCATTAAAAGTTTGATAGACCAATGAATAAGTACCTGAGAAAAGTTCCAAGTATTTCTCAACACCGTAGTTGTTGGGAAACCTGTAGGCGGGATCCTTCATAGCGTCTAACGTATGAACCTTTATCCTTTTGATCATAAACGTGATGTTGTCTGGCTTGCCGTCCTGGTTGAAGTCTGTAAAAGGCAATTACTTTAATGTGTGCTCAAGCATGTTAGTGAAAGGGATATACGCAAACTAATAATATGTTCTAACCTGTGACTTTGTATATGGCGTTGACTTTCTGCACGTGACGCGTCATTACTTCGATGCACGCTTCTTCGGATCCGTATCTTTGATAGAACATGTGATCGGCTTGCAAGTAGACTAGACACGTGGTTTTCCTCGGGTCGACGGTTGCTCTCTTGTTGACATGTCGTCCGTCATCGCTGCCGTTTCCCGTCAACACCGTGTACCCGACGGGTTCTTTCTTTACAATATCCTTACTAACCGTCACGACCCCCGCCTTCGTCTTTATCACTTCGACGTGCGTCTTTGGCTTCGACGGCCTCGTTTCCTCAGAATCGAGTCGGACCTTAGTAATGAGGTTACTCTTATCGATTTTAATTTTCGGTTTTCTCGTACTTAATTTATCGAAATCGCTGTTACTAGTATAAGGAACGTCTAAGTCTAATGGTAATTCGGGATTCTTCTTAGGTTCGTCGTCTTGCATCTCGTCTTCGGGGAGCCATCGTTTTTTGCGTCTGTTGATTTCTTTCGATATGTCTTCAGTGTTGTTGAGTGAGTCTTCTAGGTTTTGTCTGGTGAAGTTGAAAAGTTCTGCTTGGCTTCCTTGTTGTCTTTTGAGGTGGAGTTGGTGGGAGGCGCAGAGTGTGGGTTGGTTGTCGTGCGGATGGTCGACGTCGGAGCGGCGGTAGACGACGCTGTGCATGGAGGGATGTGAGGTGTCGTACCGGGACAGCGGCTCCACGTAGTACTCCTCGGTGGCCGTCCAGATGGTCCCGTCGAACAGACCTTCCGCCGTAATCACGCCGTACACCTCCGAGGTGTCGTCATCTGTAATAATAACAATGGTGTAAAATATTAAGTACCCATTTAGTTACATTGCTATAGACTAGAGGTAGATAAGGACTATGTAAAATAAGCTCTCCTAAACCGTCATAATCATGATTGCGAAAATACGTTATCCACAGAAAACTCGTGCCGTTGCTGTTGTTAATACATAGCCAGGCCAGCTGCATTATTAAGTGGAAAGTTGGAAACGATTTCGGTTACAAATCTCTGTGGTATACGAATGAATAATCCTGTATTTAAAAGTATTTCTCTATTCTACTTTGTTAAATAATTGAATGTTATAGGTATCGTATTTTCCAATCTAAAAGAATGTAGCGAGACATTATTTGCCCATGATTAATTAAATAGGTGAGTGGAGAGTGTTCACTATTCCGAAATAAACCTTTGAAACACAAACGGGCCAGGGACACTTAAACAAATGGCGGGCGATATTTTATGAAAACTAATTCGAGGTGCAAAGAGCCCGGGTATCCGAATGAATAAAATCACTGCCTGCAGTCGCAGTTGCGAGGGATAGAAACCGCTCATAAATAACGGTAATTACTGGCGCACCTTCCCTCTATTTCCCCCTTCATTCATTTTCTGATAAAAGGAAAAAATCAACTAAATGTAAAACAAGCTCTCTTGAAAGCCCTTGTAAGAGGCAGGATTTCTAAGAAACGGTTTTAATGAGGTTTAATGTCTTCTTGGATTTTCGGCTCACGGCGGGCGCATCAAAAGCCTCGGAACGGTTGGCTGAAGGCAGATTAAATAAACGAGTTCTGGAAATGGTCATACGCAATTTGCACAGAACATTCTACGAGGCTCCTCACAGGGTGAAGCGAGGGCCCATATAAAAATACCTAAATTGCGCTTTTATAATTCGGCGACTGGAGGAAAAACGGGTCAAGTCAAGAACATGATCCATATTTAAAACGGGAAAGGTTGCGGCCGTATCGAGCGACGGAAAGTGTTTATACGTAAAGTAACCAGAAACTTTAAGGAGCATTTACTCAATTAAACTTTTGAATTAATTTCATCAAAATTAACTTTGTCTCCGGGATGCCAGATGGGTCTCGGCATATAATTCTGTTTTATTAAGTTAGTCACAGGCTGTTGAAGTTTCCTGGGATCGTGTTTAATTGGTAATTTCGGCAATTTGGAGAATTTATAATAACTGACTTCAGATCGCGTATAAAACGGTTCAATTATAAAGCACTTGAATGCTCCGACTCCGTCCATTAGTGCTAAGAGGATTTACTTTCACCGACTTTGTTCAGGCATTTAGCTAGTGTTAATTCGTTTTCGTTTTACCTACTTATTTACTACAATTAGCTAAGATTGCCTAAACAGTAAACAGTGATGAAACTCTGACCTGACATATGACATGACCGAAAGTTATTTTGACCATTTTTTAATCTTCATAACAACACCACTATCTATTTGCAAGAATTGTCGGCTCTCCCCTTGAATTCTGAACCCGCAAGTAACAATGATATTTTATAAGTAGATAGGTTACAAGCACTCCAAAAGTGAAGCACTGAAACCACGATAAATGTATTGGTGCCCTTTTTGTAGTGGGTAGTCACTCGCGGGTCGGTCAACGAAACGCACGACGATGTCAAGGGTGAATATTTACAAGATTCACAAAAAAAATGCCGTCGTGTGTGATCAGAAAGTGCACCAATCATAGCAAAAAGTGCAACAAAGCGCAAGGGATCACATATCACCTGTAAGTACGCTGAAATAATGTAATTTTATCATTTTTATTATTTTATTTTTCAAATACGACGCCATCTTACTACCATAGAGGTCATTTGAATGAAAGAGACAAACTTACGTCTTTGACAATGAGAGTGACAAGGATAACCAACCTTCTGCGAGCTTAATCTGCGAGCGCCGAGCAGGCTCCGAGTCAATCCGAATCTAGCCGATGGGTTCACTCGGTTACGTTTAAAAATTAATCGCGCAAGTAACAAAAAGCTAGCTGTCTCTTTTTTTTGCATTATTGTAACTATGCCATCTCTTTTATGCAATCTGTTAATATGTGTGAGTATGTACACCGTACAGTGAGGTACCAATGTGTGCTGCTGCTTTCTTGGAAGCATATTTCTCAGCTGGCGAGTATGCGTATAACGTATCTTCTTATAAAATATCATTGGCAAGTAAACGTTAAAAAATACAGCTCAACACTTGAAACTGTAGCTAAACTCTTAATTGTAATTAAAAGAAACCTAGAACCCTACTATAGACTGGACTGAGGACAAAAACAATTTAATTTCCGAGCCCAGTCGTTCAATTTATGAAAGACTGAAATAAAAAGCGTAATTGGAAACTGCCATAACGGGAGTTTACGACTGATTCTTCAGATATTTCGTAAGGAAAATGAAATTCAGTAAAGAATCGAGTTACAAATTTCGTAAAGTATGCATTAACTACACAAAATATATCCAATCGGGGTCGGCATTTAATGACCGCAAAAACGCAAGTAGGTAAATCTTTGGGACAACAGACAACAGTTTTAGTGAAAAAGAAATTGTGCAGCAAGGGAAACTAACATCTTTGACACAAGAAAATCTATACGTCACTATGATGTCATATAGGCCCTGTGAAAAGTGTGGAGGGCAGATAGTAGCATATATTTATTCAATTTAATTTCGAAACATCAATGTAGGTAACTTAGAGGACAATGAACAACTAAATACCTGACTTTTTACAAAAGCACAGAATAGTCTTGTATTTAAATACCGCGGCATTTAGCGCAACCCCAGTAGCATTATCTATGCAACATGTGTGCCTAATTGCCACCGCATTCTAGTTGAATTAAAAGAAAAAGTGCAAATTAATTCCAACTAGCAATTTACCCCCCTAACTAGTTTCCTCGTTATAACTTCCCAGTTTAAACCGACCATTAAAGAACAATGACTTTGATATATAGTAAGTACGGTCAAAATTAACCTAACAAAGGAGAAGTAGTCAATTTAATTTAGGTTATAATCTATTTTTACTGGATAATGCCAGATTACATATGTATGCAGTATTCTTATAAGTAGGATCTGGCATATTACAAAGTGTAGGATTGAGGAGGGTAACGCAAAAGCGAAACAATTTGACCTTTCAGCAGGCCGACGTAAATTCAATATTAGCCTTGCCTGACTTAATAAAAAAAATCAGATTGCCTAAAATCCCAAAACATTGTTATCGAAATAACATCCACCGTTGAATTCATTCTATTAAATATCTAAAGCGTCCGTATGCTTTAAGCGCTTATATTATGGTTTTATTACAGAAATACATAGTTTATAAGTGAAGGTCTACATTTCAATCGCGTGAAGTCGCTTCGTGTATACAACCTTCCGTACACTAAAAATCGTAACTGACTAGAAGTTCTTAGTGACTTACGCTATTTTGTGAAAGTATCGCAGCATAGAAGGGCGCATGAATTGGCGCAAACGAGCCGCGGGATACGTGACTGGCTTTTGTTAATAGTTCCTCCTAACTAGGGTTGGCACAAAGAGCTTTCAGTAATGAGAAAATACTACGTAACAAGGTTGGTCATTGTAAAAGCCAAGTTTAATTGGCAATCTATTAACACAATAGCATTTGGAAGCAGTTTTCTACAACCAGTTTGGTGGTTGTTGCTTTATGGACTCAAAATGATAGGGTTTACCTACGAAAGAAGATACATACATTCCTATATAAGTCAATACTAATCACTTTGAAGTTTAGACTAAACTGCATATTTGAAGCTTCGTGCTGCGCGCTTAATTCTAATTTAATCCTTTAAATGCAGTTGCCAAATGTATAAGTCTATAGTTTTTACACCTTCATGAATTACGATTAAGTAAAATACTAAGCGTCTTATTTTTAATACATGAGTGGTGGCACAAAAACGGATTCAGTAATAAGTATCGTAATCAGGTAGAAAAAAAAACCGGTCAAGTGCGAGTCGGACTCGCGCACCGAGGGTTCCGTATAAACTCATAAGTAGACCAACCTTACGACTAACAGCAACCTTGCCTTAAACCCACTTTAGCCCTATTAAACCAGGAAAAATCTTAACAGCGCGATGCAGCGTATGCTACAGCGACATCTATTGATACTAAATAGCGCGTAAATTTTACTTGTAATTTAAATTTAAACGTTACTTTTTGTTATTGGCTGATTTAAATAATTGTTTGTCAACTAAGTTAGTTCTCATGTATCATTTTTCATGAAGGAATCATGTTTTGAAGCACACTTTATTTTAGATTTGTGTCCCTAGATGGCGCTAGTGGTATTTCATTTTTATGGTATTTACTAGTGTCAAATTTCCTAACATACTCCTATTATAGAGTTTTTAATAATTATTGTTACTTTATGTTTTTTTCCCGATTCCTGATGAGTGATCATTGTATTTAATAGACATTTTTTATGTAATCTGATATAAACCATCGCTTAGTTTTGCTACTCTCCGCTAGATGGCTCTCGTAGGGAGGGTAGAATATGTTAAGATTTTTGTAAATTTTAAAAAAAGTATTCAAGTTAGGAAGAGAAAATATAATGGTCTTCCTAATAATAATAATCCTAATAAGTAGATACATGAATAGTTCAAGAAAAACTGTATGGCGATTGATTAGTTTAGTAGGAGCAAATAAGTATGTGTTATGATTTTTGCAAATTTCTCAAAAACGGTGCAAGTGAGGAAAACCGTTATAGTTTTCCTGTAATATTTAGGACGACATTAATAATTGGTAATTATGACACATTTTTCTGATCAGTAACTTCGGAGATAATAGGGGGGGAATGGTATTTTTTTAAACTTTTTTCGCCATAAATCAAAAACTATTTATTTAAGAAAAAAAATAAAAACGGTATTTTAATCTACAAATTAAGCTCTTTCATTTGATATCCCACTCGATATATTAGCCCTACTTTCAATTTTCAAAATCCGGAGCCCTTTAAAAAAAAAGTAAAAAAGGTACAAGATTTTTTTTATGTCCAATAAGCTCGGGTTAGCTAGTTTTAACACTATTCCAAATTTCAAACCGATAGCAGCAGTAGTTCCTGAGATATCTGGCTGTGACAGACGGACAGACAGACAGACAGACAGACAGAGTCGCACCATAAGGATTCCTTTTTTACCATTTTGGTACGGAACCCTAATAACGAGGCAGCTTGATTATTCAACGTCCAATGAAGATGACAGCATCAGAAACGACTAGTTGTTGCAAGATTCAGTTTGTCGTTAAGTCGTTATACAAACAAAATTTAAAATTTATTCAGAGCGACAAGCGGCAACCCTACTCGGGAGTCAAGACAAGTTGCATAACTAATGTTTATCAGATGCGGTGAAGTGATTATGTGAATTCTTTTCATTGTGTTCTATCTCCGCGGCCGTGTATCACTTTAATTACAGTATTCCCCGTCCACTACATAACCCGTATGCAATTAACTAAAGGTTACGAGTGGCGGTAAACAAACTGGTAACAATGGAAGGATCTTTGATTAGCATCGATAGCCGAGTATGTTATTTTCAAGCGACTGGTATTAGTCGACCGTGGGAACTTGGGCGGTCTCTGTGCATCTGTATTGTATGTATTTATTTTATACCAACGCTGCATTCTAAGCTGGTGTTCGAAGAGAAATGTGACATATAAACGAGTATTTATAGCAAGATGGGAACCACCTCTAAAGAGAGAGAGAGAGAGGCACAAATACAGATTGCCCAAAGTGATCAGCAGCATTGACCAAACGGGACACAGACCAACCAAAAAAAAAAAACCTCTAAAGAATATAAAATTTGAGTCTGATGCTTAAATACAGATACCTATTGTTATACACCGTGCCCCCGAATAACCCGAAACCACGTATTCCTGATGGTATTACAAATAAATAACGTTATATCAACATAGGTCGAATTAGTCTTATGGAACAAAATAAATCAGTAAATTGAGCCCCTCCTAATAAACATGTCCTTAGGTGCTTGAGGAAAAGATATCAAAAAGGAAAAAAAAGCTAAAATGGAAACAACAGCACCTCTAGCACAACTGTGACGCGCGACTCTTTGTCACGCGACAAATGCTACCTATCTCTTTCCATTCAATATAGTGTGACAGTTACAGGTCATGCTCTGTCGCGCGACAAGCGAAGTCGCTGCCAGTTGTGCTAGCTCTACAGGTAATTTTTTTGGACTCGTAGTCACTTACCATCAAATACTGCGAAGGTTAATTGCTGTTTCGTTAAAAGATTTAACAAAAAATGTAATAGTATCTTAGTCACATTTATTAGGGCTTGTTACACACTTGGGAGTATTCATTTAAAAAATAATAAATATCTCGGAAAGTAACCGTTTTTCAACTATAAGTACATAACGTAACTTTTTTTACTCCTAATAGTTGTTGGAATCTATAGTTACAGTTTTTCGGGTTACTCGGGGGCACGGTGTATATGTGAGTTTTATTATGCCGAGATGGTGCAGTGCATCGGGTATGTTTGCGGAGGCCCGCGTAGACTGCTTTCAAGCTGTTATTCGCAAAAAAATAACTTCCCTGATGACTCGTATCAGGCAAAGTCCCAATAGTATACTAAATTTGTTTAAATTTTGGGTTGGGCAGATTAAAAGTGTAGCCCAGTATATAATTTAATGTAATTAATTTAAATAGTTTTAATGATTTACTGCTAAGTTACCTACTAATGTAATTGTAAGACCTACTAACACGTTATGGATATGTAAATTGTCCGAAATAAAGACTAATAATAATAAAATAATTATAGTTCGGGGATAAGCATCAGGCTTGAAGAACTTGCGTTGTATTGTACAAGGGCATTGGCTCTCAGATAAAAAAAACATAATGACAACGTACGGTTACATAAGGTAGAACACATGAAACTTGACATGCACGTAGTTTTCATATGTGAAATTTGTGAAAACAAAGTTCTTGCTGTTTTCCACGGTCACGTTTTGTTGGCCGGATTGGCTTATTAACTACTGTAGCTCCAATGACTAAGTTTCAAGATCGAATAAATGTAAAAAATACGAATTTAATATATCGATCGCTCACCCGAATACCTTACACAGACTGCAAGCAAAACAACATTCAGAAGCACTACCTATTCGCAAGTTTGTCAACCGTCTCCAGCAGTCCTGTGCCGAATTGGATTGCATTTACACTCACCGCGCCTGCCCGCTCTTGATAAACTAGAAGAGCTACCGTCCATTCCGGAGTATTTACTAAAGCGCCCGTCTGAGTGTTATTGTGCCCGTTAAATAACGACCGACGGCGAACGAGAGTTCTGCAAATCCGGCTTAGTGCTACACAATGCTATTTTGACCATGAAGCGAGGATCCGAAAGCTATTAGCACCGAGAGGTCATAACTATATTGCATTGCACCCTGTGCTGGGCTGACAGCTTAACGCTTCCTGGCCTAGTGATATACACAAAGAGAATAACTACTGCTATTCATAGGTGTATGAACTATGTTAGAAAATCCCTGCGAGTCCTTGTGTGAAATGAACGTATATTATAGACATAAATATCTATCAATAGCTAATACCGGATGAAATTAAATGTATGCAAGGCATGGGAGTTGTTTAGAAAATGTTCATTGAACAAATAAAGTCTACATTTAGAACAACGCCGTAGCCAGGTAAGCCAAGGCTCTGGTGCAAAAAAAGTCTGGCCCAATTAAAACTGATTAGGTTTTATGCTGCGCTAAACTTTCGATAGTTGAGTTTTCGATACTAGCATGATGGCCAAGCCAATCCTCGGGCATATTTGAGGGCCCCCTTAGTGTGGGGGCCCGGTGAACTGTACCGCCTAACCCTCCGATAGCTACGCCCCTCATTTAGAATCCTTACTAGTTAGATGGTAAGCTAAGCCAAATCATGTCTTTTAGGATTATGGTTTCTTCTGCAGAAAGAATACTATTATTGCTGTAGCTTGAGGTAAAATTTTACTAAGCGGATAATCATTTAACTAACCAAATCGGAATATTAAACCAACCTGAAGAAATTTTCAACGTGCAAGCTACGTTTATAGGAGATAAAATGACTACACTTATTAATCCAGTAACTTTATGCATTAGAGCTTATGTCAAATCCGGTAGTTCTTATTTTTTGCAGGTTTGTTTATGATGTTGGCCTAACGAATAATCCAAGTTTGTGACCTCGAGCGATGAACGCAACTTTGTCAAAAAAGAAAACGCGAAAATTTCGGAAACTATTGGGTCTATAATACAGAGACTATCGGATTTAACGCAAAGTACCCCGTACTTCCAGGCGACAAGGTTACTGGATTATACAGTCCCTGGATAAAGTGCACAAATAAATAGGGATAAAACTAGATGCAATTTAATCGACAAAAAAAATAAAGCCATTACTTTTTTATAATTTTTTAACAAAAAATATCGTATGCATTGGACCTTATTGGAACAAAGCAAGATATCTTGATACATTTAGGCTCTATTGATTTGAAATAAACGTAATTATAATCATACAGGATTACTTATGTTAATGCACTTAGAAAAAAAAATTGCAAAAATAATCTCCAAAAACAAACTGGTTTTTGAATTTTGTGGTTTTTTTTGTCTAAATTAATAATAATTTCTCGATTTCCTCAAAGTAATGTACATATTATCACTGGTTATTATTATAAATAATGTTCGTGTATCTTATTGCCTTTTATTAAAAAAAATAGCCAGGTATCTTAACGCCTATAGATGTTAAGATATCTTGCTTTGTTCAGATCCAATGCATACGATCATTTTTGATAAAAATTCATAATAAAATAAATAATGACTCAATTTTTTTTATTACTGTTTTTGTAGATAAAATTGTATTTAGTTTCATCCCTATTTGTTTGTGCACTTTATCCTGGGACACACTGTATAGGTTATAGGAGATAAAGATTACTCTTCCGATAAGTTACGATTGCACCTAGTTTTCATGTGAAGCGTTGGTATTAGGGAATGCAATTACCGGTAAATTACCGGTAAATTTACCGTCTTTTCATACTAAAGTTCGGTAAATTACCGGTAATTGCATTCCCTAGTTGGCATTAGGTGCCAACTTAATCCAATACCTTCCAGCTTGCCCGTGTAGACTTGCGCGGTGTAGTCGAGCGGGCCGGCCGACGAGTGGAACTGCGCGCCCTCCGCGAACACCGAGCTGGTGTCCGGCTTCAGCAGCAGCGTGAAGTCCCTGTGAACAAGCAACACCACCGTTATACTCAACATATCAACAAATACAAGGATTCTACATTGCAGGTGTCGGAAATAGCCTATGTACATATATTTAGTAGTTAGGTATATATAAGGTAACAATCAAATAGGCTAAGTCAATCACGTAGGAGAGAAAATCATATTGAAATCTAATTAGAATCTTTTACTGTTTATTATTGTTTCGTTACTCAATCATTCTACTGTTTAATCAATCAATCATAAATAACTTGTGTTTTACTCTAATTTTAAGATTTATCAATGTCCATCGTTTATAAGAATTTAATTAATTATTGCTATAATCTTTATTTCTGTGTAATGAGAAATTATGTGTTTTTTAATAAAGTAAACAAACCCCCACTCACGCACAAAAAGAATAGCTGATTCTCAGAACTAGCTCGGCTCATTTCTCAGAACAAGACTCGAGCTTAGCGGGAGTATTCTTGGAATAGTCTCCCACCTTCAAAAATAATCTTATAAAATGGCAGTTCCCGGCCATTTCAAGTCACTCTCTATTTTACTCTCTTCAGTCTTTTACATTTATCATCAAGTGATAATCAGCTCTTCAACAGTGCCTAAGTGAGGTAGGCGCTCACTATGGAAATTTAAGTCTTTCATTTATAATACAGTCCACTAAACATCGAAGACCCTTAGACCTCACAATGGTCCTTCAGAAGCCGCATCAAAGAAGAATGGACACACCACAGCAGCAATAAGAAGATAAAGAAGCACGAAGACACAAACCTTCAAAAATCGTCGTCAGCAAAATTATCGCCGAATTGTCCCGTGAGATCTTAAATCCGGGACACACCGTACTCATCGAAAGAAGATCGCCGAGAAAAGGCCCGTGACTACATTTCCGGGCCCTCCGTGTTCATCGAATGAGAAATTTTGTCGGTCCGTGACTGCTATTCCGGACCCGCCGTGACGTCGAAAAAAGTGAAGAAAGTGATCCGTGACCGCTATTCCGGATCCGCCGTGTGAAGACAGAAAACCGAAGAAGGGCCGGTCCGTGACCACTTTTCCGGACCCCCCTGCAGCACAATTAAGAAGAACAGCAAGGTGGCGCAGTGAAAAAAGAAGACAGCAAGGTGGCGCAGTGAAAAAACAAGGTGACGCAGTGAAAAAAGAAGACTGCAAGAGTCGCTGAGAAAAAAGAAATACCACCGTGCAAGAGGGTCTTCGCGCTCCAAACTGTTCGTGCCTTCGTGATTAGTGTCTTCGTGTCTTCGTCTTCGTCTTCAGTTGTCTGTGTGTGCCTCAAAAAGGAACTCTAACCAGGGAACAGTGCAAACCCAGTACCTAGCCTGAGTTCCGGGAACCTAGAAGTTTCGACTTCGGTTCTTTTTTGGTCTGACATGGTTCAGTTCCGCCAGCTTTAGCTGATGAGCGGCCAATCTTGCACCTTGCGGTGTTAAATGCAAGAGCGGTTTAGCGAAACTTCAAGAAAGAAGAAAGAAGAAACCGTAGGGACGTTAGGTACCCGAACGTTACAGCGACGTCAATTCCGTAACGTTCGCGTTAGGGCCCGATAGTGTTAGGGACCCCCCACCCCCTCGGTGTACTATGCATAAGGAACAACGCGTTACAAGATCGCGTTCCCGTTCCCAAACAACTCCGTCGTCCGGTCAAACGACAACGACGAGTACCAGTACGTGGAGTAAAGGCACCAGTAGCGCAAACGAAAGTAGCAGTATGCCGAAAGATAACGCTCCCCGTAAGGCTTCGGAAGCCGAGGCGCCCCCCGCGCACTCTGACCCGTCTATCCCCACTCCCGGCGCCGCGCCGCCGGGCCACGCCCCTTTGACCCGCGCGCCGCTCATGGATGATGAACAATCGGTTCACTCTATGGAGAACGAGCAACGTAGTAATCCGCGGACTTTGGTAGGCGTACAAGATGATAGGGCTAGTCAGTTACAGGGACCGGAACCTCTTACCGTTATCGAGGTTTTAACTCGGGTTTTTAACGCGTTGGTTTTAAGAAACCGTCTTATTCTGTTAAGAGTATCACTGGCTTAATAACTTACACAGTTAAGAAGTAATTCGGTTAACACAAAACACCCAATAATAACTCCCGTACGGTTGTTACTGGGAACCGGTTCCGGACGTAGCGCAAACGAAATTGATCTTAACCGTCATAGTAGTTAGTTTAATTTTGAATGGAGGAGCTAATACGCTCTGTGAAATAACTCGAGTTAATAACTCACAACATTAATAACAACTTCCAGGGTTGTTTTTTGTGGGCATTGAATTCAAACTAATTTGTTCTTTAGTTTTATACAGATACAATACAATACAGCTCATTTTTCTTTGGCGTCCGACAATCGCTGCCGAGAAACGGCACAGATGTAAATCTTTTGTTAACATCGACACCATTTTTGCGTCAAACAAATTTGCACCTAACAGTTTAAATTATAGATTTTATAATCGCCTGAAGTGTCTGAACATACATTTATTGCAATTGTTTTTTTACTTATGAATTTCGTCACTTCCATTGCAAACAGCGGACAGTGAAGTTAGAAATTGTGCGAAAAAAGTATAAGAATTTATTGTGCTGCATGTACGTACTATTTATTGTGATATAATTTATAATATGACTTTTATTCGCGGATATTCGCGAATAAATTATTCGACCACTTGAATTGATGAATGATTTATTCGTTATTTTACTGGGATAAATCCACGGAAAATATTAAAGGTTTTTTGTTTCTTCCATAGAAATAAACAACACGAATACCATTTAAAATTACTTTTTTCTAACACATTAAGGATTGCTAAGAATTAAGGGATAAGCTTAGATAGTACCTCTATGTATTACAAACTACGGTTTAACATTATACTTTGGTAAGTATAGCTTGGCAACTTCGTTGGTGACACTCACCTGTGTGCTTTTTGCTCTGTGTAGCCGTAACTACTTACACAAGTTACCGCCAACACGAATGGAGGCCTCCGGAGGCAGGCTCGGTCAGTCGCCGTTCGTGGTGGCGGTAACTTGTATCAGTAGTTACGGCTACAGAGAGCAAAAAGCACACAGGTGAGTGTCACCAACGAAGTTGCCAAGCTATAGTATGTTTTATGTAAGGCAAAAGTCTTAATCATTGTGCGCATCGGGTTACAAGCATGAATTTTTTTTACAGATAGAGTGTACCGCGGTGATTATTTTTCGATGTGGAGAAAGTCAGATTCGTCCCCTGTGCGCGGGGAGAGCGGGGTAAATGGGCCAAATACACCTCTTTTTCATTTTTTTCCACTGATCAATTAAGGCTACTAGGGCTTATGTGGTATCGTTTTCGTGTAAAACAAATCCCATCAAAAACATTACATGTAAAAAGATGCAAGTCTCGCAACGCAGTTCTCCTACAACAAAAAAGTTTTGAGATACATATAAAGTTAAACCAAGTCAGTACCGGGGGGATATCAACAGAACTCGATTTCCACCGACTTGCCTATTATTAGATCTATAAAATGTGTTCCTCTCTCCTTGTAGGAGATCTGCGTTGCGAGACTTGCATATTTTTACATGTAATGTAATGTTTTTGATGGGATCTCATTTCTTTTTGTAAGTGGTCTTCCTTTAATTATTACATTCCAATCCATTCTTTTCAATTTGAACTGCAAAACTAACTTTGTAATCGCATGTATTTGTATAGGATTACAAACTTATATGTGCAGTTGTGACTGAGATTACAACATATTTAGGTTTTTAAGGACTTGATAGGCTAAAAACTAACTATATGTAAAATTTGGAGCTTGTAGGTCTGCTAGAAGTATCTTAGAATTATGATGATCATCAGTCAGTCAGTGAATGAATCAGTGACAAAACTAAGGAAATTTGACATGTTCTTAAACTACACGTTCAAATTGAATGATATTGAGAATATATATAAGTCTTATTGTGCCTATATTGTGTGTATATCCCTGAAATTTCAGGGTTCTAGCTTTAGCCAGTACAATATTACGGGAGGCTGAAAATGGCCTGAATGGCTTCGAGAAAAGGATGGTACGGCCGTGCCTTTGTTTTGCTCGACTTGGCGGGGGCACTGCCGTGCCTCCAGATATCAGAAATTCATTTTTTACATTATTTAGGTATAGTTTCATATAAAAATAGCTGAAAATCGTCGAAAAAGTAAAAACCACAACATTTTTTTTAATTCAGATAATAATATTTGTTTGAATTTTTTGACATTTACCATTTTAAAAAATAGCACAGTTAATCTATTTAAAAAAAAATATATACATGTTGGGCCCTCGGTACACAATATTACATCAAATTGTTTTCTGGGGTCCTATAAGGTAAAAATTTTCATGTGTTACCATGTAAATAATCTTTAACAATAAAAATAAATAATATTTTGACAATAACACACCATAAAAAAACCTAACCTAGGGTGCCGTCAGCAGAGAGACGGGGCTTAAGCTACCGGTAGTAGAGTTACTAAGTCACATAATTGTGCGCATGAGATTACAACCATGAAATTTCTACTACAGATAGAGTGTTTTTCGGTGATTATTTTTCGATATGGAGGGAAGTCAGATTCGTTCTCTGTGCGTGGAGAGAGCGGGGTGAATGTGACCAAGTACACCATTTTTTCGTTTTTTTTTTTCACGAATCACTTTAGGCTACTAGCGCTTGTGTGGTATCGTTTTCGTGTAAAAGAGATCCCACCAAAAACATTCTGTAAAAAACTAGCCAAGTCTCGATGGAGCTGCTTGTTTATCTCTAAAAAAACCGGTCAAGTGCGAGTCGGACTCGCGCACCGAGGGTTCCGTACAAATTCGTAAGTAGATACGTGAATAGTTCAAGAAAAACTGTATGGCGGTTAGCTTAGTAGGAGCAAATAAGTATGTGTACGATTTTTGAAAATTTCTAAAAAACGATGCAATTTAGGAAAACCGTTTTATTTTTCCTGTAATCTTTAGGATGATATTAATAATTGGTAATTATTACAGATTTTTCTGTTCAGTAACTTCGAAGATAATAGGGGGGAATGGTATTTTTTTGAACGTTTTTGGTCATAAATCAAAAAGTAAAAAATTAAAAAAAGAATTAAAAATAGTTTTGGAATCTACAAATTAAGCCCTTTCATTGGATATCCCATTCGATATAATAGCTCTACTTTTGTTTTTCCACATCCCATTTCGGACCCCTTTAAAAAAAAGTAAAAAAGGTATAAGATTTTTTTTCTATGCAATAGGGTCGAGTTTGCGACTTTTAACACTATTGCAAATTTCAAGTCGATAGGATCAGTAGATCCTGAGATATCTTGCTGTGACAGACGGACAGACATACAGACAGACAGACAGAGTCGCACCATAAGGGTTCCTTTTTTACCATTTTGGTACGGAACCCTAAAAGTAATGAAATTGTGCCAAATCTAAGGTTTCTTACTGCGCTTTCTTTATTATTATAGTTAATGTTGTGTGACTTGGCCGTAGAACATTCTTTATACGTTAGTGGGTGGGTTTAAATGTGTCTTTTAAGCCTTATTTGGTTCATATTTATATGTATAACCATGTAAATAGTCCTTTGTATTATGTCGTATGGAATTCTACTGTGGGGCAGTGCTAGTGCTTCAGAGCTTAATACTATATTTGTTCTGCAGAAGAGGGCTATTCGAGCGAGCGATATATAAGGTGAATTATCGAGACTCACTTAGAGATAAGTTTAAGGACATTAATGTAACGCATTGCATTGTCAATCAATACATCTATGACAATATTATGTATGTACATAGGTAAGAATATCATGAATTTTAAGAAGAACTGTGACATACATAATATTAATACTAGAAATAAACATAAGCTCGCAGTGCCCACCACGCGGCTCCATAAAATGTGACGATCCAAATCAAAAGGTACCTTATGACGGTTGGCGCTTACGCTATTATTAACGTTGCTCCAATATTATTGCGGCGCTATGCGATTAGATCTATAAAATGTGTTCCTCCATGGTTAAATAATAGGCAAGTCGGTGGAAATCGAGTTCTGTTGATACCCCCCCGGTACTGACTTTGGCACGACTTTGTCTAGATTTCATTACTTTTTAGAGATAAACAAGCAACTCCATCGAGACTTGGCTAGTTTTTTTACAGAATGTTTTTGATGGGATTTGTTTTACACGAAAACGATACCACACAAGCCCTAGTAGCCTTAACTGATCAGTGAAAAAAAAAATGAAAGAGGTGTATTTGGCCCATTTATCCCGTTCTCCCCGCGCACAGGGGACGAATCTGACTTCCCTCCACATCGAAAAATAGTCACCGCGGTACACTCTACCTGTGGTAAAAATTTAATTATTGTAACCCGATGCGCACAATGATGCGGCTAACTAACTCTACTAATTGTGTTTACTAAGGTATTATACAACTACGACGTTTTGCCGACATGGTCATTCTACAACCTAGTCCTTATGACCCTAACTAACCCATGAATGAGAATGAAAACGATGGTGAGAATGATCAATGAGAATAAAATTGATAATGATGATGATGATGATGATGATGATGATCAATGAGATTGAAAATAATTATGATAGTCATGATGATGATGCATGATTATAAACATGATGATGATGATTATGATGATGATGATGAATGAGAATAAGTATGATGATGATGATGATCAATGAGAATAATTATAATTATGATAATCATGATGATGATTCATGATTATAAAAATGATGATTATGATGATGATGATAAATGAGACTTAAAATGACGATGATGATGATTAATGAGAATAAAAATGTTGATGATAATTATTAATCAGAATAAAAATGATGATGATGATGATGATGATGATGATGATGATAATCAATGTGAATAAAAATGATAATGATGATGATTAATGAGACTAATAATGATGACGATGATGAATGAGAACGAAAACGATGGTGAAGATTATAAATGAGAATAAAAATGATGATGATGATGTTGAATGAAAATAAAAAATAATGATAATGAAGATATAACTGACCGACCGGGGGTTCATTGCATAAAACATTTCATCAAAATCATCACAATCGGTCCCGCGATTTGAATGAATGAATGAATGAATGAATGAATAATGTTTATTTCAGATTTGAATCCATATTTTTGTTAGTAGGTTACACGATTACGATTTAAACGTGAAAAGGAAACAAACAGGCAGACAGATACACAGCCAGACAGAATTACTTTCGCATTATTTATGAATTAATTAACAACCAATTAGTTGATATTCCCAATATTCCCATCGTGCGCAGGCCCAGACTGCGACTACATTCATAAATGTTAAGAATTAATAAGGCCTTAGGTCTTTAAAAAGGCTCGAGGATATAAAAGGCTTCAGCTCTTAATAGACTTAATAATTAACCACAAAATTAAAACAACCAGTTTTTATTATATACTAATTTCGATAATAAATGCCGAGACTCTATAACAAAATCGCCGTATGAGTGCCTATAATATTTTATGCCACACCTGGCCAGTGGCTTTTTCCGCACGCTACGCGTTCGGAAAAAGTCGCTTTCTGGCCAAGTGTAGACATAAAATGATGTACACAACACGGGAGGTAATAAAGAAAGCCCTAGTTATGTAATATACTATTAAAAGTTCCCCTAATAACTGTAAGATCCCATCATCAGCTCGTGATTTGGTTGCAATGGAACTACCTCTGACGTTTACCCTTTCAAACAAAAAAAGAATTTTCTAAATCGGTCTAGCCGTCTTCAAGTAATCGAAGAACAAACCTACATAAAATTTTCTCTTTGTTTTGAAATCGGTTAACTGTAGAAACTAATTTCTAATAAGAAATGCTCGAGAAACTATGAAAAATACCAAAATCGCTACATGTGTGCCTATAATATTTGAAGAGTTCCTTCGATTTCTCCAAGATTCCATCATCAGATCCTGATTTGGTTGCAATGGGACCACCTCTGACCCTTTCAAACAAAAAAAGAATTTTCTAAATCGGTCTAGCCGTCTTCAAGTAAGTACTTAAATCATTTATTCAGGGGATAGCTTGTATAAAGTAAGTAATCGAAGAACAAACCTACATAAAGTTTTCTCTTTGTTTTGAAGTTGGTTAACTCTAGAAACTCATTTCTGATAAGAAATGCTCGAGAAACTATGAAAAATACCTAAATCGCTATATGTGTGCCTATAATATTTGAGCCTTTTTTAAGACTCGAGCCTTATTAAATTCACGAACTCTACTAAGCCTTTTCTATCAGCCCAGCTCTAAAAAAGGGCTGCGAGGCTAAACATTTCGGACTAAAAGGCTCGAGTCCTTCGGATCACTAAACCAAACCGATATTCCACCGACAATTTCATAGTTCTCTTCGTGGACAATGCACAGCTAAGCGAAACGTGTCTTATACCGGGAACACACACTAAACAAAATAACAACTGCTTCAAAAACCCCTTTTTAACCTGTTAATAACCCCTTCAAAACAACTTCAGAACCTCTTAAAAAATAACCTGTTTTAAAACATGTTTGGTCGGCTACGCTTAACTCGGTCACCGGCTTAACCTGTTTATGAGTTAATTCAATCAGTTGTTAACCGAAACAAACGATTAACAATCAGACGGCTTAAGCCCTAGGAAGAGCTTAAGCGAACGAAGCTGTTTTCCGGTCCCTGGTCAGTTATCAGTTTTAATGGCTGAATTAGAGGTTAGGAACGCCGAATTGCAGCAGGCACAGCTCGCGTCCGCCGCGGCTAGGAGTAGGCTCGAGATAGCTAGGATAGAAGCGTCTCAGGTATCCAGCATGGCGGCGCCGGGTCACGATGCCAGAGATGCTCGCGTATTAGGCTGGGTTGCTCAACAGCAACGCCAGGTAGCCGCGATAGGTGTACACACGCAAGAACCTCCGTACACGCCGCCGCGTAACGAACCCGAACGACCTAGCGAATTTATGAATAGGGACTTAGAATTACTCTCGCATAGGGTCGTAGACGCGGTAACTAGGAACAGGAATGCACCCATGGCCTCGAGGCAAAGTTACGACCTTCCTCATTTCGAAGGATCGCCTCAGGAATGGATCGCATTTAGGGCCGAGTACGAGGATAGTGCACCTATGCATTCGGACGTGTCCAACATCAGCCGTTTACGTCGCGCGCTTCGCGGCGAAGCGAAAATCGCAGTTAAGTCCATAATGTACACTGCGATATCTCCGGCTGAAATTATAGGCGCGTTAGAACGACATTTCGGAGACCCAGAGGAAATAATATTGAACGAAATTCATAACGTAAAGCGTATGCCCAGATTAGCTGAAGATAACAGCAATATAATTTCCTTTGCCGGTCAAGTTGCCAACGTCGTGGCAACCATTAAGTCGTTAAAACAAAACGAGTTTCTATACGCGCTCGAACTCGTCAATAAAATCGTGGATAAAATGAATCTGATTGTTCGATACGAGTGGAATAAATATCGCGTAATTAATAAAGGGACACCGGGTCTAGTGGCTATGGCACAGTTTTTAAACGAGATTAGTAGCGCAACGCGAAAATCTCAAATTCGCAAGACGCGAGCCAACGTGCACACCGCGCAGGCGCACTATGACCCCGCGCCCCTCCCCCTACCGCGCATGCGCAAAGGTCGCCGCGCGCCGCAGTATGACGAATATTACAGTGACTCAGAACAATCAAATTCAGATTATGACGAGCCTAGGCCGTTGATGGTAGCCCAAGTAAATCAGAATAGGTATACCGATAAGCGTAAACCCGTGGAAAAAAGGTTTTCCGCGCCGCCCGCGAAAAATACGCCCGCGAGGGCCCCGCAACCTATTCAAACCACTTCCACCTATGTAGACAAGTGCGTAATTTGCAGAGGCGAACACAAAGTAAGCGAGTGTTCCGATTTTAATAAAATGTCTGTAACAAAGAGGTTGGAAGCGGTTAAGAATGGCAAGTTGTGCTTTAGGTGCTTACAGCCGAGTCATAGACGCGGATATAGATGTAAATACGTAGCTTGCGGCATAGGTAATTGCGAAGCCGGACATCATCGCTTATTGCACGGCATGAGCGCCAAAGCACAGCCGACGCCGGCGCCGCGGACGGGTAACGTTAATCACGTGTATAAAATGAATACCTATTTAAAAGTCGTTCCCGTGGAACTGACCGGTCCTCTAGGTACGGTAGAGACATTTTGCTTGTTAGACGGTGGTAGCTCTATCTCGCTTATCGAGCGTCATATAGCTGATCAAATAGCACCACGCGACAACCCGGAACCTCTGTCAATAGAGGGAGTCGGTGGAAATTGTACGTTCGATAGGGAATCGTGTCGAATTAGCGTTACTATCCGCGGAGCACATACTCGTAACATAGAAAAGTTCACCGCATATACGATAGAAAAATTGAACTTGCCCGAACAAACGGTGAGTCGCGATTTAATTGAACAATGCGATCATTTACGCGAAATAGAGGAACAACTATGTTACGATCATGCCGTCCCAACGATAATTATAGGTCAGGATCACTGGGAACTGATTGTTTCCAAACAAATACTACAGGGAAAAAAAGATTTACCTGTAGCATCGCGATCTAAGCTAGGGTGGCAACTGCACGGCAGTCACGATGCGCCTCGGGATAGATCTTTCTTAGTAAGCCACGTTAGGCCGACGCCCGCGGAAACGGAGATAACCGCGCTCATGAAAGAACATTTCAGCATCGAATGTTTAGGCGTCGAAGGAAAATTACCTAAGACTGATCCGAATCAGAGAGCGATCGATATCCTAGACGCGACATGTAGGAAATTAGAGTCGGAAGATAGGTACGAGGCAGGCTTGTTATGGTGTAGTAATGATGAGACATTACCGAATAACGAGAACCTGGCTCTACGACGCCTGCATAGCCTAGAAACAAAATTAAACGCGGATGAAAAATTGAAAGTCGAGTACTGTAAACAGATCGACGACCTCTTGACAAAAGGGTATGCAGAAGTCGCGCCAGGACCCGCACCTCCGGAATATCCCCGTAAATGGATATTACCGCATTTTCCGGTATTTCACGCACAGAAAGGAACTCTTAGACTCGTTTTCGACCCCTTACTCCTTACAGATAACCGTGGCTAGATAACTAGTGAACTGTGAAGATTTTTTTTCCTAGAAGATAACTAGTTATCTCCGAGGATTTTATATTCTTCGCAGATAACTTTTTTTTTTAACAGTTTTCTGTGAGGAAAATCCAATCCTTGTAGATAACTGGTTACCTCCAAGGATTTTATATTCTTCGCAGATAAATATTATTTTTTTAAGTTTTCTGAGATTAAATTGTATTCATCGGAGATAGCTAGCTAGCTAAACTTAAAAAAATAATAGTTATCTGCAAAGAATATAAAATCCTTGGAGGTAACCAGTTATCTACAAGGATTGGATTTTCCTCACAGAAAACTGTTAAAAAAAAAAGTTATCTGCGAAGAATATAAAATCCTCGGAGATAACTAGTTATCTCCAAGGAAAAAAAATCTTCACAGTTCACTAGTTATCTAGCCACGGTTATCTGTAAGGAGTAAGGGTTTTCGACGCCCGCTGCAGGGCCCAGAATAAATCGCTAAACGATGCGTTATTACCGGGACCAGATTTCCTACGACCACTATTCGGCGTTTTGTTGAAATTCCGCGAAGGAAAAATAGGAATAGTGGCCGATATTAAGCAAATGTTCCTCCAAATACAAATACCTGAGAACGAGCGTGATAGTTTGCGTTTTTATTGGAGAGGGGCGAATAGCGACATAGAACCGAAAGAATATCGTATGAAACGATTGATATTCGGGTCAGCGAGTTCACCAAGTACCGCTTTATATGTGAAGAATAAAAACGCAAATACTCACCGCGAAAGGTATCCGATAGCCGCTGAATTGACGATTAAGAACTCGTATATGGACGATTTTTTAGTAGCTTTAGACGAGGACATAGATACCGCGCGACAGATAGTCAACGATCTATACGAATTAAATATGAAGGCGTCCTTTGAGCTACGCGGGTTCGCATCGAATCAGCCGGAAGTCATATCCGACGTAGTGACTCCGAGTACGGACGAAAATAAAACGCTAGGAAAATGCGATACGGAACGTACACTAGGTCTCATATGGAACCACAAACGCGACACTATAGGTTTTAACGTAAACCTCCGAAATACGCCGACAGATGTCCTAGATGGGAAAAAATTGCCCACAAAACGTCAAGTAACGAGTAGCGCGATGAGTATTTTTGACCCTATGGGATATATATCCCCGGTATCGGTAATAGGCAAAATACTTATCCAGGACATCTGGCGGACCGGTATAGGATGGGACGAAACGATACGTCCCGAATCTGTCCCATTGTGGAACGCGTTTATTACTAGCATACAGCAGTTAAAAACGCTCGAGATAAATAGGTACGTGCCGGCCGTAAATAGATCGGGATCACTACACGTTTTTTGCGACGCGAGCGAGAAAATATACGCGGCAGCTGTATATTTCGTTAGTCACGGTAGCGAGGGTGAGGCCTATGCTAGCCTCATCGTAGGGAAAGCCCGCGCAGCACCGCTCAAAGTGATTAGTATACCGCGTCTGGAATTGCAAAGCTGCGTATTAGGAACGCGACTAGCTAAGTCAGTATTAGAACATACGGACTATGCTATTGAGAAGTGTCACTTTTGGTCAGACTCGCGAACGGTACTGACATGGATAAAATCGGATCCTAGGTCATTTAAAAGTTTTGTGGCACATAGGATAGCTGAAATCGAGGAAAGCACAACGACCGATCAATGGCGTTTGGTTCCTAGTGCGCAAAACATCGCTGACGTAGCGACAAAGGGAATTCCTAAGAATTTCGATAAGAACCATACGTGGTTCATAGGCCCCGATTTTATTAGACGCGATTCCTCTCACTGGCCGACCGACAAATCGGCCCCTAGCCCGCCTGTCGACACAGGCGAAGAACGACCACAAAAGTTAGTACTGGTCGCTAACAAATCGGATAAATTTCCGTACCTACCCGATATAAGTAGGTTTTCTAAATACTCACGTTTAGTTAGGGCCACTGCTACCGTAGTTTGCGCTGCCGAGGTATTCAAAGCCATGATACTCAATAGAAATACAGAAACAGACGTAAGAAACGATCACATCAAGATCGCCGAATTACTGCTTATCAAACGCAGTCAACACGAATATTTCAACGAGGAGATCAAGCTATTGGAAGCCGGACGGACACTACCGAAGAAATCTACGATAAGCAAGCTCGCTGTCAAACTGAACAACAACGGTCTACTACTACTAGACGGCCGGACGGACAGAAAGCAAGCGATACCCGTTTTGCACGCCCGAGAACCGTTTACTCGACTGTTACTAGCACATTACCACGCTAAGTTCAATCACGGCAACCACGCTACAGTCATGAACGAGCTGCACCAACGCTACCACATAGTAGGACTGCGCGGAGCACTGAGATTCATATGTAATAACTGCCAGTGGTGCCGCACCTACCGAGCGAAACCAACCGTCGTACCACCCGGAGATATACCCAAAGAAAGATTGACAGCAAATCAACCCGCCTTCACGTCTACGGCCTGTGATCTATTCGGACCTATAGTCGTAACTGTGGGAAGACGCCATGAAAAGAGATGGGGCGTTCTGTACACGTGCCTCACTACGCGCGCTGTACACATAGAACTCGCAGCATCCCTCTCAGGCTCGTCTATGATTTTATCTCTCCGACGCATGATGGCACGACGCGGAACACCATCTGTTCTGTACACCGACAATGCCACAAACTTCTTGGGAGCAGAACGAGAGATATCTGACGCCATGAGCACCATAGAAAATGAGATGAAAAGCTTCGCGATCTCCAAAGAAATTATTTGGAAGAAAATTCCGCCCGGAAACCCAGCCGCAGGCGGCGCTTGGGAGCGTCTCGTCGGCTCAATAAAGGCAGCTTTGAAGGTCACGTTATGCCAGAATAACCCTCATGAAGAAGTACTCCACACCTTACTTCTAGAGGCAGAACACATCGTCAACTCCCGGCCCCTCATCCCGGTCATGTTGAACGATAACCAAGAAGCGTTGACGCCTAATCACTTCCTTATAGGCAGATCAAACGCCATGTCTCCATTTGGATTCTTCAGTGATGTCACCCTATCGCCATCGTCATGGAAAACTGCACAAGCCTTAGCAGAAAGCTTTTGGAAAAGATGGGTAACAGAATACCGACATACGTTGAGACCACGTACTAAGACTCCGCCCCATGAAAACGTGAAAATCGGCGACATAGTACTCATTGCCGATAACACTATGCCACGAGGCATATGGCCACGCGGAGAAGTGGTAAAAGTCCACCCCGGCCCCGATGGAAAAATAAGATCAACAGAAGTCCGTACCGCAGCAGGATACATCCGCCGTCCGGCTTCCAGGCTCATAATTATTTCCTAAACTACACTGGTGTAGTCACACCGAGGGGGACACTGTCGGAAATAGCCTATGTACATATATTTAGTAGTTAGGTATATATAAGGTAACAATCAAATAGGCTAAGTCAATCACGTAGGAGAGAAAATCATATTGAAATCTAATTAGAATCTTTTACTGTTTATTATTGTTTCGTTACTCAATCATTCTACTGTTTAATCAATCAATCATAAATAACTTGTGTTTTACTCTAATTTTAAGATTTATCAATGTCCATCGTTTATAAGAATTTAATTAATTATTGCTATAATCTTTATTTCTGTGTAATGAGAAATTATATGTGTTTTTTAATAAAGTAAACAAACCCCCACTCACGCACAAAAAGAATAGCTGATTCTCAGAACTAGCTCGGCTCATTTCTCAGAACAAGACTCGAGCTTAGCGGGAGTATTCTTGGAATAGTCTCCCACCTTCAAAAATAATCTTATAAAATGGCAGTTCCCGGCCATTTCAAGTCACTCTCTATTTTACTCTCTTCAGTCTTTTACATTTATCATCAAGTGATAATCAGCTCTTCAACAGTGCCTAAGTGAGGTAGGCGCTCACTATGGAAATTTAAGTCTTTCATTTATAATACAGTCCACTAAACATCGAAGACCCTTAGACCTCACAGCAGGGTTTTGCAAGACCGGAGTGAATAGGTTTTTTCATCACACTTGCTCGAAAATGGTGTTGTTACACGTAGGTTTTGCGGGTCGTAAATGTCCTATTACGCCCTAGGGCGTAATGGTTTTTTTTTTATTTGAATACGTTGGTTCTGTTTTACTCTTATTTGTCATCTTCAAAGGAAACGCCAACTTACTTTTTTAACTTTTATCACTGAAATATTCATTTAAAGAGTACTGTTATTGCAAATACATGTAAACACACATTTCTGTAACATTAATTAAATGTTACAGAAATTAAATGGCACTCGCCTGTGTACAGACCGGGAATCGAACCTGGTACCTCTGGATTTCCGGCCCAGTGACTCAACCATTCGTCCACCGTACACTCAGAAAACGCCTTCAAATTTGCCATCTACTTTGACTTCCCGCACCATTCTGTTTTAATAGGAATTAACCTATCCCCGATCGGTTCGATTCCCGGTACACAGGCGAGTGCCATTTAATTTTTCTATGTACTTTGATTTCTTGTATCTATATATGTAACATAGAAATGTGGTGTAAATTACCCGCATTAAACCAATAAAGAGACAAAAATGTTTCTTTCATGTAAAAGTATTAATTAAATGTTTAAATAGTGTATTTCAGTATTTTGCAAATATAAAATCAACTATTTTAAGTCTTTACCGCTATGGTTTCCGAACGTGACTTGACATTCGCATTGTCTATGGATATATGTCACTAATGTCACTGTCTGTTTAACAATTTTATTTAGGTTAAGTAAGGTTATTTTAATAAGATTTCCTCACAAGTGTGATGAAAAACATTGTGTGTGCCACGGGCGGTAAAGGAATTACAAACTCGTGTTATTAAAGCCCTTGGCTCGCCCTCGGCCTTGTAACAAACACTCGTTTGTAATTCCTTACTTACCGCCCTTGATACACAATGTACTATTAAAGGGTCGAAAACACGTACATAATGCTTTCGTGTTTATGTTTCGTCGCTAGCCCCCGACACAGTGAACGATATATCTGTTGGAAGTGGAACCCCTTGACAAAGGGACTGCAGACTGGCAACGTAATAAAAAAAAATCGTAATGTTCTTGGCCCTGCAAGCGTCCATGGGCGACGGTGACTGCTTAGCATCGGACTTGGTAATACGTTTGCCAGCCTCGTGGTGTAAAACAACATAGGTACCTACATAAAATAGGTATTATGGTATTGGTAGCGCTGCATTTTGAAATAGGTGTTAGATGAAATCTGTAGGAACTGGCTACAATAATTACAAGAGATCGATTATTTTCAATTAGCCTGGAATGTCCCGCTAATAGACAGTTCGACAGTCGTTACCAAATTAATGAAGGGATGTGTCCCTAGTGCACCTTGCGAGCATGTGAAATGAAATCGGAACAAATTAGGCCAGTAAGTACTTTTACCATACCCGATAGGTACATATTCTTCTTTATGTGTGATGTCATTGAACATCATTATCGCCTTAGTGCTTTATTCCGTTTCTTTTCGGGGTAGGCTTTGACAACGATCCAGCGTCCAACAGATTTGGCAGGTCACACTATTACCAAGGTGTTTATGTCATTTGACCTCGGTTATCCCAGTGACATGGAAACCTCCGACGAGATTATGGTTACGTATTAAGTTACCTCATTGAGCAAGTTTCCTCAAAATGTTTTCCCTCACCGTAGGTACTAGCGCTATACCGTGTGAAGTATAGAACGATGCTATCATTATCGTAAAATGTGGCACTACCAAGTTATGTTCACATCACTTCTGCTGATAGTTCAGATTGCCCCATTTTACGATGTAGTTACTTTTATCCAGTCTTTAAACAGGTGCAGCGGTAACTTCGGGGGAGTTAACTAAAATCATAAAGCGGTGACGTGCTCGCCGTTCATATATCAGAGTTATAGCTGATTTATAGTCTTTACCACCGGCCCGAAGCTGCTCTTCTACATTTTAATACACTTTCAACTCTCTGCGGTGCTAAATTATAATTAACGTCCTACGTGCTTCGTGAACATTATGCTACTTGTTTCATGTGGTGAGCCTTTTCTTTCGGAATAATGTAAGCAAGTACATTTACCCTACACGCGCCGCAAAATTCAATATTGTTTACCTTGACCTGGCTTTGCATTTATAAGGTTTACTCGCCCCCGCTTACGAAGCATCTGCATAAACCTATTCGAAATGCCACCTTATTAACCAAATGCGATGAGATATTCGCCAGCAATAACATTTTCGCAATTTCCAATGATATCAACATCCGAAGTGCCATGATAATAATGTTAGGAGACAGACAAGATGTCTCCCTATTTGTTTGGTCTAACTTCGTTACGGAAAAACTTGCGCAGATTCCATCAAATAAATCCAATGAGAAGTGTTCCCGAAACGAAGCTACGGTTTGAGTAGGTATATGTGTGCTATCCACGTATTTCCTCTTTTCTGTTTCATCTAATAAAAGTATGAGATGTTGGGGCAGTATCATAAACAATGGCAGTAAATAGTAACTCAATTACGATCCTAGAGCGGAAACGTGACGTGTCCTGGCCATAGGTAATCGAGGTAAATATGGAGGATGCCCAACGAGGCGTAAACATTATTTCAACCCCACTTATTCATTACGAAATTGGCTCGGCGGTACGAAATTTCACAGGTCTATTGTTTACCAACCGGATCTCTAACTTGATTAACGAATTAATTACCTGAGTAATTCCACTGGAGCTCGCGGAATGGCATACAAATGGTTACGGATCAATATTTAATAAACTGTTTGTGTCGTGATTATTTTCTATGTTATAAGTGGCAAACTAGCAGACAAAACACCTTATGGTAAGTGGTTATGACCGCTGATGAATATATGCAACACCAGGAGAGCTACCTATAGTATAGGTACTCGCATCTTGTCTTACATAATTATCATGTAGCTACCTATATCAAGCCACCGGCACGATGAGGGTTTCAATTTTTAGGGTTCCGTACCAAAATGGTAAAAAAGGAACCCTTATGGTGCGACTCTGTCTGTCTGTCTGTCTGTCTGTCTGTCTGTCTGTCTGTCTGTCCGTCTGTCACAGCAAGATATCTCAGGATCTACTGATGCTATCGACTTGAAATTTGGAATAATGTTAAAAACCGCTAATCCGAGCCCATAGGACAGAAAACAAATCTTATACCTGTTTTACTTTTTTTTAAAACTGGACCGAAATGGGATGTCTAAAATCAAAAATTGAGCTAATATATCGAGTGGGATATCAAATGAAAGGGCTTAACATGTAGATTCTAAAACCGTTTTTATTTTTTTTTCTTAGATATGTAGTTTTTGATTGAAGACAAAAAACGTTGAAAAAAATACCATTCCCCCCCTATTATCTCCGAAGTTACTGAACAGAAAAATCTGTAATAATTACCGATTATGAATATTATCCTAAATATTACAGGAAAAATAAAACGGTTTTCCTAACTTGCAGCGTTTTTTAGAAATTCGCAAAAATCGTAAGACAACCTTATTTGCTCCTACTAAACTAACCGCGGCATATGTCGATATATGGGGACAACAGTTTTACAAGAGCAAAGTTAAGTTTGTGCCACCATACAGTTTTTCTTGAATTATTCACGTATCTACTGACTAGTTTGTACGGAACCCTCGGTGCGCGAGTCCGACTCGCACTTGACCGGTTTTTTATCTGCTGTTTAACTGCCCTTAGGGGATGTATTTTCAAACACCTTTCCTTGTTCCATGTTATCATTTTAAAATCCCATCCGAGGAATTACTTAATAAAAACGAATCATAACAGATCCAAGAATATATCACATATTCTATAAATATTCAGCGAAATTTTCATTTAAGTAATATAGGTACATCACACCTTTTTACAATAAAATTCCTAGTCCACTGATCTTCCTAATCATAAATTTAAGAAAATAGTTAAGGATACATTGACGCACAAATCTTTCTATAAGGTGTCAGATTATATAACAGATAAAGATGTTTGGAAAAATTGTAATAGTATGTAATGTAATATAACAGTAATAATAAGTGTATATTGTATTGACGGACATAAGTGTATCTTAGTATACCTACATGAGAATAAATGAATTGAATTGAATTGAATCATGTTTTCTCGTTCCAAATTAAGTAAGTACAAGCCAATTTCTTCACGAAACTTGAGAGCTATATTCATTTAAGCTATATTTAGAGGGGCTGGGACATATAACGAAGTTAGCGGCACTCTTTATTAAGTTGTATGAGACCAGCGTCGTGCTACGACATAATAAATATGAGTAATCCGATTAAAACACTAGTGTGTATCCGAGGCCCTAGTTGGCTGGGGGGACTAAATGTGTTAGGTAATTACGTTACGTTATTTCATACAGTATATAATAAATGTATTATGTTAAGGCAGAATTTTAGGACGTTCGTCGCACCGCCCACAAGTTATCAGACTAAGGTAGAAAGACTTTACGACATAAAGTTCGCCTTTTGTACGATAAATATTATTTTGTGGAATAAATTTTAAATAAATAAATATGTTCCTACTTAATCAATAATCAAAAAGCCCAATAATCCACGTATTTCATATGAAGAATGATGATTGAATGATGATGATGATTTTGATAATTAAGGCTATAAATTACGCTAATTCTTCAGCGGGAAAAAGAAGCTAAGAGGTTAGCCACTCCTAACCTTAATAATGTACAGTCAAGGAAGTTAAATGTTTAGCAGGTTACACTTCTCATTGGCTATACATAAATTATGTAAAACTTGCTCCGATTTCATGAGGTATGAACCGTATGACGAAGATTGCAATTTCTAGAGACGGGAAGCAGTTAAGGTGATTAGAGTTGCAATCACCTTAAACAGGGCCTTGCCATAATTATCAGATCAGTCTTATAGGTTACTTCACATCACACCTAACAATTGATTTAGGACCGTATCACCTTAACAGAATGATATGTAATGTATTAAGCCCCGTTTACTTGATATCAAGAGATGCATTAAAACTGGGAGGCTGTCTTAACTCTTTAACGCCCCAATTCTGGTCGATTCGAAACTGTCGCATTAACAGCGAAGCCCTTTAAATGGAAACAAAGTATCCGGAGTTCAAGTTTTATTACTAAGTTGGGCCACATCCACCGTCCATCCTCATTTGCAGATCAACTGAGAACTTCAGAGAAGTTATTAACAGACGCAATTTCCAGGAGCTATTACTCATTTTGGACAAATGGGCGTCACAGGCGACACTTTTATTCGGAATTACAGCTCATAATGCACTAGTCGTTTTCATAAATATGGTATTGTTTCTACAGGAATAACATTTATGTTAACCATGTACATGCATACTTGAATTATCTAATTTACATTCACGGTATCGAAACCAAATTAATTAAGAGACCTTATGTAACACACTGACCAATTTAACTCTATCTGGCGTTCACATCTTGCAAATCGGTCTGACTGAGTTTGTCTAGTATAATATCGTGTATATCCATTAGCCGAGCGTCGAAAACTTCCTTTAAAGTTTACAAATTGTCGGGTCTCTTTAAGCCGCAACCGGGAAATACAATTAAACTTGTGGCCAGTTCGACATCCACCTGACCCATCCCCTTTTTTGGTCCCCGGGGACCCGGCCGCTTGACCTCTTTGAGATACAATCGAATCAAAGATATTATGAGCCCTGACTGCTATCGGGCACCTTCGCGATTATAAACGGTCCTGTAAACATCTTGTCAATCGGAATTGATTGGGTTTAATGTACAGTCAGCTGCAGAGGTCACCCTTCAAGTACAAAACATATATCGTAGGGTCACCCTTCTCTGCTCCTAACGACGACCGACCGTTGTACGAGTACCTGGGTTATACTCAGAAGATTCTTCCTCACTAAACAACACAGTAACTAAAAATTACATTGTATTGAGGCGGGATCTTCTAAGTATTCACCAATAAGTGTGGAGATAGGGGAATGAGATTTTTGAAACCTACGATTCTAACTATACTCTGTACTTTTAGGTAGGTACTTAAAAAAAACACGTGGTCGTTCAGCCAATCAAAGTAATATTTTGTATCTGTGGTACTATACCACTGGCTGAACGACCCTAGTCACGTGGTTTTTTTGTTTACCTTTTTTTAAGTACCTAAAAGTACAGAGTACCTACAGAGTATAGATATGTCTTAGTGAGAGCTGTTAAGGAAATAAGTGCATATTTCTTACTTTTGTGTTTAGAGTAATTATTCACCTTTGTACACTTGTTTCTGGTTGTTCTCCAATAAAAAAATAAAAATACATAGATACTCCAGTACACATACAATGTAAGTAATATACAGCAGGGTATTCGTTCACACACGTTGGAACCAAAACGGTCGCGCACCATGCGGTTCCAAAGAAATTTCCTACCGCGCACAATCCGAATGTGGAATGAGCAAGGCTTAGCGTCCATAGACTGCGGTGACTGCTTGCCATCAGGCTGCCCTAGTTGTACAAAAATATATGTATTTTTGCAGGCAGCCAGTAATAAATGAAATTAATATTTTCCAAGATCATCTCGAACACCTGACATGTTTGCCATATAACGTTTTACAAGCTCACTTTGTAACATTAATTAACGAGGCGGTGACGTATCATGCCGAGCGTTCCAAAGTAAATTGGTTCGTGAATGTGTCACACCTTTTTATAAAAGTTTAATTCGCTCGCGGGGCTCCTGTCTACATTAAAATTTTAATCGCATGGAGGTTGGGAGCTTTTGAGATTACGTAGTGCCCCTGTGTGGCGTCTACTTAGGATTATGTGTGCTGGGTTACGTGGGGCTGGAACATAAACAAACAAGTGTAGGTGATCTTTGCCAGTCGCCGTTGGGAATGGCATCTTTAATTTAAGTTAGCCATAAATCTGTCATAGTAATATGATCCATGCCTTGCGGTTCATAAATTCAAATCAAATTTTATAAGTAATTATTTTTATGTTTACACGCATTGCTTCCAACTGTATATTTTACGTAAATCATGTCATTCAAGAGAACAAACTATAATACGGGTAGTATGAGATATTAGAAGTGGAAGTATTAGAAACAAAGAAAGATATAGGATATTAATAATTTTTACTTATTCGATATTTTCCAGTCAGAAAATAAAACATAGAGCTCCTATTTATGGATATTTGCGGATAGCTTTCAAATCAGTCTAAAATATGAAGGAAGTCCGGAGTCGTATACAGGGTGTAATCGTTAAGTGTAGCCAAGCGATTATTCTGTAAATATAACAGATATTGGAAAACTTTAAACTGGTATCAAAAGTAAGTTACCCAATGCGTAAAATCACATTAATAACTTTTTTAAATAAAAGTAGTAATTTTAAAAATATTATGTTTAAACGCGCCCATACATTTAGTACGACGTTCTTTGAGGCTGTAAGTAGGGGCTGGATATTCCTTTATGTAGGCGATGATTAGCGATGTTACGAGTTGACTTTATTCCAACTCGGATAACTCGAGTTGAATCGTCCGTCAACTCGAATCGAGACTCGGGTTGACTCGACTCGCATCAACCGGATGGGATCCGCTTCGTGGCAGCAGCCAAACGGATCGGCGAGTCGAGTTCAGCTTCAGCGTATTCGTAACAAAATGAACATTCGTCGAGTTGGCGAATCGCTGACTCGCGTGCACCATAACTCGCATTCGTTATCCGGTCCGTGTCAATTTTAGCTAGAGTTGCGAATGAACTCGATTCGAATCAACTCGCTTAGAGTCTGATTCGAGTTATTCGAATCAGACAACTCAACTCGCCCATCGCTAGCTACATTCACATTTATAATAAAGTTTTATCATGTACCTTTTCTCAATGTGGATATGGATGACATAAAATAATTCATGAATCATTTTATAATGGTGAAATTACTGGGCCTTATAAACTAATCTTTCAACGAACGTCGTACTAAATGCATGGGAGCGATTAAACTTAATATTTTTAAAATTACTCCTTTATATAATGATTATTAAAAATTATTTTACGCATTGGGTAACTGAGATGTATAGTGAAACAACCGTTCGGACCGATAACTCGTTTATTACTGCCGTAGGTACAACGTAACAATACACATCACTCCTCCCGCGTTATTGCGGAAACCTGATGACAAAACGAACCATACATTAGAACATACATTCAGTTAGGTATAATTTTAGTTTACTTATAATTAATCTTTTTATTTCTGGGTCTTAAATTACATTGACGCGGAATCGAATCCGACCTGTCGTTCCGCTCACGTGGCTCACGTTGATCTAGTTGTTGCGTGTGTACTTTTGATATCAGTTTAAAGTTTTCCAATATCTGTTATATTTACAGAATAATCGCCTGGCTACACTTAACGATTACACCCTGTATAGGCTACCACGAAGGTTGAGACTTGAGACTCAAAAATAACTCATATGGCCGTTGGCTGATACATTTTCGATCTACCAAAAGCATCCGTGCCAATGGTCTAACATACTTATAAATGGATGAATGTGGCCACCATTCAAATTCAGAATCAAATTTCAAAATCAGATCTAAAATTAACTGTACTCGTATCGATACACACCTAAATCGTCTAATATAAATACCTACTTGAAATTTGGTATGTCAATTTGAAATTAAGTCATTGTTTGAAAAGATACAAATTCTATTAGTATTTTTTGTTGAGTTGAGTAATTTTGGTACATGTGGACACAACTATTAATATACCGTAGAACCCGTTTAGACGATCCTGAAGAGACAAGAGTTTTAAGCGAGAAAGCGTTCGCGGGAAGGAAAACTAACGTAAGTTGTAGGGAGCGCGAAGGTTTTATTTAATCCTGACATAACTTATGACTCCCACTGACTCTTGGTTAATTATCTAAAAAGATGGAGGCTGGGCGGTCCCTGAGATCGAACCAAGTCGCCCGTACCAGACCACCACATGAAGGTATTATGCTGTATACATCGTATAAAACGTGATCATATTAAGTTGGTACGAGTATTGTTTACCTGTTAGTTTGTGAAATGAGTTATTATTTTCAAACTAACAGGTAAATAACATAATTGAATGGCACAAATGTTCATCGTAAGTAATTCGCTGTATTTGTGATTATACAGAATAATTCACTTCAAAATCACACAGTCATCGCAAGTTCTAGCTACCCAGTCCCGTAAAAATTAAAAAAAGGTATTATTAAAAAAAATAGGACGACGAATCATCTTGAGATGACATTTCGGAGAGGGTTCAAATGTACAATATCAAGAAGGGTGCGACAACATACCCAATGTAAATGGATTGGACTGATCGATTCAGTTACAAACAAAACAAGCATACGGCCTGCCTGATGTTAAACAGCAATATTCACAAGTTTCCGTATTTAAAGAATAAAATTGCCTAACAGAGCAGTGTAAAATATTACAAACTGTAGAAGCGTTTTAAAACCACAAAAGTGCGAAGTACCCGTAAACGCTAACTTCTCAAAAAGTTCCAGCCTGATTGTGAGGGAACTCGAAGACAAGCGAATAGTTCCGCGGGAACTTGCTAACGAAATTCCGCGATGTTGTTTTCACTGGTGGGGCAATATAATGGAATATTTCAGGTGTTCAGTGAAACCAAATGAATGAGCAATTTTGAAAAGGACCCATTTATACAGCTTATGCTTACAAACATGTGCTGTTTTCAAAATTGCTCATTCGATTAATATCATTAACTTTATCTGTACGAGGGATCGCAGTGGTACCTACTTTTCCGTCCGAGAGCTTTAGTATAAATTTTTTCATCACACTTGCTCGAAAATGGTGCATTACACGTAGGTTTTGCGGGCCGTAAATGAGCTATTACGCCCTAGGGCGTAATGATTTTCTTTTTAAATTTGAAACGCTGGTTCTGTTTTACTCTTATTTGTCATGTTCAAAGGAAACGCCAACTTACTTTTTTAACTTTTATCACTGAAATATTTACTTAAATAGAACTGGTATTGCAAATACATGTAAACACATATTTCTGTAACATTAATTAAATGTTTCAATAGTGTATTTCAGTATTTTGCAATTATAAAATCAACCGTTTTAGGTCTGTACCGCTATGGTTTCCGAACGTTGCGCATTGTCTATGGATATGTCACTAATGTCACTGTCAGTTTTACAATTTTATTTAGGTTAAGTAAGGTTAATTTTAATTAGATTTCCTCACAAGTGTGATGAAAAACATTGTGTGTGTCACGGGCGGTAAAGGAATTACAAACTCGTGTTATTAAAGCCCTCGGCTTCGCCTCGGCCTTGTAACAAACACTCGTTTGTAATTCCTTACCTACCGCCCTTGATACACAATGTACTATTAATTTACGGTGATTTCACAGACAGTATAGATATTTTCCTAATACTTGGTGTAAAAAGCAGCATGTGTCACATGGTAGCATTTTGTCAAAATTATATTTATATTGGGCGTTACCACTTGAATCCCTCGCTACTCTCATGATTTTAATTTAGAATCTCTCGGTACTCTCAGGATTCAATGTACGCCCTCGCCGTAAATACATCATTTTGCTCCCTTGTGACAGATCCACTATTTACTCGTATTTACGTTTTGTGTATCGTACATACATTACTCATAAGTAAAGTGTCAGTGATATCTAACGTAGATATTATTATATTTGTCAAGTGTATACACAAAGTAGTATCATGATATGAAATTAAATCACAAGGTGTTGTCCATAAATATATAAGTAGAATCTATAAATATATGTATAAGTGGAGCAAGAATCGATTCTACTTAAATGAGGAATTATTTATTTTTATAATTACTATAATTTACGATAGTAAAATTGCTAGTATTGACAGTTTGTTTTATATAATGCTTATTTTAACAATTCAGATGTTATTTATTGTATTAACGTGCGTAATAAACATAATAGTATTTCTGATGGATAAATTCTGTTTGGCAAAATTGAGATCACTCAACGTATCATTTTATAAACCTACTAAACGAGTAAGTTTTCTTTTGAATGAAGACAAGCGTTTCGTCGAATGTTTCATATTTTCATCGCTAGCATTTTTCTCTGAAACCGTTATATTCATGTATCTAATTGATATAAACAAACTTAACCTAATGGTTGTTATGATGAGCTTCTCAAAAATCACAAAAATATTACGGTTTAAAAAAATCGTCGACGAGATGAAAATTGGATAAAATTTAACTTTCGATGAATATTTGTCGACAAAACGGTTAACCTGTATTTTATACGTTTTGTTTGTTCAATTTAACGTAAAACCCCGTCGATTATGTATGCGGTGTGCTTACCTTTCTTGGCATAACCTGTGGAACGTAATTTAACTTTAAACACCGACACCGCTAGGCTTTTTATGACATTATTAGCATTCGCAGATGCCACTTTACTTTCGCTGGTCGCGTCTCATATAGGTAAACGATGTTATGATATATAATAATGCGCCAGATAGCGCAGTATATCCAAACTATTGCCATAAAAGCAATCCGGCTCTTTGTTATTATGACCATACAGATTTCAAATAAACATTTTTACTGTGGACACAGACAATACAATGATAGTTAAGGGCCCGAGTACATATCACTATGTTTTCTTCATAAAGGTCTAGTAGTAGTAGAGTATTAACACATTCAGTGCTAAGAACCCGACTTTTGGGTTCATTTTGTATGGAAATTTGGGAGTTTGGCATTGAATGTGTTGTGTACCCTTAAGTCTAATAAAAAATAAGCTTTTAAAGGTCTTGACTTTGTGATGTTCACGTAAGTCATACTACAATATCTGAATGATAAATAAATAAAGCCGACCCAATCTTGTCCTATTTAGTAGTCCTATATAATATCTCCTCCTTATAAATAAAGCAACTCGAGACATCTGTCTGGGAATTTTTAGACTCAGACTGCGCTATTAATGAGGGAATACTAGTTAAGGAAAAAAGTTCCCCTAACGCTATAATAGTATTTTATGCAACAGTTGTATAAGAAGGTTCAAAAAATGCGAATTGCGTGAGTTGCGATACGAGCCGCGAATGCGGCGAGTATCGCAAATAGAGACGCAATGAGCGTTTTTTGACTTAATTATACAACGTTGCATACAATACTTTTTCTACGACTAGGTTAAAATATAAAAAATACATGGACGTCACGCGTGTCTCGTCCGGTCTCTCCGAGTGTGTACAGCCGGCATGACAGTTGTGTCTATGGTAAACTTTTTTTTGATATGGCTGGTGACACGATGTGACGATAATTAAAATACTTTTTTTTATGTTGGCATCAATTAATTTAATTCGGAAAGTTTTGTTTTTCTTATGAATCGTAGGAATTTAATTGTTTGTTAAGTTGGTAGTTGTGAATATTTATCGTGAAGTTAGAATTGAGCGCTTAATCCTTGACCTAAGTTTAACCTAGATTTAGAAGTCTGTGGATGCTAGCAATAACGTAAAGTGACTATAACGACACTAGTGCTGTTATGGGGAATAGAGTATAGACTTCTCTGAACTCATATTATGTATGTTCTTATATTAGTGTTCGTGACCAAGTAAAAGACAGATAACAGTACAGGAGTAGAAAAATTTATTAAATCATATATAGGCAAATGTATAATAAGTTAAGAAGATTGATATAGTCGAAGGACTGTAGTCAAAAATGCTATGTTAACAAATAGAGTTATAATGAAGTGATAATAACTATGTAAACACGTGCCTTATTCATTAAACTTTGTCTCTCACATATATACTAAGTAGGTACGCTGATGTATACTTACTAACTAACTTAATTATAAATATAAAGTTAGCAGACGGTAGAACGTTAAACAAACAGTTGGAGGGTTGAGGCAACCCCAGCCTAGCTCTCCAGGGGCGGAGTAGGCTCAAAGCATCTAATACTTAGAACCACAGTTTAAATAACATACAGATGTTTAATACCCATACAATAGGGTACTTGCCAATAGTCTATGTAAATTATTTCACGCTAGCCTTTATAACTGCTAGAAAATTAGCGAAACTATACTTCACCTTTCTAGAACTTTCAACGATTTTTAAACAACAACTAATAGGTCACCAAAAATAAGGAAATAGTTTTGCCACTGAAGAAAATGACGTCATAACAGGGGGCCGACACTCGTTTTTCGCCGAGCGCAACCTTGAGTGACGTCACTTACCGCCGGCGGTACAAAACTCAGTTGGTTGTCACGCGTTTGCATGCGTGCGACCTACCGCTACGAAGTAAGTCCGATAGTTTTGACAGCTCCTTGAGCCTGTTCACGAACAAAAAAAAACAAAAGCGCTCGCATGGACCGCGTCGCACCGCACTTCGATCGCGTATTTATAATTTAATATTATTATTTTGTTGATAATGGGGCGTGCGCGTTGCAGTGTACTGTAGACGGCTGCAACAATATCCAGTTAAACAAACATTTATCGTTTTTTGCACTACCCAAAACAAATTATAAGAAAACACTGTTTTTTAATTCAATCTATTTGTGAAATAATTTATTTGTGTATCGGTTGACAGCCCTAGCACTGATTTTACGCCGCGCGGGGTCGACGACCGCACTTCGGACGTTATGGTTCCAGAATGTTCTTTTCTATTGTATTGCGGGAGAGTGTCGTATCTGTTCGAAGAACTAATATATAATCTGTGGTCATAATCTTTTTTTAAGTAACTTAATAGCTGAGCTTCTTGACACTTCATAAAAAGTTACTAATTTGTTAGGGAAGTAGCCTATTGCACGGAACGGCTGCCTTGCCTTGCGCAGTCATTCAAGGGTTGTCACAAGATGTCCTCCTAAGAGTTCCTCTCCGCTTCGCGTAGGTTCGCATCAGTGGAAACGCACTCTTAGGGGGAGGTTAAAGTGGCGGGATCTTCTGAGTATTTCAAAATATGTGAGCACCGGGGAATGATAATTTTCAAGAATGACCCTAAGCGGGTAAGGCCTTCAGTAAATGAAGGTTAAATAGTAGTATGCTGCGTATGCAGTTCGGGCTCGACCCACCCGCGTCTCGTCCCGCAACCCTCGTTCAATAAACATAAATAAATTTAAAATGACAAACCATTAAAATAAGGCGGCAATTTGACCAACAACTTGTGGCGTCATTCGTTCGTATTTTCTATGAAGCTGAAATGAAATAAGAGAATGAGAATACCTACTATACTCGTAGGAGCGTTTTGACACTTCATAAAAAGAAGCTGATTTGATCTGTTAGGAAATTAGCCTATTGCCACAGTATAATAGCAGTCATTTTTCTTCCTACAAAAGGTACATCGCGCGCTTGAATGTGTGCGCGCCGTGTACGAATGCACCACAAGCAAAGTTGTAAGAATGCTCCAGTAGGGATCGCACTCACACAGATGTGCTATCACGCGAGTGAATACGTGTCGCGCGCTCCTAAGCGGCCCAAGTTGGACAACTTGTGCGTCTTTATACTTTGCTATTGCTATGTCAAAGCCGGTTCGTCGACCGACTGTATGCTCGTTAGTCTGTGCTTAGAACATTTGATCAGAAACTTACTCTGCATTAATTACTTTATTTGACCATCGACACGGTTCATGAATACTTTGCAAAATCACTAATACACATTGTAAAGTTTTCCTTTTAGAAATATTTGGTCATAAGTACAAAATACCATTTTGTCGTTACAAAGTTTGAAAAGAAGTTTACCTCGGGAAATGAGTCGGAAAATTTGGGCCATTTGAGGTACGTAAGTTCTAAGTATTCTTCACTTCATTACTTCACTGGTCTGGTCTTTACTGGTGTTGACGCGATTTATTTCAATACACAAAGAAATTTACAGACTTTGTAGTTTTCCTCAAGGCCTTACAAAAATTTAAATGATTTTAATTCAAATTATGACTTGATAAATTTCAGCCAATTGATGTGAAATATATGATAGTATTATCGATTTAAAGGTGCTAATGGGGCTAATAAGTAGGTATTTGGTTTTATTGCGTCCAGTGAAATTGTAAGCAGAAAAAACGTAATGTAAAGTAGGTACGTTTCACACGATATTTCATAATGTAAAATGTATAAATTACATGTCTACTATCTTTTAGATCACAATACGCCTGACGACAAAAAGACGATCTGTAACGAATACTTAATAATAACGAAAAATAAAAAATATCAAAACTTTCATGAATTATAGCGAATATCCTATCCTACCCTTATGTATATCCTACATCAATGAGCATTTCCAACGTACAATGTCTAAGCTAAAGGCTAAGTCTCCGCGGACCGCGGCGCTTTAAACGGTGGCCCGCCAAGGGCTTAGGCATTCTTTTCATCATTGTTTAATAGTAAAAGTGTGTTTGTAAAATCGAAACAAATCAATCATTTATAAATTCACTGATTTATTGAATGTGGGCTAGTTTTAACGTAATAAAAAATAGTTATGAACACCGATGATGCGGCCAACTATGCAAAAAAAAACATTCTTGACCCTTGATTTGGAAAAATTTGAATAAGACCTAATAAAACAAAAGCTAATTCTATGTAGGTACTAAAATAATTAGATGAATAAAATCTTTTATCGTTTGTATGTTTATCTTTACCTGCAAATTCGCCAGGACTATTTTAAACTACGTTTGAGCCTGAGTTAACCCAGTTCGCAATCTACATTTAAATAGGAATAGAGGCATGTAAGTTAAGTACGTCGTTCCCGGATTATGAAGTTTCGCCATTAGAGAGAGCTGTTGAATATGTAAGCGAATAATATCTGTTTGGCAGATTCAAGTGGATGAGCTTCGAATGCCGACGTTTGCTCGACATGAATGTACTTGGTAATCCCCTTACTGAAATACCGAAATACAGAGACTATTTTAAGATGGCTTAGAAATTTTGAAACGTTTTCCATCGAAACTATGTTAAGTTGATATTTGATAGTATTCATTACATTAGATATTGAAGTACATATATAATAGTTTAGTATGAGTTTTAAACGGTGGTGGGGAGGCTATTATACGACATTTTTAACTTCAAATATGGTCAGCAATACGCTGTTACAATTATTCGGTTTCCTCATGTTACACCGATATACAATACCTACTCCATCTCAGGTCGGGTAACTCGGACCCACGGTGTATAAATATATACACCATCTAAATAGATGGTGTATAATTACGAAATATGAAATACCTAATGCAAATTATTCCGCCATAGCCCGCTACTCGCAAAAGCTAAAATGCAAACACGTTCCCCGAACCAATAGTAGGTACGTGCACGAAATTAACTTTAACAACTTCAATTAAATAAAATACACAAGCCCGCTTCGAAACAAGAATCGGCCATCATTAGCTTAACTTAACTCGTCCCATTAACCTAAACGTTTATATAAGCCAGCTAAACTGGGCGGTTTGTATCATATACACAAATTATTAATTTTATACGTTTTACACAAATACGAGCCCTCTTAAAATTAAGTTTCGGACAAAAATCATATTTTCAAAATAAACTTATTATTTTGCCGATTGTACTTCGTGTTGTTGTAAACTGCATATAAAAATCAATCAAATGAGCTCAAACACTCCATAGTTTATCTTATAATTTAGATGATCCTATAAGAACCTTCCGACCACATTGTCAAACCACCTCCATATTAATGAACGAATGAATATTTATTTATTCAAGTAACTAGGACTCATACATTTACACATTTAAACTATACTTATACTAATTATACAGGGGCATGTAGCCCACAGCAATGGATGCGTTCATGCATTATCATCCAAGATATGCAAGTACACCAAATTTGAGCCCAATGAAGTGCTCCTAATTTAGCTTACAAGATTTGCTCTAAAAATACTACAAAAAGTTCATAAAAGCTTTTAAAAATAAAAAACAATAAAATGTCGATAAAATGCGGAAAATGATTGATTAGTTATTTGGTATGATTGGAGGCTAAAAACCAGTACACTCGCTGAGCCTTAATACAATATACAGTAGTAAATACTAACCACTGATGTGTGGACCGCCTTTTTTTGTAATGTACACTGTACATTGTACAGTGTTTGATAGTAAATAACCTTTTTCTTCATTTTTATGATGCTTATATACTGCTGACGCCTGAAGGTAATTGTGTAAGAAAATCGGAAGATCGGCATCAAAACGAGGAAGGTATTAATGAAGGTGTAGTCCGCGCTATTGGGCGTGATTTTTCCGAGTCATTTACCTAAGTGTGGCCCGGGAAGCGATGGCGCGGTCGCAGCCGTGGGCGTCTATTTTTACTATCGGTTTTATGTCCACTACGAGACCTACTTTGAAAAATAGTTCCTTGGTTTTTTTTAGTTCTAAGACAGGCGATTACTTACACACTAAATTATACTGCAAGGGTAATATTCTTTTACTCTTTCCATTACATTTTTTTATTCAGCAAATTCGTACGTAAAATCTAGAAATCACAAAAATTTAAAAATGACGTTTCCCTAATATTATCAGTGTCCGATTATCGAATCACAGCTTATTAATCTGATCATAAGTATTTATCAAGTATCATTGCACATTTTGAAAAGATACGACTTTTAAATACGATTAAGGTATTTACTCTTCTCTCTACTATGAATGTCGTAGCAGTGCTACGGCTACGCTGCGTAGCCCGAGTGCTACGAATAATTATGGCAGCGAATTATCGTTATATTTATCTAGCAAAGAGAACTGTCAGAAGTCCAGGGCTCATATCTAAAAAGTCGTATTAGGGTCGGTTTCAAAAAAAGATGTCCGTAGTTAGGGCTTGATTTAACAAAAACAAGAGTAACATTTTGTTAAATTAATCCCTTAACTACGTTTTTCTTTGAAAACGACCCATGAATTAAGACAAATTACTTAATAGATTCGCTTTTTGATTTTCAATGTGTCCGGCTGCCTACATTGAAATGTACAAATGCCGAATGTATTTCTTCACAACGACCTGAGGAGACATTAAATAAATAAATGTATACTCTGGAGACTATCTTACGCAAATCGACCTAGATCCACAAACTAAGCAATGCTTGTATTATGGGTACTAGATGACTATATACATACTTATATAGGTAAATATATATTTTAATAAATAGAAAACAACCAAGACTCAGGAACAAATGCTCGTGCTCGCTGCTCGTCACTCAAATATTTGCCCTTACCAGGATTTGAATCCTAGCCTCTAGCTTCGTAGGCGGTGTCACTCCCACTAAGTTAAACGTGTCCTCAATTAGATGACACTACCTATTATGTATCAGTCACGGACGTCCACTGCTGGACGTAGGCGTCCCCCATAGATCGCCACAAAATGCGGTTCTGAGCTGACCGCATCCACCGGCTACCATCACGAAGATAGAATAGGCTAGTTTCCTAACAGGTCAACTCAGCTTCTTTTTATGAAGTGTCAAAACGCTACGATAGTATGGAGCTTCATAGATAATTTGAATAAATGACGTCACAGGGTGCTAAGATCAAATTGTCTCCTTATTTTAATATCTTATCTTTTAAAAATCGTTAAAAGCAAGAAAATAAGAGAATCTGGATTTATTTGGGATCAGTTTTAGAAGCTGAATAAGATAATAAGTGTAAAATATATATTTTTTACTACAGGAAACTAGCCTATTAGGTGATACTATACCAGTGGTTCCTAACCTTTATTGCCACATCACCCACAGGCCCCCTCTAGATTTGTATCGTTACCCCTCCAAAAATAGGTAATACGGACAAGTATATAAAAGTACTCAAAGAAAAACGACTTAATATGAGTATTACCCATGAGAAAACCTCATTTTACCCCTAAAGGGGTAATTGCCGCCAGGTTCGGAACCCCTGTACTATACGGTGCATGTGTACCAGTAGCGTGGCGTCCAAAGAACTCGATTCCTACCGGGTTGCCTTATATCAGGCATTTGGCACTTTATTCTACAGCTCTTAAGGGAAATGTACGCCAAATCTGCCCCGGCTTTCCCAAGGATATCTTTTACGCCACGCCACTGATGTGTACTCCGTTGCATGAAACTCAAATGTAGTCTACCTTAATAAGTCGTGGTTAGGGCATGCAATACCGGTATTTTTTGTATGGCTAATATTGGACCGTACATGCCCGTGTCGTGGTATCAATTTTCATCTACCGAATCAAAAATTTCTTCTCATGCCTGTGTTTGCTTTTAGTTTTCTTCGTAAGAAAAATACCGTCCGTTAGAAGCTTTGCTTAAAATTCAGTATTAATCAGTTATACTTGAAGTTAAAATTTAATATTGCAAAACACGTACAATGAAATAGCTCGCAGACAAAAGAATGACATTATTTTAATTGAGAGCAAACCCAGTTATAAATGAAAATAACTTTTTGGTAAAGCAAATATTTGATTCATAATGTAATTTATGTGCTCTTGTAGGTGGCGACGCTCTTTGAAGTGGTTACGTTCAATTATTGTACAAAATCTATGCCGAAACTCTAGGAGCCTTTGCAAGTCTTCAATGTTTAATGTTAGCATTAAATCCATTTTGTCACTCAGGACCAATTAATTAATCGCTATGTAGCGAACCAGTTGTGTGTTGTAACAATATATATTTATAACGTTAGTAATCTAAAGTAAAATATAGTAAAAATAAAAAGTGCAAAAAAAGTGTCCCTAAAAAGGGATGGTTCGCGCCTTTCTCTACATGCAATACCATTACTTGGCAACCTTCTACTGTACCTTGTCTTATTTGGTACAATACATACAAAAATAAGAGTTAGTATTGTTTGATTAGGGAATTATACGATTTTAACAAAAACTTATTCGATACTAATTTTACATGTATATGTATATCATACTTCTATATTTTGTTTGTACAGCCAGCGACAGAAATATCAATGCATTTCCCCATCTTATTCCGTTGCAAGAAGATGCATAAATGCATATTTTGCTAACTGTACAGCTGTAAACGAGATGAAGCTCCTGCAAAATTCAGTTTTATGGTACACATGTAGTATTAATGTTGGCTTCAGTACTTGCGGGAGTTCGCGCCGGGGCTTGCAACTTATTTACCCGTAACTTCACCCCTCAAGGCCGCAGCAGACAGGGACAAAAATGGACGACTTGTCTATTTTTTTCCCTGTCTGTTGCGTTGTATTAATCATGATAATTAAGTTTGCCATACAAATCACATCAGTGAATTGCTAGTCTTGAAGAAATTTGATGACGCCCCATCAAATTTCGTCAAGACTAGCAATTCACTGACGCATCTAGCGCTGAAAATATCTATAGGCGGCGATGATCACTTTCCATCAGGTGGGCCGTCTACCTGTTAGCTGGTCTAAGGTAAAAAAAATAGTGAGGGATACATGGAGAGAAAAAGCGTGCTAGTTTTGGGGAAGGCCTATGTTCAGCGGTGGAAGTCTCCGGATTAAGACGATGATGACAATAAAACCAATTTAGTTTATTCTACTTTTCATATAATGGACTTTGTATAACTTAACCTAGCCTAATCTATGAATTTAAATAAGTAATGTGAATAATAATGAAAAGGAATATATGTACAATAGAAATAGAAATACATATTTCGAGACGCGATACTAATTTGTTAAAATGATGGCTGAAAATCGGGGACCCTCAATTAAACGAATACATTAATTATGATAGCTAGCAATAAAAATGTCTGTGGCGGACATACACAGGTGGGACTTCATAAAGGTTTCATTATTTGGGTTTGGTCCGGAACAATAAATATTTAATCTTCGTAATACATAATTAAAAGAATGAACTTATGATGACGAATTTGTAAAAGAGAACACAAGAAAATCACAGACATACTCACAGATATATACAGGCTGTTTTTATAATCATTAAGAATATTTTGAGTACGAATTAAGCATCTTTTTTAAAAACTCAATTTTACGCAAATGGCGCAACTGTTGGTGCCTGATCATATTGCAATAGGAAATCAGGCCAATCACAGCACTGAAGTGTCACAAAAAAAATCGCATTATTTTCTTCATTGAGATCATTACTTTTTACTAGTCATTAAAAAACCCCTGTATAGCGTGTAGTTGCGCCAATGTATTAACCGAAAAGCAAGAGCAATTTGTTCAAAAGCTTAAAGTCCTTAAAGTAAACAAGCCAGTTGCAATATGGGGTTTTATGGGCTACGCTGAGCTATAAACTTTTCAATAGTTAATTTCCTAATCACAAAGCCGGTTAAATAAGGTACGCCGGTTCCAGCTGTCCACTGGAAAACGTTTTAATTAAGGGAATGGACCGCTGCACACCACTCGATAGACGATACATTTACAAATGGAAGGTCCGTGCATATTCTCGTATCTAAATTAGAAATTCAACGGAAAACCGACCTTGCTATGCAGGAATAAAACTCAAATTGGGATTAAACGAAAGAGAGATATAGCCTTGAGGACGTGAACACCTGAAATGGATTAGTTCCGAACACATTCCATTGACTCCGTTGCTATCAGTAATAGGAAGGCGGTTGCTTATCAACTAAGTGTGCTAAGCGGTTTTCTGGCCAGGGCTGCTCTCAAGAGTTATGCGAGATATGAGTAAGAGGGATAGTAAGATTTGAAACACCATTTTCAAACTTGAGAGTATGTATTCTGAAGTCCCCTATTCATTCCACAGAGGCGACTGCTGACGGATGACATGTGACTAATAATTGTTGTTATGGGTCATACAGATGTTAAATAAACGTTAGTTAACAGAACCACGAAAGTATTACTATATTTTTAATAATAAAAGTCCACTAGTACAGTAGTATTAAGAGCCTATAAGGATCCAGCAAGATAATTAGGCTTACTTCCCGGCCTCTGCAGTAATGTACTGTTATATTGTAAATTAAAAGTGGTTAGGTATATCCGTAATCTACATATTCCCGCATAAATAAACTGATTTTACCACGTTTTGTAGATATACCTAATATCAGTTGTAAACGTCAGTTTCAATACAGAAACAATATTTAATTACTGGCTTTAGAGACTAATTAGGTCTGATACAGAACGCCGAAGCGATAACACGTCATTATTACACACGCCAAATAGGAATATATACTGCTCTTCACACAGGGTGAGGTATAATATACCTTGATCTCTTGATAAGATACCAATACATGACTACATAAGTGTAGCTACCAATACAGATATAACCGCGAGTTTCAAATAAAGTTAATAAAGGTTTCAAATTTGATCTGTTTTGATTCGATTGCCTATTTTGTGTGGGGGTTGACAGGATCGCGAGGTCTATACAGCTCACAGAACCACTAGTACAGTACTTTTATCTCACGAGCGCGGGTGAGCCATGATTGTAGTTGTGACGCGTATGGACACGCGCGCTTGTGTGCGCAACTGCAGATACTGTCAGCAAATACATCATTAATGAACAAAATAATGTATTAGGTAATTATGAATTAGTAAAAAGTTATAAAGTTGTAAAATAATAATTTATTCTGTACATTGACGTTTCTTTAATGGCTTGCACAGACTGTTTTAGGAGACATGACGATGAGACGGCGCTGACTTTAAATGTCCAATTGCACGTTCATTCTGGTTTTTTTAAGCCTTCTCATATCGTTTCGTGCAGACAAAATGTAACAAGCTATATAATAAATCACAATTCAAACATAACTGATGCCGCGGAAGAAAACGATGACCCTCTTTATGGTTGTACGTAACACCGAATGACTCAAACCACATTAAGAAACTAAATATATGCCAGAATAATAAGAGTTGTAAGTGTGAGTGACGCAATGCATAGTGTTCGGGGACGCCAAGTATCCTTTTTTGCAGGCAACTCGGGAGCTGTTTGCCTGCGGGTATTGGGCCATCAATCACAGGCGGAACAAATATAAACAGGCAAAAACTCAAACGTGGCGATTGATTATGACGCGGTGTTGACTGATTCGACGCGTAAGTGAGTAAATCGTAAGGTCGTTTTTTTGGTAAACGCAATTATAAACTACGTACCTATACTTAAATAGCGCTGTTTATCGACAATACGAATCATATCGGTCCCTATGAGACCTACGTGTCTAAATCTAAAACTTTTTTGGGTCAATGAAAACAAATCTAACTTCGTTAGTATTCTTACCAGTGTAATATTTGTCAAAGCGATAACCTGGATCTCGATGATTGTGCAGTGAGTGCGATCCATACGGAAGCATTCTTACGCAGTGTTAAATGTTTGCTTGTGGTGCGTTCGTACACGGCGCGCACACATACTAGCGCGCGATGTACCTTTTGTCGGAAGAAAAATTACTGTTAATATACTGTGGAACAGCGCTACCTTCCGTGCCCAAACTACTGGCCAGGCTACAATCTGGCAGTACGATGCCGCATTGCGAAAGATTTTATAAAATTATAGTACTATAGGGTTTTTTTAACCGATGTCACAAAAAGCTGGAGGTTTTCTAGTCGGCTGTATTTTTATATGTTTGTTTTATCCCAAAACTTCGCAGTTTATGAACTGTTTTTAAAAACTGTAATTGAAAGAAATCCTTCCAAATTGCTACTACTTCTTTCAAAATCTACTTCTGTGGTTGGAATCCACGAGGGATTGAGGAAACTCGTTAAAGTCGGTTATTTTTTGTATTTAAGTATAGAAACGTTAATTACAACATGTCTTCACACCGCCGTGTTGTTGTCCTTGAGTATCAGTAGTAAAAGTGTTTACCTGTCGTGCGCGCGGAACGATAGGCGCAGGGTGTCCGCGTGCGAGGGCTGCGCGGGTGCCGCGCGCCGCCGCCGCACGCGCTCGTACGCCGCCGGCTGCCAGTGCCGCACGAAGGGCGTCAGCGTCACCCCTGCAACAACATAATCATCGCTTTACTAACTGAATCTCACCTTTTTCATGTCAAGACCTTTGTATGTGAATATTTTGAACCCCTTCTGTTTCTAACCTGAATTTTATTACGTTACAAATACCCACATTATTTTGTATTTTTTTTTCCTTTTTTAGTTGAGGCTTCAGGACCCTCGCGATCCCCTTCTAGAGGCGATGTGACCCCTCAAGGGGTTGAAGAAAAACAATAAACATACCGGATATAATAGTGGGCTCAAGCAACAACCACCAAGTTGTTCCCCTAACAAACCACCAACACAACAACAACTACAACCTGCAAAAATTTGCGAAAGGATGATTTTTTGTTAGTGTATATTTGCAAGTGTGTGTATATCACCAGAGTTCGATAAATAATCTTTATGCCACAACTGGCCGTAAAGTGGCTTTTTCCGTACGCGTAGCCGCGTAGAAAAAGCCGCCTTCTGGCCAAGTGTAGACATAAAATTATGTACTCAACACGGGAGGTAATAAAGAAAGCCCTCGATCGCATATTTACGTCCTTCGCTTGCAGCTCGGGTCACAAACATCTGCGATCTCGGCCTTTCCTTGTTTTACCACCCTAGTTGTGTAATGAACTATAAAAATCTATAATTCAATCACCAATAAATAACTCACTCGCTCAAAGCGAATTCATTTATACAACGCGTTCCATAAGTAGGTATGTAAACTAACCATTCCTATAGCTGAGTTGAAACGAATCGAGATCAAAAAGAATTCAGTTTTTACCCGTAAAATAATTCAGCAAACTATACACCGTGGGGCCGTACAACCCGACCAAATTTAACCACGTATTCCTGATGATATTCCAAGTAAATAACGTTATATCAACATAGGTCGAATTTCGTCATTTTACATTAATAGTCTTATGGAACAAAACAAATCAATAAATTCAGTCCCTCGTTATAAACTAAACATGTCCTTTACTGGAGGAAAAGTTATTAAAAAGGAAAAAAAAGCTAAAATGGAAACGAAAGGTCAATATTTTGGCTTTGTAATCGCTTAACATCTAATACTGCGAAGGTTAATTGCAGTTTAGTTAAAGGATTTTAAAAAATCAGTAAAAGTATCTTAGTCACATTTATTAGGGCTTGTTACACACTTGGGAGTTTTTATTTTAAAAATTATGAATATCTCGGAAAGTAAGCGTTAATCGACTATACGTCACATAACTTTTTTTACTTCTAATAGTTGTTAGAATCTATGGTTAAAGTTGGTCGGGTTATACGGGCCCACGGTGTATAGAAAAGAAAAACACAGGCTGCGCCGCGGACATAAAATGGCTGAACCATCAAAAGTTAAATATGAAAACTGACTCGAACGACTCTGATTGCTCTGAGAATAGAGTCGCGATTCATTTTTAAACCGTTAATGTTTGTCGGTTTTGATACGTGCGTTGCTGACCGTATTAAAAATTTCCAATATTTTCGTAAGGTCTCTCAACATCCAAATTTGAACTTTAAGAGCAGCAGGTAGAGTTGGTTTTGCAACTGTTGGTTTAATGAGAAACAAAAACCTGGTGAAAAAACCTCGATTTTTGGCGGTGATTGAGCGAGACTTTAATCGCAAATAATTGAATCAACGTGACGAGTCCGGAACATGGGACAAGTAAAATATTTAGGTACAGCAGCCATGTTTGCCGGCCGAGTTTATTCGGTTACTCTGCAGTAGTTTGATTAATCGGATACGTGTGTGTTTCACTTGTAGTGTTTATTTTACGGTACCTACGTCAAGGGTTATGTGTTTAACTTGAATTAAGTCCACAGCAGTTAGGTCATGTCTATTACAGGAATAACATGCTAATATTATAAATGCGCAAGTTAGTGAAGATGTTTAGAGAATTAAATGTTTGTTAGGTACTAAATTACGCGATAACATTTGATTGAATTAAGATGAAATTTGTCATAAAAGTAGGCTAGCATATAATAGCATTGAAACATTAAGAATTAAGGACGACACTATAGCTTATTGGGAGTGTCCGAGTTGACCTCCTGGTAACAGCAATTATTTGTGTGAGGCAGCAAATGTGAGGAATATACTCGTAGGAGACATAATTATTCTCAACTTCACCAACGTTATTCCCGTTAATGTCCCAAGGAAACTGTTTACCGGGATATAAAGTATCTTATGTTTCAATCCAGGATTTGGTCTATTTGCATGCCAAATTTCATCTCATTCCATTAAGTTGTTACCCGGTTATTTAGTAACAAACAAACCAGATATCCAAACATCTAAACATGCAAATATCTGAACATCTAAACATCTTCACAAACTTTCGCATTATAATATTAGTGGGATTTGTATAGGGAATTTGCCGAGAGTTGACGACCGGGTACGGCGGCGCAAATTAGGGAAGGTCAAATGATCAGCAGTCGACGACTGCGGACTGATGAGGATGATAGAGAATGTTGGGGTATATTCTCGAGGTGGGAATATTCTCAGAAACGCTACATCTGTAGTTCGATAGGTTGACGTTTTCAACGTCAGGCTGTTACCAGAGATAATGGAACGGTTTGGTTGGTTGGCTGGCACTACTGGTACTGGTGACGCTGTCTATCCCTAATGGACGCGTTCACTTTAAGTGGGCGAACCGATTAAACCAGAAAATAATATCTCACACTCTGAAGCGGTCGAATGATAAACTCGCCGTGACGTCGCCCCTGTCTGGTTCCACCGGAAGACCAACTCTAGGCTGGCACTGGGCCTAGAGTTGGCATTATGCTGAGGTGGAACCTTTTTGTGGCAGCGAAGTATTTTTTTTCTCTACTTTGTAAGTTTTTGCTGTCATAAATAAATGTATTTTCTTTCTTTCGATATCAATAATACTTACAGGCAATCAAGCAACTTTATCATCGTATTAAAAACAACTTTAGTAGCTACTATTTTCACTAGTTAGTAAGTTTTCTGCTTTACGTTATGGTATCTATTCATTGGACAGCGATCACCGCTTAGTTTTTCCAATACTTTCTCCAAAGAAAACTGTAAAAGCTGGAAGTCGGACTTATAAAGCAATACCGACTAATTGGCCAACATACTTATTTATAACCCGATATAGCAGCGCAGCGCAAGAAGCCGTGTAATTTTAAAGTTAGCTATATTGTTTTAAGTCGTGACCTGAAGTCCCTTAGCGCTGCTTAGACTAGACGTGTCGTCTATATTTATTTACTTATATGTATATTTGCAAATTCTGCAAATAATATTTACATAAACGACGTGAGGAATCTAAAAAAAAATTTTTGACGACAAATTTTTTTTAGATTCCTCACGTCGCACAGTGGCCGAAACGGCCATTTCCATCTCAAAAATCTGTAACTTTTTTGTTTATTGAGATTTATAACTGAAATTTGGTATACGTAATCCTGAATAGATACGCAATCATATAATCAAAACGCGTTTAATATATAACTTATATTTATTGAGTAATATCGGGTTGAAAATAAAATTTGATGGTTTATCATACAAAATTTTATTCTAATATTTCGTTATTTAATTTTTTCTTCATATAACTAAGTATTAAATAATAAGTATTAACTATTAATGATAATAAAGTTTTAAGTAGGTTTTAGGATAGGTATATTTGAAGGCATTGTTATCAAAATAGTGGTAAAATCAGATACTCCAAAATTACTCATGGGAAAACATCTTATCAAATATGAAAAAAACAACGTCTGATTACACTAATATATCGAACATAACAATACACATATAGAAATAGTTCCATGAATAGGTATATGTAAAAATAATGGTTAGTTTAGGAAATACAGGGTGAATTTTAAATCGTGAATCGTAACCACGTTTACCGGTAAAGCTACTTAAGACCAATACAGAACACTAGTGTTAATTACAATCAAAGACCCGCTTAATTAATTATGAACAAAACGGTGGAGGCGCTTATACCATTAATCGTAATAAAACTGAATTATTTTATGAGTAAATACGATTTAAACAGGTGCTTTGCATAAGTTGACAATGTCGACGATGTTGACATTATTGACAATACGTGCCAAAATTCTATCCGCCAACTTCAATATTAGGAGGTTGGATATCTAATGTTGAAATTTTCATGACAAATACGAAACATGAATGTAGGGTGACCACGAGATTTTAAAAATTAGGATAAATCAAATTAAAAGTGGACAAAATAAAAACGTACTTAATTTAGGTTTAAAAGCATTGTAAGTTATTTTTAACTATGTATAGACTACAAAAAAATTATAACGATTCACGATTTAAAATTCACCCTGTATACTTTTTCCCTCGGCTGTCATTTTTGTTTGTAGCTCGAAATGGCGCAATAATGACGCAGGTTTTTTTTGTTTCCTTGGATTATTGAATAGTTAAGGATTCCAAAAATGATAATAACTCGACATCGGCAGCTTTCGGCAACAAAGAAACCTCCATTTGAAATTAAACTATATAGATTTTTTTCATAGGAACACTTGAAAATTAATAAAAAAATACTCATATTTTTTTTCTGTAAAACTATACTGTTGTAGCAAACCAGAGATCCTACTCAATCTAAAACTGTATAATACTTATATATTTCCTTAGAAAACTTAGAAAATATCAGAAGGTAAACTTTACGAAGCAATAGTCCGGTAACTATGAAATTATCGACGTTCAATGTTTCAGTGCAATTTATGGTCAGTAAAACTTAATAATATTATTTTCCGCTATAATATGAGGTAGGCCTGTTATTATAGAATGTAGAACTATCAAAATTATATCAAAACCACGACTTTCGTCCAAACCATTTAAAAAATGGAAATGGCCGTTTCGGGCCACTGTGCGTCGTGGGCTATTAGAATATACCCCCATGTATGTTAGCCGATTTTTCGTAGTTTTCGAGTTATGAATTTTTAAACTTTTCTTTGCTAAGAAATACTGAAGCAATTTACTTATTAAAAAAAAACCAGTCAAGTGCGAGTCGGACTTGCGCGCCGAGGATTCCGTACAAACTCATAAGTAGATACATGAATAGTTCAAGAAAAACTGTATGGCGATTAGTTTAGTACGAGCAAATAAGTATGTGTTACGATTTTTGCAAATTTCTCAAAAACGGTACAAGTTAGGAAAACCGTTATATTTTTCCTATAATACTTAGGATGACATTAATAATTGGTAATTATTTAAGTTTTTCCTGTTCAGTAATTTCGAAGATAATAGGGGGGAATGGTACTTTTTTTTGACGTTTTTCGTCATATATCAAAAACTACTAATTTAAGAAAAAAAAATAGAAACGGCGTTTTAATTTACAAATCAAGCCCTTTTATTTGATACCCCACTCAATATAATAGCCCTACTTTCAAAGTCCCATTACCGACCCCTGTAAAAAAAAGTAAAACAGTTACAAGATTTTTTTACATCCTGGCTTGGGTTAGCTACTTTTATTTACTATTCCAAATTTCAAATCGATAGCAGCAGTACTTTCTGAGGTATCTGGCTGTGACAGACGGACAGACAGAGTCGCACCATAAGGGTTCCTTGTTTATCATTTTGGTACGGAACCCTAAAAAACTGTTAAACTTTTTTGAATGTTTCGTTTTGTAACATAATCCTGGAAAGTTTCCAAATTAGTGATTCATAAAAAAAATCCTAAAAACAGGATTTTTTATTACAGAATTTCTTAGCAAAGAAAAATTTACAAATTCATAACTCGAAAACTACAAATATCGGCTAACATACATGGGGTATATTCTGATAGCCCACGACGAAGGGATTTAAAAAAAAATGACGTCAAGGTTTGGACCACCCTGTATACATTTACACAAATAAATATGTGATTTGTAGGTTGATTTAAAAAAAATACCGTAGTTAAAAAGTTAACGATATAAATTGTATGGTTACGTTAAGTTACACAAAGGATTAAGGACAAGGTTAACATTTTGTTAAATTAACCCCTAACTACGGATATATTTTTTCGAAAACGACCCTTGTATGTGTTTTTATCTTAGTCAGTAGGTACTTATTTTTAATAAAGTGTCTTATGTATGAATATGACACGGCGATGGAACTTAAGTCCTATCTTAACTGTACCGCCTACAAGCTAATTTCTTCGCCCTAAGTTAACTGGCAGAGAAAGACTTGACTTTAAGTACCTACGCCCTTTGTGTTTAATAAATAACTTAAACTTTCTTTGCTCTGGTTTATTCATAGTTTTCCCTAAGTTTAGAGAAACGTCTGTAAGTGTCGGGATAAATGATTAATTTATAAGCGGCTGCGGCCGCATTTACATGGAACGATCGTTAAAGCGCAGCGTCCATTTTTAATTAAAAACTCCCAAGCGCCGAATTTCAGGTAAGTAAGATTGATGGGTATTTGAACAATGTAGATCGGTATCCCAATGCAGATTATTACCGCAACAGATGAAGGTAACCGCTTTTATTTTTTGTAAACCGCAAAACGTGTATTTTAAAATTTTACATGAAATGTTGAGGATTAACGTTGTCCCTGCGGGCGATTTGCTTAAAAGGTATGAAATATTAAACTGTGTTTAAGGTGACACGGGTAGGTCATAATAAGAACTTAAGAACGCTTTTAAATTTTCTTTCTTTAATACAAACACAATTTCAATTGCAAAGTAGTTCAATAAATGCCTTCAATAAATACCGACGAGTGGCTCAAATTTAATATTTTTAATTCTTGTGCCCGTTATGGGTATGTGAAAGTTGGCAGATAACCAACCTTCAGGGAACTGCAGGATCACGAAAACAGGTTATATTTTAATCGACTGAGGTTTCCCGAGTTGAGTCAAAGACTAACTTTAATCGCTATTCGAGCTTCAGCCGAACTCATGTCAGGTTTTCGTGTGCAAGCACGCTAGCGGTTATCCCTGTAGTTAAAGCCTTCGTCTTTGTTACACTTAGGGAAGTATGTATGTGGTAGAATGCGGCGAAAGTTTGACGTATTAGGCTAAACGTGGAAAGCGCAACGTACGCGCGTTCTCATTGTTATTATACCTACGTCCTACATGTGCGCTAAATATGTCACGGCCATATTGTGTTATAGTGGGGTTAATGCTAGCAGTGTTGGCTGTCTTCCCTTGTTGCGCGACAGAGCGTGACCTGTCACTGTCACACTATACTGAGTGGCAAGAGATAGGTACTGTACGTCTAGCATAACTGGCCGCGACTTCGGTTCTCGCGCGACAGAGCATCACCTGTCACTGTCACACTATACTGAGTGGAAAGAGATAGCTAGCATTTGTCACGCGACAAAGAATCGCGTGTCACAGTTGTGCTAGTCTCGGTACTAGGTACTGGTCTCGGTATCGTAAACTCGTACCGATCATACCGATTCCAGTTTCCGACCAACTTCTACATCGTTACTTAGCCGCTGAATTACGAGACCCGCCGCCCGCAACGGAAATATGAGCCGAAGTTGCACCTAATTGGCAAATCGTGGCCATACATTACCTCCCACGAGACCATGCGCCCAGCACAGTCTAAAGGCTATACAGTTGATTCTAAATAACACGTTTAGGGTATAAGCATAACACTACTTTTTTCGGCAGTCGTGTAAAAACAATAATCGCCTTCAAGCATTGAATCTATGGAATGACACAAGCAAATTCCTCCGCGATTTTGCCGCGCGGCTACTATAGCTTGGCAACTTCGTTGTGACACTCACATGTGTGCTTTTTGTTATGTGCAGCCGTAACTACATACACAAGTTACCGCCAACACAAACGGCGACTGTCGGAGGCAGCCTCCGCAGGCAGCCGTTCGTGTTGGCGGTAATTTTGCCCCTTCGGAGGGGCTTAGCCAGCGATCAGAAAGAGCAGGCGTTATGCGATAGAGAGAGACGGTCAGATCCGGTGCGTTCCGTCCGGTGGTCAGACCCGAACGTCAGTTTTGTTAGAAAGAGAAACTTTTATACGTAGTTCTACTTCAGTGCCTAGGTATACCGACTCTGTCGGCCGACTGTATGTGCTTAGACTGTGCCTGAAGTCTGGAATCAGTCTGAATTGCGGGCTGGATTTATAGCCGCTGAGTCCTAACACACACGTCACTTCGCCGGGATTTGCTCAAGCCCCAAATCAGTGTTAGTGCAAATATCCGTTTTAGATAGTCTGACGCCATCGATTACAGAGTCTCCTTTCCAGGAGGCTTATAGCGCCATCTGCTCTGCAGCGAGGCTAAGTACTTCTTACGTTACACGTAAACAAGAATTTTTATTTAAGCAGAATTTGCTAGTGAAATCTAAAATGACGAAACTGAAGCGAAAATTTATTCATGAAAGAATTTGGAGGAAGCCTATGTTCGAGAGCGAACGACATACAGGGTGTGGTGCCGATGACTAAGGAATACTAGGTTTAGATATCTTGAAACCAATATAACTCGAATGGACTGATGGTTGATTTGCAAGTCAATTTTCGGTGTTGAGATCAATATCAATCGGAATATTGGAAGTCTATGGCGAATTGCAAGTCTATCGAGATCTTTATATGGTATTATAGAACACCACGTAAACTGCAAATACATGTAAGGAATGGTGAGTACGATCAGGAGTACTAAAGCTTCGTTATAATATCAGCACCTTCAGTAAATAAGGGATTAAGTCACGTATAAACTAAGTAAAAAACTCCTTGACATAATAATCTATCTCGTTGACCGTAGGCTGAATTTTTTTTTAAAAAAAATTTAAAATTTTAAAATTTAAACTGTTTATTTTAAAGAAATAGGTACAATTTTTTTTTCATGCACAACTTAGAGTAAATCTTTATATATTTAAGATTTAGTTACTAAGCGTATGTTTTTAAATCTATTTATTATACATTAGATTGTTCTTAATTATATTTTTACTTTTCATTGGGTTATTTAGTACATTGTGTATGACCTGTTTGGGAAATCCATTCAGTGTATTAGGTAAGGGACACTGTTTTGCCTGTCCCTTACCGTAATTCAGCCTACGGTCGACGATCTTGTTCAGATTGCGCCGGTTTATGGATATATATATTTTTTTCATACATTGCATTTCAGTATTTGTGTATAGAGTAGCGATCGATCCTACTTTGTATTATACATATGTATGTATAAATATAAACGGAAATTAAATTATTACATTATCTAGATAATACTATATCCGTGCCTGCCTGTGAATATGATTCTCATTTCCTGCGCGATTGGCCATTAATTGAAACCATTGATATGTAAATCCATGTATTTCATTATTATTAGTTTGCATTGCTAATTTGAGTAAACTAATTTCACTATAATTGAGTGAATAAGCTGAATGGCGTTAGGTCAATGCCTTACTTTACCACAGTTAATGCATTTCAATCAATGATATGAAATAATTTGTGACGTTCCGCGGATAAAGATACCGTATGGACGCTGTCGCTTGCGTCGTATACGATCCCGTTACTGAAGGAAGTATATAGGACATCAAAGGAGCGACAACCTCCATTTGTATGGGAACTGCATCACAACTGCACGCCGACTGCGCAGTTGTGATGCAGTTCCCATACAAATCATAGGGAGTTGCAGTTGGGTTGCAGTCCGTCTGTATCGGCCCTAACAAATTGAAGAAATCAATTCATAAGGGAGTTAAACCAAAAATAAAATATTACAATTCTATGTCCGGGTTTACAAGTCAAGGATCAAGAGACGTTGTTGCCTTGATTATTCGCCATACTACCGCGACAGTCGGCTTCTAATTACACCATTCCAGAAAGTCACGAGCAAACGTCAAAGTTATGCAAATTAGACAGTAGAGATTTTTCGTTTCATTTTAAAACAGCGCCCATCCTTTTCCGAAAGCAAAATCTACATAACAAGATGAGCTGGGGCGACTGCCGGCCAATTGAAAAAGGTTTTAAGACGGTTTGTAGCTCCTAGTTTCAGAGATCTGTTTTCGTTTGAGGGGTGGAAGGAGTAGAGTACATTACGGCGCACTCGTGTGTGTGGAGCGAGCGTATAATTTTGCGCGCCATTTGCGAATGGACGTGCGCGGCGTCAGCCCGCCTCGACGTGACCTCCGCTTGGCTTCTTCGCTCCTGGTACCTATACTAATACTACATTATTTTGTCTAAGGTTTCTTATTAGAGATGGGCCGAACATTTGTTTTACCGAATACGAATATTTGACTGAATAATCGGTATTTTTCTTACCAAACCGTAGTTAAGTTTAACGCCATATTTTTGGCGTTAAGTCCGCGCATGATGACGGGCCATTTGTACACATACATAATATACGAGCTGGAATAAACAGGGTCCAAAAGAATGTGATATATAGAATCGGAAAATTAATGAACTTCGGCCGAATACGAATATCCGGTGAAACTGCCAAATATATACCGAATATTTGGCCTATCTCTATTTATTTAGTCACTACGAATTTCCCGCTGTAACAGATCTAGACTCAAATTCAGCATAGCTAGTTAGTTATACTAGTTAGAACACTAATTCCTGTCGAAGGATTCAGAGAAATGTAACACCTAACCTGGGCGATATTCCTATCGTTTTAGGTGACCTAATGACGTAACAATGAAACGAATTCTTATCTAATGTTAGGCCGTAGAGTTTTAGGAGCGGATATAATCATGTATTAATGTAAATTCTGCAGACAAGAACTCTCCGCCCCGAGAAGTTTATTACTTTAATACAAGTATCTATTCCATTTAAAATCGCTTTAATCACCGTAACATTCATTGCAATGCGTGTTTTACATTTCATGTATTACTATCATATGAGGTTTACTAATAGATAACACTAAAACTCTTGTGTTAATCTTTTCAACGTTACGTCGAACATAAAAGTTGCATATTATATCAGATGCCATGAAATAAAACTATGCTGATGTACATATGTAATGTAGGTCTATATCGCTCTTCGTTCTGTGACGGATTTATCCGTCGTTGGTGGCGAAAAGGTAACCCTGTAGGTACTTTTCCATGTTTAAAGACCTCAAATACCGTTATTCTTTTAAAAACGGTATAACGCAAAATTCGCTTTGGCAAAATATACTCGTATATATAAACAAAAGACACGCGAGAGTAAATGATCACAATGACCTCATGTGCCCCGCTAAGACAGGGTCACAGCTGCTCCTAATAAATGGCGTTGCTTCATAAACGCACACCTTCAGTAGAACAACGTCCCACCGTACTTCGAACACCGAAAGCAGATACAACCTTCTTTCAGTACGGGTGTGAACGGGTAACTGGAAAAACTTGAAGTACGAGCTGGATTAAATTATGCACGGTATTTTATGGCGAAAATACGGTTTTATAAACGCTAGGTGTGGATAAACTTACATTTCATTAAGTTGTTAATTTTTTATTTAACGTATTAAAATGTTTTCTACAGACTTAGAATAATTCCTATATTTTCTCTTCATATAAACGGTCCATTGCTGGGCATGCAGAAGTTAGTTCGTAAAAAAAAATATTTATATTTAGGTGAGTTTTAATTACTTTATAATCGTCTTCATTTTCATATAATTTTAACCGAAAATTAACATACCAAATCAAGTGTTTCATTTTGTCTAATTTGCTACGAAACATCAGCAAGCTTATGATGCTTGCTGTTTTGTGGATTAATAAATGAATAATAAAAATCTGTCACTCTCACACTGACATACTTGTCAGAACGGAACGGATGCTTTATCATTTATTTATTTATCGATCATAATAAGCCTGTAGGACGAACTATTCCTACACTGGCTAGGATGGTTTCTTTTTCATCTCCCTATATTGCCCCAATTAAAAAAAAAAACCCGTATAATTTAGTACCCAGCGGCACTACCGAGCGCGCTCCTTATTTCACCGCAGATGCCTGTAATCTTTTCTTTAATGGCTGCTCTTGGATTCTGGTCGCCGGCGCGGCAATGCAGGTGCCGTTTGGAGCAATCGCGGCTCGTTCCACCACTCTAGGGGGTTCTTTCCATGCAAATTCGCCTGTCGAAGCAATATCGCCGCCCGCTTGTGGTCTAGAATCGTAAAACAGACGCTCGCACTAATACCTTCCGTGTTTAGGTATCTGTTGTTTCAGACGGTCCGGTACGAGACATTTTACCGGATCTACAAATTATAATCAGTTTTTCAATTTTTTTCACATACTTTTATAATTTACACGCGCATAGCGTCTAATCTCCATGATACCAAACTTCAAGCAAATACTGAACACGTTAATTTCAGCGTCGGCATTGAAAACTAAAATGTATACTTGCCTGTCCAATATATTCTCGCATCAAAGCTTCTTCTAAATAGGTATCACATATGCATTTAATTATGTAAGCGAAATAGGTATAATAAGGCAACCGATGAAGCCAAACATTCACGCAGAGATTACAGTATCGGGAGATACAATTATCACGTCACGTCTCAGATTAGCACAATAAAATTTCCCTTCAAAAGAAACCATTCAATGGAAAGTAGAAAAAGAAAGCGAAACACAATGGCGTTAACGAATATTAATAACTGGACGCAGCGACCATTGAATAGGGAATGACTGATTGTCCCACGAACAAGTTTAAAATTACAATATATCCATTTAACTTTGTAAAATAAACAAGTTAGAGTTCCGACGAGGGGAGAATTGGATAAAGTGGGATGGTAAGCGCGGAGAAAACTCATTTTTCCAACGCAAAGGTTCTTAGCGCAGAAACCAATAACAGGGATTCGATGAAATACGCGGGATTCCTAGCGCAGACACACCGGTTCACTAGAAATGTACTGAAGATGCTTACCGGTAAGGAAATCGTATTGAAGCACGCTGACAAAAGAAATTCTCTCTAAAAATATTTTAATATTGTAAACAGATCTCCTCGTCTCGCGTCGCAATATTTACGCAGGGATAACAAAGTAAGACATTCCCTACGTTTTTTCCGTCGTTTGATTTTGCGTCTATTTGTTAATGACATTGTTTATTCCATTTATTTACAGGGGACTTATTGCTGATGTGCCGAATTATAACGCGAAATGTTTTATAATGATATTTTGTTAAATCATATACCTGAATATACACTACGTCTCCACAAAAGACTACCTATGTTTAGCAGTAGAAGTTTTCAGGTTGAAATGATGGTGAATTATATACCTAGTTGTTAAAAAAATAATCGTTTTATCTTATCTGCATGTAATGTACTTGGTGCTTACTACTTTTATTACTAGGAAGGATTCAGCGAGTTGGCTTCGTATAACAAATTGGGAGTGTGAAAAGCAGTATATTCATAGCTGATAAAACCGGATGAAAGAATCTGTAGGTATCGGTACAAAGGAGATTTCGTGGCAGCCCTTTTATAATTGCGGTCCGACGACAGGACAAAGAGATTGCGATAGTGAGGCTTCTTTTGAAATCCGACTGAACGCCGTTTTGAGGCAAATTTACCTTTATTAGACGGGCTGAATAAAATCAATAGCCTTCTTGTGGCTTAATGAAGGCTTTAAGGCTTTGCTGACGGGGTTTAACTGAAGAAGAGATTATGCTTTGTCAGCCTAACGAGTCATATTCGAGATTAGTTCCACGGACGTTACAATTTGCGGCAGAGGAAAACAGATTGATGCTGCCGTGACGTCAAAGGGTCGATGAGTTTCGTTATTTCCTTTTGAGAAATTGGAGTTGATTTGGTAATTGCGATTCGGATAAGCCGAAGAATGCGGTGTCGAGTGACACTCGTTAAAATCAGAAACAAAGTAATTAGAATTCTAAACGTAACAAACTTTTCAAATATTCAGGTTTTAGAGCGTTGTAGGATTTCGTTTTAGAATTTGTTATTCGAAATTGTGACAACTCATTGTCGAAACAAAATAATACAGATAGAGAAAAATAACCTCTTTTACTTATACATTGCACAGCTCAGTATAAACGTTTACAAAAGCGTTCTTAGAAATGTCTGATAAACTGGTGTAGAAAATACCTACATAACTTTACTAAGTGGATAAAGTATTTTTATAAAGAATACTGCAAACCGATATTTTGTAAAGGAAATTGCTATCTTGTCGTGGCAGACGGTACTTAAAAGGATCAAAGAATAATACGAACGAGTCGCTAGAGACTGTAGCTACGGCAAATTATTTCTTTGATAGTTTAAGCCAGGCATCCATGGATTTACTTTACTTATATTATGGCGCGTCCAGATTGGTGCAATGCAACATGTAATGCAACGTTTTGCCCTTCATGTTCGCGGCAAGCATAGACGTACTCCGCGCACGAACCGCGCATCTCGCGCGCGCACCTGTTTCCACCAGTATGCCGCGTCATATATCCGTCCAAGCTTGTGCGCCGCGCACACAGCGCGCACGACTTGTAATGCTCGTAGCGTAGCATGCGAGTCGAGTGCGCGGAAGGCGTCCAGGCTATGGAAATTTGTTGATTTGTTCCTGACTCGTCATATTCCTAATTGGTCATATTCCTAATTGGTCATATTCCTAATTGGTCATATTCCTAATTGGTCATATTCCTTATTCGACACTTTCCTAACTCTTCATATTCCTTATTCGACACTTTCCTAACTCTTCATATTCCGGATTTGGCATATACCTAACTCGTCATATCACGTACATTTGCCTACACAAAAGTACAGAAATCCGTTGTACAAAGTATATTTACTTAGTACAATCTGTCCCCATACTTATTAATAAGCATCGCGATTTCATTTGACTGTACAATGATGAGTTAAGAATATGACGAATCAGGAATATGACGAGTTACATTATTACATGATACATACATTGCACCAATGTGAACGGCAAATTCTTTCATTGCATGTTGCATTACATGTTGTGTTGGGATCTATATCGGGATCCCTAAATTTTTTTAACCTATTTTTGCATTCCCTAATACTGTTTGTCATAATGATCATTTGTCCTAACACTCACATGCCCTAATATTTGATCCCCTCACATCGGGATCCCTAAATTTTTATAAACTATTTTTGCATTCCCTAATACTGTTTGGCATAATGACCATTTGTCCTAACACTCACATGCCCTAACCCTTCGAGTGGCGGTCGACCGGCTACCGGCAGATTGTCATTTACCGTCAAGTGGCGCGGCCATTTTCCGCGAATTTCCCTCAAGTGGCAGGGGCCTCCATGGGTGGTCACCGCGAATTCGATTAATGTTAGAAAAATTACCATTATTCAATAAAACATTATGAAAGGCTATATTATTATCTTGTATCGCTGGATTAAGCATAAAATTGCCTAACTATTTATATAATAATGAAAGCCGTACTTTATATGTGAAATTTGCTAGTTGTGATCAAATCTCGGAAAGTTACATTTTTTCCTTCTTTTTCTATATCAATAATTGTAAGTATGAATTAAACAATTAAATGTAGAAAATACCATTTATTTACAAAAAAATACATTAACTATCCCTCTACATAGAATATTTTTATATTTTTAGACTACGAGGTTTTCAAAACTGAGTCTAAAATCGGACACACGCACGGTCGAAGAAAATTGGGTTTGCAAATTTGAATTTTTTAAAGAAATGTATTAGGTAGTGCTGTCGCGCCTGTTATTTTATGATATCCTTATCTATTCACGAATGAATCTTGCAAGAAAGAGCAAGACAGGTGTAGATTTAGCAGCTCATTTTATAGGTAAATAAGCAATATGACAGCTGCCACTCGAAGGGCTAATATTTGATCCCCTCACATCATTTCTGCCAGCAGGTCGTTTTTGTTGGGGGACGCAGTTTCAAACCTAACCTAAATCTAACTCAACCTAACCTACTTTTTCTGTCTGCTTTTTTCCATGCGGGGGGCTTCGCCCCCTCGTGGGGGGCTTCGCCCCCCGTCCCCCCTTTTTGAGCCTTTTCGTAGCTAAGAACTCGTGCATAACTCTAGTTGCTTAGGACAAACGATGTTAGGGATCGCGAGGAATATGCAAAATAACATTAGGAATATTAATAGTTATGGCAAAAAAGCTTCGGACAACAGAGTATTATGGCAAAAATAACATTATGGAAAGACCTTATTATGACAACTGATCGTTAGGCCAAATACCCATTAGGACAAAACAGTTAGGGCATTTAGGGGATTTTAGGACAAACGATGTTAGGGATCTCGAGGGACACCCGTTGTGTTGCACTAGTCTGGACGCGGCATTAGCGTAGGGTCACCTGTTCATCAGTTAACCACCCTTTTTTCTAACGACAATATTTCGGAATTATTCGATTGAAATTTATTGTTGCCTGTACTAGTCGATACATAAATTATTTAGCTACAAATTTGCATTAAAGAAATTTTAATTTTCCATTCAGTTTTTCTATAAAACTGGTTTTAAAAAAAATGGAATTTGGCTAACTGTGTCCATACTATAGGACAGTATTAACCAGGGGAGGGTGCCAGAGTTAACCAGGTTGTACACATTTAATCACCTACTAATAATATATTTATAATATTTCCAAATAAAACTCCACATATTAATAAATCGGTTTGTATTCATCAAAAGAATATGTATTATTATTAAAGTAACAGAAATAATTTTTTTCTTACATATGAACATTAAAAATCAACATTTTACATTATCACAAATAGCTACCTTGTATTTAAAAGTAATGAGAACTTATATTTTTGATTTTTTTTATATATCAAATATTATCTTATGTTCTAAATAATACAACTACAGGAAGGCATTTTTATTATAATTTAAGAGCTAGGTAACGAGATCTGACTTTATACATATTATTTAAATATAGGAACTTGTACCTACTAAACATATAATTGCCGCCCTCTAGCCTACTAATGTCTGTTAACAATCAGTCTTAATTAAGTCTTTAAACTGTAAGTTTAACTATTATCAATTAGTAAGTTTTCAGTTAGACACCTGAAAGGTAAAAACAAATTGTTTTAAACAATTGTATACCTATGAACAATATAATACTTTAAGAAATAGCTAAATGAGATCTGAGTTAAATTTAAATTGCGAAAAAATGATTCTATGTTGTGTCTGTTAAATGCTGTCGCCCTTGCCAAACTGCAGGCCTCTGGTTTCCGCAAAGAAATTTCAGGGTGTCTTTTCCTGAATGACCGAAGCCATTCCATTCCAGCCATTTCTGCATCAATCCATGGTTGAGAATTTTTTTTATTATTTATTTTGGCCATTTGGTAAGCAACACGACGGCAATCTTTCACGGTAAGGCCGTAAAATAATTGAGCACAATATTCAATATATTTTACTAGGGATTCTTCTTCCTCTAATGTAAATATTCGGTTTACTTCATAGTTAGGAGTTAAACGAATGGATTTACCTGGATTTTCGTTTAATTTTTTAACGTATAGCCGAACTGTTGGATAGCGCAGATTGCATTCTTTGCTAGCACTTCTGATGCTCATCCCTGCATGAACCAGCTCCAGGGCTTTTCTCATGTCGTCTTCACTATGTGCGCCTCTTTTTCGAGGCGTTGCCTTGACACGCCCCATCTAAAATATTAATAAAATTTTGTAATGTATTTGGAAAGTAGTAAAAAAAGCAATCAGTACACATTTAACCGCACTTGTCATACAGTTAGCCATGGCTAAATGTTAGACAACACGTTTTGGTTAAATGTTCGACACCCCCCTCCCGACACGGTTTGATTGACCTTGGCTTTAAATTATTTGCAGTAGATACAAAATACCAACACCAAAAGAAGCATGATAAATGCATTCATGTAACTCATATATTAAGATTAGTCTAATACTTAACTAAAAAGCGTGAAGTGAAAAAGTACTTACGTTTTTTTTGACAATTTTTACACCAATTTTCGAAATTTATCTCTAACTCGTCCGTCATTGACGCGTGCTCGCTGCCGACTGGGGAGCGGGGCGGGCCGGCGCTAAGGCATCTATTGCGCTCGGTTGCCCCAAGTGGCAACGTCGCGTTCGGTAAATATTCGTAAGGCTAATTGTGTACTAGTGGCTAACTGATCATATATTTTGATATTAGCATTTACCCGCGGCTTCGTCGGGTATTCTCGTTATTAGCCCAAGGGAATTCTTTAACGGGGTATACACGGGGGGGGGGGGGGGGGGGTTATGTTTCAGTCCAGGTTTTGGTCTACTAGTATGCTAAATTTCATGTCAATCCATTCAATTGTGACCGTGTTATTTATAAGTAGTAACAAACATACAAACTTTCACATATATGATATTACTAGTACTTCGGTCTGCGTTGTTGCCGTAATTATCCCAAGGGAACTCTTTGCCGAGATTCTATGTTTCAATCCTGGATTTGGCCTTTTTGCATACCAAATTTCAGCTCAACGCATTCAGTTGTTACTGCGTTATTTAGTAACAAACCTCTAAACATCCAAACATCTTCACAAACTTTCACATTTATAACATTAGTGTGAGTGAGATGTGATGTGAAATATGAAGTACAATAATAGATTTGCTCAGAAGTGAGGTTCGATCAAAGAGATCGTATGAGAGGAAAATTACGTTAATTGAACTCAGAGTTTTTAAATGCAATCGAGTAGAAATTTATTAAGCACCTTTTTTACGCTCCTACGCCCAATTTGACATAACAACGGATAACTCTTTTTGTAACATTAGAGAAAACTTTCTATTACAATATACATACCTATACTCGTAAATGTATATCAAGTATAACGAGAACAAATATTCCGGGTCATTAGATTACATTTACGTTTTATGTTAGTGATTCGGAGTACCTATACGAGTATGGATGTTATCTTAAAATTACAGTTTTTGTATTAGGTGTCGGTTAAATCATTTATAGAGGGTAAGAATAGAGGTTATTTCGGTTATAGAGGTGCGATTACTAAATAAAATAAACAATATCTATGTATACACATATGTACATGAGGTGTTTAACATCAGAATAGGTAACAGGTAGGGATCAGGTAGGGAATAGGTATCGGTTAAATTCGTAAAATTTAATTACATGTTGGAGTAATTTGTAACTGTCCCAGACTGCACTTAAACTTTGCACTGTGTGCCGTGTTGCGGAGTTGCTAGCATGTTGACACTCGCCGTGAAATGTGCCGCTCAACACGTGTTCAAAAGTTTATCATTAAACTGGCTTACCTTGGTTATCCCCGACACTGTACAAGCATGGCGCTCGTGTAATCGGTGAATCAGACTTAATTCAGTGTTGCACTACATACTTTAACAAACAATGGAATAATAAAAGGAGGATGGAGCTCTTTTCTATGTAAAAATAAAAATATTTGCTTCAATTGAACATGCAGTGTTCTGCGGGGTTGATAGCGTGTTTATACTCGCTGCCGTGAAATGTGTCAACGCAACATGTGTTGAAAAGTTTACCATTAAACTGGCTTACCCTGGTTACCCTCGACACTGTACAAACACTGCGCTCATGTGATCAGTGATGCAGAGTTCATTTAGTGTTGCACTACTTCTTATGTACTCGTACAGTACCCACACGGGAATGCGAAATATTATAAGCCTACAAGATAGGAAATAGAATAGATTCGTTAAGCAATTAAGGGTCAATTGCAGAAAAAATTTACCTTTTCCTTTTTTTGTCTGATCATGGTGTGTCTTATAACATTTTACTCAGAATCACGAGCACCTTTCATTTATCAAATAAAAACTGACACTCAGTTTCGTTACGATTTTCCCCTATATTTTAGTACTAGCTTATGCCCGCGACTTCGTCTGCGTTGTAAATTATAATTAGGCAATTACTCTTTATAAATAGTTTCTGATATTTATTCATAAGCTTGGTTGTAATTGAACAAAACCCTCAAATATTGGGCCCGAAACTGCACATTTACCGCGAAAATCAATTCTTTAGTTAGTCCATTTACGGATTATTTCAAAAAAATAAATTCACTTCATAAACCACCTGTTACTTAAACAAAAAAACAATCTACTAATTGCTATATGCTACGCATGGGGTTTCAAACATTTTACTTTAAAAATTATACGGTTCCTAAACAAACTTTCAATCCCTACCTTACCTACTCAACCCGTTTTGGAGATAAATTTTAATGAATGATGAAATCATTTCAGTCCTATTCAGTTCAATCAGTTTTCTACTTTAAAAATCGTTTGGTGCCTATCAGTGGTGAGGCGTCCAAAGAACTCGATTTCTACTGGCTTGCCTAATATCAGGCATTTCAGCACCTTATTCTACAGCTCTTAAGGGAAATGTACGCCAAATCTGCACCGGCTTGCCTAAGGATATCTTTTACGCCACGCCACTGGTGGCTATACAAAGTTTCAACCCCCATTTAACCCGTTTCGGGGATAAATTTCAAAAAACCGTGAAATTACTTTCCTGTACTCATATTGAAGGATCTATTTGCGAAGTCCCAGAGCTCCAACTTCAACTATCGTTTGGTCCCTATACAAAGTTTCAACCCCGGTTTGACCCCTTTTTAGGGGTAAATTTTGAAAAACGAAAAATCACTTTTTTTTACTCTTATTGAGGAGTCTATGTACGATGTCGCAGAGTTTCAACTTCAAAAATTGTTTGGTCCCTGTACAAAGATTCAACCCCCATTGAACCCCTTTTGGGGATGAATTTCGAAAATCCGTGTAATTACTTTCCTGTACTCATATGGAGGAGAATATGTACGATGTCTCAAAGATACAACTTCAAAAATCATTTCAACCCCCATTGAACCCCTTTTGGGGATGAATTTCGAAAAACCGTGAAATTGCTTTCCTGTACTCATATTGAGGAGACTATGTACGATGTCTCAGAGCTCCAACTTTAAAAATCGTTTGGTTTCTATACAAAGTTTCAACCCCCGTTTAACCCTTTTCGGGGATGAATTTCAAAAAACCGTGAAATCACTTTCCTGTACTTATATTGAAGGGTCTATATGCAAAGTGTCAGATCTCCAACTTCAAAAATCGTTTGGTCCCTATACAAAGTTTCAACCCCCATTTAACCCTCTTTGGGGATGAATTTCAAAAAATCCCTTCTTATCCCTTACTTACGTTATACAACCACCTTGCTGTAAAAAATTCAAGTTTGTAGCTTCTGTAGTTTCGGCTGTGCGTTGATGAGCCAGTAAGTCAGTCAGGACTTCTTCTTTTATATACAGGGTGGCCCAAACCTTGAAGTCATAATTTTTTTTTTAGATTCCTCACGTCGTGGGCTATCAGAATATACCCCATGTATGTTAGCCTATTTTTTGTAGTTTTCGAGTTATTAATTTTTTAAGGTTTTTTTTTCAATAATTCTTCGGGTGTGCACTTCAAGTCATGTAACTTTTTTTTGGTAGGTTATTTTTGCGTGTTTTTTTTTGTGATATTATCCTTATTAATTGTACTTTCTCTCATAAAATATTCAGATTCCTAACTTTTAGTTAAGTTACACAAAACAACATCAAAAGTGAAAGTTTTGTGTTCAAGTAAGTCGCAGTTAAATTTTCGCACTAGATTTAAAATTGTGCGTGGTGACTCTCGTGAAATTACCTATAAAAATAATGAAATTATTCATCTAAGTGCACGTGCAGTGTTTAGTTCAGTCCAGTCGCTGTTGGTTTGTTGCACTCTGCTCTATTGATTAGTACTGCCAGCGGACGTCAAACTCCCCTCCTGAATATCATGAATATAAAATTGCTATAACAGTGAATTTCACGAAAAAAAGCGTCTGTGGTATAGGTTAGAGTAATTACTTCTTGCACAAAGAACGGTTTACTGTTCTTGCATGTATAATGATAAAAAAATAACCGAATTCATTGAATCACTAAGATACAAATGTGGGAATTACTATAAGTCACTCTAAAAAATCTGAGCCAACTAAGAGAGATTTTCTCTTTGTTGGCGTTAACTTAAATAAAACAAACAAGATATTAAACATAACAACGAAAGCTAATTAATTAAAACAGCAAGTTCATTAGTGATTAAAACAACAATCTAGAATCTTGATAATTTTAGCAAATATATTCCTTGTCTCTATAATTATTTTCTGCTTTGTATGATTCGATCATGTTTAATTAGTTACCTTATACATCAATGTTTGTTAAATCAGAATATGGTTAATTGAACTATGATAAACAATCAATATCATCTTAGTTGGTGCATCTAACGTCTTGTTAGGCTCGTATGGAATCAAGATGTTTGATTATAACTATCACAATCTTGTTAGGAGCAACCATATTGCTCTATTTATAATATGTACTTGAGAAGTTCTCTGAATTTAACATTGATGCCAATGAGCAGAACTAGATTTAAAAAAATGGGAAGTATACCTATCAGTGGCGTGGCGTCCATAGAACTCGATTCCTATCGGCTTGCCTAATATTAGGCAGTTCAGGACTTAATTTTAGTGGTCTTAAATAAAATTGAAGCCAAAGCTGCTCCGGCTTGCCAAATAATTTCTTCAACGCCACGCCACTGATACCTATCTTAACTTTTTTTGCAGTGTCTAGAGTAAGGAATGCAATACCCGATCAAATATGAAACCCGGGTATTTCCCGACGCCAAATAAAATCAGATACCCGGATTTTCATAATATGATGTTTTTTCGCGTTTGCTTTAAGGCGGCCGACGTTAGATTTTATTTTTTATCTTTAAAAAAAGTCGATACAAGCATAATTTTTATTAATTACTAGGTTTTTAACTCGGATTCTGAATTAAAATACGTGTTACGGTTACCCGGGTATCCGGGTTTTCGGGTACCGGGGTTACATTCCCTAGTCTATAGTAGAATATTTACAGTACCGGCCAAAAATATGTCACATTTGTATTACGAATAAAAGAATACTCCTATGTAATATTTATGTGACTGGTGCGTAATGAGAGGCATTAATACACGAGTGTGGTTTCATGAAACGAGCCGAATGCGAGTTTCATAATAAGATCACACGAGTGATTTAATACCTTATTATGTACAGTCGCATACATAACTGTATGCACAGCAGTGGCGTGGCGTCCAAAGAACTCGTTTCCTACCGGCTTGCCTAATATCAGGCATTTGACCACCTTTTTCTACAGCTCTTAAGGAAAATGAACGCCAAATCTGCTCCGGCTTGCCCAAGGATATCTTTTACGCCACGCCACTGATGTACAGTCAGCTGCAGAGATAAGAATACCCCCTGCCATACTACGAATGTACGACAGGGGGGCTACTTATCTCTGCAGCTGACTGTACATGCATATCATAAGTTTTCTACAATATGTACAAATATGGCCTGCATTTTCAAGTGGTACTATTAACTTATTTGTCGGTATAAAACCCAAGTTTCAATAAAACACAAATAATAAGAAGTTAAAACTTTATGTTTAACTGTGTATAACATTTAGTTAAGTTTAGTTTTCTATATAAACTTTAGTGTAAGAATACCCCGGTAGATGGACCTCTTACATCTGCGAAATCTCCATACTACAGGCTGCATCATGGTGTTAAGATTTTTCCGGAATGAATGACCCCCGCGCGGTATTGTTTGTTAATATCTTTACTTTAATGGAACCATTAAGATACAGTGTGCTTTAATGTAAAAATTAAGATGCAACCACAGGTACGGGTTTCTTAATATAGGCCATTTGCTTATCGTTCTTGAACATATTGTAGGGAAATAATGATATGGATGAAGATAGGGATGTAACGATACACAGTTTTGCCGATACGATACCGATATATAGTAGTTAATATCGGCGATACCGATACTGATATCTTAGCTAAATAATGAAGTATGCACTTCAGATATTAGTATGTCCTTATTATAACTAATGGTAATGACTACTGGCTATATTTACCAGAGAGTCAACCTTGAAAGTGTAATGTAAAAATAAATAAATTGTCAACTAAATTCAAATTTTTTTTATTATTAAGAACCAAAGATTTAATTGACATAGTAATTTTCATTCTACAAGGTAATAGACCAATACATAAATTAAGTCAGAAATTGAAATTACTTTTTGCAGTTTTTTTTTTCATACCACAAATTCTTTTCGCGCTCTTCAAATATCGGTTGTATAATATCGGTATCGATATCGTTACATCCCTAGATGAAGATAAAAAAAATTAAAAAACAAGAAAAGACTGAGAAATAATCGCTATATTTGGGAAAGTTTTCTCATAGGTCGTCCAATGTGAAAATGTTTTAATATGAAATATAAAAAAAGCTTTGCCTTAAAAACGTGAAGGTGATATATTATTGGCCGGTACTGTACATGTTTCAAGGGTTTTTAAATCGACCGAGCGATCTAGACATTCAAGCGTTGTCATAAGAAGTCTTAGTTCAGTCAAAGTATAAAGACAACCAAGTAGTTCGTCTTTGCCGTTTAGGAGCGTGCGACACCAGAGCGTGCCTAAGGCACAGGGCTGCCGCTCGTCGGTTCTGTAAAATACCTACTTACTACGAACGTAACTTTTATTAGGTTGACCTCGATCGAACGAACAATCGTTCGAGTTCAACCTAGTAAAAGTTACTTATTTCAATATGAAAGTATCTGATCGCACACATCTGATGTTAATGTTATTAAGTATAATAGTTTAAATAAATTAGTATTGGTATGTGTACATGTAAGTAACGCAAGGATATTTCGGCTTGTTTCATAAAACCACTCGTGTTTAAGGCATTTTATGTATCAATAGAATCAACTACTATTTAATTAGTACACGTTTAAAAAATCTGTTAATTTTACTCATCTCTGTCAAAGAAAATAATTATCTACTAAATAGTTTGACGACCGCTTTAGCTTAGTTGGTAGTAACCCTGCCTACGAAGCACGAGGTCCTGGGTTCGAATCCCGGTAAGGGCATTTATTTGTGTGATGAGCACGAATATTTGTTCCTGAGTCATGGCTGTTTTCTATGTATTTAAGTATTTGTATCTATTAAATATATCGTCGTCTAGTATCCATAACACAAGCCTTATTGAGCTTACTATGGGACTAGTTCGATTTGTGTAAGATTGTCCCCGTATATTTATTTATTTATTATTTATTATTATTATCTACTCTATTTAATTGGTATAAGTAGTTTGATCACAAAACTATCAAACATTCTATAAACGACTTAAAATATAACATTTATATAGGTACTAATAAAATACACACCTTTCGGGATCCTTAGGAATGCAGAAATATGTCAATTCTGGATTTTGCGCATTATTCTTCAAACATCCGAACACACTGCAGTATATACGTCTTCTATACTTTGCTTCGTCCACAGACATTTTGAACGTTCGACCGAGGGGGGTTCAAAATCGGCCAAAATCGATGATGTAATTTATGTATGGCCCCTAGCTACATAAATAAAAATTAATCACAAAATGTATTGCTAAACGTAAAATTCGAGAACAGCTGGACCAATTTAGCTATTTTTTGGGGTTGGAAATTCAACCAGACGAAGCAATAAAAACCGGCCAAGTGCGAGCCGGATTCGCACACAAAGGGTTCCGTGCCACCGTCGAACAAAAAACACCATAAACAGATTTCTCTTATGGGGACCCCCTATTATTTTAAATTTTACTTAGTTTTTATTGTCGTTATAGCAGCAATAAAAATAAACATTCTGTGAAAATTTCAAGTCTCTACCTATTACGGTTCAAAAGTTACAGCCCTGTGACCGACGGACAGACAGACAGACAGACGGGCAACGGAGGCTTAGTAATAAGGTTGCATTAGCACCCTTTGGGTACGGAACCCTAAAAATGGAATCCGGTTCTCCTGTAAACAATAGAATTGTATACAGGAGAACAAGCTGTGACGTTCAGGTATACCGTATATGAGACGTCGAGTAAAATAAGGTTCCATTCAGTTCAGTGGGTCCTGTCGCTGGATGCTATTAGGAGCGAATGCATTAGACCTAAGAGGATCCTAACTTCGATCTAAAATGGAATTTATTTCACTTTGAAAGTTGGGACTGACGCTTACGTTAGAAAAACGAAAGAAAATAAGATTTACGATATACGTAGGTATTTTTTTATATTGGTACACGTTTAAGTATTTTAAATTTAGACATAGGTGTAAAGCTGTATCTAAGCATAATAAAATTTAACTTGTACTAAATATGAATAAAAAATACGTTTCCACCAATAAAAATATTTTTAGCAAAATTAGTTAGATGACACAATGATATCAACACCCCGTTGACTATTTCAAAATATTAAAATTAGGTTTATTACTAACAAATTAAGTAGTTTTTATTCGTTTAACAAATGAGTTACAAGAGTTACTTTCATTGTCGATGTATTAAGTATCTTTATTTCATATAATTTATTTGCTATCTACACTACGCAGGGCAGGTCCACTTGCTAGTCAAAATAAAAAGCTCGCAATATTCTCTTAATTATAATTGAACATCAATAAAACGTTTAATTAATCCAGAAGAGCGGTAAACAAATATATTTCACGTCAAGAGTGCAGAAAGCAACTGAAAACAATTGCAAGATTAAAATTCGGTAATATTATTTGTAAATAAACACGGGACGAAATATCTTTTTTACCAATTGTACGTCGAAACGCATTTATTGTAATTCCATTGTTTGCTGGAACAGAATTAATTGTTTTATGCGTTCAATCGGATATGAACATTAATTCTTTTATCGTTAAACAGGACATGGGCTAACGACTGATAAATAAGAGAGGGGAATCCTTATTATTTAATCAAACGTTTCCCCTCGACAGTAACAGCAATGGCAATTCTACTTTTGCTACCTCAGGAATATGTTTGTGCATTTTCTCTGGAATACGAGATATATCACACATAAACAACAGAGATAATGTCGTGCTATTGGGTCTTTGATGTGTGTGTGACATATACATAAGGACACACATGCACTTGCACAATAAACTATTTATATCGTAAGCAGTGGTTTGTACATATAAAGCATCTTGTGCTTAAATCGCTTCTTTTGTACTTATGCTGCCTGTATTGTATAAACAATGCTTTAAGATTATTTGAAATGCCCAGTTCTTCATACAAACGTAAAATAGTACATTGTGCACCGAGGGTAGTAAAAAGGGGATTACTAACGAGAGTCTATTAGAAGCCCGACGCCGTAGGCGGAGGGCTTTTAATGACTCGAGTTTGTAATCTTCTTACTGCCCGTGATACACACAATGTTTTTCATCACATTTGCGAGGAAAAAAAAATAAAACATAAAAATGAAATAAACTAAACGCACCCGCTAAGAGACAACTTCAACTGTCAACTTTTTCAATATAGTCTTCCACAGATAATGCTAAGAACTGCGTTTAGTTTTTAAACTTGACAGGCAATGTCGCCAGATTGTACCGATTTTCAAAATAAAATTTTAAACTAAATTAATTTAATTGCATTAAAATAATCGCAAAAACTACGGAAATAATAGTAAAATATACCATATAAGTTTTATTTTACACTAAAATTGGTTTTGTAGCCAAGTTTTGAAGATGTGAAATAGCCTTGGCTGATTCGAAACCTCCTTAGTCTGAAATGACGTACGACTTTTAAAACTAAACTCATAACTCCCGAGGGAGTTATAGATTTTCATACAGTTTTTCCTCCCGTGGGAGTTATAGATATTTGTAACCCACGGGGGGTAAATCGGCTCGAGTTGGTCTATAAGCGCGCGTGTTATAACACCCTTTACGAGCAAGTGTGATGAAAAAGATATACAGATATATGATCACGATCAGGCTGGATGAAATGTGTTTTTCTCAAACATGGCATGAAATGTTGACATTACGTGCCTAAAAATAGGCCGCAAAGTACCTCGTTTCCGGTGCGGCTTGACACTTGGCACGTAATGGAATTTCATACTTACATTGCGGCCTAGGCCGGCAATGTATTTTTTTTTAATTTCCATTCCACATTTATTTGGGCCACAGCATCACGGCATTCAGCCATTAAAAAACCAAAAAACGACTTTTGCTATATTTTGCAGTTTTATTTATTTAACATTGACATGAACATAACAAATAACACATTCCCACAAGAATACACATTTAAAATATTTCATCTAAATATTCGCGGTAAAAATGTAAACTGAAACAGCTTTTGGTTGTATAATATAGTTTCCGAATGTAACATTTGCATTGTCTATGGATATAATATGTCACTAACGTCACTTTCTGATTGAAAGTTTCTGATTAAAATAATATTTAGGGTAAGTAAAGATATTAGTAAGTTTATTTATTTCATTGCATATTTGAGAAAAGCACTATACATACCTCGACGGGAAGTGGGGTTGCCGGCCTCGTAACTATCTGGCCTCGCTTCGCTCGGCCAGCTATATGTACTCGGCCGGAAACCCCTAATTTCCCGGCCTCTGCAGTAATGTACTATTATGCCACACCTGGCCATAAAGTGGCTTTTTCCGCACGCTACGCGCCCCACCCCTCCACCTCTCTTGCAGCTCGGGCCGCAAACATCTGCGATCTCGGCCTTTCTTTGTATTACCAGTTACCACCCTAGTTGTGTAATATACTATTTGTATAGAGAACCAAGCGATTCGAATCAGCTTAAAGTGATAAGATATAACGCTGAGTGTACACTGTCCGGACATTTACTTGAACAATGTTCCGACATTCTACAAGTGTGTACTACGTATGACGTTCTCGGAGTATGCTACAGTTTTGAAGCAGTCGAAGTTGGCTCTTTGACTAGAAAGTTTGATAAATAGTTTTGTTCTCGACAAGGGCGCAGGGTGCAGTCGGGGAAAACTCAATTGAAGTTTCATTTACCTTAAAATTAGGTCAAAGCATGAAAGAAAATATGATATACATATATTCCCCGAGAAATATGTAAATACTAAGTATAAATAAATTACGAAATTAAACTCGAAAACAAAAATATAATCAAGGAAGCCGTTCGGAAATTAATCTAAGTTTGGCAGAAAACAGAGCATCAATTAAGAGATCATTTTGGCAGCAACTTTTATACAGACAGTTTTAACCATCACTATTAGGGTTCCGTACCAAAATGGTAAAAAAGGAACCTTTATGGTGCGACTCTGTCTGTCTGTCTGTCTGTCTGTCTGTCTGTCCGTCTGTCACAGCCAGATATCTCAGGAACTACTGCTACTATCGGTTTGAAATTTGGAATAGTGTGTAACGTATGCTTGCACCGCCTGTCATTAAAAGCCGCCTCGCCTGCCTTTCTGCCGGATTAGCTGCCGCTGTCCGCCGGGCTATGCCAATGCCCCGCCGAGCTCTGCCGTAGCTCAGCCGAACGCTGCCGCGTTCCGCCAGGCTTGCCAGCCTCGCCAATAAGCCAGACACAAGTCCAACCTCTATGCTGTTTTACTACATTTTATTATTGTGGCAACACTAGAATGAAAAAGACAACTGCCAACGAGACGCGATGCGATGGCGCGAAACGAATTACCTATAAAGTTTGGATTGTCGAAATAATTGCTGTCTAGAAGAATAAACCATTGAAAACTAGAAAAGAATTAGTTTCTCTTTCGCCCGTCGTTTTATTCAGAAGCGGGATAAAGAAAAAACAATTGAAACGCAGTAACCTCGACCGCGCTGGTCAATGTGTACGTGATGTGTACCGCCTCCTGGTTAAAAGGCGATAGTAGGAGACGACGCAAAACAGAAAGACTAAAAGAGTGCTCATATCTACTTGAAACGAAGTTACTACCTACGGAATTCGTTGTCGAATGAGATACAGAAAGACGGAAATGACATAAATGAAGAAGCTCTGAAGAAAGAAGAAGTCTGAGAAATCAAAAGACCGAATGCATCACTGATTCCTGAATTTGACCATGAGGCAGAAGATTTATACGGTCAACTCATCATCGTCGTAGTGTTTTCCTGTTTCGTTGGTGCGTTATGTCTATTATATTGGAGCAACTGCCATCTGACCTCTAACCCCGACTGCAGGGAACCCAGACAAACAGTATACAATGAAGAAACTTAAAACAAGACAGCAACAAGAAAAAGGGTTTTGCTTCTTAGGCAATTCCTGGGTGCAAGCCTGCAAATGCCCTCACATGCCGCCATGAGTTACAGGATGTTGCATATTATTTGCCTGTCACAGTCACCCGAGCCGAGGAACAAAACATGGAAGTCAGTCACATCAGTATGGAGAATGTTATATGCCAGCCTAGGCCGGTCCTAGCCATAGCCAGATGCGCCTCTACTTGCCAGCCACATGTCAGGTCAGTACGCCATATCAAGCCAGCCAGCCACTTCTGTATCTGCTAATAAATTTTACAGCCTTCCTAACAATTAAACAATCAATTGCATTGCCTTGCCAAATAAATAAAAGGTATTTAAATGAAAACAGCCATAATTATTGCATTGATTTAATATTTTGAAAGAATGATTGCTTGCAGAAACTTTAAAACGCCTTAAAAGTATAGACTTAATAAATAAAAATTATACATTCAGCAGCTAGTGAGTCACCAGTACTTGAATTTTATTAATTACCAATGATGCCAATATTATTCAGATTTCTCCAACAATCAGATTTGTAACTGAATTTTTAGAAACTAACTATCCAGAACACCATACTTCATGTCACTCTGTTTATCTTATTAGCCAGTTTGCACAGCCATATCATAAAATAATTATTTGTTTTCACATGAATACACCCATAAATGTCGCTTCATATGCCTTGGCCTACCCTTTACCCGGCTGGGTATACACTCTTTCTTATTAAATCAGTGTAATGTCAGCCTCATCCAGTGGTTAGCAGCTGTGTGGTGATGTTGTCTGACTATTAAGTTGAGGTCTTGCTTCCCATATTTATGATCTTGGCCACTATATTGAACCTACTTTGTCAATCCTCCGTTCTTAGTTTTTGCCAAGTATCCTTTCTCATGATACTGCTGCTACAGTGTGATCTTCTTATTCTGTTCTGTGTCAAGTTTCTATGTTCGGTATCCGATCAGGTAGGGTAATGTCAAGTCATTTCTATAACACTGGGCACCACTCTTAAAATCGGTGGAAACGCAGCCTTATCCTCGTATTAATGGATCGGAATCAAGTAAAGGGAATATATTCTCTTTGTTATTAAACAAGATTGTTGATTCCCAGGCAAGCAAACTAAAAAATAAATAAATAAACACAGTCTCAACAAACAGTACTGTTTAAATGGTGGTGGTGGTGGTGGTGGTGTTGTGTCTATAATATATAAATGTATCTACTGCCTGCCATTGACGTTTATTCCGTACTGGTAATACTGAACAGATGCGGTACCGCCTAAGTCGGAAAACAGAATTGTAATTAAATATGAAAAGTGATTGTTTCTGTACAAAATAATCCATCACAATTATTTAGTAAGGTCATACAATTTCTCTTGATGATACATATGTTCGTTTAGTGATATTTTTATCCTCGGGTTCCTACACGCCTGGTAACGTCAAAGAGATACGTCACGTCAACGTCAGTTTATCTGTCAGTCGGTCGGTAGCTGTGTTGTTATTTTTGTAAATTTATGAAAGTTTTGAGGAATCGCATAGCTGTTTGTGTTCTAAAGTAAATACGATTCTGCTCTGTTATCGCCTGCCCAATTATCTGATCACCCGTATGATTCATAGAAGGAAAACAAACCGCAGAAAACAATCGTGGTACTGAGAAATATAAACGGTAATGTACTATTTCTTGTAATTAGAGACTTGCTGTTTATGCCTATATTACAGTCTAGACACATACAGTAGGCCGACGAATACGTTCAGACAAAGTAATCGCCTTATCTTAGGGTAGATCTGGGTTAAACACGTATTAATAACTCTGCACGTAGTTCGGGGATAGAACCTTAGCGAAGTTACTGCCATAGGTCCTATTTCGTGTTATGATAATGTGGACACTGACCAAAATATTCTAGGAGACAGTGTCTAATAAAGTAATCCACTATAGATCTGTACTCTTCATACAACTGTAGCAAAACCATTATTCTAGGGATCAATTGATGAAACCTCTGATTTCGGACTGATGCTTGAAAAAGAATATATAACCTTGAGGAATATATGTATTATATATGCTCAAGCTCATTCCCTAAATAGAAACTCAGTTGACATAGTAAATGATTTCAAAAAGAAAGGAAATCAAGCTCATTGCTGGCCCAGCCTATTTAGATGAGATTGAGAATAATGCATTGGTTAACAACAGATTATATGATAAAATTTAGAATGTTTGTTGGCTAGCAGTACTTACATGGCACAAATAGAAAAACAGGCAAATGCATAATAATAATAATTGATTAATTTCTCTCCCAACCATATTTCAGTCACACTGACGGTTGCAATCAACTGGATTATGACATGGTCAAGGCCCATGTACCGTCCCCTGTAAGGAACCTCAAGCATTCTTCATTGTGTCAGGATTCCTTTTTAGAATGCTCATTATAGTGTACTTGCCTTTAGCTTAGTTAGAGTATGATAATGCTTTTCGAAAGCTGGTCTCATGATATGCTCACAACATTAAAGTTATTTTTAACTGTTATGCTATAATTAATTTAAGCATTAGGCAAATTATTCCGCGTATTATGGACACCATAGAATATAATAGGTGGACTTAAAGCATTCTCTACCAGTCAACCTGTAACACCTGTCCGTATATTGTATGTTCAGTGAATAAGTTGCATTCATACAAATTTGAGTTTTCACATGACACAATATTAAGTTTAAGAGCCATCATGTTAGACTAAATAAGGCATGTTAGGTATAAAAATAAAATCATAAAGCTAATCAAGTACAGAATTTAGGGTGAACGCTCCATGGACTTTACTCTATAACCTCTATATTTTGATTAACATCACAGGCAATTACAAATACTTACTGAGTAATGCTTACAGGGTTGGCAGGATTAGTTAGCATAAGATACAACTCCTATGCCTGACAGCGCCACAGGGCCAGATGACCTACTTGAAATTGAAGACATTTGTTTTATTTAAAAAAATAACTTTTATTAACTTACAATGTTTGTTAGTATGTTTAGAGAAAATTTTGCAAGCTGAATTAGGACACCTTTTGACTTTTGATTGGGCTCAAATTTGGTATAGGTACATTGCAATGCAATATTATGGTACAATGCAGCTGATCTGATGATAAAGTCGGAAGGTGGCTGTAGGATCATCTAAACTACACAAAATAGACTCATAGTGTTTGACCTCATTTAACTCGTTTGACATGCAGTTTGCGACTATACAGAAAAAGTACAGTTGACAACATAAATGCTAATCCATTTGTTCGTTCCCATTGCGGGAGCAATTGTTGCAGGATGGCCGATTGTAACGTATGCTTGCACCGCCTGTCATTAAAAGCCGCCTCGCCTGCCTTTCTGCCGGATTAGCTGCCGCTGTCCGCCGGGCTATGCCAATGCCCCGCCGAGCTCTGCCGTAGCTCAGCCGAACGCTGCCGCGTTCCGCCAGGCTTGCCAGCCTCGCCAATAAGCCAGACACAAGTCCAACCTCTATGCTGTTTTACTACATTTTATTATTGTGGCAACACTAGAATGAAAAAGACAACTGCCAACGAGACGCGATGCGATGGCGCATAACGAATTACCTATAAAGTTTGGATTGTCGAAATAATTGCTGTCTAGAAGAATAAACCATTGAAAACTAGAAAAGAATTAGTTTCTCTTTCGCCCGTCGTTTTAAGTGTTAAAAGTAGCTAACCCGAGCTTATTGGACATAAAAAAAATCTTGTACCTTTTTTACTTTTTTTTTAAAGGGCTCCGTAATAGGATTTTGAAAATTGAAAGTAGGGCTAATATATCGAGTGGGGTATCAAATGAAAGAGCTTAATTTGTAGATTAAAATACCGTTTTTATTTTCTTTCTTAAATAAATAGTTTTTGATTTATGGCGAAAAAAGTTTAAAAAAATACCATTCCCCCCCTATTATCTCCGAAGTTACTGATCAGAAAAATGTGTCATAATTACCAATTATTAATGTCATCCTAAATATTACAGGAAAAATATAACGGTTTTCCTCACTTGCACCATTTTTGAGAAATTTGCAAAAATCATAACACATACTTATTTGCTCCTACTAAACTAATCGCCATACAGTTTTTCTTGAACTATTCATATATCTACTTATTAGGATTCCTTTCCCGTACACGAGACAATGGTGTCTCGGCCCTTTGGGAGGCGTGCGCGGAGCCGAAGCCAACGCGTAGAGGCCCTTTCGACAATTTAATGAGAGGCAAAGTGTACACCCAGCGGATGCTGTCCCTGCCCGTGTCATGGGACGCACGCAGAGACAGCCCCCGCCAAATGCAAGGACTATTGTTGATTGATGGAATCTAACTCTACTGGGCTATGGCGGTGGAAATATGGACTAAATTACTGGGTTATGGATTGAGACATGACGGCGCCTGTCAGGAAAAGTGTCTCATGGCTTTCGTGGCACTGACAGACTGTGACTTGCCCTCCGCTGATGGGCCCCTGTTAAATAAATAGCGACATTATGAGCAATGGCCTAGCTAGGGGCAACACCAGTGCCGAGGGCTGCAGGGTGTCGAGAGGTGTGCTGCGCTTTCTCCGAGGGTACTCGCGGCGTTGTTAGGATTATTATTATTATTAGGAAGACCATTATATTTTCTCTTCCTAACTTCAATACTTTTTTAAAAATTTACAAAAATCTTAACATATTCTACCCTCCCTACGAGAGCCATCTAGCGGAGAGTAGCAAACCTAAGCGATGGTTTATATCAGATTACATAAAAAATGTCTATTAAATACAATGATCACTCATCAGGAATCGGGAAAAAAACATAAAGTAACAATAATTATTAAAAACTCTATAATAGGAGTATGTTAGGAAATTTGACACTAGTAAATACCATAAAAATGAAATACCACTAGCGCCATCTAGGGACACAAATCTAAAATAAAGTGTGCTTCAAAACATGATTCCTTCATGAAAAATGATACATGAGAACTAACTTAGTCGACAAACAATTATTTAAATCAGCCAATAACAAAAAGTAACGTTTAAATTTAAATTACAAGTAAAATTTACGCGCTATTTAGTATCAATAGATATCGCTGTAGCATACGCTGCATCGCGCTGTTAAGATTTTTCCTGGCTTAATAGGGCTAAAGTGGGTTTAAGGCAAGGTTGCTGTTAGTCGTAAGGTTGGTCTACTTATGAGTTTATACGGAACCCTCGGTGCGCGAGTCCGACTCGCACTTGACCGGTTTTTTTTTAGGATTCCGAACCCAAAGGTTGCCCGTTGGCAACCCTATTACTGAGCCTCTGCTGTCCGTCTGTCACAGGGCTCTATCTTTTGAACCGTAATAGTTAGAGACTTGTAACTTTCACAGTATATTTATTTTAACTGGGGCTATAGGATCAAATAATAAAAAGAAAATAAAATCATAAATTAAAAGGTGGACGGACATCCTTCCATACCAGAAAAGTGTTTTTTTGGCGTTTAAAAACACATTTTCCACTATAATATTTCTAGCTATCATGGTCATTCACATAATAATTACAGTTATTAACGGGGTATTTACCAATGTATGGTTAAATCGGGAGCTCACAAATACAAACATACATGGTAAATACTCCATTAATAACAGAAATTACATTTTCCACTGCCTGCTAAAGTTAGTTAAGGGGGATTTTATAAATCAACCTTTAGGAATTGTTTTGATTTCACTAAGTAGGGTTCATTTTCTGCTTGTCCACGCGCTTACGGGTGAAAGAGCTCTAAATGGCTGATGCGGTCGGAGAGCCTAAAGGTGGTTTTCCACCGGCAGGGGGAGACGAGAAGAGGATTGAATTGAAATTTGTGTCAAGTTGCGCGATGCGCGAGCGGCGATGCGCGAGGAGAGGATTGAAAACTTCATACAAATTTCAATTCAATCCTCGTCTCGCCTCGTCTCGCCCTGCCGGTGGAAAACCACCTTGAGGCCCCTTTAGACGGGGCGAGAACTCGTATGCGAGTTTGATTGTATTGCGGGCTCCTCATGTACGATGAGTACAGTTGATCGATTAATCGCCGCAATGAAATGAAAATCGCATAGTCTAAATGGCGCCTAACCTTAGTTATAAAACTCTTTCTCCCCTGGCCTTAAGAGATAAGATTCTTTCGCCCTCTGATTTTTAAAAAAGACGTCTCGTTTAGGGAATGCAACCGAATAGTGAAAAAACCGAGTATCGGTTTTAACCGTCCGGTTTTAACCGATTTGAAACTCGAATATTACTCGGTTAATAACCGAGTATTTTTTACAGTAAGTAAAGTATTGAATAATGATAGGTTAACGTGGTTTTTATGATTTTTCATCACACTTGCTCGAAAATGGTGAAATGACCTATGGCGCCCTAGGGCGTAATGGTCTTTTTCTTTAAATTTGAAACGCTGGTTCTGTTTTACTCTTATTTGTCATGTTCAAAGGAAACGCCAACTTACTTTTTTAACTTTTATCACTGAAATATTTATTTTAAGATAGCTGTTATTGCAAATACATGTAAACACATATTTCGGTAATATTAATTAAATGTTTAAATAGTGTATTTCAGTATTTTGCCAATATAAAATCGTTTTAGGTCTTTACCGCTATGGTTTCCGAACGTGACTTGACATTCGCATTGTCTATGGACTTATGTCACTAATGTCAATTTCTCTTTTAATATTTTCTGGTCATACTGGGTCGATTAGTAAGGTTGTTTAATTAAGATTTCCTCACAAGTGTGATGTAATAGTACATTGTGTATCTAGGGCGGTAAGTAAGGAATTACAAACGAGTGTTTGTTATAAGCCCGAGGTGAAACCGAGTGCTTTAATAACACAAGTTTGTAATTCCCTTACCGCCCGTGGCACACACAATGTTTTTCATCACACTTGTGAGGAAATCTGATTAATATAACCTTACTTATCGTCCCAGTATGACCAGAAAAGAAATTGACATTAGTGACATAAGTCCATAGACAATGCGAATGTCAAGTCACGTTCGGAAACCATAGCGGTAAAGACCTAAAACGATTTTATATTTGCAAAATACTGAAATACACTATTTAAATATTTAATTAATATTACCGAAATATGTGTTTACATGTATTTGCAATAACAGCTATCTTAAAATAAATATTTCAGTGATAAAAGTTAAAAAAGTACGTTGGCGTTTCCTTTGAACATGACAAATAAGAGTAAAACAGAACCAGCGTTTCAAATTAAAAAAAAAAAACCATTACGCCCTAGGGCGCCATAGGTCATTTATGGCCCGCAGAACCTACGTGTAATGACACCATTTTCGAGCAAGTGTGATGAAAAACATTGTGTGTGCCACGGGCGGTAAAGGAATTAAAAATTCGTGTTATTAAAGCCTTCGGCTTCACCTCGGGCTTATAACAAACACTCGTTTGTAATTCCGTACTTAACGCCCTAGAAACACAATGTACTATTAATGTTAATACTAAATAAGTAATTTAATGAGTATGTCCTTATCTAGAAAAGGTCACAAAACCAAAAGAGACCGCGAGATAACTCTTATCTTGCCAATACAGCTCATCCCTTTACCTACCCTAATCCAGGTACGTCAGGTACTCAGGTAACTCGATGTTATTTTTCATCGCACTTGCTCGAAAATTGTGTTATTACACGCAAGCTCTGCGGGCCGTAAATGACCTATTACGCCCGAAGGTGTAATTTTTTTTAATTTCAATACGCTGGTCCTGTTTTACTCTTATTTGTCATGTTCAAAGGAAACGCCAACTTACTTTTTTAACTTTAATCTCTGTAATGTTTATTTAAAGAGAACTGTTAATGCAAATAAGTCCATGTAAACACATATTTCTGTAACATTAAATAAACGTTTCAATAGTGTATTTGAGTGTCATTTTCAAAATACTGAAACTTATTCAAATTAAAAAAAAAAAACATTACGCCCTAGGGCGTAATAGGTCATATACGGCCAGCAAAACCTACGTGTAACAACACCATTTTCGAGCAAGTGTGATGAAAAATCATAAAAACCACGTTAACCTATCATTATTCAATACTTTGCTTACTGTAAAAAATACTCGGTTATTATTCGAGTATTCGATTCGAATTCGAGTTTAACCGTGGAAAAACCGATACTCGGTTTTCGGTTATGGCTGCATTCCCTAGTCTCGTTACGTTTCCGACACTGCTGCCCCGTCAAAAGACCTACACAGCTTTATTAGACTAACCAGACAATGCACTTTCCACTCGTTTTAATTAATGCAATGAAACCGCCGCGAGCGAATAATTAGTTCGCGGTGATCCGTCTTGCCCCACGTGTTTCGGGACAACTGGCGTAATTAAAATGTATGCAATTATACACCAGAATGTATGCAATTAAACCCTTGTTTCGTAATGTATGTACTTTGATAGTTGTACTTGTAACTTACATAAATTTTCGCTATTCGTTTTTAGTTTTGGATATTCTTTGGTCGTATTAATAACTGCCTATGGATATCAAGATTGTTATTTCTAAATTACTTTATTATGCGACGTAGGTTTTTTAAACAACTAAGTTAACGTTATATCGGAATGAAGGTACACGTTTTAGGTTGGATTGACTGAATGTTCGATCATCAAAATTCAATTACACTAACTAGACTCGCAACAATCTGAAATGTAGGAGGATGACACCAAATACGACGCAGAGAAATTGAATAAAAGCTTAAAAGATACAAAAAACTTACTGACAGTAACCTATATATTCCGCAGATGCCTACAATGCATTCCTTATAACCTACATAAGACACGCAAGGCCCTATTTTTTCATTAAAAAATGGCCTGTGCCCCTTTGATCCATGGAACATGTCCACGCCAGGCTAGTTATACGAACTAAAGCAAATTGATTACGAATTTCGCCGCCCATCCGACCCGCGGGTCGTACACATCTGTTGTTTATTCATCGTCCTGAGACGTCGCAATTTTCCTCTTTTCTTTTTACTTTCGTTTGTGAATGGCACAACCGTACTGAAGACGGACAATGCTTTTGATAGCTGGAACTAACATTCAACGTGGAAATATCAGGGAAAAGGGAACATTTTATTTAATTAAGGCAGGAGGCAGAGTTGTCACACGTCCCGATTTTGGCGGAACGTCCCTATTCTTAAATCAAAATTAAATGTCCCGCGCGGGACAGGCTCAGTCCCGCTTTTCGGGGATAACTCGACCGTGCGTGTAGCGTGCCGAGGAAGCGCGGGCGGCTGGCACTTACAAGTACATAATTTAAAACTCAAATAAAAAGATAAATATTTCAAAACTTCTCATTATATACGTTTTTTTTACTATGCGGGAGCTTTCGACGAGAGATTCACGGTTTTTTTATTCAAAAAGTTTCAAAATCCCGACTTGGCAAAAAAAATCTGGCAACGCTGGGTGAGGTTTGACTAAACTTGTAGGTTCATCATCATCATCAGCCTATATACCGGCCTATTCTCAGACTACTAGTTGGTTAGGCGCCATGAATGTAGAACCAATTCAGTAGGCTAATTCACAAATAAACTTCTCCGTTAAGGCTAATGTAATCTGAGTGAACTAGAAATATGAACCGGCTCAGAGTCGCTCAACGTGCTGTGGAGAGAGCTATGCTCGGAGTCTCTTTACGCGAGCAAATCAGAAATGAGGAAATTCGTAGAAGAACTAACGTTACCGACATAGCCGGAGTTAGCAAGTTAAAGTGGCAATGGGCCGGGCATATAGCTCGAAGAACCGATGGTCGATGGGGCGTAAAGGTTCTCGAGTGCAGACCACGAACCAGAAGACGCAGCGTAGGTCGGCTCCCCACCGTCGTCGGGTCTGACGATGTGGTTAGGGTCACCGGAAGTCGATGGAGGCAGGCGGCGTGCGACCGTTCGTTGTGGAAGTCTTTGAGCGAGACTTATGTACAGCAGTGAACGTATCACGGTTGAAATGGTGATGATGATGACAATGATGGTGAAAGCTATAAGAATTTGTAATCTACTATTAGCACAAGATAACCGCGACCTGTCTCGCTCGCAACACAGCATAGTGATAGCTAATAGCCAATGGGAAGGCGTATCTGTATCTCTACCTAACGCAGCGCAACGTACGCCTGTCATCGTCATATTGGCTGTAACTATGCTGTGTCACGCGCAAGATTGGTCGCAGCCGCCTTTTGCTCTCGAATAAAATTTGGAAATTCGGAAGTCAAACCGACGTGCAAACAGCGGCGAGAGGCCAAGTTAACATCGGAATTTAAAATATAAGGATACCTACCGCTGGTAGTTTCCACAAACCAAGTCGGCCACAAACTGCATTCTGCACGAGAGCACCAGATGCGCAGCCTTCAGAGAAGAATGGGGTCAAAAAAATTGTGGCAAGATTTTAACGATGAAGAAGAAGAAGGCCATTTACGTATACGTATATATGTGTATTCAAAACTTGCCCTATTTGCTTTGTGTAAATAAGTGAATGAAATCTGTTTGTTGATGTTAATTATTCTCTTGCATTTGCTCAAAGATTAGCTGGAAGAGATCCTTACAGGGACAAGTTCGCCTTTGTACATAAGACATAAACATTTATCGTTTTACAGTTACTGCAGCGGTCGGCAACCTTTTAGCACGCAAGGGCCACATAGTAGCTAACGAAATTGACGCGGGCCGCACTATGTTAATTAATGGTGATTTTATACAATTCTGAATATATCAACCTTTACATACAAAATAGCCAGGGAGGCTCGCGGGCCGCAAGTGAGCGGTTCACGGGCCGCATGCGGCCCGCGGGCCGCTGGTTGCCGACCGCTGAGTTACTGTATGATTTTATGTAGAATAAGGTGTTTACATACATACATAAGAAAAATACCAATGGAAGGCACGCATGTAAATGCGCATTAGCGATGAAGACAGTAAACAATTTATCCGCAAATCCGATTCGTTTTCGAATCGAGTTTAAAGCTGGCGCTCCAATGCGCTGTCAGTAACATTTTCGTGACGCGAAAGTCGCGAAACAAATTAAATGAAAATCGCGGCACGGGATGAGGAAAAGTTCAAAAGAGTTTTTTCATCACACTTGCTCGAAAATGGTGTCATTACACGTAGGTTTTGCGGGCCGTAAATGACCTATTACGCCCTAGGGCGCAATCGTTTTCTTTTTAAATTTGAAACGCTGGTTCTGTTTTACTCCTATTTGTCATGTTCAAAGAAAACGCCAACTTACTTTTTTAACTTTTCTTACTGAAATATTTATTTAAAGAGAACTGTTATTGCAAATACATGTAAACACATATTTCTGTAACATTAATTAAATGTTTAAATAGTGTATTTCAGTATTTTGCAAATTTAAAATCAACCATTTTAAGTCTTTACCGCTATGGTTTCCGAACGTGACTTGTCGTCTTGATATATGTCACTAATGTCACTGTCAGTTTTACAATTTTATTTAGGTTAAGTAAGGTTATTTTAATCAGATTTCCTCACAAGTGTGATGAAAAACATTGTGTGTGCCACGGGCGGTAAAGGAATTACAAACTCGTGTTATTAAAACCCTCGGCTTCGCCTCGGCCTTGTAACAAACACTCGTTTGTAATTCCTTACTTACCGCCCTTGATACACAATGTACTATTAATTTCAATATTGCTTTTAACAATCCAATGTTAGGAGGAAAAAATAACACCTAATATTTTAAATAAAACAATTTAAACCGAGATCAAGAAACCGATTTTACCGAGTTTGCCGTTTTATTCAACATCCCGACGATATTGCAGATGAAATTAAAAACAGAATTAAATGGATCACCACTAAAAGAAAATATCTAAGTAAAATATTTTCATGATTTTCTTTTACAGAAAAGCTAGCCTTCACAATGTTGCGAGGGAAACTGGTATAACTTTTATATGAAATGAAATGAAATAATAAAATGAAATAATTTATTTCTTGTAAGTAGGCCTCAAGGGCGCTTTCACATGTCTGATTCTTTCTTTTGGCGCTTCGGCAAATGACATTCTGGTGAGAAGAAGCGCCGGAAGAAACTCACCAGTTTCTCTTTTAAAATAAACATTGAGCATTACAATAATCGTGAAAATGAAATTTCAATAAGTAATATAATTCACCAAACAAGTGCTTATCTAATAGGTATACATTTCAATAAACATAAAACTAAATTTTTTAGATATGTAAAGGGTCTCTCTCTAGGCGTCAAACAAGATAAATTAAAAAGAAATATGGAAAATAGAGAGACAGAAATATGGAAAATAGAGAGACAAGAAATATGGAAAATAGCTATACATTTGTCTACGACTGCACGGACCACCTTATCATTATTAATTACAATTAATAAATCGATAGATAATTTCGTTAGGGTATTGCATACGGCTCCTAATGGTTTCATTTATTCCTAGTTTACACTAGCGGCACAGTTTAAAGACTAACAGTTCTGTTGTCCAACGCTCATACATTTGACAGGCACAGCCGCCTATGACATTAAAGCAACGCGGACTCCTATGACAGAAACTGCACTGTCATGCCAGGGTTGTCGCAACATCAACAAAACGAAGTAGGTTTGCACATATTTAACCTACTTCGTCTAGTATATTTATTAATATTACCTATTGTGTTTCTGTTGTATCTAAACACTGCTGATAAACGTGAAAACGGAATTATGGAATGAAAATAACGACTTCTTGAATGGGATTTTATTAACAGCTCAACGAAAGAAATATCTCTGTCATAATTGATTATTCTCTATGAATTAACTTGAACACATTGAACGAGTAGACATGTCAACTTACTCGTCTAAATAAATAAGACACACTGCTGTTACTTTTACTTCAAATCAAGTTTTAACACAGCGGAAAACATTTTTGATTTTAGCTATTTTATGAACATAAAATCCTTACCCTGTCGCTTTTCCAGAGCCAGGTAAAAAAACCAAATCTAATATCCAATAATTTCGGTTAAATAAATCTAAAAAGATGTTGTTGGCGTGATAAGATAAGGAATGCATAAATTTATGTATAAATTAATTAATTAGTAATTTATGTATAAATAAATGTATGTACAGACACACTTAAGGTTGAACGTTTCAGAGAATTTTCATACAAATTTCAGTCCCGTTTTTCTCCAGCCGTGATCATTTTCTGTATTTGAAACATTATTAGTTCGATAGTACTTTTCATTCTGATTCCGCCAATAAGAAAAAATACCGAAAAAATGAGAAATATTCTAAATAAATCCATTTGAAAACTAATAAAATTTCGATCAAACCGTTGTTTGTGTGAGTGTAGAGTATCGTGTCGGTGTAAACAAAAGGGCGGCATTTATCAACAACAGCTGATTCTAGGTGTCAAAAGAATGCCTAGATTGTATAAAACCTACTCCTAAAACTTCTGGCCGCTAAGCTAATAAAAATTTAAAAATAAAGTGCTGTCAGTCGGTGTCGAAGTTTATCTCCATCAACAAATTTCATTTCCTAAACTGATTTCAAGATGAAGGTGGTAGTATTACATAGTAACCGTTTTTATCGTATAGATAAAATTTTTACAAATAATTGAGTTATTTTTTTTCTATGGATATAAATACGAGCTCTTATTCTTAGTAAAAAATATTGGATTTTTCAATGCAGTCCATTAGTTTTAAAAGCTAAAAGAGTTTGCTATCATTGACCATAAATGTATCGTTTGAAAAAAACCTTTTTCGTTACTGCACTCCCATGCTCGATTAAAAAAATATGTTGCCTACAACAGTCACATTTATATTTGAAGTTGTCAAAATTTTTCATACAATAGCAAAGATATTCCTTGTTATTAATTTTATTATTTGAATAGAAAACAATTAGTTGAATATTTCCTTGATCAACATTTTGCATACTACTTGAGTGGTAAGCCTGCCTGATGTGAAGTAGTCACCGGAGCGTACTGCCATTTTACTAAAAATAATGAAAACAAACGTACGCACACTCAAGACCAGATGGATTACCCAAGTAAATCCTAATTTGCGTCATCATCAGAAGTTCGTTGCCGTCACCCCTGCTATGAAAAGCTATAGCTCTGCATGGAGATGTTCGGCTGGAATCAGCCAGACTGGAGATCGCCTACCTAGCGCGTTCAAGAATTAAGAAGCAATATGAGGCAGCTGAAAGGCTTGGCTTTGTATTCTACCGAAGTCTATGAATAATATTCTATCGAACCCGTGAATCAAACTTTTTTTACAGCGCACTAATAACAGATCCTAAATGTATGACAGGGTAGCAAGATATTCACAAAAGTTGCTTGTAGTGGAATTTTAGCATTTTGGAGTAAGTAAGTTTGACGCGACAATTCTCAATGAAAATAAATAAATAAAATACGATATAAAATATGTTTTTTTCTTGGCTTGGCTAATAAGTAAGTATACTATAAAAGTATACTAACTTAGGTCAGTAAGTATACTAGTTACATGTAAGTTACATGCACAACTAACTATTCATATATGAGAGGTCAATTTACAAAGAAAGAAGTAACAAACATGTGCAGAAATATAAAAATATATTGGATACCTAACAATATAATATGTAGTATGAAACTAAAACTATATTTCAACATCACCTGAACGTCTAAATCTTTATCAAATAGATTAAAATGGCGCCAACATAAAATGTAAACATTCATGACCTGTCATACTGTCATAATAATAATTATTGACAGTCACTGACACTAATGCCTGTCAACGGGTACGCGTGTGTGCGAGAATGTGGAAAATTGCGATTATTTAAAAAAAATCTGTTTTATTGTCCACAAGAAGACTGTAGAGCTGAAATTGGTTGCGATTTAAGCTCATCATTTTTTACTGGTTCCGCCAAGACATAGAAATAGTAAATATTTGGTTGGGTTTAGCTAAAAATAATAAAAACACTACGCAAACGACGTACAACGCCATCTGAGCGGCTAAAATTGGTAACTTTCTCTAACGTTCTCATTGAACAAACGCGCGATAGCCCTGAAAGTTAGGTACCGAATTGCTAAGTGCGGCGTTGTATGCAGTTTGGTACCGAAATACCGCCGTTTCACCCCGCAGCCCCCGCATGATTGCTCTATACTGTATTATCCTTAGACTGTGCTAGCGGTCAACAGAAACCAAGAGGCCGAACTACTTACTCATAGTTCTTTGAGAGATTGATCGGATATCGCTCGCAACCTTTACCGAGGCACAACTTACTATTCGGTCACAACTCACATAATCATCCAGGGCGAAATGTAAGTATTTTTTAAGACCTTGCCCGCCAAATTCTCGTTATAATTCAATGGAATAAAGAGAAACAAAAAGTATTCATGTCTTTGTCAAAGTAACTCTATGTGAAGAAAGTAAGAACGTCATTACCAATATTCCCGCCATGTTACAGGAGCGTGTGAAATAGACGCTACGGAGTATCGGAGCCCTTTCAGTCCTTTGTAGATTGACATACCTGAAAATAAAATAAATGTAACGTTATTTCAGGGAGTGTGCGTTCGTTTGATGTAACAATGGCTTGAAAACGGATACGACGCAAACGAGTATATTGGGTATAGTATGGAAGGGGATACCTTTCGCCTAAATGTGTTACCAAGCAACCGTATGTTACAATGAACAAGGTAAAAATATAGTTCGAATTGTAACGGTTATTCCAGCCATCTTCTGTGTAGTACCTATTAATTAATAAAACAATATTTTGAATACTGAAATTGTTGGATTAATTCATTCATTCGCCAGGGTTCATAATTCGCTACATAAAAATTAGGCCTTAGCTGATCGATCAGTTAGACAATAAAACAATATTTTCGTGATATACTAAGATTGATCACGAACCGTTAGCAGTTCGTGGGGTAAGATTCGTAAGAGGCCTCAAGAAAACCTTGTACTTGTCGAGTCCATAATTTAAAAGCTACTAAATAAACAAAGGGGGATTCTATACCGCTACAACAAACGCAGTTGCATCTGGTATCCATGGAGCAGGACCACGGGTCAGCACCAGGAACATACCAAGGAGCAGACAGTGCAGTCTTAGTTCAAGCGAATACACGGATTGATTGTTGGGTTTAAGGATTTTCAAAAAGGTTTATTCATTATAGATAACTTGTTACGTTATCGTGATACTGTTTGCGTGATTTTAAACGCTTGAAATAAGTTTATGGTTAATATTCGAATTTGAAAAATGCAAGTATTCATATAGTTCGAAAACTAAAATTCAACGAATATCGCAAACCCTACACATTTCCACTAAATATTGTAGTAAATTGTTCAATATTCGTAGTATCACTTTATGCAGTGCAGCAGTTGTTCGTTACAGCGAGTCCTCGTTCATTTTTACGCCTTATGGCTCCAATTGTCAAAAATTTCATGCTTATATCTCTCACAAATTAATAAATATTTTCACTTTGGACTTTTAAATTGTCTTTATTGAAATATATTAACGTTTTCAGATGACTGATACGTTTTAAGGGGGTGACTTGTTCCTATATAGTGCTAACCTATATGTAACTGCCACGGAAGGCGCACATAAACACACAACCGTATGGTGTTTATTCTATCTATCTATAATCCACAGACGTTCACTGCTGGGCATAGGCCTCTCGCATAGATCGCCACAGAGTCCGGTCACAGGACCGCACTCAAACAGGGTTTGCACAGCACAGGCAAATCGCATCCACTGACTCCCCGCTACTGCAGTATAATAGCGGTATTTTTTCTTCCTACAAAAAGTACATCGCGCGCTTGTGTGTGTGCGCTCCGTGTAGGAGCACACTACGAGCAACGTTTCAAGAATACTCCAGTATGGATTGCACTCACACAGACGCGCGACTTTGTGAATACGTGTCGCGCGCTCCTAAACGGCTGAAGTTGGACTACTTGTCCGTCTTTATTCTTTGCCGCTACTCTCACGAGGTCGTATGTCGACCGAGGGTGGTGGTGTTTATTAAACACATATATATGACCGCTTTAGCTTAGTTGGTAGTGACTCTGCCTACGAAGCAGGAGGTCCTGGGTTCGAATCCCGGTAAGGGCATTTATTTGTGTGATGAGCACGAATATTTGTTCCTGAGTCATGGATGTTTTCTATGTATTTAAGTATTTGTATCTATTATATATATCGTCGTCCTAGTATCCATAACACAAGCCTTATTGAGCTTACTATGGGGCTAGTTCGATTTGTGTAAGATTGTCCCCTAATATTTATTTATTATTATTCAGGTATATCTTTATTTTCTTAGATTAGGCTTTTTACAATATATATAATATATAAAAAGTAAAATATTATTTTTATATATTTCAAATATGCCTTGAAATCATATTCTAGATAAAACTCCATATCAAGATAAATATATTCTTGGGAGCACAATAAACAAGCACTTTAGAAAACAAAAACGGCTCATGTAACCGTAAACAATACAAAAAAGACTGCGCTGACCCAAGGGTTGTGGATGTGGAACCCACACTTAATAAGCGTGTCCGGTTCGACAGTACAGTCAGGCTATGAAAATGTTTAGGTCTCTTACTGTATCGTAGTACTTAAATAGCTTTTGTATTGTAGTTCTTAAATAAATTCAATTCCGTTCCCTTAGTCCAGTAAAGTTATGATTTCCAAATTGTGTGCATAGGCTACAAGTTGGCCGTTCTCGTGACTTAATTTTTCTATTTGCTCACCAACTTTTTAATTAAGTACACTAATTATTTGAATAATGAAAGTTACATTACGCTCCCTCAGATATTTAAAATGATTACAAAATTAAACTTCTCTCTTAATATTGTTAACAAAAATAAATTGAAGCGGTGGCACAAAGCAGAGTTAATTTATGTAGAAACTTTTTGACAAAATATTTAGATACTAAATAACGAACACGGAGTTACAAAAACGTATAATTTAAATTAAGAATACAACGAGGTTCTAAATATGTTCAACATTTCCATTGTGCTAGAGTCAGTGTGGAACGGGCAGGCTAAAATTCTGGGTAAAAAACCTACCTAGGAGAACGAATGCTGTAAAGATTGTAAAGGGTTACTTATAAAACGTCGGGATGTAAAATTACGCAATAAACACCATTTACTTAATTTTAAATTGTTCTATTGCAATGAAAACAGGCGCAGTAGATTATAGAAACGAATTTATAGGTACTTAATGTGTGAAAACCGTGAGTAAGTGGAAAACATCATACTGTAGCGACTACATCGACGTGGCTAGAAAATAAGTTCAACAACTTTGATTTGAAATAAAAATACGCTTTATTCGTTAATAATACCTTCACCTAGCTAGGCGATCCACACACGGTCACGCCATAACCACAATTCCTGAATTGAAAGGGAAAGTCAACGCTCTCTTTTTTGACCGAGCGAAAGTTTTTTGTATACCTAAACAAAAAAGCATTGTGTTCAAGAAAACTAGGCATTTTGTACCTACCTTGTTAAAATGTTAATTTTATGATATACATCATAAAATTAACTGTCAACAATTCCAACTGTTAAGTTTTCGGTTGACTATTGTCAATACCCAATTAATGAAAATGAAAATAGTTTTTTTTTAGATTTCAAGAAAAACCATTTTAAAGCTAGAACATATGAGTCGAACTATATTTTTTTACAACATAATAAGGCACTGAAAAAGTGAACTAAACGCGACACGTCAAAATACTCTTTGTAAGAAATCGTAGGAGATACAGCGCACCACGTGGCAGCGAAATACGCGCCATTATAAGCAGTATGTATTGTTCGTATCGGTGCGATCGTGGTTCGTCATCAATCGCATTGCGTCGGAAAATAGGGAACGTGCACGAACTATAGGTGGCAGCACTAAACGACAAAAAAGACACGGGCGGCAATAAAGGAAACTGTCAAATCAAGCTGTCAGTCGTAGCTAAACTAACGTTATTCGTCCTTCATTGCGATACATTAACGACGTTTCCGTCAATGTGGCTCCAGCATGACAGGGTACTTGATTTAGATTAGCGGTACCAGTTGGCAGCACCTTCGTAGTGCACGTTCCCTATAGTAACACGACAAATTTCAGAATAATGTTAACTTGCTAAACATTCAAATTTCTTGAATCTACAATATTGTACATAAATACTCGTCTTCGACTGTACCGCGCACGTTTATAAAGAGAATAAACCCTGAGATGACAGCTACAAAACAAAGCTTGACGTATTGCCGGCGAGATTACAAACACCGAGCGGAATAAAACGCCGTAAACCGAATGAAAGCCAGATAACAGTGCCGGCACAATTTGGCAGCACTTTACACCTAAGTGTTCTTACTTTAAACAGGGTTTTGTCGTTATTAAGGCTTTTCGCTTAACTCTTGGACGTAATGATGTTAACACAAATCCTGAGAACATCGCGTCGTTCTTATGTCCTGTTTAGTGACGATGTCTAGTTAAAGAATTACGTAGGTATAGTCTAAACCGATCTAGAACTCTAGAGTAAGAAGTTTAAATACTTATTATATATTAGCTTTTTTTCTGATTACTAAGGTTTATTAGAGATGAAAGTTTAGGAGGAAATCTCAACGAGCAAGTACTCGCTTCTACAAGCAAACACCTTGCAATGTTAGAGTGGCGTGGCGTAAAATATATCCTTGGGCAAGCCGGTGCAGATGTGGCGTACATTTTCCTTAAGAGCTGTAGAATAAGGTGCTCAAATGCCTGATATTAGGCAAGCCGGTAGGAATCGAGTTCTTTGGACGCCTCGCTACCGCAATGTTACCACCAACCTGTCGAGCGAGAATCAGTCGGCCTGCGGCCGCGCAAGCCAACTGACTATAAGGACACCGACTCTACTCGTAAGAACAGTACAATACAATGCAGTACTATATTGCACACCAAATAAATATTACAATAGATCACAGAAATCATAGAGGGAAATAGTTCGTCGATGATTTGTATGGGAACCAAGCGTGTAACGTTTTTCGTCTGGCGTTTGACGCCAAAAGTGTAATTTAATTTAATGATGGAAAACATAAATTTTCCATTTCATTTGGTATTTGAACGCTTAATTATTCCATTATTATCAGATTTTCAAATCTGATGATAATATTGATGGCGACTGAAGTTGACGCCGTGCAAAGCAGGTCACCGACACTGCTTTTTATCACGTCAGGTATATACGCTTTTTCCTTCTAACCCGATATATTTCTGTGCAAAAGATCCTTAATTAAAACAAGATAATAAAAAGTAATGGACGACGAACGATTTATTCGCCTTTGTAGCTATATCTAGCCATTGATTCTTGTCTCATTTTTGTATGGTGGGATGGGTCTATATTGTGGCCCATAATTTTTCGTACTGTATTGTTAGTTATAATTACCGAAAGTCATACAACCTATTTTCTAAGAAGCCGTTAAGTTTTCGGAATTGTTATAAGACAAACATAACCTAACCTATTGTTTTCTATATGCTAACGTTTTAAAATATCCAAAAAATATTAGCGTTTTAGAGAAACAAATACTTTATGACTTTTGATAATTATGACTAACAATACAGTGTGACTTATAAATGTATGGGAAACAAGGGGATCCCCTGTATGATATTATGTGCAATAATGTGTTTACATACATATATATTTTTGATTACATCTTTATAGCAGACGAGACCTTATTAGTAAAGCGTCACCTTTTATCTAACAACGACACAATTGGTATTCTTTAGTGAATGCTACTTACTCGTAAACGATCTGAGAGAACTTTACATAAGCCAAGGATGAGGCAAAGGTTAGCTGATTATCGTTCGCAATATAATGAGCGTCGTGATTTTATCTATTGATTGATGTCCATTCCCGAACAGATATTATCGTATATAAACGTATTTTATTCAGGGCTGTTCATACGTTAATTTTATAATTGGTATCATTTCGCATCCTTGGTGAAACAAAGAATTAATTATACCATCATGATATCGTTCATAATTATTGTAATTAAAAATGGGTATCATTTAATCGATCAGCTTCTAAATCTAGGTTAAACTTAGGTCAAGGATTAAGCTGCGCGTACGGAAAAAGCCCTATTCTGTGGCCCTATTATGTGCTTCAGTGCCAATTCCCTTACAAAATGATCGCATAGCTCTCAAAGCGAAGTATACAAAGACATCCACCGGCATCATCAAGAGGACGCTCCAGATATTCCTTCATCAATAATTGTAATCTTGAGCAATCTAAACGCTGCTGTACATTACATTACGCAGGGAAGCCGGGCATAATTGGAGCAGGTGCGCTCATCGCCACCTACTAGGTGTCACTGTTCCAATTTCCTTTCCTCCCCTTCGCGTTTTTATTTGATTTCTTCGCAATATTCCTCATTGCGTGGGGAGGCGAAATTATTCACGTGCGTAACACTTCGATTACGCCCGCTTCGTTTATTTTCAATTTTATTTTTCGATTGTTATCAATTTGCTTACGAAGGTCACATTATTTGTATGTTTTAAAGAATATGTTTGTGTAACATAGGCGTACAAATGGCTCGTATCAATGGGGTTTTCGGAACCTATGTACAGAATTTGATTTGATATTTACCATTAGGTTAAGGAAAATCACAGGAAAGAAATTGAAAGGTTTATGTAAAGTCAATGTCATGCTATTTCTGGTGTCAGTTAAAGAAGAACACACTGTGTACTTTTTATTTCATTATTATGGTATAATATGTGTATAGCGCTCATTCCCAAAATACAGCAGTCCCAGAATACCAGATTCTCGATATATATCAGATTCCCAAAATAATACATCCAACCAAATCATTTAGATCCTTGAGTAACCTACGATTTTTATAATCTAGTATTACGGGAATGTGGTAAGACAGGAATCCGATAGATCGAGAATCTGGTATTTTGGGCATGCGGTATATTGGGTATGAGCGGTGTATGGTTATTATGTTTGGTCAACATTTTAAGTTATTTATTTTGCTCAGTAAATTAAAACAAAAATATAATTTTAAAAGTTTACTTAATTTCTATTTGTGTCTAATGTTTCCTCGGGTAGCAACTAAAACTCACTAACTAATAAGATATAAATAGCGTATTTGCCTGTAGTCAATATAAATTACTACACGCTAGCTATTAAATCAGCTTTCGAAAATTTGCATAAATGAACTAAACATCACCTTATTTAGCGTTTTAAACGATTTTTAAAAGATCAAAACCAATCAATAAGAAGATGATTTGATGTTTGAGTACATTGATGTTATTTCACTTTTATTCCAAAAAAACTTCATACTATCTGAGCGTTTTGACACTTCATAAAAAGTAACTGATTTGATCTATCAGGAAAGTAGCCTATTATTTGGAAAATAAACCTCGCTGTTAGTCTAATAAAATTAATTGTTACTTTAATATTTTGCACGTAATGTAAGATTTCCAAAATTATTGGCACTTGTCAGCACCTTTGTATGTATTTGAGTAACCCGCTAACATAAGTAAATCTAAGTACCTAAGATCTATGTTACATGTTCTACAGAGCAAGAATTGATAGCTCACACTTCCGAAACTAGAAAGAACGTTACACTCCGCAATTTATGTGCGGTCCACTGTTGTCTGAAAATAATACCCACTACTCGTGTTTCTGAAATACATGTCAGTCCTCTAACGCCCACTCGATACGAGTTCAAAGCTTCATACGCGCGCTTCATCCCTTTATATCGGTGTGTCATTGAAACCAAGTGGCTCATAAATCTTAATGGCTCTCACCACCATCACACAAAACAAACTGAACAGAAGGTGCACTTGCTTACTGCTGCAGTGGTTCCGAAGGTTGACTGGACCGCGACACGCTTAACAGAATCCTTTTTCGGGATTCACCTCTTGGCAGTCAGCATTGGTGATGTTTAGATTTCCTAGCAGTGATTTGAGGAACTAGATTAAGTAGATAATGACATCTTATTTGTGCAAGGTTTGTTTTTCGCCATCCGGCCGCTGTCCGGCGGTCTGTCCCCTGGGATTCATCACTCATTTTTAGCTCACGACGACCCACCAGCGGGTCGTGACTCATAGTTTGGGAAATGCTACTCTACTGTACTGTATAAGCGCACGCTACACACGAGCTAGCAAAGCGATGTTTTGTTTTTCTCCTCTTTCCGTTGCTATGAGGAAAAATACTGCGGTGGCCTCCACAAAACCCGATTTGCACCAGCTTACCTATTTCAATTTAGTATATTTTATCATTATTCATGCACCATTCATGGTCTTGAAGAAAACGTATGCGAAATTTCCAGCTTGACCTCAAAAAAGGTTTCACGCCATCCTATTGAAATACTGTTTACATACAGGGTGATTGGAAATTCGACCTATTCCTTGAAAGGGGTTATTCTAGAGCTTATTTGCAATGATTTAAGTCCAATCAACCGGGGGTCAAAACTCAATGGTTATCAAGTTATTTGACTTTTAACTTATTTTTTTTAAAACCCGCCTTTCGATCTAAAACTGCTAATTGTGAAAAAACTACTAAAATTAGGAATGAAAAAGAGCCACCATCTAATAGCCAATAAATGGTTGATTACGAAAAATCTAAAAAACTTGCCAAAACCTTTGAAAATGTTACCAATAAAAGAATTTAAAGTCAAAAGTTTTTGGATTTTGTTCAAAATTCTGTAATTTTTTGAGGCATTACTTAAAAAAAAATCATGACACTTCGCGTAAAAATTACTGAAATTAGTTCCTCAGTTCATAAGCTTTCTAAAAAGGTAGAATTGTTGAAATTTTTTGCATAACTTTTTAAAATAACATTAATAATAAGAGAAGTGGTAGGGAATTTCACCTAGCGTACCTACCGGACCCTTAATCAGTTTGTTTGTGTCACTTTAGTTTCTCCGTGGGCTTTGTTTGTCTTCGGTTTCTTATTTTATCTCATCTTCTTAGGATAGAAGTCACGAAAAGTAACCTTCCGTGATATTTCGATAAGTAATTTATCTGTAAGTTCCCGGTTGCCTTAAGTTTGCACCTGGTTTCCTTGGTGTAACTTACAAATTAGGTGCATACTTAACGCAACCGGGAACTGATTGATAAATTACTTATTGAAATATCACCGAAGGCAACTTTTAGTGATTTCAATCCTAAGAAGATGAGATAAAATAAGAAACCGAAGACAAACAAAGCCCACGGAGAAACTAAAGTGACACAAACAAACTAATTAAGGGTCCGGTAGGTACGCTAGGTGAAATTCCCTACCACTTCTCTTATTATTAATGTTATTTTAAAAAGTTATGCAAAAAATTTCAACAATTCTACCTTTTTAGAAAGCTTATGAACTGAGGAACTAATTTCAGTAATTTTTACGCGAAGTGTCATGATTTTTTTTTAAGTAATGCTTCAAAGAATTACAGAATTTTGAACAAAATCCAAAAACTTTTGACTTTAAATTCTTTTATTGGTAACATTTAAAAGGTTTTGGCATGTTTTTTGGATTTTTCGTAATCAATCATTTATTGGCTATTAGATGATGGCTCTTTTTCATTCCTAATTTTAGTAGTTTTTTCACAATTAGCAGTTTTAGATCGAAAGGCGGGTTTAAAAAAAAATAAGTTAAAAGTCAAATAACTTGATAACCATTGAGTTTTGACCCCCGGTTGATTGGACTTAAATCATTGCAAATAAGCTCTAGAATAACCCCTTTCAAGGAATAGGTCGAATTTCCAATCACCCTGTATTTGCAGTCTACTATACAATGAACTTGTTAGAGTTTCAGAGTTCTTACGCGGGATCCGAATCGAAAAAATGAGAACTGGTAAATTTGGAACCAAATTCGATTGCCACTAACGCGGGAAGCTATGACCTAGACCACTTCATACGCGTAGGGTAGATCTCTGGTTTAGAACATTTAGTCAAAGCTCGCTTATTGCTGCAGTAGTGACGCCATCCGAAATTACATGAAATTTTGGAAATGGTTCATTTTTGCGTTATTATGAAGTGCTCCCTCTGTACTATCTTTCTGTGAGTACGTTTAAGGGCAGTATAAACAATCTTCTACATCCTTTTACAAATTTAACGGCTTTCAACTTCGTAAATAAGCAATTACGTAATCCTAATGCATAGAGTTAAGAGCTCCAACAAGACGATGGATGCTTCTTCTTTATTTATGGGTTAATGTACTCTGCTTCGTCATGTTCTGGGCACATTAGAGTTATGACGAAGTTTATTTAACGAACATGTAGACGTTTCTTTAATCTTCCACATAAAATATGAAGAAGCATGGAGAAAACGCGCAATCCAGTATAAGGTCATTATTTGAGCGTTTCACCCGCGTCACTTTCGTGGACCCATTATTGTCGAAGTTCCCTCAGATTTTAGTCTCATATCGAGCTATTTGGTACATATCCGGGACTACTAACAAATACCTTAAAATTACCTTAAAATCTGTCGGAATCTCAGCAATAATGTGTCCACAAAAGGGAGGCGGGTAACAGTGTCGCATAGCACTTCATGAATATCATCTTGCAGTGAAGTCTAAGAACTACTCGAAAACATTATATAGACAGATATATACCTTTATGCCACACCTGGCCATAAAGCGGCTTTTTCCGCACGCTACGCGTTCGGAAAAAGTCGCTTTCTGGCCAAGTGTAGACATAAAATGATGTACACAACACGGGAGGTAATAAAGAAAGCCCTCGATCGCATATTTACGTCCCTCGCCTGCGGCTCGGGCAGCAAACATCTGCGATCTCGGCCTTTCTTTATATTACCACCCTAGTTGTGTAATATACTAATACAGAATTTGGAAGTTCTCTTTCAATTAAAAAAATAATTATTCATATCGGTTCATAAACTATGGAATTCTGTGGTAAAAAAACTACAGCCGACTAGACAATGGGCTTGTTTCCCAAGTAAAAAGGACATAATTACAAATAGTTTGTAAATCAGATTATCAAAAAATATTAAAAATGTCTTTTTTGTTTTGTCAATCAAACAAAAAATTATCAAGATATAAAACGCGTTAAACGGGAGTGCCTCGTGGCGCTACCATGTGGTAAAAATTGAGCTACAACGTGACGTCGCGTGAAACTTTGGCTATATCTTCATTATTTTTTGTTTAGTTCACAAAAGAAAAATACGTGTCTAATATTTTTTATTAATCTACGTAACTGAAGAACTATAAAACAAGAATCAGGACACAAGCCTATGTCCACCTTTTTTTCTGAGGCCTGTTAAAAGGCCAAGTTTTTCGTACCTTATTAAACCGTATTAAAGCGGTCAGTTACTAACGATAAATAAGATTTCATAAAAGAGGCTGCGTTAGGCAAACATGGCGCAACGTAACGTACACCTTTGTGATAAAACACGACGGGTCCCGCCATCGGCTGGAAAACATAAATAGCTATCGATACAATCGCGTTTGATAATCGGCCTTTCTGGCTTGGCTGTCATCAAATATTGTAATACCGTATGCGACTTGTACGATAAAGTCACTTAAACCCTTATGGTGTTGAGCTGGGTCCCGCATCTGGTGACGTTCATTCATGCCGTCACGTTTTAATCTCTGACATATTTCGCACAAGGGGCTATTCACGTTGTGTTTTTTATGAGTTTTTTTTGTATTCCGTCGGTCGTTCCATGGAATATTGCGATCGATTTTTGATGTATTAAAAGTCTTGGTATGTATTTTCATAATCCCACCTAGACGTGAAGGAGAAGCCCAAAGCCCCATTTAGACGGAGCGAAAACTCGTATGCAAGTTTCATTTCATTACGGCGTTTGATCGATTGGTTGAACTCATCGTACCTAGCTAGCCCGTAATGTAATGAAACTCGCATACGAACTCTCGCCTCGTCTAAATGGGGCCTAAGAATCATCGGTCGATAATAGTAACGAACCTATTACATAGATAGAGCTCTTTACCGTATTCGCCTCGCACTTTTCTCCTTAGGTGATTATATCCAAATGAAATAATACGATACTTCTACGAATCCCTAATCTAATTAATTAATATACTTACGAGTAAGATACGTGGAAGCCGAAGCGGATAGTTATTAATTTAATTGCAAATACCGTAAGAAACATAAATCTTAACTACACACAAGCTCCGAGTGATAAATTAGGCGAATTCCCAATAAACTCCAAACGGAAGGCGTATCGGCGCATGAAGCCACTTTGCCTAATTGGAGGGCTGCACGCGTTTGTCAGCGCACGCACTTTTCCGCACTCGGGCCCAAATTAAACATTATAGCTTCGGAGACGTAAACCGCTTTCAGAGCGATTGGTGCTGTAAATAATTCAGAGATTATTGGCTCGGCGCTTTGTAGTATTGGTTTGTTTGTTATATTCCAGCAAGGAAACTATGTTTTTAGGGTTCCGTACCAAAATGGTAAAAAAGGAACCCTTATGGTGCGACTCTGTTACGTCCCTCGCTTGCAAAACGGGCCGCAAACATCTGCGAACTCAGGCTTTCTTTGTTTTACCACCCTAGTTGTGTAACGTACTATTATGGGTTTGGGTAGAGTTTGTCTTAAGTAACTGAGATAGTGGTCAAAGCGTACTCCGAACGAAACGGCAAAAAGCGCTAGGAGAAGAAGAATAAAGTACGGACAGACCGACACTTACTTACGTTAAAAATTACCTTTATCTGTAAACCTAATATCAGTTATTTGGAATGTAATTAAATCCTTTCGATGTACAGTGGCAAAAACGCTAATAGGTCAAAAACTTAACTAAAGAACCTGTGGCATGCAGTAGTAACCTTTCCATATAGACAGTTTGACATTCCATTTTAGAAAAAGAATATAAGTTCCATGTAAATTCTGTACACTGTTATGTTGTAGTAGTTAAGTTTTTTACCTATAAGTACCTATCTGATTCGCGGATGACCATGCTTTCACTTCGTGCCCGATGTACGCAAAAGACCTTAACTTCTTCCGAGAAAAGTGTTAAATAAAGTACAGTATTACCTATGAAAACGCACCCAGGGACGTTCAACGTCTCACAAATTTATATGCAACCACAATTTATCCTAAGTAATCAGGTCACGTAGATATATTTCTAACCTGTTTTACCTACTTTTGATGGTATGAGAAGGACTCACGAACTTTTCCGCATTAGGTGAGACGAAATTAAACATTGTAGCATCGCTATCCTCTTTCAGTACGATTGGAGACATAATTTATTCAACAGAGGCCTGGACGGACATTATTCATTGGCGAGATTATTGCTTTCTGCTGGGGATCCCTTTGTGACTTGACTATGCGGATATTATGAACGCCTGATACAATGCGACAATTCCAGCTTCTAAGTATTCGCTTACGACTTAGATATATTTAATTTAAAGCAAAAGTGAACTGGCGTGTTCGACATCCGTGCTCAATTAACCACAAACGCAAACATAAAAAAAGTTGATTGAACCAGGCGTTACTTTGCAGAAATCCATGTTAATTAAAACAAAAATACGGCCGAGTACATATAGATGGCCGAGCGAAAGCGAGGCCAGGTAGTAACGAGGCTGGCAACCCCATCTCACGCCGAGATATGTATAGAGCTTTTCTCAAATAAGCAATGAAATAAAATAAAAACACTCCAAAAAATCAAACTTTATTTTCTGGAGACACTAAAAGTAAAGTAGACAAAAAAATTACAGAATGAAAAATTTCCGATTTTCTTTCCAAAAACTCTTTCAGTATATATTTTTACCGCGAATATTTAGATGAAATATTTTAAATGTGTATTTTAAAATTATTGGATATGTCTATAATGTTATTGGTTATGTTCATGTCGATTTTATATAAATAAAACTGCAAAATATAGCAAACATCGTTTATTGTTATTTTAACGGCTGAACGCCGTGATACTGTGTCACAAATAAATGTGGAATGGAAATTAAAAAAAGCACATTGCAGGCCTAGGCCGGCAATGTTGTATGAAATTCCATTAAGCCGGAACGAGGAAACGAGGTACTTTGCGGCCTATTATAAGGCACGTAATGTCAACATTTCAGTGCATGTTAGAGAAAAATAAATTTGATAAAAATCTAAGTAAAAGTAAAATGTGAGGACTCTGGCAGTACCATAATTATGTTACAAGCAACATTGTCAAACCATTTTCAACCGCTTTATTTTACCTGAATCTGATTAAACTAAAATTTTGCATATTTATACAAGACAATGCTATATTACGGTTCCTTCGAGTTATCTGATTATAGAGCTGGGATGTAGCTAGTTCCTACTTCAACTATACAACTTCATAATGACAAATGCTAATAAAGTCGAATTTGGGCTGGTATGTTTTGTTATCAATTATCATGAATACTGTTTTACCTGTTAAAAAACTTGTTTACACAATATACATATTATAAGATTGTTGTCTGTTGTGTTTAAAGACTTACTGTCGTTTGATATCATTACGATGTTGTGAATGTACCGTAAGTGATTGTTACAGTTAAGGCAGATATGGGGGGTACACTAATGTGACCTTCAACTCAATCCCAGTCAGTGGACATTTCAAGATGGCCAAACCTAAATGCTATTACTGATAAAAGGTATTCGAAGCCGCGATAACACTTTTTTGGTCTAGTCATCTATCTAGACAGACGGTTATTGTTATTGGCTGAGAAAGGTAAAGGAATTTGCGTTGAAACTATTTTTCGATGTAACAAAACTTTTTGCTAACCAATGGGGGGGGGGAGGTCCATTATTCACGTGACATGTTTTCGGCGATTTTCCGACCAACCGATGAGATGCCGTGACATTTGGCTCTATCATCGTCTAGATTTAGTTTAGGATTAGGTTGAATTGTGTAAGATTCGTCTCTTAATATTTATTTATTTCATTTCATAGATGACTAAATCAAAGCTCTTATTTACTAAAATTTAAGCGACGAAATATATAAATGAAACTCGAAAATATGCTAACAGAACGAATTGTTTTATCCAGATTATATCCAAAGCTACCGAGGATTGAGAATCCAACGAAAATATTACACAAAAGAATTCGCGACGCCTTCAAAGCGGGTTTAGACGAGCTGGCCTAGCCGCAGCTCCTCTTTTCATTTAGTATATACGTTATATTCGTTTTATTATTTGCAATATTTACCTACAGGTAAATGCTACAAATAATTGTAATATTTACCTACGCAAACATGTTTTTGTAATATTTACTTAGAGGTAAATAATTCTAATGAAGGGTACATGGAAAGAACACGTCTAGTCACCTTATTTGAAAATGAGATTCTAATCTCAAAATGTGAAATCGCAATGAACTAAGTAGCCGCGCGGCGAAATCGCGGAGTGAGCTACTCCTGACGTCGCGATAATGTTGTCATCGTATGCATTTTACTTTGTTAAGGATGTAGTCAAATTCACATGACATAATTCGATAATATGATATATTTTACTGTGCCATAGTCAGTCGTATTCTATCATATAATCGAGCAAAATACGATGTTTAGAAATAATCTGACCCCCCAGGTGTTCTCGACATTCTTTAAGTATGAATAAAGTCTGTCCAGTGTCTATGGAAAGCTCTTAAACATAGAGCAATATGAGTTTATTATTTTATAGCAGCTTAGAGCGTTACATATTGTACTAGCTTATGCAACTTAGTTTCTCTGGGGCTTTAAGTTGGGCCGTAGTTTAAGTTATTACATTTCAAATTCTCTTTATGTCTCATGCCTATGTTATAACATGAATATGTTACATTGCTATATTTACACTAATTGTAAAGTATGTAGGTATCAGTGGCGTGGTGTCCGATTCCTATCGAATTGCCTAATATTAAGGGCTTGAGCTAGTTGAGCTCTTTGTTGCATTGCTATCAAGGAAAATGTAAGTAGATCTGGTCTGGCTTGCACAAGTATATCTTTGACGCCATGCTATTTGAGGCTACTGACCGACCCGTTGGGTAATACTAGTAATATTACATTTACATTTTTCAATGCCTCCAGTGACGAAGGGAATATAAAAACGGTACTTTACGTGTATTAACTAATGTAATAATAATTATACCCTCATACGAGTACTTCAAGCCTCAATTTATTAAAATATTTTTTTATAAAATTTAGCAATAAAACGACTTGCATAATTCGCAATGCATGCAAATTTTCAGCTCAATCGAAAACCAAAAGGTGGGTCAAACTTCACTTGAAAGATTAATTACAGACAGACATCGGAACAGGTGAAACTAAATAAAAGCTTATAAATACCTCATTGCGACAACTCTTCACCCTCTTCCCGGCTCACAAAACACAATTCCGCCTAACGACGTATTCACGATTCTAGTATTACCTCGTTCATAAATAATGTATGTGACCCGATTATTATGGTAACGAATGCATGGCGCCAAACTAGATAGCGGACTCGGCATTACCGATCTGATTCAATACAGAATTGATCTCCATGGCTGGGCACTCAAATATTCATACATGCGATGCCAGGTCAAAGAGAAGCCTCCTCCAACGGGCGGTTACGTCATTCTTAACATTAACAACCTAAAACAACTACTATTCGTCTTGGCGCTAAGATGTATCGGGTCGTAAGCGCCTGGTTATTGAAGATTATATTTCGTATCCCAACCGAAGACGATTACTATAGTTTACATGCAGCAGTACATGAGATGATGCTGTCCTTGTCACACATTTAGAGCTATAATATCTTAAAAAGCAAAACCATACTTCCATCTCTCTCTCGCCGGCATCGCCACACCCGCGCCCGCGCTTTCCTGACCTCATTACATTTTTTGGTGTTGTCCGAGTCGCACGAAATTTAACGTTAAAAAATAGTGTAGTGAAGTGAAAACGAAAGCGATCAAGGGATCGAAATTACAACCAGGATTATGAAGGTAAGTTTGTAATCATTTTAACAAAAGTACTAGTTACTATAAAGTGTTTTTAGATAATACGGCACTGCCAATAACGGTACTTTCAAATTTCCTTTACGCATCTTACCTACAAAATCATTAAACCTGGTTACTTACATATTTACGAATAAAAAGTAAAGATACGTGTATAATGTTATATAATTAGGAAAGATGTATAACGGATTTGCTGAGTTTTTATCTAACTTCATATCACTGTGTATGCCATGTGAAGGACAATTTGTCTCACCTATTTTCACAGTACCTAAACCTAACGGAACTCATCGTTTCATACTAATTGTAAGTTTAAAATAATTAAACAAATTCACTACGGTTCATCACTTTAAGTTGGATGACTGCGGTCGCACTACCGTAACGTACCGATTACTTTATTTCATTTCATTTCATTTATTAATTGCTTACATGTAGGTACATTTTATGTAAGGTATTGCAAGATATGGCAACAATAGATCTACATGATGCCTATTTTCTGATATCTGTTGATGAAAATGATCGCAAACGATTGCGTTTTAAGTGGCGACCACAATTGTTTGATTCGAATGTCTTGCAAAACGACAAGAATTTGTACGGCTCCATTTGTTTATATAAAATTATTAAAAGAAATATCTACGTACTTCGGGCCTATTGTCATTTAACTACTTAGACGATTTTTTATATATAGTAAGACCATAGATTTAATTACTTAACAAACGTAAAAACTACAAGACTTTTTTAAGTCGTTGGGGTTCGTCATCAATAGTGATAAAAGTGTTATGACGCCAAGTAAAATTGGCAAATTTTAGGGTTTGTGTTATGACTATCACCTTGCCTGGCGAAAAGAAACAAACATGTAGATGTATTTACACGTGTATAGCTCCACGAAAATCGTGTTGAAGATTTCAAGTGTGATCATATTGATCATCCACGCTACAAAATGTTGACATTTGTATACCTACTCCATGCGAGCCGTGTAGAGGACTATTATATCCGAATATTTACGTCTACCTACTCCATTTTAACAGTGTCGAGGATTTCATACTCCACGTAAATCGTGTAGAGAATACATACGTTTCATTCAGAACATCTGCTCCACTTTAATAGTGTCGAGGATTTCATACTCCACGTAAATCGTGTAGAGAATACACACGTTCTATTCAGAACATCTGCTCCACTTTAACAGTGTCGAGGATTTCATACTCCACGTAAATCGTGTAGAGGATACACACGTTCTATTCAGAACATCTGCTCCACTTTAACAGTGTCGAGGATTTCATACTCCACGTAAATCGTGTAGAGGATACACACGTTCTATTCAGAACATCTGCTCCACTTTAACAGTGTCGAGGATTTCATACTCCACGTAAATCGTGTAGAGGATACACACGTTCTATTCAGAACATCTGCTCCACTTTAACAGTGTCGAGGATTTCATACTCCACGTAAATCGTGTAGAGGATACACACGTTCTATCCAGAACATCAGTTCCATTTTAACGGTGTCGAGGACTTCATACTCCACATGAACCGTGTAGAGGATACATTCATATTTACGGGGACACGGAGGCCTCGGACCCTGAGTTGGCCGAGCCGGGCGAAGCAACAACTACCTACTACTGCCGAGTACGTCGCCCGCGCCGATCGCGCCGGCCGAGCCCGTAACGATCGAAGCGCCCACGCCGCCTGGCGGCACTTGCCGTGCCCATAGATAGAGTGGCGAGACTATACCGTCATTGGAACCGAAAATATTAGAACTACTGGGCGAGGACCCAACTATTAACAAAAAATACGGCAAAAACCTACATAAGGATATTGCACCCAAGTCGGCACCCATTTTGGCAAATGGATTAGCTAAGGACTTTCACCTGGAACTAATCAGACGTTACTTGCCTCCTGAAAATTGCCCCAATATGAGGTTTCCGATGCTAAATCTTGAGATCAAAGCAGCCCTTTTTGGAAATCAATGTATAAAAGGACTTCTACGGCCAAAGTAAGCAGAGCCAGCTGTTAGGTAGTCTCGGTGCAATAGGACAAGTGTTAAATTAGGCATTGTCATCTAAGAATACAGTATCTCAAGACATAATAAAGACTGAGTGACGCCGGCAAGCTCATATAAGTACAACAGCTATTATAGAGAATCTCAGTCTCGTCGGTTCGCAGCCCTAAACACTCTTAATTAAAATATTAGAGATACCGTCAAAAATACCAAAAATGGATGAACATCTCTTCCGTTCAGCCTTAACAGAGCATATCAAGTTTTCAAAGGCGATCATTGAAACCGGTTCAGAAATGAAATCGACAGTTGTGAGTCCTGCTTACAAACCATCAGTAGAAAGAAGCACAGCAACAACGGAGTGCTTTAAACTCGAGGGGGATGCCGCCACGAGTAGCAGCAGCGGCCGAGCCGCGGCCGCCCCCTGCACCTCACCGGCCGCCGCGGGACCGTCGCACAGACTCGCCGCGCGGCCGCCGCCCGACCAGCTACACGCGGCATTACGCGACCACGTGGTGGAGGCGATACTAGATGAACCGCACATATGCTACAATTTGATGTTTAGCTGAATTCATCAGATTTTTGCCCTCCGTATGCCCAGCCGTCAAATACGGATGGATGTAGGTATACTAAATTCTTCGAACGAGAAATATTTTAGCTCTGGATCATTTGGAAAATTACAACAAACAAATGAAACTAGAAAAATATTTAAGTCCACATTTTTCATGGCGGATTAATAATATAATGATACATTCTCCCCGATCCGCAAGAATAACTACTTGTTAGAAATGTATAGTAATGCATCTATCTATAACTGGTTGGGGCGCGACATGTGGTGCCCAAACGCTTCTGGCAACTGGACAGTCAGTGAACTGACACTTCATTCATATAAACACGCTGGAACTTATAGCCGCATTTTATGGACTGAAGATATTTACAGCAAATCTAAAAGATTGCACCGTTTTACTGAGAATAGACAACACACCTGCCATGTTATATTAACAGAATGGGGAAGTACAATATCCCCATTTAAATAAGTATGCAAGAAACATTTGGCAGTTGTGCGAGTCAAAAAACGTCTATGTATTTACATCATACATACAGTCTTGCGATAATGTAGTAGCAGATCGGGAGTCTAGGACTCCAGCCAAATGAATATAGACACTGAATGGGAAATTTCTGGTATTTATTTATATATTTTCACAGATTGTTCATATGTTAGGCTGTACACCTGCATTTGACCTTTTCGACAGCCCTCAGAACTACAGCCTACTGCAGTAGATATGCGTCTTCGAAATTAGATCCTTATTCAGAAATAGTCGATGCCTTTACTTTTAGTTGGGAAAATATTATTTTTTATCTCTTTCCCCCATTCAGCCTAGTGAGCAAAGTATTAGAAAAATCATTTCAGATAAAGCTAAAGGTATCGTTGTAGTACCCTACTGGCCATCACAAGCATGGTACTCCTTGTGGTCTAGTCTTGTCGTACCTGAAAAAACGTTTATTGATTCCGACGGATCTTTATTAGTCTCTCCGTTCAGAACGCGCCTCCCGCTTCATGCCAGCCTTATCCTGGTGGCAGCTAAATTATCAGGGATATGATAATAAAGCGTGGCCTACTATATGAATCACTAAATATAGTGATGGCCTCTTTAGCAAAAATACTTTTAAAGCAATAATTTAAAACTTTATTAACTCAAATCCTGGGACCTTCTCTGTAAAAAACGAGAAATCTTGATGTTTATGACGCTAATGACGGTGATGTGTTTTAACACATCACCGTCTTGTCTTTTTGATGATGTCTTTTTGACCATAAAATTTTAAGCTATAGCTGTTTGATCATACACAGATCAGCCTTATCGCAATACGAATGTTACGTCAAATGATTGGGTTAATCGATTTCTTAAAGGCTTACAAACTTAAACCTCCGAACCCGAAATATAAATCCACGTACAAATATAGTTCTAAATCATTTCTTAAATATTTATCGAAATGAAGATGTCTCATTAACTGATTTATCATATAAAACTTGTACTTTTATCACCATTGCTTCGGCACAATGGATGCACACGATCAGGCTACTGATAAAATTAGATAATATGCCAATAAGTAATGATGTAATTATGGCTTCGCCTTCATTAGCACTGGTACTGGACAGTATAGCTAATGAGATGATACTCCTCCAGTAGGAGCCATCTAAATGTTAAATATAATCAAGGTTACAAATTTAATTAATACTTCGAGGCCTGGAGCTTGTTAACCAATCAACAGATTACCCTATATCCGCGAAAGTCCTTATTTGCCCAGCACTCGCAGTTCAAACGTATGTTAGTAGGACAAATGAATTGAGACGCCATCATACTAAAGGATACCTCTTTGTACGAAGGCCTTATAAAAACTTTGGATCTCAGACCTTAGCACACTGGGTTAAAAAGGTATCACGAGACAATGCCATTGACATAAGTATTTTCAGCGTTCACAGTACACGGGTAGCATGAAAATCTGCCGCGCACCGTGCCGGGTTTAATCTGGAGACTGTTTGCAAGGCTGCAGGTTGCAGTGATCGTTCCAATGTCTATCTTAATAAGTAATATTATAGAGACACCCTGGAATGAAATGAAAATAATTTTACGTATGCTATATCTGACATTCGCTAAATAGGATTAATTGCATTTATGCCATTAAAATTAAACAGTTAAGAATCTGATAAATGTAAATTGAACCTTAAAATTAAGTCATCAGAATATTGTTCTCAATTTCGTAGCCAATCAGCATTATAATGATTGGAATTACCAGTTTTTTACTTTTCATTTTTCACATATTGAACATAACAATGCTCTGAACATCTGCATGTAAACTATAGTAATCGTCTTCGGTTGGGATACGAAATATAATTAAGAATCAAACGAACTTACCTTACGTGATGTTTGATTCCAATTATGTGAGTATCCCAACCGAAGACGATTACATCGTCCCATCCCACCCTAGCCCAAGGGATAAAATAAAAAATAAAAAACTTGTCTACAACACAAAATATCTAACTCTGAAAAAATGAGGTCAGGAAAGCGCGGGCGCGGGTGTGGCGATGCCGGCGAGAGAGAGATGGAAGTATGGTTTTGCTTTTTAAGATATTATAGCTCTAAATGTGTGACAAGGACAGCATCATCTCATGTACTGCTGCATGTAAACTATAGTAATCGTCTTCGGTTGGGATACTCACATAATTGGAATCAAACATCACGTAAGGTAAGTTCGTTTGATTCTTAATTCTTTTTTCTTGCGCGGCAAGGATGTGGTGGCCTGGAGTATTTATTTTGCGATTGTTTCTTTTATTTATTAGCGGGGTAAAATGGAAATGGCGGCAGCGGGAAGCATAATGGTGAATTTGATAACTATTATCTGATAAAGGTAACAGTGTGTGAGTTTGCGAGGTATAAAGAATAAATATATAGAGGGTAAAATTACCCGGAGCTATTTATATGATTATTGTAAAGTTGCCTATGTGTAAATATTGTGTTATTTCTTAATAGCTTTTACGCGGGACAACGTCTGCGCATAATCTGTTTTATGTCCCTTACTTAAGAAATGATTGATTCCCATTACAAATGTCCACGTCCTCTTTTAGTCCCTTAAGAGATAACGATTATCTATGACCTTCCCAGGGTTTCAAGCCATCTCCATACCAAACTTCATCTAAATCGGTTCAGCAGTTTAAAAGTTACAAAAATTTTAGTCAAATATATCGCATTTGTAATATTAGTTTGGTGACACCTGCGACAAGATAGAATAATAATAAATAAATAAAATTTACAGGAAACGTCAAATTATTAAATCCAAAAAAGCGTATAAGAAAGAAAATATACCCTCACGTAGGATACAATCACTGTGGTCCAACTTGTAATATTTATTCTGCAAATACGGCTCCAGAGCTCTTTTAGAGATCCGACTCAACTAGTCGTAACTGTGATATCCTGATCATCGCATAGTAAAGCAAATATAACTTCAATATTCTTAAACATACTCTGTATTATCACTTTTACTCATAATATGCCACTTACTTTTACCTAGTAAAGATTCACAGTTTTACCATCATATATCCCGGAAATTTTATTTATTGCAGCAGAAAACTAGCTCACAGCACGTGCCAAGGTCAACCTTTTCTTTTGGCATCCTTTCCACTGCACCAGCATCTTTTTCGCACGTGTACTGCCGAGATACAGTAAAAAGAGACGGCATACAGCCTTTTCAGCACCAAACGGCGTAAGTGACTGCATTTTCCTTCTAAAAACCACCTTTCCGTGGCGGGCGCAGAAGCATCTGCATTGTTGTGAGGTCAGAGCAGATGTGAACTTGTCATGGGGCTTGCAAGGTTAATTGGACTGTTTTGGAGATGCGCCAACCTCGTGCTGGGGCGAGCACAATCGTATGTGACCTCGTACTCATTAGTTTTATTCCAGGCATAATATAAAGAGATGCCTGAAAAATTCCTACCTGGCATTTCGGGCCAAATTCTTCAAGATTAAAATCCATCTAATTAAGGACTACCTATATTTAAATGTTCGCAAAAACGGGAACATTTAAGGTATTATTTTGAAACAGTCTGGTTTTATAAGAGTAAAAATTGCTTAGGCCAAAAGAACTCGCAATTTTAAGCTACGTAACAGACAAGATACAAATGCCACTTAGAATTAGGCTCATTAAATAAAGTGAGAAACCGAGTTAAATCCGGTGGAAAATCACCGTGCATTAAAAGGACAAAAGTAACAAAGGTCTCTAAGCTCGTATAAAAGGTTGACTAATAACTAGACCGTTGTATGGACAACGTAGTAACTCAGCTGCATTGTGGCGTTCCTCAGGCATTGCACAAGGCACACAAGTGTTAAGGTCACCTAGACTGCATGACTGGAGTAAGGTCGGTGGGGTACTTCAGAAATTCGCCGTCTAACTCATCTATATATATTATAATAAAATCGTAGCAAACCTATGTTTGTGCGCACATCACGGAAAAGCTACCGGACTGATTGCCATGATATTTGGTGTTCAGGTGGATTATGAACCCGATTAATACATCTGTTTTTATCCGACCTCCACGAACGTAGTTGCGGGCATTCTCTATTCCCTAATATAATTTGACCTCTGAACTTGTAAAACTGTAGTCGCAGATCATTTCATTGCAGTTTTTTGGGTTTAATGACTAATAGTGTCAACGGGACATATTAATCGGCGGTCATTCTATTATGGTCCGTGAAAGTCGAAACAATGAGCGTACCGGCATTTTTCTTTCTCCACACTGTCAACAAAAAAACTGGTATGCTTTTGTCTGTGATTACGAACTGTATACCCTTCTCCGACCTTAGTTCTCCCTGCCGCACAACGTACGAGGGTGAATCAACTTTTAGACCCACACTTTTGACGTCTCTGGCGTTACCGAAAATGTCTTTGGAGTTACCAAGAAATCAAACTTCTAATAGGATATTTTTCTATTTATTTGGATTATGAGACGGGGCATTCAACGTTCTAACATACACCATAAATTTAAACATAGACAAACCATTATTTAAATTCGTTATTTTACAATGAAAATAAAAAGTTGGGGACAGTTTCGTGTGGGTGAAAAAGTTGATTGACCCACGAACCGAATCTTGAGAGCTGCATCAATATAAAGACGAACAAGTAATCCAAATACAGCCGTTTAGGAGCGCGCGACACGTATTCAAGCGATAGCACGTCTGTGTGAATGCGATCCATACTGGAGCATTATTCTTACGCATTCTCAAAACTTTGCTTGTAGTGCGTTCGTACACGGAGCGCACACATTCAAGCGCGCGATGTACCTATTGTTTGTAGGAAGAAAAATACTGCTATTATACTGTGGCTGCACGCAGTACTTGCGAACCTGGATTACGAACTGTTATACTGTTATACCAGTTCAGAGGTCAAATGATATTAGAAGCGAGATAGACGGTGAGGTTCTGAATTAGCCTATACTGCACCGCCTCGCTAGTAAAGCTTACGTTTATGTATGCCATGAAACTCCTATGCAGATAAGTCCGTTTAGCCTGGTGCGGTAGATTAGTCGTACACCTTCTCGGTCCATTTGAACTGAACTGCTTTGAATTGTATTGTTTGTCTGTAGGCGTATAGTTCGGGGTCAACGAGCTTCTTGGTAAGGTAATTATTTATTAATATAAAAAAGTTAAGGCCAACCTTTTGTCTTAAAAAGTAGGATCACTCTCTTCTCTTCTCTTCTCAGAACTTATTTGTACCCTCACACGCGGCAGCAACGAGCGTTTCTAGAAATAATAATTACACCAACTTGCAGTACAGTGGCAAAGGTAGTGGGTTATCTGGAAGAGATCGCTCTTAAGCGATAAGACCGCCTGTTGTCTACCTTTTTAAATTGTTCTAATTATGTAAGTACCTCTTGTAATGTGTTTTTCTGGTGTGCAATAAAGTATACTTGTATTGTATTGTAGTGGCAAGTGGTTACAGTGGTAGTTTATTTAAGAGTAGAAACGTATTTGTATATTGTATGTAAACACTTTATTGCACAAAATAAGACAAAGTACAGTACAGGGTTGAAAAATGAAGGCGAACTTATCCCTGATAGATGAGATGTCAAAATCTTGTAATGTGATAGGTGGATTTTGACATCTGCTGTCTAAAAGACAGTTCACCACCGTGCTGCCAGGTGGAATGAACTATTTCTAGAAACCCTCATTTTGCTATCCATTTTTTCCCTAATTCGGATGACTCGTAGCGCAAAGGCAATATAACATTATAGAGAACGGATTGGTATTCGGATACGATGCATATACGTACATATATACATACATATGCATACTATAGGGATGTTCTGCGCATAGGATTGAGTTTAATTGTCTATGATTAATCTGGTTCTGATGCTCCAATATATCTGCACACGGACTTGTGCTGGAATTAAGCCATTAACCAGGACTAATTGCATCAGTTACATCTAATCCGCCATACGATGCTGTGTATCAATTAAGAGGTAATTACGTACTTGTATTCTGATAATTTAAACCTCATTAAGGTACAGTTAGCCGATGTACATCTCAAATATACACACTAAGAACCTTGTCACGGCAGTTCAGTTCGCAAATTCGTTCGCGGAGGTGTAATAACATAAATATTTCTATTTTAATTCGCCGTAGTCGGGTATTATATGTGTTAACCGGAGTCATAATTTACCTGTACACCAAACTTTAATGTTTTTGCGGGATGCGCGTACAACCAAAAAAAAAACAAACAGACAAAAAACTATTTTTCAGGCCACTGCTCGGAAAAGTAGCAATATATAGTCAGAATCAGCAAAGCAGCGAGTTCCTTCTTGGACAGCGTGTGAGACGAGCCAACAATGTAATCAATACACGACAGAAATTACATTTTTGGTCAGTTTACAAGGGCAATTTGACCAATGAGTGCACGCCGTATGCCTCGGTTATACATTATAACAGACCAGTCAGATTACTAGCTGTAGGTACCGTATTAGGTACGTCACGCGACTTCGACAATACTTCATACAGCCATGGTGGAATTATTTTTATTTTTGGTATGATATTATTATTATTTCCTCGCAGTAGGCGTGAAAAGTCACTCGTGCATCTATTGCTAACTTTCCGGCCTCTACACTTTAAGTATTAAACTGTTTAAGATTGTCATTGTAGTACTGTACCACAACTTTACTGATGAGATATCCGGCCACCATAAGATTTTTTAAACTGCAATTCCTCAAAAGGGCTGTTTTTCAATAGGACGACTTGGTATTAAGGAATCTCAAGTGGTTTCTTTACAAGAGAATACGGGCGGTAGTCCTCACGCTAGTGAATACGGGTTGGGGACCTACTGCTGTAGCGGATTTTAACCGAGAAGACCTGCTGGTGTCCAATCCTGATTATCTATGTAAAGTCGCCGTCAATGGAATTTGCTAACTATGTAAATAAACCGCCATATAGAAATTGTCTCTGAATGATGAATTTACTAGTAATGGGCAAGACTCTTTTGTGTCAAAACTTGTAAATCTGGTCTGTCCAGTAAAATAACGAGTTCAATTTATTGCTGCAGTCACTTTTGCAACAGTAGGCGAGGCAATAGATTGCCAGTACAGAGCGTAAGTTGGGTAGTGTGTAGCGGGTTTACAATTTTAGTCACAATACTACCCATCATAGACAATTGTAGAATTTAAAAGAAACAAAAACGTCATTCCATTATGTCAAAATAACGTTTGTATACAACCATTTTAAACTTTTAATGAAATATCTAAGATTCAGTTATTTATTTTATGGTTTTGTATTTTACGGTAACGACCGTTTAAATAGTGCATACACTATTTAAACGGTCGTTACCGTTTCAGTGGTGTTTGATGGGGTGGTGTGAAAATTCAAGGAGAAACAGTGACAAAACAAAGTCACGTCTTTTGTTTACATAGTTAGCAAATTCCATTGACGACGACTTTAGTAGAGGGAACACACCTCGCCTTTTCTTTTGCACTCAAAATACTGCGCGGCGACATTGGTGAACACTCATATGAGTTTTATATGGAACTTTTCACCGAAGTCACAGCGAATCTCTTCAAATATTGGGTGGTTTTAGTGTCAAGTATCCTCGTATCTAAGGCTTGTTGAAGTGTATAACTTTCACATAAGGTACACGTCCAAGCCTTTGACACCCTTAGGCGTGAAATACACACAAGCGGCGTAAGGCACAGGCGCAGCGCAGGCACGATGCCGCTTCAAAACGTTTGTATACAAAATGTACTAAGGAGACGTATTTTGAATTACACTCAAGCGGCGCGGCGCAGGCACGCTAGCGACGCGCCGCTAGCAGGCACAACTGAAGCGACGTGCAGGCGGCACGTCGCTTGCTATATAGGATGAGTATTATTTATCAGCAACAAAGATGCGTGATGATATAAAATTTAATATACAGTTCTGCGAAATTGTCGAACAATATCCGGCTCTTTACGACTTTAGCATGCCGGAGTATAGTAATAGAAATGTACAAGATAAACTATGGAGTGAAATAGGATTAAAAGTCGGCGCAACAGGTAAGCAAGTTGAGTTTTATTCATACATTATGTCTGTTCTGATAAGGAATTGGACATCGAGTTGTAAAGTATGTTGTATGCTATCGCAACGAAATCAGCCTGTATAATGACGCATGGTGCCGTCTCTTCACCTCTTCTGTATAATTTAAATCGCGTCCGCGCCGTATCCGTTCCACGCCTTATACCTTATGCCTTACGCCTTATGCCTTACGCCGCTTGTGTGTATTTCACGCCTTATGTCCAATAGTTGACACCCCTCTGTCACCTCTATTGATAATAACTTAACATTGAAGCCGGCAAGTACTAGTTAGTGTCAAGCACTCGGGGAAAAGTATAACAGCAGTAATTCTTCTTCTTACAGAAGGTAGATCGCGCGGCCTGTAGTCGGCCATTCTCACGAAGTATGTCTGCGGTCACCTAATTGCCGCGACGCTGTTTTCATACTAAATGCATGGAGACGCGGTAATTAGACGCCATACTTCGTGAGAATGGCCGTAGTGTGCTGTAGGTATGTGTCCGCGCCGTGAACGATCGCACTACAAGCAAAGTTTTACGAATGCGTAAGAATGCTCCAGTACGGATCGCACTGTCTGCGCCTCGACCTTTACGTACGCGCTCCTAAACAGCCGAAGTTTGACTACTTGTCTGTAGTTATACTTTAATTCGGGCGTCTACCTTATATTCTGTCCTCGTAATAAACAGTGAAAACAGCGTTATACCTTTCATTATATTACACTCGTACATTGACATGAACAATGAACATGACACGCAAAAGCTTTTATTTGGTAAATAAACAATTTCACCAACTCTTCTATGCCGGTTGTTGTGTTATGTAACGCGACCCGGTTACCTACTAAACCTCACTGTAGCGTAGTTACAACCAGTGCGTGAACAGAGTGAACGACGACCAACTCCTACACAATTACATATACACCTCATTTAAACCTTAAAACAAGGGATTAAGAATCAATTCAGCACACTCAGATACAACTGAGACTTTGTTTTGTAAATTATCATTACGACCACGCGGTGCACTAATTTCTGCTTTGCATACCCAAAGCAATCGTTTTTATGTGGGATACGCGTGTTTTATTCGATTTTAATTGTGGGAAATCTTGGCTAATATTATAAGTGCGTTAGTGTGTTTGTTCAGCTATTATGCATGCCGGAACGGAATAACGGAAATTAATATTTATTTACATTAAGGATAGTTTTAGCAACAGAGGATGAGATACATTAATTACGGACGAATGTAAGGTTTCTGTAGGATACGTAAGCAATGTACCACGTGAAATATTCACAGAATAAGCCTATAAATTGTACTATACATTTTACGGTCAATTACTATACAATCGCATATTTTATTTCTAAATACCCTTGGTTTTTATGGTTTCGTATCGACACCTCAGGATGGGACCATATTACTAAGCCTGCGCTGATCGTCTGCCTTACAACAGAATCATTTAATCCGTAATAGATGTTCACAGAATGTGTCATTCTTTTGCCGCTACCACACCATACCAACCACAAATAATAAATACGAAATAAGATTAAGAGGAATCAGGAGGGCAGTTTTTCCATACAAACGTAGTCCCCTGTTTCCTCCCTGGATAATGCCAGTAGAGCAATAATTTTTTGTCCAAAAATCTATGGCTACTATTGATATGTTCCTATGTTTTCTTTTTTAAAAGAGATATTAACCTTCAAAAACCTAAAAAAAACGCCTGATTTTCCCCTGTGTTCACACATCCAGAAAACAAATTAAACTAGATTATTAAAAAAAGGAAAACATAGGAACACGGCCGAAGCCTTTCTTTAATGTTTAATGAAAAAATTAGTTAAATAGGTTAAGTCTTGGGGAAGAAATCAGGGGACTACGAAACGTTGTTTTCATGAAATTTTAAAAGGTATTTTCGGTCCAAGCTGCAGTTGTCTATCGCGCTCTGCGGGGGAGAGGCGGGCAGTGCGGGACAGCGACACATTTTACAAATACCTAATTTTCAATTCTCTCGACCTTACTGTTTCCTCTTAAAAATATGAGGGCCCCCTTAAATTTGTAAACTAGGTGAGGTAGGGTGTAGGGCTCGACGGTGGTGCGGAACCGTTCGTGTGCGATTCCGGCTCGCACTTGGCCGGTTTTTATGGGTATATACCCATGTAATAAACATAACATACAACCGGACGATAAGGTCGTTATAAGGTTAGAACCTTTGAGATCGTGACGTAAGCATAACATTACTGTGTTGTTGTAACGTTGGTACCGACTGGATATTTATTTAAGGTTACGTGGGGTAAGGATATAGCTTACTTTGCCGTGTGTTAGAGAAATTGTATCGTTACTTTAAAGTGTCCTCTACGTTGTCTATACTTTCCTAGTGTTAGTTTGATTGTTATTTTACGGTGTGCACATGAGTACGATCAGGGCTTCGTGTTAAGCTACTACTAAGTACCTACTACTCCTTACTCCAAAGTAGTTAGTTAAACCGTAGTGTATGAAAACGAAGCAACACAGTAATAATTAATACGGGATCCCCTTGTTTCCCCATAATAAAGTTATAAGTCATAATTATCGAAAGTCATAAAGTATTTGTTTCTCTAAAACGGTAATATTTTTAGGATATTTTAAAACGTTAGCATATAGAAAACAATAGGTTAGGTTTGTTTCACACCAAATCTGAAAACTTAACGGTTTCGTAGAAAATAGGTTGTATGACTTTCGATCGTTATGACTAGGTTAGATTTGACTTTTAAAAATTATGGGAGACAATATACAGGGTGGGAGGGACTATACCGACATACTTTAGCCATGAATTCCGTGTGACGAGTAAAAAATGTTATATCAACATGGGTCGAATATTGTCATTTTACATTAATAGTCTTATGGAACAAAATAAATCAGTAAATTAAGCCCCTCGTTATAAACATGTCCTTACTGGCTGAAAAGTTATCAAAAAGAAAAAAAAAGCTAAAATGGAAACGAAAGGTCAATTTTTTGGCCTCGTAGTCGCTTACCATCAAATACTGCGAAGGTTAATTCCTGTTTAGTGAAAGGATTTAAAAAAAATAGTAAAGGTATCTTAGTCACATTTATTAGGGCTTGTTACACACTTGGGATTTTTCATTTACAAAATAATGAATATCTCGGAAAGTAAGCGTTTTTCGACTATACATCACATAACATTTTTTACTCCTAATAGTTGTTAGAATCTATAGTTAAAGTTTGTCGGTATAGTCCCTCCCACGCTGTAGATAGACCCAATTAATACAAATGTAAGTTCCAAATTGATAGCCTCTTCGAGTAGTCAGAGAAAATTCACAAAAATAACAAAGATTCCGAAGAAAACGAGGCGGAAATCAGTTGAAAAAAAAAACCATTTATGCCACACCAGTAGGCTTATGATGCTACGTTTTGTCACGCGATAAATAAGTGATAAAGCATCCGTCACGTTCCGATATATAATGTGTGAGAGTGATGGATGCTTTATCACTTATGTATCGCGTGACAAAACGTAGCATCATAAGCCTACTGGACATAAAGTGTAGACGCTTTCTGGCCAAGTGTAGACATAAAATGATGTACACAACACGGGAGGTAATAAAGAAAGCCCTCGATCGCATATATACGTCCCTCGCCTGCTGTTCGGGCCGCAAACATCTGCGATCTCAACCTTTCTTTGTATTACCACCCTAGTTGTGTAATGTACTATTGCGCTACGTTTATCTTAGGATCTGAGTTTCATATAAACTATTTAAAATAATCCAGTTTTTAATCTTTTAAACAATGTCACCGCGCTTAAAGTCGGAATTTTATAAACGATACAAAGCATTCGACGGCCGCGATTTTCAGTTGTAAAACCGAATAAACGAAAACAAAATGTAATTAAATACAAGTACTTGAGCGGCTGCAGTTTTTGTCCGGGTATTTGTCGTGCATTTAACGTCGAGGGATTAAAACAGCCTTTCAGGATTTCCGGACGACTTTAGGTTTGTTTTCAATTGAATCGCTAGTTCAGAATAATTGGACACAACTAAATCAATTCCGTACGGAACGATAGAAAAGAAATAGTTGCTAGTTTTATTCAAGGACCTTAAAATAAATAGCTGGACGTAGCATCGCTAACAGATAACTGAAGCACGTCTATTAAGCCGCTCGCTTTGTACTTACGAGCAGCACGCACACATCAAATAGCGAAGTAGCCTACTACGAGCAGCACGCATACATCAACCAGCGTTAAGTGACCGGCTTACTAGAGGTGCTTCAGTCATTTAGCAAAGTTACGTCCGGCTATTCATTTTAAGGTCCTTGGTTTCCTTTGTATGTTCTTCTTACGTTTAGTGGTAAAAACTGCGCCATTATTAGCTTCGTCAGAAAAGGGATTTCAAAGATTTCAATTGGCTATACAAAAAAATAACAGTTCTCGTTTGTATTTTGAGCGCAAGTTATGTTAGTTGATATCTTCGCTGTTTATGAACAGATACTAATGATTTCTTTTAATTAATCAAACGTCTCCTTAAACATGGTATTTGACATAATCTGACAACAACTAAAATATATTTTTTTTTTCAAATACCTAAATAAATGGGTACTGGTTTCATTAATTAACGCTAATCATCAAATTTTGTTTCAAATACTGCTCGTATAAAAACAATTACACAAATTTTCGTGCCTGCAACGAATTTAAAATGAAAAACAATAATAATAAGGCACCATGTTGAGCTGCATACTTTCTGAGCGTTTTGACTCTACATAAAAAGAAGCACTATTGATGTATTATCAATATCATCATCAAATAGATTATTCAGTAACTACCAGTGGCGTGGCGTAAAATATATTCATAGTAAAGCCGGAGCAGATTTGGATTACCTTTTCCTCAGGAGTAGTCGAAACTCCGGTACATTTTTTAAAATAGGCAAGCCGGTTTGGACGCCTCGCCACTGGTAACTACAATGGACGCTGCTTCCTTTAAGTTGAAATAAAAACTACATTAACACGTTCCCTGTCCTGTGTATACATTAGGATACAAAAACTGTGCTAGACATGAGTCCATGTATCCATAAGATAAGGATAAGTGATAACCGATTTCTAGAGAAACCGATATTAATCTAAATTTGTACGTAAGCAAGAACTTTCATGAGGTATCTAAAGTAGTGTGATGTGATGCTTAAATGACTGAATCGTAACGGCTTTAGGTAATATCAAATATGAAAGCTCAATTAGACTCCATGTATCCACTTGGATTCATACATATTCGACAATTATGAAAATAGTGATAAACCCAATAATCAAAGCCAATAAACAAAATACAATGAATATTGAGGTGGATTTGAGGAGCAAAGTTTACCCTTTGTGTGAGGAACAGGGAACGTGTTAAGATTAGCTGGTGGGAATCAAGCCTTCTAGGCGCCTCAGTACCTACTGCCGCTGAGTCTAGACAGCATACGTTGCGGGGAGCTGGATCGCTTCCAACAGATGAAGGTCACTTAAGCTCTCCGAAACGTATCCACAGCAATATACAGCTAACTCAACCCAATAGCCCAATTATAGGTTGGAATTAGTGTTGTCAGTGTTCTGAAAACATTATATGTTGTTCTGTTATATACTTTTTGGTGTATACTATGATTAGAGTAAGCTTGTCTATGGCTGGATTGGCTGGAATAATTATGATTAGTAGAAGGACAATGGTGTTCAGTTGAACGGTTGTAATCTTAGAGCAACGCGGACTTCGTATCGTAGGGAGTCGACTTGCTTTAGTATTTCCCCTCTGCCAAGCAATTTGCGCCAGTGCTCATATTCGTTCTATAAAACTAGTTGTAGTTAGTAGATTAGTCGTTAGACTAAATCTAGTAACTCACCTGAAGAAATCTCCGTGAATATGCCGAATTGTTCCGTATTTCGTTGCAAAAGGCGATCTAACACGTCAAATGTACAAAGAGATGGTGTTTCTTTTCACATCTAAGGTATTTAGAATCACATTATCATTATTTACTTCCTTTAAAGTACAAAAATTACAATAATCCGAACTGAGATTATTTGAAGTTTGTTTACTAGTTGACAACCAAGCAACCTCGCGTTGCCATGGTGTTCTCCTAAACTTATCAATGTTGTGCGTCACGTCATTACACTATTCAATGCAAAATGTAAATGTGAATTGGTCAATGTGTTGTTCTATTCGTTAGGTGTTGTTTCGTAGTGATGGACGATTTTTCATGTACGCGTGTGTAAGTTGCACACTGCGTTACCTCGTTCCGCCCTCGCCAAATATGTCAGAAATTTGTGTACCGGACAAGTGCCTGATGACTGTCGGTGAAAATGATCGAAGTTTTGTTCCGTGTTCGTGCTCAGTTTTATCCCTCTGGGTTTAAGAATCATTGAAAACGCTAATAGGCATAATTTAGTTTATTTTTGCAAAGTTTTCAGAGCACTGAGCAGATTTTAAGGCTAACGTGAAATAATTAGTATTAACTACATGGAGGTACCCTATTTTGACAATAGATATAAAATACAGACACTGCACGCCGATAAGCGATACAGCAGCTGTTCTAATAGCATACAAAAGCACGTACGTAACTAACTAGCTCGTGTTGCCCTTGGCACCCAGGACTCATCGCCTGGATTGGCTCGCGGCGGACCTTGGCCAACATCCCGGGAGGTCGAACGTGTTCTAGTTCAAACATTATCTGGGTTACATTTCAAGGTTCTATTCCAGTAAAAATGCAGTTTAGTTCTCCGACAGTAATAGTACATTATGATACGAGTGGGCTATGTTGGTCATTACAGTCGAGGCTGTGTTGCACATGGCTGTAATAGCCGAGACTGTAATGACCAATGCCCACGAGTGTCATACGACGTTTTTCAACACGTGGGACGGAGGGACGGCCCCAGACTCGGTGGACATGTCGCAGCCAACTGGTTTAATCAGCCATTTGGTTAAATGCCTAGCATTTTCACTAAATTATGACCCGCCAGCAGGTCGACGAAGCTCTGAGGGACACAAGCTGACTAACAAACCTAACCTACAATTTAAATGAAAAGGCTAGGCAGTTAACTAAATGGCTAATTAAGCTAGTTGGCGGCGACAGACAGATGACCTCGTGAAGGTAGCGGGGGGCCGATGGATGCGGTCTGCTCAGAACCACACTTTTTGGCGATCTATGGGGGAGGCCTATGTCCAGCAGTGGACGTCCGTGGCTGATAGATAGATAAAATAAAATCAATTATGATAAGAAGTGAATTAGGTAACACCATATTTTTCGCTCCGTCGGGACTTTCGCCGACCTTTACATCCACGTGCATCAGGAACCCAATTAGAGTATTCTATTCTTAACCGTCTTTAAAAAACATCGACTAATCTGAAACAATTTTAAATACTACATTTTATCACCACTATAAGTTTCCTTTAACTTACGAAGATGAAAGAAGTCGTAAATAACCTACTGCCAATTACAAAAAATCAAATAATCATGCTATAGTCATCTATTTCACTCAATTTCATTAAAACGACTTGAATATTTTTTTAGAACTATATTGTAATCATATAGGTGAATTGCGGAGTTTATACGCCTTTTATTACATGAAGTTTTTTTTATATTTCATTTAGTCAACTAAGTAACTGTTTCAGTTGTAGTTATAACGGCTTGAAAGTTAGTTATCGTGAACATGTCGTGAACAATTACTATGGTAACCATCAGTACATAATATAAAACAAAGTCGCTTCCCGCTGTCTGTCTGACCCTATGTATGCTTAGCTGTTTGTTCCATGTACCCATCAGATATGTAATAGGTACATGTATAATCAGCTGTATTATTATGGCAGCAAATACCTTTAAAACCGACACAAATAATAATAAGACACTTTATTGCCGAGCTCAGTCTCTTCAACTGTCTTATTAGTTACTTCCCGAAGCGCTACAAGATTCTGACTTGTAGCTGAATCTGCGTGGCCTATTTACGGCACGAAATATTGAATTACGAATATTGATTGCGAAAAACCAAAGCTTCTGAAATCTCGTTTATTTACGTGTTCAATGAGCACAGCTAATAATTTGGCAAAACATTCCAATTATCAGAATCACAGCGGCTTTTTAATATTAAAATGTTGCCCGCGGTTAGTGCACAATTTATCTGCGGCTAAACTAGTGGTGGACAATATTTGAAACATTACTAAAGTTTCTTTAGTGGTGAAATGTTTCCGGTAGTGAACAATTCATAATTGTTTCGAGATTTTCACTTCGACATTTTATTGGAACTTCAAGTGTTCTCGTTACCTCACAAATTACATGCTTGTGTTCCAGTTCCAGATATACTGGTAGAAAATGCCTTAAGTTAAATAAGTCCACCATTTGTACTTTCTTGTATTGTGCAATAAAGGTGAATGAGAAATAAATATGTACCTAAATAATATTACATCAAAACGCTTGAAACTGGTTAAAATTATTAACCAATTGAATATATGTTTAAAGGTGATAAAGAGTTTTAACACTTTTCCGAAACTTTCCATGGAAAGTTGAATGAAATTTGACCGCTTGAAGGTCGCACTGGTAGGTGACTTTATTTCCTATGCAAACGGGTTCGATTCCTGTTCGGGGACAATTTAGGAAATCTATTTCAACCAAATTATCGCCGGGTTTGAACTGTCAAAAACGTTTTCAGTTTGATATAGTTAAAGGAATCCTAGTTTGGGTCCAGTTGCCTATTCTAGTCCTTTGAGATACATATTTTACATGATGTAATCCATGATGATGAATCACTATATAGTATCCATATAACTTTCATGGAAATTTGAATAGATCCAGCCCAAGAATTAATACACATTTCATTTTGCCAGCCCTACATTCAACAATTTTATATTGAATGTTTCGCAGTGGAAACTTTCCAGGTGGACATCACTAAGCGGATAACTACCACAGAGTGTATAGAACATCATAACCGGCACCAATGTCCCATCACGATACGACCTGACGCAAAAGTAGGACGAAACACTAATTTTGTTTAATTGAACGCTGCCCGTGATGTAGTTGGCTATTAATAAATAACAACCGCGTCTGATCCACAATTGGAATAAAGCTGAAATCTGTGTTTTCGGTAAACGAGTAATTACAAAAGTGGACGACATTGAAATAATAAAAATCCGGAAGAAAAATATCTGACGGATGTTTATTTATGGACAAAAAAGTTACATAGCAGCGACGTTATTGCGGTAGTGCCATATCCAACTTGATTTAAATAGACAGGTGGATTTGCTATTGTTTTTACTGGTTTTGTTTTGTCTATTTTTACAATGTACAAACAGGCGAATGATCTTTTATTATTTATCCTGTTCCACTGCTGGTCCAATCGTCCCTTCGGTATTTATTTGCCATTCGTTTCCATTTAATGCATGTTCCCGCCAGTCTTTATAAAGTATAGCAGTAAGTAAGATATAGTAAAATTTGAAACAGCAGCAGGGGGATAAGCAACTACTACAGGTAAAACTCGGTTAAAACAGGCGGGACACGCGTGTCGGATTGTTTTCACGACGACGTCAGAAAATAACTTTATGCCTGCTTGCCCGGTTTTGCCGAGTGTGTTCTACACATATTTATGTGTAGGGTTATTGTGGCTCCAGGACAGGGAATAATTTGTAGTATCCGACTTTTATGACCCCTTAAAAAGTACCCGCCAGCTCGATGGTCAGACGACATTTCTTATACAGCAATCAGCAGTGGATGAAGCTGGCCCAGGGCCGAGGAGAATGGCGTTATAAAGAAAAGGCCTATACCCAGCAGTAGGCGGATACAGACTGAATAGATTGATAGATAAAAGAAGCACCCAATAAAGAGCTGGTTGGTTAAAGGAATGCTAATCGTCACCTTGCGACATTACACCCGTTAGTTTTGTGGTAGATCGAATTGATTTCATTCCTATTAGCTTTAACGCTTCATTCAATTCAACGTCATTTAGTAAATTCTTTGTAGGCAACGATTGGCACGATTCAATGTGACCGTTAATTAATTAACTAGTCCGTTGAATCAGCGCCCAGCACTACCGCGTTTTCAATCGCCAGTAAACGGCAGAATCGCAGCAAGAGTTAATTGGTCGCAAGCACCAGGGTATTTAGTTTTTATAGCGCTGTTTCGACTGGCTCTGAGGGCATTTGCGGAGACAGTTCCGACGGCTGTAAACCAGGCGTTTACGACGACGGCAGTAAACACATGCTGCGGTCCGCCGCTGATAGCGGCCCTCGTAAACGACACGCCCTCCGCACTTACTACCACGCTGGCTTTGAAAGACTATGTAAATTTCCGTAGTACGCATGGTTAGTACAGTTTTTAGAATAGATGAGTCCATACACTAAGGCGCGCCCCTTGCAACATACGCTAGCAATATACAAATTAGTACTTGGAATGACAAAGGGCGGGTCTTCGTGGGTTAAACTATCTTAACCAAAACAACTATTTATAAAAACATACATACTTCAATAAGGTCTACAAATAGTTACTAAGTCGAGTATTATGTATGTTTTGGGATCCCCTTGTTTCCGATAAAGTTATAAGTCGTACTATATTGTTAGTCATAATTATCAAAAGTCATACAGTATTTGTTTTTCTAAAACGGTAATATTTTTAGGATATTTTAAAACGGTAGCGTATAGAAAACAATAGGTTAGGTTAGGTTTGTTTTATAACAATTCTGAAAACTTAACGGTTTCATAGAAAATAGATTGTATGACTTTCACCGTTTCGATAATTATGACTAACAAAACAGTATGACTTATAAAAATTATGGGAGACATTATAGACCGGTATGTCTTTAGTACTTGTTTACCAATTTTTATGCAGTGCCTTGTGCAGTTAGATATTATTTACTGCAAGCGGCACAATGCGTGCATACATAGCTGTATATTATTTTTGCGTTTTTGTTTAGTTTATAAGCATTTGTTTTAGTGTGTGTAACATGAATACTCTCAGCAGGTGATATATACTACTCGTCGACCCAGGAGAATTACCCCGGACTGTTTTTACCAACATTTCGTAGCGGTGGATGATAGACGAGAGATTATTACCTGAAACAAAACAACCTTTATAAGTAATCGTTACGAACTAGTCAAGTTACTACATTGACTTTCTTCTAACAATAAGTTATAGGTAGATGAATTAACGAGTGCTTGGAATTGCATTTGTAGTGGTTGTACCGTTCGCATAAAAAGGAGAATAATTTAAGTATTTCTCTAAATTTAAATATATTTAGAATTTGACACTGACATTATTTTGGTGTTTACTTCTTCAATATATAACAAACCCCTTTTTATGCTGATAGTACGGGAAAATAGAAAATTTCAATATAGATTGCCTGTAAACACACAATACTACTACCAAGGACCTTAAATAAATAGCCGGACGGAGCCTCGCCAACAGAAAACTGAAGCCATTTTTAGTAAGCCGGCTGCTTGTACTTACGAGCCGCACGCACACATCAACTAGTTTTTACCTATTGCGAGCAGCACGCACACAGGTAGCCGGCGGACTAGACATGCTTCAGTTCTTTGTTAGCGAGGCTATTTATTTTAAGGTCCTTGACCACTACATATGCAATCCGTGCTCTCAGTAATTTATTTATAAGTACGAAGGGAAATAGATGGTACCTACTTTTTTACAAGGAGTAAATAAAAACTTGCAATATGTGTATTGATGTATGTTTATTCGACTCAAATCTTACAAGGTGAATTAGGCAAAGTGTGTAAATTAAAACAAAAATATTGCTTTGCTAATCCGCGATATGATAACGTGTTAGTCAATTAGTGCTAACCCATTATACTGACTTGCGTATTTTATCATTATCATGCATTCACATATCGATACCTTTAGACTCAAAGGGCGTAAACGCCGTAGGTTCTAATGGCGTTTACGCCCTTTGAGTCTAAAGGTATCGATATATTATTTTTGTTTTAATGATGATTTGCGCAAAGTAACGCGTGATTCAATCAATTACTTAAAGTGTGTAACTTCGCTATAAGTACCTAATGTTACTTGTGATTTATTTATTTTGACCTTTTAAATTCTAGTTTGTTTGACCTTTTATCAATTAACAATCAATTGACAATTGTGCGAAATGTCAGACGTATTACTAACATAAAAAGGCACACTTATATTAAAAACTAGCGACCCGCCCCGGCTTCGCACGGGTGCAATGCTGATACTAAACAACACAACATTATAAACCTTCCTCTTCAATCACTCTATTAAAAAAAACCGCATCAAAATCCGTTGCGTAGTTTTAAAGATCTAAGCATACATAGGGACAAACAGACAGCGGGAAGCGACTTTGTTTTATACTATGCAGTGATACCTAACCAAGCAACGTTCAAAAAATATAAAGAGTTTTTCCTTGAAAGAAAACTAGTGATGTGTATAGCCTTTACGCGGAGCCAACGATGCTCGTCTCCGGGAATTAATATAAATATTATTCTCAGCTAAAACGATGAAAAGACAACCAACGTAGTGCTGCCACTTCATTAAGGTACCATAATAAGGTTGTTCAAGTGATACCTAACTAAAGTACAAACAAGAATATTTAAATAAAATAAATATTTTAGTAAATGCATCACACTAGTTATCGGTAGGTACATGTTTTCTGCTTCTTGTCTTATTTCATATTATTTCAGTTTTCAGTAATAATCACGAATCCATGGTACAAGAAAAATATGCTCTTCTTGAGACTGACAGTGATGACCTCGTACATGCTAGAATTAATCATAAGCTTGATATGTTGCTATTCTAAGCTAATTATCCGAGCAAATGCCTGTCTTTCATTATTTGCTGGAATGTTGAGCTGGTAACATTAGACAGTATTTTTTTCAGGGGGCCGGTAATTTATTTCATAAGTGATACATTTTATGAAATTATTGAATTTCTTAATTAATGGTAACAGACGTAGCCATGTCGGGGATCTCGGGAAGAATATACCTGGTTATCTTGTACGGTTCACGAACCCAAAGAGATACTTACAATGCAATTCGAACAGCGAAGCCATCAAAACAGTTTCGCACACGCTTTGACATTTGGAACTCCGTACGGGGAGAACAAGTTTAACCTTTTAAAGGCACACAGCGCGATCGTAAAGATCTATTGTCGCCCGAGTGAGGAAAGTCCTCGAGGGAAAGTTACAGCTTTTCCTATTCACAGTCAGATTTTTATGAGATCTAGGATTTAATACAGTGCTTGAGACAGCTGATCCTTTATTAGGGTTTTTGTGTAGAGAGTACCTACCTACCCAAATTGTAAACCAAATACGCCGCACGATTTTAGGGAGGCACGATTTTTTGCTCCCGAATGTACTTAATAATTTAGGGCGGCGTGCACTAAAAACGTAAATCTACTTTTAAATCCTACAATACTTTAGTTTTTATGCACAACGTTTTTTTTAATGTTGTAATACCCAAAAATAATGGCCAACTGAATAAAAAAAAATGTATCACAAGTGACACATATTTCTGATTTGGAGTTAAAGTATCCAAAAAGTAAAAGTTTTAAGCTAGAAATTTTCTTTTTTCCCTGTGCTGGCTCGAATCAACTTCGTCCATACGCTCCGGGCTTGGGCAGTTTGTGTTACATCTTCCCATATTATCCCCAAGGGACTCATCACTTACCGTACTAAGCGGCGCCAAGTAAAAATAGACATTCGTTTTTTTGTAACACTACGTAATACCATTATCTACGCAATTTGCCAAACACGTACTGATGTGCAGATGCATGGAAAGGTTCAAAAACTGCAAAAATGTCCACTTGGAAAACTCTCAGTATTTTTTCAGTTTTCTACAAGTACGGAATTTTCTAAAACAGAAATTATCTTAACAGTCTTGTGAAGGTTTCTAGAAATTTCTGAGAACGTTTTGCAAACTTTCTGCAATTTGCACATCTGTACACGTAGTCGATCCGTGTGGCCCTTTAATTCGGCTCGTATAAAAGCCGGACGGGATCGGATCTGAGGATTTCGGCGCCGAACGCGGAACCCCACTCAATTCTCCTACAGCTGTCAAACTATACCAAGCAAATACAAATGCCAGCGTGGAGACTACATCCCCTTCACTCTCATATATGAAGCAGGCCTGTGCCCAACAGTGGAAGGTATACATATATGCTGATGATGATAATTTGTTATATATAATTAAGGCGTAACTGTTGATAAGGCTAAACAAAATAAGTACAATAAATCATAGTATGCATAAGTATATTTTTGCTTGAATCTTTAACTCATCCAACCACATTAATCATAAATATCATAATATTCATAATCAAGGGAGCCGTAATCGGCGGGGTTAGGCTCACAAGGACTAGATTGTATACAGACTAAGTAAACAAAACGTCCTAATTGCATCATGTCTCAGTAAACAAAATGACTGTTTTGAACAATGACCTGGTGAGCAATATGTCTTACTTGCATGAACGTCATTATAACAAAATGCCGTAGTTGCACAATGGCCAATTGATATAAGACCAGGTTTTATTATGACTTGGTTGTAAAATGACCCATTACGCTTTTTGTCTAAATAGCTACTACGTCTTGAATTTAAAACGTCTAGATAGCAAAACGTCGTGGTTGCATAATGCCAAGGTTATAACTGTTAATAAATTCCCATGTGTCATTTCCCTGTCATTCGATCATTTTAGACGTTATGCAATTAAGACTTTGTACATATTCGGTGTTATGTTACCCTGTCATTTTACTATCAATGCATTCTGCTACTTTGTCAATTTGTTATTAGGGTGTTTTGTATATTTCGCCGTTATGAAAACAAGTCGTAGTGCAACTAAGTCCAATATTATACTGACAATGAGTAATTTTAATAAAATAGGACGTTTTACATACTTTGGCATTTTACAACTAAGACCTGATGCACATTAGGCCTTTTACTTGCATGGTCATTCTGAAACCTGGTCCTTATGAGCCTAACCCAATCGGCGCGTCACTAAGAGTGCAAAAAGAAAAAAATACATTAAAAATGTTTATCACAGTATGGACCCTGTAAAAGTCATGCCTAAATCTAATTCTTTCGTTGAAATTCTAGTAGGGAATGCAACTCGGTTATTTTTTGTACGGTATAGAAAAAACTAGGCTTCAGTTAAAACTCGAGTTTTTTTCTATATTAAAAATAAACGATTGCATTCCCTAAATTCTAGTGAACCAGAGACCCAGTAACTTTAATATAAAGGATGGTGTTTTATTACCTTTGTTTCCATCCAAAAAACTCGGCTTCAGTTAAAACTCGAGTATTTTCTATATTGAAAATAACCGATTGCATTCCCTAAATTCTAGTGAACCAGAGACCCAGTAATTTTAATATAAAGGATGGTGTTTTATTTGTTTCCATAGGTTGATCAAATATCACTTCCGCGCTTTAACGCGTTTCCGTGTATTAATCAATTTTATTTTGAACGGACACGTGTTGTTGTTTTTAGAGTTAATCCTGCGTGTTCAAAGGAATGCTATTAGAGCGGTATGACATTATACACTAGGGAGGAGTTATAATAACTGCATTTAAAGCATCGATCAAGGTAGATTATTTTTGAAGTACTTATGCTGAAAGACGTGAATTGACGGGGGCATAAAAATATAATACAAATAGACTTGTTGGCACATAAGAAAAACACATTACAAGAGGTAGCTACATTACATAGTTAAAACTACTTAAAATGGTAGACAACAGGCGGTCATATCGCCTAATAATTAATGCATAGTAAAAATTAAGGTTTAGAGACTGCAGTCGTATTTTGCTAATTTGTTAAAATATAAAAAAAGTAAGCCCAATTTTTCAACTTCCAGTTGGTACTAGATAAATTCTGAGCTAAATTACCTCCTGAAGGAATTAAAAAGTACGAGCGTCTTTTTTTGCCCGCTGAAGTTTTCAAGGAAAGCCCAAGTTTGCCTGAAATCTTCACAACTTCAGTTTGCAGAGCTTAGCAAAAATATTTATCAGGTCGGTTAGCTAGTAAAAACACCGATATTTTCTTGGAAAAAGATTGCTTCAAATAATTAAAACTCTGTAATTAATAATTAACAATTGCTTAATTGCTTGTTTGTCTTGTGTAATTAAGATCATTTTTTTTTTCAAAGACAAAGATAACTTTATTGAACCAATCTACAATAAAAAAAATCCGCAACATGCTTCGTCAACTTCTAATGTATAGGCACAAAATAATATCCCCAACACGGCTCGTCAATAAAAATAATGGATCTTAACCTAAACAAAATACAAAAGAAGAAGATCATTGACATAAAAGAGTTGGATAATAATTCAGTTCGCTGCAACAAATGAAAAACATATTTTTTGTAAATACTGTGTTTATTATTTTCTCACAAGAACTACGTATATACAGTTTTAGACTACCTATGTGCTTATGCACATTTAAGTGTTAATTTATCTCTAAAGAAGCGTTACTTATCATCCCTAGATATAGCGATACTTAAATTTGTATCTTTAATGAAAAAAAAAGCATGCAAATAAATCGTGACTCGCGTTACTTTTCGTGGAATGACCATTTCTGTTTGGTCCAGCGGTAAATGCCTTATGGAATTAAGTTCGCCGTTTGTACTTTCCCATATTGTGCAATAAAGTCTAATTAAAAAAAGAAATATATATGTGTCCTAAGTTTACAATCCTTTAGAATTTTACGAATATACAACTATTAAGAAAAACAAGGGTAAAAGGATTGGGTGTAAATCAGGTTTGGAATAATTATTCTCGGTAAAAAACGTTTTTAAAACGTCAGGCAAAAGTACTAAAAGGCTTAAAATAGCCATAATTACCATTAACAAAGTAGTTAAGCAAGGTTATTCGCCAGAAATATTTGTGTTCACTATGTACATAAAATACCCGTACAGTAGCCAAAAAGTCGTATTTTTCTATGGGACTTCTACTAAACTACGATGTTTTAGATTTCCACGGCGGCATAGGCTGCGTTTTATTAAAAATCTGGGTCACGACCCACTTCTGATGTTATAAAAATGATAACTCAGTTCACCGATTCCTGATGCAAAATCCTTTTGGAATCCTTTAACATATTACAGGCTGGCGATGCGGAGTCTTTTGACATCTATTCGAGGATCTTTTTATTGGGATAAAAGGAAATAGATTAGTACGGGTTATCACAATGAGCCAAAATATGTTTTATACTTTGGCATAGCAACAGTCTTTAAATAAAATAAAATAAAAATAAAAAAGCCTTTAATTCCACACCTTATATTCTTTACAAATTATTTACTTTAAATTTCCATTTTGGTTAATGGACCTCTTTACGAGTAAAGGCCTCCCCCAGCTTTCGCCATTTCGTTTCAGCAACAGTCTTTACAACGGAAAAATAAACGTCGTGTTATCTGTAAAACGTAATAAGTAATTGAAACTAGATATCGACCTAGGGAAACAAAGAAAGGTGAGCGAAAATTACCATTAAAATTCTAATCCAAAAAACCACAAGACAAGTGCGAGTTAGACTCGCGTGGAGAGGGTTCCGTACGTTCAAAACAATTATACTTTATTGCACAGACTTCTTATAAGTTCTCCTGTAATCTATAGGTGTAGGAATATTTTCCATGTTTTTTTTACAAAATTCTAGGTCCAATAGTTTCGGAGATAAGATTGGGGGGAGATGGTCAATTTTTGCCTATTTTCTTAAATAACTTCAAAACTATTGACATAAAAATTATAAAAAAAAATTATATTTGAGATTCTTACAGCGAGCCCTTTCATTTAATATGTCACACGATATAGTTCGCTCACTTTTTTTTAATTTTCTATTTGACCCCCCAAATTGGCCCCCATGATTAAAATTCATATATTTTCGTGAGATGTCCGTTTTTAGGTCATTTACCTTAATATACGTACCAAATTTCAACTCAATCGGACGTACTTTCGGAGCAAATTGGCTGTGACCGACAGGACAGACACACGAGTGATCCTATAAGGGTTCCGTTTTTTCCTTTTGAGATACGGAATCCTAAAAACGAAGTACAATTTGGAATGCTTCGTGGGCGAAACAGTACCTTTGAAGCTACGCATAAAACTAATACATAACAATAGGTATGGTTCATCGCACTGAAAACAAAAACAAAACTTAAATTACCTACAGAGTTTCGATATTAAATTTAATTAATATCGAGCTATTTTCAGGTGGAAACTGCTAGCGAATCAAAACACTTCCTTTGTCGGAGCGCGCATTGTTCGGAGGAACAATTTCATAACAACAGTTAGTAGTGCTGGACAAATTCGCGGTTTCCGAATATCAGCGAAGCCACAGTACACGTACCGTAAACAGTATTATCTTGATTTTCTACACCAGTGGTTCCTAAACTTTATTGCCACATCACCGACAGGCCCCCTCTAGGTTTGTATCATAACGCATGACGCATTGGTTTTTTTACTGTAATGTCATGTTAACATGTATTAATAAATAAATAAATTACCCCTCAAAAAAAATAGGTAGGTAAAACAGACAAGTATATGAAAGTACTAAATGAAAAACGACTTAATATGAGTTTTATATTATATTACTCCTGAGAATACTTAATTTTACCCCTAAAGGGGTAATTAATTACCCCCAGGTTCGGAACCCCTGTTCTACACTAAGCCGTTTCTAGACTAAACAGTCGCAGTTCGTCTACATTAAACACCACTTCGTTCTTATTCCCGATTGGTACTTATTCCCAAACCTAGGAAAATAAAATTAGGTACCGACGACATAAAAAAATTGGAAATGTGAAAAAACTGCAAATGTGCACAAATCGAGAATGCGGACAAATAGGGAACGAAGTGACCCAAAGGCTTCATTTATCGAAAGTAACACGACATCTTTTGATTTACCACCCTTCGAAATAATCTGCCACTGAACCACTCACGTACACAGGTCCCAAACGTCCAGCGCTAAACTACCTAGCTATTTATTTCTAAATGGCAAAAGGCAGAATCGGTATATTAGCGTGTAGTCGAGGTACTGTTACAATTTACTGTGAAGTAGGTGTACAGAGGTGAGTCTTAATTAATTTATAACTGTGGCCGCACCGATAACTTTCTCCAACAATTTTCGGTGTTCGGATTAGCAAGTTCGTAAGTTGAATTTAGTGCTACAGTGTGTTTGTGAAATATGGCGTGGCCCACTAACGGCTTACAACTTATAACACTGAGGTAATAAGATGCCTAATTAGTTTAGGTAACAGGGCTATTAGAAATTTTGGATGGTACGGTGAAATTGCGTAACGTGTGTTAGAGAAGGGTAGTGAGAAAGTATAGAACATTACGGCTATTATAACCTTTTTCTTCCACGCACTGTAGTGTTGAAAATGTGTGAACTACGTTTATGGTTGGGGTTATGTCCATGCGTTGAGCACTTAGCTCCTTCTAACAATGTCTAATCATTGACGTATATATAAGGACCGAGCCAACGAGCGCGACTAATGTTTCCAGCTCAATGTCAGTCGGAGACGGCATGTGATTGGGGAATCCAATCTCGCAAACGCTGGGTCCGCAAATGCGTGACAGCGTCAATCCTGCAGGCTTGCGGGATCATGGTTTGATGAGGCATCGGATTCCCTAGATGTGACAGATACATGCTCAAAGGAACTCCTAGGGGCTAGCGCGGTGGTACAATTAATCGCATCCATTGACCCCGTGCATTATAAACTACACGTCAATGTCGTCTAATGCTGTACCTAATTAACAACTTAAATGATCCAAAAATTATATGATCAATAATTAATAAGCTGACATAAACATGAATAAGTTATAAGGATTTTATTCAACTCTGTACATGTGATTATTGTTAAATATTAATATTTAGCTGCATAATTTCATAGAATAATAATGACGTCAACATCCTTGTTACCTATAAATCCTATAATACTTCATTTAAAATTTGGGCATGTAATTATTCAAACACCCTTAAACGTTTCTTTCTACGCCTCAAACGGCAAAAAGTGGAGAACTTCTTCCAAGGCTTAGCGTGTAACACCAGTTTTGAAACCCGCTTTTAACATATAAATGATTGACTTTGAACAAGTCTACGTCACATGCGACTAAACAGCAGAACAATTAAAGACTTGAGTGGGACTTTACAGAATAATATTGTGCGTGAGTGAAAAGACGATTGAATATCGCTCAAGTGCGTGTAATACGTCTCAAATTAGAATAAAACGAATTTTATGCCACACCTGGCCATAAAGTGGCTTTTTACGCACGCTGCGCTTACGTAAAAAGCCGCTTTCTGGCCAAGCGTAGACATAAAATTATGTACACAACACGGGAGGTAATAAAGAAAGCCCTCGATCGCATATTTACGTCCCTCGCTTGTCCAAACATCTGCGATCTCGGCCTTTCTTTATATTATCACCCTAGTTGTGTAATGTACTATTATGATCAACCGGTTACATTCAACACGACGCTTCCTCCTCTCTTTCGTTTTTGGTCATTATAGATGTAAAACTGGAATGCACAAACTTTTTTCTTTAATTCTAGCCATTACATTTCCCCATTAGTTAGGAGAACTAATTGAGAAATGTAATGTTTGTGTCTTTGTCTGTCCATCATGACTGATAAATAATCTCGGTCAGTGGTTATCGTTCTGGCATGAATACATCCCGCCATCAATAAAATTCCGGTCCATCGCATTGCTCACTAACATCGTAGCATTTTAATGTTTCCTCGACTTTAAGATGGTCGGTCTATCGTGCTGGTGATCGGACATCGGTTCGGCAGTTACATCCATCGAAATATAACGTCTTAAGCCTCATATTTGTTTTTCTGAAGATTTATTGACACGACGCGCCCCCCGTGCCCCCAATCACGCCCAATGCTGGAGGAGGTTGCGTATGGTCCTAAGTAAACTCGTATGGTAGCTCTAAAATGCTACTGCCCACTACGATATTGTATAAAAAGAGGTTGATTTACTTACTCCAAAACTGAAGAGCAAAAATATGATAGTTGTCACTTTTTGACCTCTGTTCCGCGTGAGGTGCCCTCGTTTCGATTTTATATGTTTGGTGACATAGCCTCTAGAGACACCCCATGGAAAAAGAAGAAGACAGCAACCCAGCAAAAACACTTAATGAAGCAACGATAGATGGCGTTGATATAAATGTTCAAACAACTCGCGCCATTCAAACCATACATTTCTATATCGCGTTTACGGAGTCTCTACAACTTCGGACCAGATCTTTATATTTCACTCTCTGCCACATATTGGTACATTTAGACTCAAAGGGCGTAAACGCTGCAGGTTCTAATGGCGTCTACGCCCTTTGAGTCTAAAGGTATCGATATGTGAAAGCCTAAAGTATATTCCGAATTCATATTTGGAGTGAATTACCCCTGTAGTTGAACGATAGATGATATATTCGCCAACAAACTGTTCCACAGTTTGGCAAGTCATGAAACATGTAACTATTTACTGTGTATGTGAGAAAATAAATTTAAAAAAACCTAAGAGGTCTCATTTAAAATATTCATTTTAACAATTCCGCTTCTGCCATCGCCACTCTCCTTTAGTGAAACCAACTCCGCTTCAAATGAAAACACCGATATGTTTCAGTGCACGTGTAAACCTTCGAAAGGCTCCAGAAATAAACCAAAGCCCCTGGGACTAGGACAAATGTAAACGCAGTGCAGTTAGTTTACACTGTTGAGAGCGACATCGGTTACAAAGACCCGAGCTCCATATTAGAGCCCGGATTCCATTATCCCCGGGGCTCGAAGGTCCTCGGAGATGTAGCGAGGAAAAACACGAAAAAGGAAGACCCTTCTCCCACTCAAAACGTCGTAAGAGTATTCCAAAGCCAATTACACATGTGACGGTTCGAATCGCGGGGCAGTAGTTCGCCGCACTTTGGATTTGATAGCAAAGGGTACTTTACAAATTATTATACTTCCCAATATAAAAGGTCCCGGCATTTGAATATTTTTGTAACTTCTTGGGCGTATTTATAACAATATCGTAACTTTTTTTGAATTTGTAGGATGGCTTGATAAGTTTACTCGTTGTGGGTAAAGAGAGCATTTTAATATATCAAAGGGAAACAGACCCAACCTAGAAACACAGAACTCTAATATGAATTTGTAGCATGGTAAGGTAGCAGTGGCGTGGCGTGAAAGATGTGCTTGGGTAAGCCGGTGCATATTTGGCGTACTTTTTCCTTAAGAGCTGTAGAATAAAGTGCTCAAATGCGTGATGTTAGGCAAGCCAGTAGGAATCGAGTTCTTTGAACGCCACGCTTCTGTAAGGTAGACAACTGAACACATTATTTCTTCTAGTATAATTACAGAATATCTACACTTACACAATATCACTCATGCATTCCCGCTGGCGGTATTCAACTCGAACATCTACCTACTTACAATTCACGTAACCTACTTTGTCTCCAACTCCTATGGTAAATACTGTTGCAAATTACGTTGAAACATTTGAAATACGCATCAAATGAAATGATGCTTCCTAAGTTTCATAACAAGCTTAAGGGTGCGCCATACTTGTGTCGTGGGGTCTCTAGAGCCGAGTTGGAGCGCTCGTTATCCACAATGTAGCGCTAATGAAGGCTAATTAGACTAGCAAGCTCTAGCCGATCGCACATGGGGACTTAGCTTGCGAGCTGAAGAGGCCCTGGGATATCAGACAGTTGAAATATTAACGTAGGTATATTCGAACAAAGACAGTATGCACACAGCCACTAGGGTTGCCAGATTGAATTACCGTATTATCGGGAGCAGGAAACAATATGTCGGGATTTTGAGACTTTGGTCGGAAGATGCCGAATTTGGTCGACGCGCGAACTTTTTTTTTGCCTGAAACAAGCAGAAATTTTCGCTGGCCGGACCACCTGAGTGGATCAGACTAAGTTTTAAAATGAAGTCGTTTGCTGGGAGATTTTCTTCTTTGTCGGGAGGACACACAAAAAATCAGGAGAATCCAGCCAATTCCCGACCATTGGCAACCCTAACAGCCACACAGCTACATAACCTGCCTGTTTGACAGTACATCGTAATAAATATAATACACATATATGAAACGCAACAAATAGTACATTACACAACTAGGGTGGTGAAACAAAGAAAGGCCGAGATCGCAGATGTTTGCGGCTCGACCTGCAAGCGAGGGACGTAAATATGCGATCGAGTGCTTTCTTTATTAACTCCCGTGTTGTGTACATCATTTTATGTCTACACTTTGGCCAGAAAGCGGCTTTTTCCGTACGCGTCGCGTGCGGTAAAAGCCACTTTATGGCCAGGTGTGGCATAAATACAATTAAATTTGATGTAATTTTCCAAGGCACTACCAGAGTTAGACTTGCAATAGTGACTATTCGTGTAGTCGTAACAAAAACTAAACATTTAATTTGAACAGTTACTTCGTACTGAATTATTATACACTCAAGAGCAAACGTTTCGACTCACCGTAATTTAAATAATAGAAATAGATGCTTTTCAATACTATTCTTCATAATACCTGACTTTTTGCAATATCCGCTAACCCACCATAAAAATATTATTGTCCAAAAATTGTGATTTTTTGCGATATTTCACTACGTTAACGTCGTTTTTACGAGTTCGATCTAAACCTGAAATTGCTACTATTTTCCCTTTCGTCGGTTTAGGACCACAATCAGAAGGACATTTCTCCAGAAATATGTCTGCGACTCATTCGTCTGTCTCCATACATTTAGTATGAAAAAGGGCCAGATGAATGAGGTGACCGCAGACATATTTCTGGAGAAACGCCCAGAAATGACCACAGCTACAAATGACAACATCTAATAAATGACTGCTCTACAAAAAAACACTTTTTAAATACTTATTTTAGGAATTATGGCGGTATTTCATTGACCCGAAATTTTTGACCGCGAATGTAGTTTGGTCCTTGCTAGCGATGCATGAACTTAATAAAAGTACTACTACAAAATCTGTAATAGTATCAATAGAAACACAAATAAATATGTATTTTGTGCCATCCACGCCTCAGGACGCCTTCGACGTGTCTGGCTTCCTTTTCCTTATTTAGTTTTATATTCCTTTAATTGTTTCCTTAGGAACGCCTAAGCGAAGTGCTAATGGGGGTTCAGGAACATAAACAAGCAAATCCATGCATAAATTCTTTTTCTTTTACTACACTTTGAATACTCCCATAAACCCCGCCCACTTGTGATTGAAGAATATAACAAAACTTGGAGAACAGCACCCGTAACGCATCAACCCCTATTCTCGAAGCCTTGTAGCCTTGGAACAAAGGCGAGTTTTCTATAACATTTCAGGATTTCATCTGAAAACGTAAGTTGGCACACGTAGCGCGTACAGTGATGTCAGCTATTTGAATGAAATTTGCATAATTCAGTAAAAAAGGCTTTCAGATTAAACGGGATTGTAGGATAGTGGGGATTTAATTCCATTTAGCTATGGCGCTGCCGCGGGTAAATACATTTATGAGCCTTTTCTGTTTACCCTTTAATTACGTTTTGCGTGATTCGAGTTTACCACGGCACCCAATTTTAGCTAACGTGGATTTGAGGATATTCTTATAACGTATTGGATTCCATATTGTACGTACGTATACGTAGAAGCAATATGAACCAAATAAAGATGGAGATGTCGAAATTTTGGTTAACATTTAGGCTCGTGGTCCTTTCAGGGTGACTCTGAAGCGATTCAGAAGTCAGTTATTTCTGTCAATTGGATCCACTCAAAGCTGCTTAAATTCTTTTATTCCCGAAATAACGAAGAACTAAAACCTATTTTCCCTCATAGAAATACATTTCCTCCCAATGTTTACTGACGACAAGGAAGCCCCCAAGCGCGGCCGGGGGCCAATAATACACGTAATAAATAAATAAGGAATATCCACGCCGCAAAAATAAAAGGAACGAGTAATCGGTAATCCTGCCGCAGTCGAATCAATGAACGCGACCTTGGCGGGATCCTCCTGTAGTATAGCTATAGGTATTCTATATAAACAGTAGAATAATTCTTTATTTCGCTGTTTATCTCTCCCTAAAATAATTTGACACGTGAACGAGTAATATCGGTTCGTAATCGGAGGTCCCAACATGTCGGTGCGATCGTCGCTATAAACAGGACGAGAACAATTTATTGGCATCCACCCATATTTTCATTCTTTTTTTTTTCAATCTGGATCTTACTTGTAATTATATCTGCATACAGCGCTCACGAATCTCTGTATCGTATATGAAATATGAAAAATTTGAGTCAATAAGAGTCTATTGAGAGAGTTTTGAGTCTATTTGTAACTCTGGCAGTATTGAAAATAAAGCGAAGGTAAACTTATCTAAAGATCGATCGACTGTCGTATTTTAGGGGTTCGTACCTCAAAGGAAAAACGGAACCCTTATTAGATCACTTCGTTGTCCATCTGTCTGTACGTCTGTCAAGTCCCTTTATCTCTGGCATGCGTGGAGCTATTGAGTTGAAATTTAAACTATACGTATACTCAGTTCTAAGGCCCCTTGAAGCTGTGAAAAATCAAGCTTCTGAGTTAACGTGGAATAAAAATATGGCCGTTTATGGCGCAAAAAACGTAAATTTCGACACTCAAGAAAATCAAAATTCAAAGGGTACTGACTGTTGACTTAGGACTATAAATTTGGCAAGTAATACCGTCTTATACTACCTACAAGTATAGGGAAAAATCTGAAAACTATACATTTTAATTAAATCATTAAAATAATAGACTTCACTAAGGGAATCCAAATTTATAGGGTACTTTAATACCTACAAATTTGTACGGTACCCTCGGTGGGCGAGTTCAACTCGCACTTGTCCGATTTTTAGGGTTCCGTACCTCAAAAGGAAAAAACGGAACCCTTATATGATCACTCGTGTGTCTGTCTGTCTGTCACAGCCAATTTGCTCCGAAAGTACTGGACCGATTGAGTTGAAATTTGGTACATATATTAAAGTCAATAACCCAAACACGGACGTGTAACGGAAATATATAAAATAGTTATTTTATACATAAGGGCCACTTTTGGGCGGTCAACTAGAAAATTTAAAAAAAAGTTAGCAAAGTTTATCGTTTGACATATCAAATAAAAAAGCTCACTGTGAGAATCCCAAATATATTTTTTTATAATTTTTATATAAATAGTTTTGAAGTTATTTAAGAAAATAGGCAAAATATGACCATTCCCTCCTTATCTCCAAAACTATTGGACCTAAAATTTTGATTAAAAATATGAAAAATTGTCGTACAGCTATATATTACAGGAAAACCTATAAGAAGTCTGTGCAATAAAGTATAATTGTGTTGTATTGTTTTGAACGTACGGAACCCTCTCCACGCGAGTCCAACTCGCATTTGACCGGTTTTTTATGTTCTACGTACTTCAGTGTTTGGAAGGCTCTGCGCCGTTATCCTTTTATCATATCGAGTAATCTCCGCGCCAAATCCTCGATGCTTTATTTTTCATCCCGCTAGTTTCTTTGCTGCTGGAATTTTATTTTACTGTAGGTTTTTGTGGGAATCGATAATATTTTGATAAAACATAAAACAAAAGATCTCTTCTATCTGGCGAGTCGGCACATCACTTTCTAAAGTTATAATAATTAATCTTTATTTTTGGGAGCTTTTGTCTGACTGACTATGCCAGCTCCGTTAAGCCTCTACCGTAGAATCTTAAAGCAAAAATACAATAAAAAATGTACATAAATACCTAAAAGAAACAAAAAGGTTACCAAATTTGTATACTACCTATATTTTAAAAAAACCGTATACAAACTTGGCGACCTTATGAGTGGGGCTCCGCCAAAATGGAATTAAAGAGGCCTACATTTTTGCACGTTAAGCCCCAAACTCTAGCTAACGTAGCTGTTTTTTCTTGAGTCCGGACACACTCCACCAACAAGTGCTGCACATCCTCGATGGAACAGTCGCCATCAGATATATCTGAGCTGTCAGTGTACTCATAAATACCGTAAGGTCGGGGTACTTTGGCCAAATGTAGGGTAACTTTGCCCTCCTTGTAAATCACATATCTCAAATCTATAGGGTCTGATAATAAACAGGAATGGCCAGCTAAAACCAACTACATGGCAAAGTGCCGTAATTTAAATGCAATAATCAAACCCGGACCCAATTAATCCCTATGGCCAAAGTTACCCCCCAGGGCGAAAGTAACCCGACCTTACGGTATCTGAACACGGCTCTAATGCTATGAAAATAGAGCCAAGTTCAGATATTTATGAGTACACTGACAGCTCAGATATATCTGATGGCGACTGAACCACACTCTTCGCAGTTGGGCGACTCTCTCTAATAAATGATAAGAATGCGTAGGTAATAATAAAAACACTAACTACCGAATTTTTATGCTCAGCTGGAGTTTTGTTGGATAAAACTCATCGGCCTATATCAATACAAAAATTACGTCGATACAAGGCAATGTAACGAGAGCACTTTCGCATTTATAGTATTATAATCAGTGATCAGCATCGGTGCAAAACTTGTAAAGCTGACATAAAGGAGAACTTACAACCAGCAGATCAGTGTTAAATTTAACTCTATATCGAAATCTCGGATATTTGAGTATCGTATTAATATTTTTATGGCTGTAAGCATTCTATTATGTCCGCTTGGTAAGTTTTGTTGAAGCCCTTGAAGCTTTGCACCGATAGTGCCGACCACTGATTATAATATACCTCGACGTTATGCGATGCAACAATATAATACCCCAATCAGCAATCAATTGATTTAAAAACAAGAATGAAACCCCAAACAATATAATAAAATTTCTACTCGGACATAGATTCGAGAAGAGGATCCCATCCAGAAGTTCTTGTAGAAATTACTACTAGAAAGTTCCTGTAGAAAATACTTTCTTTTTCAGCGAAAAGGTTCGACTATCATAGCTAACTTTGTATGGATTGGATTTGTCCCGCAACATCCAACTTTTCTAAATATAATTTTCGTTGGCATATATCTAAAATAACAGTGGTAAAAATTTATACGAAAAGTTATCACTTAAATGAGAGGAATTTATTGCGAAATATTTCACGCTTATTTAATTCTTCGAATATCATAGACGTTAGCTTCTACTCTGAAACAATTTAGCATTTTTATAAATTTAATTCAAATTATTTTTATAGTTCCAATTATTTTTTCAAATCAAAATACAGTTTAGCTTTAGCAAAATACCCTATCTACAATATTTGAGGTACTTTCCCTTCATGTCGCATAGTCTTGGGACACCCGGTATATTCGTTTGTAATTTCATACTCTGCTTTGTCTCGTTCGTAGCTCAAGATCCGAAGTATTAACACTTAAAGTTTACAATTATATAATTAATCAGAAAGAAAAACAATTGCAAACAAAACTGGTTTTAAAACAAGTAATAAACAATAAGATTGCTGAGTTTCTCATTATATTCTGAACGCTCACCGCTCGCTGCTGTTTTAGTTATTCACCATTAAGGTAGCATTTCTTAATATTACTCTCTGTTTTTAATATTATTAACTTTCTGGCTATTGAAACAGAGACAAGGGTTAAATGGCCGCAAGAGTGATGGACAGTTTGTAGGCGACGCACCCCGGACGATGCTGCAAACTAAGGTGCGAGTGCGACCGAGATCTCGATCTCGGCTAATCTCGGCAAGCGGCGACATTTTCGGCCCAATCGAGACTTCGCGCAGACTCGACAAATGTAGTTTTGAATGATTCAAACATTACTTAAGTCTCCAAATCCATTATAACAGGGGTCTCCAAACTACGGCCCGCGGTCCAATTCCGACCCGCGAGCCGGTCCAATCCGATCCGTGGTAAAGCCCATGGTCCAGCCCGCGAGAGCTCGCTCTCCAATGAAAAACCCCCAGGATGCCAGCGGCCGAGAATCTTCATCATTGTGTATCTAAGGAACGGCGGTAACGAAGGAATTGACAACATTTCATTTTAAGAACACTTTAAAATGTATATACGATTCGAAAGCATTTTGTCTCCTGAATACTACACTATTTTTATAATTTTTTTATATCGCTTAATATAAAAAATATAAATAAATAAAAAATATGTTCTCATTTTACCAGTTCTACGGCACAATAGATGAAATGCCAGTGCCTTTTGCCACAGAAAAAATAAGCTGTCATAATTTTGAATTTGACATTGTCAATGCATACTGTCAGATCGCTTACTTTTTTTCGATCACGATAAGACTAAAGTAATGGTTTATTCTACCGTAGAACTGTAGTTACGCCCTTTTAGAATAAGTAAATATTAATATATTAATTATAAATTAATTACAAATCCTGGTGAAACAAATAAACTATCAGCGTATTCGTCTTTTCAAACCAAATACGGTGAACCAATAAAAATAAAGGCTCAAAAAAATGAAAGGTTGTCAATTACAAACGAGTGATTGTTACAAGCCCGAGACGAAGCCAAGGGCTTTAATAACACGAGTTTGTAATTCCTGCACGGCCCGTTGCACACACAATGTTTTTCATCACACTTGTGAAGAAATCTTAAATAAAATAACCTTACTAATCGCCCCAGTATGACAAGAAAATATTAAAACAGAAAGTGACATTAGTGACATATGTCCATAGACAATGCGAATGTCAAGTCACGTTCGAAAACCATAGCGGTAAAGACCTAAAACGGCCATTTTAGTTGATCTTATATTTGCAAAATACTGAAATAAACTATTTAAACATTCGGGTGAAGGGCCGGTGCCTCTTGTGGGATGCCACTTGCGTGAGTACTTTTGCTGCCGCTCTCCTTGGGCGCACCGTGCGGTCACCAGGGGCGGCCGCTGAGCAAGCGGCGTTGCTCAAGAGGGTCAAGTACTCGGGCGTGTCTGGATATTTGTTTGTTCCCCTTGCGGTGGAGACGTCCGGCTGCTGGTGTGCGGAAGCAAGGGCCTTCCTTGGGGAGCTGGGTCGTCGCTTACGTGAGAGGGGTGATGATGGGCACTTTTGCGCCGGGAGTAATGCGGGGGGTCTTTTTGAATAGGTTTTTTTTTTAGTTTGTTTTTTTGTTTTTTGTAATTAAGTTTATTTTGTTGTATAAGTCTGACTTTGTATTTTTTTTTGTTTAATAATAAGGTGTTTAGGGTTTAGTTAGTTAATTTTTGTTTTAATTTTAAATTTATTCCTTTTTGTATGTTTCTATTAAAAATATATAATTTAAACATTTGATTTATGTTACCGAAATATGTGTTTACATGTATTTGCAATAACAGTTCTCTTTAAATAAATATTTCAGTGATAAAAGTTAAAAAAGTAAGTCGGCGTTTCCTTTGAATATGACAAATAAGAGTAAAACAGAACCAACGTATTCAAATAAAGAAAAACAAACATTACGCCCTGGGGCGTAATAGGTCATTTACGGCCCGCAAAACCTACGTGTAACAAACAAAACAACACCATTTTCGAGCAAGTGTGATGAAAAAAACATTACTTAACTCCTTGGTCGACCGTGTGGTGTCGCCCACGCGACATTTTCAAAGGTGCCCTTCGTTAAAAAAGTTAGGTGACCCCTGCATTATAACATGACTCACGTGAACAACTAATAATGCAAACATGAGGTTTTCAGCGAATTTTATCATACGTGTTTGTCGGTACTTTTCGATTTACATGAGTACAACCCTATGCGGCATGGTCCCGAAGATAAATACGTAAGTAATAGGTACCGGTTGACAATTTCGGTCGCGGTGCGGTTGCGGACGACCGACTTACATAATAGCCTGAAATAGCCTCGAACAGTGACCCTTGGCGTATGGACTAAGTATCCAATATCGCATACTGGTTTCGTCTCTCGCTAATAAGAATTATGACAGAACAGAAAAATACGATTTATGAAATAGCTACCTAAAATTTCACAGTAAAAAAGGAGATAATCGTGATTTGGAAGGATGACGCGAACATGGACTCAAACTTAGAAATAACCTTTGCACAGCGGCACCCGACCAGCCAACAAGAGTAGACAAAAATAATGATCTCCTTTTTCTGCCCCATTTCCTAGCACGACTAAAGCGTTCAGTTTTCACTTTTAAAAACTTTCGCCGAGCCATAAACAATTTAGGACCAGATCGTATCAGGACCAGATCTTTGACGTTGTTTGCGACTTCAAGTCATGACAAGGTGTTGCGCCGATATTTGTATCGTTGCGATACCCTTTTTTTACCCGACTGCGGCGAAACCCAAAAAGAGGGTGTTTGACCTGTATGTATCTATGTAAGTATGTCCGTTCCACTAGTAACTACTCAACGACGCACCCGATTTTGATAACTGATACATCATTAGAATCGTCTTTAACGCGCGAGTGTCACAGGGTACATGGCGGATTTATGCACTTTAATGCGCGGTATGTTGTGCACTGCAGTTGCTTTTTAGTAAAAATGTAGTTATTTCGAATTTAGTTTGAAAGCCGTAAGGAACATCCAGAAAAAGTTCTGAATCTAAGGGAAAGGCTTCTGCCCAACAGTGAGGCAATACCACGGGCAGAAAAAGTTTCACAGTCCGTGTCTATATAGTATGTCTCTGGCCTCGAATAGCCCGACAGGCGAACGGACCGATTCAACATTCCGCTCAGGAGCACTAGATGCAATTCCTTGTGCAAACGGCTTGCCTTAATTTGAACTACCTCCACTACGGAAACCTCCTTGGGACTTGACGGGCTGTATTAGGTAAGCTAGCGCCCGTTTCATAAAACTTAAAGGCCTTAGTGTGAAACGGTCATCGATCTAGGTTGTTTTCTCTGAATCTTGATGTTATTTCAACGTTACCGTTGAGTTTAGGACACGGATTGTTGTTGTTAATACCATTTATGCCACACCTGGCCGTAAAGTGGCTTTAACCGCACGCTACGCGTACGGAAAAAGCCGCTTTCTGGCCAAGTGTAGACATACAATGATGTACACAACACGGGAGGTACTAAAGAAAGCCCTCGATCGCATATTTACGTCCCTCGCTTGCAGCTCTGGTCGCAAACATCTGCGATCTCGGCCTTTCTTTGTTTTACCACCCTAGTAGTGTAATGTACTATTTAGTTGATACGTTTGTTTATTAAGAAATGTGTCAAACATAACCTAAACTGACAAAATTTAAGCTGTTTTTCCAGGACAACGTGCTAAGCACTACACTGCTCGCTCAGACACTTACGCAGGTACGTAGAAACATCGAAAACGATGTATTTGTTGTTTGTAGCATTATTAGTGATTTTTGTATCTTTTCTGGTCTTGTTTAGTTCAGTTGCATTGGTAATTATATGGTATGGCGCTATTAACTTATTCATACCAAGTTAGAAATGTATAACAGCTGACTGAATTTGTTTTCTTCCTTTCCTGAATAAATTACTACTGTTGATCGATCACCTTGAGTGCTGATGTATTTTTAAATAGCTTTGATATGTGTTTCGCTGTTTTCATTTCTTACTTTATACAAGTTTATTCAGTTTATTGTACATAAATCTCTGTTTTTCTCTAGCGATAGACGGTAGAGAATTTCTTACGTCACTAGTTGTAAGTTAAAAAGCACCTAAGTACCTAAGTAAAGATGTTTAGTACACATCTTTACTTAGGTACTTAATATTATTACTTAGTAAGCTTTAATTAAAAACCACGTCATGACTGGCTTTGAGCAAACCCAAGTTTTTCATTTACGAAAAGTTTAGCTACTAGACAATAGAGGACATTTTACAACGTCGATTAAACAGGAACAATGCTATTACGTTCATTAAAACATTAATGTTTGATCCTAAGTCCCGTTTAAAGAACAATGCGCGTTATAAGATAATGGAAGTAATTTCAGAGAACGCCCATCGGAACTGCACAAATTGTGGAGGCGACCCTTAATTACCCGGTCTAATCTCCCTGATAAACGCCCCGAACAAATACTATGGACAAAATACACGCAACAATACAATGCAGGCATCGGAATGGACAGTGCTAATTTACCTAAAGCTCACTAGAAAAAATAACAGAGAAATCGACAAAATTTCATCGCTTTCTGGCGAAATGTAAACTACTGCGTATGAGCACTGCGTTTTGCAATATCTGCTAAATAAGAACAGTTAGGTATCGATGCTTATAAATACTCTGCTCTGTGATCTGTACTGTGCTGTACTCCTTCGGAGAGAGGCACAACTCTCGATTGCCCAAAGTGGTAAATTTTTGACCAAACAGGACACAGACAAATTAAAAAAAAGCTGGGCTCGAGAGTCTGCTAATCCCCATAGCTACAGCATTAGAAAAAATCCGTTAACTGATTAAAAAAAAATCTACATAATTATCGAACTTGCCCACAAAGTTTCACGAGGGTTAAGAAATGCGACCTGTAGAAGAGAACAGGCAGTTATCTGCCGCACATACTAGAGTATTTTTGCCTAAACTGAAACGGAGAATCTTCACTCGCTTCGAATATATTTGTGATATTAACGCAGCTGCAAAGCTGCTAAATTATCATTACTTTATCCGATAATCCGGCCAAGTTAATGGAAAAAGAAAAAATATATTGTAAAAACGTTTTTCCTAATATCCAATGACAGAAACGTGTCTTGAAAGCCTCGCATTATGGCAGGAAAGGGAGCGCCTCAAATATCCTGCGGAATCAATAGGAAACAAGCTGGCCCGTAATATTACATACCTACTGATAATAGGAAACAAGCGCCTATAATATTACATAGCAGTAGCGTGGCGTCCAAATAACTCGATTCCTACCGGCTTGCCTAATGTCAGGCATTTGACCACCTTTTCCTACAGCTCTTAAGGAAAATGAACGCCAAATCTGCACCGGCTTGCCCAAGGATATCTTTTACGCCACGCCACTGTTACATAGTGACAACTGCCCGAACGCTCGCCGATCTCAAATTTCCTTACCGTATCCGACTTTTTCTTGTCAAAGCCTCGAAAACCAAGAATTGGTTGAATTTCCGATGGAACCGTTAGTTTTTTTAGTAGAACGGGGTCTTCAATCGTTCTGACTCAAGACCATATGGACTGAGACACAGATTTTTTTGACATGGGAGTTTGGTGTAAAAGACGACGCCACACCCTTGGCAACAAAAACTAAGAAGAATCAACCTCTCTAGAATGGCATTTTCGGTTATTTTGTAGAACTTGACTGGTTCTACGCAGTAACCAAAAATTCCATTCTAGTGACGCGGGATCTACTAAGTTTTCGCCAATATGTGTGGTAGGGGATAATGTTTTTGAAAAACAATCCTTAAGGGCCTTATCAAACTTGCAATTTGCGGGCGAGCTGCGGGCGAGTTAGAAGCGAAGTCCCATACGGCATTTGTATTTGCCGAGTTCGCCGCGAGGGCATTTCTCCAGAAACATGTCTGCGACTCATTCATCTGTCTCCATACATTTAGTATGAAAAAGGGCCAGAGGAATGAGGTGACCGCAGACGTATTTCTGGAGAAATGCCCGCGACTGGTTTTGTATGAAGCTTCGCCCGCAGATCGCATGTCAGACCATTTTGTCTATCGACGCGTCTAAAAGTATCTCGAGCCGGATAGGCTATCGTCCGCTGCCGTGATTAAACGACAACAATATAAATGAGGGCCACGCAATTATCCGCACCCAGCATCAATCACAGGAGATAGCTGGCCGCTAAAGTCAAAACGACACAAGTTAACAAGACGTCTTACATATATTAGCCCTTTTGTAAATGGGAGAGAGGTTGTGATTTTGTTGCGCTACTTTTTGCCAACCCTAACTGTCTTGCGATGTCGTCATCAACGGTTTTCCGAAGTGGATGATAGATGACTTGGCTAGGAAGTGCAGTTATATTTTAATGTGCGATTACTTTTTGCTACATGTATCCATAACATAACGAATAGGGATTAAACTAAGGACGTCTTATCCCGGAGGATTGCTTTTCACAAAAAGCTACGGGAAAGATGATATTGACTTTGAAAAGAACAACAATGCCACTATTTGCTTCGAATAAACCTATTTAAGATGAAAAATTAATAAGTAAAATCATATCCTGGAATAAAATTATTTCTAAATGATTTTTATAAACCGTATTTACGAGTAGTTACCGTAAATTACCGGTATCGTAAAATTTATAAATTAATTCTATATTGGTCGGTGTTAATGGTAGAACACGCATACTAGAATTAATCTTTAACTTTGAATATACCGGTAAATTCAGGAAAGATAAATCAATTCAAAACCTGGAGTGAATCATGCTGTATGCATCTTGACGTCAGGTCATAGCTAACAATAGAATAGCTTAGCGATCTTATTTTATCCTTTTTCATATATGAATATTGTATACAATATGAGGTAAAAATAGCAACGCGCTAGAGTTGCTTCCTCTAATCCTGGCAAAAATACTTTTTATATGGGGAAGTGCCTAACTGCTCTATTTAGGTTAGGTATTATTTACATTTTTTTTTCTATATTTTTCTTATATACCTGCCAACATACTTGGAAAGGTAGATCATTTTAAAGCAGACATGATGGTAAGTTGGTAGATTTAAGGATGCCACGATTTAAGTATTAATTTTTTAAACCTGGTTTACGGTAGCTATTTCTAAGGGAGAAAAGGTAGCAGTGGTGTGGCGTCCGTAGAACTCGATTCCCACCGGGTTGCCTAACATTAGCACCTTATCTTATGGATATTAAGGAAATCGTAAGCCGAATCTGCTCCGGCTTGCCCAAAGATATCTTTTACGCCATGCCACTGAAAGGTAGGCAACCCTATTTTCGTTTTAGGTATTTGCCTAATGCGCTGCATTTGTCTGGCAATTATTTCCAATATTCACAATTACAATAAATTTCATAAAATTTCAATTTAATTATTATACGCTACGTCACTTTTGATAATTTATAAGATTGCCGCTGGAATTCTTTATTAAATCGTCAATTTAATCCCGAGACCGCACGAAGTTTTAATTTAATTACCTTTCACATCTTTTGTTCCTGCAAGTATGTATATGATCCATATAATTTACGTACAGACACAATACATTTACAGACAGACGGTTCAATGTTACAATGAATATAAAGGTTAAAAATAATAGGTATATTACGTCACCCCAAGCGGTAATTGGTCTTTTTCTGCCCGTTACGCAAAGAAAAGACCCTACTTCTTGGCCAGAGGCAGAATTATAATTATGTACATACTGGCGGCAATTAAGTCCTTTCAGTTTTCATTAAATTTGTTTGTACGTAGGATTTTCTCGTGGCCGGGAAATGCCACTTACGGCCAGAGAGACATAATAAATATTCCGACCGGTTGTTTAAATATTTGCCCTTGCCTACTTATATTGACAGGCAGCCAAGAGTCATCAAACATCTATGAGGGTTATAATTCCATTTAAGGGGTTTGTCCCTCGCACATTTGAAATAATAACCGTTATTATGAGGTCGTTCGCTAATCGTGCGGTCAACTCTAAAAATATTGTGTCATGCTTTCGGTACGACACCATGTCACCATCAGAAAGTATGACACAAAATATTGTATGCGATTTTCAATCTTATTCCACAGACATAAGTTCAGAAATGTATACATATTTTTAGACGTAATACGAAGTGGACCGTCTGCGACATTTTGCCCCCACAATAAGGACCCGTCACTTGGAAGGCTTTACATTTCTCGCTATTGAAAAGGTTGTCAATTCAAAATAAACTTGTTTACTGAGAGATATACGGGAGTTACGACTTTTTAAGTACGAGGGGAGTTGTTCACTTGAGAACAAACAAGGAAAATACAGGAATAAAGAAAACGAATGAAAACTTGAAAAGTCACCAAGGTTACCATAAAGCTGAACTCGCTGTAGTAGGTATGTAGGTATGTAGGTATAGTTGATATTTATATAACCGAGAGAAAAGATGTAATTATATTTCGAGCTCGATCGAGGTGTCTGTCCAAATACCAATATATAGAAGTAACGCAGTCATAATCAGTCCATATACTCGTAGTCATAAATAGATAAGTATTTCAAAACACTTGAGAGTCGAGCCCTTGAGAGAGCAAGTGACTTATCGATAAAAAAAGCAATTAACGTAACAAGAAAATATATGTAAAACTTTAGAACTAAAATCTTTATATAAAAAAGTGTTAAATAACATTTGCAAGAAAATGTGCTCTTTAGAAAATAAAAATGCCAAACGCGTAGTCTGACAAATTACTACACGCTTCCAAGTGTCGGGGTTTGAAAATAATTAAAACCAGCCCGCCATAGAGAGTGTAAAGCATTTTCAACGTAAAGGCGTCGGCACACCTGAGGCGGTTGCGGTTAAACGCGCTTTTAGCAAGCGTCTGCTTTTCTCATGAGAACAGCAAGTTGAACCTCCAAGCGAACCTTTTGCACGAAAAGTATAATTTGAATCTCTTCAAGTCGAGAGTGAATAGACACTTCATCGTAACTCAACAACAAGTGAGGTCTAGGTCAAACGGTTTTATTATTTATAAAAAACACCCTGGCATAATAATGTTAAGCGCCAATTATAAGATTGCTAAATTGCTACGCAGCCCAATACATTACGGTTTACGCGATCCAGAGGCTCGGATGCGTGAACAATACGAGTGTCGCGGATGCGATATGTCGACGTCGTTGGATGGATACGAAGAGTTTCATGATCGACCATCAATTTGTACCATTTCGATGAAATTGAATGCGACTTAAAAGCGCTTTTGTGTAGCGCTGAACCACAACTGCACCGCTACACGTGTAATGCGATGTCCACAATTAGCCTCTCATTTGAAAGTCGCGCTCAACGCACAAACCGCATGGCGTTGTAACCGCATTAGCTATATTGCAGCCTTTAGCCCTATTTCACCCGCGATAGTAATGATAAACCTAAAACCTCACACAAGAGCACTTTGTAAGGTCACCCTCAACATTTGTATGAAATTGAAAGCCTTTTCGCATCTTTATGTATGATACGTTATATTCGTTAGTGTCAGAATATATTCTATTAAGCTGACATGATATAATTGACACATCTTGAATGTGAATGATATACCGTTCTCAAGTTCGGAGAATATCAAAGGGCATTTCGGTTATTATTATAACAACTATTTTCGGTATAATTTGGGCTCTTATTATGTTTTAATTAGTAAGTAGAGCAGCGTAAATTATATCTCATCTGATTTTCAGAATCTTTGTGAGAAAACTGAGAAATAATAATCGTTTTAACGTGCTCTGTAATTACATTATTTTTTAAATAAGTTGTATGTAAGTATGTATATATTTTTAACTTTATTGCATTTAATATCACAGGGGGGTTATATACGAGTTTATAAAAACCGGTGTATCTACTATCAATCTGCTTAGAAAAACTTAACAAGGACTACAAAAGAGAAAGACAACGCATTTTCTATCTCCAACCTGTGAGTTCACATGGTACTTACTCGTTTTTTCGGCAAAAAAAGGATAGATTGTTATTTAGACACTACTCAAGTTCAAGACATCGGACTATAGAGGTTTAACTGGAGATATAGGTTCCAACTAGGTACTAGGACGAGTAGTCACCGACTAGTCGTTATAGCCGACTATCCAGCCACATTTGACCACAGTTATGCAGAGACCAGACGCATGTTTCGTATACTTGGATTTATATACCAAGTATACGAAATCCAAGTATATGAAATGTCTCTGTTTTCTTTCTGCATACTATGGTCATTTATAGTTACCGACAAGCCGGGACATTTCAGGAAAATCGAGACTCACTTTATTTAAATTACCATCAACATAGTCAAAAAATGTTCACATAAGCGATCTTTTCGACATTATATTTGAATTGTGCATGCATTATTACAGTAACTTTTTACTAGAGATATACCGACTAATGATGGCAAAAGCCACACAGTTTTACCGACATTAGTCATCCAGTAGGCGTAGGTATGATGCTACACTTTGCCGCGCGATAAATAAATGATAAATCAATCGTCATCTTATGACAAAGAAGCGTTTGAGAGTAACGGATGCTTTATCATTTAAGTATTTATCCCGCTACAAAGCGTAGTTATAAGCCTCACTTATAGTCACCGACTAGTCGACCGATTAGTCGGCTGGTCGGCCTACCTCTAGTTTAAGCCTAACAAACAGCCATTTTCACAAGAATCCTGGCCATTGATCACGGCCGTCACCCGTGACGTCACCGCGTCAATAAACCAATTCCGCGGCCATAAATTCTGGTGACGATGAATGGGGCTTGGACTCTCTTTTCGCCCACGGCAGGGTTATATGACTTCGTCACAGCCCAGTGCAGTGCACTGCACAGTGTCAAACATTGTTGATGATGATTATTAAAAATCTATCATACACCGCAGTGGCGTGGCGTAAACGATATCCTTGGGCAAGCCGGTGCAGATTTGGTGTACATTTGCTTTAAGAGCTATAGAATAAGATGCTCAAATGCCCAATATTAGGCAAGACGGTAGAAATCGAGTTCTTTGGACGCCATGCTACTGATACACCGACGCGTAATAAAACCATGGAGCTAGAATACTTTACAATAAACTTTTTTTTTTACTTTATATTATAACAAATTACAATAAATATTATGAAAACCATGACCGAGGAACGTTTAAATGTTTCATACCTATATATAACTTTAAATCGCTATTTTGTCCAACCAAAATTTGAAGCAGCATAAAATAAGTTCCTACTTATTTATTGTTTATACAAAAAATATTCTAAAGGTTTCAAATCAAACCAAATAGTTTATTGCTTTCAATCGTAATAGCTAATATGGTGGGTTATATTCAACATGCTAGCACAGGTTTTTGTTAGTCTAGATTTAGAGCGACATAACCACTTAGCGCATATAGTTAAGCAAAAACACCTATTATCGGATCCACGCAACAACGGCACATCACACCCTTAGTAGAAAAACGACGTAAGTGCCTCACGAACGAATAAACACAATACCAAGTTGGTAACTCCCTTAGGAGATGAATGTTGTATGTCGTAGTATATCGATATAATAAAAAGGAAATAGTTCGTCGATTTGTGTGGGAACGATGCATGTAAGATTTTGATTTTATGTTTGATGGCAAAAGCGTAATTTAGTGTTGGAAAACATACATTCTCCATGTGGTGGTATTTGAACAATTCATTACAATGAATTGATCAAAATTGCAAAACAGGGCATTTTGATTTTATAAACCTGACATCGGATGACGGTGAGTAAAACCAGGTCCCGGGCTTTCTTTTTAGCATGCAAGGCAAATACTACAACTGCACCCTTAGTAATAAACCGGCCTAACTTAAAAAAAATATATATATTTTTAATCTTGAAACGAATTCAAATGGTTTTAACTCAATTGTAAATAGAATCATTTTGAGCTAGGCCGGTTTATTACTAAGAAGGGTACATACACTCTTTCCTTCCATCTCGACATATTTCTGTGGATGTGTAGGCGTATAGGACGTTCTTCCTCGGGGGGCGTGGGCCGATGATGGATGGGAACGAGAGCGGCTCCACGGTTATTGAATGCGATTGTTACAGTCTAAGATCTATGCCTAGCGGTTGTTTCGCAACATGATCGCGTTTACTGCTTTTAGGGTTCCTCAAAAAAAAGTTACACTCAATTATTAGGTACCTATTTACTCTGCAAAAGCCTTATGGCCTATTTTGCAGGTCTGAGACCAGTAGCGCTTCAGAAACTGTTAAGTCCCCCATTTTCCATACAAAATAAAGATAATAGTAGGGATCTCGTCACTGAATGTTAAGGACCGCAAAGGAGTGGAACTCTCTTCCCGCCTATCTTCTCCCAGAAAAATATGACTTAGATCTCTTCGAGTTGAGAGTGAATAAGCATCTTCTAGATCTTAGACTTCATCGTCACTTAACAAAAGGTACGATCGAGGTCAAATGCTTGTCTATCACACATAAAAAAATCTGATCTGACCTCAAAATACTTACTTCGATAGTTTATCAACACATAAAAGTCTACTGAGCGTACTGAGACGTAGCAAACGGACAAAACATAACAAACACTTCAACCTTTATGATAAACTAGCTGTAGACATGTGTAGTAAGCTCGCGAGTGAGTGATTTAAAAGAGCTATATCAGTTGGTCTAGCTCACCGGCTCACTAGCTCAGTTCCGATTCAAACAACTCAGTATATCTTTCAACTCACTCGTTAACTCGCTCTAAAGTAGCTCCATTGAGCCGTGAGCTGCGAGAAAAGGCAGGATCAACATGAATTTTTCGTCTCTGTCTTGTCACCGTATACCTATTACTGCTCTCTTTCGTTCGGAAATATTTGGATTTGGAGCTACTGAGCTATAAGAGCTAGTGAGCTGTTGACACATCACGGAGTTACTGAGTTTATAAGAGCCAGCGAGCCGTTGACACACCGCGGAGCTACTGAGCTAAAAGAGTTACTGAGCTAAAAGAGTGATGCATATCTTTGACAGCTAAAGATTCATATCACTCTTTTCACTTTAGTGACACATTTTGCGCATGTCTAACTAGCTGTCCCGGCAAATCACGTTCCGCCCCAGAAATTTAAATATTTTAGATTTGTAATTATTCTATTATTGTAGTTATTCTGTTATTCGAAGCAGAGAAAAACCCAAAACATCAAAATTCATAATAAATCGGTCCACCCGTTCTCGAGTTATAAATGGTGTAACTAACCTAACCAGACTTTGTTTTATGTCTTTTTCTTAACAAACCTAACCTAATCAAGAGAGTTTCAGAGGGGTATTTACGTAGAAACCAGCAATTCAGAGTCAACAACATTCTACTTCCAATTAAATATTATTGTATATTCCTATAACAGTTATTTTACTGCCATACTTGTGTCCAATAGCTGCATGACATGAACTCACAATACATGCTATATACGCAGTATTATGACTTCATAAACAAGTTGATATTTTTCATGTAGGTTATCTACATAAAAAATATCAAATTGTTGGGTTGGTAAAAAATCCTTTTCCGCAAATATTCAGCCGATCAGACGGTATTCCTATATTATAGCGTACCTATCACGCCACGTTGCGAAATTTCAGCATAGGTAGAGCAAGTATGGCGAACCATTGGCACGCATGCCAATGATGGCACGTAACATAAAATTCGAGCCCGCTAAAATGTATTTTTTTATAATCGTGTATGAAAACCAGTTATAAATTGCTCTTCTCTATTTTTTAATGCAATGACACGTAAATCAAATAAGGTTCGCCATCCCAGCTGCGCCACGGTTAGGTACTACCGACTAATTCGAAATTAGTTTTTTCAAAAACTCAAAACACACAATTTCAAATTTCAGGCTTAAGGTAAAATACTGGTTAACTATAATGTTACGACGAAACTGTCTAATAGCAACTCAGGTAATTGGTGGGCAGCACGACAGCGCCATGCGAAAGTGATTCGTTGTCTTTTGTAATTAAAAAATTCTGGGCCAGCGCCGATGTTTCCTTCACTTTTAACACGAACGCTCTACATGTCATTTCATAGCTGTATTTACTAGTTGTTAGGATTCCGTACTACGTACTAATGTACAGAATCTTTACATGTTAATTTTATTATTATAAGTGACTTCCGCAATGTTTTCTTCGACCGATGGCAGCTCTGAACCTGAAGACTGCGAGCCACGTGTGTATCAAATTCAATCTATAATTTAAGAATGTGTTTTGGAAATAAAACTCACTTCCACCAAGAGCTTATTATTAGTTATTACAAAGAGCTCAATAATATCTGACATGCTTTAACGTCTCTAGGAACTCCCTTATGTCCGATATTCCTAAGCACGTTGTCCTGTAAATTGTGACAACATGTCAAGTATGACATGTTTTTGAGACTTTGTGCGGTTTGTGTTAGTAAACTTTCACAGTGTGTTTGAAAAAAACACAAATACTCTCAGTCAGATAATATGTTCATACGTAGTCGCCGACCTTACCCTAGATAATTACCCTAGAGTATTACCCCTATCCTGTTTTATCAACCTGTTCGTAGCACCGCGATGATAGACAAACGATGTTTTACCTGAAACAAAACAACTTTTATGAGTAATGTTTACAGAGTTACAGTAAACATAATTATGTACAGCACTAGCAGATATAAATATGCATGCACTAAGAACAACAGCGACAAAAATCGCAGGTGTGTTCTTTCCTTAAGCGCAACAGGGTAAGACAGTTCTGTAGCCGGGTAACTGCAATCTCTTACCCTATATGCAACATACATTATATTATATTCCTCAAACCGCCTTTTACATAATATTTACGGTGAGCTGCAGAGAAAAGGAACGCCCTTTTATATATTCGTAGTATGGCAAGAGGGTTAGTTTTCTATGCAGTTGGCTGAAACAGAAATACATATTTATTTCTGAAACAGAAATGTAATACAGGTTAATGAATAACAGCATAAATATTTTGTGCATTTCCACATAACCATACGAGTACACCGGATAAATAAAAATCCATTAATCACATTTCGTGACTGTGGCGGAAAATATCCTTCCGCAACGTGAAATCTATGATGATTGACAAGATTGCAAGTTGTAACTGGCAGTGGACGGCCAATAAAACTGCGTTTGATTTTTACCGTCATATGTCCGACGTATGACTGGAAAATTGATTGATTGAACCGACTTCAAAGGACGAAGAACGATGAAGTACTGATTTTCTTTTTACATAGGCTACATAGGCTGTAGTCCATAGGCTCATGGTGAATATTTAAGTGAGCTGGAGGGCACAATCGAACTTCGATATTAGGCGTAGGCAGATTTGATCTTGCCAGATGTCCGGGAAATCCGGGATTGTCCCGGAATTACCGTTCTTTTCCCCTGTCCAGGAATTAGACTTCATAGTCCCGGATTTCGAATACCTACTTCTAGTTTTTTTTATTACTTATTTACGATACGCTACGTGCGTGCTTCTAAAGTACAAGTAAAGCGATTTATCTATTTTCGTATTTCCTACGGACCGAATCTCGGAATATTCCGGACAGTAGCGTAGCTAGAACGAGTGACAACCCCATAAGCCGTTCCTTTTCGAGTGGGGGGGGATGCATTAAGCGATAGCGTGTCATGAAATTTTCCTTTTTGCGACTTCCCCCAATGGGTGACACCTGTACGTCTAGCATAACTGGCCGCGACTTCGTTTCTCGCGCGACACAGCATCACCTGTCACTGTCACACGATATTGAGTGGAAAGAGATAGGTAGCATTAGTCGCGCGACAAAGAGTCGCGTGTCACAGTTGTGCTAGAGGTACAGGTGCGGCCCGCGACTAGCTACGCCACTAGACCCGGAAATGAAATACCTGAATCTGGCAACCCTACCTGTTAGCCAACTAGCACTAAAATCCACCAGCCAGTGCGGTGCTAAGCAACACGTGTACAGCTCCATTTCCAAGCATCCCCTATGGGAATCAAATATCCAATTTGCCGAGCCTTCCGTCATATCATAAATGCCCTCGTAAAATTTTAATTTTCGAACCCAAGTCGCGTCAAATACCATCCCGGTTTTTATTTGTGCTCTGAATATGTGCGTAAATACGAATAGCGATACGAAATTTAGTACCAGCTGTTGAATGTTTCGGTATTCTAATGGGCTAGAATACAAATTGTTTAGTTGTGGGAACATCGTCTCAAAGTCAAAAAGTCATGGCAAGGTTTGCGATTCGCTTCGAAACTCGCAAGTTTGGGCCAAATATAAACTGTTTTGGCTTAATTGAGCTTTGTGCTTGTATTAACGATAGCCTTTACTGACTAGGCAAATTATATTTTAACTTATTGACAGAGCTCGGAATAGGCCGTGCCTATTTACCTAAACTTCGTGGGAGGACGTAACTAAGAGTGGCTGCAACCACCAAAAATAATCAATTATTCTTATTGAACCCGGGATTTCCCTGGTTTAATAATAATACATTATCCATATAAATTCACGCTCAGGGTTAGATTATTAATGAAATACAATTGTCTAATGCAGAAATTTTGAATGAAGTCGATTTTTGAGTTATCAATATATCTTGTAGAGATGTAGAGTATGTATTCTTATTAATCTCAGGAAATCCCGCGTTCAATAAAAATAAATAATTATTTTTGGTGGTTGTAGCCACTCTTAGTTACGTCCTCCCGCGAAGTTTAGGTAAATAGGCACGGCCTATTCCGAGCTCTGCTTATTGAAGACCATCATCAAAATTCAGTTTAACTATCGAAGTATGTTTTATCGTTAACTCACTTAAATAAGTGTAGTAATACAGTTTATTGATATAGATAAGATCAATTAGTACTAGAAATTAGTACATCATGAAGTAAAAGATTCTTAAACTACATTTCAATTACTACTTTCTGACCAAGGCTGGGCACTTCGTCTTTTATGACGAACATTATACTGGTCGAAGTAATGGAAAAAATTAACTCGATCTAATAATATGAGTCAAAAGATTTTACCACATGATTAAATCACAAATAAAAAGCTACTAATAATTAATCATTCATTTTTTTCTACTAAACACGAGGGCGGGGATGAGACAACCAGGGTATTGTCTCTTACTCATAACATTTTTTTAAAGTGTCATTGACTTTTCCAAAGTACGCGAACCATTGTCCAAAAGTATGTGGGTGCAAGTGAATGAACTATAAGGCTGCGTTGGCGCAAACGTGGGACCAGTGGTCCGTATCACGAGGAAATAAGAGCTAAATTATATCAGCATGATAATGAGAAAAACTCCAATTCTACGCGGCTGTATAGGTGAATTTAAAGACTCTTATCACAAAACAATAAACGATAAATTGAGTCGGCAGAAATCTGCACCCATGTTGTCAGCCTGCACTATCATATGTGCACTTTAAACGTCTGTATCGCAGAAACGGAAGAGCTATATTCAAATCAATCGATTTGTAAGAGTGCGAAACCATATACATATGTGAATCACCAGAACCTTATCACGATAGAAATTTCTTGAGTATAGTCTAATTATAGCCTGATTAACTTTTCATCATTTCAGGCTAGTAAGAAATAGACTATGATCTTTTGCAATATCTCCATTTTCCAAACTCTGGCTAGCTGCATGTTTAATTTATTAATTTGGGTACACTATGGGAGCGTTCAATTGACTACTATAGATTACTGACCCAAAAAGGATCAAGAGCCTCCTAGGGTCTCTCCCGTCTTCTGTCTGTCCCGTTCTGAAACTCAAAACAATAATAAACTTCACTTATTTCTGGCCATATACCATCTTTGACCATCCGACAACGCCCAGTGCCCCGTTAAGACTCCTTAAGCTTATAAATCGAGCATTTTTCAACAGCGGTCTTTAACAAAACCATACCTCGCGGGCACTGTTAGAAATTTCACAAAGATAAATATATAAAGCTATTGCCTATTTTTATTGAAAGAGTACTGAAACTAAAAATCAGGTCATAACTAACCTTTCTGTCGAATGTAGCGCTGTTTGAAAGTTATAGGTAAGCAAGCGGGCCAAGAGAGTGGTTCCGAGTTGCGTTTAGAGATGTGTGAGACGGCGCTTCACATGACATATTCGGAAAAGTAACATTGCGATATAATATCAGCGTTACACACAATATAAACATTTTCGTTGTATGGTATGGTAGGTCATAACATTCATAATGATTTTAGCACAACTTCATTGTTTGTTACCTATGAGAATCGGAACGTGCACAGATCTTTATGAAAGATTCGCTTGCTTAGCTACTACCACTACTACTAGCATTTACCCGCGGCTTTGCCTGTGTTATTCCCGTAAATTTCCCAGGAGAACTCTTTATCGGGATATAATAAAGTATCATATGTTTAAATCCACGATCTGGTCTATTTTATAATATAATAATAATAAAGCCTTTTAATTTCCCATAACCAGTTTTACATTTTAATAAATTTCCAAATCTAAGTTTTATATTATAAGACCTGGTTTACTTACTAGTTCCAAATTTCATTCAGTTGTTACCGCGTTATTTAGTAACAAACATCAACACATTTTAATATAGTTTCACATTTATAACATGAAGGATTGCTACTAGCAGTCATAAAAATATCATTAAGAGTGTTAATTTCATTCTCGAGTGTCACTTTTGAAGGGTCGATTCTCAAAAATCGTCCCATCTTCGCGCCTCCTTGTACACAACTCTGCTTGCCTCTTCTGGCGGATGTGTGATATATGGCGCCAAACGGGCGAGTAATATTGCAATAGCGACATTACTCGCATTGCTTACGTGTCTAGTGAGGCCGCTCGGGACCGATCCCGTTTTATGTCCGCGCCTTCTCGAGATTTCACAAACTATGCATATGAGCCCGGGATATATTCCCCAACTTTACTCACTTCAATATTCTTCTTAGGGGACGCGCGCCCGCTTATAAATAACTGAGAGCGATTCTTTTCTATTTTACGATTTTACGTTTTGTCACCGACTCCCACAGAATGTGAACACAGTTTGTTATAGCTTACGTTCCTGGAATGTCGCCGCCATCATACATTTTATGACAATTTTTATAGGCCCACAAAGCGTCGGCGAGCCTGGCAATTTTCTTAGAAGCCTGTGATAAATTACGTCATAATTACGATAACAATAAGTCCATTTATCGTCAGGTGCCAAAAATCAGCGTCTAATAGGCTAAAACTCAATTATGAATATTAATACGGGCGATAAATCTGAAGCAATTTTTCTTAATTAACCCTATTCAAAATTCCAGGCTTTGGCAAAATAGGCTGAGCCCATTAGTCATTTGAAATTGGTGGAGCGATTACTTTCGGTTCGTTTCGCGTGGTGGCCGGATTACTGCTCCAGCGTCCGACTGTTTTGTTGCCTGCGTCGTAAGACAACAGTGAAAATGATAGAATAATATTTTTTCCGTTCTTTTCGTTCTTTGGTTAATTATTTAATTTTTTAACCGGACAATCTAATAATACAAAATCATTACTTAAATACATGATTGTGCCCTACATAAAACGCATAAAATAATTCAAAATACTGGGCTATTTTGGGGTTTTGCAAAATACCGGTTCCGAGCCCTGCCTTACTGTTAGATATCGGACATGTACCCTCATCCAAGAGTGCGCACATCAGCACCAAGACATACGAAACGAGATTTTTGACATATAGAATAGAATAGAATAATTTATTCATCAATTCATATTACAAAAAACATTTTGCTTGGGAAATCTCATGCCAAACAATGGTACCTATTTTCTTCATTCAAATATGCAGAACCCGTATCTAGATGTTATTATATAAAAAAAAACCGGTCGAGTGCGAGTCGGACTCGCGCACCGAGGGTTCCGTACAAAATCATAAGTAGATACGCGAATAGTTCAAGAAAAACTGTATGTCGATTTGTTTAGTAGAAGCAAATAAGTATATGTTATGATTTTTGACTGGTAGAGAATGCCTTAAGGCATTAAGTCCGCCAATTGTACTATTTGTATTGTGCAATAAAGATTAAATAAATAAAATTTTTGCAAATTTCTAAAAATCAGTGCAAGTTAGGAAAACAGTTATATTTTCCCTGTAATATTTAGAACCTGACGTGTAATGATGATTCTATTTAAGACGCTGGCAACAGCAAAATGCCCTTGAGGATTCAGGATTTTGGCCCATCCCCTAGCCCCGCCTAATTGCTCCCAGCGCTATTCACAAGTGAGCGGCGAGAAGCGTAACTGTTTGCATTCGGCTTGCGATCGCGATCGAAATAAACACGCCTGCCGGTAGATGGCGTTAAACTCCTGTAGGTTTCCCATAGAGCGCAGAATAAAATAGACAGGGCGTCGTTAAAATAATATAGTTGGTTTTTAATTTATTTTCATAATTAAAGCGTGAACAGATAGAATGAAATTTGGATATGTAATACGTAAATAAGTAATGAAAACTTTCAAACACATTTAATGAATTTTGGATATGTAATATAAGTAGTTAAGATTTATTAGAAAAAAATACAGTATTTTTGTAAGTAGTACTACGATTACATTGAATTAAAATATACAGCACTTCCTTTATGTTTTTCTTGATGACCTGCAATGCAAGGTCATCGAGAAAAACATAAAGGTAAGGTAAGGTTTACAAATAAATCAATCGATTTTCGATTTGACAGTATAAGGTATTTATACTTAGTATCCGTAACCTGGTATCCCATCAAAAACATTCTGTAAAAAACTAGCCAAGGCTCTATGGAGCTGCTTGTTTATCTCTAAAAAGTAATGAAATCTAGACAAAATCGTGTCAAGTTTAAGGTACGTTACTGCGATTTCTTTATTATTATACTTAATGTTGTGTGACTTGGCCGTTGAACATTCTTTATTCGTTATAGTAGGTACAAGTCAACAAAGAAACTTTGTAATCGCATGTATTTGTATAGGATTACAAACTTATGTGTGCAGTTGCAATATTTGAAGGTTTTTTAGGACTTGATAGGCTAAAACCTAACTATGTTTAAAATTTCAGCTCTCTGAGTTTATGGGAAGTACTAGTTCTATTCTGATGATCATGAGTCAGTGAGTGTCTGTCGTAAATGCGAAACTTTGCTTTCGCTTAACTTCGGAACTAAATGACCTACAGACTTGAAATTTTGGATTTTAAGTATGTGATTATAGCTTACTGGATGACGAAAATTTCTGCGTTCTGGTCTTATCTAGAGGTTTTCAAATAGGGGCCTGAAAATGCGGCGAAATGGTTCCAGTAAAGGATGGTACGGCAGTGTTTGCTTCGCGCTCGACTTGGCGGGGCCACTGCCGTGCCCCCAGATATGTACCATGCAACTCCGAGTACCTTTAGTAGCTAATGATAATGTATGTTACGTAGGTAATTAAATTAAATGAGATTGAATATAATATACAATATAATAAATACTTAGTACTAGGGATGTAACGATACCGATACCGATACCGATATATCGGTATCGGCGATAATATACAACCGATATTTGAAGAACGCGAAAAGAATTTGTTGTATGAAAAAAATCTGCAAAAAGTAATTTCAATTACTGACTTAATTTATATATTGGCCTATTACATTACCTTGTGCAACAATAATTACTATGGTAATAATATATTTGGTTCACGATAAAAAATAATAATTTTATGTTGACAATTTATTTATTTTTACTTTACACCTTCAAGGTTGACTCTCTGTTAAATATAGCCAAGTTTTAGGTATAATAAGGACATACAAATAATAAATCCGAACTTCATACTTCATTAGAAGCTAAGATATCGGTATCGGTTTCGCCGATAATTTACTACAAATATCGGTATCGGTATCGTATCGGCAAAATTATGTATCGTTACATCCCTACTTAGTACAAATACCTTATACTGTCAAATCGAAAATTGATTGGTTTATTTGTAAACCTTACTAACTGACGTGCCCGAAAAATTACCCTGGAGTGCGGTGTATGATAATACATACATACATATATCCATACATATATCTATACATACATACATACATACATACATACATACATACACACATACACACACACACACACACACACACACACACACACACACACACACACATACATACATACATACATACATACATACATACATACATACATACATACGTACATATGTACATACATACATAGGTACATATACAGTGCGTTACCAGCAAGCAGGCTTTTTTTAAAGTAGGGTAAAGTAACGTTGTTTCTTAACCTAACCATGACCTTCATTTAATTCATCGACTAAAATTCCGATTTCATAAATTTTCTAACAAAATTTTAATTGCAAGCAATGTACAGCAAAGTACTAAATTGACAATTAGATGTAAATGCCAGCCCTTCATTCTTTGTTTATAACGAAGACATCAAGATAAATGCCTGCATCTACCTATTTCAACAGTTAGAGATACCAGAATTGCTACACTTAAGAAAACTACGGAAAAACAACACTTTATAACTAATAAAATAAAACTTAAAAGCAATACGAGTACTAGACATTTGGACCTGTTTGAAGTGATCCAGAATCCTTTCTTCAAGTTGTACGTGCACAATTCCGTTTAATAGCCCTTTCAGACTAACCAGATAGGACCATGCATTCTCTGGACCTCGCTGGACAGCCATTATTGTTATCAAACGAAGATTATGTGTATGCCGTTGATTTCGAAACCACTCTCGATAAAGTCTCAAGGCTTGAGGAACATTTCCACGTGTCGCACAAATCATGTCAGATAATTCTCATGTGTCTTTAGCCATTTTAACGCCAAAAAATATCAGTTTTGCAAATAAATGTTTGTTTTGTAATTTGACAAGCCAATGTCAATACTTTTGTAATTGTCATGTCAAATTTTAGAAAAAACTCTTTAAGCTGTGTAAAAAACTCCATACATAAACGTAATGATAAGGACGGCATTAATTGTGGGATTGTTTTTCTCAACTTTTCAGCCCCGTACCACGACATGCCTTGTACCAAGTGCATCAGCGATATGAATAACGATAATTACGTAGTACACCTACTACATTTAAAGTGCGGATTTAGGAAATTGAACTGTGCAGTTAATTCGCATAGTTATGATTTGCTAATACTTGCAAACGATTGCTAATGAAGCATATTATTATCAGTTTTAATAAAAGCCCGCATACCGGTAACACACTGTATACATACATACACCTTAGGCCTTCATACACAGGGCTTCGCACACAGGCGCTGCCGGGTGTGGGCGCAGCCCTGAGCTTGCCTAATGCATTAGGCAAGGAAGAATAATAATTACGTCAAAATAAAATCGCGGAGTGAGACATGCCTGCTTCGGCTCAAGCGTCATACACGAGTGTGGTTTTAGGCTCGTTTCCTAAAACCACACTCGTGTATTGATGCCTCCCATAATACATAACTATTACCGTCGACTCCAAAACTTTATAGATCTATGCAAACAAAACGTTTCTCGATGGGCGTAGCCAAAACCGCATCTGAAGAAGCGTTGAAATGTGGACCTTATATCCAGTGACATAAGGTCCATATTTCAACGCTACGAAGGTGTAAAACTGAATGAGTATTCATTTGGACAGGCCAGTGGCTATTGCGGTGATCATACATTTAACACACTTAACTAAATATTTACACTTCTTATATTATAACTTTGATTTATATAAGTACGTATACAGTATTTTAGATTTTTAACACAAGGTTAAACAAATTTTTGCGATGTTTTCGATGCGCAAACGAGAAGCATAGGTCCGTCTAGCACGGCGCGTCAGCGCACACTGTCTATTTGTATCGGAGTAAACGAGAGCCTACTGTCACTGTTTCTGGGCAGCCGGGTCTTAGAAGATAATAATAAATAAAAATTGAAATAAAAAAAAGTGTGGACTATTTGTGAAATGTGACTCGTTAGCGGTTTAGGTATGAATATGTTGACTTCATGTTTTTATTTGCAGACCCATACGTTAAAAAAATAAAGACATAGAACCGTTTAATGATGATTTTAAGACCAATCTTTGCAATTTTTTTCTATCGAGCCGATTTCGTGAAATTATGTATCGCGTCCGTCCACGGTCTTCGAAATATGATGAATATTAACATATATTTTTTTTGATGTGCTAGAACAAATGGTTTTTCTTAAAAAACTGCTTAAATAACATCAATTTCAACAAAAGTAGGTCTTGTCAGCCTCTTAATAGCAAGGACCATTAAATCAAGAGGACTGTTATTCTCCATACAAAATGCTGTTCCCCGAATTTACAACGCCATCTATGTATAAGCTTGGTAAAATAATTATAATATTATTTACAATTATTTAACTTTGCAAACGTGACACAGTATTTAAATTTATTTATTATTAGCTGTTTACGAACTAATTGTTACTATACTATGTTTCTTTGTTCAATTATAACATCGTTAAATGTTTAGTGTTTTAGCGCCATCTAGTTTTTTTCCCGGAAATCCCCTAGCGTGAAAAAGGCCATCGCTTAGTTTTGCTACTCTCCGCTAGATGGATTAATGGATGGATTAAGTTTTTGTAAATTTCTAAAAAAGTATTAAAGTTAGGAAGACCGTTCTATTTTTCCTGTAATGTTCAGGTTGATATTGATAATCAGTAATTATGATACATTTTTCTGATCAGTAACTTCGGAGATAATAGGGGGGGAATGGTACATAAAAATGTATAAATTAAAAACTACTTATTTAAGAAAAAAAATAAAAATGGTGTTTTAATCTACAAATTAAGCCCTTTCATTTGATACACCACTCAATATAATAGCCCTACTTTCAATTTTCAAAGTCCCATTACGGAGCCTTTTAAAAAAAAAGTAAAAAAGGTACAAGATATTTTTTATGTCCAATAAGCTCGGGTTAGCTACTTTTAACACTATTCCAAATTTCAAATCGATAGCATCAGTAGTTCCTGAGATATCTGGCTGTGACAGACGGACAGACAGACAGACAGACAGACATACAGACAGACAGAGTCGCACCATAAGGGTTCCTTTTTTACCATTTTGGTACGGAACCCTAATTACCCTTTTTTCTAATAAATTGTTAGACTTTATTGCTCAAAATCAACAAAACAATCGATATGTAGGTACAAAAGCGAACTTATCTCTCTAAGGAATGTCTTCCAGCTAACTTTTGAGTAAATGAGATACTAAAATTAATATCAAAGAAGAATGGCGAAGAAGAGTTAACCTAGAGTAGTTGAATGAGGTTGAAGTAATGAAGTTTGTTGTGGATTTTTCATATAAGCCAGTTTAACTGTGTACAGTCGAGTTCACATCTCCACACTTACGGGAACAAAAGTATCTGAACACGACCCTATTGTCAGGGGCATAAAAGCGTGTTCAGATATTTTTGTTCTATTATTTATATGTGTAGATGTAAATGAACTCGACTGTAGAATCAAATAGGTCAATCTGCTATTGGATTTCGGAGCAGAGCCCGGCGTGGCCGATACCTAGCGATGAGGCGATGTCATCGCCAATCGCCGGCAACCCTTAATTAGTTTCTTTGTAGGGCTGTCACTCGCTGGGAGGGCTCTAATTGAACGAGGCTGGGAACTTTCGGCAACCGCTGCAAGGACGGGATCAGGAAGGATTAATGACAAGACGGTGCTGACCGATTATTATATATTATGTATAGGTATATACGCAACTTCGTCCGTAAATTATCCGAGAGATGGCGCTTTTTGTAATACTTCGCGCTGTTAAGATTTCCCGATATTACCTAGAGTTGCAGAAATTCAAGTTTACACTTACTGTTGTAAAGTTGAGCATAGTCAATCATAGTTGTAGTTTCATTTTAGTACCAGATTTCTTTTTATGTTAGGTAGGTAAGCATTTGACTTCAATCTCACCTGTTGGTAAGTGACGATGAAGCCGACGACAGAGCATGCTTACCTAGATAGTACTTATTCACTCTCATCTTAAAGAGATCCTAGTTATATTGTTCGGGGAAAAGGTATGTGCTGGAAGAGAGTTCCACTCCCTAGCCGATCTAATAAGGAATGTAGAAGTAAATCGCTTTGTGCGAGTTGGTGGCAAATCAACAACATAAGGGTGGATGTAACCCAAATCCAAACCTACGTTACGTTTACGTAATACGTTTTTGTAAACATGGGTTTGCCTATAATTTCTGTCTCACTGATTCTACCTAGTTTTACATATCTGTATTTTTTACTGGAAAGATAGGATTCATAAATAAGAATAATCATTAACGAACTTCACTGCCTTAAGTATCACTGTGCAGACTTTCAGCAAAGATTTTTAATTGAATCCAAAGTAATTTATTCTTAACGCCCTGGCTGCCTCCTTCAAGCGTCCTTGACATTGCCTAGTTCCAAAGTTTTTAGTCAGTTTTCAAAGTTACGGGCACCGATAATTGACTGGAATCCTGAGGCGATAGACATCGATTGATCTTTGCACTGGAACACTCCATTAAAGTAGCTTTTTAGGATTCCGTACCCAAAGGGTACAACAGAACCCTATTACAAAGCCTCCGCTGTCTGTTCATACGTCACAGAGCTCTATCTTTTGAACTGTAATAGGTAGATACTTGAAATTTTCATAGAATGTGTATTTCTATGGCCACTGCAGCAACAAATAATAAAACAAAATAAAAAAGGGGGGTCCATATAATAAACGTGTTTCTGTCGGTCTGTCACAGGGCTCTATTTTATTAACCGTAATAGATAGAGACTTGAAATTTTCACATTATATTTCTATTTCCACTTACCAACTATAAGATCAAAATATGAAAACAAAATAAGATCAGGAATTAAAGGGGGTTCACATACAAGAAACGTGTTTATTTGGCGCCTTTTTTGCTCTTCGGTAGTACGGAACCCTTGGTGTGCGGATCCGACACGCCCTTGGCCGGTTTTTTTTTAATTTGTTCATCCGAATTCGGTCAGCTGATACGACCATTTTGAACAGTCGACGATGTGGTTGCAGCGTGGCGTTATGTTATATACCAACACTTACGGACAATGAATTCGGGCCATTTTCTATGAACAATTATATAGAAAATGACCCGAATTCATTGTCTGATGTCCGAAAATAAAGTAAAACCGTCAAGTTGACATCTGACAGATTTGAAGCATCGCTGTTATTATTGCGACGGTGTCACTTTTTTTTTAAATAGAAGACACGTATTGCAGACTTAGGCACGAGCTCTATTCATATCACCAACCGCTTCATCTGTCAAATGAGGTATTCAAAAAAATATTTCTACAAAACAGAAAGGAATAAAAATGGGATAGCCACAGTTTTGAACACTTTTAGCAGTTTACTTACTACAAAAAATATAATATGGACCACTTAAAAAAACATAAGGTACCCAATTATTGAGTCCTCAATATGAAACAAAACATTTGCATTCATAATAGGTACACATATTAATATATACTAGACTTGTATGACAATAGTGCAGGGCACTAATTCTCATTTCAGCTTGTAAACCACGTAATTAATTCAGCACTAACTTGTTGCATAAATTCAGCGAGTTGCGTGGAATAATGGTAATTGCCGCGTATAGGCGAAATGATTACCTTCTATTTATTGTTATGGTGGAAACCATATGCATTTGTTATTAACCGAGATATTAACCGAGTTATTAACCGAGATATTAACCGAAAAAAAACGAGGTTATCAATTCGACCAGTCTGTATGTAATATTGTCAGAATTGCAATTGTATACCAGCTTCTAAACCGAATTTCGTAAGTGTATGTATGTATATGTTTGTCCGCGCATATCTCGGAAAGTATAACTCGGATCGATTTTTTTTTAGTTGGTCTAGGCTAGGTAACTAACTAACTACCGGAACTGTGCAAGTTTCATCAAAATCGGTTGAGTAGTTTTTGAGATAGAGAGTTATGTGTGTATCACAGTCACTAGGAATACGTGTGCTTAACACCGTAATTCAATTACTACTGAAATTAAGAAAATGAAAGAATAAAAAATCATTTGAAAAAATTAAACCGATTTCAAAAAAGGAAGAAATAAAAGTTTTATGCTAACAATTTTTTTGAGGTCGTGGCCAGCCTTAATATTTGGAATAACGGTGCGAGACTGGCACCGACCTCAAAAAATTGTTGGCATAAAACTTTTAATTCTTCCTTTTTTGAAGTCGGTTTAATTTTTTAAATTAATGTTTTTATACTTTCTGATCAATAAGAAAAAACTTAACACAACGGCACCATAATTATATATACTTATTTTGATGACTATTGTTCTACTATCGGGGCAAAAGCTTCTCCCTAACAATTTCTACAACATCCTATTGTTACGTCCGTGGGGTAGGTAACGTGATAGAAAATACACTAATTAACCACTAATTAAAAATGCAAACTTTATTACAAAATTACTAATTAACAAGGCTTACTTACTTAAGAAATCACTGTACTAAATCACTTCACTATAACGCACTTACTTACTTGTCACACTATTCGCTTCGAGATTCGCACTTTATCGCCGTTAGTTCAAAACTGACTGTGGCGTCGGTGACTCGCGGCTTATATATCCGGAGACCCTTGCTCTCGAATTTTCCGGAGAAATCCTACCTCGAATGTACGGTCCAAAGTCCAAGGCCGGTCGGCGACCCCTCGGTCAATGACGCACCGCGAGTGTTCTTTCTAGACAATCCAGATGGTTCGATGTACGATTCGGCTGGAACATTCCCGACTATTGCTATCCCTTTCTAGTTCTGTCTCTTTCACATACTTCTCGAACCTTCTCAATATAGCTGTCTCTCTCTAATAGTGCTATCTCTTTCACTCCTTCGTGAAATTTCGCCATATACTGAAGTGTACTTCAAAGGCCCATAAGTGGTCCTGAAAACGCCTGAAAACGGGTTTTCAGGTTATTGCGCCATCTGATAGAGGGTGCCCTGAAACGGACTGAAAACATGTTTCAGGCGCCTGAAAACAACGGCAACTAGGGTGAATTTTCAATCTTCTAGTATGTGAAAGAGCCACCTCTGAAACGGCCTGAAATCACTTTTCAGCCTGCTGAAAACGCTTCTAAAGCACGGAAAATCATGTTTAAAGTTTTGACCTATACCACCGGCGCAACACTACCCCCTCCTAAGACATGCTCGTCCCGAGCATCATTATTTCCGTGGTACCTCGCCAGTCGGTCAACGTGAACAATCTTCGATGGACTACGAGGGTTTCGCTGTATCCGATACGTGACGTCGTTGATCTTCGTGACTACCCTATATGGCCCTTCCCAGTTTGGGGACAGTTTTGGGGATTTTCCTTTCTTTCGCATCGGGTTATGTAGCCACACCCACGATCCTTCCTCGAACCCAATTTGGTTAGCCTTCCTGTCGTATCGGGTCTTCATTCTCGTGCTAGCTTGAAGCCCGTGTTCACGAACAAGACTGTGAACGTCATCAATCCGATCCCTTAAATCACTCGCATACTCTGTGATGGACCTCGGAGTATCAGGAGGACGTCCAGTTAGAAGATCTGCTGGTAAACGAAGCTCTCTTCCAAAATTAGCATACGCTGGAGTAACCGCCGTACTTTCATGGGTTGCTGACCTATATGACATCAAAAAGAGAGGAATATGCCGATCCCAATCCTTTTGATGACTCTCAACAACCTTGGCCAGATGTCTCTCCAGAGTCTGATTGAACCTCTCGACCATTCCATCTGATTGTGGGTGATATGCCGTAGTCCTCGTCTTATGCATCCCCATGATTCGACAAGTCTCTTGAAAAACCGCAGATTCAAAGTTCCGGCCTTGATCACTGTGAATCTCCAGAGGCACTCCAAATCGACAGCAAACTTCATTCACTAACTTCTCCGCTATAGTAACTGCTTCCTGATTAGGGACGGCAAACGCTTCAGGCCATTTGGTGAAGTAATCCATCACGACAAGAATGTACTTGTTTCCGGAGTCAGATGTCGGGAATGGGCCTGCGACGTCTAGCGCAATTCTTTCCCAAGGTGCTCCAACATTGTACAGTTTGAGCGCTCCTCTACTACGGGTGTGCGGTCCTTTAACTGCTGAACAGTTAACGCACTTCTTGCACCAGTTTTCGACATCTTCACGGCAGTGAATCCAATAAAACCGTTGTCGGATTTTCATTAAAGTCCTTTTCACTCCAAGGTGTCCACCAGAAGTACCGTCGTGGAAACTTTCTAAGACATCTTTCACCCTTTTCCTTGGAACGACGACTTGTAAATGAGCATCCTTTCCATTCGCTGACTCCCATTTCCTGCATAGTACGCCATTATGCATAACCAAGCTGTCCCACTGTGCCCAGTAGCTTTTCGTTACCGTACTCATCGGAGCTACTTCACACCACCTTGGTTTGGGTACACCCTCATTAATCCAGTCAAAAATGGGCTTCACGTCAGGATCCTCTTGCTGAGCTAGTTGCATGACGTCATCGCTCCACTCTTCACTAACTGTGTCAGTTCTCAGCATCCTCAAACATTCCTTGCCCTCTTGTCTAAGACAATGTTTGCAGTCGTCCGGACAAGGTCTTCGAGAAAGGGCGTCCGCGTTTCCATGTGATTTCCCACTACGGTGTGCGATGACGAAGTCATATTCCTGGAGTTGTTCAATCCAGCGTGCCACCTGGCCCTCGGGATTTTTAAACTCCAACAACCACTTCAGAGCAGCATGATCCGTCCTGATACGGAACTTCCGCCCAAGCAGGTATTTACTAAAATGCTGTAACGTCTTGACAACTGCCAGCAGTTCCCTTCGAGTGACGCAGTAATTTCGTTCTGGCTTCGACAACGACTTGCTAAAGTAGGCGATTACAACTTCGTTGTCTCCCTTCTTTTGTGACAAGACTCCTCCAATACCAGTATTACTGGCGTCCGTGTCAACAATGAAATCTACTGCTGGGTCTGGATACCCCAGTATTGGTGTTTCACAGAGTCTTTGCTTGAGGTCGTTGAAACTCGTCGTACACCGATTGGTCCAATCAAACTGTCGCTTTTCTTCCGTCAGCTCGTGCAATGGCTTTGCTATATCCGAGAAGTTCTTCACAAACCGCCTGTAGTATGAGCAAAGTCCTAAGAAGGCACGTACTGCAGTTTTGTCCTTCGGGATCGGCCAATCTTTCACGGCACTTATCTTCTCAGGATCTGTCTGGATACCATCCTTCGATATCACATGTCCCAAGTAATTGACTTTTCGCTTGAAGAGCGAACATTTCTTTGGACTCAGTTTAAGGTTTGCCTCTCGTAACTTAGACAATACTTGCTCCAATTTGTTGAGGTGATCATCGAAGTCTCTACCAACGATGATAATGTCATCCAAATAGACCAAGCAAGTATCTCCCAGCAATCCAGCTAGTATTTGTTCCATCAATCTCTCAAATGTCGCTGGTGCATTGCATAATCCAAACGGCATAACATTAAACTGCCAGAGCCCCTTTCCGGTTGAGAAAGCCGTTTTCTCCTTATCTCTATCCTTGATTTCTACTTGCCAATAGCCACTTTTCAAATCCAACGTAGAAAACCATTTCATTCCATTCAAAGTGTCTAAGGTGTCGTCGATTCGAGGCAATGGATAGCTGTCTTTCTTAGTGGCATCATTCAGTCGGCGGTAGTCGACGCAGAATCTCATGGTCCCGTCCTTCTTCTTTACCAAAACTACGGGGGAACACCACGGGCTTGTTGAAGGTTCAATAACGCCACCCTTCTTCATTTCCTCGATCATGTCTTCTACCTCCTTCTCCCGAGCTACCGGAACTCGCCGAGGTCGCTGTCGGATAGGCACGACTTCACCAGTGTCTATCTCATGCTGTACTACTCCAGTTCTTCCGATGTCACTGTCGTGCGCAGAGAAGACATTGCTGTATCGCGACAGCAATTTACGTGCCTTAATGAGCTCTTCCCTGGTAAGATCGTTTCTGGAGCCATCTAATAACCTTTCAATGTCCATTGGAGGTGCAGAACACCCAGGTTTCTCGCTCTCCGCAGAATCTTGACAGCTTCGTATCCAAGAGATTTCCTCACATGATCCAACCAGAGCTCCTTTACTAAGGACGCACTCGGTATCACTTAAATTAAGAACTCTCACGAAGGCTGTTGACGATGTTGTTACCACCGTGCGGGCTGTCATCCATGGTTTACCATCATTGACCTTTTCCACAACAACACAACGATGACATCCTTGTCTTGTGCTGTACGGCAATCGCACTGGAACTAGAACCTGTGCCCTCGGTTGGAGGATAGTTCTTCTAGTACAGTAAACATTCCCATTTACTCCACCCTCCATAGGCACCTCATCAGGCCCAAATTTCAGTACTCCAACCTTCAAGTCAATTTTACAGCCATGGGCTCTCATAAAATCCAGCCCAATGATGCAGTCGTCGATGATGTTAGCGACGATCACTTTATGCCAGTAGCTCTTATCACCAATTTTTAAAGCCACCTCTCGCTCCCCCTGTATGGGAATGTACTGGCCGGTAGCGGTTTGCAGCTGGAGATGCGTAGGTCGGACTAGATGATCTCCGGTCTGGTGCTTCAGTAGCCGAGAACTGATCACCGTCCGAGAAGCTCCGGTGTCTATGGTAAGGTGACATGGTACTCCACCAATTTCTCCTTTGACGACCAGACTATTCCCGTCATTAGCCTGTGAGATCATAACTGGGACATTTCGACCACCAGCCAGCACTCGTCCCTTAGTCCTGGCTTTTACTCGTTTCCCTGCTGCGGCCCGGATGCCACAGCACCTGGTGCCCTTGCCACTGGAGTCAGATCCCGTTCTCTCCTGCTCCTTTTCGGGCAACTAGTCTGTATGTGGCCACGTTCTCCACAATGGTAACATCGTGGCCCAAACTCACGACGGGGAGCAATCGGCTCCCTGACAGACACTTCACGTACCCTATAAGGCCTTGACGGGTCCTGGCGCACAGCTTCTACCTCTAGGGCGTGAGCTACTGCATCCTTCAGGGTCCCATGGTGCCCTAGTCGCACTGCAGCCCTTACCTCCAAATCACGTATTCCGTCAACAAAGGCCTGCACCAACGTGGTGTCCACAAAAGAGGCGGATGTACGTTGGTACGCCTTCCTGACCAACTTCTCAATTTCTAGGGCCCACTGCTGCAAGGTCTCACTACGCCCCTGCGTCCTGTCCTTTAACTGAGCTCGGTACACGTGCTCCAGGTGCTTGTCACCGTAACGGGCCTCCAACGCCTCTAGAAGCCGGTCGTAAGTTTCCTCTTCTCCTAGGGCTTCCAGTATGGTGAGTGCCTCGTCACGTAGCGCTAGGGTTAGGGCTGTCCTGGCCTGTTCTTTACTCCAGCCATTAGCCTTGGAGACTGACTCGAATTGTCGCTTATAGGCTGTCCACGACGATGTACCATCGAAAGGAGGTGCCTTGAATCTCCCACCTCCCGACGCAGGTACCTCGACTGCACAGGTACTTGTACCACTGGCCACTTTGATTTCGAGCTTCTGGAGGCGGTTCTTGTAGGTGTCGACTTCCTCCTTAACGTCATGAAGTCGAGTCTCAAATTTAATGTCCAAGTCCGTCAGTTTTTCTTGGACTTCACACATCTCTCGCTTCCATTCAGTCGCGGTCTCATGTACCTCTCGAAGCATTCTCGATTGTTCTTCTTGTATGCGAAGCCCCTCATCGACTTTTCGGGCCTGTTCTTGTTGTTGGCGAGCTTGCTCCTTTAAGAGAACTAAGATGGCATTGACATCCATCTCTTGCTTACATGGCGCCGGTGAGTCTGATGAGCCAGCGTCCGGCGCAGGGTCCTCACCTGCTGCAGCTTGGCTCCGAGTCTGCACTCCCTTCGGCTCGTTCTCACGTGGTGTAAACGGCATTTTCTATCTTCACTTCTGACACCAAATGTTACGTCCGTGGGGTAGGTAACGTGATAGAAAATACACTAATTAACCACTAATTAAAAATGCAAACTTTATTACAAAATTACTAATTAACAAGGCTTACTTACTTAAGAAATCACTGTACTAAATCACTTCACTATAACGCACTTACTTACTTGTCACACTATTCGCTTCGAGATTCGCACTTTATCGCCGTTAGTTCAAAACTGACTGTGGCGTCGGTGACTCGCGGCTTATATATCCGGAGACCCTTGCTCTCGAATTTTCCGGAGAAATCCTACCTCGAATGTACGGTCCAAAGTCCAAGGCCGGTCGGCGACCCCTCGGTCAATGACGCACCGCGAGTGTTCTTTCTAGACAATCCAGATGGTTCGATGTACGATTCGGCTGGAACATTCCCGACTATTGCTATCCCTTTCTAGTTCTGTCTCTTTCACATACTTCTCGAACCTTCTCAATATAGCTGTCTCTCTCTAATAGTGCTATCTCTTTCACTCCTTCGTGAAATTTCGCCATATACTGAAGTGTACTTCAAAGGCCCATAAGTGGTCCTGAAAACGCCTGAAAACGGGTTTTCAGGTTATTGCGCCATCTGATAGAGGGTGCCCTGAAACGGACTGAAAACATGTTTCAGGCGCCTGAAAACAACGGCAACTAGGGTGAATTTTCAATCTTCTAGTATGTGAAAGAGCCACCTCTGAAACGGCCTGAAATCACTTTTCAGCCTGCTGAAAACGCTTCTAAAGCACGGAAAATCATGTTTAAAGTTTTGACCTATACCACCGGCGCAACACTATTTAAAGCCAATTCCTACCAGTTGTTGAGGAACAAGCCAATCGTCGTCCCGTATTGTGTTTTGTGCTGAGCTAACAAATACTAACCATTACTTCGGATGTCATTTAAACCCATTCAAACATGTACGTAGGTACATATCTAGTCTATCCGTCTGTTTAAGAAAAATCCAAGGTAGATTTGAGCGGTTTTCATTAAGCTCTAGATTCTTGAATATGGTTTTAATATAACTCATGTACCTACATATTTTATGTCTGCAAAATATTATACCTAATCTGCAAGCGCGGGTGAGTCGCTACTTTAACGAAGTAATTTAGACAAAGTATCTTTTCAAACCAGTATTAATACTGCCTCGGATAAACCTAGACGTGTAATGTATTCAGAACATGATGAACGGCAGAGAGGAATCTCTTTGCCCGCAGCATCTATCACAATCTCCGCGGGACTAGGAAAAAATACCTCGCAAATTTATATTTACCGCGCCCTCAGATGAATCGCGCCCAAATTGCTGGAATAGTACCTTTGTCAGATAACGTAACTAAGATACATGGAGGAATATGCAAAATTTTGCCTTATATAAACTAGGCATTTTGTTTGCGCTACGCGCGGTAAGAGTATTTTGCCGCTCTCTGGAATGACTTCCATTTATCTAATGGTAGATGTGTTTTTGCGCTGCACAATATTTATTATATTACTTATAGGTTTTAATATCGGTCAAAATACGTTCGTTTGTTCGTACAGTTGCCCACACTCACGATATAAGTCGGCAGTCGGTTCAAAATGAAATAAGTTATTATCTATCTCGGCATTGTGTCTGGGATAGTCTATTCTAAAAGATACTTGAAACTCTCGGTTCTACTGTTTCATTAATAAAATCGAAAAAAGCTGTTTAGAGCAACATGGAAAACACAAAGACATAGATGCCCCGATCCCAATCATTGTCCAGGACATGACTATTTCATCATCTGCCTACAGACGTCCCACTGCTGGGCACAAGCCTACTCTCATTGATGAGAGTGATTGGGCTGTAGTCCCCACGCTGGCCCAGTGCGGATCGGGGACTTAGCATATCTATTATCTACTACCATTTACCCGCGGCTTCGCTCGCGTTGTTCCCGTTATTGCTCCAAGGGAAGCTTCCTACCGGAATATAAAGTATCCTATGTTTCAATCCAGGACTTGGTATACTTGCATGCCAAATTTCAGCTCATTCCATCCAGTTGTTACTCCATTATTTAGTAACAAACATCCAAACATATTCGGAAACTTTCGCATTTATAATATTAGTTGGATGATTGCATTTCTCTCTCTCCAAAAAAATCACGTCCCGCTGCTACGTTTCATTCATGAAACAAAAACAAACCAACAAAAACTCTGATGCATTTATAATTTTGGAGTATCAGCCACTGATGGGAATTGAAACCCCTGGTTTTGTGTCTAAACAATGCTTAGAGTACCACGGAAGGGAGTCGCCTTAAGCCATACCACATTATTCCGATACAAAATCTGCCATTTTTGCGAATCGATCTGTGCAATGTACACTTACTTACACACGCGAAACTACTAAGGGGTCTGTTGACGATAGCCCCACCGAACCCCGACCCAACTGAACATCGTCTAACTAATACCCTGAACATGTTTTGTAAGTAGCTATAAGCCCTAGGACTACTTCCTAGAACCATGTTATAGTTAGTACATAAGTGAAATATTTAAGTATTTTACGAGTTTTTGCCCGTACAAGAGGCCATATGTGTAGTGTAACGACTCATTAGCACTTGTGTAAACCTTAGAACCCGATCCCCCTATCTAGAGCTTAGATAAAGACTCGTAACGAATGTGTAAATCGAGTATACCCAGACTTCACTGGCAACTAGTGCTAGGAGCGGCCAGTGAACGATTTGGTAGGAGATCTCGACACACCCACTCGAGGCTTCTACCGGTCAGAGCCAGCTTACCATGAGGATTGTGAGGCGATGCATATAGCACGCTCATAATTACCATGAGGATTGTGTAGTCGAGTATATAGTACGTTAGTCGTTACCATAACGTAAAACGGCAAAGAGCGAAAGTTTTCGAACAACTTTGTGTATCGATGCCCTATAATTTCTCGGTCTGACCACGAGAATTTAGCGTAGGATGGTATCATTCTGAACGGAATTTTCCATCACGCAATATGTTGCAAATGTTGCGCAACAATCACTTGCTTAAATACGCCGGGAGCTCATTCGGAGACCAGTTGGCGTCGTGAACCCAAGTTGTAAACTCATAGTGAGAAACAGAACCGAACCAGTAGTGATCCGATCCGAACATAGTGAACAAGTATCTAGATCCCCTAGCCTATGACCTAAGTGAAGTCTAGGTAGGACTTAAAGTCAGTGAAACAGTATTTCTTTATTACGTGTTGCGGCCCGAGCCGCCCAACTAAGAACAAGTATTCCTTTAATAGTGTTTAGCGTGTAAATAGCTTATAGGGAAGTATGAACATTATTAACTATTTGATACTGATTCGCTGATTGATTTTTGTGTGACTATTTCTGTGTTATATCCCGTGTAATAGATTTAAGTGTTGTGTTTAAAAGATGGTTAAGCCAGCGTCGGGTTTGTTAGTGTCATTCTTCCCGCGTGGTAGAACCCTAGGAAGGGCACACTAGAATCAGTGATTTAAAACAATATAAGTGTTAAATCTGAACCTTTGTTTTGAGCCAATCGATCCCTTAGTAATTAAAACTCCAGGAGCCTTACAACCTCCTGTGTATGAACCTGAAGAGCTATCGTAGCTGTATAACCTGTTAACTTCGGGACCTCACGAGATCCGTGAGTGCGTCGTTAACAGTTTTTTGGTCCTTCGAGCCGAGGATAGAATCAGTGAGTGAACATCATCAGACCCTGAGTTGGTCTTCAGATCCTTGAACCTGGGAAAGCCCGGAATACGAACCCCTGATCCATTTCACGTATAGACGTGAAGTTCCGGGATTTTTAAAATCATTATTTACGATTTTATCGAATTGTTTCTGTTTTTCCAAATTTTTTGTGAGTGCTCCAACTTAGTCAATTCTCGCGATAATCACGAAATTCGACCTGATCCTGAACCGCGTACTCTAGGAGTACTGCTAGTGTAAATTGTAGATTTTTCCCGAATATTTTTGCGCAACGACGCAATTTATTTTTGGAATTTCCAAGTGCTCCAAATCGGTCAAATATTGTGCGAATCACAAATTTCGACCAGAACCCGAACCCTGAACCTGTGGAGCACCGATCCTGTGACTTTCATAATTTTTGGAATTATTTAATTTTTAAATTATTTTACGCCGCGACGTAATTTCAATTAAAAATTCATTTGGCTCAAAACTCAACCAAAATCAACGAAATTTAAAACATAGTTTGCAAACCAGTAAAAAGTAACGTAGAGCCACTCGTGACCAGCAAACTTGAACAACAAGCATCCGATCCAGTTGTTGCAAGTCAAACGCTAGGCACGAACGAACCTGTATAGATAGAACCTGACCGATCAGCTGTTTCTGTCTCGCGATTAGATTGTTCGCGTAACAATATCGTGTGTGCATCATGGTGCTGACTAGGAGCCAGTCAGACCCCCAGGAGGCGGACGCCCGCCGCCGCCAACTGCAAGCGCAGTCAGGCGAGCAGAGCGGGGCGCCCCTCCGCAATCCCCGGCTGCAAATGCAGTCAGAGCCGAGGGACTCACCGGAGTCACCTCCAACCGACACCACCGAGCAGCGGGAAGAGCTGGAAGAGCTACTTCGCCGCAACGAAGAGCGTCGCGCGAAGCGCCACGCCGAGGAGCGTGCCGAGGCGGAGCACGCTGCGCGCGCAGCAGCGACGCATGCGCAGGCCGTGCGTGCGCAGGCCGCGCATGCGCAGGCCGCGCATGAACGAACCAACAATCAACAGCTTGCAGAGCCAGGAAACCGTGAGCTGTCGAACCCTTATTTACTCTCAAGTGATCAACCTATCCCGCGTGTGAACCCGAACTTAGAAATGCGTGCGCGTGTGCCGGAGCGAGTCGTTTTCGCAGATCAAGTGCCATCGACGTCGCGGGCACCGCCAACTATCCGATCCCAATGTAGTAGTACTACGGAGCTACGTAAACGCGAGGCGCAGCTACTGGCCGACCAGGAACTGGCCGCGTTACATAGGCGCGAGATAGAATTAGAAAAAGAGTTAGTGCAGAAACGTTTAGCAGTTACTATGGAGCGCATCGATGCCGAGGGATCCCGCGACGGTGACTACCGTGCCGGGGGCTCGATGGCCGCTTCCGTCCACCGGGTGGACCAGTGGTTGAACGATGTCAACCACCCGAACAATAGCCGTCGTCTGCGATCCACGTCGCCGCCGCCGCCGGCGTTGCGCCGTCCGGTACAGTCGACGCCGATCCGCGACCGCTCTACGAGCCGAACCAGGAGCCAGGGTATCGAGCGTCTTGCCGAGACACTAGAGTCCATGATGCGCCCTCCTCCACGTCAAGTCTATGAGCTTCCTGCGTACGCCGGTGAAATTGGTGAATGGCAGACATTTCTCACCGCGTACCAGCAATCGTCGTCGCGTTATAAATTCTCGGCGTACGAAAATGTTGCACGCTTGCGACAATGTTTGAAAGGGGAGGCTAGGCAATGTGTGCAACACATGCTAGCCTCATCCGCGAACCCTGATTTAATCGTACGAATTTTGAAGAAGAATTTCGGTCGTACCGATTTATTAATTGATCGCGCATTAGAAGATTTGAAGAGGCTACCGTCGGTAGGGCCAAGTGCGACGGATTTAAATTCTTTTGCGATCAAAGTTATTAATATAGCTTCAACGTTAGTGGACTTAGATAACAAGAGTTATGGAGCGAATCCACTTCTGATCCGAGAAATTACGGAAAGGTTAAGCCCGCATCTACGATCGCGATGGTGCGCGTACGCTAGAGCTAACGGTTCGCGGCGCGATAGCGAGTTGATGCTGATGGCCGAATTTCTCATGGACGAGAGCGATCAAGAGCTTGAGTTCTCGCATGCACGTGCGCCGCCGAGGCGTAACGTGATTTCAGAGGATGTTCGACGATCCCGTGCGGGGCCGCGGCCGCCGCCCGCGCCGCCGGCCCGCACCGGCGCTCGGACACAACCGACCCGCGTACAGACATATGCGACGGAACGAGTCAGCGTGTGTTTGTGCTGCGGCGGGTCGCACCGCACTCCAGAGTGCAAGAAGGTTTGCGCGATGAACATCGCCGCCCGTTGGTCATGGGCCAAGGGCAACAAGATTTGTTTCAAATGTTTTGATAGCAAGCATAGGAGGGACGAGTGCCGAGCGAAGGGCTGCGGCGTTAACGGCTGCCCCCACGCCCATCATCGTCTTCTCCACGATCCCCCGCATGAACCAAGATACGAACCACGACCTAACCCACACTATGAACCACGTAATGAACCACGGTTTGAACCACGATCCCCTCCTGTCATGTCTCGGCGTGAGCCCGTGAGCGGGCCCCGCGGGCCACGGCGGGAACCCGTCGTCTACCACCGTACGCCCGTTGACGGGGCGCGTGGTGGGCGACTCGAGCCTGTGTCGCCGCAGCGGGGGCCCTCGGATAGGGCACGCTGGGCGGACCACGAACCAGTCTCTCATCTGCGTGCGCCCGCGAGTGGGACGCGCTGGGCGGATGAGGAACCCGCTCCTCCCCGGCGTGTGCCCGCTAACGGGGCGCGCGGGTACGAGCACGAACCTGAAACTCGCCGGACGGAGCCGCCGCGTTCGCCGGCCGGAGCCCGCGAGTTTACTTCGAACATTGCTAGTGTAGGTGCCTCCCGTACGTCGGTGTTGCTGCGTGTGGTACCCATCGTCATCAAGGGGCCGAGGGGTGAAGCTGAGACATACGCCCTTCTGGATTCAGGATCAACAATAAGCCTTATTGATGCCGATCTAGCGAACGACGTAGGTGCCGTCGGACCTGCTACGGACCTATGCATTCAAGGCGTGGGAGATATGGAGACCACGCAGCGAAGCCGGAAGGTACAAGTCGCGTTAAAGGGACGCGACGAAGACTCGATACATTCCGTCATTTTTAGAACCGTTCATCAATTGGGACTGCGTGAACAACGAATGAACATGAACGAGATGCTGCGCTACAAGCACCTCGCCGACCTGCAAGAAGCCTGCTACGACGTCGCGACGCCGCGGGTATTGTTGGGGGTCGACCAGTGGCACCTGATGATGCCACTGGAGGCACGGACTGGCCGCAATAACGAGCCTGCCGCTATCCGTTGCCAACTAGGATGGGCGATATTCGGTATTGCGCCTCGCCTAGTACGAACCGATGATCATGTAAGGGCATATCATTGCCACGAACCAGACCTCGAATTGCATCAGTTATTGAAACAGCACTTCGATGTCGACGCTTTAGGTATTAAGCACGTGAACAAGGTGAACCCGGCAGAGCAACGAGCGATCGACGTCTTCAATGCGACGGTCCGTAGGGTAAACGGACCAAAGTATGAGGTCGGTCAATTATGGCGGGAAAATAACCCGCAACTGCCGCCAAGTTTCGGCATGGCGTTCAATCGGCTGCGCGGCATCGAACGGAAGATGGACCGCGATCCCGACTTCGCCGCCGAGTACACTGCACAAATAAATAATTTAGTGCAGAAAGAATATGCGAAGAAAATTTCAAGTAGTGAAAATAGTAACGTAGCATGGTATTTGCCGCACTTCGCAGTGAAGAACCCAAATAAGAATAAAATTCGTCTCGTGTTCGATGCCGCAGCGATTTCGTCGCAGCGGAGCTTGAACGACCATGTCCTAGAAGGACCCGATTTGTTGCAAGAATTGTATGCAATTTTATTTAGGTTTAGGGAAGGTCCAGTCGCCGTGACGGCCGATATATGCGAAATGTTTCTTCAAGTGAAGATTAGGCCGGCGGATCAACCTTCACAGATGTTTTTATGGCGGGGCGCAAACCGAACCGACCCCCCAGACATCTACAAAATGACGTCTATGATATTTGGCGCAGCGAGTTCTCCTTTTTTAGCACACAGTGTGCGGAACAGGAACGCCAAGGACAACGCTGACAAATATCCCGACGCCGTGTATGAGATTCAATCGAACCACTATATGGATGATTTTGTGTCTAGTTTTAGAAACGAGGATGACGCAGTCCATGTAGCCGAGCAAGTGGCAGCATCACACGCACTGGGCGGATTCACGCTGCGAGGCTGGTCGTCGAACTCGCGACGGCTGCTCGAGCGTATCCCGCCGGAGCAACGTGCGGAGGAACCGGCGCAGCTAGGCGCCAAAGAACAGAAAATTCTCGGTATGTACTGGAATGCTACTACCGACGATTTAGGATTCAACACGAAGATGCTGCGGGTCCCAGCCGAGGTACGAGTCGGCGAGAGGAGCCCAACCAAGCGCGAGGCGCTAAGTACAGTGATGAGTATATACGATCCCTTAGGTCTCATATCACATTACGCAATCACAGCGAAGATCCAGATACAGCGCTTGTGGTTGCTGAAACTCGGCTGGGACGAAGAGCTGCCAACCGAAGAGGCAGACTTATTCGCTGAATGGCTGCAAGAGTTGCAGTCGGTAGCGACGCTGAGAATACCACGAAGATATTTTCAGACGGGGGGAGCCTCCCGCATCGAGCTGCATGTGTTCGTGGACGCGAGCACGCAGGCTTATGCGGCGGCAGCCTATTGGCGAGTGGAAAGCCCCGAACGAGCAAAGCCTGAGATAACGTTAGCTGCGGCTAAAGCAAAGGTATGTCCACTCAAACCCCTCAGCGTGCCCAGACTGGAGTTGCAGGCGGCCTTGATAGGCGCGCGACTGCAGAAAGCCATCGTCGATGGCCACAGAATAACACCCGACGAAGTAGTGTTATGGTCAGACAGCCAAACCGTGCTGCAATGGGTGCGAGATGACGCACGAAGGTACCCCGTATACGTTGCTCACCGCTTAGGAGAGATAGCGGAGCTGACGTCACCGAACCAATGGCGATGGGTACCCACTAAACTTAATCCCGCAGATATCCCTACCCGATCCGATCCCAAACGAACCGTGGACATTAATAGTGTGTGGTTTAATGGTCCCCAATTTTTATATGAACATCCGAACGAATGGCCAGCCGAACCCGAGCCGCCGACGGGGCCGCCGCCCGAATTGAAGGCGACGTGTCACGCGTCGACGGAGTTCGTCTCGCCGTTGCCGGACATTCATCGCTTCTCGAACTATGATCGACTGATTGGAGCAACTGCGCGTGTGCTTCAGTTCGTCGAGATAATGAAGACTAGATCCCGTGTACCCCTCTTGTTGAAACATATACTGTCCGCCGAACATCTCTATTTCCAGTGGTCACAGAGAAGAACCTTCCCAGAAGAGCTGCGCTGCCTGTCACGGGGGGAGCCCGTGCCCCGTGGAAGCCGTCTCTACGAACTGGACCCGGTGCTGAGCGAGGATGGCGTCATCCAGATGCGCGGCCGCATCGACGCCACGCCAGCCCCCATCAACAAAAGGCCAGCCATCCTGGACGGGCGCTGCCCGTTCGTGCGGCTGCTGATCCTGCGTGCGCACAAGCGCGCACACCACCAGGGCAACGAGAGCGTCGTGAACGCCCTGCGATCCGAGTATTGGATACTCCACCTGCGACCAACAGTGCGCCTAGTCGGCCTCAACTGCCGCTACTGCGCACTGCGCCGAGCCAGACCCCGCGTGCCAGCGATGGGAAATTTGCCGCTGGCCCGCATCGAACCACACGTACGTTCTTTTGAGAACTGCGCTCAAGACTACTTCGGCCCGATTACCGTCACGATAGGACGAAGACGGGAAAAGAGATGGGTGGCCCTCTTCACCTGTCTCACTACCCGTGCCGTGCATCTGGAACTCGTGCACACCCTAAACACGAGTTCCGCGATCATGGCGTTGCGCCGCATGGCCGCGCGACGCGGATGGCCGGCCCTGATGTACTCCGACAACGCAACATGCTTCCGGAGTGCTGACGCCGAACTGAAAGCAGCCTATGCCGAGTGGCTGCCCGAACTGCAAGCCTACGGCCTGCAGCGCCGGATGGGATGGCGCTATATCCCGCCCGGCGCACCGAACCAAGGAGGCGCCTGGGAGCGCATGGTCCGCTCAATAAAAGAAGCCCTGAAGACCACACTGAAGACGCGAGCGCCCAAGGAAGAGGTGCTTGCGACTCTCCTTGCCGAGGCCGAGTACACTGTAAATGCTCGGCCCCTCACCCACGTCTCCGTCAGCCACCATGACGAGGAGGCGTTGACTCCGAACCACTTCCTGCTGGGAGGCCCCGCGAAGGTCCCACTCACTGGCCTTTGCGAGGAGGCCGACCGCAGGGCCTGGCGCGCCAGCCAGGCGCTCGCCGACCGATTCTGGACCCGCTGGGTCCGAGAATACCTGCCGACGCTCGCGCCGCGCCGCTCCTCTGCGCTGGGCGAGCGTCCACTCACGGTCGGCGACTACGTCATCATCGTAGACCCGAACCTGCCACGCAACGTGTGGCCCCGGGGAATCGTCGAGGCCGTCTTCCCCGGCCCTGACGGCAGCGTCCGAAGTGCTGACGTCCGCACCGTCGGCGGCATGTTCCGGCGCCCCGTCTCCAAGCTGGCTATCGTCTCCCTACACCCTGAGGCTGCCGCGACGCAGCAGCGGGGGGAGGATGTTGACGATAGCCCCACCGAACCCCGACCCAACTGAACATCGTCTAACTAATACCCTGAACATGTTTTGTAAGTAGCTATAAGCCCTAGGACTACTTCCTAGAACCATGTTATAGTTAGTACATAAGTGAAATATTTAAGTATTTTACGAGTTTTTGCCCGTACAAGAGGCCATATGTGTAGTGTAACGACTCATTAGCACTTGTGTAAACCTTAGAACCCGATCCCCCTATCTAGAGCTTAGATAAAGACTCGTAACGAATGTGTAAATCGAGTATACCCAGACTTCACTGGCAACTAGTGCTAGGAGCGGCCAGTGAACGATTTGGTAGGAGATCTCGACACACCCACTCGAGGCTTCTACCGGTCAGAGCCAGCTTACCATGAGGATTGTGAGGCGATGCATATAGCACGCTCATAATTACCATGAGGATTGTGTAGTCGAGTATATAGTACGTTAGTCGTTACCATAACGTAAAACGGCAAAGAGCGAAAGTTTTCGAACAACTTTGTGTATCGATGCCCTATAATTTCTCGGTCTGACCACGAGAATTTAGCGTAGGATGGTATCATTCTGAACGGAATTTTCCATCACGCAATATGTTGCAAATGTTGCGCAACAATCACTTGCTTAAATACGCCGGGAGCTCATTCGGAGACCAGTTGGCGTCGTGAACCCAAGTTGTAAACTCATAGTGAGAAACAGAACCGAACCAGTAGTGATCCGATCCGAACATAGTGAACAAGTATCTAGATCCCCTAGCCTATGACCTAAGTGAAGTCTAGGTAGGACTTAAAGTCAGTGAAACAGTATTTCTTTATTACGTGTTGCGGCCCGAGCCGCCCAACTAAGAACAAGTATTCCTTTAATAGTGTTTAGCGTGTAAATAGCTTATAGGGAAGTATGAACATTATTAACTATTTGATACTGATTCGCTGATTGATTTTTGTGTGACTATTTCTGTGTTATATCCCGTGTAATAGATTTAAGTGTTGTGTTTAAAAGATGGTTAAGCCAGCGTCGGGTTTGTTAGTGTCATTCTTCCCGCGTGGTAGAACCCTAGGAAGGGCACACTAGAATCAGTGATTTAAAACAATATAAGTGTTAAATCTGAACCTTTGTTTTGAGCCAATCGATCCCTTAGTAATTAAAACTCCAGGAGCCTTACAACCTCCTGTGTATGAACCTGAAGAGCTATCGTAGCTGTATCAGCTGTTAACTTCGGGACCTCACGAGATCCGTGAGTGCGTCGTTAACAGGGTCATTAATTAATTACGTAAGGATTTTGGCCATTTTTGACCCATACTAAACCTTCCCGCCCTCTCAGGACCCATGCGTAATTAATGAATGACCCCTTAAAATATCGTTTGTCACTACGATGCGATGTCACTTCGAGTAGTTGGGGGGCATTCATAAAAAAATACTTATTTTTTTGAAGCCAGTAAAAGATAAGTGAGCTAAAACTTAGTACCTACATACCATTATTATCAGTGCTACCGGTCTTTACATTCCCTACCATAGTAACGGAGCAATATTTTTCCAGCATCCTCGTCGACTTTATTCGATTCTCCAGCCCCTGTTATCAAGAATCTCTACCGTTGCCAAATAAGTAACGAAATTTCTGAACTCAGCAATTTGTGTCCTTTCGCCGTTTCACGTGATTTCCCTTCCTTTATGAATACAAAAGATCTTTATCAATACGACAAAAGGATAAATGAAAATGCAACGAATGGATTCTCCTTTTCTCTTTAGCGAGCTTTTATTTTACTTCACTGGGTTGTTTAAACTCGAACAATATCAGTATGATCACATAACGATTATTATGAAAATGTAACAGTAACACATTATCACAAAAAAAGTGAATACTTAGTTGATTTTAGACCGGTAGAGGATGACCGTTTAACATTAAAATACTTCTAAATAAAAGTCATTACGCACTAGACTATTCTTAGGGTTCAGTACCAAAATGGTAAAAAAGGAACCCTTATGGTGCGACTCTGTCTGTCCGTCCGCCTGTCACAGCCAGATATCTCAGGAACTACTGCTGCTATCGATTTGATTTTTTTAAATATATTCAGAATGTGGGCTACGATATTTTACTGCCATTAATAGACTAATTCTCCGGCCAAGTGTAGACATAAAATGATGTAGGTACACAACACGGGAGGTAATACAGAAACCCCTCGATCGCATATTTACGTCCCTCGCTTGCAGCTCGGACCGCAAACTTCAGCGATCTCGGCCTTTCTTTGTATTACCACCCTTGTTATGTAATGTACTATTACTCATTATAGTTTGTTGTGAAAAATACAGAATACACTGAAGCTTTCAGAACGAACCCGCCGATTGAATCAGTACCTTTTTCCACAATCCTATTCATAACAAGGAAGCTTTTAACCTTTTCACTGTATATCGGAGAACCACTGAAGTACCTCAGTTAATTAGTAAGTTTTTTGCAGCACGTCGGATGGTAGAGTAGACCACTTCAGCCGTTATAGCCTCGCGAATGAAAAATATCCAACAATTTTGTTGAAACATGATAAAATACTCAATCGGTACACGAGTTTTTTAACGAAATTGCTGCTTCAATTCGGAGGATGGTAGAATCATATCTACCATGTTTTAATTATATCGATTTTAGGTACAGTCGCCATCAGATATATCTGAGCTGTCAGTGTACTCATAAATATCTGAACACGGCTCTAATGCTATGAAAATAGAGCCGTGTTCAGATATTTATGAGTACACTGACAGCTCAGATATATCTGATGGCGACTGTACATACTTGTTTAGTGTGTATCACTCCGCTTTGTACTTAAGTAAACATGCAAAATAAATAATGAAATACCAAACCTATTGCACATCCGTGGAGCTATCACTAAAATAACGGTAGACAATAGGCGCTCTACAAAGAGACTCTTTTCAGATCTCTGGGCTAACGGAGGCGGCGTAAAATAACTCAAGTGGATGTAAATTCTTGTATATTGTGTTGTGTTGTAATAACTACTTCTTTACTCCTCTTAAGTATGTATATATTAAAACGGTAGCTAGTGTAAAATCCGCGGAAACAAACGTGTTACATGTGTATTTAAAGGTGGTTAAGGGCCTTATCACAACACGCGGCGCGTTCGTCGCGAGCGACATTTGTATGGAACTTCGCCTTTAACACGCCCGCAGCTCGCTCGCACATCGCAAGTGTGATAAGGCTCTAAGAAGGTTAAACTAAGTGGTTACTGTAAAATAGTTTCCTAGACTATTGGTGAATACCCCATTCTACGATTTCGCTAGTCTATCGCACCTCGTCATCGCTGATCAAAACATCTACATACGTCATCAGCCCGTTAATAGCTACAGCCAACTCATTTACCAAACAGACCAATTCTTATTTTGAAAGCGGACAAAATTACCCAGTTAGCGATCGACCCAAACAAGGCGAAACAAAGGTTGGCGTGGAAAGGTACCGTAGCTTAGATTGCGTTTACGAAAGACCTTATTTTTTATATAAATCTCGTGGCGGCTACGACCTTTTGAGCGTGGAGTGTGGAATGCGTTCGCCGTGATTCGGAGAAACAGGGGGCAAAGAAACAAAGCCATGAAATCACGTCTCGAATATGCAAATCAGCGTGATGCTGCGGATCACGCGGCCGATGCGGGCTAAGGCCACGGTCTTTGGTCTGGGACGGCCATGGATTTTGAAGGAGAAAAGGTTCAACGTCCCTCCTCTATAGGTTGTTAATAACATGATCACACAAGTCCCATGATGTCTTAATATTACGTAGTTTAAGAGTAAATTCAACAAAATCACACGTTATCGTAAAATGAAACACTAAATCGATTGCTAAAAACAATGACCTACTCGTATTTGATGACAATCTAAGCGGAGTTCTCTTTAGTCGTTCGCCGAATTGGTTAACAATGTTGTATCATCTCACGACTATGACCGTTATACAGGATCGTGTAGTGACAATAATCATATCGACGAGGAGAATCGATTTGTTTGCTCACTTGAGTAGGCGATAATCGAACATTTACCGGGTTTTATGATTTCGGATATAGCCGTTGATAGGAATTCTTAAGCAGTGCTCGTCGACTAACACTGAATCTACTATTTAAGATCATTATAAAGTTATAATCTTTTTGGAGAAAATGCTTTATAGTCCCCCTAGCCCTACATCATGTCCAGTTCCCTCGTTCCTAACTAAAATACTGCTTTCCTAGAATACCACATTTTCATAATACCAGATATTCACGATTTTCAGATTCCTATTTTAACACATTCCCGTTACACTAGATTATAAAGTCGTAGAATAATCAAGGAACTAAATGATTTTGTAGAATGTATTATTTTGCAAATCTGGTTTACGGGGAATCTAATAAACCGACAATCTGGTATTTCGAAAATGTAGTATTCTGTATTTGGGGCACGAGAGGTCCAGTTATTGTGATAACTGAATTCTAGGTCAATTATAGAACTTACTTGTGAAGAAATAAGAGCATAAGCTACAACTAAGGGAAATTCGTCAATTAAAGCAAAAACGCACATTTAAGATGGCATTCGTGTCACAGTTTTGTTTTTAAACCCGTGAGCACCGACCCATACACGCTACCACCTACGCTCGTTCCATGGCCTCGCCTAAGTTCAATACACGTTGTTCCGCAACAGGGCGCAAATTAATCGTCTCTCACGCATATAAGGTGCTTAAACACACCCGTCTCCGAAGCTTACTGCTATATTATTGCTAATTTAATCAATTTCATTGTTTATTTTGTTTAGAGGTATACAAATGATTTCGCTAAAGTTGCGGAGTTCCGGAAAATTCTGAGATAACCTTCTGTTTAAGGCTTTTAGGATTGAGGGCCGCGAACTTTTTGGGTTAAGGGCAAAGGTTATTTAATTTTAATGACTCTATTGGGTTCAGAGTATAAATATGGAGTAAAATGAGACTACTGAATCCCGTAGCAACACGGACACATCTACACACACACACACGCTCACATACGGTGACCGAAAACTACTTCTTCGCTCTAGGGGTAGCGAACCGACAACTAAAACTCTAGGGGTACCTCGATCACACACTCTACACAAGGAAAGGTTGAACCGTTTCGAATCCCGCTGGTCCGTCGCTCACTTTGAGCGATCAGCGAAAATTCACTAGAGGTCGCGGCTAGTCAACCTGCTTGCAGGTTCGTAAGCTCCCACTTAGTTAAGGTTCCTATCCAAGAGCCAGTAGGGCTCATAGGTCAACTGACTGAGGGTTTGGACATCCTTTGGTGGCTGGAAAACCGCCTAAGCCTAGAATTTTTCAATTTCCTCTTTCAAATGTTCATAGTTTCGCTCTTGCACATTTGCCAAAATAAAATGTCAAGTGCCAGGCTGTAAAACAACATTTCATCACCAGATTGGCGGCGGATAGGCCGCGCGGTAAATTCCCGGCCCCGTTTGTCAACACAACCATCATTCCTGGAACAACGGGATTTCCGCTTCCTTCAAAAACGCAATATTACTAAGAGTGTCGCCCGCAACCCTTTTTGCGTGCGCTCGTATTTTGCGTGGAATGGAACGCAATTTGTATAACTCGCCGCCCGCGACGCACGCAACTAACGTTTAGGCATTTGTTATACAGCAAATACCCGGGTTTTAGGTAAAATACACCATGTTTTTTATTATGATTGTAATTTTAATGAAATTCTAAGTACCTAAATCTGTTTCCTAGACTTCAACGGAACTAAAATAATACGGATTACCCAACCCATGGTAAACATTTTGCTTCGTTTTAAAGATAACTTTGTATTATGAATCACTTTAGCGACTCGTAGGTAATGTATCATAACTCGGAAAGAGACACACTGTCAGAATTCTACCAAGAACTACAAACAAACTGAATAATGAATTAATTCAAACGTTCGAAAAACGACGGACCACTATTTATTTAATCAATACTGTCCCGGTTCGATTTACACAAGACCGAATTCGGGCGGTGTTTCGCAACTCTCCTAAGAAATGTGTTTACGGATTAGAGGTTACGAGTTCAGTTTGGAAATGTGGAGTATTTTCAAAGTTTTTATTTTATTTCAGGTGTTGCGTGCGTTTCGTAGATTGTGAAATACATTTCTTATGGGTTGGTGGATGAAATTGTATGTTTGAGTAAAGAGGATATTTACCTTATACCTTAATTAATTATACCCACGTATAACCTAGGAATGGCGTTCTTTGTGAAATATACGTATTTAAATTATGGCTTTCTTTGACCAGTTTAAAGAAGGCATACGTGCTTCTACGGATTAAGAATAATCCAACAATGTTATAGCTGTCTGGTTGTCATAAGAAAAAATCTTTATAAAGGTACTTTTCAAATAACATAATTTGCCCACAGCTTCGTCATGGGAAATAAAATTATACAGTTTTTTCTTTTTCAATGTTTATTCTATGTGCTTTTGTCCCGGATTTAAACCTTTTATAAATGTATCCGTTGTAAATAATGCTGCGGAAATATTATAAAAGCGGGTGTCACGACATAATGGACCGCACACGCGGAATTGAGCCGTTATTTAATAACAACGGCCGCCATTATCGCGGTCACTTCGTTTGGGGAAAGACAGAGTTATCGTTTTTATGTATCCCTTGGTGAAAACCCAAGGGAAAACAAAAATGATAGACAGTTACATTTTACTAAAACCAACGCGGATTTGAAACAATATACGTATACATTTATATATATTGTCTAATACATTTTCTATGTAAGGTCCAAACTTAAATAATACACTCGCGGTAAAATTTTTGGGTCACCGTAATTTAAATAATGGAACTGGGTGTTTTTCACTTGTTTCATTTAAATAATATACTATTCTTCATAATACCTGGCTGTATTAGCAATATCCGCTAACCCATCTTAAAAATATTATTATCCAAAAATGGTGATTTTTGCGAATTTTCACTCCGTTAACGTCGTAATGTTTCATGGGTTTTTACGAGATCGATATAACCTGAAATTACTATTATTTTCACTGTTATTTTTGCAGATAATATCTAAAATTTACTAATGATCAAAACGGGATTCAATAATTTCACAACCCTGGAGTATCTTAGGAAATATGGCGGTATTTCACTGATCCGAAATTGTTGACCGGAAGTGTAGGTTAAATAAAAATTATCAATATTGATTTGGTAGTGACTTTTGTTGCCTTTGAATTCCTATTCAAACATATATACACTAGGCTAAACAAACAACCTAAACAAACAACAAAACTCATACTTCGTATACAGGTACCGAATAAGCGAACCCGTAACCGGAACAATGTAAATTCCCCACCCCAACGCCGCGCTGTCTTTGCATTTTCCAAAACAAAGATAAATCCGCGTTCAAGAAAATTTCAACAGTCTCGAGATTTCGATACGTCCCGTTTCACTCAAAGTTGGATCTGTCTGTCGGCAGAAATAAATAGCATTTTCGCGTAATTTGGCGGGAGTATTCCACGATTGTGTCGAGAACGCTGCGACGTCAACTCTCACAAATTGCAGGGAGTTCCGCAAAACGAAACAGAAAACTTTACTAGCCCCGTCCCTCTTGTTTATTATTCTCCTGCTTAGTGCAAAAGGGACGGGTTAAGAGCAGTTTGAGTTTTTGTTTTTAGGAGTAGATATAGCTGGCGTCGCTTTGAAAAATGCTCCTTGCGAAGGGGCAGGTTCAACGGTCATACTCATTCAGGCGACTTTTTACTCATATAAATGGCCCCTCGTGAATAACACTTATTTCCTTTCAAGTTAGTAGTTCGCTCTTTTGTTTGAGACGTCCGTGTAGTTGTGAAACCACTTCGAGTGAAAAATGCTAGCAAATTGGCCTGAATTCCAACTGCATTTCCCACTTTTACTAAGGTTTCCAATGTTTCAACGTCCTAGAATGAAATGAGAATACGTTTGATAAATTATCAAGAATATATTTGACTTTAAGGAATAAGTATTTGGTATTCAATGTGCTCTACAAGATACTTGCATGTTTTATCGAATCATTTATATATATGAATAGATATTGATGTGACTGCCGCATAACGTGGAGTCCATTGATTCTTACTTGTCTTATTTGTTGAACAAACTGATCACCTTAAAGTGGCCATTTTAGGTTATTCCAGCCATTTCCTATTCAACACAACATAGCCTATTTTTGGTAGGGCAATCGCCCTTCGAGATATTTATCAATAGAATACTAATAAAATAGTTACATTGAGCAAACACATTGAAAAAAAAACCGGTCTAGTGCGAGTCGGACTCGCGCACCGAGAGTTCCGTACAAACTCGTAAGTAGACACGTGAATAGTTCAAGAAAAACTAAATTAAAAGGTACATGATCAAGAAAGAAATCTTTTTTTTTTTTGGAATCGATAAATTAAGCCCTTTCATTTGATACCTCACTTGATAAAATAGCACAACTGTAAATTTTCTACCTCCCATTTTGGCCTCCTTTAAAAAAAAGTAAAAACGGTATAAGGTTTTTTTTTACATCTAGTAGGCTCATGATAGCGAATTTTAAAACTATTTTAAATTTCAAATCGATAGCTGCAGTAGTTCTTGAGATATCTGACTGTGACAGACGGACAGACAGGCAGAGTCGCACCATAAGGGTTCCTTTTTTACCATTTTGGTACGGAGCCCTCATAATGTGAGCTATAGTCGGACTTAAACCTGCATCTCTGTCTTTAAAATTGTGGTGTTTTCACATCCTTATAGCTTATAAGTAGAGACCGGATTTGAAGTAGCGATCTCAATATTAATATGACTGGTATAATTTATTGCTTTTTCTACACACAAAAATAATGTAACTTATCGGAACAAAAAAGTAAAAACCTTTTTGGATGCCTTTGTAAATATTGGGCAAAAATTATGGTGATAATAAATAAAAACAGTGTTTGTTCATTTTTGAAATAGTTTTTTTTTTTTTTAGTTCTTCTTTAATATTTCTTCTGCACAATGTACAGTAAAAATTAAGACCTTATACAGCGCGTAAGTCTAATACGGGCGATACATTAAATCGGACATAGTATTCATTAGTGTAATCATGAAGTAAAAGGTTTTTTTAAGTTGCAGTTCATTACAACCCCATAATTATTTTTTTTTAAATTTCTCAGCAGCAATGTACTGTAAACATGGTTACGGTACGGCGGTACCGAAATGTTAACGTAACTGTCAACGAGCGTTTAACGTGAGTGTGTTTGCATTACATTGCGGGCTGAATTATTTTGTATGGACAAAATTATTGTTGCAACTTTAAGTAAATGTTATCTAATTACCTTTACTTTGCCCTATACTAACCACCGTTAAGAGATTCGCCCGTATTAGACTTCCACACTGTATAACCAACATGACATGTATTTAACAAATTGCGCAAGTTATATCCATATTAATATTGAGATCGCTACTTCAAATCCGGTCTCTACTTATAAGGAATCAAAAGATTTCAAGTAAAATATGATGATTCCAAATGCATTCAAAATAATAAGACAGAAAAGCTTACCTATTGTTTATTCAAAACTGATTCTGTTTTTTTTAGTGACGTCCGGACCTAGAAGTGCCAGAAGTTAAAAGAACCCAGTCTGAATAATCCATCAAAATGAAAAACTGTACCAAGGAAATTCTCCAACATTATGTAAAATTTAACTTTCCGCACTAGGCATGTAAAAGAGTTAGGAAATAAACAGCGTTCCTTAAGACGGCTGGGATGCGGCAAGCCACTTGACACGGCAAATAAGTACAAAAATACTAAAACTAAAGCCGGCCATCTTAAGAAATATCCCGGTTTAGAGAAGCTTAATTAAATCGTAATTTTAAAGTTATTTAAGAGTTTTTAAACGAGACTACAAAACAGCAGAAATTCAATACCTTCGGCGCCATGCTTCCAGTCAAATATAAGATTATTTAAAATAAAGCCGATACAATAAGTTCCCTTTTGTTTCAATAAAATGTGAAGAAATGTGAAAATCGTAAGAAAAACCTTATATTACAAACTCACTTTCGAGACTTTTTTCAGGCGAAACTGTAGATACAATAAAGTAATTAAGTAACTCGGTAGAATGGAGCAAAATAATAAAGTAATAAAATGTAAATACCTATATAATCGGTTTTTGAATTTTGTTCATTTGGTCATTTTGTTCGCACATTACGCAAAAACTAATAATATAGGACCCATTTCCGAGAATTTCTTTTTTTTATGTGTGATAGACAAACATTTGACCCCGATCGCACCTGATGTTAAGTGACGATGAAGCCTAAGAAAAAAATAGAAATTTGCGGTACAGTACAACTCGATTATGAGCCCAGTTAACACTTTCAACACCGGGAACCCGCTCCGCGGGCGCTAGGCTCGTAGCGTCTACGGGCTACATACCTACGGCTTTTGCCGTGTTCTTATACGCTTTTACGTGTTGTTATCTTATACTTTAACACTTTCGCACGTAGCCAATGGCCCGACTATACGATTTCAGAACTTACTTCACCCCTACGAACGAAGTGTCAAGCAGATGCTTAGGCATGAAGTTAAGATCAAAAGGCACGAATCAATTGCTACTTCGTGGCAGTAATATAGCTTAAACGAGTCATGGTACTTACAGTGACAGGACAGGGTACTAAAATGAATAGTTAATTTCAAACAGCCTGCCTGTTTCCAAACAGCTTTCAAAAGAATCGTTAGTATTTGAAGCGTGATTCAAACAAAGGGAATCACAGAACCCGTCCACTGCTGAAACTGAAAGAAAAGTATGGAATTAAAAGTCGCTTTCCTGGTAATAATAGAAACCAATTCAGTGAACATGAATGGACTCACATTTCCGAGAATTGTTTCTCTTGTTTTTAATGTCTTTTTAGGAGAAATATTTGTATTTTCATTTAAAGCTGAGATTTTAAAAATAAATGCCTGAAGCGGCATTTGAGCACTTGGCTTTTAGTATCCACGCCAACACAGGTGCTCTTCCAATAGAGCCACCAATTTATTTTTCTAAAAAAAGATTCGTGAAAAAACACGAAACATAAGTATCTCATCATCGGTAATAATTTATTGGTAAAATGTAATTAAGAAATCTGTAAATGCAGTTATATTTATTTCTAAAAATAAATCCGTGTTTCTGGTAAGCCATGAGAACTTCAATGGACAACAAAATATCGTGTACAAAGTACGCAAGGCCCGCGGTACTGTCTGAAATGGCTCTTGACATATCTTAACAATTTAAGCTATTTTCCTGCCAGAGTCCATTTTTTTTTCCACCCTGTGTACCCTAGACAGCATACCTGTACACCAACACTTTACTGGTAGCCTGGTTGCTCAAAGTTGATTTATTTTTACCCAGTAAATTTCGCAGGAATTTTACACAGAAAATATAGAATTGGAAGTTTATGTTTCGCAGGAATTTAATTGTTGTAATGGAGCAAGTCTGACAGAAATACCGGTCAGCACGAAGGGTACTAAACTTAGCATCAGCCCCGTTTCAGTGCATTTTACGATCTTGCCACAGTTTCCATAGAAATCAGTATATTATCTATGTACGAACGTCCGAAAACGGACTCGCATACCCTAGCTAGGGGTCGTTCTTCATATATCCTTACTGCACACGTGTACACGTACTTTAGAATACATCATATTTTTTCAACATTTATTTAATTTCACTTCGTCGCGTTTGGAATGAATCAATCAGTAAAACCGGCAATGTTTGAAAGTTGCCGTACTATGTCACACACGTACATGTCAAAATAGCTAAAAACTATTGTTTAATAAATACACAATGATAAAATAAAAAAGTCGACGTTTTTATTAAGTCATTGTACTGACAGTTACCCTTACCGTGAGCACGCTATCGCTGCACCGACATTAAACCTGCCAGTTTGTCATAAAAAATATCGTCCCTATTTATATTACCTTTTTAAAAGCTCTCGTTTTAATTTATCTTTTTAATTTACTTCTCTACGAGAATCGGACGAAAATTAAACTTTAAAATTTGCTGCAACTTTGATAAAAGCTTCGGGGAATACCATTTTGTTATAACAATTACATTAAAGAAAAAGCTGACGTCTGTTTATGTGTATGTATAGATAGTCTTTAGTTAATAAGTAATATAAGTGTATTTATTTATTGAGCCAATCTACAATAAAAAAAATCCGCAACATGCTTCGTCAACTTCTGATGTATAGGTACAAAATAATATCTCCAACACGGCTCGTCAATAATAACAATGGACCTTAACCTAAACAAAATACAAATCCGCAACACGCTTCGTCAACACTGCCTCCCCTTTAAAATACTCCGCCCCGCACCGCACCCGGCTCAAAGGTCCCCATAATGCTAGCAGCATTCCCCCGCTGAACAGCTAATGAGACCTGTTGAACCAAATACGATCCGGAGCGAGGATCACAGCCCCTCTCATGCAAACGACGTCCCAACTCCACAAAGAGGTTGCGAGCCTCCGCGCCCCAGGGTCCCGCTGTTCCGACCGCTACCGGCACAAAATCATAAGCTGACTCCAAGGCGGAATACTTAGTTGGCTTTAATTTAGCAGCATTCTCTGCTGCTGAGCCCGCACACCGCGAGGTCTGCCTCAAATGGGATGCAGCAAATGTGCTGACACACGTTGCATCCCACAAAAGACAACGCCCTCTCCGCCAAGGAACCAGCGTCAGGCCATCGGGCCGTTTACCATCCGTGCGACTCAATCCTGGTGGCTCCAAAACATATGGCACATTCACTGATACCATGGCCCGCCGGATAATTTCATTAATTGAATGATGCCTCGGGAAACGGCCTGCGCACCTTTGACAACTGAGGCCATGATGACCATTTTCCTCCACCATGGCCCCACAACAACAACGATGGGCTTCACACACCCTAGGACCTAACCTCAACGCTGCCGCTATTCTAAGAGAGTCATTATCTAAGAAAGTCCCCAATTGAGGCGATGACAGAGCGTGCAGCCAAGCCCCGGACTCTGGCTGTGCGAGGGCTTTGAGACGGGCCAAATCTGATCCAGCAGCATCCTCCAACAATGAGTTATACGCCCGTTTACTCAACAAATCATCCCACTGCCTCTGAATGATGAGGTTTTAATTAATTAAACAACAATAAGTGCTATCAATTGACAACACCGAATGATTGAGTTACTCGATATCATAGCATTAATGATTTATATTTTATGGTAATATTCAACGGTGGCCCTACTTCAATCATGATTCATGACCAGCGAAAGTTACCACTGTGGAACTATATGCCGTGGAGCTATGACGCTAAATGCAGACAAATATAGGGTTGAAATCCACTCTCTATCTATATGTAAAACAAAAATGCAGTGTGTTCTTTCAATTTGGACTAGAGTTGGGTACCTAATCTCTACTAATCACTCGATTTGAATCATTAAAGCCGCCGGTAGCCGGTACAAAGTCTTCTAATTTTTTAGACTTAACTTCGGAGTTGATTGTAATTAATAACAATTTTAAATCTTAAGAATAGACATTTGATTGATCATTGGAAAATTCATTCGGCTCTGTACCGATATATTATCTAGTCGGAGTAAATTAATCACTCCATGGATTCGATAAGATTTGGAAGGAGTCAATAAGAAATCGGAACCGCTTACGGTTTCGAATAATTTAAATCAAGTCCGGATTTACTCATCTCTAACTTGGACAGTTTGGGAAAATTCTAAAGATTAACTACGGGGAAAACGCATGGCAAAAAGCCTTGTGAATTATGGGAAATTAAATTGATCGTCATTAAAATTTCGTTTATTTCATCAATTTTCATAAAATAAGCTTACACATGATGAAATTTTGTTTTAGGATAAAATTGTTATTACCAATGTCGAAAACCTAAGACAGTTTTTTGTAGCGCCTAAAGTTCCGGATTCCCCGATACTGTTCCGGTTAAAACAAACACCCTGTAGCAGCTTGTCTTTATCAAATAAACTTCACTGCAAATACTTCGCCTCAACATTTTAAAGGCTCAAAACCTTAAATTTAAGTGTTAATAAACCATCTCGAATCTATTTCCCGAGATAAACAACGCGGTGGTTACGTCTTAACTTGCAGTAAAAAAGTTAGACCCCGTAAAACAGTGGCCGACCCATAAAAACCATCTCCCAGACATTTATTTAAGAATTATTTATTACTACGGAACCCTAAAGTTAACCCTAAATAGCTGTTTTGAAGTAAACAAGCGCTAATCATAAGATAATGTATGAAGGAAGGGCGATGAATGAAGAAAGTTTTTTTTTATTATACAAATTTATGCGTTGCGTGCTACTTAAAAATATAAGGGCGATAAATTGAATAAGGCGTTTACGCAAAAAGACGTGCTCTAGAGATGCACCTTGGCGCCATTTTGATAAAACAGTAAATTAAAAACATCCAAAATAATAAGTTTCTTCAAAATGTTTTTACAAGATTTTATTTAGTTTCACCTGCCCTGGTAGACACCAGGTCTGTGTCTGTCATCAAAACTTGCGAGTCAAATTTGACCCACTTCCCGGATTCCGATTGAGCTGAAATTTTGCAAAGATATTTAAATCAGATGACAATATTATTATGACATGAAGCTGACCTGATGATAGAGCCGGATGGTAGCCATAGGATCATCTAAATTACATAAGATAAATTCAACATGTTTGGGCTCATTTCATTAGTTTTGACGTGCAGTCGTGCAGTTTGCGATTATACAAAAAAGTACAGTCGGCAATAAAAGCTTGTATCAAAAAAACATTCTTTTACAGATACTTATTTTCATAAATAACGACAACAATAATAATAAAAAGAATCTTATCACTGGCAAACCACTATGCGCTCATCTTAGGAGCCATGTCTCTTCTTAGTTGTGCACTCTTGGCAGAGTGGTCGTGGTCATGTCTTGGTCGACTCTTGCGCCATCGCTTCTCTTGTGATGCGGCGCCATGTATCTCTATGTTTGGCGGAGTGAGAGTTAACATTTATGCTGGAATGTGTCACAGATTTTATGAGGTCTGTCCACCGTGTCCGAGGGGCCATATGCTAAATGACAAAAAGAAGTCACATTAAATATATTTTATTTAACACGAGGTTTTTAGGATGACAATGCCTCGTGTCAGAGTTGTTCATAATGTTTTTATTGTGGTGAAGATTCTGCATTCATTACTTATAATATAGTCTAAGAAATAGCCGTTAAGGATAATAAGTAATTTTATAACACCGTCTTGTAACTTTTGAACATCTTTTAAGACTGGTGGCCTTTTGTCTAATCTGCCAAGTCGAGCAAAACTAAGGCACGGCCGTACCATCCCTTTCTCGATTTACGTTTATTAGAGAAAACTCCCACTGTCCTAATACTCGCACAATCTCGCCCGGCCTCATATTTGCTTAGTTTTTATGGCCGGCTGTTACTCTTATTGTGAGGGCCAAGCCGTATATCTCGAGAGGGATGGACTCTGTGATAATATGGGAATGCGAGATAATATACTTACTAACTTTATTTTTTTAACATCTTCTAAAGGTTTATCTGAGAATATTGTCATTAAATTGTTAGGAGTTTGCAAAGGATTATATTTGCACTAAACATATAATTAAAATTACTCGATACCTACGCCAATCAATTTATAGCGTGGGTTGGATGCAACCGTTACATATGTACCGATTATTCGTCGACTAGGCAGTAAAGCCGACTATCCGGATAGTCGGCTTTTAATTGTCGTCACCGAAAAATCAGGCATTTGAACGCCGATTAGTCGGCCGTATGACACGGCCGACTAATCGGCCCGACACCGTCCTACTATTACACAGTAGTACTTACATAGTATATAGTATATGTATTTATATTTTATTAAGCGTTCAGTGTAAAGACCCCTTCAGACTCACTTTCTCTTTAAGTGTTTCCGGACTGAGCAAATTGAAACTGAAATGCTGCCAATTTCAATTCCCGGCATGGTCATTGGTCAATTTAGGAAATTGGCTATTCTAAATCCTCTATAACTAGGTCATTATAGCCGCAGTTTATGGTCGATAGTTTCTCTGATTTTCTGTATATTAATAGCTGAATAGGAGTGTTTATATTTATTGTACTAATGTTTTATGAGCTAGTATTAGCATCGTAAATATGTAAGGATAAGCATAAACATAATATCTTCAATGCAATAAATATATAACTGAGTATGATGGTCACATTCGTTAAATTATATGGAAAAGTGTCTTATTATAATTATATAGGCGCCTGACAGGCCTCGCCTTTATTTCATAAACTTACGTTTTATTTTCAGAGACATTCCATATTCGGAATTCTAAGTATATTGTATATTACTAAGGAATACCAAACGGACGACTTTTTTGCCATTAGGCGAAAAAGAATTGCATCGATGTTGCGTAGAGTGCGGAGCAGCGGCAACAGCCTCCTAAGGGCGTTGGATGGGCGTCTCGACTGCCCTTTAACCAAATACTGGGTGGAAGTGGCTATTGGCAGGGTCAAGTAGAGTCAAAGTTCTGGATGCCCCTGCAACTAGTTGCTTCGCCCGGTTGCAATAATGTTGTGTTTAGATATAGTCATTTATTGTTTTTTTATACTAACATAATTATTAAGTTTTTGTTACTAATCTACTATGGATCTATGGTCTGAAATAAAGAATTTTTATTTTTTTTATTATTTTAAGGAGCCATATTATTCAAACAAACCGTCTAGTCTTTTTTTATTTACCATTCCACAGCCTACGCGAAAACTCTAATAATAAACTGAAAAAATCTACCCAAGAAATACAGCGGCGTAAAACGATATTCATTATTTCGTATCTTATTACACAAAATCCTTTTCAAATTTAACCCACAATTAGGGCTTAGTGGGAAACGGTCGTAATCGAGGCTTCCGCCCGAACGTTAAACAAGGGAGATGATACCGCTAAGTAAACGTCGAGTAATTACGCCCTCAGCCTTGCTACTCGTAGCATCAGGTATCGTGTATGTATACCTACTTGAGCGACGTACGTTCACTCCGACCTTGCTTGGGCTCAGCTAAGTTTCTTGCCGGAGTGTTCTTAGCTGGGCTAGGTTTAGGGAACCAGCAACTAAAACTCCCATTCGTCACACACCCACAATAGGATAGGTTGATCCGCTTCAACCTTCCCGCTGGTCCGCTGCTCACTTTGAGCAATCAGCACTTCAAGGTGGCCCTGGCCTAGCTTCCTCGTTCGATTCCAGGCGCTTCGTCCCCCACCTAGTCCAACCTTCTCAAGGTGGTCCGGCCAGCGACCTGGTTCGACCCCAGGAAAGGTTACGGCCCCCACCTGGTCCGATTTTTGCAAGTCAGTCAAAAAAAAGCGACGTACGTACTTCGAACGCCGAACCTACATCGCAGGAGGTACGACCGAAAGCATCAATAAGATCAGTGGGCGAAGAAAAGAAACGAACGCTCGGTAGTGTTATTATTCCTACAACCGCTTCTTCCAGCTTCAATAAACAAAGGCCGAGCAACGTTTCCGCCACGTGGCTTTTTAGCATATGTCAAGACAAAAATGTATGGCTCTCAGTACTTTTTGCTTGTGCTTGTGTTACAAGACAACATGTCATTTTATTGGCGTTAACACAGTTTCGATATTCACTTGTACACGACTCCCTTTTTCAGAGATTAAGAGAGATAGTATTCAAATTTTCCGCCACGAACCTATAAATGTTAATCTTGGTCTACCTCTGCCTCTCCTGCCCTCAATTTTCCCCTCTGGGATATTCACAAAGAAAACGTCAGTGAAGTCAGTCCCGCATTGTACCAGGAGACCAAACTGATGGCGGAGATTAGAGTAGAATGGCGATTACTCCACAAACAAGAGCGTAGCTCTTAAGTTTAATGATGATGACCTATAAACGCTAACTTGATAGTTAGCAACTGAAATAATTACCTTGTTGTTGCAATGCTTAGCATACGCAAACGCATTTACATGGACGATAATTTAGGGAGGCATTGAAGTCAGCCCCTAACAGGACCACATACATAGAATACGAGTATTAACAACAGGTACGACTGAACACAAGGTATCAACTTATTAACAAAATTTAAGAGCCGGTGCCGCGGAGCAGAACAATTCCCCGAGTTACTCCATAAACTTACAACAACTCAATTCCTCGTGAAATTCCATTAACTCAGTTCCACGTGTTAGAGCACCGTGAACTCCATCAAGTTTGCTGACAGTTAAAAGACGTATTAAAAGCATCCAAGAACTGAAAATTGGGAACTTTCGATTTCAACGAGAGTTTTAACGTACTTCCGGATGGGACTAAGGCTGTTTGAGTTGCGGTTCATTAAAATTCAATATTAGAGGGCATCGATCGCGGTGCGTGGCGACGAAGCGGCGGCGAGGGTCGCGTAAACAACGCATCGGCTCCGTGCATCCCGGTGGCGCCCAACCTGGGGCCATAAACATGGCAGCCTCCACGACACCGCCGCAGGTAAAATATCGAGCTCTGTGTATTTAGTGCTATTCTAAATATAAAATTGTTTATTAACACAAGTATCTAGAATACTTAAAAAGAGGCACCAGCACAGATGTTGTAACTCAATCTTTCAATAACTATTGAATAAATTATTTTTATTTCTTTTTATTATTTATGTTGTAGTGCAGCAAAAAAACGAGAAGTAGAATGAGAGATTAGACGTTATAAAAGTTAAGCCGATTTAATTTGTTGCCTCTGTAACAATAAATAGTATTTTATGCAACAGTTGTATAAGTAGGCTCCAAAAATGCGAATGGCGCGAGTTGCGATACGAGCCTCCGCGGCGGCGAGTATCGCAAATAGAGACGCAATGAGCGTTTTTTGACTTAATTATACAACGTTGCATACAATACTTTTTCTATGACTAGGTTTTAAAATATAAAATACAAAATTAAACATAGCACGCAAACAAGTCAAATATGACATATGACTGACAGTATGTGTCTATGGTAGAGTCTGTGCGGAAAGAGAATGGGATTTAGATTTGAGGGCGCTGTGATGCTTTTCTACCGTATTTGCCATACTGGTTAGGTTAGTTCCGTTTTTCGCTTTCGTGGCCAAGTAAAAGACAGATAAAAGTACAGGAGTAGAAAAAATCATTAATAAGAAGTATTATATAACAAAACAATTTAAATGGATTAGATTGCGATTTAATCTGCTTAATTCGTTTTCTTGATAATCCTGAAAAACGAAGATAATATAAAGTATTTTTCATCACACTTGCTCGAAAATGGTGCATTACACGTAGGTTTTGCGGGCCGTAAATGAGCTATTACGCCCTAGGGCGTAATGGTTTTCTTTTTAAATTTGAAACGCTGGTTCTGTTTTACTCTTATTTGTCATGTTCAAAGGAAACGCCAACTTACTTTTTTAACTTTTATCACTGAAATATTTATTTAAAGAGAACTGGTATTGCAAATACATGTAAACACATATTTCTGTAACATTAATTCAATGTTTCAATAGTGTATTTCAGTATTTTGCAATTATAAAATCAGCCGTTTTAGGTCTGTACCGCTATGGTTTCCGAACGTTGCGCATTGTCTATGGATATGTCACTAATGTCACTGTCAGTTTTACAATTTTATTTAGTTTAAGTAAGGTTAATTTTAATTAGATTTCCTCACAAGTGTGATGAAAAACATTGTGTGTGCCACGGGCGGTAAAGGAATTACAAACTCGTGTTATTAAAGCCCTCGGCTTCGCCTCGGCCTTGTAACAAACACTCGTTTGTAATTCCTTACCTACCGCCCTTGATACACAATGTACTATTCTAGTTAGAAGCTACGGAGATGAAGTCTATTAGGCCTTGGCTGACTATTTCAAGCTCTAGTCCCAGTTTTTAACTCCTTTTTACAACTTTTTGCAAATTGTTATTCAATGTCGTAAATAACAATATATTATGCGAGGCGTGGAACGGTAAACAGATTCCGATAAGAAGAAGATTAAAGGTTATGAATAGTATGTCGGAAATAAATTCTATTTACCTAAGTGAATGACAGTCGTCATCCGTGACGGTACAGGGATTTGCGTGATTTTTATGTGTCACACTCAGGGATTTCTATATTCTGAATAAGCCTTAACATTAAAGGGTTAAATTTTTTATTAGAAACAAAAAGGTAGAAGAAAGTTTTTTTTTAAATCTGAGAAATTTTACATCATTTTTACTCAGAATCGCAAGTGCTATCGACTTTGATAGGCGGATAAAAAGTGTCGCTTTTACGTAAACCAAATATCTCTTTCTATATTTAGGGTTTGTCATTAATTTGCAAATTGATAGAGTCTGTGCGGAAAGAGAATAGGCGTGGCGAAAAACGGAACTAACCTAACCAGTATGGCCACAGAACAGAAAATACCGCACATACGGTAGAAAAGCATTACAGCGCCCCCCAAAATTAATCCTATTCTCTTTCCACACAGACTCTAGCTGCTAGTATTTACCAGCACAGCCCTTTTACGGGATCATGATGAACATCAAATCTTATAAAATACGGATAAATTTCGTTTTCAAAATGTTATTGTACTTAGCGTGACAAATGCGGCAGAAGCGACAGAAAATCTCGTAATTACCTGAAAAGAGACAAAATAACAGTATTAAATTAAGGTTCTAAGTAATTAATTAAGCTCTGGAAATTTAAGTCCATAGACATTATCAAGGACAAGCGAAATGCTTATAAATATTAATTACATTTTCGACAATGAAAAGTACGACGTCATTATATGTAACTACTGTACTGTCCTTATTTGAAAATCCAAGAAGATCATCATCATCATCATCATTTCAGCCATAGGACGTCCACTGCTGGACATAGGCCTCCGTCATATATTTCCACTTAATTCGGTTGGAAGCAACCTGCATCCACCGTGAGCCAGCAGCCTTAACCAGATCATCTGTCCATCTTGTTGGTGGACATCCGACGCTGCGCTTGCCGATTCGTGGTCTCCATTCGAGAACCTTTCGGCCCCATCGGCCATCTGTTCTACGTGATATATGCCCTGCCCATTGCCACTTCAACAAGCTTATCCGTTTAGCTATGTCGGTGATCCTCGTTCTTCTACGTATCTCCTCATATCCCAAGAAGATATTTTAAGTGAAATATATCACAAAATTACGGATTTGAATGCAAATAGAGCTTTCGAGATTCTAATAGTTTATATAAACGTAAAATTATATTTTATTACAATTGTAAAAAAATTAACATTTCTTTCGGATTTAAAATATAGGGGAATTCTGGATCGTTTGAGCCGCTCTTATGACGTTAATACATGAGATTTCATGAATACATTACATTAAACTTAAAACTACATTTATAGAGATGTCTCTAGGCGACAAACAAGACAAATAAAATCATAGAAAATAAATTGATACTAAAATTAATGGAGATGTAAAGAGTCTCCGTTGCCAAAATATTATGTTTTGGAAGTGTAAAGGATCTCCAAACGTCAAAATACAAAATGAGAATGTTTACTAAATAACTTACAGAAATGTATGTGCCTCGATAGCGCCTTCATTCCTTTGAAAGCTCAACTACTATCACCATAGTAATTCGCTTGAACGGTAATGACAATAAACGCGATGGTCTAACTAAACGCTGAAAATTTACCCATAACCCCTTTAGCGGTTACTTCTAAAATAGTTTTATAGAGGTGAACGGGTGCTACGGAAGCCACATTTGTACGTTTCCGAGAATCTGTACTAGGAGAACATGAACAATAAAGGCTCGAGGTGCGTCCATTAGCGTGGAGCCTTTTCACTCCCGCGCTGAAATAAACCCGAAAGCCCGTAATTATTTTAAATCGCCCCAGCAGCCACGCCAACGGCACAAATGTACCAGTACTTTAACTTTGAGCAAGAAACCTTTAATCCATATACCTGACAAGACATTTTAGTTGTACAGGTGCGCCTAATCCGGAACGTCTAGACGAAGTGGAGGACGTAAAACGAGAGATCAGAGCCCAAAAGACGTCGGTATATAAACGCTTAGATACCTTTTAGAGGCGGTACGGTTGACTGTCTAAAATGAGATCTCGCAACGGAAGCGAGCCTTAGTATTGAAGAAAGGATTAAGTACGAAAAAAAGGTGGTTTGGTGGACGGGTTATTTTTTTCTTACCCTAGCTTGACCTTTCAGCTCACCGAGGTTCTTATACAGGTGTTGCCTGTACTAAGATCAAATAATTAAAACGTAGATTGTACTCCCCAAACTGAACAACATTTGTTCAGCGACATTTAAAAATAACTTATGTTTTAATTTTTAGTACACTTTAAAGTTAATTTGAAACCGCAATGTATTGCGATGTTTTCTATGTTTGTAGCATGACAAGCGACGTCAATCAGTCTGATGTTAACATACCTACATTGAAAATACTACTTAATTTGTATGTACGAAAAAGATAAAATGTAAAGTTTATATAATTTTTGAAAGATGTTGAATGAAAGTTTTATTGTTTTAAGAGTAGAATCTATGTTTTAATTATTTGCTCCTGTTACAGGCAACACCCGGTATAGCAGTTTTAGAGCGGCCTCACATTGGGTCACTAGTGGCGGCCACTAAACGCGACCACAAGTGGCTCAGAGCGGCTGCACATTGGGTCACTAGTGGCGACCACTAAACGCGACCACAAGTGGCTCAGAGCGGCTGCACATTGGGTCACTAGTGGCGGCCACTAAACGCGACTACAAGTGGCTCAGAGCGGCTGCACATTGGGTCACTAGTGGCGGCCACTAAACGCGACCACAAGTGGCTCAGAGCGGCTGCACATTGGGCACAAGTAGCGAGCGCGCGCCACTCCCGCAGCGCCCGAACGCGGCCACTCGAACGCCCAGTGTGCGCCGGTGACATACAAAATGTATGAAAAAACTTGCCCGCAGCTTGTGGCGGCCACCAGTGGCCGGGCTGTAGCTGTCACTCCTGGCCCAATGTGACCCAATGTGGAGGCTCTTAACCAAGTAGTCCCGCAAGCAGATTTACCGGTTGCAACCACTGAAATGGCTTTGATATTTCCTCTGTATTCTATGTGAAATTAAATTATGGGTAACAATACCTGTACCACAGAATAATACTGACGTCCTAGTCTAAAAGGCGACTTTTTACTATGAACTTCCATAGCAAAAAGTCGCCTTTTAGACTAGGACGGCAGAATAGCAGTACATGTCTCCTACAAAAGCATCGCGCGCTTGAATGTGTGCGCGCCGTGTACGAACGCACTACAACTACTACAAGCATCGCACTCACACAGACGTGCTATCGCGCATCTGTGTGAATACATATCGCGCGCTCCTAAACGACCGAAGTTGGACTACTGGTTCGTGTTTATACTTCGCCTGTGCCGTGTTGGCCACACAATTTCCAGCGGTAGCTATCGTAGCGCGCGTTACTGCTACTCGACTGCGACTTCATACGGTTATTGCCGGCAAATGTTACTGCGGTTCGATAAATAAATTACACTCTGATGAAACTAACCAAGCTCCACTACGGGACCGTGAGCCGCAAACCACACAATTGCGCATTGCCATCGAAAACGTCGGAAGTGTGCTAGAAATCAATAAACATACGCTATTTTATTATTGCAGTATAACAGACAGTACAGTCCAAATGGAGAACCGATATGAAGGGGTTATTCAAATCACATCGACGTTCGAGGTTCCTTATTGGCCGGTCTTCGTAAAACAAATCCTTGCTAGTATAATATCTGTCGACAGCTGCCTGGCAGATATTATAGCCAGACGGCGTTTATGGGCACGCAAAATGAACCTAGTTCGTAAGTAATAAGTCTTGTGAATCTGTTCCATTAGTGATTTCGAGTCCTAAAATGGTATGGTAGGCAGAGCCTTAAATACTGTTATAAATAACAGTCAAACTCTAACTTACTAAGAAATAACTAGACTGCTGGGAATAGATAGAAACATAAAATGCACGCGCGCGTGAGCATGAGAAGAAAAAGACTTCAGGAATATCATCCCCTGATGAAAGTATGAAAAATAGATAACTAATGTAAATTCCATCGGGCACACAGCTATAACAGTAAAAACATAATTAGAACAACTCTTTTATTCCATTTTTATGGTTCTGCAGTTAGTTTAGAAGCTAATTTTACTCGGGTAGTATTTAGCGTTTTATGGAGATTACTTGACCCATTTCGATGTAGTTACCTTTCGTTACCGATGCAGATAACCACTAATTTGTTAGATAAAGTATTCTGTGAGAAGCTACTGAACGTTACTTTTGATCCATCTACTTGGCATTACATAAACTTAAGCATTATCCTATAACGGAAAATCTTCAGCAATAAACGTCGGACCGCCGGGTTTAATAGGTCCTGCTGCGATTAGGTCGCGAGTTAGGAATTCCTCCATCGTTTCCGGCTACATAGTAGCGAAATAGAACACGAACCTTTGGATCTATAGCGGTTCCCGTTTTGTGACTATACTCCAGAAATTTAAAAGCATTATTCAATTTTAATATGTTGAATGAATTCTTGTTTGGGCATTTCTATTTTAAAATCTACGGTTAGGCGAAACTTAAGCTATGTTCAAATTGTTCAAGTACCGTCTAACCTGTCAGTCCGTAACAAAATGTATGGAGTTTGATACTAATCGTCAGCTCTGTGACGACCTGCTAACTGTCAGTTAAGAACGCACTTTAAATAAAAAAGCCCGTTTACCAAATTGTTGTAACACACTCTTAAAAAATGAAAACGTCCTGATATGGTACTAAAAGTCTGTATAATTGTATGTGATATTTTCCGGGAAAAGGTCTCCCCGGGAAATTGGAAACTTTGGACTTGGCTTCTGATCAATAAAGTCCTAAGAAATGAGACTGCTATAAAAATGTAATTAATGAGCGTTCTTGATTGACTAGCATCACATTTTGCCTGAAAACGTTACATTTATAGGTAATTGATAAGTAAACGACTATAAACAAACATCCCGGTCCCTAAATTCGCTCATTATCCAAGTAAAACATGATACACCCAATTATTTTTACGATACATCCATATTCGGCCACGTGTAATGAGTGAGGGTTTTGTATATGTAATTAATCGCTTTGTAATCGGATTACCTATTAATATACCGACCGAAAGTGATTAAAGAAAGATTAATTAATTCCTTGTTAACACTGTAAATAAGCACGACTTATCTCAATTTCCAAGGCAATTTTTATTTGAAGCCCATGTCATCGTTTTACGATTTTTTAGTCACCAAAAGCAGGCAAGACCTGGAATGCCCACTGTATTAGTTCTGTATGCCTAACCTTAAATGGTATTTGTGTCAAGTCATCCCTAGTGTTAGTACAGTATCTATAGTATAATTATTTTATTATAATTTCGGGTATAACTGAAAATCAGCGTCACAGCCAACAGTAGAAAATAGCAGCAGTTCCTCTTTTAGTGAAGTGAGTGAATTATCATAGTTACTACATTATGTTTCCCCACATCCTTAAACGCTGGATAAAACAATTTCTTTGGTTTTTCGATTTGTGGCTAAAGGCATTTGAGGAAAAGGTATTTTCAGCAATTTTCCACTTATTTGATATAAATAAACATATTAATAACGGGATTTGTAGGCACTGCAATACAATCTCATTGTAAACAGTGTTAATGTTCTATATCGATATGAATATTTATTTTCTACGAAGGAGCACTCTAATACAACCTACGCTAGGGCACACTATGCAAATTATTTTGTTCGTAATTGACAAAAAGCAGAAAGCGCCTTAGGGAATCTATATATTTCTAATTACTATTTAATAATCCTAAGTAGGTATACTATCCTACTAATAAGTATTACAAATGTGAAAGTTAGTGATGATGTTTGGAGGTTTGCATGATTGGTTCAGATGTTTTTTACTAAATAACACAGTAAAAATTGAATGGATTGACATGAAATATGACATACAAGAAGACCTGGATTAAAACAGAGTATCCCGTTAAAGAGACCCCTTGAAAGAATATCGGGAATAATGCAGGCGAAGCCGCACATAAATGCTAGTTCATAAAACTTACAAAGTTTATTAATAGTATCATAATTTTATTTGTAAATAGCTATTCGATTAGCTTTCAAAATATAGACATGTCATTTCAAGGTGACTTGGGAGACGATGTAGGTGGACAGGTACGTGACATCAGTCGTATATGAATAAGATAAATAAAAGATAGTTGCAAAATAATAACCACATTTTTACTAAAAAAAACCCGACCGCGGTGCACTTTGAAACTGCTTAAAATCCGACATTTTGTATATTTTAACGAACTTCATATCCAGTGACACTCGCACCATCAAGACGAATCTAATGATGTATCATTTATCAAAATCGGATGTGCCGTTGAGTAGTTACGAGCGGACACAGGAACGGACATACATACATACATACAGGTCAAACACATAACCCTCCTTTGGGCTTCGCCGCAGTCGGGTAAAAATCTCACAGCGCCGGTAGAAGTGAATATTAATAATAATGTCTATAAATATTGAGATAAGAATACTGTGCTATGAACACAGTTTTTATCCTAAAGAACCATCACATGATGTGATTATCACATGCCGCCAGGTACATTCCCGAATATTCCGGAAAAACATCTCTTAATACAGGTCACCTATACTATTTGTACCTAACAATAACACTAAGACTATATTGCATTCTTTTCGTTTCATTCTAAAAAAAGGTTCATAAGTTTGTAATGCAGTAAGGTCTCCTTACAAAGGCTCCTCGAGAAGCAGATTTGATGAAATTCTTCGCGTTGTCTTGACTTTATTGCATTCTTAGAACTCTTAAGTACCTACCTTCCAATACTCAATGAGGTTTTGAGCTTAACTCTTTGAGACCGATTTGTCTGTCGTAAAGAAGCTAACAATTCTAATATAGGTTTCAAATCGACCGATTACTGTCTCAGGCACAATGAGACAATGCTCGGCGATTTTAGAAACTTTAAACTGTATTGTACAAAAATAAGGTTTAATTTATCTGTTATGGCACGGGCCTAACGGGTTTGATATACGATTTCAGATCGATCAATCAGTTCAATAATAACAATTTTCGACTCGAACATTTCAACTGTTATCAAAGCAGAGTGAAATCATTGGACTCTTAGAGCAATGAGAACGTGGACACTTTGTATGGAAATTCTATACAAAAAAAGTAAATCGGTTTTCTTTGCACTTGACCACATTATCATAACGATCTACAATTTCAATATAGACGGATTTTCATAACACCATTGTTTGCTTTAATGGCAATTTCGTGTCACGTCTCGTATGAAAACCGCAAATTCTTTGTCTCCTACTAAAATGAAAGCATTATGGAACAAAGTTCGCGCATAAAACTGCCATAGAAGTGGCCTGTTAAAAGCCGCCGTCGACGCCGATAATGAGACGTTACATGGAGTCTTTATTAGGCTGAGTATAACACGTGATACTTAGCACAAAGTTTACATGCAAATATATTCGTCGATAAAATGTATGCTTCGTACACTGAAGTCAGCCGATTATGGACTAAATTGACATAGGTATTTATGGGTATTAATTAGCAGTGTGATTTTTAAGTGTAACTATTTAATGTAATATAGGTTACCTATAACCTATATTACATTAAATTCAACTATTTTGCGTGGTGTATTAATGTAATCTGGGGGCACGGTAGTGCCCCCGCCAAGTCGAGCAAAACAAAGGCACGGCCGTACCATCCTTTTCTCGAAGCTATTCAGGCTATTTTCAACCTCCTGTAATTTTGTGCTGGTTAAAGCTAGAACCCTGAATTTTCAGACACCCCTTCGGTACTGAATTGGTTTAACATTACATCTCAAAACTTTTTTGCTGTGGAGAACTGCGTTGCGAGACTTGCATCGTTTTACATGTAACGTACCTACTGGCTAAGTCAAATCTGACCTACTTTAAGATCTCACATTTTTAAATAACAGCAATTGTTATAGGTATCCAATAAAGCAAAGAAATAGAGTTTAATACTTGTTCATAATGTTATTTTGTTCCTATAAATACATATTTGGATTTTGCATAGGACTTGGCACTCATTTAGATCTCCATTCTTTTTGCGGCGAAGCCCACAGCCTAGCATAATTTTTGTATTGAACTTGGCTCTCCTTTTTTACATTTATCTACATAAAGGGAAAACTGTACTTGTGCTATTATAAGAGATAAGACTTGAGATATTTCATGATTCCTCTCTATAGCTAGCTATATAAGAGTAAAATGATATAACTTATGTAGGATGTATATGTAGCTGGTGTGTGAGAGCAAAACTCACACACCAGAGCCTCAGAGATACTAGTAACAATTACTTAATTATGAACAAACTGACGCCTCTGAAAATCCGCTTAATTAAGGAGACACACACTGTGTTACTATTTACCTTTCCAAATTCGTATCTGCTACTCACTACCTTTTGAACATGTACCACACCTAGACGATATAAGGTTGGTTTCAGAATAACGACATTCAGCAAGATACGGTGTTGTGAAAGTTAACTGACGATTTATTTGCCGTTACTGAAAATAAACTTTGAGCCTAATTATTCACAAGTTAGTCCTTCATAATAGCCTCAAGTTATTAATTATGAAGGGCGAAACAGTTCTTATTTCTGGAAAGTTTACTCGGATAATCAGTTCTCTAGAGACTGTCTAAGACTCGAGAGCTCGGTCGGAAAATTGAACTCAAAGTAAATAATTTAAGACTGGCTATTTTACAAACTTTAGAGATTAGGCGTGTTTTTTCTTCAAAACTAGTCTTCAGCATGAGTGGAGTCCGAAACATTATTTAAAAAGAAACATTATCGATCTCTTTGGTCTATTGAAAGCGATTTCATGGCATATACCTACCCTATTAATCATCAAAATGTAACTAATACAACGCCAAAGCATTTCTAGGTTATATTACCAAAACCTATTTATTAAGTTAATGTTTCAAATGTCAACGCATGTTTCAATATTTCACTCTGCATATTAATAATGTAATGATTAACGATAAAATATAATGGCACACGTTGTGGGTACGAAATGCTATGTTAATAATGAAAATAGGGCTTCTTTAGCGTGACAAAATCCGTTATAATTAGATTTCAAAGGTTCGTAACCGGATTAAATACACCGCATATAGTTCGCGGGAATTTAAGTGGTAGCGTCGCGTCGGGCATTGTTCTCGTAACAACACGGACTTGTCCTCCTATGAACATCGTAGTCAGATACGTCGTTCTTCCAATAAACTCGCGACTTTATTTTATCGTAAGAGCGATGGTAATTTAATGGGATAAATAAATGAATACGCTTGAGATACGTTTAGTAGAAATAATCGTGCAAATTGAGTAACGATGTTTCTTTATAATTAGACGGTTTGGAAAGGTCTACAGCATGTGTAGTGATGTGACGAGTCACAGTTTTAAGTGTTGTTTCGGACCCATTCGCCGCATTTTAAAGGAGAGACCTATGTTCAACAGCAGATGTCTCCAGATTGAAATGATGATGAAAAGTAGAATCTGCAATTAGAGTCGCCCTTATTGACAAAAGCGGTAGCGGAAAGTGGTAAATGCTGGTTTTTGCCTGAAAATGTCATATATCAGCGGTCGGCAACGTTTTAGCAGCCAAGGGCCACGTAGTAGTTAACAAAATTGACGCGGGCCGCACTTTGTTAATGATTTGTGACTTTATAAGATTCTGAATATAATGTAATGTGATGAATTAACAATAACTCTTCGTTACTGTTTACGACATGTGACGCACGGATTTGGGTTATAGCAAGTAAGCATTATTATATTATAAATGGATGTAACTAGCTTTAAGACACGTCTTTGTTATCTGGTCTTTGTCTTTGGTCTTCGTCTAGTTTAGTCTTGTCTTGTACTGAATATAGCAAGTATCATCATGAAGGGCTATTACTTCAAACCCCCATAAAACCCCTGCTTCAACTTATGTATATTACATGGCGACCCATACCAGCGATCCAAGGAAAATGAAGAAAGAATAACTTACAGAATCAAGCTGCGCTATGAAGAAAATATTTGAAGAACATATTGAAGACTGTACCTCCAGAAGAAAGAAGATTGAAGCCTAGAACACCATTACAAAAAAAAATATTCTGAGGAATTGAAGAAAGAAGATCAAACCGAAAACTGAAAATTTATTATGAAAATTTAAAGACATATTTTCAAGAAAGAAGATTTAAAAATTATGAAGAAGACAACAAGAAAGAAGAGCGTTGTCCAGGGTTATCCCGGCTCGCAATTCAAGAGGTGTCCAGGGTTATCCCGGCCCATTTCAAGAGGTATCCAGGGAAATCCCGGCCCATGTTCGAGGGAGTCCAGGGTTAGCCCGGCCCGTCATCGAGCATCGACAGCATCATCGAGCGTCGTGCCCGCCAACGTGACCCGCGGCCCGCCCCGACGCTACCGACGCTAGCGCAGCGTCAGCTTGATTCACTTACCAGTAGATTGATTCCGACTAATGTAAGATTTAATTATAACAATATTGTAATGTAATGTGAGTAGTCAATACCCATATGATTTAATTTTTTTATTTTTTATGTATATTACACGACCTTTACATACAAAATAGCTAGGGAGGCTCGCGGGCCGCAAGTGAGCAGCAGGTTGCCGACCGCTGTCATATATGATTCGAGCCCGGTCATTCTCTTATATCACCCATAAATAGTGCGATGCGATGGTGTGATATGTGATTGTATTGAATGATAACCTAAAGTGTTAAAGACTAGATTTAATCAAGACGGCCACAGCGCGCGAATCGGAAATTTCGTTCCTTTACTTTCTAAACCACGTATCTAATCGAATAGTTTGATAGAAAAAGCACCTGTGCTACGAGTAGAAAAGTGCGATTTTCCTATGAAACTATTCGATTAGATACGTGGTTGAGAAAGTAAAGGAAAGATTTACTATTGGCACGCAATTGACAGTTCAACACGACTCATGCTAATAAAGTCACGTCTGCGGCGGCGTACCTATCGTAGAGATCCGCTCACGATTTATTAAAAGAGCCGACTAGGTAGACGCCTGCAGCCATTTCATATCTTTAACGACACGTGAAAATAAAGAAGCTGAATGCGGGGTATTCTTCAATCACCGTCACGGGCAATAATAAATAAATATATATATATATTTTCTTTCTTTCTTTCTTCATTAATAATATGCTGATTGATGAATCAAGGCATGTAAAAATATTTGACGTCACTCCGTTCCTGTAGCGATTAGATCGTATCAGATATTTATGAGTGGCGCGGTTCGTCATAATATATTATTGTCAGTGACTGTTTGAGACTGAGTTCATGGTTGTGATAGCGCTGCAGATGTTTTCTCTCACTGTGTCAAAATAGTTCAAGTTCTACTTTACTTCTTTCATGTCACACAATGTTATCATTGCACTTTTTCTCACCATATCTAATAACACAAGCCGTAAGAGACTATTACACAGATCTACCATTACTAATGTTCCGTATCGTATGAGAGCTGGGCCTGAACTCCATGGCCCCGTCTCACGAAGCACAAGTTACAATTTTACAAGTATAAACTAGCAACATTGGCCAAACCAACCAATGGCGTTGCTGTATTTGCCCAATGTTGCAAGTGTAGACTTGTAAAATTGTAACTTATAGCTTCGTGAAACGAGGCCCAAATGTCGTTAGAAGTTCGTATCTTGACGTCCTTCGATCTCTTGCTAGCGAGTGAATAGGATAGCAGGATGGACATGATAGACATCAAGAAAGAGATGCAGCGCCACAATAACATTGTGTGGAATAAAAAGTCGAAAGGGCTTTTATTATTTACGACTCGCCCCGGCTTCGCATGGGTGCAATGCTAATACTAAATGCATGTATTAGACATATAAACCTTCCCCTTGAATCACTCTAGCTATTTAAAAAAAAACCGCATCAAAATGCGTTGCGTAGTTTTAAAGATCTAAGCATACATAGGGACAGACACAGCGGGAAGCAACTTTGTTTAATACTATGTAGTGAAGAGCCCTTTCGACATTATGTACTTGCAATTAGAATTTGGTTCAACAATGTGTGCGATACAAATCGGAGACATCAATATTGAAATAGTAACACACACATCCCTGACATGTGTCGCGAGGTACAGTCAAACAAAGATTTAAGATTCTATGAAGCAATTAGAAAACTCGCAACTTGATGTGTCGTTCAGAACTGCTCCATTTGTAAATGAAACACGCTCAGCAACATCCATCACTCAAATTGTTTTATAACTGTATAAACTTCGAAACTTTGACAATTCGCGATTTTGTTTACCGAACGCAATATGTCAAAGTGGGTTTTAAAGGCGGTTGTGACGTTGTTCAGTAGATGCGAATTTGACTTTAGACTGTATCCTAATTATGAAGTAATTGATAATACTAAGAGTGTGGGATTCTGCTACTCCAGGTGGATTCTATATAGTAGGTACATTCGTCAGAAAGTTTTTCTACAGACAGCCTGGATGGGAACCATTCTGTTCTTTTTTGTTGTACCGTATAACAATTGTTTTCTTTTTCTGTTTTAGACCACGAGTTGATCTAGTTTATTGCGTTAAGACAAAGAGACACAAATAGGACGTAACTTAGAGTCTGTGCGGAAAGAGAATAGTCGTGCCGAAAAACGGAACTAACCTAACCAGTATGGCCACAGAACAGAAAATACGGCACATACGGTAGAAAAGCATTACAGCGCCCCCCAAAATTAATCCTATTCTCTTTCCGCACAGGCTATAACAACGTAGTCTTGGGGTGACAATGTATCTGCAACTTTTTTGTAGCACGTCATTATGCAGCTAAAGTCTTTGCTTTCCATCCGGTGTACAGTATGATAGTTGGTACAATAATGTAAACATTATGCATCTCTATGCTAACGTTAAAAGCGCATATTTCCTTACTACATAATTTTTCGAGATGGTTCTGTGTAAAAATGTAACAAGGATTTATGAGCCAGATTCATCAAGATCGTAAGGAATAAGTGCTCTTTTGTGTCCGCGGTGCCGCTGCAGTGATTAGTCACAATTTGTTTAAAGTCTCATGAGGTCGGGACTTTAGCGGCATTTAAAATATTTAAAAAATACTTTAGATAGAGGAACGATTTATTTTGCTCCAGGTAAATGGAAAATTGGACGGAGTTATGCAATATCGAATTAAGTGCTTAGGATTGTCATGGCGCTTAATTCGATATTGCATAACACCGTCCAATTAAAGGAAGAGAAAACGGGAGATTATAGAACAGGTAGAAGAAAAGTAAATACGTAGTCATATTAAGGTCTCAGAGAGAATGCTAAAGACAGAAGACAAATGGAGTCTTCACCGCAGAGAGCCCGGATGCATGATGATGACGAAGTAAAAGAATATGTTGTTACGAAGGGAAGATTTACCAAGCAAGTGGAAAGCAAACAGCTACGAAATGTAGAAATTACAGTGACCTACTCCAACGCAAGTGTAGGAAATAAGGTACTTAGGTAACTTTGTTGCACGTTACACTACATTCTAATTCTAATTTACCGTGAATATGAGCATATCACTGTCAGAATGTGAACTAAAACTGTCATATTGTTACTGGTTTTTGACAGTGAGTTGTTTACTTTCTCGGCACATTAGCATATATTACGTAAATTAGCGAATATATAAATACATCAATCAGAGACCAGTTGTTTATGCAAAATTAGATGTAATGTATAGTAATATGTATGCTTTATGTGGTCAAAAGACGTCTCAGATTTCAATGGGTTTTACGACCAAAAGATGAAAACTCCGATTACGAGTTAAACATAACGCTAAAAAATTAACGCGTCTTGTTATCATACATTTTGTCGTAATACAATACAATACTCTTTATTGCACACCAAAAAATTACAAAGATCCTTAAATAAACAAGATACTAAAAACTAATGGTCACAACAGGCGGTCTTATCGCTAGGAAGCGATCTCTTCCAGACAACCTTTGGTTAGCGGTAATACGGTGTTCATATTGATTTATTATGTGTATACGTCACATTCTAATTATCTAACGTATAAAACCGTATCCAAAGACCTGCTATTTTCCCACTACATGTGCGAACTCACTACTATTACAACTTTTACACCAAACCTTCACGTTTATTTGGTGCCGAGACCAGGCGACATATACTAGTGCTCAACTCGAAAGCATTCAATTATAACCATGACACATAAGTTCCTACACTGGATAGGTCGGATCGAAGTTTATTACGAGAAACATGTCCCATAAAGCCAGATCTGAGATAGTAAAACCTCCCCTGCAAAAATACAAAGTGGCCAATAAAAGAAGACCCGTATTATGGCCGACCCTCGCTGAGCATAGACCTGGCAGATCCCTGCTTCATTGGTTACTAATGAACTATAAAGACAACAAAATAGGACCATAAACTTAGGTCTAAAATAGAAATAATGCGTTTTATTGTTTATTTTCTAAGGCGTTACGAATTTATTTTCGGACAGTAGTCTGAAACTTCTGAAAATTATCATCCATCACCGACCAAAGTTCGGGCATCCTCGCTCGCACCGCTTGCTCGTACAAAAAATCACATCGTGTCAAAATGGTCGATTTTAGTCCCTTGTCTAATCAAAATAGCTCATTTCAGTTTCATATTCGTTTGATATTTTACATGCTAGAGCGATTCAATCATGTTTCTGCACACATCGCAATTTTAAACCCGAATGAGATATTAAATATTCAACAGGCATTGCGAATTAATTCCGAATGAGTTTTTATTTAATTTCTCGACCTTATTTCATACACTGTTATACCTGTATTCATAACTTCGTAGTAAATCTTGTGCCCAATATAATTTGACCCACGAACTAGTACTCGTAATAACAGTTCATAATCAAAGTACATAGAAGAATGAAAATGCGGGGGGGGGGGCTCATAGTCCACACCAGGAATCGAACTCGGTGCCATCTCGGCCGTTTGACCAGCGGAGCAGTTAGCAAGTGCCTTAAATTTTGCCATGTATTTTTTTTATTATTTTTTTAAGTCTTTGAACCTAAACGTCATCAATGATAATACGCATGACGCATAGGTATGTGGGTATGTGAGTGAGTCAGGGACGAAAACCCCTACTAAAGAGCTTTGTAAAGCGATCTAATATCATCGTTCTGTTTCTGACAGAAACCAACACAATTTACAGAAAATACAAGGTTCACTTGTGTCTAGTGAGATGTTCGCCAAGTCGCCAAACACGGGTGCAATTGGCAGGTCAATGTTCTTGCGGCTTGTGCCCGATTGTAGGCATCTTGGGACAAGTCGCGAGCGTAGTGCGGACCATTGTACAGTTAACAGCTTTAAGGTGCAAGTTCGTAGCCGACTGCAGACGACGTGTCGTTAGCCGAGTGCATTTGAAATACATTCCATAGAAACACATGGAAATTAGTAGTGTTGACAACAGTCTGTTATGCCATGAGATCTAAATCCAATGAGAGTTAGTAGGGTTGTATGTATGCAACCGGTTAAGGCTGTGTTTCCACCTGAACTGTGCGGTGGGAGGTAACAGAGCAGTGTGTGAGGAAAAAAACCACCAATACCGGGCCGTGCTGGGCTAAGCTAGGCAGCCTAAAAGTACTTCGAAAACGCGATATAGGCCATGTAAGATTGACAGATGAGAGCATAGTTACAATACTTAGGACAACCACGGAAAATCTGATTGGATATACGCCATACGATCGCTCTCCTCTCTTCCCTTCAACCATCCTCATCCTGTCGCGTCATGACGGATGGCTTCGACGGGTCCGGACAATCCAGACCGCAACACGCCACGCGAGGAACGATTAATTTGGACCAATTACGGTTTAATTACGGCTGAAAAGGACCTGAATAATTATCGGATATGTCAGTTGAACGTACAGTTAAATTACAATTAGATTTAGAACATGTGTTGCAGTAATATTAAGGTTGACAACAGTAGATAATACCGACTGGTACAATCAGCTTTACAGATAACCACATTTTACTTCAAAAAAAAACCCGGCTGCGGGCGCAAAAAATACCGCGCATTAAATTGCATAAATCCGCCTTTTTTACGAATGTTACATACCCATGACACTCGCCACATCAAGAATCTAATAATGTATAAACAAATTTAGATACGCGGACATAGGAACGAACATTCATACATAACATACCCTCCTTTTGGGTTTCGCCGCTGTCGGGTAAAAAATAGCTCCCCTACCATAAAAGCATGTAAATCACGGTGATACTTATCCCTGTAGCTGAATGTGAATGAAAGTACCACCATTAAGTTAATTTATTCAGCTATATGAACTTTTAACTACCTAATTAGAGATCAATAAAACCTTAAAGCACGTCTGACCTCTCCAAAGTATTCTAGTTTGTACACATATTTAATAGTACATTACTTACCTAGGGCGGTAAAACCAAGAATGTCTCAGTTCACAGGTATTTGACGCCCAAGCCGAAGGCAAGGGCGATAAATATGCGATCTGAGGCTTTCTTTATTACCGCCCGAGGTAAGTACAATTTTTTACGTGCGGGCGGTTATTTTCACTTTATGGCCAGGTGTGACGTAAATATTTTTTTACAGTCAATGTTACTCGAACATCAGTCGTCCGCGACCACGACGATTCAGTAAAAAAAAAGAAATAAAGTTACAATCACGTGAAACCTGTAAAAGTATAGGACTGTTTAAATATGTCTGCAAAACTACGTTCCTAATTATGAAGTAAACCATAATCCATATGCGAGAGCTAATATTAACTGATGAATCAGTAAATATATTCGGCATTTCGTTTCCAGCTCGGAACAGGGAAACAAAGCCAAATACGAAATATTTAGTTAGATATTACTCAGCCGCGGGCGGGGACGGCGACAATTCACGAACAGGCTCGCAACTGTTCATAAACTCCTCGGCTTCATTGTTTTATTCCCACTCCTTTTCCACAATCTCCTGTTCGACTAATTTCACCATTATAAAATCAACCTTGCTTCATTTATAATTAAGTTCAAAATGCGACGGAACGCGGGAAATAGATATGAAGCAGTTTGAAACTCTGTATTGAAAGTGTACGTGTCAAAGGGGAGCATTTATACATGTTCTGGGAGAAATTTAATAATCATATTTTTATCTTTCTGTCTGTGGCATTATTAGAAAAAGGCTACTTTATTAACTTTTCTGGCCCCTTTTCCCAAATGTTTCTTGAAGACAAGATAAACCAGAAACTCATATGTTTTTGCTATATAAGATTAAAGCAAATCTGCACGCCAAATTCTATGTTTGTGAACGTCATAATAATTATTTAAGAATAAGGTATTTAACAAACATCACAATAAATAAATTAACACTAACCATCGAATTAGGTTTCCAAAACTGTTTGCATAGATTAACTACAATAATTTTCGTGCCACCAACGATTTTAAAATGACAAAAACCAAAAATAAGGCACTATGTTGAGCATGACGTCACAAGCCAGCATTTCGTAGGTACTAAACTCCATACTATCTGAGCGTTTAGACACTTAACTTTGACATAAAAAAAGCTGATTTGATCTGTCATCAAATAGCCTATTTCTGATAAATAGGGATGACGTCTGGATTAAAAATATATCATTCTATTTAGTCCGTGAGTGGAAAAATATGGGACACGTATTTTTTGGTTTATCAAATTATTAAAAATCGACATATAGATCATCAAACTTCCGGAGTGGGGCTTGTAGTGACGTCCTAGCTGAAAATTGTACCAAAGAGTGGCGTCGCTCGAAACTTCTAAGGAAACTGTATCCTCGTAATTTTTTGTTTGTCTAAGAAAAGAAACAATACGTGTACAATATTTTTTAATAATCTAATTGACGGACTAAACAGTTTTTTTAGTCGTCTAGCCTATTATGACGTTTATATTGAATAGCTAAGTATAATTATTTAAAGTTATCTTGAATTTGCTTAATTCATAATATTGGTTGATGATAACAAGTTGAAACTGTTGACGACGCAAGAAAAACAAAACTGAAATTTAATAAATCTGTATTTAATTGTATTGGTATGCAAATTGAAACTAATATACGAAACAACAGATAAGAGAAGTTTCGATGCCGAATAATCTTCAAATTGCTTACAGCGTTTCAATGGCCGAATTAAAATTCAATTCAGCGAAATTGTAGTTGTAATTTAAGTTAACAAAGTTGACTATTGGCTCTGGTTAGATTTTTATTCTTTTACTAGCGACCCGCCCCGGCTTCGCACGGTGTTTCTCTATTATATTATGCATATATTATACATATAAACCTTCCTCTTCAATCGCTCTATCTATTTAAAAAAAACCGCATCAAATCCGTTGCGTAGTTTTAAGAGGAAATAGTAAGGCCGAGAGAATTGAAAATTAGGTATTTGTAAAATGTGTCGCTGTCCCGCACTGCCCGCCTCGCCCGCGCAGAGCGCGATAGAGACAACTGCAGCTTGGACCGAAAATACCTTTTAAAATTTCATGAAAACAACGTTTCGTAGTCCCCTGATTTCTTCCCCAAAACTTAACCTATTTAACTAATTTTTTCATTAAACATTAAAGAAAGGCTTTGGCCGTGTTCCTATGTTTTCCTTTTTTTTAATAATCTAGTCAAATTTGTTTTCTGGATGTGTGAACCAAGCGGAAAATCTGGCATTTTTTTTAGGTTTTTGAAGGTTAATATCTCTTTTGAGAATCAATTTATCGTAAAAAGGAAAACATAGGAACATATAAATTGTAGCCATAGATTTTTGGACAAAAAATTATTGCTCTACTGGCATTAACCAGGGAGGAAACAGGGGACTACGTTTGTATGGAAAAACTGCCCTCCTATTTCCTCTTAAAGATTTAAGCATACATAGGGACTTTGGGACAGAGAAAGCGACTTTGTTTTATACTATGTAGTGAAGATGTATTTGTGAAGAAAATATGACATACCAAAGTTATGATTCCAAGTAAAATCTTATTAGCGTTACATAGGATTTCCTTCATCACTACATAATATAAAACAAAGTCGCTTCCCGCTGTCTGTCTGTCCCTATGTATGCTTAGATCTTTAAAACTACGCAACGGATTTTGATGCGTTTTTAGGGTTCCGTACCAAAATGGTAAAAAAGGAACCCTTATGGTGCGACTCTGTCTGTCTGTCTGTCTGTCTGTCTGTCTGTCTGTCTGTCTGTCTGTCTGTCCGTCTGTCACAGCAAGATATCTCAGGATCTACTGATGCTATCGACTTGAAACTTGGAATAGTGTTAAAAGTTGCTGACTCGAGCCTATTGGATAGAAAAAAAATCTTACACCTTTTTTACTTTTTTTTTAAAGGGGTCCGTAATGGGATGTGGAAAAAGAAAAGTAGAGCTATTATATCGAGTGGGATATCAAATGAAAGGGCTTAGTTTGTAGATTCCAAAACCATTTTTGTTTTTTTTTTAATTTTGTACTTTTTGATTTATGACCAAAAACGTTCAAAAAAATACCATTCCCTCCCTATTATCTTCGAAGTTACTGAACAGAAAAATTTGTAATAATTACCAATTATTAATATCATCCTAAATATTACAGAAAAAATAAAACGGTTTTGCTAAGTTGCATCGTTTTTTAGAAATTTTGAAAAATCGTACACATACTTATTTGCTCCTATTAAGCTAACGGCCAGACAGTTTTTGTTGAACTATTCACGTATCTACTTATGAGTTTGTACGGAACCCTCGGTGAGCGAGTCCGACTCGCACTTGACCGGTTTTTTTTTAATAGATAGAGTGATTCAAGAGGAAGGTTTATATGTGTAATACATGCATTTAGTATCAGCATTGCACCCGTGCGAATACGGGGCGGGTCGCTAGTATATGAATAAAGACATCTCTCAGCCTGCAACATACAAATTAGGGATGTAACGATACATCATTTTGCCGATACGATACCGATACCTATTATTGTAGTAAATAATCGGCGATACTGATACCGATATCTGAGCTAAATAATTAAGTATGAACTTCAGATATTTGTATGTCCTTATTATACCTAAAACTTGGGTATATTTAACATAGAGTCAACCCTGAAAGTGTAAAGCAAAAAGAAATAAATTGTGTACTTAAAATTCATTTTTTTAAGGAAAGATATTCCACTAAATACTAGCAATTACTGTTTTGTCCAATATAATGGGAAAAAATATAATTTTACTTACATAATGAGGATAACAAACAGAATTCCGGTTTTTCGAGAATCCGGAATTCCAGTATTGCATGCCCTAGTGTCGTCGTTGTGTCGCCAACTCGCCACATTGCGTGAGAGCAGTGTAGAGGCATTCCTGGCTTATTACGTCGGGGCGTAATGAGACCACTTGGCGCCTCGGCCTCTAGGGTCGCGCTAGCCTTACACAATAATAAGTTTATACATATTTTTAAATAGAATGTCGTGTACCAACCAACCTTACAGTTATTTTGCGCGGATATTCCAGTATCAAAGTGATGGCAATCATGGACATGTTAAGCACAGTAGTACCCAATAATGGACAGCAAAGATTCAATGCCCACTATTCAAGAACTTTAGCAGTTATGACCATCAGTAATCTGAACAACGGAACGGCCACTAGAAAGAAAGAAAGAAAGAAAATACATTTATTCATGACAGCATAAAAACATTATAGAAAAACAATATACATATTTTAAAGTAAAGATTGCCAGAAAACGCCGCCACAAAACAGTCCCACCTCAGCATAATGCCGACCTAAAAGACCAGCGCTGGTCTTCCGGTGGAACCAAGCGGGGGCGACGTTATGCCGAGAAAGTCGTATGACCGGTCCAGGACAGAATGATAAATTATGAAATTTATAAATTGCATGTGTATAAATGTGTATATTGACTTGGTCGGCTAGGTCCACTTATAGTGAACGCGGCCAAAGCGCGCGCCAACCAATGGTGCACTACATGTTTAATCTAGCAGCACTTAGATTAAACATGTAGTGGCCGTTCCTTAAAATGTGGATTTTACGGGAAAAAATGTCCTTGATTGGTTCTTGTTCATTACTGGTGCCGTCACCCTAATGCAATCCTTCATCCCCGATTTCACCTCCATATAAGTCTATTTTCGGAGAATCATATGTGTATAGTCTACTTACGAAATCTAGTTTGTATGTATGACACGCTCAAATATTAAGTACTAATTTAGATCAAGATAATTTACGTTACATGCTTATAGCTAACGATTCCAGATGTTTGTACATTGTTCTAACGGTGTTTAATTTTCTTGAGCAAAATGATATTTAGTCCCCGCCCCCAAATTGAATTTTGTTTCAGATTATAGTTTTAATAAAGCGCTTTTGTAGGATTATTATGGAAATTGTAAGTTCATTGCCTCGTTAAACACAGTCGAGTCTGGGCCTGAGCGAGACCGACCGACTAAATTATCGCAGACATCAACTTATACATAAGAACATGGCCGAATGGCGCGACCAATGTTACCAAGTGACCAATAATAAAATCAATTTATCCCATTTTTACTTATTACCTACCTACATATCGTAATTTTTGCATCCGTTACTACTTAACTATTTAGGCATTTTTACGACGATCGGCTGACAACAGCACGGTATCACGTTCCGCCACCGAATGACCATGCGTTGGCTCCAAATAGACATGTGTAGCTCGCGAGTGAGTGATTCGCGAGTGAGCTATATCGGTTGGTCTAGCTCACCGGCTCACTAGCTCAGTTCCGATTCAAACAACTCAATATATCTTTGCACTCACTCGCTCACTCGGTCTCAAGTAGCTCTACTGAGCCGTGAGCTGTAAGAAAAGACAAGATAAACACGAACTTTTCGTCCCTGTCTTGTCAACGTATACCTAAATGCTCTCTCTTCGTTCGGAAATATTCGGATTTGGACCTACTGAGCTATAAGAGCTAGTGAGCCGTTAACACACCACAGAGCTTATAAGAGCTAATGGGCTGTTGACACACCGCGGAGCTACTGAGCTAAAAGAGTGATACATATCTTTGAGAGCTAAAGATTCATATCACTCTTTTCACTTTTGTGACACATTTTGCGCATGTCTCGCTCCAAAGCTTCCCAAAACTGGTTTTTAAGACCCATTAACATAGGTCCGTTAACAAGTCAACGCAGAAATAGTCGTATCCGTTAACCGGGTCCTTATATGTAAGTCAATGACGGGCCGAAAAAGTCACTTTCTGATGGAAATATACTGTTTAAATTATATAGCGGGACATTTTAATTAACAGCTAATGATGGAAGGTCACTTTAGCATATTTAGGGTTCGCTGTGTGTGAGAAGGCGTGTCGCTGTTTTATTTGGGGATCCGCAAAAGAGGAGAACAAAGGAACCCTTTTGCTGCCTGCAATGCTCAACTGACAGATTTTATGCATTACAGAGTGTGATCTATCTCATAATGAAAAGGTAATCTAGACATGGTAAATGTTACTTTACAAAAAATAAAACGTCAATGCATAATTACTTGGGCGAATTATACGACCCATCCAGCACTGTTTCGAAAGAAGCATCATTTTGGACCAACTTGAGACAAACCCTGAAAAAAGGTCTAACACCAAAAAGTCTCTTTTGACAGCCCATATGGCCTTTGACCGCGCTATGTGGAGGGGCATCACTCAAGTCATAAACAGAATGTGTCACCTAAAAGAAAATATTGATATGCAATGCATCTTTCGTTAATTGAGAAGTATATCACTCTTTTAGCTCAGTAGCTCAACAGGTTCATCTACTTCAGTTGCTATAGATATGGTATACCGTATCAGTCGTACGATTTTTTTTTCAAAGAACGATTGAGCCAGGTCAGTCAATTTTATGTTTTAAATAAAAACAAGAGGCCAAATATTCTCCCGCCGTACAAAATACCCAATTTAAAATACAATAAGAAGAAGAACGAAAGTTGGGAGTTGGGAAGTAACGAAAATACTTACACATGAACGGTGACCGGAACTAAGTACAGAAGTATTGAAGTAATCTGAATTGAACTAGTAAATGAAGAAGTGACACCGACTCATATACTTCGTTTGAATCATTCATTCAGGAACTACTCATCGAAAACTGCCGTGCAGAAAATAAGTTAAGATGTTGCAATAAAGTTGATATTCGTTTACAAATGTTCAGTTAACAGTGTGTTCGATTGTACTTTAGGTTCCGCACGGCAAAAAACTTCGGGCGCACCGTCGCCAAAAGACCTATAAAGAAAGTGCACAAAATGTAGACTCCGTACATAAAGTCTACAATATTCAGGATGCCGTATCACTCAGTGGACGTCGCGAGACCTTCAGATGCGAAAATTATGCGGGCAAGGAGAGCTATCAACCCACACTTCCTGTCGTTCCGCGTAATGCTACTATAGCCGCGACGCAAGAACGAACTAACCGCCTGGCCACGACATTGCGCGACCAGCGGCAGCGGCCGCGGCGGCCATAGGTGGAAGCGGGAGGTCGGAGCGCGGTCTCTCCAGCCGGTAACGTTGCTTGATCTTCTTCTTACAACCTTTTGCCCATGATTGTGAATGATTTCCTTGCACTAAAGGTCGGATTATTTAAAGGATTGCTGGGTAGTTACGCCCTTTTATTCGAAGAGGGAAGTTACTGCTCCCGTCTTATAGGGATAGCGCGCTGCTGCAATATCGTAAATATTACTCGAAGATGCGTCAGCGATTTGGCTACTTTTTACGAGAAAACGGAAAAAGTTTAGTTTACTCTTCGGTTTTTTATCCCCGTTTCTTATTCGATTTTAATAATTATTTTTATTGCATAGGCTACCCCAAGATTCGCTTAACCCGTAGAAATTTCTATTTTTACCTACATAATGTTCGCATTTAGTGTTTTCAAACCCGCTCCAAAACAGTTCACCGATGAACATAAAACTGAACGACTTTTTTCATATTAGTTGTAATTTTGTGACCGATTCTAAGATATCACACCACAACTTATGAATTAAGTTGATATAAATACATATTTTATTTAGTAGATTTTATCATAGTCAATGGTTGCTTGAAAAGGTTTATAAAACACAAATAGAATTCATCGGGTGGATTTTACTTTTCCATCTTAATAAAATTTTCCATCTTAATCAAATAGGATAGTAAGAAAAGTTTCCTATATTTTGATAGAGGATTCGTTCCATTCATTCATCTCAACAATCGTTTAGTTAGGCGTCTGGGCCGGAAGAGTCCTCGTGAACTATTCAGGGTAACCTAGTTTCCTGAACACCACTGAAGACGGTTAAAGGACTCTTGTAGCGAATTCTATACTACGAACACTCTCCAGAATTGTTCCATAACCAGGCCAAAAATTGTAGTTTGTTTTAAAATTATTATACCGAACATAAAAACATAGATAAAAGAAAATATGTAATCAAGAAAGTCGTACTTAAAATCTATAATTTTCTGCTTCAGAACACAAAATGGCCGTATAAAATAATAGTGTTGAGTATGAACATAATTAAGCCAGGGACAATTTCACTTTCATTTTCCAACCAATGGTTATCTTCACGAAAGGCAAGCCAGACAGACAGATGATTTGGATTGGAAATTTGTCCTGTGTAGAAAAACTGTCGCTTCATTCGAGCTCTTTGGAGACACAGACGACGCCTCCAGCAGCATCTGATGCAAATCTGATGAAGTTTTCATTCGTAGGTAGTATTGGTTTGTTGTGCTCAATTGCGTATTTACTTGTGGAGAAGGAGGGTGGACCTTTATTATTAAATACTGCATGAAAATATACGCAAACAAGCACAACTTTTCATTATTAACCAAAACAATTTAAAAAATAATAATTAATTAATAATAATAATAATAAAATGTATGTCTTTCCCGTACACGAGACAATAGTGTCCCGGCCCTTTGGGAGGCGTGCGCGGAGCCGAAGCCAACACGTAGAGGCCCTTTCGACAATTTAATGAAAGGCAACGTGTACACCCAGCGGATGCTGTCCCTGCCCGTGTCACGGGACGCACGCAGAGACAGCCCCCGCCAGATGCAAGGACTATTGTTGATTGATGGAATCTAAATTTACTGGGTTATGGTGGTGGAAGTATGGACTAGATACTGGGCTATGGATTGAGACATGACGGCGCCTGTCAGGAAAAGTGAATAAAATAATTATTATTAATATTAATTAATTTCCTATTTTTTTTTCCTTAATTTTGTAACCCTGTACTTTGGCTTATTTTGTGCAATTAAGTGTTTACATACATACATACAATTTTCAGAAAAGTTTACGAATACTTAATAACTATCTTGTGATCTTTTCTTACGCATATCGTCGTGGAAGAGACAAAGATTGAGACTCGACACCTAATCACAGTCAAGAGTGGGCGTCCATAAAGAAACACTGCCATATTGCGTGACACGGAGCGTGTCAACTCGTCAAGCTCAATTATATACTTCCGCTACGGACGTAAGCATTTTCCACAGCCCCGCTCATTCACACAAGATGTTTACGCTGTCACAACTCTTAAGCATCTATTTCTCCTCACAAATACAGCTTCAACCGACTTTTGAGTCCGCCACACAGAGCTGTCAAATGTTTTTACAGCCCAAGGGCATGCTAAGGGCTATTTTCTCTTACCGTAACCGCTGCCCGTTGACCTCGAAACGGTGTCCCCAAAGGACCGAGTGTTAATTCAGACCCCAGAATTCTCCGCGCCTAAATTATACTGGCGACACGTAGGAAATGGGGTCAGTTCCCGCTGAATAGTTAAATTCAGGTTAATGGTCAAATCCTTAAAGTTTGAGAACACATTGTCAGTAATTTTAATGGGACGAAGTTCGAGGTCGAGTTGACAATGCCTTTGCCCAGAATTTGGAGGTTTTAGTCTTGATAGTCATCTTTTAGGGCATAAATGCCAATTGTCTTTGTTAAATTTTACGGATTTCGGTTTAGGTTCTCATTTTTGATTAGAATTAGATTGTAGATGTTTAGTGTTTATACCTACTGTAGACCAGAAGAAAACAAAAGATAAAATTAATTTTATCATTTAAAACATAGAGAGACTTACTTGTTATTAAGGCCCTCGGCTTGGCCTCGGCCTTGTAAAAAACACTCGTTTGTAATTCCTTACTTACCGCCCTTAATACACAATGTACTATTCATAGACTAGGAATGCCTACGCAACTTTATTTCTCTAGACTTGGGCATTATTACAAACAGCCAATTAGCATGTTCGAGTCGTTGACTCGGCGGGCGCACTGGGCGGGAACGGGAGAAAGTCCGAATTGTAAACAACGCGTCACCGCGGGAATGCGCTGCAATTGGGTTTCGTTTTCTAAACAATTTAGGTTGCAAGATGAATGGATGATAGTATAACGGGTCGTAAATAGAGATTGTTTATTAGTGTTATAAATATTTCGTTAATTACTGGTTAAGTTATGATGCGTTTACATGTAAGTTTCTCCCGTTTCATTGCGAGGTTCAATTTTTGAGTTGAATCATTTTTATTGCAACTTTATCTATTCGAACAGGTTATTAAAGTGAATATTAGAAACCTTTTACAGCATTCGTGGTGGCAGCGGCAGACTCCTTTTGACTGTTTCAACTTGTGCGTTGTAAATAATATGAAATAGCCATGTACATTATATAGAGATATATAAGTAATGTGTAGGGTTCTAGGGCATTTCACCTCATTCCAGTGGCGTGGCGTAGAAGAAATCCTTGGGCAAGCCGGAGCAGCTTTGGCTTCAATTTTCTTTAAGAGCACTAGACTTAAGTGCTGAACTGGCTAATATTAGGCAAGCCGATGGGAATCGAGTTCTATGGACGCCACGCCACTGCCTCATTCACTCATTGACCTCATTCATCTGGCCCTTTTTCATACTAAATGTATGGAGACAGATGAATGAGTCGCAGACATATTTCTGGAGAAATGCACTCTAGCAAAAAGTTCGATAGATTTTAAAGCAGTTAGTAAGATTTCTTAGTTACAGAAAAAGAGCAGTATGAGTAAATTTGTAAATCCTGTATGATATCCTCATGCAGAACAATGTCACTGACACGCAGACAAAGCCGCAAGAAAAACCTAATGTTTGTTGTAGTGATAAATAATGATAATGACATGTTGGAATCCGAAATGATGGATAGCAGAGGAATAGATTCTTCAAATGATAAACGAGTTTTGATCACGTGAAAACATGTGCCATTGATTTATCAGAACAGTTGAAATTAGAAATGATGGATTGAAGCAAATAATGAACATTGAACAGGCGAGAAGGGAACAAGTACGGAACTGGTTTCATTGAGTTTGACATCTGTTTATTTAACGATTTTTAAACATCATCAATCATCATATTCGCGAAGGCTAACCTTTTTCTACGAAGGAGAATATTTATTAAAGCTCGCGAAATGTGTAGGTAGGGTACCTATTTCATTACCTATATATTATATCATACCTTGTAGACAACGTGACGATTTGCGGGCGCAAATACATTTGGTAAAAAATTGGTTGTCATTTACATTTGGGTTAAAGTTACAATACTAAGTAATACCTATTTCTCTTATTTTATAGATTTTATAGAATTGTAGTGAGCTGAATTGATTTATGATCGAACAACACCGATACAACCCTTTTCATGGCCGCAATACCTCTTTATAACTATAAAATACGCAAGGTAATGGTAAGCAGGTGCCTTTACATGTGTTAAATGCGAGACCAGGGGTAAATAATATCTTATCATACTAATAACAGTCAAGGCGTAACGACTGCGGTCTTGAAAACAGTAATCTTTAAGTTAACTACCTAAATGTGTTACAACGCAAGTAGGCCGTGTCATGTACGCCTAGCCGACATTCACATGATCATATTACCAGAGATGTTATACACAGGTCACTGGTTACATATAGGATCTGGGTCGACCACCTTGACCTTACACAGCTATCCATATGAAAAACTACGTATTTTTTTCTCGAGAGAATCAATTTGCCAATAACAAAGGGGCTGTATATATTTTTTTTATACAACTAGGGTGGCAAACAAGCGTATAGCCTGCCTGATGGTTCGCAGTCACCGCAGCCTATGGAAGCTTGAAACAGCAGTGGCATTACGTGGGTGTTGCCGATACCCTTTAAAAACCTATTCACTCCCTTCTTGAAGAACTCATACATACTGTAATGTATCATATCTCTCGACTTTGATAAAACTCACCCTCAGTGGTGTAAAGTAAGCCCCTCACTAGCCAATATCCTGGATCCACCACTGCATACATCGACACAAAAGGCAGTTGCTCCAAGGCGCAAACGTGGCCTACCAAATATGCAATCTTCAACAAAACTCCAAAAAAACGGAACAAGTGCTAGGCCGCTGATGACCTTTCTATAGTAACGGTGTAAGTAGCCACTAGCCACGTTAAGGCTCAAATTTAATTAGCCATTGTCCGTTGTAAAAACTGGCATGAAAAGTCATTTACCAGCAATCCTAATTAGGCAGGGCATGTTTTTACTGAGTCAATTATTCGGTTGAATGCTCCACTAGACATGCGGTGGAAGGGTGAAGGGTCATAGGACTTGCAGCATCGTAGAAAAGGGCGTAACAGTTATGTGTTTATTACTAAATATGACTTTTGGTTCAAAATCAGGAGTGAGCATGAGAGTAGCACGCTAACTGAATACGTAAACAGTTTTAAAACCATCACAATACAATTATTATATACACCAGTATTTTAACCCTTAGGCACATACCGTATCAAAAAAGATAGTACTGGAATGTCACAAGTAGAAATTGACGTTAAGTTGGAACGTCAATTTCAAACATTTTCAAAACTCGTCAAAAATCTCAAACTGGCATTTGATTTTCACTTGAGACATTTCAGAAATAAAATGCACGGTCCGGTATGCATCTAAGAAAAAGTCTACAGATAGAAAAATGTATATGTCTTCAAATAGCTACAGATAAATAAGGTTGAAAGAATGGGACGATGACGAAGAGAAAACAAGAAACTCTCCTGCCAGTATTACTAAAATAAGGCTCAGAAAATTATCATATCACTAAATTGCGGAGAGAAGTTAGACTTTTATAAAATCATAAACGAATAGAGCTAAGGGCCACGGCCCTTAGCATCGGGAAACTAACAGAATACATTATAGTACCTAGGGAGGTAAAATAAAGAATGTCTCAGATCGCAGGTATTTGACGCGAATAATATATGCGAGCTGAGGCTAAGTAATGTACTATAACTGATGATAAATTGAATACAAAAACTGAGCATGCATATAAATTTGTTTTATTTTTTCCAATTCTGACCGCAATCTTTGACTAGTAAGAATTATTTTTTGTGTAACAACTAACTAGGTTATTAGAATATTACATCTCCCTAAACGATTCATAACACGGCCTCATTCGAAATAATAGCAGCAAAGTATTAAAAGCAATACAGTCATTAGGGATTACATTTATTTTGAGAAGACCCTTGAAGGAGATGTTGCGAATATAACTCAACTCGTAAAGGGCAAAATGAGTGTTTATATAACGTATATTGTGTAGACGAATAGCTGTATCGCGTATCATATAAAAATATACAGCTGTTATTTGGGTTGTTACCTGGTTGATGGATGCTTTTTTGTCTGCCCATCGGATGAGTGTAGGTAAAAGCTTCTTCTCTAAAATCACATCTGTCTCTTTCGTTTGTTTCTAATGGCCAGTTTCTGAGGAACTCGACCGGATCGATCCAGCGTCTCCATACTTAACTTGATTAATACATACTTTTATACAGAGAACACATCTAAGACCTAGGAGCAAATATTGGAGCTCATCATACAAATATCTATCCTTACCGGTATTCAAACCCGGGACCGCTAGCTACACTGTCAGAGTACCTACTACCACTAAGCTTCGAAAAGTAAACGCAATGTAAAATTCGCAGGGAAAGTTGAGACAGATGAGGGAGGCCCAGGATTGGTAAGCCATCTCACGTCCAGCAGTTGACTCGTACCTATAGGTTACGTGTTAGAAATACGAGTTCTATGGAAGTTTCTCTGTTACTATTACAATATAATTCAGATGCTAAATTCTGAACGGCTTCATTTATGAGCCATTTCCTCAGCCATGCACGGCGAGCCACGCGAAAGTTTGATCTAGATCCTTCGATTATTACGTTATTATCAAGCTCCATTATGAACATGATACTGTTCGCTGCCGCATGAATTATTTATCGAATAAGTGCTTGTTATTACGTCCTCGTTAACCTTTACATTGAACCGTACATTAACATAAATGAAAAGGTTACGTTTAAAACTGACAACGTTACTTAATCGAGCGAAACTCAAAACTGGACTTGCCTTTAGAATTTTGTGGAACAATCTGGGTTTGTCAAATTTTTAAAACTTACGGGGTATATAATGTATGCACTATCTGTTACAAAACATCAGATTAGACATGTTTAAAAACACATCTAGAGATAATAAAAACGGCTTAGAGCTTGACTCCTGCCGCTGTAATATTTAAAACAATTATAGCTTTGTCTATCGTAAAAATCTACCTACTTAATGGTTGCGCTCTGCAGTCAATGGTTTAGTGACCTATTTGCCTTCAAACTTACCAGCTTATACAATATGATCTGACACATTCTAACTATTTAAAAGGAAAATGTAGTATTAAAATTGTTGCCCGACAAAGCGACGTACAAACGAAGCCACGGTTAACTGACCATCCATAGACTTTAACACTTTGCAATAAAGTTGACATCCGATTACAAATGTACAATGAACAGTGTGTTCGATTGTACGTCACATTTACGCTAGAGGTATACATAGTACAGGCAAATAATACATTAATGTTAAGTTGCACACAGCCAAAGTCCGTTGTTTGTCTGATTTGACACCGGGTAGCCTCACGTCGCGATCAAAGCGTCTATCTATAGGAATACAGTATAGGTAAGGTATTGATGTAGGTGGACCAAAGCCTACTTGACCGCTCTTGTTTAAGGTGGCCGCACAAATCAATGTTAACTCCGTGGAGAGCCTCTAACCCAATTTGCACGAGGGTCTTAAGTATCCGATAGTGCTTCGACGTATATATCACATTCGTAGGGGAGACCGGGTATGGTTGTCTCACGGGTTGGTTATCACAGCAGCCATTAAATAATACGAAACGAAGGAATAATTGCATCGCTCGGTGTTAAAAGATCACAAGAGCTTCACCTCCTTCCCTACTTCACCAATCCATGCACTTATTCCTTCGTTTCGTATTATTTAATGGCTGCTGTGACAACCAACCCGTGAGACAACCATACCCGGTCTCCCCTATAATGGACATTTCTGAAAGATTGATAAAGCTTCTATTTGGACCCATTTTTACAGAGACCTATAAATAATATTTATTTATTTCAAAATTCAAAAATTTCAAAATTCAAAAAACTTTATTCGGGTTTTTACATATGTGGTAAAAATGAACAAGGTCGGAACTTTCCATTAAGCAAGTAATATGCTTGTGTCGGGAAGTCCCGCTCTTCCTTAACTCGGAGGTGTTACAAAAACCAAATAAATGTAAATTATACAAGCTTATAGGCTACATGATGTCTGTGTGTGTGTGTGTTTTAATTTGTTACATTCTAGTTCATAACTAAATACCTATATAATTATCAATGTTTCTTATTTATTAACTTATATGACTAAGAAGTGCTTCAGTTTCTTCATAGCTTAAATTTCTTATCCATGATGTAATTGTTTTCTTACAATTTCGAAGCTGCATTGGGTAGATGTCTAGATGAGCATCAATAGAGTTATATAGATGGGCAGATTGTACCGCAAATTGTTTCCTAGCATACTTAAATTTATGATAAACAGTAGGAGCAGCTTTGGCTTTTCGTCTACGAGTCACGGTCTGCGGTACATAAATTAGAGTTTGGTGAAGTTTTAAAACAGTGAGTGAGATATACAATTTACGCATGGATAGTAATTTAACATCTTTGTACAGATCTGTTGTAGGATATCTGAAAGGTTTGTTGAAGGTAACTTTGAGCAAGCATCTCTGCGCCCTCTCTACTTCAAGGAATTTTGTTTTATTTGCGCCTCCCCATATTGGTATGCAATAGGATATTATTGATTCCGCTAGTGCTATATACAGTTGTTTTAAGAGTTCGTTGGATGCCACATGCTTTAAGATCTTAAATATTCATATAAGTTTTCGGATTCGCCCATTCATATGTTCAATATGGTCATGTCAGGATAACCTATGGTCTAGTATTACACCTAGGTATTTAATAGAAGCCACTTTATTTATCTTTGTACAATTGCAGGTTGCATTACTTAGGCTACAGTTGTGCAGTTTTAATTCTAGGTTCTTAGGTGGTTGTGTATTTTCATATTTTGAGAAGCACAAGTAGTTGGTCTTACAGGCATTAAGCGTTAGAAGGTGCTGTCCTAGCCAGGTGGATATTATGTTTAAGTCTATTTCAGCCTTCTGATATACTGCCTCCCAGGAAGCATCGCTGAAAACTACTGCGGTATCGTCGGCATACGAAAACACACAACCATCATGAGTAGAGAGCTTGCTGAGGTTGTTTATATATATTAAAAACAGCGTAGGGCCAAGTACGCTCCCTTGGGGGACACCATAAGTGATATTTTGCTCACTGCTAGTGTGGTTTCCTATTTTTACTTTTTGTGTGCGGTTATGCAAGTAGTCAGTAAAAAGTTGCAGTGGTGTTCCCCTTATGCCAATGGATTCGAGTCTGAGTAAGAGGATGGGGAGAGAGACGGTGTCGAATGCTTTGCGTAGATCCAGGAAGATAGATATTTATTTATTTGAGTATTTAAACTTTATTACACAATACAAGAAAGTACAAATGGCGGACATGATGCCGTGAGGCATTCTCTACCAGTCAACCATCAGGGTAAACAGGGACATTATAGATGATATTATCGTTTCTACTTCTTATTTTAGTTTCCAAGTTCAAGAATAAGGGATACTTCTTGTAGTAAAGGCAATACACGTTGACAGGTAATTTTATAATTTAGACATATATATTCAAGGTTCAGTTCCTTCAAATAAAAGTACATTTGTGACGAGTGAGCCATCTACAAATAAAAGTAATGTTCCTGGACTCAAAATATGACAAAAGCACTTCAAACAGTTCCTAACATAAGTTAATTCCGTTGTATAAACAAAAATACAGTTGTTACAAAAAATTCACCCACGTAGCGAAGCTTTGCAATCAAAATGAGAATAATATCAATCGATCAAGTCGTAACTTCAATTCACTTAAGAAAACCTTAACTTTCAAATTCAAACAGGATTTTCTAATCATTGCCCATTCGATGTGAAGGGAAACGAAATTGAAATGAACTAGGATTGACAGTTTTTGATCGACGTAATTTCTACGAAGAAGGAAATCAACTTCACAATACGAGTAATGAAAAATCATCCAACCAATACTGTAAGCTAAAAGTATAATTTTTACGAGTACAAAAATAACCCAACTATTACAAGTTCCAAAGTTTCGTTCTATGTTTTTTTGTTGGAAACTTCATAGTGCAAACGCAAATTGGACTATACAACTGTTGAGTGCTTCCGTAATGTTTACTTTACTGGCGTGAGAACGCTAGCTTGAAGGCGCTCGAGTTTTAGCAGATTTAGGCTGCGTTTCCACCGGAGTAGCTAAGCGGTGTGCGAGGTAGCTAAGCGGTATGCGAGGAAAAAAACCACGAATGCCGGGCCGCGCTGAGTGAGGCTAGGCACGTTGATTGGTGGATTTTTTCCTCGCACACCGCTTAGCTACCTCGCACAGCTCTGGTGGAAACGCAGCCTCAGGGCCTTATCACACTGGCGATTTGCGATGCGAGCAAGTTCCGAGCGTGTTTTCATACAGATTTCGATCGCGGGAACGAGCTCGCCGCGAGAAGTTTTGTATGAAAACACGCTCGCAACTCGCTCGCAAATCGCCAGTCTGATAAGGCCCTTAAGGTCAGCGCTAGTGCTGTGACATAATATGTAATTAAATTACACTGCGGGAGTGCAACGCGGGGCGGCCTCTCAGGGCTCGGCAGCATTCGATTCGCGATAGGATATAGGTACGAATCCAAATTCTTCACTTTTCGATTGGATTTAACCTAGTTTTTCGAGCTTGAAACTTTGATATCCTTTATCTTAATATACTATTCTTCAAAACTAACCTTGCAGTTTAGATTTACAACAATAACAGCTGACTTTTAAATTCTTTGATTCACACACGTAAATATATAAAACGGATAACACCAGTCAACTTGAACAAGTCTGCTCGCTCCGCGCGGAACTTTTATTAATATCGCAAACAGCTGTGCTGTAACAGATACTGTACAGGGAAAGTTATGGATAAGTGTTTGAACAAATAAATGCGAGTCGTAGGCACTAAACGTGTGTAAACATGACGTGCAGTCGAGCTCTTAACGAGTTGGCGAACACTTGGTATTGTTGTAACGCCAATGAACCGAACACTTATAGGTAGGTATATGAATAACGATAATATCAAACTTCTTTACACAACATTTCATTTCCCGTTTCAACCCTTTTGGGGGTGAAATTCGAAAAATCCTTTCATAGAGAACTTTTAACTTTTGGTATTTTTAGTACAGAAGAGGGCAAGTCTTTTAGTTATTTAAGTGTAAAAACATGGCATGCAGTGAGTTCCCAGTGAGTTGGCGGACACTTGGCGTTCCACTGTGACGCCAGGAGAGAAACAAACCGAAAAGAACGCTTGTGAACAAAAAAACTAGAAATATGTCTACAGTTAAACTTAAAAGATGTAGACGTACAATTTCTTGCTATATTCTAGTAAATATCATTGAAGAATGAATAAATAGCAGTAAGGGACGAATGCGTCATAAAATATTACTCGTTGTTGATCTCTATAAACATGACGTGCACTAACTCGCGAACTACCTAACGAGTTGGCGAACACTTCGCCTTCGATTGTGACGCCAGCGGAGAAACGAACCGAATACTTCTTATAAAAGAGCGAGAAATGGATCTGTCGACAGGCAAACAGAATTATAAAAACTCAGTCATACTCGTAGAATTACAATAAGCACAATCTATGAAACGAATGTATCTATCACATCTTGTACCTTAAAACCTTAATAGGTGTACACATAACGTGCACTGGCGCGCGAACTACCTAACGAGTTGACGAACACTTCACCTTCCATTGTGACGCTTCATACTTATAGACGAAGAGCGGCAAATAGATCTGTCTACAGCCAAACTGAATGACAAAAATGTAGTCTTAATTTTATACAATAAGCATAATTTAAGAAACGAATCTATCACATCTTTAGCTTTGACTACACGTTTAACTTAGTGAGAGTGGACTGCCGAGTAAGCCAGAGGTCCTAAGTTTATGTATCTACTCGTATCTAAACTCTTTATTGCACATATAAAATTATACAGAAACAATACAAAGATTAATGGTTATGTACAAAGACGAACTTATCCCTGTAAGCGATCTCTTCGACTAACCTTTGAACAAATGAGAATGAGAGGTTTAAAACCTGGTAAAGACAAAGATATCTGTGAAGAGCACGAGCATTTGTTCCTGAGTCATGGATGTTATCTTGTGTGATATGATGTTATTTGAGTAGGTAATAATTATCTATTTAAGCATGTATATCGTCGTCAAGTACCTATCATTGCGTGTAGGCTTTGTAAGCATTGCCTAGTTGGGGCCTAGGGCCTAGGTCAATTTGTATAAGATGGTCTACCATAGTACATTATGATACGAGTGGGCTACGTTGGTCATTACAGTTGAGGCTGTATTACACAGCCCAGGCTACCAGACGCGGGCTGTAATGGTCGAGACTGTAATGACCAATGCCCACGAGTGTCGTACGACGTTTTTCAAGACACTTGCGAATAAAAAATAAAACTTATAATTTACTTCTGTTTTTGTACTTATTTTGTGGGTTATCTAACGCTAACGTAACGCCTCTGGCATGGTATAGTGCGGGGCGCGCACCATGTACGTGACCACGGCGCTGCGGGTATAATATCCACCGACCCACGGCAAGCTCTCATTGGTCAATTTGCGGTAATTACAAAACTTGTGCGGCAATGTAAAGTAAAAAGCACGCGTGAGTAATAAGCTGCGTTCATTCCACGCGTAAGAACAATGAAACTTTATGAGCAAGTGTGTTGAAAATATTATATTATTCCTGCACGTTGTTAATGTGTGTAAACATGTTGTGCACTGGCGCGCGAACTACCTAACGAGTTGGCGAATACTTCGCCTTCCATTGTGACGCCGGCAAAGAAACTACCCGAACACTCATAGAAGGAGAGCTAGTGGTGAAAATAAAACACATTATGTACCTAGTCAAAATGTATCAAGAATGATACAGCAAATGATTAAACAAACGCATGGAAAGTTAAGAACATATTATATTAATTTGATTTCATGTTGTATAAATGACATTAAATTACTATTTTTATATGCATCTTTCTGAAAAATTTAATTTTGATCTTATTAAGTACAAAATATCTATTTGAAAATCTTCAAGATTAAGACTCTTCATAGTAATTTAGAAGCAGGTACCATATATATTTATTTTATATATATGTATACATACTGTCCCAAAACTCAACGATAAGCCGGCACCAGAGGATGGAGCTACTTATGATTAGTCGAGAAAAAATAAGGAAAAAAATATATATCTCAATTATTTTTTCTCGACTACTCATAAGTAGCTCCATCCTCTGGTGCCGGCTTATCGTTGAGTTTTGGGACACGTTGTATATATTTATACGTATGTATATGCCTATATATACTTTCGTTGTGAATCCAAAACCTCCACCTATAATATCTCTGTTCAACCTAATGGTTGACTGGTAGAGAATGCCTCATGGCATTAAGTCTGCCATTTGTACTCTCTTGCATTGTGCAATAAAGTTAAAATAAATAAGAAATGTTTCATCATTGTCTACTTTTTATTATTCATTAACTGTCTAACGATTGACTTAAGTAGCACCCTATGAAAAGTGACTACGAGGTTGAAGACGTACGTCTCTGGTTCAGTATTTAATAGTCTTTTCACTCTTGTCTTGAAGAGCCATAATTAAGTAATACTATTATTGAAACTGCAATCACTTTGGTCATAACCATTGATCTTTGTACTGTTTCTGTATGATTTTATGTGCAATAAAGTGTTTATGCCACACCTGGCCATAAAGTGGCTTTTACCGGACGCTACGCGTACGGAAAATGCTGCTTTCTGGCCAAGTGTAGACATAAAATGATGTACATATCACGGGAAGTAGTAAAGAAAGCCCTCGATCGCATATTTACTTCCCTCGTCTGCAGCTGGGACCGCAAACATCTGCGATCTCGGCCTTTCTTTGTTTTACCACCCTAGGTGTGTAATGTACTATTACATACATACATACGTACTACATACATATTATCATGAGACTATGTTATGCACCTACAATAATAAAAATCCGTCAAATTTTCTTGTAAGAAACCTGTGCAATTATTTCGTCCCTTCTCTTGGACTAAGTCAAACTAAAGCACTGAACAAATAGCTAGGGCGGGTTTCTCGATAGACTCGAACGATTTCATATTCATTTATTCCTTGCGTTCTTGAGATAATATTGTACCCAGGTCTTCTCATATCGTACGTATCAGTTATATAGTGGAATCTAGATTTTATATAAATCAGGGATATTCTTGTCTGCAAGTGATACTAAATTAAAATGAGTTACCTACATGTGTATCTGTATACAAACATCTAAAAAGTAAAAAATAAATTATTGTTCCGTTTAGAGATCTCCAAAGAACAAATCCTAGTTATTTTAATTATAATATCTTCAATATATTTAAACATTCACATTTCATTTTCACAATTTATAATATTACTATAGCCTTATTGAGCTGACTATGGGGCTAGTTCGATTTGTGTAAGATTGTCCCCTAATATTTATTTATTTATTATTTACTAGCTATCCCGGCGAGCTTCATTCCGCCTCATAATGTCCCCATTATAGACTGAAGCAAATCCGTTTTGTCATGAAAACCCGGTCATGACACCATCTAACAGGTGCAATGTATTTTCAAACCAACCAGGGATCGACTCAAATATATACCCAAAATTTCATCCAAATTGATCCAGCCAGCAGCCATTTAGGAAGAGTTAGGTGACAAACACACGTACACAAGAATTATACATATATACATGTCCTAAGACTATGCGATATGAAGGGAAAGTAACACAAATATTGCAGATAGGATATTTTGCTGAAACGAGACTTTATTTTGATTTTAAAAACAATTGGAACTGCATTTAAAGATTGTTTACTTATACAGGGTATATAAAGTAGATAGATGTTAATGAGTCCGCAGACGAACTTGCCCCTGATTCATCTAGTCCGCGGGTAATTCAGAAATTCGCCGTGAAACCAGTCTCTGATATAATTTGACCCGTGAACTAATAATAACAGTTCGTATTCGGGGGTCAAAATATGTCGGTACGCTCGTCGCTTCGTCTTTGACGGACCACCCAATTACGAACTGTTTTATGACTAGACGCCTGCACGTTTGTCGCTATGACCCTACGTTAGGGTAGTTTGGGGAGTAAATGGAATAGTAGGAATTAATACGAAAACATAATCCGCTGTTGTTCAACCGAATAATCAATGAATCATTTACCTAGTCAAATGATCGTTATCTTTCGTTGACTGACTCTCCGTAACAGATCAAAAGTTGTTCTAAATGATCTACTGTTAGTCTGCGTTTTCATGTGGAATATATCCACTTTAAAAAGGAAAAGCTTTGAAGAAAATAGTTTTTCATAGGTATCAGTAGGTAGATATATCGCAACTATTTCTTATAGAAGGAGATTTTTAATACAAATACATTGAAATTATTTTAAAAGTATACTAGATACAAATATTCAGACGATTACCAAGCCTGTAGAAGTATTCCGATTTTTTACTTATTCTAAGAAACATTTAGTTATTTAAACAATACCGTTAAATTTACTCCCGAAATCATTATATTGTGTCGTCATGGCGACAAGAGTGCGCAGTGACGAGATTGGCGTTGACGTCGTAAATTAACCAACTGCTCACGACCCCCCAACGCACCCTTAGTCGCCGGCCCGTTTTATAACTTTCCCATACATTTTTAACAGCCACGCTTGCTAAAAGCACTTCAGTTTTTCAGGAAAGAATATTTCAAGTGAAATAATATTTGGGGACGGAATTTACATTTTTGTTTGCCCTCTCGCTGTAATTTATAGGCTGCGACGGATTAATAAACGCTATATTTCTCTTTGCTACTTTAATACGCAAACAGTTTCATTGGGGGATGTATTTTTTAGAAGAGCCGAGACTCGCCACCGTCGCATTCGATGTAAAAAAAATATGCCGTCAAATGGGGGAAGTTGGAACACGCGCTAACTGTTGTCTACAATAGATAACTGTTTTTACAAAGAACTAATATAGATAGTCGATGAATGACTAGAGCAGGGTTGCCAGATTGTATAATTGGATCCAATAACTTTATAATCCTAAGCCCCATTGAATCATATAATTGGATACATAATGAAACAAACTATTTCATTTCTAGTGTCAATCAACTTTTTCTTGTTTATTATTTTGTCCCGTTGTCCAAGAGACAACAGTGTCCGAGTTTCTTAAAAAACTGTTATAGTATGCTACTCATGTGCATAGGAGATGGTCCGTAATATAACTATGACAAAAATGTACGTTTGATGAATCTTAACTGTATAAAACTTATAGAAAATCATGTTTTTAGAGAGTTGTACAGGGAACATAACCATGGCATCGCGGTATAAGAAAAAGTTTATCGATCGTCTAGCATAAGATGAAGAACGTATGAAGTTTCGTTTATGTTGCTTTATGGGGGCTTTTGAATACACATTTTATAAGTTCGGGAAGTCTAATCATCGGAATAAAAAAAAATGAAGCTGGCACCGTGCTATCCTGCTTGATTTGAGATTGTTTTACAGGAAAGCGAGAGCGAAGGCATGATCGGATCTTTAAAAAATCGGACTTTGGAAAGCTTCTCGTGGTTTGCCTTAAAAAATACTAAATACTCTATATTTTGCTACTGTTTGTATCCTGACATCCGATTTTGTATAATTTCGCGGTATGGTGATATAATTAAAAATATCTACTGGTAACCCTGGTCGAAAAAAGGTTTTATTTCAAGTAACATACATGGCAAGATCACAAGCAAGATGATTAATTAGTCTTGATACTTGTCAAATATATTTCCGTTTAATAAGTATATAATGTGTCTACCTATCTACGGCAATAAATATTTGGACAGTGTTGCACAATCGATCTAGATCCAACCACACTAAGCAATGCTTGTATACATGTACATAATATAAATATTATACTGAAATACATGATTTGTACAACACACTTTTGCACAACGTGTTTTGTTAGTGTAATATCGTCTGCGTAGCCGGCCGTAGCCGCGGCTACGCGCGTAGCGCTACGAGCGTCTACGCCGTAGACATTGTTTTAAGCCGCCCACATACATTCAGAATTCCCAAAACGATAAAACTGTAAAAACACTAGGTTACACGTAATTTTTTATGGTGCAAAATAAAAGCTAAGAATTTATAGCTCAAATCACCTAATGTCTTTATAGATATATAATCTGTATTCTCCATGAAATATACCTTGCAAAATTATTTCTCGCGCCTTTTTTCACTGAACAACATCAATGAAAAAAACCATGAGTTCCACTAGCACACCGGTGGCAAAACAATCCGGTAGCCCTAATTTAAATAAACTTTATTGCACGAAAGAAAACGTATTTCGTGCAAATAGCGAATTTAATGCCACAAGGCATTCTCTCTTAACCTTATGGCAAAGCAGATAACTCGTTGCTTTACGAAACTCGTGAATTTTTAGCAAATACACATGCGAAATGTTGAAAATACAGTAAAACCCAGTTAACCCTTTAACGCCCAAAGTGAAGGTGTTTATTTGTCTCAATTTGTCTTTACAAATGTCTCTATTTGTAAAATTTTGCATGCTATTCTAAGTAGATTATGGTTGATCCTTCTTTATTCCTTTAACACATATGTAAACCCATAATCAGCAAATAAATTCATTCATTCATTCATTCTCGTATTAAACGTGACCGTATAACACACGGATCCTACTGGTATAAATTGCGTCACGTTTAACGTAACATCGGCTCCGACGCGCACCCACGTTGACTTCCTTTCCAGAGAACACAAGAGAAAAGCCAAGAGCTAACTTTAATCTAGGGCTTCCTTCAAAGTTACGTAATTATACCTTCTATACTATATAATTAAAGTCGCTCGATTCCAAGCATTATCTTGCTTCCAAACCAGCATATGTTTCTTAAGAAATCGTGGCAGTTGCATCCTTTCATTCAAAAAGCGCAAAATTCTTAACCTCAGCGGAATAAAGACATATCTGACTATGACAATATCGATACCTTTAGACTCAAAGGGCGTAAACGCCATTAGCACCTACGGCGTTTACGCCCTTTGAGTCTAAAGGTATCGATATGACTTGTTGAAACTTGTATAGATTTTTTTTCGGAAATGTAAGCGTACCTTTTACGCCCCCCTGACATTTCTCTACGCCGCCCAATTGCCCGCTTGGTTGGGAAGTCGTGGTTTCAATCATTATTTTACTTTTTAAAAACATAATATGAAAGATGACGTTTATTTCAATCAATAAGTAAGGTGCATTAGCTTACTAGATATTACATTTTATGTTAGTGGCCCGGAATATTGCTTTCAGGTGTATTTGAAAAGGCTGTCGCAAGATTTGAATCAAATAAATAAACGAGCAAATAAATATACGGGGTCAAATTATATACATGAAACTGTTTAAAATTGTAACTGTTTAGCATTAAAAATTGAATAATCTAGGGATATGTAAACCTTTTCGACACAAAACTACATATATGTGACGTTCCACGGGAAAAGGTACCTTATGGTTGGTATTGAGTTAAGCACAGATCCTAAATCTGTGTTAAATAAGCTATCTAATACAAAAAGAATCACGACCCTAAGTCCCATACTTTTTTTTTTAAAAAACATCAAACCTGCACATGCTAAAATTGCACTTTTGAGAAATCGTCAAAAGAAGTTTAAAACTAATTTTAAGTATGTTCCCGTTGGAAGTTATGGAGATGATGATTGATTATGTATCTCAAGGTAATTTTCTTTGGAAATCAGTAATGATTTTATTAATGTGACTTCCAGGTCGTGAAAAATCAGCCTTTGATTAGAGCAAGTCGCTTATGAGAACGAAATTAAAAAAAAAAAAAATCGGCCTGTTCTTTAACATATTGTAATCTGAACCATTGTAAATAGTTAGAGATATTAGACTGCACATTTTGGGATAGAAATAAAATCACATTGTTAACGAAATATTTTTATTTTAATTAAAATGTCATTTTTATTATATGTTTCATCATTCCTATAATATTCACAATTTTCGTATAATGAGTTCTAAATTATATTTAATCAGTCTACACAAGTATCTCAAAAGTGTCATTATTATTCTACAAGTCGTATTTTTTTATTTATAAACGATTGAAGTTACGTAAAAATCACAAATTATTCCCATACATTTGAGAAAAGGTGCCTTATGGCGGGCCATAAGCAAAAATTATTGATAATTACAGTATGGCACGATATTTACATTATTTATTGACAAATCTTGTATTAAGACAGAAAACTGAAGAAAAAAGGTTATTAGAAATTTACTTCAAATCTTGACCAATTAAGAGTAATTCTCAAATGTGACTTCTTACGTGAAAAGGTACCTTATGAGGGTTTCTAGTTACGGAGATATTCAATGTTGTGTAAAAATTGTGTTTTTTTTATTATGTATTTCCATTTAGTAAATTATATGTTACGACACGTCTTTGCCTATCTTTATTTTTGTTATAGGCGAATTAAAGGCTGAATAATATGCTTCTACAGTTTAGTACAAAAGGTAGTTTATGGCGGTGTAATTTAAAAATGTTAGAAATACTTGTCGTAACTTGCTCAGTTTTTGTCCTTCATACCGCCGTGCCGTGGTATTATTTTGGCTACACCGTACCATTATGCAGGCCGCATGCTTGTTTGCCACCGTCGTGTTATAAAAAAGAAATAAGCAAAAGTTGCTAGTAAATTTTATTAATGAATTTTATCAACAGCTTTATCATTTTTGTATGTGATCCGCCATAAGGTACCTTTTCTACTAAACTTTGAACCCAATTTTTATATAGAAAAAAATAACGTACAGCAGTGAAACCAAGCTACAAATACACGTCTATTCCTATATTTTACAATTTTGCATAAAAGAAAAAAATGATGATTTTGAAGGATTTCACAAAACCGTTCATATCTCCGTTACTAGAAACCCTCATAAGGTACCTTTTCACGTAGGACGTCACATATGATGTTATATTACAGTTTGGTCAGATCTATTTTAGACTTTGGATGTATTATTTGGAGTCCGTTTTTTAAATGTCATATTAACAGGATTGAACGTGTACAACAGAAGTTTTTCAAAAGTATTGACTTCCGATTGGGTCGTGGCCGGAATTCTTATAAAAATAGTCTGTCTCACTATAATTTGTTGACTCTAGATAATCGCCGAAGGCAATTTGATATCATGTTTCTTTATAAATTAATTAATAATTTCATCGACTCCCCTTCACTTCTTGGTAGGCTTTTATTCAAAATACCACAACGCTCTGTACGCCATAAGAAATTGTTCGCTTCTGCATACTCTCGTACCAAATATATTTCAAATTCGTATTTCAACCGTTGTCTCAGATACTATGATAACAATTTGTCTGATATTGATCTCTTTTCCTACAAAAATTGTCACAGCTTTAAAAAGCAACTTATATTTAATTTAAAATGTATTTAAGTCAATTATAATTAAGAAAATAATGTAGTCAGTTACGCAGATCGCACTCCTGGCGTGACTGTCACAGTAAGTCGCTGTGACTGTCACGGTAGGAGTGTGTGTCTCACTGTTAATAACATGGGTACCTTCTTAGAAATGTACCACTTGCAATGCGGTTTATTTCGCCTTCTACCGTTCCTATACAATCGTTTTGTCTTAAGTTAAGTTATGGCACTCAAGGTCATTTAATGTAATAATACTATTATATTGTTTTCACAATGTGACTGTTTGTTGCCTAAATAAATAAAAAAAAAAAAAAAATATAGCCGATTCCAATATTTCAATAAGTCCAAACTTTTCTTGCGAATTATTTATTTCACCCTCCAATATTTCGACGTAATTGTATTTTGTTTGTTCTTTTCGTGATTAAATTACTTCGTCTGATCATTCGATTACTATAGAAGTATGTTTTTGTACTTTTTAGAACAATACTAGCTGAAGATAAATAATACCGAAAAGAAAATCGAATTAGGTTATGACCTGAAAAGTTTCGCAATTATTTACTCATTTAACACCCGCTTAAGGAATGTACCTATCGAAATAATTCGATGTTTCTGAGGCCGTAAAAACTCATTCTTGAAAGGAACATTTATGCCGCCAACCTAATTGTGTAATTATGTGCTTTGAAGCAGCGCTAAGCTGTGCAAAAGGCTTAACTGCCTAACATTTTTCTAAATAGTTTTCAGTAACACAGCGAAATTCCAAAACGCACCCAGCGTTTCCAAATTCCACCGCTCTGTTTGAATGAAAGAGACAAAGTCTGTGTCCATCATCCACTCGTGCGTCCTATTTAACTCATCGCACCGCGTCAGTCAGCAAGCCGCCTGAACAACTACAAAGCCTAAAACTTCAAAAAACCAATAGGTGGGTTACTCATATAGTTCATTCTTTATGATTGCTAGGTTTGTATTGAACGATGGTCCTACCTGATGGAAAATGAAGATGAGTTTAAGATGAAAACTTACAGGATCCTTGTTCACTTTTTTATTGCTTATGTAATAAAACGAAAGGTATATGGTTGGCCGACCTTTCACGCCATTACTTATTGTACAGAGCATGTGCAAATTCACCTTCTTAGGGGTTAGATATTGTTAACCTAAGTATGCCCTGTTCCTGTTACATATTGCGTCTAAAACAAATATATTGCACATAACAGTCACAAACTGACGCAGTCTTGTTGGTTTTTCAGCCAACTCATTGGCATTATGAAAGTTATTACGTAACGAATAGTGACAGAGTAGCAACGTCATTCACTACCCTCCAGACGTCACCTTATCATTAAACATGACGCAATGCCTTGTTTACGAAGAAGGATAAGGCAAAAGCGGTTTCAATAACTGTGCCAACAAAAGTGGAGTTTTCGTACAGCGACCATAAAAATTGGTATTGAAAAAATAGGGTAACTTTCCTGACAGATCAAATCAGTTACTTTTTATGAAGTGTCAAAACGCTCACATAGTATGAAGTCTGTATGGAAAAAAGTAAAATGACGTCATTTCACTCAAACATCAAATCATCTTCTTATTTTTAGTTTTTGGTCTTTTAAAAATCGTTTATAAGGCTAAACAGGTGACGTTTAGTTAATTTTTGAAAATTTTCGAAAGCAAATTTAAAGGCTAGCGTGAAGTATATTGACTGCAGGCAAATACCCTATTATTCTTCATGAAGTAGGTAATTGATATCCTTTCCAATCCATCTTAGTTAAAATTATACTCATGTTTTTACACGACTGCCGGAAGAAAGTAGTGTTATTTCAATAATAAATAGGTATGTCATAACGCAGAATCTGCGGCCGTTTAACACGTGCAACCTCTAAAGCACAAGAAGCCTAAATTATCATGTTGGCAAAACTATACAACTACAGTTATTTTATATGAAGCGATAATGCAAATATTTGCATTATCGGGAGGAAAATTAAAAATAAAACCATCGAAAGTAAAAATTACATGTATATATACTTCATAAATAAAATAGAAATGCTGTAATTGAATAGTTTTGACAACATGATAATTTCGGCAAATCTGTATTGATTTGAAATTTGGTGGCTCTTGCAGCCCTACGTAAGTAAGGTAAAAGAAACAGTATCGGTTTACTCAGCAGGTACACCTATTTTCCATTCCTATTGCTTTCCTTTTTACTTCAAACCTGTAAGCTTTTTGTATACCATGGATTTATTTTGTATCATACCTTTCTTAAAAGAAATTCGTCCATGAATTGAAAAATACCAGTTTACATACGGATATATCGACATTTCCGATGCCAAAGCGATCTGTTCGGCGCTCTGCGAGGCTTCCTATTTTATCCATTCCAAAATCTACGTTGGACGAGCTTTTCAATACAAAACCAGAATAAACCAACGGTCTTCTTGTATTATTTTGGCACTAGATTTCGCCACGCTGCTTCCTCTGATTCTAAAATAACTTTCAAAGTTTCACGCCCGTTTCATCCCTTTTGGAGTTGATTTTTGAGACATCTTCTGCTAATATTCTTCTCCACCCTCTAGGAATTGTGTGTTACGAATTGCATCGCGCTATGTGTTACGATTTAGGCTGTGCGTTGTCTAGCAATCTTATGACAATCACGGATCTGTTAGTTATGATTAGGATGAACCTAAAATCTGTGCGTCTAGTGAAAAGTAAGCTTGGAAATTAAGCGTTTTTCGACTACACCTACATCATATAACTTTTTTACTCCCAATAGTCGTTAGAATCTATAGTTAAAGTTTGTCGGGTTACTCGTTCCCACCGTGTATACTAGGTACAAAAGGTCACAACTCTGTTGTAAGACTTAAGCTGCTTTGCACTTAAAAGTCACATACCTCTTTTCACAAGACCCGCAGAAATATAAAAGCCGTTTAAAATTGTTTTTGTGAATAAAATCCATTTGCCAAATCAACTAAATCACTTGGTACTTACGTATATTTGATTCAGTTTAAATCAAAGCGATCCGACAATCAAAGTCACTATTAGTCATAAAAATGGCTCGGCCGTTTTACGAAAACTGAGCCGGTTTCTGGTCACGCGTCGTAAGAAGAATTATGGGCTCATTTGTCTTCCGGCGGTGCCGGCGTCGCCTGGGCGACTTCACAAACAGACGGCAGCCGGAATATGACTCACGGGAGGATACTGCGTTAGGACAGCGTGGCAAACTAGCTTCCTTAATCAAATACAAGTAAACGCTTTGCAAAATTACGAGATTCTCAGAGTGCACTTTTGCTTATGCGAAAATGTATCCGATTATGAAACAATTTTGATATTTTTAAACTGAGTTAAAAAAACGGTCAAGTGCGAGTCGGACTCGCGCACCGAGGGTTCCGTACAAACTCATAAGTAGATACGCGAATAGTACAAGAAAAACTGTATGTCGATTAGTTTAATAGGAGCAAATAAGTATATGTTATGATTTTTGCAAATTTGTAAAAAACAGTGCAAGTTAGGAAAACAGTTATATTTTTCCTGTAATGCTTAGAACCTGACGAGTAATGATTCTATTTAATAGCAAGGACCATTAAATCAAGAGGACTGTCATTCTCCATACAAAAAGCTGTTCCCCGAATTTACAACGCCATCTATTACACTTGACATTTTCATAATGTTATGTATTAATATGATCGCTACAACAGATATTTTTTGAAAACTGCGTGATGGTACGGAACCCGGAGTGATTCGTACGTGGCCCATTTTTTGCAGTTATTTGTTTCTAGTTTGCGTTTAACTTTTTTCCAGTATCTGTTTCAGTCAATTTCTTGAGCTTGAGTTGTTGTCTACATGCCAATGCCTGACAAGCCTCATTTGTCTTGTAGTGTGTCGTACGTAGTCAGTGGCGTAACTATATCATCTGGGGCCCGTGGCAAATTCCTTTAATGGGGGCCCTATCATTAAGCCATATTATTTTAACGTTATACTTACGCCGGGGCCCTCTTGGGTCAGGGGCCCGTGGCATTTTGCCAGCCCTGCCACCCTTTAGTTACGCCACTGTACGTAGTGCTAACTTGGTGGCACCGTCGCGAAAGTAGACCGAAACATGACTCGTAGGAGGGTTACATGGTAGATAATGTGGCAAACTAATTCCCCTCCTCCATTACATTACTTAAATGGCTGTAAAACAAGGCATGTCTCAGATTGCATGTATTTGACGCCATGGGCTTAAGGCAAGGGCGATAAATATGCGATCTGAGGCTTTCTTTATTACCGCCCGTGGTAAGTACAAAGTTTTAACTTTTAAGTCTCCCCCCCATGAAGTGGAATTTTTTGGCACGCGAAGCGGGCGGTTATTGCCACTTTATGGCCAGGTGTGACGTTAAAATTATAGTATACCCACCAGTGGCGTGGCGTCCATAGAACCCGATTCCCATCGGCTTGCCTATTTTTTAAATCATAAGACCGCCCACCGGAATTACTACTCCTGAAGTAAAAGGATTCCAAATTGGGCTTTACCAAGAATATATTTGACGCCCTGCCACTGATACCCACAAATTTATCAAAAAGATCGCGTAACCACAAAATAAGAGTATGTACTAAGAACAGAAACCTCTTTCCCTAACTGCCGTTCGCGTCGCATGACCGGACGGAGTTGCCCCGCATCCGACCAACTCTCTCTATCACATACAAGTAACGCTTACATGACGCGTGCTCTTTTTCCCACCCTAGATAGCGATATTTAATAATAATTACCGCGCAACGGAATCGCGGAGTGAGGCAGTCCTGGCGTAACTACGAAAATGAAGCTCATAACATAAGTGTAGAATGTTTACAGTAAAAAATACTAGAAACTTACTGACGTAGACTTTGTTTTCGCTGTGAGCTGTACAGTATACGTACCTGAAACAAAATTAATAGATTAATTGCATTAGCAATAGCATTGGCTATCTAATTACAATACAAACAAGCAAATTATCGTCATACAAAGCTCGCAAAGTTCAAGAAATTGTAAAGTTTAAGACCGTATTCATTAAATTATTAAGTGGTGGTGAGTGGATTAACACTTTCGCAACCGATTTTGTAGCGCTACGCTCGTCGCCGATAACCTTAGGAAACCCGTATGTAGCAGAAACGGGCTAGGAGCCTGGCGCCCGCGGAGCGGGTTCCTGTTTCTTGAACTCACAGAAATATAAAGAGATAGAAGGAAAATAGTTCGTCGATTTGTATGCGACCCAAGCGTGTAACGTTTTTTGCTTGACGTTTGACGCTAAAAGCGTAATTTTGTGATAGAAAACACAAATTTTCCATTTCATTTCGTGGTATTTGAACAATTAACTATACCATTATTATCAGATTTTCAATTTTGATAATAATATTGTATATGTAGTCAGTTACGCAGATCGCACTCCTGGCGTGACTGTCACAGTAAGTCGCTGTGACTGTCACGGTAGGAGTGTGTGTCTCACTGTTAATAACATGGGTACCTTCTTAGAAATGTACCACTTGCAATGCGGTTCATTTCGCCTTCTACCGTTCCTATACAATCGTTTTGTCTTAAGTTAAGTTATGGCACTCAAGGTCATTTAATGTAATAATACTATTATATTGTTTTCACAATGTGACTGTTTGTTGCCTAAATAAATAAAAAAAAAAAAAAAAAAAAAAAATATTGACGGAAACTGAAGTTGACGGCGTGCAAAGGAGGTCGCCGTCCTTCTTTTTACCCGACTGCGGCGAAGCCCAAAGGAGGGTAATGTGTTTGACCTGTATGTATGTATCTATGTCCGTTCCTGTGTCCGCTCGTAACTATTCAACGGCACAACCGATTTTGATAAATGATACATCATTGGATTCGTCTTGATGGCGCGAGTGTCACTGGGTATGAATTTCGTTAACGTGCACCGCGGTCGGGTTTTTTTTTAGTAAAAATATTTAGTTATTAGCACACGAGGTACATATAATTTTGCCTTCTACTTCGATATATTTCTAGGCCCGTCGGGCGGGTTACGGAGAAGGAGGGAGAAGTTCGATTCCTTCGTGCTTATTTTAAACAAAAACAAAACTTAGTGGTACCCGTAGGTACCAGCAAATAAATCTCTCCTGCGGTTGTGAAAATTACTTTTTTACATAACCAACTTTACATTTTTACATAACCAACTTTACATTTTTACATAACCAACCCTATTCGAGACATTTTTAGATTGCTAAGCGCTATTTGTGGCAGCGAGATTTTTATTTTTTTCTTGTGTTTTCTTGTTTTTTATTTTTTTTTCTTTAATTTGTAACTCTTGCTGGCATAAATTAATGTATTTTCTTTCTTTCTATTTCAGCTAATATTAGTGACGTAGAGACAAACTTATCGGTGGGTCATCATAAGGTGGCTTGTCGTTTCATTAAAAGCCATATAAGGTGCTAACAAATTAGCTTCCGAGTATTTTTAGACAAGATACTTTACGTTATAATAATTAACATTAACTAGAAATTAAGAAAACTATTCATATACTCGTATTTTTTTTGGTATTCTCCGAACAAAATAAATTGTTTACCTCATTAAGAGGGTGCTTTACGTAGCAAACTTACTTTCCTGGTTTTCTCCAAAAAACATACATAATTGGTTTATTGTTTTATACATAAATAAACTCAAAAAGCTTAGTACTATCAGTCCTAAAAATATCGGTAGCTAATTTGTATAAAGTGCACAGGAGTCTTAAAATAGGTAAGTCGAAATAGCAGCAACAGCATATAGCATGTATAGCAGATCTAGACGATATACGTAATTAACCTCATTCACCATATTCACCCGCTAAGCCCTATCTCGATCCGACAGAAGCCCAACAAAAGGAAAACCTACGGCCGATCCGAAAAGAAATCTCATTAAAGTGTCTCCCGGAGAAGTGATTAACGCCCGCGAATGATCCGGCGTGATGCCGGGACAAGTGTCACCTTAATTAACTGCTCGAGTGTCCCTGCAATCAAAAGGTTTTTTTTTCTTAAAGGATTCTAGCAGGTATTCCATGGCTCTGGATGGAGTCTGTGTGTTTTATTCAAAGCTCTAGGTTTGTATAGTCCGTACAAACTCTTAAGACCAACAGACAAATGCAACCAGTGAAGGAAAAAACAATTCGTATATGTATTTATAATGGCATGTTCACAGAATTCATCATTTCTAGTATAATATTGGTAATAAATAAGACATTATAGTTAATTAATTTAATCAACTAACCTAGCTACTTAAATATTCACTAACAATAAAATAAAATAAAATAAAATAATTTATTTCTGTAAGTAGGCCCTCAAGGGCTCTTTTACATGTCTCATCTCTAATTCTTTTCTTTTGGCGCTTCGGGTAATTGACCTTCTGGTGAGAAGAAGCGCCGGAAGAAACTCACCAGTTTCTCTTTTTGACCAACGAGTATTACAACAATATGTCGTTAATATAAGATTTCATTAATACATTACATTAAACTTAAATACATATCTCTGTTGTCTTGATAAATAATGTTGTTTTTGTTTTTAATTTTCAATAATAGTAGACATTTGAACATCGTGTTTTAGGATCGGGTGCGTAATCACTATAAAGTAGGCACTTACATAACCAAACCTTTTCACCGCAACCATAAATTCAATATTCCCTGAATTTTCATTACGTGGCGTATTTCGATAAAGAGCTTAAACTAAGATCTCAAGAAGTCGTAAAGGTCATATTTCTCGGTGTTTAACTTTATTAGCCTAACGAACGGCGGTAAAGCCGTGAATTTCGTGTATTCGGTCTAATCCAGCTGTTAGCCGAATTCACTTATCGGCAACCTAAACGGCTTAACCTTTCATTCCTTACCTCAATATTAACTCTATGTTAGAACTTATACAACAATAGAAGAATTAAACAGTATATTGACTTTATAAACGTTATAAACGTGCATTTATCAGATCAGCTAATTTTAAGGTAAAGCTAGAAGTACAAGCAGTCAGTTACTAGAAATGGCTTCAGTTCTCTGTTGGCAAGGGTCCGTCCGGCTATTTATTTTAAGGTCCTTGATAGAGAGCTTATAATATGTGGGTAAATAAAGCAGTGTATGCAACTGTTCATAAAAGCGTTAAAACAATCGTTTGATCTTACGATGAAACGATTCGATGTATTAGATGCATAAACTACTATTAATAACTAACTTGCTTACTTGTTATTTCAAAGCCTAAAATGATTATTTCTCAAAATGAATTTTACGAAACACGAATAAGCAGATTATTCGTAGATTCCGAATAAATTACACACTCGAGCTCTTCAAATGAAATTAGATATCGCGGGAAATTAATAAGACCCCTTGAGCGGCGCGACTGTGAGGATTACTAAGAAAAGTATTTTCTTTTTCTGGTTATTGCTAAATTTACAAGGTTTCAGCTTTCATCATAAAATCTTTATTTTTACGAAACATGACATTATTAAGTCTACGACTTAAGATACTGAGTTATACACAGTATCTACCTTCTTACATATGTACATATTATGTTAAGTACATTACATTCAGAAGAGCTAGATGATTTCGTTACGTTTTAATACAAAATGCCAAGAAATAGGGAGGTTATTACTTAAGAAGAGAGCTGTTGGAGATGCGAATAGGTATAAATAACATAATGGTTAAAATTTCACTTAAATAAAAATATTTAGAAGTTTAGCTGTTTTTTTTCATAGCCAACATGCCACATCTCAGTGCCACATGCCACATTTCATTCCCCAGTGCTGACCAAAGGCCTCGCCTCTATTCCAACACTCGTCCTGGCTAAGCGCATGTTCCTGTCACCTGGGTTGAAATTAGGGTTGCCAGATGGTCGGGAATTGGCGGGAATCTCCCGATTTTTTGTATGTCCTCCCGACTCCCGACACAGAAGAAAATCTCCCGACAAACGACTTCATTTTAAAACTTAGTCCGATCCACTCAAGGTGGTCCTGCCAGCGAAAATTTCTGCTATTTCAGGCTAAAATAAAAAGCTCGCGCGTAGAGCGCGCGGGGCATCTCCCGACCAAAGTCTCAAAATCCCGACATATTGTTTCCTGCTCCCGATAATAGGGTAATTCAATCTGGCAACTCTAGTTGAAATGCGTCCATATCATCCCACCATCTTCATTAAATAGTTAGCCGCAGTTATCAAAATAATAGTTTTGTACTGACGTTATTTCTGTAACAAATAGCAAAGAAACTAACAGATACACATTTAGCAAAAATTGAATTGCCATATTTGCCATCATAATTTGCTATGGCGGAATAGAAAATGTGAGTTGCATTTTTCCGTGTGGTTTTTAGGGATACGTGCCCAAAGGATACCAACGGGACCTTTCTAGCTGCAGCGCAGCGCTATTACGCATCGGTGTTGCCAATTTAACCCATTTCGAATCGTTTTAGCCCCAAAATTGGCTCATAAAATATTTCAAAATAAAAATCCCATGCGCTTTTAAGCTGTATTGCCTACATTTAATTTAACGTTATTTTCGGTGTATTTGCCTGGAGATTGTTTTTTTTTTAATAATGATCGCTAATACCTTTTTCTTTATTTTGAGTAACTTGATGATCTCTATAAAATGTAGTAATATGTAATTTTATTCCCTTAACAAATTACGTTAACAAACTAGGAAAGCTCGTATCTCATTATGAAGCCCATGACGCAGCTAGTCCATGTACGAGTTCCGAAAGTAATCTCCCACAAACAGAACGGGAAGTGTCTCTTTGCTACAAACAGACTGCCAACGCTCGGGTTTGAATAAACAGCAATATGCATTAGCGTCCAATTTAACGCTCCAGGCGCGCGACGTATCGGTGTTGCCAACTTAACACATTTAGGGCCAAGTTTAGCACATTTTGAATCGGGTTATCCCCAAAATTTGACATTTATCAATAAGCACATTTTCTGAAATACTAAATCTATAGAACATTTTAACATCTAATAATTTATGAATTGGCTTTTAAGCTATAATTAAGACAGTGTAAAATACTTTTAAGATGTTTTCGGTGTAAATATTTCTAAAAATTAAGATATGTTTAAATTAAAAGCCCTATTTTCTTTTTTAGTATAATTTTGAATAACTGAATAAGTTTCAATACTAATCAAATGCCTAGAGTCCGGCCGAAATTTCGATTTCGGTTTCTGCCTAGTTTCGGCAAAAAAATGAGTTTCGGCTTAGTTTCGGTTTCGGCTGCCATCGGGTCAAAACTACGGCCGAAACCGAAACTGAATCTGAGTGGTTTCGTGCTGCGATCGGACAGTCTTTATTTCAAAAAGCACACATAATTTGTTTGAAATAAGTACCTAGTTAGAATATGTTATAGTTAATGATTTCTCTAAATGTCACAGACTAAATGATTAATACGTTATTTAAAAATGAAGACTGACTAATTATGATTGTAATTTTTTTTTACCACGAAAACATTACCTTACATGGAAGTTTCGGTTCTAGTTTCGGCCGAAACTAAGATCAAAGCCGAAATTCCCCAAGTAGCACACAAGCTGTATAAAAGCTTATACAGCTCTTATAGGGCCTAAACTGGCGGTATAATAGCTGTATAAGCTTTTATACAGCTTGTGTGCTACTTGGGTCGGTTTCGGTTTCGACCGTGTAAACTAGTTTCGGTCGGACACTAAAAATGCCTTTAAATTCCATATGAAGTAATATGTGCTTTAATCATTGCTAACCGCATTTTATTACAGCATCAATTTATGAAGTTCGGTACATGAAATTCAAAGTTGGCAACACTGCGCATCACTAGGAATTAATCCTTTTTACAACTTGACACATATCGCGCTGTATCTACGACTACAGGAATACGGTTGTTTATCGTGTGTTCATAGTTTAACTGTAACTGTGAGTAGATGGTTGTCAGGACGAAGTACTTCAATAACTACTTTTAAAACTAGTGTCGTATTTATTACGTACTGCTAGTGTAGTACTCGTATTATGTATTTACTTTTAATTGGCAAATTAGATAGTGTCATACTTTGAACTATCGCGGCTTGAACATGTTTAAATATGTCGTAGATGTAGAGAGCGTCTATTTTCCGAGGTTTTAACATAGTTGCATCTGCAAAATTATTTAAATAAGTGAGACATTTATAATTAATTTGAATATGAAATTATCGAGATTTTAAAGGAAACCACTAGAAGATACAAATGCAACTGAGCTCCTTGACTCAATAAATCTTTATAAATTGAGATTAGTAGTTAGGAATTAGATAAAAAGTATTTGAAATAAACAGATTTAACTTTTTTTTATGCCAGCCACTTCGCTCGCGGAACTAAATATAAGTAAACTGTTTCTTTTTTGTCTCCATGTAGGCGGGTAAAAAGTACCCTGTATTAAAACCCTGACAGATACTTTGTTGTCGTTAGGTTATTGTTGAACTAGCAATGGAAATATAACACCACAGTAAAAAAGCAGATAGGTAGGTACGTCGGTAAATAAGAGCAAATATTTTTTAACTTTAGCGAAAGCGTATTTGGGTCAAAAGCACGTATTGAAATATATATTTGTCAAACACTTAACTTAATAAATGCTGAACGCTGGAAATGGAACGCCTACGAAATTAAATCTTGGCTTAATAGAATTAAATGGATATGTGCCTACGTTTCCGTTTTGTTTTGCTTACGTAGTAACAATGAGTAGGTACCAGTAGCGTGGCGTTTATATAACCCGATTCCCACCGGCTTGCCTATTTTAAAGTATCTGACCAGAATATCTACTACTTTTGAAGAAAAAGTAATCCAAATCTGCTCCGGCTTTACTATGAATATATTTTACGCCACGCCACTGGTAGGTACTAGAGAATGCGATACCCGGTCAAATATGAAACTCGGGTATTACCCGACTCTAAATAAAGTCTGTTATACCCGTGTTTTCAGGTTTTTTTTTATACCCGGGTTGCATTACGTACAATGAACTTGCTTGTGTGGTTTTACACGACTCGAAATAAAGTCGGTTACCCGGGTACCCGGGTTGCATTCCCTAGTAGGTACAGTCACCATCAGATAGATCGCAGCAAACAAGGCGCTCACAATATGTGAACCGCGCCGCGCCTGTGTGCGAAGTGTGCAGCGCACACCGGCGCCAGGGCAATAAGGGCCCCGGAAGTCGAAACACTGATATAGTAGATAGACAACAATTATCATTAAGTACACATGTTGCGAAGACACAGGACCTTTGACATATAGGCATTTGTCAAAGGCTAATTCCTAAGTTCACTCGAAAATGTTTATTGACACGTTTGACTTTTTAGTTAAGGCTCAATTCATTCGTTGTTTTTGTATTCTTAAAATGAATATAGTTGGTTCAAGGACCTTAAAATAAATAGCCGGACGCCGGACGGCGCCTCGCCAACAGATAAGTGAAGCATTTTTAGTCTGCCGGTTGCTTTGTACTTACGAGCCGCATGCACACATCAACAAGTTTTTTCCTACTACCCGCGCCGCACGCACACATTGACTTGACCAACCAGCGTTAAAGAAACCGGCAGACTAGAGGTGCTTCAGTTCTTTGTTAGCGAGGCTACGTCCGGCTATTTATTTTAAGGTAATTGAGTTGGTTGGTTTTAAAGAAAAGGAATTTGACTTACCGAAAAATATTTTTTTCATACTCGTAGGCACTCAAGGATCTGAATGATCTGATACACATAAGATATCGATTAACTTTTTAGCCATATCTGTTCCATGTGTTTATCCGTGACTCAAACTCAGGCTAACTACACTGTTAAAAATTTCCGGAATTTTACATAAAAAAAATTTACAGAAACCTGTGAAATTCCCTAAAAACTGGGAAAAGTACGAAAATTTTGGTAATTTTCCTTAATTTTTGGTAATTTTCCATAATTTTTGGTAATTTTAAATATCTTCTGTAGATTCACTGATTTTTATGTCTTATTACATAAAAAATATGTAATAATCAATAAAATGTGTACGATTACATAAAATCTGTAAAATTACATATAGCGTCTGGGACAAATACATTTCAATATGTATTTATAAGGCTTCAAACTGTAATATTACAGACAAAATTCTTAATTTTACATATCTTGTAAAAAAACAAATTTTTATGTAAGTTTACTTAAGTCTTTTGTAATATTCATAACAATATCAGTAAAATTACGTACAATATTATGTAAATTTACAGTTTTTATTTATGTTTCAAGAAATCATGTAATTTTCAAGTATATTCTGCGATTTTACATAAAAAATGAGTAATAATCGTAAAAAAAATGTATATTTACATCAATTCTGTATAATTACATGGAATGTCTGGGAAAAGTACATTAAGACATGTATTTATAACGATTGAAACGGTAAATATACATAACAAATCTCGTTAATTTACATAACTTTCTGAAAAACGCATTTTTATGTAAATTTACTTGAGGCTTTTGTAATTTTCACAAAAGTATCAGTTAGATCACATACAATATTACGTAATTATACTGTTTTTTTTTTATTTTTCAATATATAGTGTAATTTTTAATAATAGCGTGTGTTTTTAAATAAAAGGTATGTAAAAATCACTAAAAACTTGGACGATTACATAAAATCTGTAAAATTACATGTAGCGTCTGAGACAAATACATATCAATATGTATTTATAATGCTTCAAACGGTAATATTACAGACAAAACTCTTGATTTTACATATCTTGTGAAAAAACATATTTTTTATGTAAGTTTACTTAAGTCTTTTGTAATATTCATTAAAATATCAGTAAGATTACGTTTAATATTATGTAAATTTACAGTTTTTATTTATGTTTCAAAAAATCGTGTAATTTTCAAGTATATTCTGCGATTTTACATAAATAATCAGTAATAATCGTAAAAATTAGGTCAACTAGATGGCGCTAGTAGTTATGTTAGAAGTAAGCAAATTTCACCTTTCTCGTTGTTTTGAAAGTACGAAACCTCGTGTTTTATGTTGCTTAGATTTTTAGAAAACCATAACGTATTTGTAAATTCAGATTAGTGAATTACCAGTTAAACCAAATGTTTAGTTCATCCGTATGCACATAGATGGCATTAGTAGTCTCTGTAAAACTATCTTTCTGAAGCCTGTAAAGTTTCAGTACATATGGTAGCCAACTACTAAAAATATATGGAATGTTACCTAATCGTTAAACATGTATAAAACGACTATGTTAGTGCAATAACGAGTTTACAAAATACTCAAGAGATGGCGCTGTACCGAGCAGCTTGTAATTGTAGATCGCGATGTTAAGATTTTTCCTGATTTAATGACCCTATGTAAGGAGTATCGATTTGTTGAGTTTCCGCTGATCCGCTGCTCACTTAGAGCAATCGACGAAAAGTCAAGGTGGACCTGGTCTAGTCCGACCAATTGAGGTGGACCGGGACAAGCGCCCTGGTTCGACCCCAGGCGCCCCCGGCACCCACCCAGTCCGATTCACTCGGGTAGGTCTGGCTAGCGACCTGGTTCGACCCCAGGGAACGCCACGGCCGACCACCCGGTCAGATAATCGCTATGCCCAGTAGGGTTGCGAGTTAGTCAGGCTTCAAAAAGTAGGAGTTATATGCGCACACTCAGTGAACCGTACAGGACCTTAATGGACCAATATTACTGAATAAATGTGAAAATACAAAAGATATCAGTAAATAAACACATAGTATTTCAGTAATATTACTGAATATATGTGAAAATACAAAAAAAATATCTGTAAAAAACACATAGTACTTCAGAGATATTACAAAAAAAAATTTAAAAATAATTAACATCTATCGTAGAATTACACGAAAAGGTATGTAAAATTACAGAAAATATTATTTTACATAATCTGACATGTGTCAGATATGTAAAATGACATAACATGTAATTTTACATATCTGAGAAATATGTAAAATTTGCTTTATGTAATTTTACATATTTGATAAATCGTTGATTATGTAAAATTACATAGCCCTGTAAAATTACATAATTATGTAAAAACACAAAAAAGTTATGGCAACGAAAGTTGCCATAAATTTATGTAAAATTCCAGGAGAATTTTTAACAGTGTACGTTCGGGACTTTCAAAGAACATTCCACCACGCCTGCATCTCTGCTACGCATAACTTGGTAACCAACGGGCTGATTAATCTTTGGAAGTTCACACCGATCGTCTGCAAAGTTTTAGGCTAGGTCAGGATCAGGACTAAAATAGACTTGTTTATTTATTTACGAAAATGTTATTGCGCAATTTTTATCCCCACGTCACATTATCTCTGATTGACTGAATATTCAAATGGATTGCCTAAAAGAAAAGTAAAGTAATGTCTGTCAATAATCCATAGGTCATACAGAAACTTGCAGTGGTCGGAGGATAATCAAAAACAGACGCAAAACCGATAGGAAACATACATATACGACCTGTACCTACATTAAGATCTCCAGCTGCAATTTATTTTAATGCTCGTACAATTATTATTAACAGTGTGTCTCACTTTTTATATGCCATATGGCAACTATAAAGATACTTTATCGTCGGCTAAAGTCGCAAACCTCGTAACGATGTGTGGGAAACTATAGATGTTGATGTGTAACGATCTTCCCTCCTCTGAACGTGCGTTATTGCAAAAGAGACCAAATAAATGATTACCTATGGACGTTCTCCCCAAGCATATCACATGTAGATATATTTCGACAAGCAAACCATTAAAAGAACAAACACAATCAAATATATTATGTGGCATTCTGAAGCAAAAGGCATCACAGATCTAGTTGTCAATAAGGGCCTAGCGTTAGGCTGCTAATTACAAAGACGAAATTAGAAATACTCCAACATTTTTTCGGAAACCATCAAAATGGCAAAAAACCTGGAAACGTCGCACACCATCAAGCAGACAATCACGTTATGCACGTTAGATACTAAATCATTCGCACAGCCACCTGGGATGAGGCGGCCCGGCCGAAATAGAAAAGACACGGCTAAGATCACGGGGTAAGTGGGCTGTAAAAGCGTAAATGAGCATTTAGGTCATGTTTCTCTCTGCAGGTACAAAAATATTTTTTAATTCGAGAAGACACGGCAGCGGTAATCCCGGCATGGAAGTGTTACAAAGTCGACGGAGGAAATCCCGACGGATCTCAGTTAAAGGGGGATTTGGCGGGAAACGCCCTCTCTCGAGACTTTCATTAAGTCCGCGCTTAAACACGACAAAGCTTTGCGGCACACTTTTATACGCCGTAAGTAAACCGTGACGTTTTGAATTAAATTGCACGTGTGCTGTGTACACGGAATTACGGGACGTCTCGGGATGTAAACTGGGGTTAGCTGGGGACATTAAAAACGCGCGTATTGTAGCCAATTTATCTGCACTGCTCTGTGGGCTGCTGCTGTAACTGCCGTCTTTGTACTTCTGTTATCCTAGTACCTTCGAGAGCGTTCGAGGGCTATGCTACAGAAATATGTCTGCGACTCATTCATATGTCTCCATACATTTAGTATGAAAAAGGGCCAGATGAATGAGGTGACCGCAGACATATTTCTGAAGAATAGCCCTCGAAATAAAATGCACTAATCAACCAATTTAATTGTTTGGTAATCTCTAAAGTGTTTTTTCACGATTTTAACTATCTATAAGTAAATACACGTTCAATAACCTAACCTGTCTGCTGGGGACTGATAATATTTGTTTGAATACACATCTAAATACTAAATATTATATGGTATCAGAAAAAAATTTGCAAATTTAATCAGGACCATTTGCAGCGACAATCCGGGCGGGGATTTCCCTCATAGTTTAAAAACTACGCATAAATTAAATAAACAAACGATAAGGAAATAATGGAAAAAATCCCTAACAAAAGTGTTTTAGATAATTTAGGAGAAGCCTTAACCCTGGAGCCCGACAACTGTTTTAAAATACTGCGGCATTATTTATTTATAAACAGAACGTGATGGGGCTCAAATAAAGCACTTATATAACCTTGAGCCCGAAAGGGAATAAATAACGGATCTAATCTAAATTCCATCCAAGCCATCTGTCTAGTCCAGTCTAAGTTAACTCGGATGCCCGAAGAATCGAGGAAACTTAATTGTAGGAAAAAGTACGAACAAGTTTAGTACACGGCGACATGTCGACAAATATTTGGCCAAAGCTTTTGTTTGCCCCCGGAGCCCTAATGTAGGTGTTCCGTAGTTGTTAGCGGTTTGTTGACTCGGACCCCGTCCCAGGTCAAAGTAGACAAAGAATTACTTTTAAACAAGAAAATAGTTGGAACAATTGGCCTTTCTGTTATTGTTTGCACAACAATAGTTTCCTTTGATGACAAAAAGAGTTGAGGAGGAATTATACAACCCTTGTGCGTCTTGGGATGAATTCTTTTGATATTTTGAGCGTCCAACCAGTTAACTGAGGCTTGTTTTTCTTACAATTTCGGCAGTTTTCTTTGTGAAATATTTTCCGTTGAAATTTATTGAAATACTTATCTAAATGAAGATATATTTAGAGAATACGTCGTAATATCTACTGATATTATAAATATATAATATTTCGCCAATCGCCAACTCATAAATTCTAGTTTTGGCTGAGCATTCTCCATTGAATATCATGCAAGTTTTCCGACATAACCTGATACGTTCTAGACGTTCTTGTTTTTGAAATTAAAACCTTCTTCATTCAAGTTCAAAACTCATTTTGAATGTCTATTGTATGAAGTGCAAAGTTACCTATGTAACTATCAGTGGCGTGGCGTCCATAGAACTCGATTCCCATCGGCTTGCCTAATATTAGGCAGTGCAGCACTTAATTCTAGTGCTCTTAAAGAAAATTTAATCCAAAGCTGCACCGGCTTGCCCAAGGATTACTTCAACGCCACGCCACTGGTAACTATGGATGGTAGAAGTAAGGATAATCGTCTCTGTGTATCGAAATATGCTAAATAGGCGCTAGTATTGTATTTGTGTAAAAAGAGGTTATAAGTATTTATGCCACACCTGGCCATAAAGTGGCTTTTACCGCACGCTACGCGTACGGAAAAAGCCGCTTTCTGGCCAATCGTAGACATAAAATGATGTACACGACCCAGAAATATTCTCGAAATAGCAAGTTAGTAACGATGACATCACGACCTCGGGTCTCACTCGTCACAAACTTATTTTGTAATTCAAATAGCTGCGGTCTATTTGCCATTAGGACCTCAGCCAGTCTCTAAACGAAGTCATTGTAATTTAAATGTAAAATAAGGAACTGTTCGTGTGCTTAGTTTGAAGAGGTGGCTATCATTAGCTTCGAACTGGTTCTACTCTAGTAAAATGTTTCAAGAGCGCTCACGCTCAGTATTCGTTTAAATGTGACGTCAACAGTTTGTTTATTTAAAATTGGCTAATAATAAAAAGCAGCGAATCAGCAAGCTAAAGTGGCAGTGGGCTGGGCATATTTGTCGTAGAGCCGACGACCACTGGGGTAGACGAGCTCTGGAGTGGAGGCCGCGAATCGGAAAACGTAGTGTAGGGCGCCCTGTAACAAGGTGGAGTGACGACATACGAAGGGCAGTAGGTGGTGACTGGAGGAGAGCTGAAGATCGAGCTCAATGGCGTGCCATGGGAGAGGCCTATGTCCAGCAGTGGACTGATACAGGCTGATGATGAATGAATGATGAATGAAAATAATAAAAAGTGCAATAGGCGGACTTAATGCCATAACACGTTCCCTATCCCGGTGCCCCCAATGTGGGGTCATGAAGGTTTTTTCAAGAGTCCGTGCTTCTACTATGGCAGGGTTTCTTAAACTGTGGTCCACGAACCCCTCAGGGGTCCGTGATGCGAAAGCCAGGGGTCCGTGATGCGAAAGCCAGGGGTCCGTCGCATACTAGGTATACTAACTTTCATTATGCGCTTGATTTAATTTTTCTCTGATTATATTCGGAAAGGGTCCGTAAGATTTTTGAAATATTGTAGGGGGTCCGTGACCGAAAAAAGTTTAAGAAACCCTGTACTATGGGGTTACTTCACCATACTGATTGCACAGTTGGGACTTGTGACATTGTCCGATAGTTTTGTATGGGGACAGTGAATGTTCCCTTGTTAGAGTAGAAGCCTATGTTGATGGCACGTGAGATTTTTTTTAACTTTAATAGTGCAGACCGACCTTTGCGCTGTGACTATGACAGGAAATGACTCGAAGGATTTTTTTTTTGTTTCTGTGATCACACCAATCTCGGTTTATCTAGTCAATCAATATTAAAGGCATAGGCATCAGAAAAACAACATTATGATTATGAAGTTTTAGTGTTTCCCACCCAATACAACTTTTTAAATACTGGCTTTATCACATTATTTATACTAAACGCATACACAGGTATGCGTATGTTTTTTTTTTTAATATTTTATCATGTTCAATTGAATATAAATTCATCAGTAATATCAACAATACAAACACGTATCTCAAAATAATACACCTAAAAACTGTCAGTATTAAAATAAGAGGTGATAAAAAGACATACCTATTAAATAGAACTAAATCCGATAGTTTGTGCCCGTTTTGTGGCAGTTTCACGTGTATCGAGTGTTAATCCGGCTCTTTGGAGTTTTGTCACGCTGTGGGCTCGGATCGGGAAATGATAGATTCAAAGAAGGGTATTATGGAACTGTTTTTCCTCTGACCTTGTGACCAAATGGGATAAGAAAATGGCGGAAATTATAATCTCAATTGGGGTTTACAGAAAAAACGTGAAATGTCGTTTTTGTTTAATTTGTGGTATGTAAATTAATTTTCGTTAGTAAATAATATTATGGTCTTTTTTTGCTAAGGCTGTAAGAGTCAATAATGTGTATAAATTAAAAAAAAAATACAAGGAGAGCAAAATTAGACACTTTTCAAGGTTGCCTAAGTCCATAGTAATGGTAATGGAAATTGGTTCTTAAAAAAACTCCAATATGACATATATTTTTTGAGAACTTAGGTAACTTTGATCTGTATCGATCGACACAAGTAAATGATGGATTGATAGCAAGGCATAGGTAACTAAGTTAAACAAAACGTGGGAACAAAAACATTTTATATACGTAAATTAAAAATGGCAAGTGTTAGTAAAAAGTTTTGCAATTAACCGTGTGTACTGTGTTGGACCCTCATCCCTCACTGGCACAACTTCAACTCTTAAAATATTCGCGCGTGTTAATGAAATGCTAATGGTTAGCCGAATTACCTATGAAGGGAGTAAAATTACACGAAACTCTCCCATCCAAATACCTAAGCCGTACCTGCCGACATTTAAAGGATATTATAAAATTGTTTGAGGTTTAGGTATCTGCTTAAACATTGAAATTTTAGAACAAAAGTTCCAAAACAATTCCGTGGGGTAATTCTCTTTAATAAAACGGAATATTAAGGATTCGGGCAAAGTGGAATAATGATGGCGTTTTAACCTAGAAATTAAGTTTGCATTTTAATAACACTACAAGTTAGAATAGAGATAGCTATAAGGTAATGCTTGAACTATTCAGTTAAATGAGCTAACATTTTGCATTTTCCAAGCCTTCGTTGTCCTGCTTCCGTCCTGTCCCGTTGCAGCGCGTAAAAGGACATATACTCGTACATTGAAATTTTCACAGAATATGTATCTATTATGACAGTTTTTTTATTTGTATGATGGACTAGTTTTGACCATTCGCGGGTCTGACCCGCACTTGTGTGATTTTGCTATTTTTCTTAATATTGCTTGTTACCTTGGGTTCCCTCTATGTGGCATAACATTTATTGTCCGAAACTGTTTTAGCATAACAGATGTGGCATAATCGGTTTTCGCCGAATGGTAATGTGGCAGAAACCTTATTAAGCATAATTAGTGACATCCCGAATATGTAGTTGTCTGAAATTAAGTTCGCATACTATTATTATGACCGATTATTTTTACGCATAATTCTATTGTGCAGAATTTTATTCGGCATATTATCGATTGTCCGAGATTGATAGGGTAGGTTTAGGAGAGGTAAGTTATTATAATAATCAAGTGATATAATTCGATTGGACATCTTGTTCATTCAGTATAACGATGAACTAATAACATTTAACATCTAGCAATTCTAACCTAACTTAGTAGGTTAGGCTAGAACTTTGATCCCTCACAAATCTCATAATAAAGAACTGTTGCTAAAAACGTTAGGTTAGATTTAGAACTGTGTCCTTACAAAATAAACAATTGATAGAAAAGGGGCTTAGATTAGGTTAAAACATTTAAGCAACTAGAGTTTTGCACGAGTTCATAGATATGGAAAGGCCAAAAAAGGGGGGACGGGGGGCGAAGCACCCTACAAGGGGGGCTCGGGGGGCGAAGCCCCCCGCAAGAAAAAAAAGACTAGACAGAAAAAGTAGGTTAGGTTAGGTTTGAACTGCGTCCCCCAACAAAAACGAACTGCTGGCAGAAAAAGTAGGTTAGGTTAAGTTTGGTATAGGTTAGGTTTGAAATGCATCCCCTAACAAAAACGAACTGCTGGCAGAAAAAGTAGGTTAGGTTAAGTTAGTTTTGCACGAGTCCATAGATATGGAAAGGCCAAAAAAGGGCGGACGGGGGCGAAGCTGCCCACAAGGGGGGCTCGGGGGGCGAAGCCCCCCGCAAGAAAAAAAAGACTAGACAGAAAAAGTAGGTTAGGTTAGGTTTGAACAGCGTGGGGTGCTAGACAGGAAACCTCCCAGAGTGTCTGGATTCTTCTCATTCCTCTTGATCCGGTTGATCCGCAGGAAAGGGAAGCGTCTTGGCCGGTGCACCCCGGGAGCAACGGCAAGTGATTTCTTAGGGGCCCCTAATTGATCACTTGCCGATGCTGCGAATGAGCCTGTCAGGGGGGGTTGGGGGGTCCCGCACCGGGTTTCCTCTGTTAGAGGACTCTCCAGGTGCGGCACGCGAGGGCGGAACGTCGGGCACGGGCAGCATCCCTCCGACGTCTCCTTTTGGGGGGCACTGCGGGCAGGCACCAGACGGGTGACCTGTGCCGCTGCGTGGTGGCGGTGGACTAGTCCTCTGCGTCCCGAGAACTCAGCCTTGCAGGCTGCCGCTACCTCATGTGCTGGGTGCGGGAGGCGGAGGACTGGCCCACCGCGGTCCGTAAGGACAGGCGGGAGTGTCTGCGGGGTAGGGGCGTTTGTCCTCCCGTGGACGGCTGCGGGGCAGGGGCGTTTGTCCTCCCGTGGCGGCGAGGGAGGGACCGGGACACCGTGTGTCTGGTGCCGGTCCCTGCTTCCCCGGGGGACGGCCATTTGGTCGGGGGGGAGCTGGTGAGGGAAGGCACACTGGCCATGCTACAGTGTGCCTTTTTCGGAGAGGGTCCGCCCTAGGGCGGAGGTGCTGGTGATGGCGTGGCGTTAGTAGATTCCCATTCCATCACCGTGAAGGCACAGGTCGGTAGCATCCCTGGGTTTTAGTGGGTAGGCCAATCCCTTCAGGAGCGGAGAGCCCCACATAACCAATACGTAACATCTGGCTGTCACCCCCGATAGCCTTAGGTTACGTAGTGGTATGCAGTTTTATGCATTTCCCGGGGTCAAAAAAAAAAAAAAAAAAAAGGTTTGAACAGCGTCCCCCAACAAAAACGAACTGCTGGCAGAAAAAGTAGGTTAGGTTAAGTTAGGTATAGGTTAGGTTTGAACTGCATCCCCTAACAAAAACGAACTGCTGGCAAAAAAAGTAGGTTAGGTTAAGTTAGTTTTGCACGAGTTCATAGATATTTAAAGGCCAAAAAAGGGGGGACGAGGGCGAAGTTGCCCACAAGGGGAGCTCGGGGGGCGAAGCCCCCCGCAAGAAAAAAAAGACTAGACAGAAAAAGTAGGTTAGGTTAGGTTTGAACTGCGTCCCCCAACAAAAACGAACTGCTGGCAGAAAAAGTAGGTTAGGTTAAGTTAGGTATAGGTTAGGTTTGAACTGCATCCCCTAACAAAAACGAACTGCTGGCAAAAAAAGTAGGTTAGGTTAAGTTAGTTTTGCACGAGTTCATAGATATGGAAAGGCCAAAAAAGGGGGGACGGGGAGGAAGCTGCCCACAAGGGGGGCTCGGGGGGCGAAGCCCCCCGCAAGAAAAAAAAGACTAGACAGAAAAAGTAGGTTAGGTTAGGTTTGAACTGCGTCCCCCAACAAAAACGAACTGCTGGCAGAAAAAGTAGGTTAGGTATAGGTTAGGTTTGAACTGCATCCCCTAACAAAAACGAACTGCTGGCAAAAAAAGTAGGTTAGGTTAAGTTAGTTTTGCACGAGTTCATAGATATGGAAAGGCCAAAAAAGGGGGGACGGGGAGCGAAGCTTCCCACTAGGGGGGCTCGGGGGGCAAAGCCCCCCGCAAGAAAAAAAAGATTAGACAGAAAAAGTAGGTTAGGTTAGGTTTGAACTGCGTCCCCCAACAAAAACGAACTGCTGGCAGAAAAAGTAGGTTAGGTTAAGTTAGGTATAGGTTAGGTTTGAACTGCATCACCAAACAAAAACGAACTGCTGGAAGAAAAAGTAGGTTAGGTTACAAAACCATATATTGTCGTCGACAATACAGTTAAAAGTTATATTATGACAAAACATCTTTCTGCCACGATAGCATTCGGTGTTATAATTTTATAATCATTTATCTATAAATATGATTCGGAACATGAAAAGTAGGACTAAATAATATTCGGACTAACGTAATTCTGCGTAATAAAATTATGCGAATATAGATTCTGCGATAACAGTTTATGCACAAAGCCTAATATGGCTATATACATTATGCCACAAAGAATTATTACTTACAAAATTATGCCACAACAGGGTGAACCTGTTACCTTACTACCTATTGTTATCTTGAGTGACCTCGTGACTCCGATAACTGAAATACCATCTTTCCTCCTTTCGGAATTTCAGGAACATCGGATAAACGGCATTCGAATTACCATCTAACAAATAAACATACAACCACGAAATACCAACGCGCGCCCTCATCATCGACTCATAGACCTCACTCGCTTTGCTCGCTCGGTCATTAAAGTCGATACTACGCTACTCGTCTGTCCAAATGTCCCGCGAATCGTGCATTCATTTTATGTATTCCCTTTGTGCCCGTTCGCTTTGTGTGTTCAGCATTTTACTACGTTCAAAGAGTCGCATACATTTGCTTGTCCTGATTTTGAAGCCATTTATGAGATTGGTAAATAATTGCACAACGAATTGTTGTTATTAGTTTTATTTAGGTAGTTTTGTGTTGTTTGCTGTCACTTTTGCAACTATTTCGGTTCTGTTTTGTACGGATGAAGCATAAAGGAAAAGGGTATTTAGCAATTTGTAAGTTTGCTTCTAATCTAACTATTTGACCTACACTGTGCCATAGTGGCTCGATTGCATAAGAGTGCTGTTTTTATTGAATTAGAAACAAGTACTTAAGATATGGTACAACTAGCTGTGGTTTATTGACATATTTAATGCACGGTACAAAATATATATGTATAAAAGTCTGGCACATATACCAATTACAATCTTAAAGTAATAATTAAAATCATTATACAAATATAGAGCGCTCAAAACAAAAGCTTGCCAAAAACAAATTTTGTTAATTTATAAGGTAAGATTGCTTGACACTGTCCCAGTACCTGTGTAGGTACCCCATAGTGGAAGCACGGACTACTGAAAAATATGACCCGAATTCATTGTCCGTGAGTGTTCACGGACAATGAATGCGGGTCATATTTTATATAATTGTTCATAGTTGCCAACTTGAATATTAATTAACACATTCCCTGTCCCGGTGCCCCCAATGTGGGGTCATGAAGGTTTTTTCAGTAGTCCGTGCTTCCACTATGGGGTCACTTCCATGTATACAGATTGCACAGTTGGGACTTGTGGCATTGTCCCATAGTTTTGTATGGGGACTGTGAACGTGTTAAGTAGTTAACAATAGATGTGACAGTTATGTATCAACTATAGCAGGGGTTCCCAATCTTTTTCAGCCCGCGGCGCCCTTACAAGGTTCGTACTTCGTCACGGCGCCCTACCCTAGTTAGCTATTTGAAATAGATATAATGGAATAGATATAAGGATCGACTCGCGGCGCCCCTCTACACTTTCCGCGGCGCCCCAGGGCGCCGCGGCGCACAGTTTGGGAACCCCTGAACTATAGGGAACGTGCACAATGAAGGTGCTGCTAACTGGTGCCACAATCTGAATCTTGTACTATCATGCCGGGGCCACATTAACGGGAAACGTCGTTAATATCGCGATGATGGACGATAGTGTAGCCACCAGTAGCGTGGCGTCCAAAGAACTCGATTCCTACCGGCTTCCCTAATATAAGGCATTTGACCACCTTATTCTACAGCTCTTAAGAAAAATGTATGCCAAATCTGCACCGGCTCGCCCTAGGATATCGTTTACGCCACACCACAGTAGCCACGTACTTTAGATTGACATTTATAACCAAAAAAAAATAATATAAATGATAAAGCAGCCGTCACTCTCACACTATTTGTCAGAACGTGACATGCTTTATCATTTATTTATCGCGCGACAAAGCGTAGCATCATACGCCTACAGTATTTTTTTCAGACCTGATAAGTTTTCTTTACAGTCCGCATATTATCTGTACTATAGTACCTGTACGTTCCCTATTGGGCATTAGCGCGTCAAGCACTGAAATAGTCAGTATAACGAATCGTGTCTAACGTACAGCTGCGTCCTTACTTACGTAAGTAAAACTTACAGGTGTAAATTCGGCCTTACATAATATAAAAACCGGACAAGTGCGAGTTAGACTCGCGTGGAGAGGGTTCCGTACGTTCAAAAAAATATAAAACAATTATACTTTACTGCACAGACTTATTGTAGGTTTTCCGGTAATCGTGTAATCTATAGGTGTAGGACTATTTTCCATGTATTTTTCTACGTCCAATAGTTTCGGAGATAAGGGGGGAGGGGAGGGGGAATGGTCAATGTTTGTCTATTTTCTTAAATAACTTCTAAACTATTGATATAAAAATTATAAAAAAATATATATATTTGAGATTCTCAATGTGAGCCCTTTCATTTAATATGTCACACGACTAACTCTAACTCTGTTCGCTAACTTTTTTTAATTTTCTAGATGACCCCCCAAAAGTGGCCCCCATGATTAAAATTCATAAATTTTCGTAACATGTCCGTGTTTGGAACATTAACCTTAATATATGTACCAAATTTCAACTCAATAGGACCAGTACTTTCGGAGCAAATTGGCTGTGACAGACAGACAGACAGACAAACAGATACACGAGTGATCCTATAAGGGTTCCGTTTTTTCCTTTTGAGGTACGGAATCCTAAAAAGTGATAAAATATTATATAACTTAGTGAACTAGTGCAGAATGGCACTTGCAGTGACGTCATTAGGGCTCGCAAAGGTTCTGCCGTTTATTGTATTTTCCGCCAGAGCCAATATCCCCTCGCCGTGTAACCCGGCTGCAGAAAGTGGAATATTGCATTTTATGAACTGGCTCAACGACTCTTTAGGACGGGATTGTCAAAGGCATTAAGTTTGTAGTTATTTATTACTGTGCCTTTTGGTTCAGCCCAATTTGATTCATAGACTGTGCAACTTTGTTAAAGCTTTCAATTGTGGAAACTTTAGTAGGTGATACGATTTAATATTTGCAATAATAAAAGTTATACCTTAAGTCTTATGGAGAGCCAACATATTATTAGTTAATCACGATCACTCTCACTAGGCTAAAGTGTTGTCATTAAGAAAAAATACTTATAACTTTAACTAATAGGTATGTATAGAACAATTACTTAATTTTTATATCTCGTATTTATTCACTCTGTGAAAAATAAGAAAATGCTGTATAACACCATACGTAAGAAAACAAGAGACACTTCCACTCAGCGACATACTTTCATTTTTATTGCCCATGTGAATTTGGCCAGTTTTGCTCCAAACAGAGATAGCGACCGGGTCGTGGGACCACAGCTCTCCGTAATAAAAAAAAGTCGTAAGTAATGACAATTTCCTTCTAGAAAACCCCTTTTTCTTGTAAGTAGACAGACCACCTGTGTTCACAGATAACCATTGCTAATGACCCGTTGATACTATCTGTGTACGTTTTAATGTTGGCCGACTGGTTTTTACATATTATACATATTAATTAGCTATGTACAGTCACGGAAAGAACAGGTTCGTCACTTTTCGCCTCTATGTCAATGACATAGAGTCGAAAAGTGACGAACATTTTTACTTACCTACTGCGTTTGAATTTTACTTCATGCGTATTGGAGCCCTTCTTTATTGATATTTTGCTTGCCTTTCCTTCGGTAAAATTAAGCAGTGACGTTTAGCGAACCTGAATTATTTATTGCATACGGATGAAAGGCAGTACTAAGCGCATATGGGCCTCTTTTCGCATGGCGCTTAATACTAATAATCGTGCTCCCGACGATATAACATATCTCGGGACATAAATTTAACCCTTAAGTGTATACAGTATCATAAATGATACTACTGAAATGACACAAGTAGAAATCAACTTAACGCCAATTTCAGACTTAGTCAAACTCTTCACGAAATCTCAAATTATCATGAATTTGATTTTCACTTGAGACATTTCAGAAATAAAATGCACGATATGGTATGCATCTAAGGACTGAAATTTATACTGGTCTTTAGGCTTGTGTAGTACTCAGAGATGTGTTGTTTCCGCGAATATTCCCCACTTGTATGGGGAATATTCCCGCGAAGGGAATATTCCCCATACAAACGGGGAATATTCCCGGGAATGGCACATCTCTAGTAGTACTTGTACTAAGTGCTAAAAAGAATGAATTCCGCTCACTGTACAAGAACGAACTATTCCGTTTCGTTTCCGCTCTTTAGTACTTTAACTGATCAAGTCCGATGAATTGCCGACCGACATCCGATATGAAACCGGACAGAGCGGAACAGTACAGATCGAAACGGGAGCAACGCTTAGAAAGAAACAGTAGTGTACTAGTGAACTAAATGAACTAAAGGACCGAACTAGTACATTAGCACGATTGTACTAGTTCGGAGCGATCAGTTCAGTGAACGAGTGCGACTACGTCTTATTAATCCACTCAGGTATACGGTAACCATAGCAACGCGCTAGTATATTGTTCATACAAACAGATGTATCATCATATCGTTATGATTGTCGTTTCGCTGTGATGGATTCACAATGCCCGGAGCAACGGCAACGGTGACGGCTCATCACGCCATATTGAATGCGTATCGTTTATTCTGAAAGGGCACAAGTACATAGCAAATTCTATAACAGTTAGCCTTCATGGGGTAATACGGTAGTGTCAGTTTGCTTCTAGAAAGTAAAATGCACTAAGTGTCTATGACTTTAATACAGTTATAATGCCTTTTACTTTTTAAGTGTTAGTGGTAGTGTATGTGGAGCGTGCGGCTTCTACAACAGGCTAACCAGCTAACTGCAGGAATTGTCAGTATGAGTACAGTAACTAATAATATGTACACGTTAGAACCCACGCCATCGCCAGTGGTGTAATGTTCGAATTGTTTCATAGAATTTGAAAAAAAAACTTTTAGCTGGTAAATTTATCTACAGATTGATTTGAATTTTCAGTTTCGTCACGGAACATAACTGCTCAAAAGTTGTACACTTTTTTTGAAAAACACACGTAAACGATATGTACCAAACCTAAAAACGGGACAATGTCAGCGCTATCGAAAATATACGCAACGCCATCTATCAGGATGTTTGGTCATTAACTTCATAAGTTACAGAGCGTGAACACCACCGATAAACCGACTCTATTTCGACGTATCGCCAGCTATTATCCAACGGATGGAACTGTCGCATTGTCGTTCCAACTAGCTATGATATTAATACTCGTGCTTGAATGGGTAGATAGGTGACTGCGCGCTCCACATAGCCACTGGGTTCGTATTCTACTAAAGAATACTATTACCATAGTAAACTGATGATATTACAGAACCGGAACCCGCACGGGATTTGACCAACTTGAAACAAGGCTACTTCCATGAGAATAAAAGAAAAATAAATAGGTTAAGTCAGGGGTTCCCAAAGTGTGCGCCGCGGCGCCCTGGTGCGCCGTAGAAAGTAAATAGGGGCGCCGTGAGTCGATCCTCTATCATTATCTAAAACCACAAATATTGGCGGGTACCTACATATAAAGAAACAATACCTATTTTGAGCGAACTAGGGTAGATCGTCGTGACGATGTACTAAACTTGTAAGTGCGCCACAGGCTGAAAAAGATTGGGAGCCCCTGGGATAAGTCATTTATTATTACAAAAAAGCCTTTTATGGTGTGGTCGATAATATCCGTAGATACATAAAAACCATGCGTCAAAAGGTGTATTTATCGATAAATATTGACAGCAGTCCGTCTCTTTTGATATCTACTAAAACCTCTATTATGTACCAGTATAACATCATTATTCGAGTGTATAACGACAGCCATTTAAACGTTGTCTACATCACAAAAGGTTAGATACTGCCACAAGCATTCTCTATCCTACCTTTGCCTTCCGAATTCCCAAAGTAGGTAACAACACAGTGTCCACGTATAGAGATTTACATACACTTACATCATTTTCCTTCTGTGCTATTTTGTATTACACAGCCATCCAGTTATGCGAGCCTCATCAGCATTCGTTATTCCATATGAGTAATTAGCAGAAAATGCTAATGTATGCAATGAGATGACCGCCACGCAACTGGTTTGGATACATATCTACATAATAAGTGGCAGTGGGAGTCCGGTTCTAGACATTTGTCTATAAAACCCGCTGCTAACATTTTTGAAAGAAAATTGTGAAAATTGCAACAAAATAAGACGAATACCAAATTCATTCACATTCAGATGGAATTATCGTATTTTAATTTGTTTCGAACATATGTTTGTGCAACTTTGATTACCACTTACAATGCCAAGTTTGCATTGCCAACATTCCTAACTTTAATGAAAATAGGAAGTGGACGAAGTGAACGCCATCGAAATAATTTAAATAGAAGCTTTACGGTATAGATAGGTAATTTAAACCGCATCGGAGGACAATGTCAATATGTGTCCGAACGGATATTTATTTGTAAAATAAACGGAACGCACAAAAGCACATACAGCCAAAAATGAAAATTAACATTCGCAAAATGTACACATTTTCCTATTTGTAACATTTTGCACGTAGTGTGCATTTTGCTACGAAGTTAAAACAATATTGAAATCGGGACACCAATGCATAAGACAAACGATCAAATTAAGAAGCATCCTTCTTCAAACTCGCTTGAAAGCTACAGATTCCCTGAACCTTCAAATTGGGTCAGCGGGACGGCACTTCTCTTCCTTTACCCATCCAATCGTGATCACATGTTACGATTATATTAAACATTACGTTATGTTTAACCTTTCGTGTTTAAAATAAATAGACACAGTCACGACTTGAACCGCGGACCTTTCTCGCGGACGCGGGATGAGAGACAAAAAGCGTCATCGCCGATAATGCCAAGGCGATTCGATGTTTAGAATGGGTGTTGCTATTGATTGTATATATGTTTATAGTGTATGTATGTTGTACGAGTACTAGCTATATGTGACAAATAGATTGAGATCAGCGGGTGTATAAAAGCTATCAGTCAGTTATTTGTCATTTTTCTCTACCCCACCCGACCCTTTTTTATCCTACCTTACCCTACGCGATAGTGAACGAGAGTGAACCCATATCTGTTCTTATATTCGTTTTCTTTTGGATGATTGTGATTAATAAAACAAATAGTCAAGTCTCAAATTATGTCTCTTTCGTATACTCCCTTTTTTGCTACCGCTACAGGCGGTTTTATTTTTCCTTGTCATCCCAGATACACCTTCTAAGTTTTAGAACTCGATTTTGAAATAAAATGGGACCGATCTGCAACTTTACCATTCCTATTAAAAAAGGATTTTCCAAATCGGTACACAATTTCGTGAATGACAAAGTTTCTAGAAAACAATTATAAAAAAATACAATCACGATGAAAACCTCCTACTTATTGGAAGTCGGTTAAAAATAACCAATAGCTAAGCAAGAAAAACGTAACAAAATGATTGATTCTCATGTCGCGGTTTAGTTAAAATCATTATTCATATATGTGCAATGTGCATTTCATGCATGTGTCCAACAAATTAATCACGCGAAAAAACGGGAATAGACTGTGAGATATAAAAAAACAGTTTCAGTCAGTAACCACATACAATATTTATGGCGGTGCCGTAGCATGACGAACACAAAACACGTGTGTACGACACACAAGCCAGTTTGGTATACGTAAGATTATTAAACCTTGTCAAGCCGGATTCATACCAGCGTCTATGTTTTGCCGGGAAACCTGATCACTCACTGACCATCCACAACAAATTTGTGGTGGAAAATTGGCGTTTCTACAAGTAATAGGTTACTAAAGGCAATATTGCATTGTCATTCATAATGTTGACTAACAAATCATAGTCATAAATGTAATCACCGATACTCCAAGGCCAGTGTACACTGTGATTAAGGATGGGTGTAGTCGTGGCATTGGTGGACAATGTCAAAACTGTCCCAGTCCGCACCTTTAAAACAAGTTCTAGAACGCCGCAAATGATATCGTATTTTTCATTATGTTAACATTTCTAAAATAATAATATCGGTGTCGCGTAATGTTTTTTTTTATTTAGAACCCAAACTTGATGTTCACATCATGTCATATAGGACGGATTTACATTTGCGTCAAAACTCAAAATATCCTTCCACGCAAGGCACAACTCGTGAATTTTGGTTGATTGTTAACAAAAATTCACGAGTTGAGAAACCTTGCCGACTTAAACCTCGTAGTTCAAGCATGTGACTACGTAAACCTATTATTACTTGTATTTATTCATAAAATATACGTGCCTACTAAAAACAACTTTACAGGGTCGCTCCTAAAATAGCCCCTTTGATTTCCAACCTTCGCTCATAATAAATGCCAAACATAAGTATAACTTCGATCGAAACACATTTCATGTGCTGTCTAAAGGAAAGAGGTCTCAGGCTACGAGTAGAGGTAATATTTTAGAACCGTCGATATTTTCAATTGGAAGTGATGAGTTTCACAATTTTCGTAAGGTTTTCTAAATGTCTAATAAATAAGTGACATTCGATGTACTGTACGATAACTGATGAGTCATTGGTAAGGGCGTGACAAAAGCTAATGGTGGCAAAGGATAAAGAAATCATTACAGAGAATTCGTCGGGGTGGGTTATTTTTGTCTCATTTTGTCATCTTGTTCTTTGCGGAGGACCTCCTTTTTGTCTTAGGGCATAAGATTCAGATCTTAAATGTCACTTTTACTCTATTTCCAATCTCCATGTATTGTTCACAAAAACACACGAGACAAGATACCCTAGTATGGGCCATGAACATTTCCATGGCCGAAATATCGATATAGATAAGTTGTAAATTAAATCTCAACTTTATCGGAGAGTCCTCGAGAGAGGTCGTCTCTAGACACCTTTTCGCACCACCGACCCTTAAGTAGCTCGGGCTCTAAAAACACTTGAGATAACTGAAGGGGCCCGATAAATATCTAAGTTAGGGGTTAAAGTTGTTAAGATTTTTCTGTGATTACCAAATATCGTTTCGTGCCAAAAACTTCCATTGAATAATGATTGGGGCTAATATTGAGTCTTGTTGAGGAGAATTTGCTTAGTAAAATAGCAACGTATAAGTTCACATATTATGTATATCCCTTATGATGTGATAATATAATTAAATCCATATTCTTTATGAAAATCTTACACAGTTACTTACAGTTATATCTAGGGTTGGGACTCTTCGTGGCATTTTGGAAATAAAGTGCTGTTGAGTCGTTGTTACCTAGTTCGCTCCTTGAAAATCATAACGTCATTAAACGAAAAACACGATTTTTGGGTACGGGGCTTCAAAGTTTCCGAAATATTAAAACGTCTAAAACTACCTTATTTGTAATAAAAGTATCATTTTTATACTGTGTTTTGTTAAATACGTGACTATGCTTTTTACTGATAAGAGTAAATTCTGTTTTTTTATGTTTTATTTATCTGATAATTGAATTTAAAGAAAATAATAATGTCACTATTCCATTAATTTTTGCTTAGTGTCACTTTTCGGGCCTGTGTTTTCCTAAACTTTAATTTAGTTTAAGGAACAATGACACTATATATGGCTATTTGAAAGAAAAATCCATGTTTTTGTATAAAAACTGTTAAAGAAAACTTGTTAAATAACATTTATTAACGCAGATGACTATCAGTCTCAAAAACAGTTAATAATTTTATTCATTACACACCGTGACATTAAACAAGTGTTCACAAAATAATCAAACAGTAATGTCGGAAGCAGCTTCTAGCAGTTATAAAGCTTTATACATAAAACAGCATTTTTCAACTGACCAAAATGAGCTAATTTACAGTAATTTGATCTGACAAAATTGACACTACATCGAAAACGACGACTAATAATGCTAAAAATCATTTTAGTTATTAAAACCACAATGTCATTTAACGTACTAAAAATACAGTACATCTTTATTATTAGCCTGCATTAAGACTCGAAATTTAAAATAAAACGGTCATTATTTATATACTGTCACTTTAACAGTCTTAACACAAAGTATAACATTAAAAATTGCCAGAAGACAAGTGTCATTAAAGCGAAAATGACACTATTGCTTTAGATTGAGTCTTGATATTGATACTACATTATAAGTTCGAACTGACGTATTACGAATAGATACTGTATTCCATTGAAAAATTGTAGTACTTTCCGCTTAATATCACAGAATACCGTCATTAAGCAGAAAATGACAATCTTCTTCACAAAATACACTGAATTTCACTGTATTTCTAATGATAGTGACACTGTTCCAAAAAGGCGCGCGTCAATTTCCACTATTCGCCGTAATGACACTAGCGCCCCCTGCCGTTTTAAATAGAGCTAGAGCAATAGGTGTCTTTGTATGGCGTTCCTTACAATCACGTGAGTTAGATGGCGTTGTTAACTCAAAAACGTCATTTTTTGGATAGTGACGTTATGATTTTCAAGGAGCGAGTTAGTTTTTATGATTGAATGAATAAATTATTTTCAATGTTCCAAAGTAGGTACCTACTTACTTACCTAAATAAAATTATATGATATTTAGATGGATTATAGGTATGTTTTATCTTGTTTTTGTAATCCTCTCAGAGTATAGTGATCTTGGGTGAGAGTAATCTTTAATAATATGTACTCAATATTTGTTCCTGACCAAAAAGTTTTTGACTAAGATAAGAGTTTTATAATATGGCATATTGACATGATAAAAGTCATGTCTAAATTGTCAAATTTAGACAACTGCATAATTTATCCCATTTGTATGAATTCAATTTAGTATTGTAGATGTACCAACAGTCGTTGGTAAGTACTTATTGAAGTATTTTTAATAGCAACTACTGTTAACAAAATATAAAAATGCTTACATAGGTTTATAGGTATAACATTTTATTGAGTAGGTTTGTGGAATTACGGGTCAAAGGATAGGTTGAGATACCAAACTTATATTGCAAAATGAGTATAAAGAAAATACCAAGAAATATTAATAATTCAATCATTATTCATTCAATCATAAAAATATAGGTAGCGACTGCATTGCACTCTATGTCCAAATTGCCACGAGAATCCTAACCCTAGTTATATCTAATGAAGAATATCTGGATCGAAATGTGTTGAATACACCTAAACATACAAAATCCTGTGGTATATTTTGTTTCTTGATATTTTAATGAAAATTATTAACTATAAACTTGAAGCGCTGAAGAAGGTGGAGACATGGTGCGATAGTCATCACCTCTCCATCAACCCGGGCAAAACAGTGGTAATACCATTTACCAGGAAAAGAGTACTCAAGAATATGCAGCAAATCAAGCTATATGGAAGAGTGCTCGAACTTTCCAATGACGTCAAATATCTAGGAACTAGCTATTTCCCGCGGCTTCGCCCGCGTTGTTCCCGTTATTGTCCCAAAGAAACTCTTTACCGGGATATAAAGTATCCTTTGTTTCAATCCAGGACTTGGTCTACTTACATGCCAAATTTCTGCTTGATCCATCCAGTTGTTACCCCGTTATTTAGTAACAAACATCTTCACAAACTTTCACATTTAAGTATAATATTAGTGTGAAGATTTTCGAATGTTAAAAGTTTAAATATACAATTAAATATAACCAGAGATCGGAATAGGTAGAGTATATTTACCTAAACTTCGAAGAACATAGTCGAAAAGTGGAGAGTCCCTTACAACAAAATTTTTATCCGGGACTTAAGTCTCGGAATCTTACTAAAAAAATATATTATTGGTATTCTTTAGCACATTTCTCGAACATTCTCAGTAGGTATAGCTGTCTCTTTCTAATAGTGCTGTCTCTTTCACTTCTTCGAGAAATTTCGCCATATACTGAAGTGTAGTTCAAAGGCCCATAAGGGGTCCTGAAAACGGATTTTCAGGTTATTACGCCATGTGATAGAGGGTGTCCTGGAACAGACTGAAAACATGTTTCAGGCGCCTGAAAACAACGGCAACTTGGGTGAATTTTCAATCTTCTACTATGTAAAAGAGCCACCTCTGAAACGGCCTGAAATCACCTTTCAGCCTGCTGAAAACGCTTCTAAAGCACGGAAAATCACGTTTGAAGTTTTAACCTATACCATCGGCGCAACACACATACATACACACATTACTTTTGCGCCGGTGGCTCTTTCACATAGTAGAAGATCGAAAATTCACCTAAGTTGCCGTTGTTTTCAGGCGCCTGAAACATGTTTTCAGTCCGTTTCAGAACACCCTCTATAAGATGGCGTAATAACCTGAAAACCCGTTTTCAGGCGTTTTCAGGACCCCTTATGGGCCTTTGAACTACACTTCAGTATAGTTATGGCGAAATTTTCGAAGGAGTGAAAGAGACAGCACTATTAGAAACAGACAGCTATACTGAGAATGCTCGAGAAATGTGCGAAAGAATAACAATAATATATTTTTTTAGTAAAATTCCGGGGCTTAAGTCCCGGAAAAAAAAAATTAATTTTTTTTTAAGGGAGTCTCCCGTTTTCGACTGTTCTTTGAAGTTTAGGTAAATATACTCTACCTATTCCGATCTCTCTATATAAACTTTCAACCCCTATTTAAACCCCTTAGAGGATGAATTTCGATAAACGGTGATATCACTTTTCTTGTAATCTAATAAAAAGTCTAAACATGACGTTTCAAACCTCTTACTTCTAAAATCGTAGACTCTCCATACAAACTTTGAACCCCTATTTGAACCCCTTAGGGGATGAATTTTGAAAAATCCTTTCTTAGTGAACCCCTAGACCTTATAAGGAACCTACATGCTAAATTTGGAATTCTTAGTACCAGTGGTTTGGGCTGTGCGTTGATAAATAAACTTTCAACCCCCATTTAAACCCCTTAGGGGATGAATTTTGAAAAATCCTTTCTTAGTGCACCCCTAGACCTTATAAGGAACCTACGTGCTAAATTTGGAATTCCTAGGACCAGCGGTATGGGCGGTACGTTGATATACAAACTTTCAACCTCCATTTGAACCCCTTAGGGGATGAATTTTGAAAAATCCTTTCTTAGTGTACCCCTAGACCTTATAAGGAACCTACGTGCTAAATTTGGAAATCCTAGGACCAGCGGTTTGGGCGGTACGTTGATATACAAACTTTCAACCCCCATTTGAACCCCTTAAAGGATGAATTTTGAAAAATCCTTTCTTAGTGTACCCCTAGACCTTATAAGGAACCTACGTGCTAAATTTGGAATTCCTAGGACCAGCGGTTTGGTCTGTGCGTTGATAAACAAACTTTCAACCCCCATTTAAACCCCTTAGGGGATGAATTTTGAAAAATCCTTTCTTAGTGCACCTCTAGACCTTATAAGGAACCTACGTGCTAAATTTGGAATTCTTAGGACCAGTGGTTTGGGCTGTGCGTTGATAAACAAACTTTCAACCCCCATTTAAACCTCTTAGGGGATGAATTTCGAAAAACGGTGAAATTACTTTTCTTGTAATCTAATAAAGAGTCTAAACATGAAGTTTCAAATCTCTTACTTCTAAAATCGTAGACTCTCCATACAAACTTTGAACCCCTATTTGAACCCCTTAGGGGGTAAATTTTGAAAAATCCTTTCTTAGTGCACCTCTAGACCTTATAAGGAACCTACATGCTAAATTTGGAATTCCTAGGACCAGCGGTTTGGGCTGTGCGTTGATATGTCAGTCAGTCAGTCAGTCAGTCAGTCAATCAGTCAGTTTCTTCTTTTATATATTTAGATAACGCTAGATAAAGAACTTAATTGGAAAAAGCATGTTGACAATACCACGACCAAAGCTCTACGAGTGTTTGGGATGTGCAGATCAGCATACGGGAAGACATGGGGTCTAAACCCTGAAGTACTCAGATGGATCTACACCATGATGGTTAGACCCATCATTTTGTACGGCAGCCTAGTCTGGTGGCCGAGGACGCTGAAGGCCACATGCAAAGATGCTCTGACGAAAGTACAGAGAATGGCATGCATGGCTCTAACAGGGGCGTTCAGAACCACGCCAACGGCGGCACTGGAGGTAATGTTAAACCTACCCCCGCTACACATAGTGATTCAGTCAGAGGCGCGCAATTCCCTTCACAGACTAAAAACAATGGGTCTATGGAGCTATTGCGCGCCTAAAACGAAACACACAAACATGGAAACAAACGACTTCCTAGATCGAATAACGGCCATGGGTGGCGATAAGATGCTGCCAAGGCACATATTCCGAAGGAACTTCAAGGTTCAAATACCGACAAGGGCAGAATGGGCTGAAGGTCGCACACCACCAACTGATGATAGCAGCGACAATATATGGTACACAGACGGATCCAAAATGGACTCCGGTACGGGAGCAGGCGTACATGCAATAGACTACAATGTCAGTATTAAGATGGGAGGTTATGCTACTGTCTTCCAAGCGGAGACATATGCAATAATCGCCTGTGCCCAGGAGAATATAGATAGGCACAGAGATGGGCATTAATCGACTAATTTTTTAGTTAACTAATCAATCGATTGAAAATATCAATCGTCATTTTTTAATCGCGACTAATTTAGTTGCGATTGAATTAGTTGTGAGAATGTGCAACTAACAATTAAATTAGTTGTAGTTTCAATCGACTAAATTTCACGATTAAATCTATATTAAAACTACGTAGTCGCTCGTTTTTGCATTTTTTATTTAACTTGTAATATAGATAATTTGCAATACGTAACTACGAGTAGGTATGTACATTGTTTGTAGGTACTCTTATGTTGTAACTATGTTGGTTTGGGTGGAATCTTGCAACTAATTTTGAAGCAGATATCTTCAACCGATTGAGCTAAAATTATGTATACACGTTTAATTTGAAACGCTTGAATGACAATGCAATATTATGGGTATGGCCCGTAATGATAAATAACGAGAAACTGCAATGTTTACAAGTCGCAAACAATATAGTAGGTAGGTTGGTGCTCTATTAATATTTTGATACTTTAATACTAGTTAGACTACATAGATAGTTTACATAGATATTATCAATATTTTGCTGTCGGTCATTAGTGAAACTCTTTTTAGTGTCACGCGGCGACAAAACAATGGGATAATCCTACTTAGGTACCTGGAAGTTGTTTGTTGCATTTGGTGCAGGTGCCGACGAATCTTCCAAAAATAACACGTTCTATTGAATGAAACATCTGCATGTTGTTTATTACCTATACGGTCTATTTTGTTTTCAACGTGTCATTTAAAATATTTATGCCACACCTGGCCATAAAATGGTTTTTTCCGCACGCTGCGCGTATGGAAAAAGCCGCTTTCTGGCCAAGTGTACACATAAAATGATGAACACAACACGGGAGGTAATGAAGAAAGCCCTCGATCGCATATTTACGGCCCTCGCTTGTAGCCTGCAAGCGCGTAGCGTGCGGAAAAAGCCACTTTATGGCCAGGTGTGGCATAAAATTATTTAACTTGTGTTATATTTGTTGTATTTTAACTTGTAAGTACGTTGATTGATACTGTTATATTTGTGAGCGAATTTTGATTATTTAGTTAATTATATGCAGAGCTTGATTATACACTATGTTGACGAGTATATCTACCTGGGCCAGCTAGTCTCTTTCAGCAACAGACAGGACAAAGAAGTCGAACGCCGTGTCGAAAACGCCTGGAAGAGCTACTGGTCCATGAAAGAGCATATGAAGGGGAACCTTCCCCTGTCACTGAAGCGAAAACTCGTCGACATGTGTATTCTGCCTGTCCTAACCTATGGGGCCCAAACATGGTCACTCACTGAGGCGCAGAAGTCCAAATTGAAGGTTTGCCAAAGGGCAATGGAGCGCAGCATCTTAGGTGTTAATAGGACGGATCGCGTCCGGAACACCACCCTGCGTTCCAAAACACGCATAACCGATGTTGGAGCTAAGGCCGCCAAGCTCAAGTGGGATTGGGCTGGCCACGTCTGCCGCATGCACCCGGAGAGGTGGGCTAATATAGCCACCAAGTGGGTGCCGCAAGACGGGCGACGCAGGCGGGGCAGGCCTAGACGGAGATGGCGCGATGACTTGGACGCATTCCTTAGCGACTGGCCTGGGGAGGCATCAAATAGGGAGTTGTGGAAATCAAAGGGAGAGGCCTTTGCCCAGCAGTGGGACACCGCGCAGGCTATATAAATATGCAGAGCTATTGAATGTTATACTTTATAAATAATGAGTAAAGAAAGTAGTAGTTAAAAAATTTACCAATCATTTTGTCCTTGTTTTTAAACCTATCACAATATTGGAATTGTTTCTGTTTTATTAATTTGAAACATTTCTTATATTACTCACTGATTAAATAATAAGTAAATATCACAAATGAAAAACATGATTTACAAATCTTAATGATTATATCATAATGTTATGATGTATATACATACATGTTTCTGTATAAGCAACGTTGATTTTTTTGATACTTTATGCTTTAAATTATTATTGTTGTTTGAATGTTTCATATACAACGTTTGATTTATCATAACTGTGTTTTTCTCATGTTCTATTCTTCGACCATTATATTATTATTGCCATCCAAACTAAACGTGTAATACACAATTTAAGATCATTCGGTTGGTATTATCAAAGAGAATAATAGTTAGCACAGAGATCTCACTCCATAGAAATGGTCAAAATATCGTAAGTAATACAAGAATATTTTATTTTTATACATCCGTTAAGATGTCCTATTCAGTCTGTCAACATAGCCATACCGAGGTTTTCAGTTCAATTTGCTTCTAACATTAGTTGCGGAAAAATAGTCTAACTAATTAGTCGATTAAAAATTTTAGTTGTCCGAAATCAATCGGCAACTAATTTAGTTGCAACTAAATTAGTTGCACTCTACGCAACTAAGATTGATTAGTCGTCGTTTTCAATCGTCCGCCGCAACTAATTCGGTTAGTTTCAATCGTTAATCGTTAGTCGATTACATTTTGCCCATCTCTGGATAGGCATACCAAGGGGAAAAACATCTATATACTCAGCGACAGTCAAGCGGCACTTAAAGCACTTACGGCGCCGAAAGTGGACTCTAGACTGGTATACAATGGCATCCAAGCCCTGAACAAACTTGGAAGGCATAACAAAGTGAAACTAACGTGGATCCCAGGGCACGAAGGCTTCATCGGCAACGAAAAAGCAGATGAACTAGCCAGGAAGGGCTCGGAGGGCACACTCATTGGGCCGGAACCATATGTGGGTCTCTCACAGGGGACCATAACAACAGCCATAAAGGACCACGCCAAACACCAACACCAACTAGAGTGGAAGAACATGGCGGGCCTGAGGCACTCGAAGCTCTTTATGGAAAGAGTCAACACACGCTGGACAAACAAACTAAGAAAGTACAGCAGAAGACAGCTCAGAATCATAACGGGGGTGTTTACAGGTCACTTCGGGGTCAAAGGACTCCTGACCAAGATGGGACTATCAGACAATGCTGAATGCAGAATGTGCGGCGAGGAAGCAGAGACAATGAAACACATACTGTGCGAATGTCATGCCCTCGCCAGAACTAGAATGAAGGAATTTGGCACTGGCTACCCAGAGCCAGATGAATTCCAGGCACTACCAATGGGGTCCATCATCCGATTTATGGAGATGGTGGAACAGGCCATGGCGTAGATGCGGTAAGGGGTAATTACACAAAAGATCCCATTGGGTCGAAGTGTATCCGCAAGGACCCCTATTACCAAGATAAGATAAGATAACTATAAACTTATTGCAAGGTTCTTTGGAAAAGGCCGCTTTATAGCCATAAAAGCGCCTATTGCCTTTCTGAAACAAAAAACTGTCAATGTCATCTCATGCAATGAACCAACGACCTTCATTGTACATGTTACGGTTTCTATGCAAATTGTTGTAGACTGTACCAATTAGTGTTGATTTCAGCCCTTAGTAGGTATCTTGAATATTCACATCCAATTAACCGACGAAGTTTCACGAGCACTAGACACACAGAATACTACAATAACCAATCAGAAGCTAACGAGGGATCCAATTGTGTATATATACGCTTATATCTTTTCTGCACACCAGTGGGCTGCTGCGGATAATCTGGTATTTCTGGATGCTATCTCTTTCCTTTATAATTGTACGAGAATACTGTACTTCTATAAATTTTCCGACTTACCTACGTATTGTGGAGCATAATTAGTGTAAGTACGAAGTATTTTGCGCTTCAAGTTTTCCAGTCATACTACAAACCTAGGTACTATCTTAAAAATATTCTAAAGTTTTTGCTGTATTTAGGACAGCCGACCTTCTCGCATTAAGTACTTCAGTTTTTTATCAAAATCCCTTTAGTAATTAGAGTTTGACACGTTTAATTTAACTCTAAACCTATTTTCAAACGCAGAGCCTAATTTGAATTTGATATCAGACAGGATTTACGTAATTGCTCGAGGCCTGAGTATTTGAATTCAGTCGGTAAAGCACTTTTTTAATTAAAGGCGGTTTGGCCAAACTTTTCCACGGACCTTTCCGCTTCATCGATGTCAATTATTTTCAGTACGTTTCAACAAAGAAGGCGAATTAAACCTCGGAATCGGCAAGTACGCATGAAGAGTTATGATCTGAATTGTAATATAATTCTGGATGAGTAAAGTAAAAGTTTTGCGAATAATTAAAAAACCTGACACAGAAGCAGTATTGAGAACCGAAAAACTTAATGAAGACTGCTACACACTAGCTAAGAGTGTCTCACAAAGCAGCGTCCATCAAGGTAGGTACGGCACCGGCATATTTACATGACTTCTAAGGCGATCCGGGAGCGACAACGCCGACCACATAAGTGACACTTAAAAGTTGTGCCCGAAGATGTTGGCAGTTTTTTTTGCCAAGTTGGGTTTTTGAAACTTTTTGAGTAAAAAAGCGGGACTCTTTCGTCGAATGTGGGACACAGTAAAAAAACGTATATAATCAGAAGTTTTTAAATATGTATCTTTTTATTTGAGTTTTAAATTACGTTTAGGTCACAATAGAAAGCAAAAATAGCCATAAAAAATGACTGTATTTTAATAAATGCCACCAGCCCGCACTTCCTCAGCACGCTGCACGCACGGTCGAGTTATTTCCGAAAAGTGGGACTGAGCCTGTCCCGCGCCGGACATATAATTTAGATTGAAAAATCGGGATGTCCCACCAAAATTGGGACGTCTGGCAACGCTGATGTTGGAGGAAGAGCAACAGGAGCAAGTGTGATGATGATAAACACACAGATGATAGCAATGTCTTGGAGTTTATGTTATAAAATCCTTCTAATGTAAACCATACAATACAAACAAGCTTGGGACAACTCAATCAAGAATAGAAACATCTCCGAACACAAGACACGTGTTCGAGATACAAACGGGTGATAAATGGCCGGCCGTCGGCAGCACGAGACAATTCATCCTGCCCGACACGTCCGGACGTCGGACGCGTCCGGACATCGCAGCCAGGATCACTGTCACTGCCACGGGACACAATGACGTGTCGCTCTTCTAGGGGACATACAAAAAATATATGAATATTTAATTATTCACGTATCCAAGGATGAGCGCAAGTCTCTTCCAGCAAAACTTTTTCTGGAAACATCTGGAATCTAATCTTGAAAAGTAAATATAATCAGGTGTCATGTCAGCATGAGATCGAAGTGAAATTCATGTCGATTATACATTAAAAAAGATAATGTAAAGTATTCTTGGCCTAATTGGCCGCTATTAAGTCATAACTATATCATAACGTAGTATGGAAAATAAATATAACACCATGACGGACCAGGAAGGAACTAAACGTTGTGAGCGAATAAAGATGAAAGTGCGCGTCGCAAAGCGATGTTTATCTCGTTTCCTATTTGTGCACTTCAAAACTTTGTCCTGCAAGTACGCTGCATTTATAAATACCTGTTTTAAAAACTATCACCTGCTCCACTTTCTAGCTTCACAGAATACGAGTATGACACCAGGCAAGAAACTATCTAAAGAAGAAACGCCGTAGGAAACTTACCAATATGAACTGTTTATAGACCTTCAGTGATTACGAGTACAATATCGAAATCTACTATTCAGTTTTCGGGTTTTAATTACATCTAATGAAATTTCCGAGAATTAGCAAAACAGACATTCGATACAACCTGCCTGACTAATCGAAATAGTCTTGTTAAACATTAAAGTTGAAGCCGTACTTAAGACTATGTTAAGTGTAACACTGAACATGTCCATAGATTACCAAATGATAAATGAGCTGTCGCAACCTCGAAACGTGCCGGATGCTGCAAACAATTAATCCTGGGTCCGTGTGCAGACAGGACCTGTGTCTCGAAACATACTATGCAATAATCGGGACGCCTACGCACTCGTATATAATATATCCTGCTCGTGTTAGTCGTGTTTTAAAGCAATCCACAATCTGAGAAAAGAATAAGGAACCTGCCGTTTTTTGACAAACTTTTCATTGGATGTTTATTTCATTCACAACTTTTTCTCTCAAACTGTAAGATTACAGAATTTTTGAATACCAAACCTAACCAAAGAACCTAACCTAGCAAATTTAACCTATGTGATGGCCATCGTACAAATCAAATTTGGTTCGATTAGGTTTATTTTAAAAAGGAGAAAAATGATTTTCAAGAAATTATATGTTGACGGAGTGAAACGTTCGATTTAAGTCCAGGGGTCTACGGCCTTGTTTTTGGATAGCGTGCCGCATCCGCATCATAGGTATTTAAAACTTTTTTTTAATCAGGTAAATATTGGCCCACATCTTTATACAAGAACATCAGGTAATCAATTCAATTTATAAACGACTGACTATTTAGTTTCGATTTTACAAACAGAATTTTACTATTTAACAATGATGAAAAAAATTGGCTAAGCTGTTGGCGGGCCGCTGACGAAACTTCCGCGGCGCGCATGTTTGTCGGTGATTCAAGGGAACCAAAAAAAAGGTAACTTAGAAGCAGTAGCACTAAATACATAGGGTAATTTATCCGATCCTAGAAGCGATGAACGAATCATGGCCTGCATATTCCTCGTCAATCAATTCATGTAAATGATCGAAGTAAGTTTGCCTAATACTTCTGGACACCTGTCCTTAAGCACCTTTCCTCCAATTTTGATGGATGACCACTAATGACACAAACATCGAAGCCTTATCGACTGACGACCAAACATCGTTGCATAATCGACGGTATTAGGCGAAGAACACACTGAAATTGCACGTCGCCGCGATTTTTTCGTACTATGCGCAGCTACACGGAAAAAATTGCCGCGATTTACGCGCCAGTGTGCGCCACCCCGCGATTTTTCTATACAAATCGATGATTCTACATACAAAGTTGAAAATCGCTGAGTCGCGCGTCGCTGCGATTTTCGCTGCAGTGTGAGATCCGCCTTACGTTTCAAAATCACAAATATTTCCTCTACTTTCTGAATTTTCTGATAGATGTTTGCCCTTTTCAATCTGCCAAGTTTCACACTGTGAATAATAAAACCCGCGTCCAAAATTGATCAGGGGCGACGCTCGAGTTCTCTGAATAAACAATGTGTCGCTCTGCGGGCACTTTCTAAGAGGATGCACGAAGTTCCCGCTAAAAATTAACCTATTAAGACTCCCGCGAATATAATACGAGTTGCTAAAGAGCTTCCGAGTTGATGTGGTAAAAATAGCCAGTGTAGTTGTGGCCAGTATACAAAACACCCATAGTTAATATACTATTTACTTATAGTTACTCATAATAAGGTTGCGTGGAATTTACAAGTACAGTACAGGTCTTGGGTTCATTATTAGGGATTGGTCCTTATGGATAGAAAATTTAAGTATATTATGCACGAGTGCTCACTGAACATCATGTTTTGTGTATTTGTAATTAACTTGCAATTAACCTTACTTCATGAATAAACGTTGGACCTGTCTATTTTCGGTGTTGTAGCTGTCCATCCATAACATAACACGATACGGATTCCAATGGATTTTTTTAACGACTTACATTTTGAGCTACCATTTATTTTATCTTTGATGGATCTTAGATATTTTGGCAAAGTCAAAGGTTTTTCAATTTTGACGTTATTGATACGGTGCTTTTTGTTAGTGGACATAGATCATACACGTTCGTTTACGTCAGCAAATTTCAAAGCTGAACGACATGCCATCTAGATCCAGAACCTTCGTAAAAGTAAATATATGTATCCTCTTTATTTTCTACCCTGTTCAAGTAATAGTTCCTTTGTTACGAAGGATATTGTCTATCTTTTTTACACTCCACCGACATTCGAAAAGGTCACTGACTCTGCTGTTCACCGAGAGTGTCACATATGCCAGTACTTTACCATTTCCATTCCAAAAAGACGTATGATTCCTTATACGGTTACCGCTTATACTTATATTTAGCTCTCAGAGGACGCAACAGCTTTTCACAAAAATATTTACATAATACGTTGCTTACGCACGTGGGCGGAAGTAGGTCGTCGTTCGATGATTCAGTTGGTCAGCGGCCCCAAAACAAAAGGCAGTAAGCAGCAGTAAGGGTATACGAATGTATAATTCTTACAGCATTTCTTTACACAGTGAGAGATGTCTCGGTATAATTAAGCGCGGATTGTAAAGGAGCCCGCACCGTTACGGCGAAGCCCCGAGATTTCGGCGTGTGTCATCCTTACGGCTTTGACAAAAGGTTTCTTGTCGCTTGATGTAATTTCGTGGTTGCCGTGTACCTGAATAAGCCGCAGGATAATGAACTGCTCCAAAAAGTTCATCAACGATGAGATCAACGGGCACGTTGGCCTGAGGCGATGTACTTATTACTTATTCGGTGTGTGGCGTACGCCGTTATTCTTACATCTTTTCATGTAATGCTTATTTCAAATTTACGGTTAGAATTTGGGTTCTGTGACGCACGAAGACGGCCGCTATTGATGACTGAATATCCAGTCATCCATAGCGGTATGTTGTAGCCATCTAAATCTCTCAGAAGCAGTAAGTAGCAGTAAAATACTAATTATTATGATATTAAAATAAGTAAAATATATTATTGATGTTTCACGGAAACTTTGAACCTAAAGTTTATGACTGACATTTTTCACGCAAATAGTCATCGTTAGGACGCGACGTCATTAAGGTTTAAAGTAGATACATATACAATCGGCCTATGATAACGTTGATCATCACCTTGCCATTTTAAACGTAATTCGTAACGTTCGTAATTCAAATTATTATCAAGAAATTACTCCTATTTATTGTATCTCATGACAACTATGCAACGTTTTCGAAGGCGGAACCTAACTTAGTAACCGACGTCCTTCCAAGATAGTCTACACGGTAAGTAGGGCGTAGGTATTCGCCGTCTATTACTGCAGCCTGTTAGGCCTGCCCCGATGTAATGCGTGCTTTATTGAGTCAGTGAGCTAATTACCCAGCTCCTGCACTCCGCCTGGCATCCGGCTTCACGGACCTCATTATAGGTCCGCTACTCAATACGTTGCTGGGCGATCCGAGCGTTTTAGGGACTCAGGCTCAGGACTCTCATAAAGAGTTAACTCTAGCATCGTCTTTTGGACAATATCTACTTGGACGATAATAACGAAAATAAAACGCTGTAATGAGCTGAATACGTATTAGCCCTACTGCAATTATTTACGCGAGATTGAAAATCATACACTAGGAGGTCGTTCGAAACAGGTACGAGACTTTCTGTTTTCCTGCTTCTGACATTTGATAGAAGAGCAGAAGGGGCCAGAAGAATTTTGAGATTCGTGCACCACGTGAGCTTAGCCGAAACTTATTATAATAACAAACATGCCATTATTCTAAAGAGGCGGAATCTTCTGAATATTCGATATAATTTGTGTGGACAGCGCATGATATTTTTTGAAGAATGACAACACTACAAATCGGAGTAAAAATGTCTTCCAACAAAGCGAAATAACATGAAGCGCAAGTTATTAGGTAGGTGCCTAAGCCTAATACCGGACCAGAGGTGGTTAGGTCGCTTCGCTTAGGCAATATATCTTGGCCTTCATTGAGTCAGGGAGCTAATTTGCCCAAAGCCGCACAGAGTTGACCGGTGTAATGAACTGTGCGACAACAGTCCACATTTCCAAATATAAGTAGGCATGCCAAATCAAAGTAATTCGAAGTTGAAAATCGGCGGAATAGATTGCCAGAATTTTAAGACAGAGAGGACCGGTGCAATTTAAATGAAAACTTATAGCATTGAGTCAGTGACATGTTCGCTCTGATTCTAGTTGGAAACTATGTCACGCCTTACTCCTAGCGGCTGCTTTGTGTTGGTCCCCCGCTTCGATAAAAGCTTTTTGTTTGAATAATTATAGGATTGGTAGTTCCAAATACTGGGAACGATTGATGAACCGTGATGAGGACAAAATGTATCGAGCTATGAAATAAAACACAAGTCAACCAAAATGTATGTCATTGAAGTGAAATGTTATTCCCCTCTTTCTATTTCTTGTTTTATATATTATTTATCCCTTTTTATTTGTATGAAGAACCAAGTGGCTCGAACCACATTATGTTTTGGCTAAAATCCTGCTTGCTAATGACCCTAGCCATATTCTGTTTTTCAAACAGAATAGATAATGAGCACACAGGAGAGATCAAATTATGCGAAAAAACGCCCATCCCGATATTAATTTACGTAATCTACAAAGGGTTTTCCAGGAATTTCCCCTTAATTACTGATGAATAGGCTCCGAAACGTGGAGCCGAAATGCCTATACCTACTGCTGTTTAACTCGAAAGGGCGTAATTTCATTGGGTTTTAGCTAAACATAAGTCTTTGTTGATGGCAGTCCACATCCGTCTTTGGTAGAAACATGACAGCCAAATGGGCTTCGCCTATAAATGAAGACACGCAACCCGTTTCAAACAATACAATTACATGAAGACAAATTAATAGGACTTAAACGAGACAATTAAAATGGCCAAATTCAGGGGAGGAAACCGCAGTTTATTCTGTCCCTTTTGAGCGGTCCTGCACGCCATTTCGCACAACACAAGTACACACGTACAATTAACGTTTCGGACTGCAAAGACCAATTATTTAGCAGTTCTCGACAACAATTAGGTCTCCAGAGATTGATGCTAATGTTCTACTTCTACCACATTTTCGAGAACATGGGAATAATTATTCGCGTTGAAAGATGGTTAAAGTTTTCGACGAACTTAATTAATTTTAGCGTTCATATTTTACGTTGCATGCGTTGTATGTATTAAAGGCGTCGACATAATTATCTCGAGGTGGCGCAGCTGCCGCCGACTGCTGAAGGGTCACGAGAATCGGTATCATTTACCTTTATGGCGTAATGTTAAATAAATTATGTTTATGGCCAACGCAAAGGCACCGAAATACGATACCCGTTACGATATTAAAAGTAGCTGCGATACAAAAACGACCGATTTTGTGTGATCATGAAAAGAATGGCTAATTTTGGAGACGATTTTAGAACACAATATTAAGTAGAATAGCTGTGATTACCAATGATATGATTAATACAATATTAAAATAGGTAACCTACTTCAAACCAAGCTTTTCGGTAAAAAACAAGTTTTATAAAAAACACCCAAATGTATGCCTATCTATAATATATCGAGAGTTCCCTCGATTTCTCCAAGAGATTCATCAGATCTTGACCTGGTTGCAATGCACCCTTTAAAAGAAACGAATTTTCTACATCGGTTCAGGCGTCTTTGATTAATATGGCAATGTAGATAAGGTCGTACAGAAGCAAACATCCATCACACTGGATCAGTTATGTTTTAGCATACGCGCGCAAGTCATCCTCAAACAGTCATGCAATTATGGCGCGGGCCAAACGTTTGCCTTATATAAAAAAAATCCCACAATTGTGCCCGTGCCACAGCGCTGCCGCTCAGCGAAGTCAATTTAACCGCTACTACACGCTTGCGTACGATGAACGATTCAACAAGTTGCTCGTAAGACGTCAGGCCGATAGTGTTGTTTTAGATGCACTGCGGTAATTTGGTTGCCGTGCCGCGTGTATTATTTGCATATCGTTTTAATGCAAGTATTTTTTAACCCCCGACGCAAAAAGAGGGGTGTTATAAGTTTGACCACTATATGTGTTTATCTGTTGTGGCACCGTAGTGAAGTAGATGAACCGATTTGGATGCGGTTTTTTTTTATTTAAAAGTTGGTTTTCTAGCGATGGTTCTTATTATTTTCAAATATAAGGGTGATTATTGCACGACTCGAATGATTGCTTCGTAAGATATTTTACAATTGGTCCTGTGTCATTGGTGCTATGCCCAAGGAGATATTAGCGGGTATACTGTTGTACTGCCAGAAAATATTATTGATCTCTTCACACGAGGAAGAAGAAGATAGTACTGTCGCTCTGAGCTCCCAACTTAAACTCCAATGTAGACGATTCGTATTCATGTGCAGTACATACAACAGGTTGCTTATTGGCACTATTTAATACAAAACATGATACAATAAAGTTGACATTCGTTTACAAATGTCCAGTTAACAGAGTGTTCGATTGTACATTCCATTGCACATAGTCTTGTTTTTAATGGTATCTCGTAAGCTAAATGTGGAAATATAATGTGAACTATCTTTAGATCATCTCCCTGTAGCACAGTTATTGTAAACTGTGAGAACGTGTGGCTGGAAACAAGAGCAAGGCAATAACCGGTTATGCAACACGAACCGTACACGGCGGGATTGATTGAGTAATTACAGTTTTACGGTTCCCACCGGTTTTTCAATAAGACCACGGCAGAGCCATTTCTGTCAATTTGAGATAATACTCGTATTTAGTAACCAACATACGGCAAAAAATAGCTTACTTACGAAATAGACCTGAGTATATGGATTCAATTTCAACTCGATATCTCCATGCGTTCCCGAGATAAAGGGTCTTGACAAACGGACAGACGGATAACAAAGTGATCTTATAAGGGCTCCGTTTTTTCCTTTTGAGGTACGGAACCCTAAAAAGACACTGCCTACCCTCCAGTGGCGTGGCGTAAAAGATATCCTTGGGCAAGCCGTTGCAGATTTGGCGTACATTTTCCTTAAGAGCTGTAGAATAAGGTGCTCAAAGGCCTGATATTAGGCAAGCCGGTAGGAATCGAGTTTTTTGGACGCCACGCCACTGCTACCCTCTCATTTCCTCCCTACTAAGGAAGGCGGGGGAGGCTTCGTAGGGTAAGCAGTATCATAACACACTACCTAGTACTTACCCTTTTTTTTTAACCCGGAGAAACGCATGAAACTCCATACCACACTACGTAACCTAAGGCCATCGGGGGTGACAGCCAGATGTTACGCATTGGTTATGTAGGGCTCTCCGCTCCAGAAGGGACTGGCCTACCCACTAAAACTCGGGGATGCTTCCCCTAGTACTTACCCTACTATTTCTACCCTACCTTTAATAAGGTAGAAATTAGAGTATAAACAGTATTTTTGTCTCTACGCCAACGCCGCTGTGTCAAAATGCAAAGTGGCAAAATGCTCTTCTCCCCTACACTACTTTCCACAATGGCCGTTCGTACACGATGATTGAGTAATTGCGGTTTAACGATATCCACCGGTTTTTCAATAAGAGCGCGGCCAGGCCAATTCTTTCCAATTTGAAACCAATTTTCTTTAATTTGCCTCTTACATTTGCGAATGGCTATCCGATAATAGTTTTGCTTTCAATTGCTTTTGTTCAATTTAGTAGGTGTTATTTAAACGATATTGAATACTTGGAATTACGAGCTAGTTTGTAATACTTTAAGAAAATTTAAGATTGTAAATAATTTTAGAGGATAGTTTTTTTTTATTTAAGGCTAAGAATAACGCTTGAAAACGGTTATTAAGTACCTATATTTATTTTAGTTAAGATTTTCCCAAACCCACGTATAGTGAGATTCAATAGAAAAGGACAAACAAGTAAACAAACGGATTTACCTTCATTACTTCGTAATCACGCACTTTTTAAGAACGAACATAGCCTTATCAACAATTTATATACATAAACCTTGTATTTTCATTCATTTTTAATTAAAATATCCATTAATCTAAATATATAAAAGAAGAAGTCCTGACTGACTGACTGACTTACTGATCAACGCACAGCCGAAACTACTGAAGTTAGGAACTTGAAATTTTCACAGTAGGGTGGTTATATAACGTAAGTAAGGGATAAGAAGGGATTTTTTGAAATTCATCCCCAAAGGGGGTTAAATGGGGGTTGAAAGTTTATATGGGGACCATACGATTTTTAAAGTAGGAGATCTGAGACTTCGAACATAGACTCTTTAATACAATTTAAAAAAAGTAATTTCACCGTTTTTGGAAATTCATCCCCAAAGAGGGTTAAATGGGGGTTGAAAGTTTATATGAAGACCACACGATTTTTAAAGTAGGAGATCTGAGACTTCGCATATAGACCCATCAAGATGAGTACAGGAAAGTAATTTCACGGTTTTTTGAAATTCATCCCCAAAAGGGGTTAAATGGGGGTTGAAACTTTGTATAGGCACCAAACGGTTTTTGACGTTAGAGATCTGAGAGTTTGCACATAGATCCTTCAATATGACATGAGAAAAGTAATTCCACCCTTTTTTGAGATTCATCCCTAAAAGGGGTTAAACGGGGGTTGAAATGTTGTATAGGGACCAAATTATTTTGAAGTTACAGATCTGAGAATTCGTATATAGACTCCTCAATAAAGGTCGAAGAAAGTAATTTTACCGTTTTTCAAAATTCATCCCCAATGGGGAACATCCTAAATGGGGGTTGAAACGATTTTTGAAGTTGCAGCTCTGAGACATCGTACATAGTCTCCTCAATATGAGTACAGAAAAATAATTTCACGGTTTTTCGAAATTCATCCCTATAAGGGCTTAAACGGGGGTTGAAAGTTTAAATGGGGACCAAACGATTTTTAAAGACGGAGATCTGAGACTTTGCACATAGACCCATCAATATGAGTACAGGAATGTAATTTCACGGTTTTTCTAAATTCATCCCCAAAAGGGGTTAAATGGGGGTTTGAAACTTTGTATAGGCACCAAACGATTTTTAAAGTTAGAGATCTGAGAGTTCGCACATAGATCCTTCAATATGAGATAAGAAAAGTAATTTAACCCTTTTTCGAAATTCATCCCTAAAAGGGGTAAAACGGGGGTTGAAATATTGTTTAGGGACCAAATTATTTTTAAGTTACAGATCTGAGACTTCGTATATAGACTCCTCGATAAAGGTCTAAGAAAGTAGTTTTACCTTTTTTCAAATTTCATCCCCAACAGGGGTTAAATGGGGGTTAAAACGATTTTTGAAGTTGGAGCTCTGAGACATTGTACATAGGCTCCACAATATGAGTGTAGGAAAGTAATTTCACGGTTTTTCGAAATTCATCCCCAAAAGGGGTTAAACGGGGGTTGAAATTTTGTATAGGCACCAACGATTTTTGAAGTTGGAGATCTCAGAGTTCGCACATAGATCCTTCAATATAAGTAGAGAAAAGTAATTTCACCCTTTTTCGAAATTCATCCCTAAAAGGGGTAAAACGGGGGTTGAAAGTTTAAATGGGGACCACACGATTTTTAAACTAGGAGATTAGTTGCAAAAAGTAATTTCACCGTTTTTCAAAATTCATCCCCAACGGGGGTTAAATGGGGCTTGAAACGATTTTTGAAGTTGGAGCTCTGAGATATCGTACATAGTCTCCACAATATGAGTACAGGAAAGTAATTTCACGGTTTTTTGAAATTCATCCCCAAAAGGGGTTAGATGGGGGTTGAAAATTTGAACTTTGAAGTTAGAGCTCTGAGAAATCGTACATAAACTCCTCAATAAGAATAAAGAAAAGTAGTTTTACCATTTTTCGAAATTCATTCCTAAAAAGGGGTCAAACAGGGGTTGAAACTTTGTATGGGGACCAAACGATTTTTGTAGTAAATCTTGAACTTCGTTCATAGACTCATCCATAAGAGTATAGAAAAGTGATTGCTGTTTTTTGGAATTCATCCCCAAAGGGGTTAAAATGGGGGTTGAAACTTTGTGTAGGGTACAAACGATTTTTGAAGTTGGAGCTCTAAGACATCGTATATAAACTCCTCAATAAGAGTAGAAAAAGTGATTTTTCGTTTTTCTAAATTCATCCCTAAGAAGGGGTCAAACGGGGGTCAAAACTTTGTATGGAGACCAAACGGTATTTATAGTAGATCTTAAACTTCTTACATAAACTCATCCATGAGAGTAAAGAAAAGTGATTGCTGTTTTTTTGAAATTCATCCCCAAAGGGGTTTAAATGAGGGTCGAAACTTTGTATACGGACCAAAAGATTTTTGAAGTTGGCGATCTGGGACATCGTACATAGACTCCTTAATAAGAAAAAAGAAATGTGGTTTTACCGTTTTTTCATCCCTAAAAAGGGATCAAAAGGGGGTTGAAACTTTGTAAAGGGACCAAACGATTTTTGTAGTAGATCTTGAACTCATCTAAAAAAGAAAAGAAAAGTGATTGCAGTTTTTTGAAATTTATCCCCAAAGGGGTTTAAATGGGGGTTGAAACTCTGTATAGGGTCCAAAGGATTTTTGAAGTAGGAAATCTGACACTTCGTACATAGATCCTTCAATAAGGGTACAGAAAAAATGTTAAACCATTTTTTGAAATTCATCTCCAAGGGTTATAAATGGGGACCAAAACTTTATAAAGGGACCAAATGATTTTTAAAGTAGGGTATCTAAAACTGATTAAACTGAATAGAACTCAAATGATTTCACGGTTCATTAAAATTTATCTCGAAGACGGGTTGAGTAAGTAGGGGTTGAAAGTTTTTTTAGGGACCCGTACAATTTTTAAAGTAAAAGGTTTTTAACTCCATGCATAGCATATAGCAATTAGTAGATTGTTTTTTTGTGTAAGTAACAAGCGGTTTATTAAGTGCATTTAATTTTTTGGTAATAATCCTTAAATGGACTTAAGAATTGATTTTCACGGTAAATGTGCATTGTGCAGTTTTGGGCCCAATATTTGAGGGTTTTGTTTAATTACAACAAAGTTTATGAACAAATATCAGAAACTATTAATTGCCTATTAAGATTAATTGCCTAATTATAATTTACACCGCAGACGAAGTCGCGGGCATCAGCTAGTTATTCATATTTCAGTAAAAACAAACTTAGTCAATACCATTTTTCTATATGTCAAATGTTACTCAAATTTTTTTACTCATCTAAAATGTAAAAATCTATAATGTCTTTGGATTCGTAGTGATGGGAATGTCCGTTCTTTAAAAATGTATTACTTTTTATTAACAATGACATTTTGATATCGATTAGTATTTCGGAAAGATTATTTTTTAATTATAGATTTTGGCAATGAATGCCATATCCAATAAATGTATATAGGAAAACCCAACTACGAAAAAGGCTAAAACAAGATCCTTGCGTTTTTACTCGTCTGATTACAACCGCCAAAAGAAGTGACAAATTATGTGAGCCTGGTACAGGGCTGCGCTGCGCTGTGTAAACTAACGTGCTAATGAGGGTGTTTAGAACTCATAAACCCACCAGGTGGCAGCAGGGTGGCGAAAGGTCTTTTTGACAGTAGGCGTCAAGATCCACCAATCACACCACCTGATTTTGACATCTACTGCCAAATAGACCTTTCGCCACCCTGCTGCCAGCTGGTGGATTTTTGATTTCTAAATACCCTCATTTTACTAAAACGAAACCTTTTTCTCGTAATTAATACGAGTGTGAACAGAACTAGGGTGTCCCATATGGTTTATCTGAAACAGACGTTCCCAAGCTTTCGTTTCTCGTAGACCACTTTTAAAATTTTGCTGGTTTCGGAAGACCCCTGCGATACTTCTACCATATTTCCAAATAATCAGCGATGGAAAATTGCGTCGCGTCTTAGTTCCAAACCCTAAATTCGGTGTGGTAAAAATAAAAAGAATAGTACATTACGCAACTAGGGTGGTAAAACATAGTTCCCTGACCTAGCTTTTCATTGTTACAAAATATTTAATAATTATAAAAGTATCTGATTAATAATAGTATCTGATAAATATTTTCAGGTCAACGGGTTGGTACTAAATCTGCGAAAAACTCACTTTCTACATTTCTATCTGGGGGGCAGAGCTCCAAGGAATCTTACGGTTTTTGTAGGTGGCACTAAATTAGACCAACTTCAGAACACCACATTTTTGGGGATCGAGCTAGACAGGGGTCTCCAATGGGGCGCTCATATTATCAAATTGTGCAATAAGCTTGGAGGCGCCTGCTTCGCATTGCGACGCCTTGCTAGAGTGGTGCCCAGGAATGTGGTGCGCTCGTGCTATTTTGCGACCGTTCACTCGCTCATTCAGTATGGTGCAGAGCTGTGGGGACGTGCCGCAGATTGGGACCGCGTTTTCCGCATGCAAAAGAGAGCCGTTCGAGCGATTGCACAGGTGAGTCAGAGTACCTCTGCAAGACCGTATTTTAATTCTCTTGGGATACTCACACTACCAGCTGTGGTGATACTCCAAGTGGCAATGTACGTTCGGCGCCACCTCGATGAGTACGTGCGGGGGTCAGACGTCCACGGACGTAACTTGCGTAACGCCAACAAACTCGTGGGAGTTAGCCATCGACTGGTAAAGTCGGGCAAACTCACCCACGTGATGGGGCCGACGGTTTACAACCGACTGCCTGTGCACATCACGGATGCGCCGTCGCTGTCCAGCTTCAAGTCTCGCCTTAAACGCTGGCTTATCGAGCACACTTTTTATACCTTTAATGAATTTACGGAGTACCAAAGAGGTACTTAATCTATTATTATTATTATTTCGTTTTGCTCACGGGTTATTATTTATATCAAGCAAATATATTATATTATTGTATAAAATTGTATTGTAAATTGCAGTTTGTAATTTTACAAGCATTGTACCTATTATTTTATAAGCAAGTGTATTTGACATGTAATATGAATTATTATGAATAAAATGAATATGAATATGAATATATAATAGTACGATATACTTTAAGTTCCTCTCACTTACTTGTAGTTAATAATAATTTCATGAATGTCAAATGGATTGATTAATTAATGTTATACCTTTCCCATCATTATTTCACAGTAAATCCATAGACAATAGATCCAAATTGTCAGTCAACATATTTGTTATTGTTTTTGTTCAGTTGTATCGAATCTCACTATAGATTAAGATTGGACTAAAACAATTTTCAGTACTATAGTGTATCTACAGAACTTTTTTTCCAACTGCGAGCGGCTCGTGAAACAAAGGCTGCGATTTGTTGTGTATTTTACAGCACTAGGGCTGTAATAAATACTTACTGACGCATCATTGTTTCCAGTGCGTTGCCGTGATTATTACTCGTACATACCTGAAAAGAAATTAATTAACTGATTAAAATATCGTATTCGCGATAGAGCAGTTGGTTACCCGAGGTAACTCGTTCTCACGAGGTAATTATGGCAGGCAGAATAACTTTGGAACAACACAAAAGTAAATCACAGCGTTAAGCATTGATATGGTTGCAATAAGACTACCTCGAAGGCGTACCCTTTCAAACAAAAAAATAATTTGCCAAATCGTTCCACCAATCTTCGAGTAATCACGTAAAAAAACACAAAAAACATACAGACGAATTGATTACCGTCCTTCTTTTGAAAGTCGGTTAAAAATATTGAAACCATTATGTCTATACCTATTTTGCAATACTTTCTCGAAATCAAAGTATTTTAGATTAAAAGAGCTAGATTTAGAGAGCGTTGTGATAAAATATAACTTAAAGCGCAAATAAGGCAATCCTATTCATAATCTTTACATAATTCATTATTAATACTTATTATTATTCATAAATACGAGTGTCTGGTTGATGTCACGTCTCCACAATAGTAAATTATGCAGAGAATAACGCTTTATCTGGAATTGGAAATCTCGGCTATTGAAGATATATTTTGTACTATCCTAACAAAGTATAAAAATATAGTCTGTGCGGAAAGAGAATAGGATTTAGATTTGGGGGCGCTGTAATGCTTTTCTACCGTATTTGCCATACTGTTTAGGTTAGCTCCGTTTTTCGCCACGCATATTCTCTTTCCGCACAGACTCTATTGTAATTCAGGGTGTTTTGAGACTAGCGTATTTTGAGACTAGTGTATTTGGCGAATGGTGTATTTTAGGATTAGTGTATTATGGTATTGATCTTCGGCCTTTATGACTTTAGGTGATCTCGGTAGTAGTACATAATCGAGATAAGGTCGTTTTGGTTTTACGGTATTTTGGGACTTAGCTTACGTTATTTTGAATTTGTTTATATGACAATATGTGTTATTGACATTAGATTGTATTGTGTTATACGGTGACGTAGCTGTAGACAAGTTATCTTCGGCCATTTAGGAGCGCGCGATACCAATTCAAGTTCGAGGCGCATACGGTGCGCACACAAGCCGCGCGATGTACCTTTTGTGCGAAGAAAAATTACTGCTATTATACTGTGATCCTAATAATATTTATGCCACACCTGGCCATAAAGTGGCTTTTTCCGCACGCTACGCGTACGGAAAAAGCCGCTTTCTGGCCAAGTGTAGACATAAAATGATGTACACAACACGGGAGATAATAAAGAAAGCCCTCGATCGCATATTTACGATCTGCGATCGCGGCCTTTCTTTGTTTTACCCCCCTAGTTGTGTAATGTAACGTCACCCCAGGCCGTAAGTGCCCCTTTTCAGCTACGCAGAAAGAAAAGCCCACTTCCTAAGCAAGGGAAAACGTACAATAGGGTATTTGACAACAATCAAAATAAATTCATTAACTCTAACCAGCAAATTACGCTTCCAAAACAGCCTGAATAAAATCATTCAAACCTATTTTCGTGCCATCAACGATTTTACAATGATGAAAACTAAAAATAAGGCACCATATTGAGCATGACGTCACAAGATAGTATTTCATACTAAACTGCATACTTTCGGAGCGTTTTGACACTTCATAAAAAGAAGCTGATTTGAACTGTCATCAAGTAGCCTATTATATGATACCAGAGACAAAAAGGATCCCATCAAAAACATTACACGTAAAAAGATGCCAGTCTCGCAACGCAGTTCTTCTACAACAAAAAAGAATTGAGTTTGATTCGAGTTATTCGAATCAGACAACTCGACTCGCCCACCGCTATAACTTACCACCACGCTTTAATACGTTGCAATAAAGTTTATATCTGTTTACAAATGCACAATTCGTCGAACAACAGTGTCTTCGATGGTACTAATAATTTCGTTAAAGGTTCACTCTCGAACTTTGGCCTATATTGTGATATTAATTCCGCCCATAACGAAGCCCTACAGCATATTATCCAATAAGTTACGTAGCTTAGACTGCTGCATACTGTATACTGTTACTGTTACGTAACTCCGTTACATGCAATCATGCTAAAAAAGTGTAATTACATGTTGAGATTAAATAAATTAAAACAAGTGCACAAAACAACCGCGCCTTGAATTTCTCGAGTCACGAGCAAAGTATTACACAACACCGATTATGATCGAGATCAAAATAAAACCATTTTTTTCTCTCGTCTCGTACATGTTTAAGATCGTATTATTTCCTAAAAATAAACAATACATTGAGCGCTTGCTTTCATATATCTTCTTCTTCACCGTTCGCTCGTTACTGAGGATCGCGACCACATAGTTTGTCTCCAAAGGGTGCGGTCATAGGCCGTACGGACCGCGCTATGCATGCTGCCGCCAACCAACGTCTTAACCATAGGTTCCCAAAGTGGTCCGTACCGCCCCCCAGTGGGCGCTGCGGATTCCAAGGGGAGCGGTAGGGGCCTTGGAAGAAATTAGGGGGCGTTGATGCTATCCAGGGGCGCGCTATCGCTTTTGAAAAAAAAAACTTAAATTACAATATCAGCTACAGTACAAACTATTCCTGGCGTCTCTAATTCCCAAAATACCGCATTACTAAAATACCAGATTCTCGATATATCAGATTCCCAAAATAATACATCCAACGAAATCATTTAGATCCTTGAGTAACTTATGATTTTATAATGTAGTGTAACGGGAATGTGGTAAGACAGGAATCTGATAAATCGAGTATGCGGTATTTTGGGCATGAGCGCTGGCGTTGGTATTATCCCCAAATCACGCATCGTTTTACGCCGGCAGGGGTTCCTTCAGGCTGCGTCAGCCGGATTGGGGGGCGTTGAAAGTTTTATTATGCCTAAGTGGGTAAGTCAAAAAAGTTTGAGAAGTCTTAATGGAGTCAGGCCATTATTGCTGGTGCTCTAGCCTGAGCACGCCTCCTATTTATTGGACGCCCCCGGCTAGACCCATCTATCAGGCAGGGCGGCTGGCAGCAACTGGATGAGTATAGCTGATGATCGAGCAAAGTGGCGCGTCTTTGGAGGGACCTACATCCAGTAGTGGACTGCCACAGGCTGCTGATGATAATTATGATGTAAATGAAAGCAGGCACCCAACTGAAGAACCAACAAGGAGAGACGTAGGTCCTTTTACCGTGCCGGCATCCCATCACTTGGTTATAATTAACGCAATATAATACTCGTAAGTGAAGCAGACTTCGCTACTTCTCGGTTACTCACCACTTCTGTACATATTAAGCTTTAATTAGATATTATTTAACGCTGCCAGCGTCATGGGCACTTTTGAGCCAGCTACGATTCGGGCCGATCCTTTTTAACGTAAGCTAAAGTGACGAAGCCTGTTGCGGATTACTTTTGTTGGTAAGTGTGACGAAGCCTGTTGCCGAATTGAATTTGTACCCACCTGACGAAACCTGCGTTGCGGATTTAATCTTATGTGGTTATCTTTTATTTTTTTTCAATTTATTATGTGGTGATTAAATGATTTTTGGAGTTAATTAGATATTTAAATATGCACCTATATGATAGGTTTGTAAATAAAGCCCGCATCCGTGTGCATTAATGTACTTAAAATGACGTAAACTATCTTTGGGCAAGCCAAGTGATCTCAGTGTTGACTCACGTTTTGCAAAACGATCACTCCACATTGCCAATGATTATGAACTTAAATAAAAAAAAGAACCGACTTACCTATTCAGTAACAAATGCACGAGTTACTATAAAAATACCCAAGTCACTATATGTGCCTATAATCTTTCAAGAGTCCCCTTAATTTCTTCAAAATCCCACCACCAATGAGACCACCTACCCATACCCTTATATACCCTTTCAAACGAAAAAGAATTTCGTAAATCGATCCAGCCGGTTTCGAGTAATCGGGTACAAAAGAAAACAAAGATTCCGATTTCCAACGAATTGAGAACTTCTTTCTTTATTCGATGTCGTTTAATAAAACAAAGTATGTTCTCCCCAGCAGTCACTACGACATGATAATGTGACCATTCATATGAGCCTCAATATGTTTATGATTTAGTGCTTAGTGTTTTTCCAACACAGCTTCATCTGTCACGGGAGGCCTTTTTTCATTTTACCAGTTTCATGCGCAGCACAACATAACAGTCTAACTAAATGATAGGTCAAGAGGGACGCATCTATTTGACAGAATGGGACATCAGATAAACACTACACATGTGTATCTCCCTCATCGAAGTTCATTTATTTTTGAGCTGTTAATGCCATCCATTTATTCGCCTACTGGACCTTTAATATTAACGCCACAGGCTTAATGTTATTGACCAAGTCATTATTTGTAGAGCCGCGTTATTTTAATACATTAACGAATTAAAGGCAAATGAGGCAAGGGTAAATACCGTTCATATAACAGCACTTCATACCAAAAGGACACATCAACGTTGGTGCTACAATGGCATGCGCTGTTTACATTCTCTATACAATTTTAATGTCCGTTGAGAGTGTGAATTTTCCATATTAAACCTTATCCCAAAGCAATAAGAACGTTCTTATGTGGTGCGGATACCTCATTATAACTGAGTGGTGTGTACGTATCTATATGTTCTTACTCCGAGAGTACAGCTCCGATAATGTGATCGATCACACGTCTACATAGCTTCCAGCATTCACCTACGCTATTGCACTCTCAGATTTTAATACGATTTTTAAGGCGTGACCAGACATGTGTGTTCAAGAGGGCACTCTTTTAGATATGAATACAGCCACATCAAAATTACTAACTCTAGATTTCATTTAAGGTTAAAATTGTGCAAGAAAGTGCTTCCATAAATCTGCGAAAGAAAATATTTTAAATTGAATACTTCGTCGTTTAGCAATATCATAGGATAACTATAATATTATTTTTTTACGGATATTAAAGGGCAACAGAACTCTTTAATTAACCAATAGTTGGTCAAAAATGTGTATAATTTAGCATTAAATGTGCTAAGGTGGCATCACTGAGCAACATTGGCAATCATAAAATGATTGTTGCCAGTGTAAGAGAGTAGTTCCAATCCAATAAAATTCCGTTGCCGAACCTCATAATGTTTTTGGTAAGGTTTTAAATAGATATGGATGTATCTATTTTGGCTCACTGGTGTCTCGGATAGGAGGGACGGTTGATCATGCCGGAGCGGCAGACGACGGCGAGGGATACACGGGAGTGCTCGGATGCGCTCCCGCCACGGAACCCATAGATCCGGCCTGGGCCTGTTAAGTGTTCCTATACATCTCTGAACGACTACTGGTATCATGCCGGGGTATCCGCCTGAGCGTTGAGCCTCGTCGTCCCTCCGTCTCTTATGCTCAACGCCTCCGCGTCCTTGCAGCAGAACTGCTGGCTGGATACGTGACCGGAACGGAACGGAACAAATATTAAATAGATTCGGACAAACGAACATTGTGGGTCATTTTCTGACCTTACTGCAAGCGAATGATATCATCGCTTCATCTTACGGAAAAAACCGGCGTCCGCGCATCATTCGAACTAAGAATTGTAAACTCCTATCAAATCAATGAAAGCACACGCGAAGCTACATAAATGACACACAAAAAACACTAATTCGGGAAATAGAGAGTATTCAAAATCGCTATTGTGACAGATAAAGAAATGTCATGACAGATCATAATGGAAATATTTACGTCACCCAATTCGTCTATGAAGGATTATTCAATTTAAAGAGAGTTGAGCTGAGCTTTTTATTATAGAAAATTGATCTTAAAACGTATGTGGCGTAATCTACGAGTGTAATGTAACCTATGTAACCGATTTTTTATGCTATTCTAGTTTCAGAGCGAATTACGCTTGCAGTAAGGCTTATGATGCTACGCTTTGTCGCGCGATAAATAAATGATAAAGCATCCGTCACTCTCACACTATTTGTCAGAACGCGACAGATGCTTTATGCCACATAGGTACATATTTCGTTTCGGGTCTAAAATCTCAAGCGTTACATTAAAATTATAAGAAAACTCGCTAGTTAAAATTCGATAGCAACTACAAAACCAATCAAATGCTGTAGATAATTATGCTCAAATTCACAAACTATTTCACCGTCCTTTGTCGGGTAAAAATTGCCAACACAATTACTGCCAAAGATTTAGCAATACGCATTACGAAGTTATTGAGTTGTAAAGTGCCATCATGAAACAGACGACGTCTCTAGCTGTATAGAAAAGGTGTTAATATCGTACAGTTACCTACTACTCAAGGTTACCTGAGAACTGCCACGGTATAGACACCCTTAATACCTTGGTATACGACTGTCAATGATCTTACGATCTTCGATAGAGATGAGCCAGATATTCGGCCATTTTCGACATTCTGCCAATCATTCTGTACATTCGAAATCATTGTAATGTCAATGTAGTGGTCGAAGCTAGTTATATATAATTATACATTTACTCGTACGTTATATCTGGTTGAATTTTTCACTTATTATGTTTTATCTATCCCACAGGACTCGTGTATATTCCGGCATAAAAAGGAGCCCAAACCAAAGCCTAAATTCCTTGAATCCTGAGAGCCTATGAAATATAAATTCTACGGAAAAAATCTCTATACTCCGTTCCTGGCTAAAGAAGAGCGAACCGACAAACTACATATTTGCGTTTAGATAACCTATAAACCTATTCAGGTTCAATGAGCTAGTATTGAAATAAGGTATTTTTTTTTTAATCTTTATTTTTAGGGAGCTTTTGTCAGACTGACTATGCCAGCTCCGTTAAGCCTCTACCGTACAATCTTCAAAGCAACAATACAATAAAAAAATGTACATAAATGAAAAAGGTACTCAACCTTTAAATCAAACCAATTCGACCGCCATTATATTCGGCACAAACTGACATTAAATACGACCCTATTCAATGAAAATGATTTTCGGTGAAGTCTGTTCGCGCATCCCTATATTACAGTAAGTCATCGACATAGACACGATTAACAAGTGACGATCGCAAGCAAATGAAAGGCCGCGCTCCCACATGACGCCATAGACACACCAGATCCGGCACCACAGAACCAAAAAGGCTTATGTAGTTATATTCCTCCAAGGGTAATACACATTTTAGGCTCAACACACCAGATAGCAATCGCTATTTAATTAAACCAAGCCAGCCTTAATTGGCTTGTGTCGAAATAATTAGACGCAGGGCCCGGCATTGAACGTGGCCTTGTCTTTAAATGGTGGCAGGTTCGACCCCCGCCAGCATTAATCCTACTGCGAGGTATCTGATATCCCGCGAGTGCTCGGAATTTGCTGTATTAAAGGGAATCTTACTATTTGGCTCGAATTGTTATAGAGGGTTCGACGTTATCGAACGCTAACCATACGTTGAATAGTCTTATTGGCAAATGAACCTCCCTAAACCGTTCGGGAGACGGGAGCACAGTAATTAAACATTAATATGTTTACTGCTAACCTCCCTTTTTCAAACAAATAATGAAACATTGTCCCGACTGACTGCCTGGTTTTCTTACCTAGAGGTAACGGACATCAGATGGTAATACAAGATAATAACCAACATTATATTTAAATAAGTCACAACGATATGGTAACCTATCCTACCGGCTACCATATCTGGAATCGTGATCAAAAATGTACCCTAAAAGATACCTTGGCTAAGAGACTAAGGGGCTCAAAGGGATTGAGCCAAAATCAAAATTCGTGACGAACCACCTTAATAAAACCTACCCTCAGTGAGGTCAAGCTCCTACATCCTGTATCAGCCACTGTACGTTATTATTATTACTCATCGGTAATAAAGTATGTGTGATCTCTAACTAGACATTACGAGTCTTCGCTGTGCATCTCCAAAAGCCATAAAACAGGAAACACTAGCGGCTAACAACCGGATTTCAATTCGAGGCGTAATTTAAAAGACCGCAAAAAACCGCCCGAAGAGACAAACATGGCGTGCACAAAAAATAAATTGCTCCTCTAATAGCTGTTCATTTTTTTAAATAACTGAATAACCGCCTACACAAAGGCCGTGGCCTGTGATGTGGCAGAAACAACGGAATTTTTGTTTTTTATCGCGCCGGATTATCAGCGCGCCGCATACCTCAAGGGTGTGAGGTATACAGACTGTCAAAATGTTAGACGTTAATACTTTCCCGTTTTCCTAATAACTGACGCTGTTAATCCATACAATTTCGTGAAGGAGTCAGACCCATCCCATAGCAACTGGCCCCCAGAAGGAATACAAAGCTATTATAGCAAAGCATTAAAAAAAAACATGATGAAGTAACATCTCAGACGACCCATAAATTGGGCTCCCGTACCTCTACCCAGGGCTCGGAAACCGGTATTTGCTCCATACAAAAATACCGGTATTCTTTCCGTTCTTATTGTTCTTTGGTTTATTATTTCGTTTTTTAACCAGACAATCTAATAATACGAAATCATGACTTAAATACATTCTCATTCATTATTTTCATTCATACCTATTTATTATTCATTCATTGCTCCACATAAAATAATGCAAAATATTGGGCTATTGCGGGGTTTTTGAAAAATACCGGTTTCGAGCCCTGCCTCTACCACAAATGCGCGTCGCGACTATCTGTTGCTTGACAAATAGGTACTACTTATTCCTTACCATACGATAAATTGCGAGATTGACTGGTCATGCTCCGTCACGCGACAGTCGCGGCTAGTCGTGCTAGCCCTTGTTTGGTGCCACGGAGACAGCCAAGTGACAAAAAAATTTTTGAAGTCAATGTGCCTGGACTCTGAACATCGCAATATCTGGGGGCACGGCAGTGCCCCCGCCAAGTCGAGCAAAACAAAGGCACGGCCGTACCATACTTATCTCGAAGCCATTCAGGCCATTTTCAGCCTCCCGTAATTTTGTACTGGCTAAAGCTAGAACCCTGAAATTTCAGGGATATATAGGGCACTATAAGACTTATATATATTCTCGATATCATTCAATTTGAACGTGTACTTTAAGAACTATTGCATGTCAAAGTTCCTTAGTTTTGTCACTGACTCACTGATCATCATAATTCTAAGGTACTTCTAGCAGACCTACAAGCTCCAAATTTTAAACATAGTTAGTTTTTAGCCTATCAAGTCCTTAAAAACCTAAATATGTTGTAATTTCAGTCACAACTGCACACATAATACAAATACATGCGATTACAAAGTTAGTTTTGCAGTTCAAATTAAAAAGAATGGATTGGAATGTAATAATTAAAGGAAGACCACTTACAAAAAGAAATGAGATCCCATCAAAAACATTACATGTAAAAGATGCCAGTCTCGCAACTCAGTTCTCCTACAACAAAAAAGTTTTGAGATGTAAAGTTAAACCAAGTCAGTACCGGGGGGGGGTATCAACAGAACTCGATTTCCACCGACTTGCTTATTATTTAATCGCGGAGGAACACATTTTATAGATCTAATAATAGGCAAGTCGGTGGAAATCGAGTTCTGTTGATACCCCCCCCGGTACTGACTTGGTTTAACTTTACATCTCAAAACTTTTTTGTTGTAGGAGATATTTCATTCTCGCTAGCACCAGTTTGATATTTGACAAATAAACTTTCCAACTCATAATACTTATTTAAAGTCAACGTTGCTGCTTGCTATTTTCATGTAATTATTGTAATTACAGCAACATGAGATAACAATTTAGACATCGCTTCACTTTACCAGTTTTTCGTCTGAAATTGCTTCATTAACAAGCAAATCAGTTTTAGAGAAAATATTTGAATATGATTAGAAGACTTCTATGATAAACACACATATTAAAATTTCGAAGAGAAGTACATCGACATCGCAACTTTAATTTGCTCTAACATACTCATCTTAGTATTAAAATGAACTACCAGAGAGCAAATTGCATAATAAGTACTTAACAAGATTATGCACGTAACTTCATGTACAGTTAATTCCAGTGTAATATCGTAAAGTTAATGTCTGTATTACTTCTGATGTTTCAGACAAGCTTTCTGGAGTATATTGTATACGCTCGTTGTGCCTGTGGACTATGTTGTAAGAACAGAACATGTACTAGATATCAGTGGCGTGGCGTTCATAGAACCCGATTCCTACCGGCTTGCCTAATATCAGGCATTTGAGCACCTTATTCTACAGTTCTTAAGGAATATGTACGCCAAATCTGCACCGGCTTGCCCAAGAATATATTTTACGCCATGCCATTGCTAAATATAATATGAATAGAAACCGTTATACCGACAGCACCTTAATTAACTTTTGGTCGGCAAAACAGAATTGTCGTTTTAAAGCTTTAGGCTATGACGTCATAATGAAAACAATATGGTGGATTTCGTACGCCATGTTGTGTGGACTGTGGACGGAAGAAAAAAATCTTCCGATCCTATCGAGCGGGCATTAAAATTTATAACGATTGCTACTGTTACGTTGTTACAGCTGAGATACAGTTTACTAAGTGAATATTTATATTTTTCATACACCGTATGAAACTCACAGCTAATTGTAGGTCATAGCGTCAATAAATGAATACTATCACATAATTCCAATAGGGAAATCGAAATTTTATTGCTTCTGTAAATTTCCATTTAAAGTTTCTGACTGCAGCTTTTCACAAATTTAGTAACATTGGAAAATATTTCAATACAAAAAGGGTTTACCGATCAAACCGCATGTTTTTGCTCATCAAACTTAATATACCACTATGGTTTTGAGTTTAACAACATACAAAATCCATTAATTAAAAACATTTCCGAACCGCAGCGCCAAATCCGCGCCACTAAAGACTACCTAATCTAAATTATAATCACGAACCATGGAAACTGCTCTGGAAACTAAAATAGTTATAAAATTTAATGAGTGCCTGAAATTCTGGTAACGTCATGAATGGAGTCAATTAATTCATGAATTCATTATTCACTGTTGGCTTTGTAGAGGAATTTAATAAAAAAGCAATGAATGTTGGAGCAATTGACTTTCAAACGCGTTGGCCCTTTGTCGCCGAAGTTGATTGGGCTCGGGAAAGCAAGCCGGTGGCAGCACTCGCGAATTACGCAATTGTTTCGATTCAAAAACAAAAACGTTTATTTTTTGAAGGAACCAACGGATTTTCATTTTGTCAGGACAAACCACAGTGAAGCCACTACTGAGATAGTTTTATATTAATCGTAGTTCCATCAGCTGACAAAACTATGGAAAGAAATCAAAGTGTCAAAATCTTGTGATAATTGGATTTTGCTATCAAGCAAAAAACCTCTCGCCATAGGCAGCACGCACTAGGACTAGAGTGAGACTACGATGACTTTGCAGAGCGGAACATGGCAACACCTCCATTCAAAAGTCACATTTTCATAGAAATTTAAATAAATAAATAAATAAAATAAATAAATATACGGGGACAATCTTACACAAATCGAACTAGTCCCATACTAGACGACGATATATTTAATAGATACATACATACAAATACTTAAATACCTAGAAAACAGCCATGACTCAGGAACAAATATTCGTGCTCATCACACAAATAAATGCCCTTACCGGGATTCGAACCCAGGACCTCTTGCTTCATAGGCAGGGTCACTACCAACTAAGCTAAAGCGGTCGTCTATTTGACTTTTAAACGGAGGTGCTGCCGGCAAAGTTATCGTGGTCGCACTCTAGTAGAATTATGATACCTGAAAATACTTTTCAAATTGGCTGTTCCATGCTGTATCGCATGCAAGATATTGTACGTTGCGGCCGTCTTTTTTTATGGATGATGATGGGTTTGCGTTTGCTCTTGGCCTCACCAGATGGAAAGTGAAGACAAGGTCTAAGATGGAGCACGCTTACCCAGAAGATGCCTATTCACACTTGCCTTAAAGACATTCAGGTCGTCCTGTGCTCGCTGTGCAACTATTAAGATGCAATTTAAAATTGCATCGTGGTATCTTTTACCTACAACCGTCACATAATATAAATTCACTAAAGTAATTACTACAATGTCTATTATTTATTAGAAACAAAAGCAAAAGAACATTAAAATAGAAACAAGGTTAGTAAGATTAAATATATTAAAAACTAAATCTAAATTAAAATTATATAACATATATAGTATTATATAGATACAAGAAATCAAAGTACACGGAAAAATTAAATGGCACTCAACTGTGTACAGCCCGGGAATCGAATCCGGTACCTCTGGATTTCCGGCCAAGCGACTCAACCACTCGTCCACCGTAGCACCCGCTAAACGCCCTCAACTTTGCCATCTACTTTGACCTCCGCATCATTCTGTTTTTAATAGGAATTAACCTAATCGCTTCGATTCCCGGTCTGTACACAGTTGAATGCCATTTAATTTTTCTGTGTACTTTGATTTCTTGTATCTATATATCGATGGCAAAAAGCGAGAACGTAGTAACCGCCAAAATGCAAACTTTACACCAGAGCCAAAAAACTTTTCGATTTCAAGAAAAAAAATCATAACTCTTTCATTTATGAACGAAAATGCTTGATATTTGGATCTAATTCATAACTTATGGTTTTCTTTCAACTGGCATATTTAATATTTAACAAAACAGACTGGTTTACGACTTAGTGGCGGTTACGACAATTGAACTCTTTTTTTCGTTACGCGAAAACGCTGCAAACGCCAGAAGTAAAGGTACTAAAATGGTGAAACGGGTATTATTTCCATAAAGCATAAATGCTGTAACCAGATGCATATTTATTTTAAGATTCAATAATTTTGACGTAAATGTCATTACGTTCTTTATAGGACTAACTGAAATGTGGTAAGTGTCCACCGGCAAAAAGAAACTGTGAAAATAAAACGACTTAAGGATCAATCAACTTTTATCAACATACTTTTTTAAAATGTTTCCAAATTTTAAATGCAGGTTTCTTACAAATTAAAAGATCAGAAGCAACAATTACCGTCTTAAAATAATCAAATACTATCTAGTCTCAATTTCTCTGTATAAAAACATTACGTTTCTCTCTGTATAAGCACAAAGCAAGTTCACATTCAAGCGCATGTTGCGCAAGCATCTCTTCAATGCTGTCCAAAACTAATTATCGACATGAGGTTTTCACAAGGTACGTAAAGTAGTATATGTAAGTATATTATATAATATTGTATTTGTGTAAGTATATACTTATGTATATTGTAGGTATATTTGTAAATTTATCTTAAGTTTTCCAATTGACGTTAAAGGCCCTGCACCAAAACAATGTTTCTGTTTAGCCCATTGGTTGACTGGTAGAGAATGCCTTAAGGCATTAAGTCCGCCAATTGTACTATTTATATTGTGCAATAAAGATTAAATAAATAAATAAATAATTACGAAAATTACTTAAAACCTCCGTTGCTTATTACATTTCAAAAGGCTAATAAAATCTCTCATATAAAATCACAACCTTGTACTTATCGTGCTAAAAACAAACATAAATATTCTTAGGGTTAATCAGACTATAATATTGTTATCCGCTAAAACTAAATATTATTAATGAGGTTTAATATTCCCGTGAAAACTTTAAAACTCTCTACATTTTATCTTCAGTTTTGGCATTAAATTGTCTTTTAAGTAACTTTTATCGATATAAAACTCACTACCTATTAAACCCACTAACTATAAAAGATGTTTTGTATGTAAGTATTACTTATTATATAAGTTTTCAACATAATTCTTAAACAATTGTTTGAACACAACTATCACCTCAATTATAAAAATATTTCACTTCACGGACACACAGAGTACACAGACTACGCACACCCACTCGCTCCGGCGATCGCCGATAGACTAAATCACAGGTCGTATTCACGAGCGACATCGCCGCGAGCGCACATTTTTATTGCTGTATCTTCAAGCACTACCCACTTCACGTTGTGTTTCAAATGTCGTTACTGTAGCTTGCTGTTAATTCGTTTTCGAATGAAATGTAGTAAGCGTCAATCATAGATAATTTATTTTAGGATAATTGCAGTAAGCTTGGTTCGTAATTTTTTCACTACATGCATAAATGCTGTAACTGCCACGGAACAAAATTTCGGCAACGCTGTAACCGGCACACCCTTTGATTTATGAAAAAACAAAATTAGCGTAAATGTACTCGTTTAGAAAATTGCTACTATTTGGATGTTTACAGCAATTAGATGTGGGCATCGTCAAAAAAATACATTCGTTTTGCAACGTAGTCCAGTTTTTTCTAAGCGTCGTAGAGCCATGGGACCCAGACCAGTCGACGCAGAAAAATTCGCTGATTCCAAATATGCAAAAAAAAATTTTTTGACCAAGTGGCGGTTACTACGTTCTCGCTTTTTGCCATCGATATGTAACATATAAATGTGGTGTAATTTACCCGCATTAAAAAAAACCAATGAAGGGACAGAAATGTTTCTTTCATATAAAGTATTAAAATTATATAAGCTAAAACTAAAATGGATCTAAAAAATGGCCCCTGCGGCATGGTGCTGAAGATTACTAGAGTCTGTGCAGAAAGAGAATAGGATTTAGATTGGGGGGCACTGTAATGCTTTTCTACCGTATGTGCCGTATTTTCCGTTCTGTGGCCATACTGGTTAGGTTATTTCCGTTTTTCGCCACGCCTATTCTCACAGACTCTACATAGTATTCAAATTCAAAAAGGCCCCGCATTTTAATAAGAACGTGACATGCTTAATCAATTACTAACGGCCAATGTACCCGAGTCGGCAGCTTTTGGAATTACGCAAGCATCATTAAGATTGTATAATTTTCATCACAATGCATTATTTCCATCACAATAATGCATTGTAGAAACCAACAATGCGCGGCATTCACAATAATATAGAATTAGCGAGAATGGCCTGAGAGCTATTTACTTAGCAGCTTTAGTACTATTAAGTATTAATATTTGATTTTCAAACAATCGAAGTTAAGCCTACACATTTAATGTACATTGTATGCAAATGCTAAAACTGACTCAATCACGTAGAGTTCGTATGGTATTAAAAAAGCGTCCGGGGCATTACTATTAGAACCTAATCTCAAATCAAATCATCCTATAACACACTGTTTCTTAAACTTTTTTTGGTCACGGACCCCCTACATTATTTTGAAAACCTTACGGACCCTTTCCGAATATAATCAGAGAAAAAGAAAATCAAGGGCACATGAAAGTTTGTGTTGAAAGCATAGCCACGGACCCCCGGCTCTCGTATCACGGACCTCTAAAGGATCCATGGACCACAGTTTAAGAAACATAACACAATACAACCTAATGTCAATAGAATGTATATAAAATGAATAAGTGTATGTATGGTATTGGGGAATTAGGTAGTCTGTGCGGAAAGAGAATAGGATTAATTTTTGGGCGCGCTGTAATGCTTTTCTATCGTATGTGCCGTATTTTCCGTTCTGTGGCCATACTGGTTAGGTTAGTTCCGTTTTTCGCCACGCCTATTCTCTTTCCGCACAGACTCTATTGTAATTCAGGGTGTTTTGAGACTAGCGTATTTTGAGACTAGTGTATTTGGCGAATGGTGTATTTTAGGATTAGTGTATTATGGTATTGATCTTCGGCCTTTATGTCTTTAGGTGATCTCGGTAGTAGTACATAATCGAGATAAGGTCGTTTTGGTTTTACGGTATTTTGGGACTTAGCTTACGTTATTTTGAATTTGTTTATATGACAATAATGTGTTATTGACATTAGATTGTATTGTGTTATACGGTGATTTGAGATTGTGTCATAATGCCCCGGACGCTTAAAAAAGACTGAAATATTTTTTGCTAACTCGAGATGACGGGACCTACAAGTACTTAGGTACTTAATAGTAGATTGTTCAACTAGGGACTAAGACTAAAACAAGCCATAATGACACGAGGTGTTTAGCCACCCGAGCGTAGCGAGGATGACTATAGATCGAGTGTCATTATGGTTGTTTAGTCCCGCGTTAAACACTCTACTTTTCACTTTGAATGCGAGGAAAAAAAACGACGTTCTACTACACAAAATTACAATATTTATTGTTCCGTACTTTCGGTATAAAGTTGCACTATACACATTAATTGTTGAAATATTGTGCTCAATACGATTAATGAACATTCAAAAAGCAAAGAAAAAAATTTCCGCGGTTCTTTATTTTTTTTTACTTAGTGAAGTCACTCAGGCTTTAAATGCTGGCATTTTTAGCCAACAGGTTCAAACGTGAAAACTACCTATTGTAAAACTAATTGGATCATGCAAAATAAAATTAAGTTACCCCTAATCTAGTAAAATTGATTTATATTCGTAATAATTAATCATTATTACTATATTAAATCGTCGTCTTTTTAGGTTATTTTCACACGCAAAAATGGTCTATACACAATCACTAAAAATGGCGACAATATTCCAACCACAAACACCCCGATTGGCTGTTTAGGGGTTTTCAAAGTCAATTAAAAAAAATACTTTAATCCCTAGAGATTAATAAGGAACTTTAGTCCCGATCGAACGAACTCGAACGAACTATTTCCTTCTATTCGAATTATTTCTATTTCGATATATTTCTGTGGGTCATTCGAGTCTGTCTGTTTTCCACGCAAACATAAAGAGGGCCATTGTTTGCTTCCACGGCATCAATTTTGCTAAAATAAGTTCTATTTTATAGCTGGATACATTCTGTTTACGCAAAATGACATAAGAAGTGTTTATTTTTTTAATTATTTGATTTGGTAGCGACAATATAAATAGACATTCAATTAATATATCATATATCTGCCTATTACCATTATTAAAATCGAGCAAAAACACCAAACAAATATATTTCTTGTATGGGGTACCTTTAAATCTTTATTTTTATCAATTGATCTATTAGCGACAGTAAAAATATGTACATAGTCAAGTTTATATATTGCCGCTATAATAACAACAAATGCCTAATAAAAACAAAATAAAGTTCAAAATAAAAAGGGGTCCCCATACAAGAAACGTGTTTGTGTCGGTCAAATCACAGAACTGTATCTTTTGAACCGTAATTTTTTTGTTTGTTTTTATTTTGAATTTTATTTTGTTTTTATTGTTTTTTGTTAACGCGTCAAAAGAAATACATATTCTGTGATTAGACTATTCTATTTCAAGTCTGTACCTATTACAGTTCAAAAGCTAGAGCCGTGTGACTCACGGACAGACGGACAGCGGAGGCTTAGGGTTTCGATGGCATCCTTTGGGTACGGAACCCTAAAAAGAAAACTCGCTGCAACAAAGTAGTGTAATTGCATTCGTTCGATTCAGACACCCACATAAGGACAGGTTGATCCGCTTCAACCTTTCCCGCTGGTCCGCTGCTCACTTAGAGCAATCAGCGTAACTTCAAGGTGGCCCTGGCCTAGCGTCCTGGTGCGATCCCAGTCCCAGACGCTTCAGCCCCCACCTAGTCCGACCCTCTCAAGGTGGACCGGGACAGGCGACCTGGTTCGATCCCAGGCGCCCCCGGCCCCCACCTAGTCAGACCCACTCAAGGTTGTCCGGCCAGCAACCTGGTTCGATCCCAGGGAACGCCACGGCCCCCACCTGGTCCGATTTTTGCTACAGTCAATAAGGCTTGCAAGTTAGTCAGGCTTAAAAAAAAAGTTTAATTGCACGCAGACGAAGCAGCGGGCAAAAGCTAGTTTTACATAATATTAAGTCATCCATAAATGTCATTTTACAAAATTCCGCTTTCAATTCGTTTGAATGGCTTCAGACACAATAGTCACCGGCAAGCGAGGCCACACAATCGCCTCGACAGACATACACTGTTGCAACGTTCACACTATTCATAATTGTCCTTACATAATAATATATTGCTCTTTTCTACTTTAATGCGCTTATTGTAAAGATTTACACAATAATATAATTGACGTTGTTTGTAATCTCTATTGAAGTATCAATCGCTAGTGCGGCGGCTGATGTGATGACCAGTAAGACAGAGCTCAGCAGAGTTGGGTCACTTTACGTCATTAATGTCAAGTGTAGATATGAATATAGATACACCTTAAAAAGATATAGATATCGTTACATTTTATTTGTAATTTGATTATAATAATTTTATTCACATATGAATATTTAGGTAATCAGATTGATTTATACCTATTTGTACGGTCATATGATATGATTGACACGGTTTTACCTTAAAAAGAAATATTAAAAGATAATAAAACTTTATTAAACATAATTAAACTAAAATGACAATGCATTCTGTACAAAACGAGTAGGTAGGTACAATTTTTTTTATGAATTCTATATTTTCTTTGTTTTATTGTAAAAAAGAACTAAAAGTTTTTCTATATTTTCAATTTTCAACGCATTTCTTCTTCAGTTTAATATCCACTTATAGATAGAAAAAGATCTTTCTACATCCACTGAAGTGAGTGGAGTGAAATTGTATATAAAATGTTTGCTAAAAAAGCTTACTATAAAATTCATTTGTTTTGATGGCGACGTAAGATCGTAGTAGAAAGGCAGCATAAATAAAATAACTTTATTAGTTATTAAATTACACCACATCTACCATTGAATGACAAGGTATGTCCATGTTATGTAAACTCTGAAAACAGCTCACCCCGAGCTCTGTAAGAACACACAAGCAGGAGTGGCTCATTTCGCGATTTCGCCGCGCGGCCTTGAGGTCGTCGCAAGGGGGCCTTGAGGCCGTCGCGAGGGGGCCTTGAGGCCGTCGCGAGGGGGCCTTGAGGCCGTGGCGAGGGGGCCTTGAGGCCGTCACGAGGCGACCTTAGCCCGCGACTAGAAAGAGCACGCGTTATGCAATAGAGAGAGAGAGAGACTGTCGGATCCGGTGCGTTCCGTCCGGTGGTCGGACTCAACGAGTTTTGTTAGAGAGAGACAGTTTTGTACGTAGTACTAATTATTACTTATTATGTTGTTGTCTGTGCACACTTTGAGCGATCTGCAAAAAGTCAAGGTGGTCGTGGCTAGCGTACCTGCTTGCAGATTTGTAAGTGAAAAGGGGTTGCCAGCCTCATAACTATCTGGCCTCGCTACGCTCGATCGATATGTGCTCAGGCAGCAACCCCTTCCCGGCCTCTGTAGTAATATACTATTTCGGAAATTGACTCCTAAAGTGTTGAAACAGAGGGTGCAAGTTTACATGAAAAGTCTGAAATTCGGACGAAGTTGCGGTGCGTCATCCAGTGCTTAAATAAGTTAAAAACAATACCACTTTTCAACTGAAACTTCATACAAATTTACTAAAATAAACCCTGTAACTTGTATGTAACTTGTTGTATTTCAACGGAAACTTCATACAAATTTACTAAAATAAACCCTGTAACTTGTATGTAACTTGTTGTATTTCACAGAAACTTCATACAAATTTACTAAAATAAACCCTGTAACTTGTATGTAACTTGTTGTATTTCACGGAAACTTCATACAAATTTACTAATTAATAATCCCTGTAACTTGTATGTAACTTAGCCTCGTTGTCGCTTATCGTTTACTACCAGGCACTACTGACGTCAATGTCAATACTAGATTTGAAAAAAATCAAATTAAACTTATTTAAATGCAAGCTGCTTCCAAGAGTATAATTTAGCTATTGTAAACGGAACGTCTATTCACGAAGAACATTATTAGTATATACGAGTACGAGTATTACATAGTCCATTGTGGCGACATACGATGCCAGGTTACGACCCGGCTTCCAGTAGCGGAAGTCAGTGTCGCCATCCGTTCCTCTGAACGCAGCCTCTGAACACTGAACATACGTGGCTACGTGTAACATAGCGGGAGTAGGTATTGTCAGAGGCCAATGACTTCCCTTCTAGGACTTCACAGTGATACTTTGTCTCATTGAAACAGATCTGTTATGACAGGATAATTAATTTAAAAGTAGTTAAAATAGACTTTTCATCACACTTGCTCGAAAATGGTGTCATTACACGTAGGTTCTGCGGGCCGTAAATGGCCTATTACGCCCTAGGGCGTAATGGTTTTCTTTTTAAATTTGAAACGCTGGTTCTGTTTTACTCTTATTTGTCATGTTCAAAGGAAACGCCAACTTAATTTTTTAACTTTTATCACTGAAATATTTATTTAAAGATAACTGTAATTGCAAATACATATAAACACATATTTCGGTAACATTAATTAAATGTTTAAATAATGTATTTCTTTATTTTGCAAATATAAAATAAACTAAAATGGCCGTTACCGCTATGGTTTCCGAACGTGACTTGACGTTCGCATTGTCTATGGACATATGTGACAAATGTCACTGTCTGTCTTAATATTTTCTTGTCATACTGGGTCGAAAAGTAAGGTTATTTTATTAAGATTTCCTCACAAGTGTGATGAAAAACATTGTGTGTGCCACGGGCGGTAAAGGAATTACAAACTCGTGTTATTAAAGCCCTCGGTTTCACCTCGGGCTTATAACAAACACTAACGAGTGTTTCCTTACTTACCGCCCTAGATACACAATGTACTATTGTGATGTGCACAGAAATATATCGAGATAGAAGGATATAGTTCGTCAATTTGCATGGCAACCAAGAATGTCAAAATTTGCGTTTGATGTGTCACTACTAGAGGTGTGCGCTGACCGGCGCGGCGTACGCCGCCGGCCATTTTTACCACGCCGCCGCCGCCGATCATTCCACCGGCGTGAAATCGGCGTGAACTAATACTATGATGGCCATGACCCAATTTATCTATCTTCTCCGTTATTGGAGGAAAAACTACCTTTAGAACACAATAAAAGCATAAAAGGGGTGTTACTTATACAGTGAGATACCATAATAGCTCATAATATCGTAAGTCATCTACATTGAAAGGTATAAGCTATTGGTAATACTTCCAGTGAAGCTACAGAACAGATTTCAGCTTTTTATAGCACAGGAATAGTTTGGAGCCCTCCATTATAAGGTCTGGAAGAAGTACCGCATTTTAGGTATCTAGGAAGTCACTTTCGACGTGACTTTGACATCCAAGATAGTTTCCCACAAAACCAAATCAGATGCAGCCTGTGGAAAACTTAGACGGCGTATTTGGCAGAGTTAACTTGAGATTATGAGTTGATCTTAACCTAAACCTAACTCTTCTATATACTACAGAAACATGGTGCTACTACAAAACAGAAGACTTCTTCGATCTCCGTTATCTATTCTGCTCATTAAGTGTCAAGATCAAGAACCAAACAAGAAAGTTTTACTTTGCGTCAAAATACCTGGCATTCAGGCTCTCATAATGAAACATCAACTGCGGACTGCGGTGTATGGTCATGGTCACATCAGCGTGTTTGGGTTTGGGCGCGAACATCAGCAATACCAGGTCTTGTGAAGTGGAAATTAGGAGGCGCATAGGAATGGCCAAAAGTGCAATGTCCCTGCTGCAAGATATATGAAAGAATTGCAACATCTCACGCTAAACTAAAACTAATTTAGTCCCTAGTCTTCTCCATATTCAGCTACGGAGTTGAGACTTGGACTCTGACAAAGGCTGGCCGTGATCGCATTGATGCTTTCGAGATGTGGTGCTGGAGGAAAATGCTTCAATTTTCTTGTAATTCTTGGACAGCTTTTCGCACACATGCATCTATATTACGCAAATTGAACATCAAGATCAGACCATCAACCATCTATCTACGCAGACTACTAGAGTTTTTCGGTCACATAGCCAGGAAAAAAGGCCATAATCTTGAACAACTTATTGTTATTGGCAAGATTCATGGCAAACAACCTATAGGCCGCAGATGCACTACACGATGCCAAGAACAGACACAGACGCTGAGACACCGTCAGAAAGAAGCGGAAGTCACGGGAATTTCAGGACCCTCAGCAATGAGGAACACGAAGCGAGAAGGAAGACGAGGAATATAATGGGACTATTATCTTGACCTTACAAAAAATTGCAATTCCACCAAACACATAGAATATAAAATAGCTAGCCAAAATACTGCTACTTTCATTTTTACAGTGAAAAAGTTACCAGATCTCATAAAGACAAGCTTAAGGCGCTAACTTATTAAACCCTATATCTCGGTCAATAAGTATGTATGACTTGACCATTTTATGGAACTACTGCTTTTAAAACAAAGACCCGTGGTAATTTTTCTTACTATTTGAAACGACCGAATGATGCTCATATAGCCCGACCGTTTCACTATATGTGTAGAAATGTACTGTAATATGCATAATTACTTATTGTGTTTACCACGCCGATCACGCCGATTACGCCGCCGCCGCCGGTCAATTTTTGACCGGCGGCCGCCGCCGACGATTTAGCCATCGGCGCACACCTCTAGTCACTACAAGAGTAGTATGGTAAACATAAAACCGCGCGACACCGATTCAAAAGCATCGATTAGTACGTGGAAAACTGATTCTATTACCGATTATTTCTATTATATTTTAGACGACCGCTTTAGCTTAGTTAGTAGTGACCCTGCCTACGAAGCACGAGGTCCTGGGTTCGAATCCCGGTAAGGGCATTTATTTGTGTGATGAGCACGAATATTTGTTCCTGAGTCATGGATGTTTTCTATGTATTTATGTATTTGTATCTATTAAATAGTATCCATAACACAAGCCTTATTGAGCTTACTATGGGGCTAGTTCGATTTGTGTAAGATTGTCCCCTAATATTTATTTATTTTATTTATTTATTTATTTATATTCCGGAACGGACTGAAGTTGACGGAGAGCAAAGAAGGCCCTTCTTTTTGGCACGCGAGGTACATACACTCCCTTCTATGTCGATACATTTACGTGGCCGCAATGTTGCCGTTTGATGTCGCTGCTCTCTATCCTAACGAGCTGCCGCATGGCTAAACTAAACCTTTACTTTAAGTCTTAAAAGACGTCTGCACCCACAAAATACAGCGTGGAAATCCAATACGGGCGAATATTGAAACGGTGGTCAGCATAGGACCTAAGAAGTATATTTAGACAACTTTTGCTCAAAACTACAATGAAAATATTTACCACAGAAAATAATTCGGTCCGCAATGTAACGCAACACATTGAAGTTGGCCTTGAGCTCAGCTGAGTGAAGGGGGGGGGGGGGGGGGGTTCGAAATGGAGCATACCCGTGGAACATCATAATATTGTAGTGTAACTGTTTTCCAAACCTCATTTGTTACGTTCATCCCGTGTTACTTTCATACCTGGTCCCTCTAGTTGCTAAATCTATGAAGCAAAATATAACAATGCACTATATTCCGGCAACACTGTTTAATGAATGACTTTAAAAGCAGGCAGCAACTTCAGAACGTTGTTCAAGCCACAATATTACAGTGGCTGCAACCTTTACTGAAAGAAGCAAAGTTTATTCAGAGGAAGTCGACGAACGCCATTATTTAATCTGCGCTATTCAGCTCTGAAGTATCCCGGCTCTCTAGTTAATTACCCAGAGATAGTTGGTATGACGGGGTGCATGCGAACTGGGATGAATTGCTAGTTAAACACGCCCGCCAACTGACCGCCGCCATGATTTTATAATTACTTATATTTTGCACTGGCAACACAAGTTTTGTCGCTAGAGTTTATCCAGCGAGTATTTTTTTCAATTTTTTTACAGTAGTTACGATCATTTCCACTTCGGCACTCGGCAGTCGGCAATCGTCTGGAATTATCGGAAATACAAATGACACAAAGATACATTGCTGCATATTTATAATATCATAGTGTGCACTCAACAGTCTACTTAATAATAAAAATGTAGATCACCTGCACCAATGACATTTTTTTACATAGACCTATGAATAACACAGAAGTGGCTTGATTTAATTATTACATAGCATTACAAAAAACACAAATATTTATTTATGCCACACCTGGCCATAAAGTGGCTTTTTCCGCACGCTGCGCGTACGGAAAAGGCCGCTTTCTAGCCAAGTGTAGACATACAATGATGTACACAACACGGGAGGTAATAATGAAAGCCCTCGATCGCATATTTACGTCCCTCGCTTACAGCTCGGGCCGCAAACATCTGCGATCTTGGCCTTTCTTTGTATTACCACCCTAGTTGTGTAATGTACTATTTCAACACACTTGCTCGTAAAGTTACTATATTTTCTTTGGTCTTACCCCCGGAATGCGGTTTATTACACACTAGTGCGTTTTACCATTGCCGCACTAGTGTTTTTCTTATTCCACTTTTTTTTTTAATATCCGTAAAGAGGTTGTTACCTACCAAAAGATTTATTATTTTGTAAATAAATAAACTTGTTGTAGTCAAAATCCGATAAGATAAGATTATACTTCATCTAATTATCTATTTAAGCATTTAAAAAATACAATATTAACTACCGTAAATTCTTATTAGAAATACATAATTATTTAGTTTAATATATTGTGGCTGAATGGCGGTGTTCGGTGCCTCTGGACTTAAGCTGCGCGCGCATAGTTATTCAACCAAAGATACGGCGCGCGAAAAAATAAACCACCGCGCCATTTTGTGCCAACATTTGTTCGTTTATAATTTGCTGATTTGTGACTGAAAATGTCGAGTACAAATGACGAACTACAGTTAGATTTGCACCCAACAACAAGCAATCAATTTGGAGCCACTTTCTAAGAAGTTTTGTCAAGAACCGCAACCTTCTACCTCATATGCCAGTGATTTTTATGTGCCGCCTACTCTGACTAAAGGAGAATTAGAACGCCCATCCACCTCCTATGGGAATGTATCACTATCTCCAACATTTACAGTTACTCAAGAACACCACAGTGAATTTTTTAATAATACTATAAGTAACACATACTGTGCAACATCCAACAAAAACTGTTGCGTATCATTTTAGTAATTGTACTTTCAATAATTGCTTTAGTAATTAAAAATGTATTTTATACCTACCTAATTGTTTTTTTCCTCGCAAGTGTGTTGAAAAACGTCGTATGATACGCGTGTGCTTTGTTCATTACAGTCTTGGCTCTATTACAGCCCTCGCCTTGCGGCTCGGGCTGTGCAATACCGCCTCGACTGTAATTACCAACTTCGCACACTTGTATCATAATGTACTATTAGGACAAGGGAATTTACTTTTTTAAGAGCCTTATTAACAATAGTGTTGCATTAAAACGAAATTATTTTATATACGTAAATATATTGGCAATCATGTTAAATCGTTGCTACGACATAAGTCAAAAACAAACTGGTGGCATTAGGGTCGTTTTGCATAAGTGTAACCTAAGGCTAGTTATACAACATTACTCCCCCTCCCATAAAGCCTTGCCTAAAACCCAAAGAACCCGAACCGCGCCGGAGGTTTCCGTTTACGCCCGGATCGGCGCGGTGAACGAGGGTCCGGCGAGGCGGCAGCAGGGGTCGGTGACGTTATGGTGATTGCTGGCTGTGGTGGCTGCTGCACAAAACTATCTGTATGTTCCCTGCTGGTGGAGGCCGGTGGTTCCGGCTGCGGCGTCACCGCCAAACCTTCTGGGTGTTCCTTGCTGGTAGAAGCTACTGGCTCCTGTTGTTGACCATGAACTCCATTCTGCCCACGGTCGTTGTTATCCCGTCTGTAATAGGTGAACGTTTTAATTTTTGCAGCGGTTGTTTGCGGTGTCCTCTCAAATTTGGCTGGTTGGATTTCAGGCGTTGCCTTTGGTCGCTCTGCAATTCTCGTTCGAAGTTGGTCTGCGTGTTTGCGCTTACGTGTTCCATTTTCCATCTCTGGTTCTTTTTTAGATGTCTATATAATGGGGCACATCGCATGTGGAGATTGTCTATAAAACGCCCGTAGTAAGTTAGTGAACCCAAGAAGGCCCGCAGTTCAGTTGTGTTGGTTGGCATAGGCATCTTCCTTATTGCGTCAACTCTTTCTTCCGTGGGATGCAAACCGTTGGCGTCAATTTTATGGCCAAGGAAGGTTACGCTTTTTTGTAGCCAGGCACACTTTGTTATTTGGCTCTTGACGCCAGCGTCTTGTAGTCTCTGTAGTATTGTTCTTACTCGCGTTAGATGTTCTTGCAAATTGTTCGCCGTTATTAGAATGTCGTCAAGGTAGCATACGACTCCGTCAATATCGCTGAGGATTTGATGCATAGTTCGCTGGAAGACAGCTGGTGCAAAGGATATCCCAAATGGTAAGCGTCTATAACGGAAATAGCCTTTGTGTGTTGCTATTGTTAAATATTTTCGGGATTCTGGATGAATCAAGAGTTGTAGGTAGGCGTCCTTCAAGTCAATTTTTGTGAACAGTTGTCCCCCAGATAACTTGGATGTAATCTCTTCAAATCTGGGAAGTGGGTAATCATCAATTTGGACATGTTGATTGATCGTTACTTTGAAGTCGGCACAGATGCGGACGTTCCCGTTAGCTTTAATAGCTATCACTATCGGTGATGCCCATTCTATTGGGGTTGACATAGTATCGACTGGTTCTAGAACCTCTTCCTGTATTAATCTTTGTAATTCGTTGTTCACTTGTTCGCGTAGGGCGAGTGGTACAGGCCGGGGTCGGAATGTTTTTGGCCTGACATCGCTCGGAATATGTATTACTGCATTGTGCCCTTTTATTGTTCCAAGCTTGCCGTCAAATAGCGGTTTAAATTCATTTAGAATGTTTTGGACCTCGGCTTTATGTTTTGTATCGGTTAGAAGGCTGTCTGTTGCCTTTGAAGTCCTTATATTACATAATCTTGCCCCAGGGGGCATTGGTAGCTCAAACCGTAGACACCAATCCAAACCGAACAATGGAATGTCGTTCTGCTTTGTGACGTATGCAGTTAAAACCTTCTCGATATTGAAGGCATCTACTTTTATTTCACATATTCCAAGTGTTTGGATTTGTACATCAGTGTAAGCGACTAGGTTTTTGCACCTCTTCAGCTTCGGGCGACCGATAGATTTCCAAAGATTTTTGCCGATTACTGAATGGACTGCTCCTGGGTCATACAGCATTTCGACTGGTTTTGTGTTCAGCTGCGTTGGTATCATGATTTTTGTCGTCGGGTTATGTAGTTTTAAGGCGAAAGTGTGTATACTTTCATCGTCTGAGTCATCGGTAATGCTGGCATTTGTCATCGTGGTTGTTATCTGTCTTGTTGTGTTTCTCTGCTTTAGCTTCAGTCTGCCACTAGTTATACAAACGCTTGAGAAGTGATTTTCTTTACCGCATGAGTTGCATCGTTTGCCCTTCGCAGGACAGTCGTTCATATTTGCATGAAAATCCTTTCCGCAGAACATACATTTCTTAGCCTTAATGCTCCGGTGTGTCTGTTGTTGTTGTTGTTTTGTTTTTACTTTATTAATAGTTTGCTGATCGGTCACGACCTGCGAGTTGTTTGTTAAACGCTGGCTTTGAAATTCTGCTTGTTCCAATTTGTTTACTGTGGCTATGACGTCAGCAAGCTTGGCATTGCTTGCCGGATGTTCTTTGATGAGTTCTTGTTGCCACTTGTTGTTGTTGATGCCGATCACTAGTTGGTCCCTTAAGCGTTCGTCCAGTGTGTTCCCAAACTCGCAGTAGCCCGCTAGTGATCTTAATTCCAGCATAAATTGTGAAACCGTTTCGTCTAACTTTCTGTATCTAGTCGCAAAAGCAACCCTTTCTGATAGTACGTATGTTTTCTTGCCGTAGTGTTCATTTAACACCCTTTTTAGGTCATTGTATGATTTTGTGGTTACGGCAATTGGTCGGTAGTAATCTACAAGGACCTTGAAAGCTGTGGGTCCGATTCGGGAGAGGAGAAGTTGCTTACGTTTGTTCTCTGAAGCATCTCCGTCAAGTCCGTGGATTTGCAGTTCTATTTCGAACCGCTGGATGTAGTAATCCCAATCTTCATTTCTGTTGTCAAACGTGTCAAATTGGAACCGTTCTACACGTTCAACCATGGCTCCATCCTCGTCGCCAGAATGTTGCATTAAAACGAAATTATTTTATATACGTAAATATATTGGCAATCATGTTAAATCGTTGCTACGACATAAGTCAAAAACAAACTGGTGGCATTAGGGTCGTTTTGCATAAGTGTAACCTAAGGCTAGTTATACAACAAATAGTAACATTAAATGTTCGGATCTGGGGTGCAATTTGAGGTATATTATATGACTTCAAACATTATATACCTTACACTTAGTCACAAACAGAGCTTATTTGCGTTGCGCGCTGAAGGAAAACATAATTCCGGGGAAAAAAATACAAAACTTCACGCCGCGGAGTTCAATTATTTAACCCAATTTTCGAGGTCTTAAAATGCAGCGCAGACGTACTAGACAAACTAATGACGGATTTATCCTGCATGCTCTCAATTTTCGTTGCTGTGCTTGTTTTTAAATTGGTTGACATACCTAAATCGTTATTGCGGAACTTTACCGAGTAGGAAAATCTTTTATGTTGCCAGTCTAGTCTCCAAGCGCATTCCGTCGGTATGTTGGCCAAAAAAATAGATCCGTCAACAGCTTGTACGTCCAAATTGAGTTCAACCGGTCCGGAGCCTGCGTGTAAAAACCGGCCTAACGGTACACCCACTCACTGACCGTCCTCAAACCGACTTCTAACGCCTTTTAATTAAGGAAAACCCCCCACTTTTAGTTTAGGCAGCATACGTACCTTGGAAGCTGGCATTCATCATATTTTAAAATGATATTTCATCATCATCATTATTTTAAGAGAATGCTATTTCTGTTTGTCGTTATATCTGTTACGACAAGTGTTAAAAATATCTGTCTCGCTCAGGCTTTGGAGTGAGATCGTGTCAGATGTCTTTGATTACTTTGTCCCTTCGGCAGAAGCATCTGTACAGTCAACATAAGATGACATCTCCACGAGTAAAGAACTCAAAAAGATGAGTCTAAAAAAGTTCTTAAATTTCCTTACATTTTGGATAGGAACAGGAATTTTCCGGACTCTGTTAATATTTCGAGAGAATAATTAAGCACACGACACGTTTAGCTCAGTGGGAGTGCCGTCGCTGAAGCTAGAGGTCCCGGGTTCAAATCCTGGTAAGGTCAAATATTTGTGTGATGAACACGAGTATTTGTTCCTGAGTCATGGATGTTTTCTATCTATTAAAGTGTGTATTTATCTATATAAGTAAGTATTTATAACGTCTTCTAGTCCCCATAGTACAAGCATTGCTTAGTTTAGGACTAGCTCGTTTTGTGTAAGATTGTCCCCCGATATACACTCACAGACAATGAATTCGTCGTTTTCTATATAATTGTTTATAGAAAATGACCCGAATTCATTGTCCGAGAGTGTATTTATTATTATAATAATATTTCTGTACACGAATCACAATACTAATATAATCCGAACGACTCTTATGGTTGTTTTACTCGAAACAACTAGTGAACTAACCGCAACTAAACCGAATTTGCATACGTATGTAAATGCCAATTGCAACCTTTCGGGATGGCACAAGTTAATGTTAATGTACGTAATATACAAGGCGAGCTAGTCACCAGTCATTGCAAGTATTGCAACCAAGTTGCTAATGAGATTCGTGATTGCCCCCCACTGCTATTAACATCCGAAGGAAAAGGGTTAGTATATATACCAGTACCAGTAGACTTGTTACGTTTTTGTTGACATCCGAAGGAAAAGGGTTAATAGAGATATATACCAGTAGAGACTTGTTACGTTTTCGTTTCGGAGTAGTGGAACCAGTTTTCGGACGCGCGGACACGGACAGGAACCGCGGTGTGCGCCTTCCGCACTCGATTATGAATCAATTACGGAACAATAACACACGGCCATTGCTCGGACCTAGGGAGCGACGTGCTATTGCTATGGCTACTACGGCCCTATGGCAAATAGTTTGGCCCTTTTTATTTAAACGTGTACGGTTAAGCTAAACAACTTTGTCGCACTGTACTCATAAGCACTTCGCATGGAGGAATCACTGACTCTTGAGTCACAAACTTTGTCCGAGCAGACGCGCAATCCTGGCGACAACCCTACGGATTTTATAGTGTAATTTTATTGCCATTGATTTGAGGAAATAAATTATTCTTATTGGTCTCACTGCTTTTTAGAACTTCAATTTAGAATTTACGTCCAGCAATTGACGTCTACCTGCTGGTGATAATCATACCAGGTACCTGCCATGTACTATTTTACTTCGAAGGTTTTCGTATTCGGTGTCGGATTCAAAATCTGTGAGCATATAGAATTTCGTAAAAAAATCCTATATTGAATTAAATATTGCCAACACTGGCTGGAGTTGTTTCATTAAATATAGGTACCAATTTAAGTGTCAATATAAATCTAGGGATGATAACTATGATGATTCAACAAGCAATAGAATCGTGACTCGCGTTACCTGTTTTCGTGGAATGTCTCATTACGAAACGGGCAATAACTTCAAACTTGAAATCATTTATCTAACATAGGATAACACAAGATGTTACAGCAGGTGCATAATTCAGTACCTACTCTATGTGCCTCACGGCATAAAAAATGTGTGCAACTCACTGCCCTCTTCGAAGCACAGAACATATCGATCCTTTGCCAAACACGACCGTAACAAGAGGCATGGCGAAAGTTATCAGCAAGTAGTTTCCAGGGCTAGTACAACATACCCATACAAAACATTACCCTGTGTGTGGCCATGCCGTATGGCTTCGACGGATATTCGTATATTTTCTTTAAAATGGTGTTTCTGCATATACGAGTACGTTGCATTCTATAATCGGCGTCATAAACATCAGCACTTTAATACAATCAGCAGGGATAGTTACTAAAAAAGAAAGAGTTTAAAAATATCACATAAGCTTTATCTTCTGATAAGAGTTGTGTAGATTTTTTGAGCTTCCCCACATCGGCGTTTTGTACTTTGCTACCCATGAAAGAGCTTTAAACTCACTTTCAGTTATTTGCGATTTGATAGTATCTATCCAGCAAAACTCATAACCTATTAAGCAAAACTAAACACACTATCAAATCCATATAAGTACATAAAATGTATCGTTCTCAAGCAAGAGCATTATCAATAAAAGCGATTGTATTAAAATCTCAGATTCTCAGCACCTTTATACAATGCAGTACTTTTGCTTAAGAACGACACCCATTTTTTTGTACGGCAAAAGCAGTTACGACCTTTTTGTTTTCAGTTTACGATCAGTCAAGGGCATTGTGTCCGATCCGTCACGGCTTCGGCGATGCACGAGCGATTCCGGATCACGGCACCCCAGGATAAACAGTACTTTAACTTTAAGGTACGCGCGACGTGAATGTATGTTTGCACAGCGCGCCAATAGAAGCGGATCACGCATACATCAATAGCAATACACTAAGGAGGCTAAGATGCCATAGTTAGGATGGTGTCGTCGCAACCGGAGTTAGACTATGGTCCGATACTGTGGTAGCACGGAGAACATTGCAGACGTTCGACTTCCTGCTAAATAGCTCCCGATTTGATCATGCGCACGAGTTTGCAATTCAAATGCCACTTTAGTTGTGGTGGCAAGGGGAGCATTGTAATAACCAGGGTACTTAACAATAACGAAGTGCTGTTTTCACTCCAATAGAAAATTTAATCTTATCCTAAAGCCTTTTGGCATTCAACCATTCAGCTTTAAGGGATCTATTTCCAGTATACATTATCATTTTCAAATACAATTAGTAATATGAGGAATTACAGTTCTAAATGCGGCAAAACCGAGCTGTGTACAACATGAGCCTTTACACAGTTCGCTATGACGATGCCAAACCCTGTACTTTTGTTAAAGCGTGGAAAAATATTAGTCCTAAGCGTATTTATAAGTATTTTCGTATGATGCAAGAAAAATCTAAGCTGCCTATCCGAGGAGCTAGCTGGCTATGTATACCAAAAGTCAGACTACTGTAGTAACGTTCTCTGTGTCTTCATGTTTTAGTCATGTTTCGTGACGGCGAGTGATGAAATAAGGAAGCGCCGTGAGATTCTTATTGCGTGCTATCTACGCTGACGTTTAAATTATAAACGTCGTAACAATGTATGATTCCCATACATCTTTACTACCTCTTCAATTTGCGAGCATAGTCGAGCCGCGCTCACTATTCGTTCAGAATGAAAAAATCCCAACAAAGGCTCTCATACATTTATGAGCTTCTTAATTTGCTAGTAGGGCGATGCGGACTCCGGAGCACATACATGTTCTTATTACCTAACAATGTAAGATCCCATACAATTTTACTGCCGATTTATCTACAGTCACAGGACTGGGGGGAATTTCGCCACCCATAGGTGGTAATAGGCAGCGACCAGAAAGAGCACGCGTTAGTGCACGTTAAGGTATCTGCCCACTACACCGTATCATACCATGACCGTACTGTGAACGTACCAGACACGGTATGACAAATGCTGGTCGGTGACGGAACGTAGTCGCGTTACTTTTCAATACAAAGAATATTTATTTTGTCTGACACGTTCATGTGCACGGTCAGTCATGGTATGATAAGATGTAGTGGGCAGACCTTTATGCGATAGAGAGAAACGGTCGGATGCGGGTGAGCTCCGTCCCGTCGTCGGACGCGAATGATAGTTTTGTTAGAGAGACTAGGTAGTACTAATACTTATTCTGTCGCAGTCGTACCAGTTACTCGCTCGGAATGAAAAGGTTCTAACAATGTAAGTTTCCAATTTATTCTTGAAACATTCTTCAACACCCTATCAAGTACCGTATCGTTATGTGGTTCCCTTAGAAACCTTTGAATTTCAGAACGATAGGATTACGCCTGTTAGAGCGTATGTCGTATTTGTAATCAAAGGAGGCTTCACAATCATTTCTGAAGGTTAAGGACATCAGCCATTTCAATACTACAGGTCAAGGGCAAAAAATGGATAGGTACGTGGAACGCAAAGACATATTATGATATGCTATGTATGCCCTTAATTTCGGCATAAATCACGCTTTTTTTGTAATGTCATTATTCGACATATTCAATTTGATTCCCACACATAGACATAGGAATATTTTACATTATCTCCTGCCGCACAAGAAAAAACCCAACTTAGGCTAAACGCTCAATGTACAATAAAATAGCCGTTACATTTTCAAACCCTAGTAAAAGTAAATAAAGTATGTACTAATAGGTTTATTTATTTAAATTGGCAGTAGTCAGTAGAATGTAGGACGTAAGTAAACCAGACCAGGATACATAATAGCCCAACTTTAAAAAAATGTCCTCTCATTTCGGCCAATACAAGTAAAAAAGGTATAAAACAGGCTACACGTTGGTACATTTTCAGTCTTATACGGATGATACCGCCCCATCGTTCGCGTGAATTTCGAACTTTTTCACACAAACTTTTGTTTCAACCCTTTCTAGATTTAATTTCACCACGCACCTCTCTAAGTCCCAACAGGTGTTCCAAATTTTAAACCTCTACCTGCAGTGGTTTAGGGGCTTTTCTTCAAAAATATCATTCCCGGTCCACGCATATTGGCAAGTGCTCGCAAGCCACCTCATCATGCTATTCTAGAAGAGGAATCTTCTGAGGTTTTATGGACAGGGGAACGAAATCCTCCAAGAATAACCCAGCTGTATGTTGTCTGACAACAGTTTAATATGTACCAAGGAAAGACCTTAAAATAAATAGGCGGACGGAGCCTCGCCATCAGAGAACTGAAGCCATTTTTAAAAATCCAGCTGCTTGTACTTACGAGCCGCACGCACACTAGTTTTTTAGGGTTCCGTACCAAAATAGTAAAAAAGGAACCCTTATGGTGCGACTCTGTCTGTCTGTCCGTCTGTCACAGCAAGATATCTCAGGATCTACTGATGCTATCGACTTGAAATTTGAAATAGTGTTAAAAACCGCTAACCCGAGCCTATTGGATGGAAAAAAAATCTTATGCCCGTTTTACTTTTTTTTTAATGGGACTCTGAAAATTGAAAGTACGGCTATTATATCGAGTGGGGTATCAAATGAAAGGGCTTGATTTGTAGATTAAAATGCCGTTTTTATTTTTTTTTTTCTTAAATAAGCAGTTTTTGATTTATGACGAAAAACGTCAAAAAAATACCATTCCCCCCCTATTATCTTCGAAGTTACTGAACCGTAAAATCTGTAATAATTACCAATTATCAATGTCGTCTTAAATATAACAGGAAAAATATAACGGTTTTACTAAATTGCACCGTTTTTGAAAAATTTGCAAAAATCATAATATATACTTATTTGCTCCTACTAAACTAATCACCATAGAGTTTTTCTTGAACTATCCATGTATCTACTTATGAGTTTGTATTCTTATTGCGAGCAGCACGTACACATAGGAAGCCGGCGGATTAGACATGCTTCAGTTATTTGCTACCGAGGCTCCGTCCAGCTATTTATTTTAAGGTCCTTGATATGTAGAGATATTGTTTAGGGTGTGCAGAACCGGGAAATTTTAGTACGGTAGTAACGGAAATTCCCCGTTCTCTCATACTACAACTTTCCGGTTCTGTTCTGCACACCCTAGTAGTTATATATTGGCGCAATATAACAGTCTTACTTTATTGAACAGTCCCGATAGATGGCGCTATCCCTGAGTCTATATAATAAAGTAGAAATAGTCCATATAATAAAGTGTACGTCGATGGTTTGATTACAGGCAGTCGGGCCCCTGGGCCCGTTAGCCGGATGCCGCTTGTTATGCAACCGATGTGTCTGCGCGAGCGCCGCCCGCTTTGCATCCGTCGTGGCCCGTCACGTAACACCATACAATACAATATGGCGGATCTGGCCAGCCGGATTTGGTAGCGATATACAGCGAAATGAATTCTGGTGACCCTGAACCTCTGTTACTGAGCAGCAATTTATATAAAATTGAATTTATATTTATAGGAATTCCAACTGGTAGGTACCTGACTGAAGTTGTTTTATCTCCCATTGAGGTACCTAAATTCCGATTCACCTTAGCACTTCTAATTAGTAAACAAGTTATGCCATCGAGATGCAACTTAATTAGTGAAAACTGATATTTTCTTCCTGAATTAAGTATGTCGTTTGCCAGACTAGTGGAAAAAAGAAGTAAGTACCTAACCTAACCTTTTTACCCGACTGCGGCGAAGCCCAAAGGAGGGTTAAGTGTTTGACCTGTATGTATGTATGTATGTCCGTTCCTGTGTCCGCTCGTAACTACTGAACGGCACATCCGATTTTGATAAATGATACATCATTAGATTCGTCTTGATGGTGCGAGTGTCACTGGGTATGAAGTTCGTTAAAATAAACAAAGTGCACCGCAGTCGGGTTTTTTTTAGTAAAAATGTGGTTATTATTAAAATACGAGCCCAAATGCATAAAAGTTCGTCTGGCACGAAGCAACTATCACACTTGTCTAAATACTCATTACCTGTTTAGATCAAACAACTGAGTGATAGTTATCTTTAATGTAGTTTATTTTGATTCTATAATAAAGTTTCCACGAAACCTTTACCTTGGTATTTCCTGTATTTTAACGTTGTTAAGGTAAAATATTTTTATTCGAAATAAAAATATTAGAGCACATGTACACTTTTTATCTCAAACTTTTTTTTTTAATTGTAGAGCCTAACAAAATGCTCTAACTAGACGAGATCTTTGGGCTCGCAGTCGTAGGTTTATTTAAGAAAAAATAGCCATTTTTGGCAAACATCGTAAGGAAAGTTGTCTACTACTTAAAACAACTAAGGCGAATCGGACTGTACCTGTAAAAAACTAATATTATGACTTATAGAGTTAAATGGTTTAACTCTAGTCTATAAGCAGCAATTATTTTCATTATCTAACCCGAGAATATGACTACCTACAAGCGTTATAAATTCGTTAATTTAGAGAACAAATGTAAATTTAAAGCACTTCAAATATATTTTCGTAAATACAAAAATGTAAAGTACAAAAACACAAAAGGTTACTTAGCTAAGGACTGCTGAAGGGTGCTTAACATCTCGCAATTTACTTTCATAAAAATAAATTATAATAAATCTGAAAACCTACGAAGATCTCGTTTTATAGTAACAACGTGCAACAGTATTCTATTTACTAACTAACCACTTAATGTAATGAAATAATTAAGATTCCTACTGCCCGTATAAAAAGTGGACCACACAAGAAAAAGCGCGTTCCCATTTGGAGACTAACTACCGTTTATGTCTGGAGCGGGCAGTGCCAAGAAGTGCGCAAAAATGAAGTAAATACTTGTTGGAGTGTATGTGGTATTCTATACAGGTGCTGCGGACCAAAATAGGAGAAACTGGTGCCTTATTAGCAGACAGCAAACCTGTCCGACGGAGCGCTAAGTCGCACCAGCGATACCGTATATAATATGCAAAGGAATTCTATAAAAACATATCTTCTAGGATTTAAAACTATTGACTACAGCTGCAGTCTATCCAATTGTTCCCACTAGTACAGCCTAATCTACCTAACATCTAGTCAGTTCTGATTTGATCCAGTTCCGGACTATTAATCGGTACTGATGAAATCGCCAGTTCTTACCTTGGTTTAACTCCTACCCGTCCCCAAGTCACAAAAGCCAGTCGATCTGAAAGGAGGCAGTACCTACAATCTAGTAATAAATGATAAAATCTGTTTCACGGGTCAAGTATATCGATCACATTCAGTGACATCATGCCCTTTGATCCCGACTGGCACAAAGATTAATTACGGCCCGCATGTCTTCATGCCATTCATCCCGGGAACGACCTGCGTTATTCATTAGTAAAATCTCGCCACGGAGCACGTCCCTTTCAGGCCGTGACACGCGATGTATGAGAATATGAAAATTTTATGAGAAAACCAATTCGACACACGTACGCTTTCTGCGTTAAGAATACTGCCACGCAAATTGTAGCTATCTACCTGGTATTGTTATGTCGGAGAAGCGTACTTGACGTCAAGAAAAACCCCTGACAAGATACAGCGAAGTTTCAACGTAGGTAAATTATACATTTCCCGCGGCGTCTTAAGTGAGTTAATAGTTTTAGAAGTATTATAGGTATGAGAGAACGTGGTATTACCGTGAGGCGAAGTAATTTGTTGGGGCCATCACTTACGAAGGCCTGGCGAAGCTTTGCTTGCCACGTCACGCATACTGATCAGACGTCAGAAGCTCGAGCCGGGGACTAAAATTGAGTCACGCAATAAATTGTCCATGGATCGCCCAGAAAAACAAACTTCATAAACATCGGATACAGTTTATGAACTTTGAAATCCGCCAACGCGTGACCAAACTGCTAGCTTATTTTTCGGTTAGGGTTAAAAGTTTACGCGATGATTTTCAAAGGTAAAGCTTTCCGAGTAGAATAATGTTGCTCAATCGGTTACATAAGAACGTCGTTTGGTATGCATTAGCTGTTATTGGTTTCGAAGCCTGTCTCGGCGTAAAAAAAACATCGAGTGGAGGTTAACTAATTCGAAAAGTGTTTTAAGACCCCGAGCATTCCGACGCGAAACCAATCGACATCAATCGGTATCCCGAGTGAATTACCATCTGCGCTTTTATTCTCCCACAAATTATATTGAGGCGAGATCCGGCCGCAATACCTAAGCGATTTCCTTAACGAGACCAGAACAAATTGAAATCCGAGACCCGAAAATACTCAATGTAGTCCGATTAGAAGAAAATGAGAACATTCCTTAGCGTAGCGAGAACTAATGTGCGCGCTAAATCGCACGGAGAGCCGCGGCTGTACCGATAGCTGCCAGATTATCGTCTCCGGGAGCAATTTGTGGGGATTTGCGGCCGACCTCCAGCCAAATAAAGCGATCGTCCGTCATTAGACGCCATGTACTCCCGCTAGACCAATTTGAGATGTCTTACGACTCCAGTTAGGTTCAGGTGGGTTGCGACGCCCGTTTGTGGGTCGAGGCCGCTAAGACGGATTTGCGACCAAATTAAGTTTCTTGTAAGCTCCCGTTGGGCTATATCACCCAACTCTAAGTCCCTACATACGTAGAGTTAATTTTGTCTCCTAACCAAGACTCGTCCGAGCGGAATGAGGGAGCCTCTCTTTTTAAACCAGCTTTAACTATCACAACTTTATGCGAGAACAGTTAGCACTTAACCCATAACAGTTTCAAGCAATTTAACAAACCAAATTAAAAAAACCTGACCTTATCCAAACTCTTCTCAAAATAATGATATTTTCATCCAAAATATGTGAAAATAACTAATCAATAAATTGAGTTAGTTTGTGTCAATAATTAGACCGAGTAGATAGCAATTCATGTATTATATTCACTATAGGGCTAATAGACTAATAATTAGGGTGGAAAATTTTAGTATAGTCAATCACATACTAAAATTCACTGGTTACGCACGCCATAGTAATCGTACCTATACACACATACATAAACCTAATTACTCCACCTAAGGGCGCGGACCCATGTCCACGGCACGGCGCCGTACGCCGTGAAACGGCACGGCGCCCGCCATACAGTTTCTATGGCGCAAAGAAAATTGGAAATGATCGATGTTAAGTATATAAAACTCATTTTGTATCAGTGGAGGATAAACTTATAGGGCGTCTAGCCTTCTGCTGTAATGAAGTAAATCTGGATTTAATCTTCTTAAGAGAACCCATGCATTTTCATATGTTCATTTCAATTCAATGTGCTCGTATATAAAAATTCAGACTACCTGGCTGACTGAATAGCATTAACAGGCATTTTTTTATTTTAAAATGTATGGTTAGGCGAAACTTAAATCAAATCAATTTATTGCATTTCATGTTGATATAAAGTTCTTAAATACTACAGCTTCAACATGACCCCTATTACGGCACAGCAACATTCATTTAGTTAATTATGATACTTCATTAATTCATATTATAGGAATTAAACACAAGACTTATTATTACTATAAATTATTATAATGCAAAAGTATGTTAAGTGTGCTAGTTAACCAGAAATTTTGTGTGATACTACCCAGCACGACCACGGACGATTTTGTTATTTCTTTTGCGGTACATATTCACGAAAAAAAATGTACTTTTTTGTACTATTCATTAAAAAATTTGTACTCGTACGGTTTCGGAGTTGTGAGATAGACGTTGTGGTCGTGCTAGGTAGATGCTACCTGGCACGACCACACTCAGATCGAGGTTAGCTTGATAGTCGAAATAAATGTACTGAAATTGTACTATTTTGTACCGAGTATAAAAAAATTGTACCGCTTCCCAATTTAAAAAAAAATAACTTTTTGTTTCGCGGAGTACAGCCGACGGAAAAGAAAGCGGTACAAATTCACGAAAAAAAATGTACTTTTATGTACTCTTCATTAAAATGTAATAACTCATACGGTTTCGGCAGTGTGACACAAAAGGTGGGGGTCGTGCTAGGTAGATGCTACCTGGCACGACCACACTGACATTGAGGTTAGTTTGATAGTCAATATAAATGTACTGAAATTGTACTATTTTGTACCGAGTATAAAATAATTGTACCGCTAGCCAATTTAAAAAAAATTACCTTTTTGGTTCGCGGAGTACAGTCGACGGAAATGAAAGCGGTACAAATTCACGAAAAAAAATGTACTTTTATGTACTCTTTATTAAAAAGTAATAACTCATACGGTTTCGGCAGTGTGACACAAAAGGTGGGGGTCGTGCTAGGTAGATGCTACCTGGCACGACCACACTGCCATTGAGGTTAGTTTGATAGTGAAAATAAATGTACTGAAATTGTACTATTTTGTACCGTACATAAAATAATTGTACCTCTTTTCTGTAAAAAAAAAATGTCCCTCAATGGTTCGCGGAGTACAGCCGACGCAAAAGAATGAGGTACAAATTCATGAAAAAAATGTACTTTTAGGTACTTGTAATCAAAAAGTAATTACTCATACAGTTTCGGCAGTGTGACACTAAAGGTTGGTTAAGGTTGGGTCGTGCTAGGTAGATAGATGGTTCCTGGCTCGAATACGCTGATATCGAGGCGAGTTTGATGGTCAAAATAAATGTATTCTATTTGTACAGTTGAGTTCATAAATATATGAGCATTTCCTAGGCTTCAATAATAAATGTACATGGACCGGGACATATTCATCTGAGCAGATTTCTCAATCAAAAATATATACAATATTTTGGATAATCAATTACTTAGAAAAACGTCGATTATACTAGGTAGTAAAAAATAAAACTTCATTTAACTGTTAATAAAATTAATTTATACACTTAACTCAGCCCTGACTAAGCACGCGCCCACGACGCGGCAATGCTTGCCTGTGGTGCGTCCGTACACGGCGCGCACACATGCGCACTCCCGATGTACCTTTTATCGGAACATAAACTACCGTATACCGTGACGCTATGCTTGCGGTGCGGTTCACTAGCTTATGCCGAGGCGAGACTATGCCACTCCGACTGTCCGACACCAACAAATGCGCGTTAGAGCTTCTTACAAAGGATACGTCCCGGTGCCGAGCTGTTATGTGTGCGACCACCTTAATTGTTTTTGACAAACGTCATACCATTGCAACCCCCTGGCATTGGAATGATAAGCAAAGAAATGATGCAACTTATACAGAATTCCACGCGTGGAAGTGAGAAATACTGTTACGTTTGTTGTCCCTTACCCGAATATGCGTTTTTGAAGCCTGCCACCGGCTTGTGACTGGTAAATTTGGGCAAACTGGCAGCAAATAAAGAAACCCAACCAAATTAGATAGGATATAATAATGCTGAAGTGCTCTATCTATGTATGATATTTTATTTAGTCGGGCTATAAATATCTCCTATCCAAAGGTATACGCGAAGGTCATTTTTATCTTATACTCATTCTATATAATTATCATTGATAACTTCATAAGACTTAAGATTTGATTTATGAAAACAGCTTTGGGTTTTATTGCAAGTGAAATCCGTAAAAAAGTAGGTTTAGTTGCATTGCAAAATGTTTTACAATAGCTAATGATTCTGATCATGCGTTGTTCATCATAAAATGTTGAAAAAAAATCACTATTTGTGTTTCCAGTGGGGGATATAGACCGGTTATTTGTCCAGCAGTGGATATGCAAGGCTAATAGATAGATTTGTATCTACTTGTTTTGTTTTCCATTTACAGTCGCGTCTAATAAATATTGAAAGTATAAATTTCAGAATTGTCCGGCCGAGGCATTAGAATAAAATTCGTTACCATATTTTTAGGCCTGACCTTAGGCTAACAATTCGCTTCAAATTTCCCCTACTTTCCTCTTCTGTAACGGCAGCGGTTTTTGCTATAACCCTATCACATTTGATATGCTGTAGACTGTAGACACAATTTGAGCACATTTATTTTGTATTGTACCGTGGCCGTGCCAGGAACAAGGGACCACAACCTGTATCACAATACCGAAACTGTATGAATATTTGTTTTTTTTTTATGAAAATTTCAGTCAGCTGCAGAGATAAGTAGCGCCCTATACTAAGATGTATGACTAGGGCGGCTACTTATTTCTGCAGCTGACTGTACATAAAAGTACTTTTTTTTCATGAATCTGTACCTCTTTCTTTTGCGTCGGCTGTATTCCGCGAACCTTGAAGTTCTTTTTTTTTAAACTGCGAAGAAGTACTATTATTTTTTGCGAAGTACAAAATAGTACAAATAGAATACATTTATTTTGACCATCAAACTCACCTTGATATCAGCGTATTCGTGCCAGTAACCATCTATCTACCTAGCACGACCCAACCTTAACCAACCTTTAGTGTCACACTGCCGAAACTGTATGAGTAATTACTTTTTGATTACAAGTACCTAAAAGTACATTTTTTTTCATGAATTTGTACCTCATTCTTTTGCGTCGGCTGTACTCCACGAACCATCGAGGGACTTTTTTTTTTAACTGAGAAGAGGTACAATTATTTTATGTACGGTACAAAATAGTACAATTTCAGTACATTTATATTGACTATCAAACTAACCTCAATGTCAGTGTGGTCGTGCCAGGTAGCATCTACCTAGCACGACCCCCACCTTTTGTGTCACACTGCCGAAACCGTATGAGTTATTACATTTTAATGAAGAGTACATAAAAGTACATTTTTTTTCGTGAATTTGTACCGCTTTCTTTTCCGTCGGCTGTACTCCGCGAAACAAAAAGTTATTTTTTTTTAAATTGGGAAGCGGTACAATTTTTTTATACTCGGTACAAAATAGTACAATTTCAGTACATTTATTTCGACTATCAAGCTAACCTCGATCTGAGTGTGGTCGTGCCAGGTAGCATCTACCTAGCACGACCACAACGTCTATCTCACAACTCCGAAACCGTACGAGTACAAATTTTTTAATGAATAGTACAAAAAAGTACATTTTTTTTCGTGAATATGTACCGCAAAAGAAATAACAAAATCGTCCGTGGTCGTGCTGGGTAGTATCACACGAAATTTTAAATAATAATACCCTAACAGTGTATTAGTGTTAATACTCTTTTTGTTTCGTGTACTAGATATTAAATACATTAAATATTGATGAAATAAGGATTCTACTAATTCTATAAATAATTTCTAAAATCCATTACCAAAATTATTTGTGCTCCTTAGCTGTGAGACTGTTTGTTTGCCAATATAAAATACATCAGATAGGATCTTTTTAACTGTCTCCCAGCCCTCTGGGAAAAAAGCTTTTTTTATACTTGAGATTTAACAACAAATATGATCAGCCCGTAGTACAGTGGCAGCGTAAGGGGAGGGCAGGGGCGGACCCGGACCACCACGGGTGCTAAGGACTGAGGGCTGCGGAATGCACCACTGGTGAAAAATACGGACCTCCTTTGTGCCACCCCAGGCACCCAACTAGCTTAAACCAGCACTGCCGTAGAAATCACACAAACACTCAGGTACCACAGTCAATCTGGCATCAATCAAAATTGTTAATAGGAGATTAACAATACAGATTTCTGTGGATTTAATTGGTGGCATTGCTATCCCCAAAATCATACCCATTATATTGGATATTAACATGCATAGCTTATAACATAGCATAATTAAGTACTGAATGAAATAAGTTCTAATTTTACTGTAGAGGGCACCATATGCATGTTCTCATTTGGTAGTAGATTAAAAAGAAAACAAACCAGAATTCATTGAGTTTACCCAAATATTCCATTAATACTATATTTTGTCCAATGAGTTTCTTTAGAAATTTTTTTAAAAGCTTTTTTTGCACATTCGAGGTAGTTTAAATAAAATATTGAGGCTTTGCTTAGTTTGAATTATTTTTTAAGTGGTAGACAGTCAATACTAAAAATACATCAAGCACTATTTTTATTTAATAGCTGATACTGTGATGTTAATGATTGACTGAAAAAATTAAATGAAAGTTTATTGCTACTGCAGTTTAATAATCTTTGACCTCTGAAAAGTAATTTTGTTTCAGATGTAATACCTGCTACCCAAACCTTACTAGTTTTAGTAACAATTTTAGCATTCCTGTTGTCCATTCCACTGCATCAAACATACGATTACATTTACATATGACTACGAAATAAAGGACTTGCGTTAAGGCGTACGAGTTTATTAAAACATAAACAAAACAAAACTTCCATAACATAAAACTCTAACCAGCTTCCACAAAATAAGTGTCAATGACAGAAAAAGTATTGTGTGAGTTGTGCAGTAGCGCATGCAATGTTAACAGCGGCCACGAGCAGGGCACGGGCAGGCAAGCGTAGGTGGCAAGGTTCTTCCTCTCACCTCGCGGAATGGGCACCTCGGACTCCAACGGAGTCGCAGCCACCGCTGCCACCGCCGCGGCGACCCACGCCACCCAAACCACCCCCCGCATGTCCCCGAACCACATCACAACACTCCACTATCTCATTATTGGCACAACATTCACACAACTTAACCAATACGAAATCCTAACTATGCTAATAACTCCTATTGGCACGGTCATGCTTTGGGAAAATTCATGTCGCAATACCACGGCGTATCACATCATAGTAAATACGATCTATCACATCATTTTAACTAACAATTTTCTCGAAAACTATACGAATGTTGTTGAAACAAAGACAGTTGCTGCACGTCATAACATCGCCCCGCGGAACATAGGATCCGTCATATCCCAACAACGTTTCGTTTTGCACTAGTGTTGTACTCCGTACTGCGAAATGAAATTACCCGACTTGTTTGTGATAACGTTCAGAAACTAGAGTCGAATAGAATGCGAATAGTTGTAATCGATATTTGAATACAATCAAATAATCGAAACAGAGAAAAGAAATAAAATCGTGGTAACTGAGAAAACTATAATATAGAAAATAAATACTTAGTACTTCTCAGAAAAGTGCATGTGTGTCATCGTTAATGTTTAGTAAAAAGATGAATAAAAGGATTAAAAAGGCGCAATTTTAAGGCCTTTTGGAGACTTCTTTTTGGGCTTACAAGAACATGGTGTATAATATAGGACTCTTGGCAATTCTTCCCTTCGTATCTCCATACAAAATCGAGCCATATCTTCTAAATATGACAATTTTACTTCGGGATCTCTTGGAAGTAGAAAATTTTCTGCAGGCACCCATTCTCCATTAACATAACGCGCTGGTTGGGAAAAAATGCCTTCAAACGTTAAACCAAAGGATCCTGGAAAAATAATAAGATAAATGGTCACAACTAAATAAATAATCAGTCATTTAATTAAAATCGAACTTTGTAACTTGCAACTTACATTGGTTTATTCAAACCTAAGTACCTACATGTATTTTTTGAACCATGTTTGTGCTGTAATTGTTACTTGAAGTAAACACCATTGTTTATTTAGAGATATATAAACAAAATAAAAACAAGTTTGCAACTTAAATCAGCAATGCAGGATATCTTCCAAGTGAGAGATGAGATTTACTGCTAATTACCTACTTAAAATGTTTAAGTTCCACAATTACCATTGCATTTGATTCCAAGACAAATAATGTCATCAGGGTCGGGACCGAAAAGCCATTGCTTAACGACATTTGTAAGGCTTACAGCTTTATTTATAGGAAGTTGAGACGAATGAGCTTGTTTCTGTAAAAATAATAAATAGACTTATTACTGTACACGTACAGGCATACAGTTAATTAAATTATTCGTCCGAATCTCATGGACCGAGCTGTAATTAGAAACGTACTCTACGCTCAAGCACCTTGGTCCATAAGGTATCATCAAAGAACATCAGATATTCCATGGTTCGCATTTCTGGTGTAAGAGATCCTATATTCAAAGTGGAATTTCTAACTCTAGTATATCTTTTATACGGTTCAAACGTATTGTATTTATGTATAGTAGTTCTTATGTCAACTAAGTGATTGATTCCTACAAATCCCCAAACAGGAGGGCAGAACATGTTTCTCATGGGTATTTCTGCAATTTCTGCTGCTATTGGAGCCACCTCCAACCCTAAATCTGATGTTGCGACAACTATGTTGGTTTTTTTAATGTTGGCTGTTTTCATTAGGATTGTCGCATTGTAACACGCTGGCCCAAGATTTGGAAGCAGGACTCGAATATCACGTGAAGCCGATGCATTTAACATTTGTGCTATTTCTTTCATGACGCGTCTGTTCGCCTTCAACCAATCTCCAATGGACATATCCATTCTGAAAACGCAATCATTACTTATAACTACCGTTTACTTTTCAATATCATCTATATTTATCTAACATTAAATAAATATGGTAATTACAGTTTAGCCCCTCTTGAGACACTTACCTAAAAGGAACGTGGTCCAAAACTATGAACAAATCACAGTTTGTTAAAGCAGCACCAATTTTCTCAACGAATTTTACCACTTTCCCGCAATAGTTAGTTTCAATGTAACTACATTCGTGTTCTATAGATTCCATAGGTACTATGAGGGGTTCACTATCGTAGATATATATACTTGATATACTTTTACTTCCAACAGATAGTTCCAATAATTGAGATATTATGTGCGTGGTTATTTCATATCCAGAACCTGATATGCACACAACAAAATCAGTTTTTGGTGAGCTTTCACGTATTTTGTCTTCAAAATTGCATTTTGATTCTATATTACGTTCATCACTTTTAATTCTTGTTTGATATTGATAAGAGTTTTCAGGCAAACTTTTGAATTTCGAATCAGCTATGAAGTAATCAAATTCGTAGTACGAATGGCAATAATCTAAAAACTCTGGAAGGCCACCGATATAATAGGGTTTACTTCCTTTCATCAGAAGTTCTTTCCAAACTAAAGGCGATCCAACGTGATGCCATTTATATTTTTGGTTCATCTTTAAAAGCCAAGGCTGAAAATAAAATAGGAATATCAAGGATAATGGTTGTCTGTCACCATTTCACTAAACCCCCCCCCCCCCCCGCCATTATGTTAAAGGGGCCCTTAAGAAAAATTATACAGGCCCTGCGCTTATCCGGCATAGTCATTGGTATATTTAAAACCAGTGGTGAGCAAACTTCCTTCATGGCGGGCCAGATACTACTTATTTCGTCAGACCGTTGGTGCGCCGGATTAAACCCTCCCACGGGCCGAAGATGTACTGCCAGCCATACCTTAATTACAAATTCTTTTATTATCAAGCAACAAAACAAAACATAAAAAAAAACACATTGTTTACAACTTACTGACTTTAAACCTAACTTAGCCTAATGGGACCTAAAATTATTTATTTATTTATTAATACATGTTAACATGACATTACAGTAAAAAAACCAATGCGTCATGAAACGTAAGAATAATATATCTATTTTGGCGACGAAACGGCGTGGCCCCGTTGCATCGTCGTCTCCGGTGTAGGATTCGGCAGGTTGCCCCGGAACCGTCGAAACACGACACCCTTCGGCCAGAAGTCAGCACATGCGATGGCCTCTTGCAACGGCCGCGGCACGCGCACCACAAACGAGCTGAAGTGCACATAGTGGCGCGAACGCAGCTGGAACACCCTCAGCGAGAAGCCGGTCTTCTGACGAACGTACTCCGCCACCTCATCATCATTATATTTACAGATGTCCCCTATGTCGCCTCCTGCGGGCGGGCAGGGTGTCTATAAGGCTGGCTGCATTGCCTCGCTGGATTGGCAATGCCTATCCGCTGAGCGAGGAACGAGCCAGCTCCATGGTCACCGGAGGACCGGATGAGCACATATCTCAGTTTTTTAAAGAGGTTACAAATTGAAATCATTAAGATTTTTCAAGAATTAGAGCAGAATATCTTTATCAAGTAAGTGAAGGAAACGTCAAAAAAGCGTTGGCAGCTAATTAAAGGTCACAATAGGAATAACACTCGCGGACGATGAATTCGGGTTGGTGAAATACCGCCATATTTTCTAAAATACTCCAGGGTTGTGAAATTATTGTATCCAGTTTTGAACTATTTTAGATATTATCTACAAAAATAACACTGGAAATAATAGCAATTTCAGGTTTAGATCGAACTCGTAAAAAACATGAAAAATAAGGACGTTAACGGAGTGAGATATCGCAAAAATCACCATTTTTAGATTTTTGGATAATAATATTTTATGATGGATTAGCGGATATTGCTAATACAGCCAGGTATCGAAGTATATTATGTAAATGAAACAAGTGTCAAATATTGAAAAACACCTATTTCTTTTATTTAAATTAGGGTGACCCGAATTCATTGACCGCGAGTGTACTTACTGCCCATTCCATAACAGATTTTTCTATACGTTCATAACAAAAATTAGGTAGACTTTGTGAAAGATGGTCCGCCACCAATGTTACTTGCGCAAACTTGTGGCACTGCGATTCTCCTGCAATAATAATCTGAACAACCATGCTTTTCTATTGACAATATGATAGTTTTTAAAACAGTTGTCAATATTAACAAAATATTAACTCAAGACTGTTTTTTTTTGTGTTTTGTGGCTTTTGCTGCAAGGCACTTTGCCAATCAAGACTGTTTAAAGGTTATTAATGCCAATTTATTGACATTTCAATAGTCAATCATTTTATGCCGAGAACTCACATGTCTGCAAAGCTGAAATAGCATTATAATACGAGTCATTATTTTATTTGAGAGCCTACAGTATTCCACTGTTAGGCCAAAATCCTTCTCCCTTTTTCCACGTACCGTAATAGTGCCTATTATTTTGTCTCAGAAATAATTTTATTTTAAAAATACTATTCGATCCTTCAATCGATGAAATGTATTCGTAAATGGGTAGTTCGATTACAGAAATCGAGTACTATACGCCAAGAAAAAAGTTTTTAGTTACTGAACGAATATCGCAGCTGGCCTGATGACTTTTGTTGTTTGACACATACCATATTTTCCATTTCAAGTAATATCAGTATCACTGTGCAGTGAGCTAATTTTTGGCTTTTTAATGTAAATTATTTTTCGTTTTTTTAATCCACATATTTATATACTTTTTCTTATGATAGCAGACACATACTATTTTGTGAGCATAATCAGCGTTGTATCGTGAGTTGGGAAAAATAAAATACAAAGCGGGTGTTAAATTTGCTTGAATTGGAACGTCAAGGTATAACCTAACTTCTGCTCCCAAATCACAATTTGTTTATGTAGTTTTATACTTACCCGGAATTTAATTAACTAAAAACAAGTTCATAATTTCACGATAAGTTATGGCATCAACGCAGAACTGGGGGTTCTGTGATTTATCCCTGAGCAAGAACTACGACCTTAATAAGTTATATTTCTTAGATAGGCTTGGTTACAACACAGTAGCTATAAACACGCATGTTGCAGAACCCAGTGAAGAACCAAGGAAAAAGAAAAAAAAAGGTGAAGTTAGAGAAACTCAGGACTATATACCTGCTCCAATAGAAATTCCCAAAGAGGTCACGGAAAATGTGAAACTTCACATTTTGCAACGAGTAACAATCGAGTTCTCAGAGTCGAGCATTGCTCATAAAATTAACCGCTCTGAAAATATAAAAAAATACGATATGATAGCAGTTGTACCAAAAACTTTGCAAGCCTTTCAATATGCTTGTGGCACACTAGACATAGATATTATCAGCTTTGAACCCGAGAACAGAATACCTTTCAAAGTCAGCCGCAAGCTTTACAGACAAGCCGCTGATCGCGGAATTTTCTTTGAACTTATGTACTCACCAGCTATCAGAGATTCCACAGCAAGAAAAAATATCATAAGCACAGCACACATGTACCATGCTGTTGGTAAATCAAAGAATATAATAGTTACTAGTGGAGCAGAGGATTCCATGCAAGTTCGCGATGTGCATGATATCATCAACTTGGGCTTTATTCTTGGCCTAAACAGCACCCAGAGTCTAGAAGCTATTAGAAGCAACACAAGGAGACTCATTGTAAAGGCAGAAGGAAGGAAATGTGGAAAATTGTACATGACTATTCAAACTGCAATTGAAAATGATGAAAATAAAACACCTGCCTCTTAATAATGGTATTTATGAAATTATATAGCCTTTTAAAAACTTAAAAAAAAAATTAATTATATTTCATCAATCTTACTTTCCTACAAATACAAAGAAGCATCACAGATTGGAAACAATTTGTACACATTTGTTAATATCATTACAAGTTTCACCCTTGTTTGTTTACCCTATAATAAAATCTTAATATTCCGCTCTCTTGGGCCACGGTCTGGATGCCAGCATGAAGCAGGGTGGTGAGTGGTGTCTAAACATTTATGTCCCTGCTTGTATGGAAACCGCTCACTGCCCTGCTGCGTGCGGGAATCCAGATCATGGCCTAAGGCTTGATTCCCTAACACCCGCTGGCTATTGCGACTTGTCTGGTTCAATCTTCTCAGAAATGGTCAAATCTGCTGATGCTTGCGGATTCATTGCTGTCAAATCTAATGACGGTGCCTCTTCAGGTATTGTAAATATGTCTGCTACCCATTTGTATCTGGACAATAAAAAAATATAGGTTTGAAAAAGCCAAGAGAAAACCTAATGAGACTGAATAAGGAAATGATTCTAGAGCTTTTATCAAATGGACGTAGTTTAGGGAAAAAGATCCAACCCACAAAAAGACATCAGTGAAATGTCAACCTTTTGTTTAAGCATTTATGCCACACCCGGCCATAAAGTGGCTTTTACCGCACGCTACGCGTATGGAAAAAGCCGCTTTCTAGCCAAGTGTAGACATAAGATGATGTACACAACACGGGAGGTAATAAAGGAAGCCCTCGATCGTATATTTACGTCCCTCGCTTGCAGCTCGGGCCGCAAACATCTGCGATCTCGGTCTTTCTTTGTATTACCATCCTAGTTGTGTAATGTAAGAACTATTAAATTCTATAATTCTAATTCTGTGGGTTGGATCCTTTTCCCTAAACTACATCCAAATAATCCTAGTTAGCAAAGATGGAGAGAAGCCATGCATGTGAGTGTTTGCCCTGATGTTAACTAATTGGGAGGGAAAAATAAAAACAGTACACAATTTTTATTAATGTATTATTTTGAAATGCAATCTCAACGTTTGGTACAGGTAATACAAAATGTATAAAATATGCACACATTAGAATTTTAAAAATGATATTCACAACACAATTTTCACACACAAAAACTTACATAAGCAACATCCTACTCTTGACTGTCTATATTTAGAATATATTGTTTTTTTAAACTCTACTTTCATGAAATGCTTAGTTGGTAGCACCACTGGCTTTATTTGTAAACTACATTGTAACCTCTAAGAATAGAATAGATTTTCGTTAACAACTCTGGTTATTATAATAGTTTCTTATAATATTTTATTGTGATATAGATTATTTAGTTACATTATGGTATTATTGCTCATGTTACAAAATTACACTTTCAGGCAATCTATAAGGAAGTACAATGCCTAGTGATATTTTACTACTGCAACATCTTACGTTAAAGAAGTGTGAATTGAATACATGAGTTAGTAATGATGGCAATGAAAAGCTTGTTAATCCACATATAAATGTGTCCTGTCCTACAAAGGACAGAGAACAGGAGATTCCACTCGACTAGAAAACAAATTATTAGCCTCCAAACAAATTATTGTTGAGCAAACAACTGAGAACAGTCTTTGTAATGTCTTTTTTACGTTTCCTTAAAATCTGCTTCAAAGATGTCACTTAATGCAAGCACTTAAAAATAAATCTACAAGTAAATTTGTGGCATCAATTTGTGTCAAACATACAATTAAATCCATTATATCATTAAAATACCACAAAAGATATAAAACAATGTCATGGCAGAAAGTAACACATAGGTTCATATAAAGTTTAAACTAAATTTAATTCTATAGCAAACCATGTCTTTATAATGATGAATACATTAGACATCCTAATAACAAAATAAATAATCTCCACATAATTAATCACACCTATTTAACAAAATTCAGTCTCATTTGTCATAAAAACAATTTATTACCTAATGTGTCTTTCCTCAAAAACTTAAAATTTAATAAAACTTGTGAATTCATAAAATTCAATTCATTGTGGAATAGGAATCAAAATTGGAAATAGGATAATAAATGCGTGGATCTAAAATATTACAGGATCTACATTAAATACTATGTAGCAACAGTAACCAATATTAGGTTTCGCTAATTTTTTTAATACAATCCGTTTCTCAAATGCACTGTTTCGTATAATTTGAACAATGATTATATGAGTAAATCTATTACTCTTTGCTAATACATTAGCTGCGCAAAGTATAAAATATTAGTCAGGTGGGGTAAGAGATACATTCTCGTAACATTTATTAGACCACCCGACCACTCCACAGTTGGTCCATTCTCCATCCGCTACTAGGCCTTCCAAAATCCCTTGTAAAAGCTACTCAGTTCGTTTCATTGTTCTTAATTTATTGATACGTTTGCCATAGGCCTTACTTCCTACTCCGCCGTCGCGGCGCCACACAACTACGTAATATCACGTTCCACGATACATTGTATATGTACAATCTTCGACCCATTCAGTTGGAATTAAAATTCAATACAAATCTATGTCGTTGGCTTAATATTTAAAATAGCTCATGACATCTCAATCATCAACATCATATTAGTGAAATGAACGCAGTTATAATTTTAATGGTATGATCCTCGCATAGTGATCGTTCGGTAGATTTTTAAGGTAGTATTAAAATACCTATATATTTTAATAGGTAGATATTCCTTTTATAAAAGTAATATGTTGCTTAGAACTGCAACTACAGCTGCTGCTGTAGCTAGAAACTGAATATAGATATTTAGATATAAAAGTTTGAATGAAACAATCTAAAGGCTTATGAAAGTAAACAAAGGTTAGAAGAAACTGTAGTATCTAAAATAACCATACAATTCGTTGTTTGAAGCAGATCTAAAATTTTGTCTTTAGCATATAAAACATGCTAAGTTTTGTAAAAACATGTCTGTCCAACCTAAAATACCCTTGGCTAGATTTGAGATTGGGTATGTGAGGATCACCCCTACTCAATACATTTAAAACGCCCATGGCTGAACAAAATGTTGAAAACGAGAAAGGAAAATTCACCTTTGTTCATATAGAGCATGTCTATAAGTTTGCGTATACACAGCTCTATATAGATCTGTCTACATATATGCCTATAAAGCTGCGTCCACGCACTCCTATCACACGATTCAAAAACTGAACAGAGTTCAACATTCACACAACCATAGTGCAATGGGTAAAGTACTTTAAGCATTCGGCGGTTGTGCGTGTCTTCGAAACCTACACATAACCGGAAGATTATCTATGGGTATAGGTACACATATTGTAGGACGTTAATTAGCAGCTTAAACTCTGACCGTTTCTTTATTCATGCGTCCCTATAAAGCTACGTAAAGATCGCGCCACATAAGTTGCGTCTGCGAATTTAGTTAGCCTTGTGGCTAACTTCAGATATGCAAACTTGCGAATTCGCACCACTTAACTATGCATCTGTGAAGTTAGGCTCAAGTCTATTCGTAGCTAAATTCACAGGCGCCTATGTGGTGCGGCTTGTAACCACCGTACTCTCGAAACAGTGGCGTGCACTCCACAAAGACAAAAAAAGACATCGCTTACCCTCTAATTTCTACCCTATTAAGGGTTAGAAAATAATAGGATAGGTAGTGTATTAAAATGACGCTTACTCTACTAATTTCTGACTTCCTACCCTTAGAAGGAAATTAGAGGTTAGGTAGTGCCTTTTTGACTTTATATGTAGAGTGCACGTAACTTTGCATCTGTGAAGTTAGGCTCAAGTCAACTCGCAGCTAAATTCACAGGAGCTTATATTACACAATCTAACCACCGGACTCGACGTCAGCTACATCAGTTGTTGAGAAAAGACACGCAATGCGCGACAGTATGCACGTTCTCCACCAACCTGTTGTAGAGCTCGCGGCGCACGGACGCAGTGAATTTGCTCACGAGGCAGAGCGTGGCGATACCCGCGAATATAGCGTTGTATAGCATCACGAGCTTGAAGTTGCCCAGCCACTCGATGCGGCCGAACTCGCCGAGCAAGTCGAAGTTTGTTATACCTGGGGAAAGAAATAAATAGAAATAAGATAGGTACAATTTGAACGCATATAAATAAAATAAAAGTGGTAATGTTGGTAAATCGTAAATTAAGAATATTTTTTAAATAATACTAAGCACGACCATTCATGCAAACAGGGATGCTGCGGTGCAGTATTTTTGTCATCCGCGTATGCGGATATTTTGAGCCTCGAAATCTTCATTGGTTAATCTATGAAAGTAACATACACAGCAGTGGCGTGGCGTTGAAGAAATCCTTGGGCAAGCCGGAGCAGCTTTGGCTTCGATTTTCTTTAAGAGCACTAGAATTAAGTGCCGAACTGCCTAATATTAGGCAAGCCGACGGGAATCGAGTTCTATGGACACCACGCCACTGATTTACACAGTTACCTACACACACGTGCACGGGCTCCCTCTGAACCTCGTTCTGGTAGCAAATTGCACAAATCTTCATCCGCATAAGCTCCGTATAGTTTTATTACAGATGCGGATTCTCAAATTTCGCGGAATTCTGCGGATACGGATGCGAATACCCCCCGCGCGATTCCTCTCTGTTTAAACGTCTTCGTTGGCCGACCGTATGTTTTAGTTCGAACATCGCACCGACCCAGCTGTGATCTACCCTCAGTAGTGTCACACTCACCTAGTATCTTAGCCAGTAGCGGCATAGCTGTGGAGTGTGCGAGCGAGACGGCGCACAGCGCGATGATGCGCGGCAGCGGCGTGCGGCGCGCGCGCGGCATCACGCCCAGCGCGCGCACGCCCAGGCTCAGCCCCGTCACCGACGCCACGTACAGGTACAGGATGAGGAACGTCTCTAGCGTGGCGCCGGCCCAGCCCAGCTTCGACAACGACGCGATGCCTAGCGTGAATTGCTGGAACTGGAGAAAAATAAGCATATAAACTTTATTTTGATCAACCATTACTCAGTATAGGCAAGGACCATTAAAACAAGAGGACTGTCATTCTCCATACTTTGGATCGTGCCCCGACCGTAAGGGGATATCCAGGCAAAAACTAGATGGCGCTAAAAAACTAAACATTTAACGATGTTATAATTTAATAAAGAAACATAGTACAATAACAATTAGTTCGTAAACAGCTAATAATAAATAAAATCTAACATTTAAATACTGTGTCACGCTTGCAAAGTTGAATAATTGTAAATAATGTAATTCTTATACCAAGCTTATACATAGATGGCGTTGTAAATATCGGGGAACAGCTTTTTGTATGGAGAATGACAGTCCTCTTGTTTTAATGGTAAAAAAACTTAAGTAAAGCACCTCTTGCATGTAGTGGTGTACGGAATTCATATGAAATGTATGTCCTTTTTAGGGTTCCGTACCAAAATGGTAAAAAAGGAACCCTTATGGTGCGACTCTGTCTGTCTGTCTGTCTGTCTGTCTGTCCGTCTGTCACAGCAAGATATCTCAGGATCTACTGATGCTATCGACTTGAAATTTGGAATAGTGTTAAGAACCGCTAACCCGAGCTTATGGGATGTAAAAAAAGTCTTGTAACTTTTTTACTTTTTTTTTAAAGGGGTCCGTAATGAGACTTTGAAAATTGAAATTAGAGCTATTATATCGAGTGGGGTATCAAATGAAAGGGCTTGATTTGTAGATTAAAACGCTATTTTTGTATTTTTTTTTAAATAAGTAGTGTTTGATTTATGGCGAAATACGTTAAAAAAAATACCATTCCCCCCCTATTATCTTCGAAGTTACTGAACAGAAAAATTTGTAATAATTACCAACTATTAATGTCGTCCTATATATTACAGGAAAAATAAAACGGTTTTCCTAACTTGCACCGTTTTTGAGAAATTTGCAAAAATCTTATCACATACTTATTTGCTCCTACTAAACTAATCGCCATATTATAGTTTTTCTTGAATTATTCATGTATCTACTTATGAGTTTGTACGGAACCCTCGGTGCGCGAGTCCGACTCGCACTTGGCCGGTTTTTTTTAAATTGGAAACTGTCTATATGGACAGGTTACTCGCGATACTCGCGAATTCCGGGTCACTAACAAAAAATGTAATATCTCCAAAGCTAATGCTAACTGCTTCAGTTTTTAAAAACATAATAATTATGAAAGGTGGCGTCCTTTTCTTTACAAAATCAATACTGAAAACAATCAAGAAGCCAGCTGCATTAATTTATAAGATATTATATTTTATGCGAGTGACCCGGACATTTGCTGTCGAGTGTAAATGCAAAAAGTAGAAAATAAATCATGAATAGGCTATAGACGGAACCCAAGCGATAACCAGTGGCGTAACTAGGCGACCACAGATGCCTAGCTCTTATTGGAGGGACCCGGGGGGGGAATAAGTAGTACATTATACAACTAGGGTGGTATACAAAGAAAGGCCGAGATCGCAGATATTTGCGGCCCGACCTGCAAGCGAGGGACGTAAATATGCGATCGAGAGCTTTCTTTATTACCTCCCGTGTTGTGTACATCATTTTATGTCTACACTTGGCCAGAAAGCGGCTTTTTCCTTACGCGCAGCGTGAGGAAAAAGCCATAAAATTTTATATTAATTTTTTTGCTAGCGAGGCCACACCTGGCCTCGCTTGCAGCTCGGGCCGCAAACTTCTGCGATCTCAGCTCCCTAGTTGTGTAATGTACTATTAAGTTGCTAAAATAGTACATTACTGCAGAGGCCGGGAAGTGAGGGGTTGCCGGCCGAGTACATATAGCTGGCCGAGCGAAGCGAGGCCAGATAGATACGAGGCCGGCAACCCCATTTCCCGCCGAGGTATGTATAGTGCTTTTGTCAAACATGCAATGAAATAAATAAACTTACTATAATAACCTTACTTAATATTTTATAACACAAACAAACTGGCTGTCAGAAAGTGACATTAGTGACATTATATCCATAGACAAAAGCTGTTTCAGTTCACATTTTTACCGCGAATATTTAGATGAAATATTTTAAATGTGTATTCTTGTGGTTTAGTTTGCAATTTATAATAATTGGAAATTGTTTATATTTGTTATGTTCATGTCAATTTTAAATAAATAAAACTGCAAAATATAGCAAAAATCGTTTTTTGTTTTTTTTAATGGCTGGATGCCGTGATGCCGGGGCCCAAATAAATGTGGAATGGAAATTAAAAAAAAATACATTGCCGGCCTAGGCCCGCCGGCAATGTCAGTATGAAATTCCATTCCGTGCCAAGTGTCAAGCCGCATAGGAAACGAGGTACTTTGTGGCCTATTTTTAGGCACGTAATGTCAACATTTCATGCCATGTTTGAGAAAATTTAATTTAATTCGCATTTTCTGACAGGAAAACGTGTGATGACTGATGTGATGACCGCTAAGTGCGCTAAAAATGTTTTGTGTTTCACTTTAATATATATAAAAGAAAGACAGCTATGTATCTTCCTTTAATGTATATTCCTAATGAGGTACACTATCATAAAACATAATTGAATATGTAGAGCCTCACCTACGCTACAACGAAAAAATATGGCCATACCCATTAACCCAAATACCCAAAATAGCTCGGGTAGATAGGCTATCTAGATTGGATTGTCCGCCGACTTGGCTTCAACAAATTATATCTCGCCCGTCTGTTCTAGCCGTCTAGATCAGCCGTAATCATTGAGATGACCTTTAGGATACGGCTAAATCTTGTATGTATGTATGTAAACACTTTATTGCACATAAAATTATACAGAAAAAGTACAAAGATCAATGGTTATGTACAAAGGCGAACTTATCAATTTAAGGGATCTCTTCCAGCTAACCTCCGAGCAAATGAGAAAGAATAACTAATGTCAAGGAAGATAGACAAACCAAACAAATGTAATTAACTTATTTACACAAGTAAAGGCAAATTTTGATGATGATTTAGATCTTGGTTATTTACTCCTCATAGAAATTTAATTTAGACGTGAAGCCTAAGTTCGGTTAAGGAGCATTTCATACAAATATTAACTTTTTGTCGCTTACCTAACGATATGGTAGCTACCCTAATAAAACATTTTAATTGCTAAGAAACACTACCAATCTTAAGAGGAATGCCTACCTGCGATTTTCCCATACAAACGCCCTCGACTGATTCCTCTCTGGTTTTTGAACATAGAGTAATGAATTTTTTAAATAGGATCAATATCTATGCCGCTATGTTTTGTTTTTTTGGATATTTTTTTTAAAAAGACACAGCGCCTGGAAAATCGCAAAAACGGCTTACCTAATTGAATTGGCTGCCAAAAAAGGCGCAGTATACAAATATCACAACAAATATCAAAAAAATGAAAACATAGCGAGCTCTCTTGCAGATCCCAAAATTTTATAATGATTGGTTGCGTTTTGGAGGAGGAAACAGTCGAGAGCGAAACCTCGATTTTTGAGTTTTTTGCGTGGGATTTTTAGTCCGAGCTGCAGTTGTCCTTATCGCACGAATTTGAGGCGCCGCCCACAGCAGCGCAACAGAAACATTGCGTAAAAAATTCGAGATTTAAAAAGTTGCTCAGCTAGGCATTGCTCTTAAAGGCAAGTTATGATATGACCATATCGGTATCGCTCATTCCCAAAATACCGCATTCCTAAAATACCAGATTCTCGATATATCTGATTCTGCGTCTACCCGATTCCCAAAATAATACACCCAACAAAATCATTGAGTAACTTACGATTTTATAATATAATCTAGTGTAACGGGAATGTGGTAAGACAGGAATCTGATAAATTGAGAATCTGGTATTTTGAAAAATTTGAAAGGCAGTAAGTTAACTCAACTAACCAGGACATCCTACTGAGTGAGTACTCAGTAGGATGGTCCAAAAAAGTTCGTTTTTGCTCTTCTTTCTCCACAAGACTAGCTTTATTCGTTCTATTTTAAACGCTCTGTAAAATTTTACCGAAATTTAACAACAGGAAGAGCTTGCTCTGATTCGCTAGAAATTGTATGGAATTAATTTGGGTAGTTTCCGAATACTTGCTTACAATGACCAAATTTCAAAATTATCGCGAGCATAATCTAGCCTTACTTTATGTCATATTCTTCGTTATTATTCGCGTAGACATAGCTGGGAACATACTTATACATTTTTATTTTTACTCAAAAAATCTACAGATCTGAGCGACCCCTAAATGCCTAAATGGATTTCGCTCGATTTTTGCAGAAGGGCGTTTTAAGTGTTATCAAATAAAGGGAGCCTAGTGGAATTTTTTTTTGGACCACCCTCTTAACCAGTTCACATGACGTAACTCACCCGTGTGCTCAGCGGCAGCGCCTTGATGCCGATGATCAGCTCGAGCGTGTTCTGTGACGGCGGTCAGCGCTAGCAGCAGTAGCATCGCTAGTGGATACACCACGTTTCGTTGTAAGGATGTTACGTCACTCACCCGTGTGCTCAGCGGCTTCGCCTTGGTACCGATGAGCAGCTCGAGCGTGTTCTGTGATGGCGGTCAGCGCTAGCAGCAGTAGCATCGCTAGTGGATACACCACGTTTCGTTGTAAGGATGTTACGTCACTCACCCGTGTGCTCAGCGGCTTCGCCTTGGTACCGATGAGCAGCTCGAGCGTGTTCTGTGATGGCGGTCAGCGCTAGCAGCAGTAGCATCGCTAGTGGATACACCACGTTTCGTTGTAAGGATGTTACGTCACTCACCCGTGTGCTCAGCGGCTTCGCCTTGATACCGATGAGCAGCTCGAGCGTGTTCTGTGATGGCGGTCAGCGCTAGCAGCAGTAGCATCGCTAGTGGATACACCACGTTTCGTTGTAAGGATGTTACGTCACTCACCCGTGTGCTCAGCGGCAGCGCCTTGATGCCGATGAGCAGCTCGAGCGTGTTCTGTGACGGCGGTCAGCGCTAGCAGCAGTAGCATCGCTAGTGGATACACCACGTTTCGTTGTAAGGATGTTACGTCACTCACCCGTGTGCTCAGCGGCAGCGCCTTGATGCCGATGAGCAGCTCGAGCGTGTTCTGGATGACCATGAGCACTGTGATGGCGGTCAGCGCTAGCAGCAGTAGCATCGCTAGTGGGTACACCACGTTTCGTTGCAAGGATGACGTCTTGCGTTTGTTCTCCACCTCCTGGAACAACATGAGAAATGGAAATTAGTTATATCTTGCGAGAGACGGCGCTTTTTCTTGCATTGATGACGGTTGAAAAATCTTAAGAATCAAATTAATGTAATGACTACATGCATATAATCAAATCTATGTAACTATCTACTATATGCATAATAAAATCGTAGCAAGACCAGACCGATTTCCATGAAATTTGGTATACAGGTAGATTATGGCCCCGGCGACATAGGATACTTTTTACCTAACTACGGCAAATCTAGACATAATTGGCCTCCACGAACGAAATTACGTTGGTTAATTAAATACGATTTATCTTTTATTCCCTTACGTTGTCATTACCGGTCTGAACGTACATTTTGCAATTTATATATTCTGTTTAGTTTTATTTTGTCGTGGCCAATTACCTTTGTCAACAACCGATAACCTGTTTAACCTTAAATACAACGCCGCACTTTACATTTCTAAAAGACTCTTCACTCAATATTAGTCACAGTATTAAGATAAGATAAACGGAAGAAAATGATGGCTGCAAGCAGTGGCGGACTAACAGGGGGGCGGAAGGGGCGGCCCGCCCCGGGCCCCCGGTCTTTGGGGGGCCCCAAATGCCTCCGCGTTCTCCTGATCAAATCCTAAACAAGACTTTAAAAATGTGCTTAGTAGTTAGTACCTACATAATTTCATCAAGATCAGAACACTACAGCCATCTAGAATTTTTACGCGGTACTAATGTTCTTTTAACTTTGCTGAACGCGTCCAATACGCTGAGGCAATTCCTGTGTACGGATAAGCGCAGCGCGCGCCCTCCTGCGCTTGTCCACAAACTGAACTAGTCTAAACCTGTTTTTAGGGTTCCGTACCCAAAATGGTAAAAAAGGAACCCTTATGGTGCGACTCTGTCTGTCTGTCTGTCACAGCAAGATATCTCAGGATCTACTGATGCTATATCGACTTGAAAGGTCATTTTTTTTTTTTTTTTTATATTATGGGACAATCTTACACAAATCGAACTAGACCCATAGTAAGCTCAATAAGGCTTGTGTTATGGATACTAGACGACGATATATTTAATAGATACAAATACTTAAATACATAGAAAACATCCATGACTCAGGAACAAATATTCGTGCTCATCAAACAAATAAATGCCCTTACCGGGATTCGAACCCAGGACCTCTTGCTTCGTAGGCAGGGTCACTACCAGGGGCATTTCACTCAGTACTCGATAGTTCAGTACGGAAGAATGGAATGTTACTTATATTAGCAACTCAGCTCGACAGATGGAGCTGTTATTAATTTTATCATTATATTGGAAAAAATATTTTTGCATATAAATTATTTATTTTTTGGAAATAAAGATATTTTTGTCATACAGAAAAAATAATAATAAATCATTGAGAATTCTAATCAAATAATAATGTAATTAATTACTACAGGCAACATTGGGCCTTACTGAGTGATGTACTCCATTCCATTCCACTCATTTGTTTATATTAAGTAAATTGCATTTATTTTAAACATTTACATAATAATATTCATGCAATAATATTTGTAGTTTTTCGGTAACAAAATATTTAAGAAGAAATTAAATTGTGTTTCTTTTCATTTAAAAACATGAAGGTGTTCGCATTAAGAACGCAATATAATTGCGTGCAGAGGAATGTTTTCGTGCGCATTTGGTTTGCTTTTCAATTTCATGCATATTGCCATTGCGGTAATTTTTATAGTGTTTGCGAACTGTTCATGGCGTTTTTAAATATTTGTGATCTTCTCCTACGACCTGGCTGTGTTTTATGGATACTGGTGGATCTGCCATACGTTGTTGACCCTTGCACTAAATTGGATTTCGACGATCGAGTTTCTTGTGTTTTGACCCCGGCTTCGTCAATTGGACCTCGATTTAAAATCATGGCAGCAGAAAAGACATGTTGCGTGCCAAATTGTGGTAAGCATTTCTACGAATACTATATTCTGTATGTTATTCATGCGGTCTATTACTTATATATCAGGTTCTTAGGCTGCAGACTGGACGCCAGCGTACAGCTGGGCGGCGAGCGAATACAAAAAAAAACATGACACACAGGCCGAAAAAATACATAAATAAGGCCCTTTTTATGTGTTTTAGTAGGTTTTCGCCACCCAGCTGCACGCTGGCTTCCAGTTGGTGGCATTACAGGTACATTTATTTTTAAATGGATTGCTATATTTAGATACAGTACTATTTGTAGGAAACTGAAATTAGAATTATGTACAATTGTTTCTAGGTATGGTGGATGAAATTCTGCATAAATTTCCCAACCCGTGTAAAGACCCTGATCGCTTCCGTACATGGATTTATAATATTGGAGGTGATATTTTGGCACTTGGCAATGACTACATTTACAAGTATCGAGAGTATGCCATGTGCATTTTGAAACTTCTTTTCATACCAGAAGCAAAATGCTGAGTGCGAATAACCTACCCTGAATTTGCCAGGTAACTTTCTGAACATTTTCTCAAATAGCTACATAGTTATTCTTTCATGGTCATAAAATAAATTATTTTGGTCTTTAGCTGAATATTAGAAGAAATATGTTTAAAGTGCATCATTAAATTTGATTAAATGATAATGTAATATTTATTTACAGGACCCTTTAAGAGAAAATCATTGCTTGGTGACATAACCAACACTGTTACATCTAAACAATCTAGAACAAACATGTAAACATTGGGCTGAGCACCGATTGTGACGCACGTGACGCAGTACAGAAACAAGCGATGCAGTACTGCATTAAAAGGAGGAGAAATAAATGATTGAAACAATATATTCTTTATTTAACCTGTCTTCAAAAACTTGCATTTTATTAAGTGTGAGTTCATACATATTCTACTCGCGCAAATAGAAAATGTATGACCGCACACTTGATAAAATGTTAAATTTAATATTCGGGTTTCGAATAAAAGGCGGCATTACCTGTACGATCATTGTATATAGCGATAGCTATGCATATATACATTGTTCAGATAACTCGAACATTACTCAACAGATGGCGCTAGAACAGAATGATAGCTGATGACTCTATCTCAGTATATATAATTTACTCTATGGTCACTACCAACTAAGCTAAAGCGGTCGTCTAAATATCATTGGGCATTTTGTTCGGACATATGACCCACGGCGTACACAAACGAAATAGGGCTAGGTATGTAGGTAAATGTATCTGCTACTCAGTGGTATGAGTCGCATTCTTGTAAACCATGGGAAAATTGAGAACAAAATAAAAATAATTTCTTATATCTATAGCATTTTTGCAATGAATTAAGTCAGAACTCGCCTAGTGATTGCAATTTTTTTTGAGATGTGGCCGTCTCAAAAAAAATTGTGTTGAGATTATTGTTGATTACTGTCACGTACTTAATACGTGACGTAATCAGCAAAAATCTCAAAAAAATAAAATTTTGAGATGTGGTGTGGCCGTATTGCAGTTCTTAGGCGAACATCGTACACATACTGTTGAATAACTTTTTTCTGCCGGTTGATACATAAAAAAAAGTTACATATTTAGAAAAGTGAGATTAAATTCTCTATTTTAAAACTAATTTGGTCTCTGTACGCGAAATTTCGGAAAGCGGGTCAAAAACGACCAATGGCCTTTGGAATGCTAACCCGAGCTTATGGGAAGTAAAAAAATGTTGTAACTTTTTGTCTAAAGGGGTCCGTAATAAGACTTTGAAAATTGAAAGTAGGGCTATTATATCGAGTGGGGTATCAAATGAAAGGGCTTAATTTGTAGATTAAAACACTATTTTTGTATTTTTTTTTAAATAAGTAGTTTTTGATTTATGGCAAAAATCGTTATTTTTTTTTTCAATCCATTAATATCTTTTTATTGACAAAAAAACATACTAGTACAAAATTGAACAACATTATTAATGTCGTCCTATACAGGGTGGGAGGGACTATACCAACAAACTTTAACTATAGGAGTAAAAAAAGTTATGTGATGTATACTCGAAAAACGCTTACTTTCAGAGATATTCATTATATTTAAATGAAAACTCCCAAGTGTGTAACAAGCCCTAATAAATGTGACTAAGATAGTTTTACTATTTTTTTTAAATCCTTTTACTAAACAGCAATTAACCTTCGCAGTATTTGATGGTGAGCGACTAAGTACGAGGCCAAAAAATTGACCTTTAGTTTCCATTTTAGCTTTTTTTTTTCTTTTTGATAACTTTTCCTCCAGTAAGCACATGTTTATAACGAGGGGCTGAATTGAGTGATTTATTTTGTTCCATAAGACTATTAATGTAAAATGACAATATTCGACCCATGTTGATATAACATTATTTACTCGTCACACCACCAGGAATTCGTGGCTAAAGTATGTCGGTATAGTCCCTCCCACCCTGTATATTGCAGGAAAAATATAATGGTTTTCCTAACTTTCACCGTTTTTGAGAAATTTGCAAAAATCTTAACACATACTTATTTGCTCCTACTAAACTAATAGCCATATAGTTTTTCTTGAACTATTCATGTATGTACTTATGAGTTTGTACGGAACCCTCGGTGCGCGAGTCCGACTCGCACTTAACCGGTTTTTTTCTACATTGATATTTAATAGTTTATTAGTGTGTTCTGATATTTTCGCGAACGGATGAACCTTTTTTCAAATTGTAAAGTAACTTGTAAAACTATCTTTGATTTATTTTAGCAATTTTTTTTCGATCGATTCGTATTTAATTTAAGTCGAATTTAAGTTTCACTTGCCAGATTTTAACGAAATAAACATAAACACTTATTAATATGACGGCGCATTGCGCCTCTTTGATGCTATTTTGGAACGAGATTGACAAGCTGTCATTCTGGCAAAGCGTCGTATCGTTGGTTTGCTGTTTACGGATGACTTTTTCGTACGTCAACGGAAACGCACCACGAATCCAAGCGACGAATTGCCTCTGTTCCTGTTTCTCGGCTGCCAAATCCTCACGAAGCTATGGCTAACCCTGACATCGGCGGTGATCCGCCTTCATCAGAAGTGGTGAACAAATCTACGCCCCATGAAAATAGTGTCAATATCGTTGTTGATTATCATGGAAACGCAACGCCCGTGCGCTGGTAGCGGCAATACCACCAGCGGCAAGAACTAGCGACCAGTCGTATGCAGCACGGCCACAGACCAGAAGAGCACGGCTATTACAATTACCCCGACGTTGCAGATAGATATAGAGGATTTTATTGCCTAAGAATGTGTCAAAACTCGAAACGAAATAAACCACTTCAGGATGGTCTACGCTTGTGGAATATGATTGCATTTCAGACTAAAAATGCCACAGGAAGTTGTATAGAAGTTCGTTTGTATCAGATTACGATAAAATTACGGGTTGAGGCACCGAGTTCAAACGTGCATGCCAATACTGCGGAAGCTTAGCTGGTTACAACTTCATGTTTCGTTTTTTTTCAGATTAGACGCGAGGTGTTTAATCGGAATCTGAAGGCACGGCAGTGCCCCTGCCAAGTCGAGCAATGCACAGCCGTATCATTATTTATTTACAAGCTTTTATTTACTTAGTTTCACCTGTCCCGGTGTCTGTGTATCTGCGTGTCTGTGATCAAGTCTCGCAAGTTAAATTTGACCTACTTTGCGGTTTCCGATTGAGCTGAAAATTTGCTAGGATATTTAAATTAGATGACAATACAATATTATTATAACGTGAAGGTGATGTGATGAGGGATTCGTATGGTAGCCGTATACCTAGTAATCTAAATTACACAAGATACATACAGCGTGTTTGGGTTCATTGGATCGGTTTGGACGTGCAGTTTGGGAGTATACAGGGGGGTACAGTTGGCAGTAAAAGCTTGTTTCAAAAAATTAAACATTTTATGACAGAAATATATTTTCTCAGCTTCAGGCTACTTTCGCACCCTCTGCATCTTTGTTTTTGATAAAAATTAAAATAACTGAATGTTTCAGAAAATCAAGCCGGTTTTAAGCGATCTCAAACGGCAAATGCTAGAATTGCGGGTAAATGTCATTGGTATGGAATTCTCGGACATCGGCTAGCTGAATGAAGAAAGCGGCGCATGATTTCTTCGGCGATGTGTAAACAGTTCCCACACATACTGCAGAGAGGACTTTGACTATTATTTGCTAGATTTGCGGTTATCCAGGAAAGAAAGAGGTGAAACTTTTCGAACAACAATTGTAGAGGTATCCCTGGAGAATGTCACCCGGTGAGTCAGTTACTTTTCTACACGATAGGTGGGACATATGATTATTAAAGGAAGCTTTTTTTAGTAAATGCCCAAGTACTGTGCGCAAAACTTCCGTTTATATTGCTTAGTTTCATGTTGTACCGAAATTATGTCATGCTAGCACAGCTTAACTGACCGAGCGAGTGCAGGGCTGTGAGATAAACAGAATTTAGATGGAGTCGTCGGGTAAGGGTTGTTCGAGAGACGGTGTCGTCCGGTCCATGCCTGAAGGGCTGGTCGAAGGGACACACCGTGCAGGTTAGAGTTGTTCGAGAGAGGGTGTCGTCCGGTCCATGCCTGAAGGGCTGGTCGAAGGGACACACCGTGCAGGTTAACTCGACACGAGACAGGTCGAGTTGTGAGTGCTTTGGTTGTCAGACTGTTGGAGAAAGATGCTGTCCAGTCCATGCGTGGTCGGAAGGATGCACGCTTTCTATCGCCTTACAATATTAGTCGTAGCTACACACTACGATCAGAAAGATCACTGTTTTATGTAATACGTGGCAAACGAGCAGCCATCGTCGCCCACAAATATCTGCAACACCAGAAGAGTAGCCTATACGTTGCCAATCTTTAAGTGCCCCGTTTACCCGCTTTTTAAAGTAGCTCATGATATTTTGTGTAAAATTGGGAATTTAAATAAGACTTTACTCATAAATGCTAGCCCTTTTCAACAAGAAAACAATTCGTTGATATTATTTTAACTCGTACGCTATTTTTTTCAAAATGTCCCTTACTACTAATTTGTGCCGAACAGTAACTTCGCAACTGTAACCTTTCCAGCGATTCTCTCCATGTTTGAACTCGAGAAGTGTTTTATTCTTCGGTCTAATTCTCTGTTAAAATTTCAAGAATATGGAACAGATGCTAGTCAAGCTTTGCCGAACAAGCAAACACAAGTGTTTAAATGTCTGGGTGGTCTGTTTACTAATATTATCGAATGTAATTAAAGCTAAACAGGGATGAGTTCAAGAGTAGGTAATTTTATGATACTGGGTGAATATTTGACAATTATTTATTTTGTTAGAAACGTTCGTGATAACGTCATGCTATTGCAACTCAAGTTCTCGTGTTCTCTAGATTAGAGGTTAATAACGATTTGCAATAAAGGCACGTGTCATAAAACATGTTTTGTCTAAAAATATAGTTGTAAAAACATGTTAAGAATGATGATAAAGCGTGAGGAGAACGACGATTGCTGAGATTTCGATAACGCTTTGGTGAGAATAACGAGCCTTGACAATTTATGTCATTAACGCAAGAAATTGATAATAGTAAAATCATTTGTCCGTATTGTTTGTCCGTCATTTTAGTTACAATTTTGCCTTAGCTTAAAAAAATACTACTTTATTGGTGATTTTGGTATACTATAAAGGTCATATATAACATGGATAAAGACATTTGGTCGAGCACCCTGTGGCGAACTATCACCGTTTAGGAGGGCCATTCATCAAATCAAGAATTCACTATTGTGGAAGTTAATTTTTTTTCTTGGGTTATCGAAGCCGCTCTCTTCACGCCTGCATGCAAACCTCCACTCGTTTTGATGTTTTTCAAGGAGAACAATTCACCGGTTAGAAATTACTTGTTTTTTGTCGCAGTCAAAGTTTTTTGCGCGAAGATTGTTGAATCCCGAGGTACATTCAAGTTAATCTGATTATTTATCACTAAATTTAATCAAAATAAATAAATGACTGCCTCAGGTCAGCCTTTCCGCTTCCACAGGTCGGTTACCAAAAATGCTGTTATTGACAGTATTATTTACATAATTATTGTGATGGAATAGTGTGCCCTATTCTGAATAAAAGTCATTACGCTGGGCAGTGTTGCTAAGGAGAATGATAATCAGAAAAAAAAAAACATGTAATGTGCATGATTGCGCTTAAATAAACTCCGAACTAGAATGTCAGTAAATTGTTACTAACTTATTATAACATGAAACACTTTGGTCATAATTTAAATTAATGTTCATGGAGTAATGATGAAAAATAAGAATTAAGAGAATCGTGATACGTGTGAGGGGTGACGCACAAATGTTGATACATTTTTGAGACAAAAACGTTCTTCTTAGTTGAGCATTCACGAGCGCATAAAGAACGGCGAACGGATAGTCGGGAATAACATTTCCCCTACCGCTAATAATATTTTCATTTAAAGAAATACGAAATAACCGAAGTTCAGATGAATGATTATTTGGGACAATTGTTTGCTTCATGATTTGAATCAATTAGTGTGTATGTAAGTATTAAAAACTTATTCCTGGTCTGTGAAACCCACGTTTTATAGAATTATTTTAAGCACTTCTTTGTTTAGCGAATAATCCCTTAAAATCAAAACCAGCCGTGTTGTGGCATGAGAAATATTGCGATTTTGGGTTGATTTTGTTGTTATTTTTTTAATCGTACAAAATGTTTTTTTTGAGTAAATTCACCCACAAGAACGATCAGTGTTAAATCGAATCACATTAATTGTAACTTTCTGTTATTACTTGATCGCAAAGTAAGCTTTTTCATCGTTTTAAATTTTCAACCTAGTGCAGCATTGTTTAGTCAGATAATAACTGTTACGAGTCGACAAACATGACCGGTTCGTGCCATATCTTGATACACGCACGAGAGAGCCAGGGTTCAGGGTAATGAAGGGCTGGTGGAAATCTCTAAAAAGTTTAATGTAGTGAGTAGAAAACCGTGACGGCGTAGGAAAAAGAAGTTAAAAACACCTTAATACACGAACTAATTGTGATACGTTAACTGTAATTTAGAAGGAGTCATCAGGTTATGCAAAGGTTGTCAAAACGAGAATGTCGTGCCGGGCCATGCTGCCGTGCGCGGCAGCTGGTTGGAAGGGACACATTCGTTTGGAGTGTCCACTGGTCGAAAGGACACACCTGTTCGGTCCAAGCTGATGAGGCCGTATCATCCGGGCCAGACCCTGCGGGGTTGATTGAGGGGACATACGAGTGCTTCCTTGAGATATTGATGATGCAACTGCGGTTGGTGTTACGGTTAGGTTACAATGATAACGACGCTATCACGTCAGCAACAGCTAACACTTTGTCAGGGTGGACGAGCGAGATTTTCAGCAAGTAGGATTGCTGATTCTTGTTCGATTGATTGTGTGATTGTTACAGGTCTGCAATCTAAAGCGCCCGAGGACGGTCGCATGTCAGTCTGGCCGTGACGGCGCATTGCGCCTCTTTGATGCTATTTTGGAACGAGATTGACAAGCTGTCATTCTGGCAAAGCGTCGTATCGTTGGTTTGCTGTTTACGGATGACTTTTTCGTACGTCAACGGAAACGCACCACGAATCCAAGCGACGAATTGCCTCTGTTCCTGTTTCTCGGCTGCCAAATCCTCACGAAGCTATGGCTAACCCTGACATCGGCGGTGATCCGCCTTCAAATACATACAAATGTGAACCGAATAAGAAGCTTGTAAAACTACATTTTTTTTAAAGCTGGGGGGCCTCATTTAGCTTTGTCGCCCCGGGCCTCTGACGGGCTTAGTCCGCCACTGGCTGCAAGAGTAAGCAGCACGTTCTCCGGAAGGACACCACCCGAAAGAATACATATAATATCCCTTACTGTACGAGTTGGGTGTAGCCGTACGGAATGCACTAGTGCTATGAGGTAATCAGTAAATACCTCTGCAGACGATTGACCGTATATACGGAATCAATCTTAAGGCACGAATAAATAAAAATGAGATCGATTTACAAATTGCGTTAATACTTGAAACATCCTTTTGAAAGGCACTTAAAAATGGCCCAACTGTAATAACTGGAGCAGTGACGGTGTTTATGTATACAGTACGTTATCGCATAATTTGCAATGGCCGTTGACGAACACATTGACTGATAACGGTTCCCGTTAGTATTTACACTTACACCGATAGGCAAGTGCTAACTTACCCACTAACATAGGTTACCGACCTCAGTGCTCTATCAGAACAACTGAGAAATACGGCCCTTTTACCAAAGTATAAAGACAACCAAGTAGTTGGTCTTCGCCGTTTAGGAGCGCGCGATACCTACGGTTGCCTAAGGCACAGGGCTGCCGCTCGTCGGTTCTGTAAAATACCTACTTACCACGACGTAATTTTATTAGGTTGACCTCGAACGAACAAACGCTCGGCGGCATCCTTTGTGCGTGCCACGTGACGGCGGCATGTGTCTTACGCGACAAATTACAAAGAACTCCAATAGACCAGGAGCTCAGTGCAAATTCAATGCTATTATTAATAATACAATTTTAGTAAGTAAGTGTGTGACTATATGAAATAATAGCAAATAGGTATCTCTCGACATTTTGAATGACAGAAAAACTTCGTTTATGCTTGGTGGTAAAAAATGAAACTTAATTTAACTGTTAGTAAAATTAATGGATACACTTAAAACACTATTCCTCAAACATCCGAACACACTGCACTAGGTATACATGACTTCGATACTTCACTTTATGCGTTCGACCGCTCGCAGCGTTGGCTCAGCCCTGAATCGCGCAGCCGGCAATGCTTGCCTGTGGTGCGTCCGTACACGGCGCGCACACATGCGCGCTCCCGATGTACCTTTTGTCGGAACATAAACTACCGTATACCGTGCTTTTACGGACATGCTTGCAGGTCACGGTCTCGGCGGTTGTGCTATAATACTGCATTATAACATAGCCAATGTCAGTGATAAAACCACACAATGAGAGTTAAGAATCAGGCTATTAGATGTCGCTTTAATATTTGAGGTGTACGTTATATTGAAGCTGATTCGATGGGGACTTCACTACCTGCAATGAGGTACACGATGCCAGGAGGAGGATACATTATCTCTTACCATTTTCTACATTCACATGTCTGTCACCTGACCTCACTTGACCTTACAATCACTCAAAGTGCAGTGGCGCCGCCCTCGCGCCCCGGAATATCCCGATTGCCTTCATTCTCAAAACACAGGCGTCATAAATATACCTATCATCTTATTAAATCGCTGCTTCACAAGGAATGGACTAGCACTGAGTACGTACTCTTTATAGTCACCGTCAAAGATCACACTCTGCCATACGGTACGGTACTACGTCGAAATACTAGGCAATATGAATTCAAGGGCAATGTCAGTGATAAAACGACCCAATTCCTTAATTAAAGTCACGTGCGTCATAGATTGATTTGGCGGTACTTGGGTATGCCTCATATCAATAATTGAGGCCGATTGCGCTTTCGCAGGTATACATTTATCTGGGGAACATTCGAAGTATCGGGATACAAAATTCATACCGTGGCTAAAAGTGAAACTCTGACAAATGATAATTTCTTTCAGTTATATTCACAGTTGAACTGAAAAGTGATGTTTTTGCTTGTAAAAGCGACTTTAAACAAGAATTCAAGCCGTGAGAAATTACTCAATAGAGATCCTTGTGAACGATCTGTTATTTTACGGCAGTTACTTTCGTCTTGCTCATTCGGTTTTACGTAAGCGAGGGCTAACGTCGACGTGGGGTAATAGTAAAATGTTTATGACACGTGTAAACTCCTACTTTATATTATAAAATAATAGATTCAAAGGCCATCTTAGTTACAGTATAACACAGCACTCCGGACGTTTAGGAGAATTGCACACGTTACCAGCGCTCTTACACGACGCAATCCTATACTAACGAACCATATATCCAGGGCCGGATTTGGAGGTGTGAAGGCCCTGGGGCAACGAAGGAGCGGAGGCCCCTAACGGACTAGTGGAGGCCCCTACTTAATGGGTAAGTTTTGTGGAGGCCCAGGGCAGTAGCCCCGCCTGCCCTCCTCTACATACGGCCCTGCATATATCGCCAAAAAGCTGCGTTCCTATTGGTGCAGTGTGTATCTTTCTTTGAAGTTAAACTATTGGGTTGTATTGTGCTTTAGTCTTTAGGCGATAAAGTCAAATTCGACATAAAGAGCAATAGATGCCATGTCTTATCATTGCACTATCGCGAGATTTTTTGCAATATCTGTATCTTTATTACTATATGCACAAAGATGTGTGACGATATATATGGGGATAAACTATTTCATGCTGGCTGTTCCTAATTCAAACGTTCATGCCGAGAATTTTTCTGCTACTTCTTTACAACGTGAGTGATCCGTTTTAATTCTATATCGAGGGCTTCATGCTAAAGGGGCGTATAAGCAAGAACCCTAGTTACATACATACGCCCCTTTGGCCTGAAACCCTCGATATGTAGTAGGAACCTAACGTCAGAATTCACCTTATTAATTACAGTCAGCTACGGAGAAATGGTGTCTCCTTTCGATACATGTTTTATTGTTTATATAGCAAGGTAGCATCTTTTCTCTACCTGCTTTGAGGCTGACCATACATTACCAGAGAAACTAAATAAACTACATTACCAACCTTTCTCATGGCAACAATTTTCTTCAGCCGCTCATTAAGCCCCGCCTGCAATGCCCCATTTCTGAGCCTCAAAAGCGGCGTCTCTTGAAACGACGAGTCTTTCTTCCCGGAGTCTATGCTCGATGATGACACGTCCCCTCGGTCTGGGTACATGGGCTCGGGTGATATGTAGCCGATACCTGTGGATACAACATTTGATAGTTAATTTTCATGCTACTCGGTCACTCTCAGCTAGGGTTGCCAACTTTTTCTTGGACAAATATAGTATTTTCCAGTCCAAGGCTTAAAAAAAATATAGTACACTGAAGAGAAAATATAGGATACTTTGAAGAAAAAGGCCTTTGAAGAGTGTAAATTAATTGATTACAGACATTCCATCTACATTTCCAATTGGGTGGGGCAACTATATGAGCTGAGAAAGCCCGTTTCTAACCAAATGTCCATAGATATTGACATTTAATGAAAAATATTTCGTATATGGAGTAATATCGGCCCCATTTGTAAGGACTGGTCGAAATATAGTATTTTTGCGTACTATATATTTATTCAACAGTATATAGTACACAAAGTCAAAATATAGTACAATACTATATTTTATAGTACGGTTGGCAACCCTACTCTCAGCTATAATAGTAGGCCTGTGCCCAGCACTGGGACTAAAGTATACAGACTGATGATGTTTTATGCTACGGTGCAAAAAAAGAGTAGTCACGTGATAGGAAGCGGTAAATGTAGCTCGGTGGCAGCTTTCCTCCGAAGGCTGGGTTCGCAGGTTTTCACCACAAAAAAAGGCATGTGCAACTCGAGAGAAGCTGTTTTAATAACCGCTCTTAAGAACGAGTTTAAACAGACATGTTATACCAAAGTTGCACTTTTTTCACCTTACAATATTTGTTCAAGCTTAGATTGGTTTAGACCAAACCGGTTAAGATGTTTTTAGATTTAATAAATTCCTGCATAGAAGCAACCCAACCTAGAATATCTATATTGAATGCTAATGCTTCAAATGCGCCAGTAAATTCACAAGCTTGCAAAAAAATTGGCACGTTACATTTTCATATAATTTGACACATTCACATCGTATATCTGGATTGATTAATCTCTGATTGTTATTTGTGAAATGTTTAGGTCTCTAGTCCGGTCTATAGCGCCTAAAGGTAGGTATACAAGTGAAGGACAGTATGTATGACGTCAATCTTAAAACAAACACGAAACTGTACAGCGAGCGAGTAAAGCAAACGGGCATTGTTTGTAATCAACACCATTGTACCGTGTAATCGGTCGACCACACTGATCTCAACTATTGTAACGTTGCACGTTCATATTTTATTAATATTAATCAAATTATTATTATTTACAATTTTAAAATGAATTTTTAAATCAAATTATATTTTATTAATCAATTATTACCATTTTATTTATACATCAAATTATTTTTACAACTAATTATTTATTAAAACCTATTTATTAATTTTATATATTGTACAATCAGATATATAAACACAACCCCGTAATATAAAAATAACGCGCACTGTACTCGGCAGTCGCTGTTAAACCGGCCGCCAGCTCAAGGTGACCCCTGTCGCCGAGTGGTAGCTTCGAGAAGCCGTGCAGTGTTGCCAATTTAGCAGAATCAGTGCTAAATTTAGCATAATTTGGACTGGTTTAGCAGAATTTTTTTACATTTAGCATAATTTTTGGCATAATTTTTTACATTTAGCATAATTTTTGGTATAATTTTTACATTTAGAAATTTTATAGTACACTATATCTCTGTTGACATTATAATTGTAAGTATTTATGTAAACACTTTATTGTATAAAATAAAACAAAGTACAGAACAGGGTTGCAAAATAAAGGTATATGTACTAAGGTAAACTTATCTCTTTAAGGGATCTCTTTCAGTTAACCTTTGAACAGTTGATGATGATGATGTTTGTATGCTGTAGTAAAAAAGTTACTTTGATTGCAATATAAAAAAAAATGTCGATTAATACATTGTTAATTTACTTAGGTATCTTTAGCAATTTTTTTGCTGAAAGTTTAGTGTAAATAAATAAATAAATAAATATTAGGGGACAATCTTACACAAATCGAACTAGTCCCATAGTAAGCTCACACACAAAAAGTATGGGCCACAAAAAGGATTATTGTAAAGCCGTAATAATCACAATACATTAAATTTGAAAGAATAATGCTTTTTTTCATTTAGCATATTTTTTAGCAGAATTTATCAAGTTTTAGCATAATTTTAGCAGAATTTCAGCAAAATTTTAGCATTGAATGAAATTCGGAGTTGGCAACACTGAAGCCGTGCAGTGTCTCCAACTACACCGTAATTACGGTAGACATACCGTAATTTTGCTGGATCTACTACCTACCGTACTATATATGATACGGTGACATTATCTACCGTAATTTAAGATAAATTGAGATGATAAGTTTATCGGTCAATGGGCCGATCTTTCTTTCTTTCATTTTTATTTATGGCAAGGCATGCAGCATTGAGTATACAAAAGAACGCGCCGGCCGACAAACCAATGTACCAATACCAAACCACGAGCGGACGCGTCCAGTTGTTAGACTGAGACATTTATATCTCTCTCTCACTCTAATAAGTAGCGTACAGATACTAAAAAAATAATTATGTATTTTTATGCCCCCAGTATACTACTGGGAAGTTGGCCGAGCGAGGTCATAGGAACGAGGAACGCAGCTATACGTGCGACACGTATGGAGATATCTTCGTACGTGTCTCACGTATAGCTGCGTCGCTATTACCTCGGCCAACTTCCCAGCAGCGTACTGCATGTTTCAGAAGAACAATTTTTAGTATGGGCCATCGTTTACGAGTTATTTACAAAAAACTAAAATAAAGTGTTCCTTGCCGCTAACTATAGCGGCGTTGTGTAATATAGTACTATTAATTATTAATTAATTAAATTTGGCCTATTCAGTTTTTCCAAAATTAGGTCACAATCATATCATCATAAGATATCAGTTTTTAGATTCAGTTTTTGAATTGTATATAACCAATTTCTTTCCCCAAATTTGAACCATTTATTTAAATAGGCCAATGATTTGTCAATAAACAGCAAAAAGTTTTTTTTATTCCATCACACATGTTTTTAGTCTCATATTGTTTTGGTCGCATAGCCAAAAAATTGCTCTTTCTTGCATTGTTCAAGTGCATTCTGTAAAGTCGCTGTAATATTGTACACATTTATTTACTACAGTAATGTTATTGCCTTGATGCCTGATCAATTCATGCCTTTCGCCTTCAATATCAGCAACAAATTTCTTCAGCTCTTCTCGCCTACAAGATGATGAGGAAAAATGTCTACGTTTAATACGTTACGTTACGTGTACATTTACAATAAGAAAAGTTCATATAAGGTTTCTTAAGTTAAAAATTTTACATCACAAAATCGACTCGCTGACAGACCTGCTGACACTTGACATTGACACTGACAGTGACAACTCTGACAGTACCAGTCACCAGAGTGGCATTTAACAACTTGACACTGACTGACTGACAGTGACAGTTCACGTTCAGAAACACGGAACGCTATGCAACTGTCGCAAGGTGTGACCGTGTTATTGATTATTGACGATATTAGTGGACGGGAAATGTTGCTATTTAATGAAATTCACTTGGAACTTCAACATTATAGTACAGAGAGTCAAAATATAGTACAATACTATGTAATATAGTACGGTGGGTAACCCCGTAATGTTACCGTAATTTTAAAATAATTCTCACAGTAATCTACCGTTTCTTGCAATTGGTAACACCGTATTTTCGAGAGAGGGAGATGGAGACACTGAAGCCGTGTCACCGGTCAGTCCGCGCCAATTCGTCTCAGAGCTAACCCGCGTCCCGCGTACACAAAAGTAGTGTGTCGTCTCGCGCGTGGACACGGGCAATTTTAATAAATATTCTACAGGGTGATTGGAAATTCGACCTATCTCTTGAAAGGGGTTATTCTAGAGCTTATTTGCAATGATTTAAGTCCAATCAACCGGGGGTCAAAACTCAATGGTTATCAAGTTATTTGACTTTTAACTTATTTTTTTTAAAACCCGCCTTTCGATCTAAAACTGCTTATTGTGAAAAAAACTACTTAAATTAGTAATGAAAAAGAGCCATCATCTAATAGCCAATAAATGGTTGATTACGAAAAATCCAAAAAACATGCCAAAACCTTTGAAAATGTTACCAATAAAATAATTTAAAGTCAAAAGTTTTTGGATTTTGTTCAAAATTTTGTAATTCTTTGAGGCATTACTTAAAAAAAAATTACGACACTTCGCGTAAAAATTACTAAAATTAGTTCCTCAATTCATAAGCTTTCTAAAAAGGTAGAATTGTTGACATTTTTTTCATAACTTTTTAAAATAACATTAATAATAAGAGAGGTGGTAGAGAATTTCGCCTAGCGTACCGGACCCTTAATCAGTTTGTTTGTGTCACTTTAGTTTCTCCGCGAGCTTTGTTTGTCTTCGGTTTCTTATTTTATCTCATCTTCTTAGGTTAGAAGTCACTAAAAGTAACCTTCCGTGATATTTCGGTTAGTAATTTATCTGTAAGTTCCCGGTTGCCTTAAGTTTGCACCTGGTTTCCTTGGTGTAACTTACAAATTAGGTGCAAACTTAACGCAACCGGGAACTGATTGATAAATTACTTATTGAAATATCACCGAAGGCAACTTTTAGTGATTCCAATCCTAAGAAGATGAAATAAAATAAAAAACCGAAGACAAACAAAACCCACGGATAAACTAAAGTGACACAAACAAACTGATTAAGGGTCCGGTGCGCTAGGTGATGTTCCCTACCCCCTCTCTTATTTTTAATGTTATTTTAAAAAGTTATGCAAAAAATGTCAACAATTCTATCTTTTTAGAAAGCTTATGAATTGAGGAACTAATTTTAGTAATTTTTACGCGAAGTGTCGTAATTTTTTTTTAAGTAATGCCTCAAAGAATTACAAAATTTTGAACAAAATCCAAAAACTTTTGACTTCAAATTCTTTTATTGGTAACATTTTCAAAGGTTTTGGCATGTTTTTTGGATTTTTCGTAATCAACCATTTATTGGCTATTAGATGATGGCTCTTTTTCATTACTAATTTAAGTAGTTTTTTCACAATAAGCAGTTTTAGATCGAAAGGCGGGTTTTAAAAAAAATAAGTTAAAAGTCAAATAACTTGATAACCATTGAGTTTTGACCCCCGGTTGATTGGCCTTAAATCATTGCAAATAAGCTCTAGAATAACCCCTTTCAAGGAATAGGTCGAATTTCCAATCACCCTGTATATTGTTAGCTTTGGCTCGGCGGACACTATAATTTTCGCACTCGCGACCTTTTTCCGGAGGCGACAAACATATATTGTTAATTTAAAATCAGTGTTCTCGCACCCAGTATTGGTAAGTGCAAAGTGTTGATCGTTATTTTATAGTTATAGGAATTTTAGTTTAAATAGTTAGGTAAATATCATTTGTGTAAAACATTTACGCTATACGTTGCACCTCGCTTATTATTAAATGCCGTTACAAATTCCTTTGTCATCGTAGTCCAGTACGTGAACGCAAGCGCATACCCGCTTAGTTAAAATTATGTAGTCATTTAAGTATGTGCCTTCTGCCTTGTAAAAATGCTATATCATGCTTTCTGTAACTCCGCTCTGATTGTGAACACAAACACATTTAACTACGCACCGGCTTGCTTCCCTGCTTTTCATCTCCGGGGTGTTCACAAAAAGGCGGAACAATTAAAATTAAATACCTAAGACTGTGGACGTTATTTACAGGGTGCGACGTATATATTTGCAACTTTGGGTTTGCTTAAAAACCAGAAGAACGTCCAAGCGCACAAAACCCTAACACCTCGGCTACGAGCTGGAGCCATGGAGTTCGCTCGCCGCCGCCACTGCCCCTCGTGACCACTGGCCGTGCACCCGTTCCTGCCGTTTCGGACCAGTCAGGGGAGTACCGGACCTACGAGCGCAAAGCTAGACGGGCTAGACCACCCACGACCCGTTTTTTAAAATTTGGGGGGACATGTTGTCCCCAATAAATGTTATTATTTTGTGGACTTAGTGGTTTTCTTCCCCAAAACCCCTAACGTCACACTGGCGCCCTCTACGTGGTTTGTGGTCTAGTTTTGCCTCGTAGCGTAAGTTTGTGTTTGCTTGTTTTTTTTTGTTTTGTGAAACGTTTATTTTTTGTTTTTTGGTTGCCCGCAACTAAAGTGTTCGCCAAATAAAATTATATTTTTTTGATAATAATAATTTATAATATTTTTTTTTACAATTTCATAATATTTATAATCATTAATTAATCACCTAATTTATTATTCAATCTAATTTCAATTTAATTTATTCAATCTTGTGTTCAAATTTTTGTATGTGAAAATTTAGATCACTCTGTATTGATGTTTTTGCAAGTCATGTTATGATAGGTATAGTCCAGTCAATGTATGCACACAAATATTTAATTTTTTTTGTTAAATATTTTGTTGTGTTTATTTTTTTTTATAATTTTGGTGTGCACATTAGTTGCAATTATTTAATGCTTATTTTCTTTTATTTTTGTGCTTGTTTTTATTTGATTTCTTTTGCATTTTTTTATTTAGCCAACCATAACGTTGTGTAGCCTACATTTTGTGACAGTGCGGAGTAGTTTTAAGTATTACGGCGTTCAACACTTTCCACTTCCTTATTTTAAAAATTTTAATTAATAAATATTTACAAATTGAAAATAAAATAATTAAATAATTCGAATAATAATCTTTAAAAATGGCATTTCCCGTTAAATTTTTATCTCTTCAAAAGCCAGAGTTGGAATACGAAGTAGGTATTCGTGGTGATACGCCGGGTACCACAGTGCAGGAACTAAGGAAACAAATTTCAAAATTAGGGCCTTTGTTTCCATCGGAGGATATTTTAGAGAGTAACTTGTCAGTGTCCGCAGATTTGAAAGGAGTTAGCGACGTACTTGCAAAAATCCAATCAAATCTAGACTCGCGACCAGATCGGAACGTTTTGCTGCGCACTCAAAATTTGCTGAGTCACCTTTTTCATAGGCTTAACCGTATTTCTTGTGATGAGACGACTAAGCCCATGTTCGATGCGTGTTTTAGGGAGTTCCAGTCTCTTACTACGCGATACAATTCAACCAAGGATACTGCAGTTGAATCTGTACTAGCGCCCCCTAGTGGCGAAACTTTAACTAATGCTCCGCCTGTAAATGTTAGTGTTACGTGTGATCGAGGTAGTTCCAACGAATTATGCAAGATTAAATTTGACGGCAAATCTTGTGTGCGCGCATTTATTCAGCGTTTGACGGAATTTTGCGAGGCTAGGTGCATTTCAGACGCAAAAATTCTGTCCTATGCCACAAAAATTTTTATAGGAGATGCGTTGCACTGGTTTAGGAGTGTGAAAGGTCAGGTTTCCAACTGGCATGAACTCGCCACCCTGCTTAAGCAAGATTTTGGTCAAAGTGACTATGATTACAGGTTGATCTCTGAAATTCGTTCAAGGTCACAGGGCGAATCAGAGAATATAACGATCTACCTGTCAATCATGTCCGGATTGTTCTCGCGCCTTTCCAAAAATTTACCAGAGGAAGAACAGTTGGAGATTCTTCTCCATAATATCCGGCCGTGCTACGCTAGTACACTTGCATCAGCGTCCGCCATCAAGGACATCAATTCACTTAGAACACACTGCCGGAACTACGAAAATATTCAGGCACGTCTTGCCGATTTTCGCGAACCACCTAGGCGGACCGCTGACACTTTAGCACCTGAATTTGCGTATGTTGGAACTAATTCGAAATTTAATGTTAATAAAAATCATAATTATAGGAATAATAACAATAAATTCAATCATAACAATAACAATACTAATTTTTATCAAAATAAACCTTATACTAACAATAATAACAACTATTACAATAAATTTACGTCAAATAATAATGCAACACATGTACATGCGATTACAGCGCCCTCTGCTAAGACTTTATATTGCCCCCGGTGTCGTAACAACACCCATAACTTGCGACAGTGCCAGGCCAACAAGGACCAGATCTACTGTTTTGTATGTGGTCATAAAGGCGTTAAGACACCTCAGTGTCCTAATTGTAATAAAAATGCGCCCTCTACATCAAAAAACTAGAACCGCAGAATTGTGCAAACCATCCTACGTGTAAATTTGATTCGGAGGATTGGAACAAATGGCTTAAAACGATCAATTTATATTTTAACTCGTATAAGATCGACACAATTCTGCATTCTAAACCAACCAATGACAATCGTCCTTATGCTACGGTTCAGATCAACGGCTTTGATGTGTCAGGTCTACTTGATTCTGGTTCTGCCGTCACTATTATAGGCAACGGTGCTCATCAAGCATTACACGGTCTGGCTATTAATGAGGATCACTGCATCTCAGTGACGGCTGCTGGAGGACAATGCATGAAAAGTCAAGGTTATATGAATTTGCCCGTACACTTTCAAAACCAATTTCATATAATCAAGGCTTACATTATCCCGGACATACATTCAAACCTTATATTGGGGGTAGATTTTTGGCGTAAATTCAATATACTTCCTAAATATTTAAGCTGTATTAGTTTTTATAATGCCGCTACCGATACCGATCACTCTCGAGCTGAACCACTCACCGTTATCCATGGTTATGAAAATTTAAATTCATCAGAGAAGTCTATCGCTGACAACATAATTGCACAGTTCGAGGACATCTCTGCCGAACGCAAGGGTTTGGGTGAAACTAAGCTTATCACTCACCATATAGATACGGGAGACGCAAAACCTATCCGGCAACGTTATTACCGGCTGTCTCCGGAAAAACAACGGATCCTTGTCGAACAGGTTGATGAGATGCTGGGTCTCGACGTCATCGAGCCCTGCGAAAGTGAGTGGTCTTCGCCAACGCTCATTGTTACGAAAAAGAACGGTCAGCCTCGGTTCTGCCTTGACAGCCGCAAACTTAACTCCGTTACTCGTAAGGATGCGTATAATTTACCTTATGTATCAGAGATTCTCGACAACCTTCGCGACGCTCGCTACCTTACGAGTATCGACTTATCAAAGGCGTTTTGGCAGATCCCTATTGCTGTCGAGGATAGGGATAAAACCGCTTTTTATGTTCCTGGTCGCGGTACATTTCGTTTTAAACGGACCGCGTTTGGCCTCACCAATGCGCCATCAACACAACAACGGCTTGTTGACCTTCTTTTTAGGGAATTCGACCTTAAAGTCTTTGCCTACTTAGACGACATTATAATTATATCTGAGGACTTTAACTCACATGTGTCTCTTCTTTTGCGGGTACTAGACAAACTTCGCCAAGCTAATCTCACTATCAACTTAGAAAAGTGTCGATTTTTCAGGAGTCAACTAAAATATTTAGGTTACGTTGTTGATAGCCACGGACTACGGACGGACCCCGAGAAGGTTGAAGCGATCTTAAACTATCCGACACCTACTTGTCGAAAGGACATCAAACGGTTTCTCGGGACCGCCACTTGGTACCGTCGATTTGTACCACAGTTTAGTACCATAGCAGGCCCTCTAAACAAATTAACATCAAATAAAAAGGGTGGCCCGCCTTTTAAGTGGACTCCGGAGGCTGATACTGCTTTTCATAAGCTCAAGGAGTGCTTAGTCTCAGCTCCTGTTCTGTCCTGCCCTGATTATGACAAGCCATTCGAGGTGCACACCGATGCCAGTAACTATGGTGTGGGTGCTATGCTTACTCAGACCATAGACGGTAAGGAGCACCCGGTAGCTTACATGAGCAAGTCATTGTCAGCGGCCGAACGCAATTACAGCATTACCGAGCGTGAGACGCTGGCCGTAGTCATTGCACTCCAGCACTGGAGGTGTTATTTAGAGAATGGGAAACCTTTCACTGTCTTCACCGATCACAGTGCCTTGAAGTGGTTCCTTTCTCTAAGTCGTTTAGCACGTTGGGGAGTACGTTTGTCTGCCTTTCATTTCGAGCTTAAACATCGCCGAGGCGTAGACAACGTGATCCCTGATGCTCTTTCGCGTGCAGTTCCTGTAAGTGCCATAAATCTTGGTAATTCGTACCTTACTACGACAGACACCTGGTATAAGAACATTTACAATTCCTGTTTAACCAAACCACAAAATTTTCCGAATTTTCTCATCAAGAACGGTTCCTTGTACAGATTGTGCAAAAATAAACATGAATTAACTTCCGAGTTCTCATGGAAAGAAGTCGTGCCTTCAGAAGAAAGAAAGAAAATCATTCAGAACCAATGGCAGGACATCTAGGTATTTTTAAAACGTATCGCAGGTTAGCGTTAAGATACTTCTGGCCAGGTATGTACCAGGATGTGGTTAAATTTGTTAGTATTTGTACCAAGTGTTTGGAACATAAACATCAAAACCATCAAGTTTTAGGTGAAATGGGTCGTCCTAAACAATGTTGCCGTCCCTTTCAAATGGTTTCGATTGACCTAATGGGCCCTCTGCCGGTCACTCGAAAACAAAACCAATACATTTTTGTAATAACATGCTGTTTCTCAAAATATTGCATGATTTTCCCGATACGTAACGCCACTTCGACTATTGTTTCGAAAATTCTTGAGGACCAACTATTTTTAGTTCATGGTGTTCCTCATACTATTTTTCTCGACAACGGTAGTCAGTTCATCAGTAATATCACTACACAGTTATTTAAGCAATATCAAGTTCCTAATGTCTTTTTCGTACCCAAATATACTCCACAAATTAACACAGTAGAACGGTATAATCGCACCATTATAACTTGTATCTCAACTTTTGTTAATGAAGACCATAGAACTTGGGATCTTTTTATCCCAAAAGTGCAGTTTGCTATCAACAACTCGGTAAACGAAGCCACTGGTTTCACCCCATCTTTCCTTGTGTTCGCCAGAGAACTTGTAACTTGTGGTACGCATTATGTGGACACTGATCTTGGCAATGAAGTTTTATTTCTGCCGCGTGATATTTACGCCGAAAATTTAGGTTGTATGTCAGAAATATTTGACCAAGTCCAAGCAAAGCTATGGCACGCTCACGTTAAAAACACCTCACACTACAACCTACGTCGTAAAAACGCTGAATTTAACGTAGGAGACGTTGTTATGAAGCGTGCATACGTCTTGAGTGAAAAGGACAAATATTTTAGCAAAAAGTTGGCACCAAAATTTATAAAATGTCGAGTCGTCCAAAAGAAATCACCCCTCGTTTATGTGTTGGAAGATATGTCTGGCAAGAATTTGGGAACTTGGCACATTAAAGACTTAAAATTGGTAGGGTCAAGTAGGTAATAGTTAAGTTAGTCGTTAATTACACCTTTCGCGTTTTATTCCACCTTGTGCAATAAGTATTTGTGTTGGTTACTGGCCAATATTGATAGCTGGGACCTTTAAATGTTAGGACGCATCAGTATCTTAGGTTTTATTCCAGATTCTGCTGTTTTGTATGACTGCGAGAAGTATGATAGTTTGAGTGACAGGATAAACGCAAATACGTAAGCGTATATTGCGCGGATTTTATTCTGAGGAACAAAATCCTTTCATAGCGCGCGGGGTAATGTAACGTTGCACGTTCATATTTTATTAATATTAATCAAATTATTATTATTTACAATTTTAAAATGAATTTTTAAATCAAATTATATTTTATTAATCAATTATTACCATTTTATTTATACATCAAATTATTTTTACAACTAATTATTTATTAAAACCTATTTATTAATTTTATATATTGTACAATCAGATATATAAACACAACCCCGTAATATAAAAATAACGCGCACTGTACTCGGCAGTCGCTGTTAAACCGGCCGCCAGCTCAAGGTGACCCCTGTCGCCGAGTGGTAGCTTCGAGAAGCCGTGTCACCGGTCAGTCCGCGCCAATTCGTCTCAGAGCTAACCCGCGTCCCGCGTACACAAAAGTAGTGTGTCGTCTCGCGCGTGGACACGGGCAATTTTAATAAATATTTTATATTGTTAGCTTTGGCTCGGCGGACACTATAATTTTCGCACTCGCGACATTTTTCGGAGGCGACAAACATATATTGTTAATTTAAAATCAGTGTTCTCGCACCCAGTATTGGTAAGTGCAAAGTGTTGATCGTTATTTTATAGTTATAGGAATTTTAGTTTAAATAGTTAGGTAAATATCATTTGTGTAAAACATTTACGCTATACGTTGCACCTCGCTTATTATTAAATGCCGTTACAAATTCCTTTGTCATCGTAGTCCAGTACGTGAACGCAAGCGCATACCCGCTTAGTTAAAATTATGTAGTCATTTAAGTATGTGCCTTCTGCCTTGTAAAAATGCTATATCATGCTTTCTGTAACTCCGCTCTGATTGTGAACACAAACACATTTAACTACGCACCGGCTTGCTTCCCTGCTTTTCATCTCCGGGGTGTTCACAAAAAGGCGGAACAATTAAAATTAAATACCTAAGACTGTGGACGTTATTTACAGGGTGCGACGTATATATTTGCAACTTTGGGTTTGCTTAAAAACCAGAAGAACGTCCAAGCGCACAAAACCCTAACACCTCGGCTACGAGCTGGAGCCATGGAGTTCGCTCGCCGCCGCCACTGCCCCTCGTGACCACTGGCCGTGCACCCGTTCCTGCCGTTTCGGACCAGTCAGGGGAGTACCGGACCTACGAGCGCAAAGCTAGACGGGCTAGACCACCCACGACCCGTTTTTTAAAATTTGGGGGGACATGTTGTCCCCAATAAATGTTATTATTTTGTGGACTTAGTGGTTTTCTTCCCCAAAACCCCTAACGTCACACTATGACTACAGTCGACCGACATGTGCAATAATATTTGGATCTGATATGAAAAAGCCGTTAATAGTACATTACACAACTAGGGTGATAAAACAAAGAAAGGCCGAGATCGCAGATGTTTGCGGCCCGAGCTGCAAGCGAGGGACGTAAATAAGAGATCGAGGGCTTTTTTATTACCTCCCGTGTTGTGTACATCACTTTATGTCTAAACTTGGCCAGAAACAGAAAGCGGCTTTTTCCGTACACGTGGCGTGCAGTAAAAGCCGCTTTATGGCCAGGTGTGGCATAAAAATACCTACTTAAACATGGTGCGGTTCAACGACTGTTCTTCCCGAGATTGGACTTACCTATGTCACGATAATTTTGCTATTATATATGAGCTTGCTTATGTATAGTCATCTTCACACGACGTTATCTGCTTTCACGGGGACATAGGTATTATTGTACTTACCACATGAAACATTCCATGTTGACTCGAAATAAACGAATTAACTGTGTAGCTATACAAACAAAGCAACAACCAACAAAGCAACAATCTACGTGATCCGAGATGGTGATGCGTGATACGAGACTATTTATAAACAGAAATAATATTCTATCAGATTCAATTCAAATATTGATTTCGACCGACCCGTTTATTTAGTGCAATTATTAGACACGAAGCCCGAGATTACGGGTTCGATCCCCCAGAAGCTGGTACTCCAAAATTATAAAAGCATTTTTAATGTTGATTTTTTTTGTTTCACATAATACCACCACGGATCGATACTATTTTTTTGAAGTGAAATAAATCGATATATACCGAATAATGATCGTGCCCAGATAGTCTGTATATTTATGCATTTTATAAGGACATAATACCTATATGTATTATTATACATGTACAGGGAATCTTTATTTGGGCTGCTGAGTTTAATGTTGTTTATGCCAATACTCTGTATTAGATGTAACAACAGATTCGTCACGGGGTCGTTGTGTGCGAAGGTCGAATCGTCCGGCCGAGGCCGCAGCGATCACGTATGTGTAGAAAAACCGCGGATATCCACAATCCAGCGTTAAGCTAAGTATCCACCACAGCCGAGTGAGATAATGGTGCAGTACGCGAGGCAAAATGCACCAATGCCGAGCCGCGCTGAGCACGCGTTAGCACGTTGATTGGTGGATTTTCCTTGCCAACCGCTTAGCTACCTCGCACAGCTCCTGTGGTAGCGCAGCCTAAGTTGGACCGAGTTCGGCTTGTTCGACGCCTATGCTGTTAGATGCTTATCGGACAATGTGAGATTAAGTTTAACCTTTGACACGCTAGTGATAACAATGAAGAAAAAAAACAGGCTTATTTAGAATTGCCTCCACACTGGATTTCTTCACAAACGATTCTCAATCCTCCGGTTTTTCAGTGAAGAAACACCAAATTATGGCCTAATTAGACGAAACTAACATTACCAGACGTGGCTTCCTGTGAACAGAACTAGGTACTGAAGTAGCTTCATTTGCTACTAGACCACAATTTCCGCGAGTTTCACATAAAAGCATTAAGAATTTAAATTCCCTCTCATGTTTTATATTGCCCTTGACCGGACTGACGTATTTCAATCGACAAGTCTCAGAAATCTCCAGACTGTCAGTGTTATATTTCGGCGAATACGAATGCTAATATTATTCAATCAAGCCCACGTCCCTCAGTCGCTACAATATCCGGTGCATGTTTTACGCAAGCGCTAAATAGATAAACTGCACAAATTGTGGCCCCCAACTATGCTACCAATTTATCTTTATAGTATCACTTTATTAGTGTAAGCTACACACCTTGCAACTTTTCAGCTGGCATGTTGTTGCGATCGGTTGGAGTGGTGGTTAAAAGTATGGGGAAGACAAGACAACCGCAACTTGGCTATACACTTTTCAATCAGTGTAAAGACCATAACATTAAGGTGACGCATCGCTAAACAATGAATCCGTTTTCGGAGCATTTGCGCCCCGCAACCCGCTCACCCCCCTATATTTTTACGCGGTATACCGTATATCACACACAATCAGTCGCAAAAATGACAATTCAAGTTACATTATAATCGATGCTAATAACGCTCACTTATAACCTGTGTCTATAAAAACTGTCATTCTAAAAAGAACTCAATTCCATAACCCTATATGTCAAATTTGAAAACGCACATTGAAAACTTTACATTAATATTACCTATCGAAAAGTGCCTACATTGTTTATGTCAAAAGTGAACAGAAAATAAATGGAGTCGCTTCCTATATTTTTAAATTTTTTATTTGTTAAATCGATACACAAAACTTAGTAATGATAATGTATTCTACAGATCTACTCAAATCAATAAAACACTACCTTGTTTTCTGTACTGTTTGTATGGGAAAAAGTAAAGTGAAATTGATAAATATATGTACCGTAAAAACGAGTAATTCTAAATATTATTTGTGTTATTTATTTGAATGGAATAATCAAAAAACTTTAAATAATTTTCGTGGATTTTCCGAATACAATCCTACTAATATTATAAATGTGAAAATTTGTGAAGATGTTTGGATGTCTTTTACTAAATACGGGGTAACAACTGAATGGATTGATCTGACATTTGGCATGTAAGTATTCAGCAATAAAAATATCGTGTTATTGTTTAGTCGAATAATTATAAGTCCTGATAATTATCCGAATAATCTTTTGTACTCGGATAATTATTAGGACAAAAGATTATTCCAATAATGCTAATCTTTGGTTAAGAACTGGTAATGTATAGATAGGTACTACTGCAAATTATAGCACAAACAAAAATTAATTCGAGCATGGTGTTTTTACGGGCAATATATTGAACAATTTTTACATTTTAAATTTACAATATATTTACATTTTTACATATTTGTCAGGAATTCGTAGAAGCACTCTCAAGTACTTCGGGGCGCGGGTTGCGGGAGGAAAGACCGGGAGGCAGAGATTGGGCGAGCCCTTGTCGTGCGCGGACGCACATGCGTGTTGACGAGTGATTGATTTGATAATTGGACTAATTACCTAGTGTTAGAGATTTATTAAGGACAATCGACCTGTAATATTGTCTAACCTAATTAAATCGTGTATTGGACTAATTTGACTGTTTTTATCATCTCGGGGAACCCACTGGCGATTTACCCATCAAAATGCCCACAGATGACGAAATATCGGACTTGCAGAATGAAATTGCGACATACGAGTATTTATATTTCAATCTACGTCCATGTCAAAAAACCTCTGTCATGCGTTTGGAAACAGTATAAAATGACCACCATTAGCCATATATGTACCTAAGGTCAGTGCGTTGTCTGTGCCAGTGTTAAAAAATGTTTAAAAAGTTATTAAAACATCTTTATCGATACTAGATATAATGACAATCTAGTTGGCCTTTGAGTGTTTATAATAACATGTGTAGATAGTAGATGTATGCAACTTTACATAATTAAGCCTTAAATACTCGTGTGATCTTATAATGGTTATGTTGCTATCGTGTTTTAAGACCTCTCGCTATGTATCAGTAGTATACCCTTCTTACATATTTACATTTTGTAAGCGGATAGTTCTCATATTGTTTTACGAATCCATCACAGACGTGGTTAAACTGTTGAGGTTTTATGAGGCAAACATTGATTTAATATACTAGAGAGTGATATGTATTATACATTACCTACTAAGTATTGGCTACTCACTAACTAATGCATTCAAGAAAAACCGACTTATGAGCCATCCTGTATATTTACACTATTATAGTTTTCCTTATTTTAATTTAATACAATGGTTGGGTATATTACAAATGTTTCTATTTACGTACACCAAAATAATATTTAATTGTACAATTGAAAGTCTCGACGACGCCGCTGTTCCAATGTCAACATTTGTTGTCATTTTCCCGCAGCGTAAACTAGACTTATTTGTGGTATAAATATGACGATTACTTACTTTCTCTTAGTCATATAGTTACATTTTTCAAGTAATAGTGCTTTCCTTTTCCTTTTGGAAAAACCAACACGCTTTTTTCCCATTATTAAATAAGATTTCTCACAGGTTTTGTTTACGGCGCGGCCAGTCAACTGTCACAGACCTGTCGTTGGCAACGGCCGTCGGCGGACTGAGGGGAGACTGATTTCATACAAATACGCGCTTGTGCTAGCTTATATGAAAAGGTCGTATACGTAGAAACGGTTTTTTTCGTTTCAATTACAAACTACAATTAATTTTCAAGAATCTGGTCTCAGATATTAAAGTATAGGTTAAAACTATGTTACTCAGAGAATTTAGGGGCTTAAATAGGTCTGGTTTGCCTGTACAGTGCAAATTCCGCTTTTGAAAGAGGTATCTTTGACATACAAAAGTCTGTTACAAAAGTTAGCAAATCGTGTTTCTGCGTCTCAAAAAATGGAGTAGATGATCCCAATAATCAGGTTATCAAATGTTACTTTCATATGTTTTATGATTCCTGAGAAAAATCGAAATCCCTGCCACCAAAATTTCCGATTCGTCATCTTAAGCAGCAAATATGGAAGTACAGAACTCACACACAGCACAACTAGGGTTATTCAGAATAAGAATTAGCGATGATCATTTAGACTTAAGAGCATATTTGAAGGCCTAAGATGCTAGGCTTTGTCGCGCGATAAATGAAGTATAGATAGATCGAAGCACTGACAAGTAGGTAACTGGGAGAGTGACGGATGTTTTAGAATTTATTTATCGCTTGGCAAAACCTACCATCATAATTTCGTATTATTTCAACCTCCATAATAATATTTCGAAAAGAAAAGCAAAAATGTTGTCCTACGTTGTCAATTGCAAACTTGTCAGTCGACATTGCTTACAGGCAATTTATTGGTTTCCAACAAAAGTTAGAATGCTTTAGTTCCTTTGACATATTCTAGGCAGTTGCTAGGTCATGGTGGGGTAACAGATTTTGGGAATTTTAACTTTGTTACCGTGCGCTAGCCAATTTTAAACGAGTTTTTTTTTATAAAGTTTATAAACAAAACTTTATACTCGCAGAGATTCTTGATGTCGGATAGTTCCTGTTTGGTTGGACCGTATTACTAGTGTAATCTCAAATATTACATATAAAACTACTAGAATAATGATCCTATCACATTTTTGGAATCCTATAATTACGTTCCTTATGATGTACATGAAATGCAGGAAGAAATAAAATATGTACCTACTGCTTTGAAGTTAGTCAGCTTTATATCACCTTAGCTATTTTAAAGCGCTACATAATTAGCCAATTTACTATCACCCGGAACAATCTCCTAATCGTAATCCGATGAACACTTCGTTAAATCTAGTTTTTAATAAGTTATGCATCAACGCGCATACGATCACGAATGCAATTAGTTGTAAGATTTATCGGGTGCGTGCTGCATTCGCATTGGCGTGAGTGCGCCTGCGCCGGTCCATCCGACACCGGTATCGAAACAGTACACTTTTGAGGAAGTATAAACCAAATGCGATTGGCAATCTTGACCTTCGCTTTGTCTTTATTGTTATTTCTGTTACTATACATATTGTATATGCATAATGTTAGTAGGGTCTCATAGTCGTCAGGCATAATATAATGGTAGCTTACAGGTCGTCACAAAACTGACGATTAGTGTCAAACTCCATATATTTCGTCAACGACTGACAGGTTAGACGGAATTTGAAAATAGCTTAAGTTTCGTCTAACCGTACATTTTAAAATGAAAATGGCCGTCTACTTGATGATAGTTCAAATCAACTTCTTTTTATGAAGTGTCAAAACGCCCAGAAAGTATGCAGTTTAGTATGAAATACATACAATACAATGTGACGTCATTGTTTTTTTTTTTTTTTTTCATTTTAAAATCGTTGGTGTCACGAAAATTTGTGTAGTTGATTTTATCCGAGCAGTTTTGGAAACGTAATATGATGGTAAAAGTAAGTTAATTTATTTTGATTGTTGTCAAATACCCTATTAAATTTGTGCATAATAAGACAATGTTAGAAAAGTACATTACACAATAGTACATTATACAAAGAAAGCCCGAGATCGCAGATGTTTGCGGCCCGAGCTGCAAGCGAGGGACGTAAATATGCGATCGAGGGCTTTCTTTATTACCTCCCGTGTTGTGTACATCATTTTATGTCTACACTTGGCCAGAAAGCGTCTTTTTCCGTACGTATTTATTTCCTGCATGCAAGTATTTTTAAATATTATTTTCGGAATATCACTTACTTAATATTCATTCATATGTAAGAAAGTAAGAAAATTAAGATTTGCAATTTTTGTCTGAGGGGCGAGATATTTGTGCCTTATCAATTACACCATCATAATCATGTCTCCATCAGAAAAAAATTGCCTAATGAATCAGTGATTGACAGCTACGAGCGAACATTTCCCTACGTAACGAGCTGTGAAATATACTGTTGCCGCTGTCAGGAGACTGTGGCGGTCAAAGAATAGACGTTGTACATTGTGGGAACGTTGCGATACAATGTTGTATGGTGCATTCGCAGTTTCGCGCACAGCATCACGTGATGAGGTCAAAGAATAGACGGTGTACATTGTGGGAGCGTTGCGATACAATGTTGTATGGTGCATTCGTAGTTTCGCGCTCAGCATCACGTGATGAGATCTGTCTAGTAACAATTTATAACCTCGTATGAATATCAGCCATGTTTTTACGCGGCAGATGCGTCTGTTTTCTACTAAGGGTGTGAATTGATGTTCTCTCGCTCGACATCAATTAAGTACGTCAATCTCGATACAAGTCACAATGTATGTCTTATTCTGGCAAGAACTAGCGTACGATAAATACGGTCAATTACTTGATTGAACTTAGTCCAGCCAGCCAGAGCAAACTGCCAAAACAACAAATTAATAAATAAGTTTGACAACACTGGTCTTGCACTGGTATTACATTTAGTGTTAATTGTTTGAATAGTATTCAACCCTCTCTACAATAACACTGACGGGAGATAAGGTAAAAAGAAAAAGAAGGAAGCCATAAAGGTCACTGTAAACTAAACGCATTGTGAAGCGTTAAAGCATAGGTCTGGCAATTTTTTTGCACTTAATTTTTCTGGCCCGTGACCCGCACTTATTAGACCTGCGACACCTACCGTTATTAAGTTGCGGGTAGGGATTGCAAACGAGTTACTCGAAACTCGGTTAACCGAGTAACTCGATCGAGTTTTAATCGAAATAGAACTCGGTTAATAACCGCGGTTTTTCGAGTTTTTTTGCGTCCTTATAATATTACGGATTTTTATATTTTTACTTAAGTAAACCTTAAAAATAGGTTTTTAAGTTTCGTAACACGTAAGTAATCGACGTAATAACTGACTACTGCATAAAAAAATGCCTTTAATTCGATAAAGACATATTCTGACTTCGCAAAATGACACACACGCGAAACGACAGAAAAGCAAAATGACAGAAATACGTTGTGTATACGCACCACCATCATCATCATCAACCCGTATTAGTCGACTGCTCGACATAGGCCTCTCCCATGTCATGCCATCGAGCACGATCCGCGGCCACTGGCATCCAACCTCTGCCAGCCATCTTGCGAAGATCATCACTCCATCTTGTCTGAGGGCGCCCCACACTACGTTTGCCGATCCGTAGTCTCCACTCGAGAACACGCTTGCTTCAGCGCTTGTTGGTTCTGCGGCAGATATGGCCAGCCCACTGCCACTTCAGCTTGCTAATCCTTTGGGCTATGTCGACGATTTTAGTTCTCTGTCGGATCACATCATTACGGATACGATCCTTCTGAAATACTCCCAACATGGCCCTTTCCATAGCTTGCTGAGTGACCTTAAATTTACGTAGGTACTCAGCCTTCCCGTGAGCGACAACGTTTCGGCTCCGTATGTCAAGACTGGTAGGTAGGATGCACTGGTCGAAAACCCTTGTCTTCAGACATTGTGGAATGGACGACGAGAAGACTCGACGTAATTTCCCATACGCAGCCCAACCCAGCTGTATTCTTCTATTAACCTCTTTTACAAAGTTATTTTTACCTAACTGCAGAACTTGCGCGAGGTAAACGTACTCCTGAACAACTTCGAGAAGGGCGTCCTGCACTGCAGTCAGTTTCGGTAAAACAATATCGTTGAACATAACCTTGGTTTCGTCCAAGTTCATCCTAAGACCGGCGTGTTGAGAAAAAGCAGCTAGACCGTTCAGCATGTATTCTAAATCCTGCAAAGTTCAAGCCAAAATGACGGGATCGTCTGCAAAATCGCAAGTGTGAAATGTACTCGTCGTTTATATTAATGCCACGACCCTCCCAAGCTAGCGTCATAAACACATCCTCCAGTGCATTCGTGAACAATTTGGGGGAAATGACATCCCCTTGTCTCACACTCCGCTGCAGGAGAATGGGCTTAGTCTGCTGGTTCTGTACTTGGACGGCGTAGAGACATCTCAGCACTTGGATGTATCGCCAGTCTATTTGGCAACGTTGTAAGGATTCCAGAACCAGACAGAATCAAAAGCTTTCTCATAGTCCACAAATGCTAAGCACAGGGGCTGATTTTACTCCTCAGTCTTCTGTATTATCTGCCTCACTGTGTATGTGGTCTATGGTGCCATATCCTCTAGGAAATCCGACAGATTGTAAACTCTTTGTCGGTAAGTGCAAGGTCGTTCACAATTTGACGGTTTCTGATGGATAGATTAAAAACCGGTCAAGTGCGAGTCGGACTCGCGTACCGAGGGTTCCGTACAAACTAGCTACATAGATAGTTCAAGAAAAACTGTATGGCGATTAGTTTAGTAGGAGCAAATAATTATGTGTTACGATTTTCGCGAATTTCTAAAAAACGGTGCAACTTAGGAAAACCGTTATGATTTTTCCTGTAATATTTAGGACGACATTAACAATTGGTAATTATTACAGATTTTTCTGTTCAGTAACTTCGAAGATAATAGGGGGGGAATGGTATTTTTTTAACGTTTGGCATTATAAATCAAATACTACTTATTTAAGAAAAAAAAATAAACACGGTGTTTTAATCTACAAATTAAGCCCTTTCATTTGATACCCCGTTCAATATAATAGCCCTACTTTCAATTTTCAAAGTCCCATTTCGGTCCCCTTTAAAAAAAAAAGGAAAAAAGTATAAGATTTTTTTACTGTCCAATAGCCTCGGGTTAGCGATTTTTAACACTATTCCAAATTTCAAGTCTATAGCATTAGTAGATCCTGAGATATCTTGCTGTGACAGACAGATGGAGTCGCACCATAAGGGTTCCTTTTTTACCATTTTGGTACGGAACCCTAAAAACTACCCTACTACCCTACTTAATCCCGAGTTTACAAACTAATTTAATCATTATCATTACACAAAAAAAAATTAAAACTACTTCAGACAGTTTCGAGTAAAAATCGAAACCGAACTCGGTTTTCGAGTTTAATCGAAAAGTACTCGTTTTTCGGTTTTCGAGTCTGGCTGCAATCCCTAGTTGCGGGACATCCTCGTGCGATGTTCTTTCGTTCTGCAGGAAAACTGGGAGATTTGAGTTGAGATGCTGCGTGGGAGCGCTGCCGGGACAGTAACCGCTGGCTCCAACAACGCTTCGTCATCGACAGCCCGCCAGACACCGGCTGGGCGTCTCCACAGATCATCATCATCAAGTTGCGCGACAAGTGGCGACCTCCTAGTTTTGCCAAAATATTTGAGGATCTTAACTTGAGAGTATCATACCTGATGAAACAGCGTTGTTTATCCTGCGCCTGATGGTCTCCTCCTCAAAGGAGTACACGTAGTACTCCTCGTTGAGATCCTGGAGGAACTGGGGCTTCACCAGCACGCCGCCCACCACTCCGAACAGGTGCACGAAGCCCAACGGCGTGAACACTGGAAAGAACACCATAATTAGATTGTGTTAAAAAATAGAATCGAGTAGGGATTTCTTTACAAAATAGAAGATAAAAGAAACAGGAGGTCTACACCTCCTGTTTCTTTTTTACTATGTTGCAGTTTCGGAGTTCTGCCCACGAAGTAATGTCAAGTTTGTCTATGCTTGAGTGTCTTTGGTTGCGATACATTGAAGTTTATTCAAAATTGACTAGGTTCTGGTCTAGGAGGCAAGGGTGAAATTTCCAACTTATTTCCTCATGAAAATGCTCTGTTTCTCCCTTATTTCGGTCTACTTCCAGTCACAAATCTCAAAGTCTGGCACCTCGGAGCGGTTGCGTTTGCCCACGGGAGACCCGTAAACTTGCAAAAAAATCTGGAAAAATATCTTATCGCCTCAAGGATAGTTTTGGGTTTAATCTATAGTTTTTTATGCTGGTAATCTCGAGGTAACATTGCCAGACCAGTAGGGCGTTGCTAAATACCTGCCAGACTGTCCTGAAGTTGCAAGATTGGGGTCAAAATTTATCTTATAGCCTCAAGGCTGATTCTTGCATATGTTGTTGTATACTCCCAAAAACATACCCTATCCAAAATGACAGACCATTAGGACGTTGCGTTCAGCCCCCAGACGAGGTCAAAGTTGTAGGTCTCAGATACTAAACATATGAAAAATGGTAGATTTATACATGTTATCTGTAAGTACTCTATTTCTCCATTCTTTACGTGTACTCCGAGACACAAATATCATCGTCTGGTACCCCGGACTGGTTGCGTTCACCCTGGGGAGGATGATAAACTTGCAAAGATGCACGGAAAAATATCTGATCGCCACAAGGGTAGTTTTTGGTTTAATCTATAGTTTTTTATGCTGGTAATCTCGAGGTAACATTGCCAGACCAGTAGGGCGTTGCTAAATACCTGCCAGACTGTCCTGAAGTTGCAAGATTAGGGCCAAAATTTATCTTATAGCCTCAAGGCTGATTCTTGCATATGTTATTGTATACTCCCAAAAACATACCCTATCCAAAATGACAGACCATTAGGACGTTGCGTTCAGCCCCCAGACGAGGTCAAAGTTGTAGGTGTCTCAGGTACTAAACATATGAAAAATGGTAGATTTATACGTGTTATCTGTAAGTACTCCATTTCTCCATCCTTTACGTGTACTCCGAGATACAAATATCAACGTCTGGCACCCCGGACTGGTTGCGTTCACCCAGGGGAGGATGATAAACTTGCAAAGATGCACGGAAAAATATCTGATCGCCACAAGGGTAGTTTTTGGTTTAATCTATAGTTTTTTATGCTGGTAATCTCGAGGTAACATTGCCAGACCACTAGGGCGTCGTTAAGTACCTGCCAGACGGACGTGAAGCTCCAAAATTGGGCCCAAATCAATTTGGCTCCAAAAAAAACGAGGTGAAAATTGTAGGTTTCAGTTACTAAGCGTATAAGAAAGTAGATAGGATTAGTGCGTTCTGGCTCAACCCGGGGGCAAGCAGTAGCGAATTTTTCAGAAAATTTGGCTGCTGACCTTTTTTTACAAAGCGTCGCCTTCATTAAGAGGTCACGCCCCCCCCCCCCCCCTAATTAGGCACAAACCCCTCCCACACCCGCTTCATGGGCTGTTATTGGTCAAGTCAGTATCAAGATGGTGGCTTATTTACCTATTTTTACGGATAACTAAAAACGTCAACAGGACAGCAGCGTATTTACAACATCAAAATAAGTAAAAAGTTCGTTAATATTAGCTTTCCCGTAAAACTCAATGATATTAAAAAGTGGTATCCTTAAACAACAGTATAATAACACTACTAAAACCAATAGTGTAATAGGTCCTTTATACTTTACCAAATCACGAAAAGAACACCATATTAACCTTTTGTACTTAAACAACGGTTATACGGGGCATTACTGTTTTATTAAAAACTTATCGCGTCTAGTAAACAAACAAATAACTGGACGACATGATACAATTTACATTTGTGATGGTTGTCTTTTGTATTTTGTGACTGAACAAAAATTAAAAGACTATAAAAATATGACTGCGCTCACGTGGTGACAGAAGTTCCAAGCAGTGAAAAAAAAACAAAAAAATTGGTACAATGAGCTTCAAGCAAACGATATAATAACTATTTAATCAATTCCAACGTAAATTAAAACTACCATTGGTCATTTGCGTGCATTTGCGGATTTTGAATCGTTTCTTAAATCCGTTCAAACTTGTGAGCAAAACCCCACAAAATCATCAACTAATAATTTGCGTTCTGTAATATCCTATACTGTGCTCCACCAGACATCAACGTGGCAGTAAGTATAATGTTTGAGTAACAGAATTTTTAGCATTTAGACTTGTAATAGGTTGTCTTTTTGACCAAACAAACTGCATTTCAACAATGTATAGGTTTAGATCAATAAAACATATAATTTAACTTATTTTGATGTTGTAAATACGCTGATGTCCTATTGACGGTTTTAATTATCGGATACAAAGCAGATAGCAAAGCCCATTTCAAGCATAGGTAAAAATAGGCGCCGTTATAAAGAGCGTCGGTCGTAATGGCAACGTCGCTGATCCGTAGATCAAAAGCAAACCACATATACTTACTTTAAAAAAACCATTACACAGTTACAAATATTACCAACTATTAGCAACTGGATAAACTACATGATTTACTAGAAAAATCTCTGATACTTTAAAATAACATTTTACAAAATTCGAAATATTACAAAACTTACCTTCAAAACTAGTATTCTAAACATGAAACAAGTGAAATTATTTCATATCTAACTTTCCTATGTATAGAGAATTCTTAGACAGTTTAATTTAGCTACATAATGTACATAATTAGGGCGGGGCTTAGGTAAATAAGCCACCATCTTGATCCTGACTTGACCAATAACAGCCCATGAAGCGGGTGTGGAAGGGGTTTGTGCCTAATTAGGGGGGCGCCTAATTAATGAAAGTCGTCGTTTTCGCTAATGAGGGCGTCGCTTTGTAAAAAAAGGGGTCGGCAGCCAAATTTTCTGAAAATTGCGCTCCAGCTCACCCCCAGGTTTGAGCCAGAACGCACTAATCCTATCTACTTACTTACACGCTTAGTAACTGGATCCTACAACTTTGACCTCGTCTGGGGGCTGAACGCAACGTCCTAATGGTCTGTCATTTTGGATAGGGTATGTTTTTGGGAGTATACAATAACATATGCAAGAATCAGCCTTGAGGCTATAAGATAAATTTTGGCCCTAATCTTGCAACTTCAGGACAGTCTGGCAGGTATTTAGCAACGCCCTACTGGTCTGGCAATGTTACCTCGAGATTATCAGCATAAAAAACTATAGATTAAACCAAAAAGTACCCTTGTGGCGATCAGATATTTTTCCGTGCATCTTTGCAAGTTTATCATCCTCCCCTGGGTGAACGCAACCAGTCCGGGGTACCAGACGTTGATATTTGTGTCTCGGAGTACACGTAAAGAATGGAGAAATAGAGTACTTACAGATAACATGTATAAATCTACCATTTTTCATATGTTTAGTATCTGAGACCTACAACTTTGACCTCGTCTGGGGGCTGAACGCAACGTCCTAATGGTCTGTCATTTTGGATAGGGTATGTTTTTGGGAGTATACAATAACATATGCAAGAATCAGCCTTGAGGCTATAAGATAAATTTTGACCCCAATCTTGCAACTTCAGGACAGTCTGGCAGGTATTTAGCAACGCCCTACTGGTCTGGCAATGTTACCTCGAGATTACCAGCATAAAAAACTATAGATTAAACCCAAAACTATCCTTGAGGCGATAAGATATTTTTCCAGATTTTTTTGCAAGTTTACGGGTCTCCCGTGGGCAAACGCAACCGCTCCGAGGTGCCAGACTTTGAGATTTGTGACTGGAAGTAGACCGAAATAAAATAAGGGAGAAACAGAGCATTTTCATGAGGAAATAAGTTGGAAATTTCACCCTTGCCTCCCATACTATTCTGTTATGCATTTGTAAATTTTTGCATTTCAGAAAAATGGTGAATTGTGCTGGACAAGAAATTGGAGTCAGTGATGACCTGAGCCTTTTGTGCGAAGGGACACATCCCGTAACGCAACCAACCTCACTGCATTCCCTCGTTTATTATGTTATGACTAGCTAGTTGCTACCATCGAGCTCCAATGATGGAAACCTACGCTCGACTGCGAATTATCGGCAGTCTGATGGACATCTTGACGACTCCTACCTGTGACGCCGATAACTATATGTAAGGTAAACCTATATATGTAGAGCAGTGGTTCTTAACCGGTGGTCCCTGCCTTCCTGGAAGCACCCGAAGTGGTCCGCGAAGCCAACCGAAAAAATAAATTTACTACCTACCTCTAAAAGTTTCTATTGCCTCCAAACAGTTGGTGGTCCGTGCAGGCAAGACACAAATTTTGTCAAATGGTCCCTCATCAGTCATCACTAAAAGTTTATGTACTGTTACTGATGTAGAGGAAAGGTTATAGGTTTACGCGGGCTAGTTTTCCGTAAGTCGACGTCTGATATGCGCTTACACGACGCTTATTCTCACGTCAAACGTATTCAATAGACTTGCGTCGTTGCGTATTTATCAGCACGATTGGAGAGATAAATTCATGTTGTTTTATTAGGTAAAAGAACAATATCTAATAAAAATATTTGGATGAGCGTCCTTAAGACGCTTACTGCTGAATTATAGCAACAATTTTCATCAACTTCTTAAAAACTGAAATCGTTAAAATAAGTATCACATACGCATCAGGAAACGTAATGTAATTGTTTATCGTTTGTTTGATAAAACCTAGTCACGTTTGCGATTACAGCACAATATTATCGATCGTATCTATGAGTATATCCTTTTACAGCTAATTAATCCATCCTTAGAAGGAAGGTTTCCCTTCCAATGACCCACTTATACGACGTCAATAAACTATATTACACACACGTTAATTAGGCCAGGATAATGTTGCCTACATATTATAGATATACTAACTTATTCAACTTCACGTTTTAATTTTTATGAATTTAAGTTAGGTTATTTCGCGACTTTACGAAAAGTAATCAATGTCTGAATGTCTGATAAATTGATAATAGGTATCAAGTGATTTTCACTTTATCAAGTTTTCGCGAATATTCCCGCGACGATCGCATTAATCTGATCCGGTTCCAAAGAGTCTACTTTAGATTGTAAACTAATATTTATTACGATAAAAAAGTCATCGTCTTGACAACGGTTGCTACGCGCTGTTTAGTCAGTAATATTGAGATCATAACAAACACACACGTTTCTAAAAATAACATAAATATTTACGCACAAGCTTAAGCCATGAGTCTTAGAAGCATTCTGTCAAATCCAGCCATGAAGGATCCCAAGGAAATGGAACTAAACGAAGAATGGAACAATTTCATGAAGAGAATAGGCGAAGTAACAGGTCTAGTGAAAGACATGGCTAGCGGAGACAAAGCGAAAGCTGACGCTGCATCTTCCCTGGCCGACCAATATCTTAATGGGAAGGTAATTCTTGATGAGGACGTGGAAATGAAGGTCAAGTCGAACCGTACAGTGATCAATACAAAGGCTTTCCTGGCGATGGATAGTGACAAGGTAGTGTTTATTAACAAACATAGGTGAAACGATAAGCTCGCCCCAGTTTAGACACACTTAGCAACTTGTGGCATTTGAGAAGTTATTACTAAAAAGCCAAGCACGTGCGGTTCATTGCTCTGATAAACAAGTCTTTGTAACGGACTGGCAATAATACTCCAGTGTCAGTCATATTTTGCTGTTTCATACCGTAGGTACCCACCCAGGTATATTTTTGTTACATGTGGGATACTTGATATGCATTTTCATAATTTAACTATGCTACTAAAGCTTGGTTGCACTTAATAGGGGTTAAGGACCTAACTCAAAGTCCCAACCAAACATGTTTAACATGTTTGATACTACATTATTTAAATTTTAAGTAGACTATATATATATATTAAATTATTAATTCACAATGGCATTGTATATAGCGTGATATTAAACGATCACTATTGGGGTTTTTACGCGTTATGCAAAAAAATAGGGAAGAAACACAGTATGCTTTGAATGTATGTATTCCATTATTTTACTCGCTTACACACGGATATTTCACGGATATTTGTTTTGTTCTACTGCTTCATAGGTGCACTGCCATACACATCCAAAAAGTGGGAAATACTCTGAACGCCTTTGGTTTATGCCACCTTTTGGATTCGAACGTACTTTTTAATATAAAACGTGTATGCAGTTTTTTATGAGACTTCATAAATAACACCAATGACGTTATTTATTAGTGAAAGCAATTTGGCACGTGTAAATATAAAAATAAACAGACGCTCTTGAATATTATTGTCCATCTATTTAGAGAGCAGCACAATTAAACAGAGTTAATGTTCGACATTACGTATCGTTTCGAAATTACCGACATCTAAATTTGCACTTGAAAGTCCATTAGTTCAATATATTTAGGCAATGTGTAGGACATATGACTAATAGGTTCTGAAGTGGGCCAATTTTCTTGGCACGCGTATCTTAATACGTGATTATATGATATGATTGGAACCTTATCATATGGTAAATTACTGATAATGAATTATGTAATCATTACACGTGTGCATATTACATTAGACGTTGAAAGACGCTCGCCCATTGCATTCAAGATCAGAGCAGACTGTTACGAGAGGTTTATTTTTAAAAGTTACAGCACAGCTATAAAGAAGGCATCTGATATCAAGGCATGAGTCTTTGTTAGTGTTCAATTAGGCAGAACATACAAATATACGAGCATGATAAGTAATTTATTCTACAGCTCTTTCGGAAAATGTACACTAAATCTGCATCGGCTTGTCCAAGGATATATTTTACGCCACACCACGTGTATTTAAAACGCCGGTATGCAGGCAATATGCCGCCCTACTTGGGAAAAATTAGAACAATTGTAGCATGTCCTTAAATCAATGAAGAATGCCTTAAGATAAGCTGTATTCATACAAGAGTCTATGTACAATCGTCACTTTAACATTTATAACATTTATACAATTTGCTGACTTAACACCATGCTATCTACTAGAAGACTATGCGCCAACTCTTCAGGCATCACCAGCACGCTAGCCCGACATTCCTCTAACTGAAATTGGCACGTGAATAATGATCCCAATCAATCTATAATTAAGTATGGAAATAATCCACCCACGAATCAATAAGCACCTTGTTCGGGACAAGTACGTAAGTACACTTGATATTGGCACACTTTCTAGAATAACTTGATTAATCTTACAGATCTTAGACATAAGTGTCTATGTACTTTCGTCACTTAGTAATTGTACTATGTAGTTCCACCTCACGGGAACGTTACGCCCCTTGCCACCGTTCTTAATTTAGCCATGTAATCATAATTCGTTATCAGTCGTGTGCTCGAAATACGCCCGATTTGCATTATACGACTAAATTAAGAACAATGGCAAGTGGCGTAACATTCCCGTGTGGTGACTGTACTACAAGACCACAAGGCTTCAGGCATTGCCGGTACGCTAGCCCGACATTCCTCTGGCTGAAACAGGGCAGAGACTGGTACGTGCGATAATGGTCCCAATCAATCTATAATTAAGTATGAAAGTAATCCACCCACGAATTAATAAGCACCTAGTTCGGGGCAGAGTACGTAGGTATACGTGATATTGGCACGCCTCCTAGAATAACTTATTAATCTTAATGGATATTCGTGTGCCTACGCGTTTTACATGCATTTGCTGCAATGGCTGGCTGTCTGATAAATAGGTACGTCTGTTCAAAATGTTTGTGCGTTCGTATATCTGTCGCATATCTGTGATTTTTTTTAAAAGAGTTAGTGTATGGATCGACGAAGAGTATTAATGAAATGAAATTGCTTTGTTCCATAACTTTTATAGATTACGTTTTGACACAAAATCGAATAAAAAACAAAGTTTCATAAAAATCGGTTCAGTAGAAGTAGTTGAAAAAGCTGCCGCAAGATTTGACCCAAACAAACAAACTTGACACAAACACGGTAAGCTAAATAAAACCGTTTAATAAACAGAGTACATTTTAACGTTTAAAAATATACGAACATTTATCTGTACAGGAGTATAGAACCGCGCGTGTGATGTCGGCTATCGCTATCACACACACTGTTCTCAAAGGACAAACAAAATACGTTTACAGAGGTCACAACAAAAAAATACTGAGATCATTCAATCGTAACGTAAGACTTCTTCTGAAACTGCTGTATAGGGATAATCTTCGACAATAAGCAGCCAAATCTAGTGTGAACCCCGTCTTATAAGTTAACTGAATTGCCGTTACAGGGAGAAATGGACAAAGAAGTATGGATGGCTGAAGTGAGTAAAGACGCAGAGATGCGAGCTCAGGACAGGAAGGTTCGTCGGGAGCGCGCGGACACTCTCAAGACACAGGCGATGAAGGCTTTCAATCGAGGAGAGTTCGAGAAAGCCCTGTCGTGCTACAACCGCGCCTTGGAACAAGTCAGGGATAACCCCATGCTGTATTGTGACCGGGCGCTCACTAATATTAAGCTGGGGAACTTCCAAAAGGTACAGTATAATTATTGGTGCCAAGACAGCAGCGGCGCAGAGAGCACACCCGAGTCGCTCTAAAGAGCAGTTAGGCGTTTAACAAAGGAGAGTTAGTGAAGGCTTTATCATGCTACAACCGCGCCTTGGATCCAGTCCTTGGACCCCTTCAAAAGGTAGAGGAAAACAACGAATGGTACCTACCAAGTGTGCAGCGGAAGCAGACCAAACTCTCTAAATGCTCAGGCAATTCGCTATTCTGATGCCGTGACTCACTAAATTTTAGCTTGGAAACTTCCAGAAGGTGAAGCAGATAATTATTATTATGCAATATTTAATCTACTAATAAGTCCACTCAAACAGAAGATAAACCATATTTTAATCGAAGGTAGGTATATCAATAATATTTTTGAAACTGTTCTAAAATTGATTTTGTGAGTAATCGGCCAGTCATATCTGCCTAATCTATATCCTTGTCTTTGTTGTCATCATTACTTGAGTGTCCCTTTTACATAATTGGTAAAAGCAATATACTAATGGAATGGTGAAATATTACGGCGCGTCTGACTTTCTAGGAGATAAACAGATGTAAAGACATTATTAGCATTTACTAGATGCAAGCAGTTGTGGTAGGTTAGAAACCGCATTGCATAGTATTTGTTAACTATCTCCTCGTGTTAGTATGTCAGTCAACCGACGTCAGTTTCTACTATTTATAGTCCGATATCTGTTATAGTTGCCTAACTTTTCTTTGGCTCAAGAGCACTATCAAACACATTGACAAATTTAGTATAATGAATGTTCGAATGTGTCATAGCGATAGAATAGATCAATACAGTAAGTACACGTACTTAATTAAATAAGTATGCGTCATTTGCCGTTCTTATCGTAATCTTCCGTAACTTTCTCGCGCTTGCGTGTCTAAAACATTCGTTATGTCATGTTTATGATAAAAAATAATCACGCACAATGAAACAGTCGAAAGCAAAAAGTGGACTTAATATTTTGAGATAAGGAAAGGAAAATATAAAGGAAAATATATGAAGTGCATTTTGGACATAAAAAAACGATAATAAAGATGAATTTAGATGAGATTTTGTATTTTACGATGATATCAATGACATCCGTCACACCATAAACATTCTCTTTTTTTTTGGGTAGTTTTTCGTGTCCACATTTCGCCTATGATATTTTTTCAATACTAGAGAGATAGAAACGAGCGCTAACGCTTAACCGTAAACAGTTCTAGAGGAAAAGTAGTGCAAAAATAGAATTCAATTATTATCAAGCACAATCATCATGAACACATTTCAGTAATAAAATAAACTAAACACTATTTAAGCACAACTTTTATAGAGCAGCATGCAGCATGTTACATTTTCAGATTATTTAAAATTAGACTTAACGTCGCTATGACATGTTCGAATTTCAATTAATTAAAAGTGAAACATAGAACCCTGTGAATATTGAGCCAGCGATTTAACACTGCAATAACTTGGACATGTGTGTATTGAAAGATTTATATTTCTAACTTATCCCTGAATAGCTCGCTGAATTAATGCACAATTCTATTTTATTCAAAGGTCTTCCAAGACTGCGACTGGGCCCTCCGGCTGAACGAGAACAGCTTCAAGGCGCGTCTCTACAAAGCGAAGGCCCACAAAGAACTAGAAGAGACCGAAAAACTGGAGGAGTGTCGAGCTGAGCTGAGAGAGATGTTCCCGCAACATGAGGACCTTGTTAAGTACTTCTTGGACAAGAAAGAAGGGTATGAAGAGCAAGATGATGAATAGTTCACAAGTGTTTTTTTTTTTAATTCTACATTCCAGTCCATACATTCCAGGCTTGGACTTGGTGCGGTGCTTAGGACTTGGTTGTCATTAAAACATTAAAATCTAAGTAGTGACATTAAATATAAATTTTGTTGTTTAGTGAATTGTAGGTATTGTTTTTATTTTGTTATTAAAAAAAAAGATCTTTGTACTGACGGGAATTTACACAATTTTTGGTTTTTCAAAAACCACCACTATAACTTGGTAATTTTATTGTTTGTGATTATATCTGGACTCATTCACTAATGGCTAGTAGTTATTTGATTAATGGTGTTGTATATGAATTTCTCATAATAAATTATTTTAAGTTGTACTTAAAAGTTATTTTTCAATTATCTTGTCAATGGATTCAAGTTATCTCTACACAACGGACAACGTTCAGTTTATACCACTAAAATAGTTTTAATGGTTCCGTCATGATAATTATTAATTAATGAAACACAAATTAAAAAGGTAGGTATTCACCAATATTATTTTAGATAACTTAGTGTTTTCCCTTTTAACCAACGCCCAAATGATTCTCCAAATACGATATTTAGCAGTTAATATTCCTGAAAGCTTTAGCTTATTTATTTATGTTATTTTTGATAGAATTCATATGGTCATATGTATAAAAATGTACGAATGAAAGTTCTTTTTTCCAAAGTTACAGAAAACGAACTTGACAATACATTCATCGTTTACGTGTTAATGTATGCGAATCATGACACACAGTCACTGACCTACAGACACCAATCGAAATGCCGTACATATACGTATTGAATTATAACTAAGGTAAACTGTTTGACACACTAAGGTCCAATAATTAACACCCTGCAGTCACCTGTAATGCTAATGACGTAAAAATTTGTGTACAAGTCCATTATGACCCCTTTTCAAATAGAGGGCAGTTTACGCGACTACGGCGAAGCAAAAAAGATCAATTTCATCATTCAAATGAACAAAATAGAATACATAAAACTCAGATTCTTAAAAACATGAGATACGAACCATCGCTAAAAGCTTAAGTTATAGAGTGTTTCTGAACACCTTACTAGATTATTTATTGCCGGCGACAGGAGTACTGACCCAGTCATTTCGAACATTCGAGGTCGCAAAAAATCGCACAACGCTGAATATGTTGGGATGTTGTTAGGATACATATAAGTAGTGTAAACTCGATTTTGCAGTTTTGAAAAAGTTGTGCTAAATGTATGGTGCTCGAAAAACACCGAAATTTTCGGTCATTTTTCAGATTTTGGTCTGTATCTTCTAAAAACCGGATTTTTGGATAAAATTGTCTATGACACTATTAAAGAAGATAAAAATCCCTACAATATGACTGTAACATCAACTCTGCATGTTTAGAAAATGTTGAGATATAGGACTTCAAACAATTGCAAATTTTCCTAAAAAGTTCGAATTTGCACTTTCAGCTACCTCTCACGCTGAATAGCAGCTGAAATACTGATCTTACAATGACAATTAGATGTATGAAGTTATAGAGCAATTATTGAGCTTTATTTTAAGTATAATTTGAACCCTGTACTAGCGATATTTTTCTTGTTACCGGAAAAAAACTAAATCATTAGAGAACTCAGATTTCTCAGGAAAGAGTGTTCCTAAAGCAAATTGTTAGTATATTGCGCAGTTATTCATAAGAAGTTTTAAAATTGACTTTATATTTCTAAACATCAGTAATTTAAAAAATTCTGAGGGGCCATGACGATCGCGTACATCGCACATTATGTATATGACAAAAGCATCGTCACATTTACATACGTGCGTAATTTCGACAGTATTGAATACTTTATTATTTATTTATACTGTGATATGTGCAACCATCATATGCCCGCTAAATTAGTCTTAAATACACATTGTATGATCTTGGTCATAAAATGTGAAAATCAACGTGAACAGGACACCATGTAAATTCGTATTTATTGCGATAAGTTACAACTTAGAAGTGAGTACCTATGTATGTAGTTCCTACTGGAACATTCCATGAAAACATATTTTTTTGTCGCTTACGCAATGCTATGGTAGCAAACCCCAATATTTTTTTTAGTTACTACGAAACACTACCAATCTTAAAGCGTAGTTTTGATATTACCATAGGTTTTACTTGTTTTAATTTAATTTTACTTGTAAAAAGTATTAAAAAGGTAGTGTCCCTGACGTAACGTTTCCGTGGAATGCTCCTACTGTGTTTTAGATAATACCTCTGCCCTTTTTGAGCCGAGGAAAACTTTGACTCGGCTTCCCGTTTCTTAACTATTACCCCACTCATAAGGATCTCATGTGGGGCTCCTTGTCCACCCAAATTTGTATTTTTCCCTATCTCCTACGAATTATTATGCACCCAGTGGTAGGTTATGTAGGAATATCGGGCAGCAACGTCTTCCATTGGGGTTAAACCAGGGTGATGGACTTTGGCACTGTTAGAAGATCGTACACGTATTTCGTAACATTCGGTTGGTCATCTTGCCTACGTTACGCATATTGTTAGCTTATCTAGCATATAATTTACGTATTTCACACAACTGTTGGCTACATCCTACCCATAACCATTCAGTCTCTCTATCGCAACTGCTTGATAGAGGTCATCTTTACTATTGAAATTAAAGCATCAGGATGGATTGTAGCATAGTATTTGTTACAATTACTGAAAGGCTGTGAAGAAGAAAAAGCTCATGCCGGACAGCTAGGCTTAACCTTGTTCTCTGCAGAGTTTGTTAGGGGAAGACCTGAGGCTAATTACGAGTACATAGTAGAATACAAGCTAATATTATTAGTAAAAATCCATACAAACTTACTTATAATATTATCTCGTACTTTGTTATGCAATAAGCCCATGCTTGACTACTTAGCCTTGAACATGATTTTGACGACACTTTTCTAGGTGTAATTCAGAAGAATACGACCATTTAGCCAATTGCGTAAAGGCAAGCCTAATATTATAAGTACTTACACAAAATAGGAGCATTAATAGACGCGGAAAACTAGTAGGTGTAAACGTATAACCACGTAAAACGACACATACCTACCGGTTTCGTGACGTTTCGTTGACAAACGTAGAATCTAATGTTATATGTCATCGGAGACAACTTTTTGCCGGATTCCGTAAAATGTCAGCAATTTAAGGGTAACTACATAGCCACTCTTTAGTGTAAGTTATTGCGATAAATAAATACTAATTTACATTGCGTCCTGCAATTCTATCACGAGTCAGCCGAGGACTCGCCATCACTTTACGTTGATTTTCACATTTTATGACTAAGATCTTACGATGTGTATCTAAGACTAATTTAGCGGGCATATTATGGTTGCACATATCACTGTATAAATAAATAATAAAGTATTCAACACTCTCGAATTTACGTACGTATGTAAATGTGACGATGCTTTTATCATTTAGATAATGTGCGCTGTACGCGATCATCATGGCTCCTCAGGACTTTTTAAATGAATGATGTTTAGAAATATAAAGTCATTTTTCAGTCATCTTCCTATGAATAATTAACAATTTGCTTTAGGAGCACTCTTTCCTGACAAATCTGAGTTCTCTAATGATTTGGTCTTTTTCCGATAACAAGAGAATTATCGCTAATACAGGGTTCAAATTATACTTAAAATAAAGCTCAATAATTGTTCTATAACTTCATAGATCTAATTGTCATTGTAAGATCAGTATTTCAGCTGCTATTCAACTTGAGAGGTAGCTAAAAGTGCAATTTCGAACTTTTTGGGAAAAATACAATATTTTGAAGTCCTATATCTCAACATTTTCTAAACATGCAGAGTTGATGTTACAGTCATATTGTAGGGATTTTTATCTTCTTTAATAGTGTCATAGACAATTTTATCCAAAACTCCGGTTTTTAGAAGGTACAGACCAAAATCTGAAAAATGACCGAAAATTTCAGTGTTTTTCGACCCCCACACATTTAGCACAACTTTTTCGAAACTGCAAAATCGAGTTTACACTACTTATATGTATCCTAACAATATCCCAACATATTCAGCGTTGTGCGATTATTTGCGACCTCACCCAGATTTTTATGTTCGCCACGACGGGGGTATACAGTTAGCAAAATAAATTGCAGCGCTTAACCGCCGGGTCAACGACCATTTCCAAAACAGGGTCAACAGTTTCGCGGTGTGCAGTGACAATGCGCGTCGGTTCACGATAGGATAATAGGTAAAAAATACTACACAGTTCAAAAGCAACAGGTGTCCCAAGAAAACATCTACTTTTTGTCGCTTACGTAACGCTATGGTAGCTACCCTAATAAAACTTATTAGCTGCTAGAGTCTGTGCGGAAAGAGAATAGGCATGGCGAAAAACGGAACTAACCTAACCAGTATGGCCACAGAACAGAAAATACGGCACATACGGCACAAAAGCATTACAGCGCCCCCCAAAATTAATCCTATTCTCTTTCCGCGCAGACTCTATGAAGCACTACCAATCTTAAAGCCAAGTCATGATACTGCCATACCGATATTCAGCTTCCTAATTTTAAATGTCAAAAGTATTAAAAAGGTAGTGTCCCTTACGTAACGTTTCCGTGGAATGCTTGTTAATATTAACACGGGACTATGTATGAAACTTATTGCACTAATTCTGCATGGAACGCTTGTTAAATTATGATGTAAAACAGCAAATAAGCTTCGAATTTAAATATAAGAATACCTGTATTCGATTCTGAACTGTATTCCACCGGCATAAGGGCGAAATAATACATTTTTTGGGTAACATAAACACATTGTGTGATGATACTGATGCCTCCGTGCTCGAGTCCAACTCGTACTTATCCGGATTGTTTATAGACAGTGCGAGATACGAGCTTTCATCAAAGTAGACACGATATGCAAATAGAAAGTGTTACATTGGTGAACGCAAATTACTTAAATGGCATTCGAGAAGAGGTACTTTCGCAAAGGTTATGAATAAGTTGAGCGAATCCAGTTTTATTGTGATAGTAAAATTAGCATCACTAGTGAGTAAATCATATGAGAATAGGCTACTTGACAGGTTTCTGAAAAGTAACTCAGATTGTTTAATGATGTCTATTGAGCACTCAGAAAGTGGTTATTTTTAATTCTTTTGTGTATTTTTTCTGAAAAAAGCAAATAAAAATGCACTTTTAAAATTAGGCGCCAAAACGCTTTCTCGGACAATATGGCGTCTATGACGTAACACGATAGTAAACCGACAAACGTCAACGAGGATCGCATAACGTTCTGAATGACAGAATTACGAACGAATAGGATTGACAGATGCTGTCGATGCCGTTTACAATGATGTGACGTCATCGGCCAATCCAAACCGTTTTCGATAAAATGGCGACAGATAAAAAATAATCAATTTTCATCCGGGTTTTATAAATAAATTACCCATTTATTTTTAGTAGTATTCGCGTAAATTGGTTTTAATACTTATAATTAATACATATATCCATAATTCTTCCATTATTTTTCACACTGTCAAGTAGCCTATCGTCAGTGTTACTAGTTTCTGTCTGTAGAATACCGTATTCTTCCGACAGGTGAAATCAGTACTAACGAAGTGTCTAATCGCCTAGCTTATCTATATGGAGTAGAGCAGAATAAAACGATAAGTTGCGGAAAACTAGCCGGCCTAAACCTATGAAGTTTTCAAGAACACATACAATGCAATATGTAAGATAAAATGTCAAAGATAGGGACACTTGATTAGCAGTCATGTAAGCAGAGCTTGTAACTGGTTAATCTTATTTTGAATATATCTCGTTTATTTTCCATAAAGGATGAAATAAATAATAAACGAGTAACCGAAATCCACCAACCGGTTAATCAGTACGGATAAAGGTTAACCGTTACAAGCTTTGCATGTAACTAAGTTAAAAATTAACTCACCCAACAGCATCATAACGCCGACAAAGGACACGCAGGAATACAGGAACGGAAGATATGTCCACAAATCTGAGAACAAAGACATGACAATTAAGATAAGAGGAACATTGACCGATATAATGACATGACTGTCGAAGTTATTTTGGAAGGCTTGTAATGAAAGTGATAAACGGTAAAAATAATCCGGTCTATAGACATTGTGTGTCGGCGTTTGGTAAAAAAAGATATACTCCTAAATGTTTCAGGTAGATCCCTTAAATTATAATATCTATATCTATCCATATTACACGAATCTTGCTCATGAAAGAAGTAAACAGTAAAAATAATCTGGTTTATAGCTGTCGGTGTTTGGTAGAGGATAAACAAACTTGATAATATTTCGACGTGCTTACTTTTCTAATGAATGTGTTTTCTTTTCTGTCAACAGGTGGATTCCTAATTGTGGAAAAAAAATACAGAGTGAATAAAAAATGGGCATTCGAAGGCCCTTAAATGATTCAGCTCGTTTTACCTAAAACAAACATTCTTTATTTTTAAGAATACGAATGAGTGTATTCACAGTTTTTGAACCCTGTTGTGTATAATTGTAGAAAACCCTGGATAATCTGGTAGTTTTTCCACCCTGCACAATTTATACTTTGACTGTGTGACTATGTGTAGGTACTCAGCATCAACTCGTATAAATATTTAATTTTCTCTATACGAGTAGTTTACTTTAGATTAAACTTTATTTGAACAATAATATCAATCTTAGTATTTGGTTTAGCCGCAATAAGATTCCTGTATTTACTAACTTAATAATTCTTCAATTAACTTAAGCAAACATTCAAGCACCACTCAACATTCACATACATATTTATATCTCGTGTCTAACAGCATGCAAACTAGATAATTTACGTTATCTCCGGTTTATCTTTATACTACTAAATTAATCAGTTTCGTGGCTATAAATAACAGCACGAAATGTTTAATTAACATCTGAATTGTCGCGAACAATTAACATTCTATATTTTAGGCTACATAAGAGCACTTATACATTATTTTGTAACTTAATTATTCCATTTGAAAACGTATAAATAAAGTAAAAAGATCCTTAATTTGGAAGTCGCTTAAACATTGTGCGAGCTAATACAATGATTGTCTAGTTTAGTAGTAAATTAAATCTCGTTTTAGGCTCATCATAGGTAATGGGAACTTATACCATTTTAGATTAGGAAAAATCGTGCGTTATCCGCCATACGATTTCAAGAAGGATCATATGGAAACCAGTACCTCTAGCACAAGTGTGACACGCGACTCTTTTTCGCGCAACAAATGCTACCTATCTCTTTCCACTCAATATTGTGTGACAGTGACAGGTGATGCTCTGTCGCGCGAGAAACGAAGTCGCGGTCAGTTATGCTAGACGTACAGAAAATATGGATCGTGCTATCTTTAAAACGTAATAAAATACTGTAATAAGTGAACTAGGCGAAATATTATCTTTTAAATATACGGATATCCTCGGGAAAAGAAAACATGGTCAAAATTACCATCAATATTCTAATGCAAAATGGAATCGTACCTCGTTCCATGTTAGATTCTAATTTACTTTTACTACCCCGGACTAATTAACTGCGTTTAGTCGCTGCAGTCTATGCTAAATTAATGAGCTAATTTAAATTAAAAACACATTAACATCATCACGTTCAAGGTCACGTAGTTCAAATACAATTAGTTTAAGTTATATAATTAGAAACAATGTCTTATCGTCCATTCGGCATATCGCATTAACCCCGAAGGCAGTTGGAGACAAAACAAATACAAGTTCGGAGCGCACTACAATCCAAATGGCAACCGTAGAATACTAAATGCCTAGTTTGGCATTGCGACTAGGTCTGCACTTAGGAATACATAATAAAGCATAGATTCATTGAACTTTGTTTATAAGACCAGCTGTGTTTTATACGTCAAGACAGACATTATTATATAGCTTGGCAACTTCGTTGGTGACACTCACATGTGTGCTTTTTGTTATGTGCAGCCGTAACTACTCACACAAGTTACCGCCAACACGGACGGCGACCGACGAAGGCAGCCTCCGCTGGCAGCCGTTCGTGTTAGCGGTAACTTGTGCAAGTAGTTACGGCTGCACATAACAAAGCATACACGTGAGTGTCACCAACGAAGTTGCCAAGCTATAGTACATTTTTCAACACACTTGCTAATAAAAAAATAATACTTATCATTGAAAACTTGTATTTTTGTTTTTATTTTGTGGGTTATCTAAGCACACCTCTTACGCGACCTCTTGGCGCTGAGCAGCACGGGAATAATAGTTGTGAAAATGATGAATTGGTTGAACATGTTGAAACCACAACTCATCAAGTTAAAGAAGAGTTGCAAGAACCCTGCAAAATGCAGGCACAATGTTTCGTGATTAAAATGGACATCAACGATACCGAGAATCCGATTCACGATTTTACCTGATTATAACTATCAGGAAGTACATGCCCCACATGAGCTGTTAAATATAATGGGTGCCCAATCAACATAACAATATCTTTCTGATCGCGATTGTCGCTGTGAAGTGCGTTGTTCGTGTTTAATTGTGTGTGAAGAGCGCAAGCCTTGCGATTGTTACCGCTTATATTGGGCATTATAAAGTTGTGTAGGAAAAAATCTATAATCAGCTCGTAAAAACTTCCGATCCTTAGCGCGCAGATGAATAGTGTATAATACAGCCATATGTTGATAAAACGATACCATTATTTCAGAGTTGAAATTGTTGAGACGGATAATTCTACGCTGGAATAACCAGGGTGCTAAAGGTGTATGTAGTTATTAGGGAATGAAATACCCGGTCAAATATGAAACCCGGGTATTACCCGACTCAAAATAAAGTAATTTATCGGGTTTACGGGTACCCGCGTTGCATTACCTACGAATCCTACGATACGGTTAACTTGCCGGCCGTGTTAAGTAAGATAAGCAAGCATTTTATATTTTTTTTCGCGTTTCGTTTAAGACGGCCAACGTCAGATTTTATCTATTATCTTTAATAGTAGATTGTGTCACTAGGGAGCAAAATGATATATTTACGGCGAGGGCGTACATTGAATCCTGAACGAAGCGGAGGATTCTAAAGTAGAATCCGGAGCGTAGTGAGGGATTCAAGTGTTAACGCCCGTGGTGAAAATAATTTTGCTACCTTGTGACACATACTGCTTTTCACACCGACTATGAGGAAAATTCAAATACAAATGCTACCTACCAAAATAACGAAATATATAGTTAATCAAAGAGCATCACACATTTTTAATAAAATGAAATGTTAAATTGTTAAATTTATAGTGTCTTATTATTTTATAAACCGTTTATAATTTTTTACAGACGGGACTAATTTACCACTTCCATATTATATTTATGGCCCTCGCCTGCGGCTCGGATCGCTAACACCTGTGATCTGCGCCATTCCTTACGATACCGCCCTCTGTGTGTAATATACTAATAAAGCTGTCTATGGTATGGCATATTCTAAGTGGGTTCAAACTAAAAATACCCTGCTATCCTTAAACAGAAAAGTGCTACTTTGATCCCTCTTATGAGGGAGCAAAATACTTTTTTCTGAATAGGAGGTGTGAAAAATAAAACGATACATGCCTATGGATTTTTATATTACTACTATTTTTTTGATATTACTAGGTTTTTTTATCTAGGGTTCTGCGTCAAAATACCCGGGTTATACCCGACTCTAAATAAAGTCGGTTACCCGGGTACCCGGGTTACATTCCCTAGTAGTTATGTAGTAGGCTGCAACATTTTTTTATGACTTTGCCGCTGCATTCAGATAAATGATTCAGCGTGCCGCACAGTCGCTCACAGTCGACTAGAGAATCGTTTCGTAAATAGTTAATGTCGCTTGCGCCTTCCCTCATTAGCTCATCACGTTTCAGTCCACTCAATCTTACATATTATAAGCAGCGTAGGTGGTATGGGTGGTGTATTCATGTGCCCCATAAAATGTGCCTACGCTTTAATATTGAGCTGACAGTCCACATTTCTACACTATTTAGTGCCTAGTCATCGTGGAATGCCGTCAGACTAGGACATTACCGGTTACTGCAATAAACATATCTAACGCAGAGATTGTCGATCTTATTGTTTACTGTTTAATGAAAGGCAGAATAGTAAAGACTGAAACGACTAATGGTAATGCCCAAGGGAATGTTAACACGTCATTTTCTTTCCGGTGGCGAATGCACTAGTCTCAAAACGCACTATTAGTCAATACACTCTAATTTCGAAAGCCCCTCTTCTCATAAGAAACTAGGCCCAAAATACCATATTTCCAAAAAGGCTCATTCTCGATTTACACGAGAACCATTGAGAACTAGTCCCAAAATACACCTTTCCCAAAATACCCCAAATTGTGTTCACCTATGCGTGGCGTAATACTTTATTCTCATAATGCATAGGTCTCAAAACACTCTAGTTCCAAAATACCCTATCGGGTCTATTACTCGACTACGTCTCGTTTTGTAACGGCTACCCTTGAGTTTTAAGAACCCTTATTATATCACTGTTGCATAAACGTCTATTATGTGTCTGTATATGATGAAAGGCATTAAAAGTCGAGCGTGGGTTTATGAAACGAGGCGTGAGCCGAGTTTCATAATAACATCACACGAGTGTTTTAATGCCGGTGTTACGGCTGAAAGCTAGTTCTCAATGGTTCTCGTGTAAATCGAGAATGAGCCTTTTTGGAAATATGGTATTTGGGCCTAGTTTCTTATTAGAAGAGGGGCTTTCGAAATTAGAGTGTATTGACTAATAGTGCGTTTTGAGACTAGTGCATTCGCCACCGGAAAGGTCATTTTACCACCTAATTACATACTTCTTATATGCATAGCCCTAACTAAACTAACGAAAAAATCGCCAGTTTTCCGATACACCGCTGGCAGTGGCCAGTCTCGGCGTTTGATGTGCCATCGCGATCATTAGGTGACTTGCTAAATTTCTAGATACGTAGATTTTATGGTACATTTGATAGGATAAATGTAGGAACGGTTTTTTATATTCTAAGAATTTGGGGTCGTCTATAAATGAGATCATGGAAGTGAAGTCGTAGATTTCAGGGCTGTGAAGAGTTTAAAAAAGCATGATATGGTGATATACTAATATATACATGTTCATAAGAAATGACATACATATTATGACAGTACCACTTGATATCTTGATTGGGAGAAGAAAGTGAAAACTGCGAAATTAGTGGATTATAATTTAAAAATAAATAAAACATGGTCGTAAATCGTCCGAATTATAGATGGACGTTACATAATCAAAAATATGACATGTTCAAACAAAAAGTACCACTTTACTGTTAGTTAATAAATAATAAGGGCAATTTTGAAATGTATCTTCGTATATAGCAGTAGCCTTTTGTTAGGTCAGCAAAATATGTGTTACCATTTGCCTGAGAACTAATTAAATAACTGGCCAAGAGCATGTCGGACCATGCTCAGTGTAGGGTTCCATAGCCGTAACTATAAGGTAAAAAATACGATGTAAAAAAGTACAACAACAAAAGAGCGTATCTTCATAGCAATTACGTCCTTTTGTTGAGAAGCGCAGTTTATTGGCAATAACTCAAAAACGGTTAATTCGATCTTGTTGAAAACAATTTTCGTTGAAAGCATTAATTAAGCGTTACCTTCGTGATTTTTTTCATATTTTTCGGACACACGGTTTAGAAGATAGAGGGGGGGGGGGACACAATTTTCACAACTTTCGGAGCGATTATTTCCAAAGGTATTCACTTAATCAAAAACATTACTTAAGAACCTTAAAATGTTTTTGAAAGAGCTATCGAACTATGTACACGTGTATGTGTGTGCGTGTGTATGTGTGTGTGTGTGTGTATATATACACGTCGATATTTTCTGAAAAAAGATTTTTTTAGCTTCTGTAACATGTATGGAGTGCCCCCCCTAAAAATATTTATTTTAATTATTTAACTACCAAACTAAGTAGCGGCTCATACAAGACACCTATATTCCAAATTTCATCAATATCCATCATGTAGTTTTTGAGTAAAATGCCTGTGACATACGGACAGACGGACAGACGGACAGACGGACGGACGGACATGACGAAACTATAAGGGTTCCGTTTTTGCCATTTTGGCAACGGAACCCTCGGAACACTAAAAAGTATTAGTTAAATAGATACTCACTTAGCAAAGCATCAATACTGGAACGGTCACCCTCCAACCACGCCGATATGACATACGCCAGGCCCAGCATGGCGACTCCAAGCAGTGCCAGCACCAGAAAGGTCTCGTACACACGCCCACGCAGGCCCCTGTAGCCGGGGAACCCAGAGGACTCCGTGAACAGGTACGCGAACGGCAGAAACACGAAGAGGGAGAGGTTTGAGAATAGGAATACATGATTCCATAGGCCTGTAACAAAAGAGATCACATTCAAGCTTCATGGGATAATTATGTCCAAAACCGTGGCAGGTAATGGTGAAGATGGCGAGACGACCTGGACTATTTCTTAACACATTTAGTACCGAGCTCCCAAATTTATATTATTTAATCAGGCAGGCAGTTGGGGCAACTGATAATGCATGTATCCAGTGAAATATTAACTTATTGACGTACTTGAGTGGAAATATCGTCACTACTTTGAAAAAAACTCGTATCTGAGAACGTCATAGAGAAAAACGTCAAAGGTCAAAGATACGAACGAACATTTATTGAGTTTTTACCTGGAGTCAGAGTTAGATACGTGTTTTTTGTAAGTAATGACGATATGCTTGTTTAATCTGTTCTTAAATTGGTTGACATTAGATGCCGAAACTACAACTTCTGGTAGTTTGTTCCAGGCTTTCACCACTCTGTTGCTCAGAAAGTGTTTATGAGGATTACTGTGATGTGACTGACGAGAGTCCAGCTTTAAGTGATGACCTCTTAGACGAGAATTTCCATACACAATGAACCCGACAGTCGAGTTCTTGGCACTGAATGTGTTAATAGTTGACCAGAGTTTGCTCAGAACCGAGACGATCAAGAGGCCTTTGCCGATCAGTGGGACCGCAAATATATAATACCGCACTAAAAACGTTAAATTACGAAATCATGGATACAAATAATTTGATGTAAAATTATTTCATTTTTATGGCCTAGCCTACTTGTTAAATTGACTGTTTTTATAATCCAACAAATCGCAAGTTAAACATGTAATGTAAATATTTAAGAGGTATGTTCTATGAGTACTGTAGAAAACAAATGCAATAACTATTTGCATAGCTGAAGATGGATGGTGCTCGTTTGAAACGCATTGACCAGGTAAACAAATAACAGTAAAGAATGAGTAGCTATAAAATAAACATATAACACATTCTTCTATGACAAAAGCTGTAATGAACAAATAATAATAATGGATTTCTTCTACCTGAATTCGTCTGGAAATAACATTATCAGGCTGTGACATTGATTGTTGATGTAGTGTCTAATACTTTATGACCTCAAATCAACAGTGGTGTGGCGTAAAAGATATCCTTGGGCCAATCCTTGGGCAAGCCAGTGCAAATTTAGCGTACATTTTTCTAAAGAGCTGTAGAATAAGGTGCTCAAATGCCTAATATTAGGCAAGCCGGTAGGAATCGAGTTCTTTGGACGCCTCGCTACTGGACCTCAGGCTGATCCTAAACACGATTGTTTGAAAATCATAAATCACTATAGCCAGGGTAATTTTATATTTCATGGCATACTCTTTGATCTTGGGTTAATTTCAACCATAGTAACTTATAATTTTTTAAAGGTCAATTCTGACTGAATTAATACAAATACTCACTCTAATGTCAATGTAGCAAAATTAAGTATAGTCATTTTACTTACTAGTATTAACACTTTCAGTGTCAAACCCCCAATTCAGATTCATACAAAAGGAATCCGATAGTTGGGATCTCAGCACTGAATGTGTTTAAGTATTTAGCTATATTTTGTGTGTTATCTTTAGTTATAGTATCTGTCATTGAACATAATATATAGGTATACCTACAAAATGTGGCAAATATACTTTGAAAGTAGCTCACCTCTTAACCTTTTATCTTATTGTTTGTTAATATAACTTCAACATACATGAGATTTTTCTAAATTAATAAAAAAGTCTGGAGACAATAGGTACATTACAAACAAATTAAATCCCAGTCATTCTCTCATGGACAAATTTATCTAGACCAGATTATAAAATAGCCCACACACATTGAAATAACATGGGTGCAGCATTGAATGGTATTATAAAATAAAAGCTTGTAAATACTTAGGGCTGTGAACTGTGCCAAATATACGTGACAAGACTATTGTAATGGCAAGGTCAGTAACCAGAACAAATAGATTTTAAACAATACATTAACACCATATGCCAATGTTGTGTTGATTGTTCATGTTGTTTCTAGTATGATGTAATATTCATTCAAGTTTGAAATATACACCTAAAAAGATTCCTGTATGATGAAATATACTTATTACGTAACAATTACGACAATTCTGATTATTAAAATGCAAATGGACCTAATAATTAGTTAAAAAAGTAAAACTTGATACTTGAACTGAACTTAACTATTTGGTGGTCATATTTATGGTATTTTTTCATCAATTAACTAAGAAAATCAACATGCCACTGACTCCTTCCTCCAATGAATGAGCATGGGATTTTTGACAAAACATTAGGCACTGTTAGCAATAAACTGGCCTAATGTCATTATTTTAATCACTGAGTTATAACCGTTTGAAGTCTGTTTTGTTTTTTTAATTAGGCCAGTTTATTATTAATGGTGTGATTATTCAATTAATCAAACTATGTCATGGGAAGTCAATAATTCATTGATAAGAACAATCATGTTTTCACTGATAAATAACTTAATCTTTACATACTACAGCATCACATTAATTATTTATTTGTATTTATGATTATTGGTTGAGTAGAGGAAGCAACCCCGGCCTGGATCTGGGGGGGGGGGGAGGCACCTGCCCCATGCGGGACCTTGGGGGGGCACCAAATACTTATACATTAGTGACATTTTTTAAAGGACAGAACAGGAACAGGAATAGGTAGTGAAAAATAATGTTAACTTACCTTGTATCAAAGAACTGTTCAGCCACTTGACATAATAACTGTTTGGGTACAATATGAGCACCTCATTGCTGACTATCGAGACAGGCAGCAGAAGCAGTGAACCCAGAGACACGGCCAGCGCGAATGTGCACAACCACAGGCTGATGCGGTACACTTTAACCTCATCCTCGTCGGCTGTCAAGAAGTCCTCGTGGTCTCGCCGACGGAACTTCTCGATCAGCATGAACGAGAATAGGTAAAGAAGGATGAATAGCAGCAGGAATATCTACAACAAAAACAGGAGCGTCAGACTAGCTCGCAATTTTACGAGGCCAGTTTCTCTTTTTCTGAATTGTAGTAGCGAAATCTAGTTTTTTGTTTTGGAGTAGGAAGATTACTAAAACTCACTATCTGCTCCCTGACATTGTTGTGGAATATCTGCTCACGCAAGTCCGCTTCTTCATCATCCATCGTCCATCCGTTAGGCCCTTATATTTTATTTTTTATTCCTATAAAATGGTCCCAGAAATAACACTTCATTTTCACTGTTCACAACATTCTTCCGTGTATTAATAAACACAATTCAGTACACTGGATTTTTTGCCTTGGAAACTTTACGCCACACAAAAGAAGAGAGTCATTATTTTTAAACAAGCGCAGAAAATAAGATAAACAGTATGCCAAAAACACTCAGGCAATTTTAATAGACTTGACGTGACATATTTATTTTATTTATTGACTGAATGACATTACGCGCTTCTTTCACTCACGATGACGGTAGGGAGGCGAATGCACAATTTGCACAAAATTATGAACGAATGAACGACGCACATGAACATAAAAAAAAAACAAAGAAAACGATCCATTCTACGTACTTTTAATTTTAACTTTGTGTAAGCTATAAGTCCGAATTGAGCTAAGAATATTATTTTTTTGCCATGTCGTGATCTCGATCAGATTTAAGCGGAAGAGCCATTTTGCTATCCAAGGAACATTTAACTGTTTCCATACAATTAATTTATACATTACACAATAACGAAATCTCTTTATGTTAATGAACCGAACTAACGGTTTAAAATCAATTTGGATAAATGGCTCTGATGATTTATAATACTTCCGAAGTAAAAGTAGTAACTCTGTGCAGCTATTTTGGTAATGCCGATGATTTCCATACAAAAATAATAAAACAAATATACAGTGGCGGACTAACAGGGGGGCGGAAGGGGCGGCCCGCCCCGGGCCCCCGGTCTTTGGGGGGCCCCAAATGCCTCCGCGTTCTCCTGATCAAATCCTAAACAAGACTTTAAAAATGTGCTTAGTAGTTAGTACCTACATAATTTCATCAAGATCAGAACACTACAGCCATCTAGAATTTTTACGCGGTACTAATGTTCTTTTAACTTTGCTGAACGCGTCCAATACGCTGAGGCAATTCCTGTGTACGGATAAGCGCAGCGCGCGCCCTCCTGCGCTTGTCCACAAACTGAACTAGTCTAAACCTGTTTTTAGGGTTCCGTACCCAAAATGGTAAAAAAGGAACCCTTATGGTGCGACTCTGTCTGTCTGTCTGTCACAGCAAGATATCTCAGGATCTACTGATGCTATATCGACTTGAGAGGTCATTTTTTTTTTTTTTTTTATATTATGGGACAATCTTACACAAATCGAACTAGACCCATAGTAAGCTCAATAAGGCTTGTGTTATGGATACTAGACGACGATATATTTAATAGATACAAATACTTAAATACATAGAAAACATCCATGACTCAGGAACAAATATTCGTGCTCATCAAACAAATAAATGCCCTTACCGGGATTCGAACCCAGGACCTCTTGCTTCGTAGGCAGGGTCACTACCAACTAAGCTAAAGCGGTCGTCTAAATATCATTGGGCATTTTGTTCGGACATATGACCCACGGCGTACACAAACGAAATAGGGCTAGGTATGTAGGTAAATGTATCTGCTACTCAGTGGTATGAGTCGCATTCTTGTAAACCATGGGAAAATTGAGAAAAAAATAAAAATAATTTCTTATATCTATAGCATTTTTGCAATGAATTAAGTCAGAACTCGCCTAGTGATTGCAATTTTTTTTGAGATGTGGCCGTCTCAAAAAAAATTGTGTTGAGATTATTGTTGATTACTGTCACGTACTTAATACGTGACGTAATCAGCAAAAATCTCAAAAAAATAAAATTTTGAGATGTGGCCGTATTGCAGTTCTTAGGCGAACATCGTACACATACTGTTGAATAACTTTTTTCTGCCGGTTGATACATAAAAAAAAGTTACATATTTAGAAAAGTGAGATTAAATTCTCTATTTTAAAACTAATTTGGTCTCTGTACGCGAAATTTCGGAAAGCGGGTCAAAAACGACCAATGGCCTTTGGAATGCTAACCCGAGCTTATGGGAAGTAAAAAAATGTTGTAACTTTTTTTCTAAAGGGGTCCGTAATAAGACTTTGAAAATTGAAAGTAGGGCTATTATATCGAGTGGGGTATCAAATGAAAGGGCTTAATTTGTAGATTAAAACACTATTTTTGTATTTTTTTTTAAATAAGTAGTTTTTGATTTATGGCAAAAATCGTTATTTTTTTTTTTCAATCCATTAATATCTTTTTATTGACAAAAAAACATACTAGTACAAAATTGAACAACATTATTAATGTCGTCCTATACAGGGTGGGAGGGACTATACCAACAAACTTTAACTATAGGAGTAAAAAAAGTTATGTGATGTATACTCGAAAAACGCTTACTTTCAGAGATATTCATTATATTTAAATGAAAACTCCCAAGTGTGTAACAAGCCCTAATAAATGTGACTAAGATAGTTTTACTATTTTTTTTAAATCCTTTTACTAAACAGCAATTAACCTTCGCAGTATTTGATGGTGAGCGACTAAGTACGAGGCCAAAAAATTGACCTTTCGTTTCCATTTTAGCTTTTTTTTTTCTTTTTGATAACTTTTCCTCCAGTAAGCACATGTTTATAACGAGGGGCTGAATTGAGTGATTTATTTTGTTCCATAAGACTATTAATGTAAAATGACAATATTCGACCCATGTTGATATAACATTATTTACTCGTCACACCACCAGGAATTCGTGGCTAAAGTATGTCGGTATAGTCCCTCCCACCCTGTATATTGCAGGAAAAATATAATGGTTTTCCTAACTTTCACCGTTTTTGAGAAATTTGCAAAAATCTTAACACATACTTATTTGCTCCTACTAAACTAATAGCCATATAGTTTTTCTTGAACTATTCATGTATGTACTTATGAGTTTGTACGGAACCCTCGGTGCGCGAGTCCGACTCGCACTTAACCGGTTTTTTTCTACATTGATATTTAATAGTTTATTAGTGTGTTCTGATATTTTCGCGAACGGATGAACCTTTTTTCAAATTGTAAAGTAACTTGTAAAACTATCTTTGATTTATTTTAGCAATTTTTTTTCGATCGATTCGTATTTAATTTAAGTCGAATTTAAGTTTCACTTGCCAGATTTTAACGAAATAAACATAAACACTTATTAATACATACAAATGTGAACCGAATAAGAAGCTTGTAAAACTACATTTTTTTTAAAGCTGGGGGGCCTCATTTAGCTTTGTCGCCCCGGGCCTCTGACGGGCTTAGTCCGCCACTGCAAATATATTAGCCAAGAACTAACCTTATTTGATTTATTTGGGCCTCATTTGAACCCCCTGATGTTGGACAATGAACTTTGAAAGGACTTGTCACGACAAGTTGAAAAACTTGAAAATTGAAAACCGCAAAAGTCAGTCACACATTTGACATTGACACTTCACAGACAACAAACGGTGCTTAGCCAAAATAAAATAAAGAAGAGAAGTAAAGTCAGTAAGGGACAAAAAGTTAATATTAATGGGTTTTCAACTCACATTACAATATTATGAATTCAACTAACTGTAAGTATTTGATAGAAGTAACTCAAGTAACCTGTCACATTATATCCTTCAATAACAACCGGCATGTTTTCAGCATTTTGCCAAACAAAACCTGAGTTTTCCGTGAGGATTGTCGTGTGCGATCACTACTTAACCAAACCCTTACCAGGAATAGACGTGATCTACTCAGATTTCAGAGGATCGGATATAAAACAAGTAAGTTTTTTAAGTTAATTAAAATGTACAGTTGCAATTTGTAATGTACTGGTCTTTTGACAGATCCTCAATGAAATTTAGAAATATAGCTAATGTAAATCGATTGTCATGAGTAGTTATTTCTGTTATTAACAAGGGAACTGGGATGTTTACTATTCTATGTTTGAACACGACAGGACCGGTCTTTACTAGTATACCAAATTTAATTTCATCCATTGAATTGTTACCCATGTTATTTTTACAAACTTATTTAAGCCTCCAAAGATCTTCACAAATATACACATTTAATATTCGAGTTAAGATTTTTATTTCAACCAAGTTACTCAAATTACCTCCGAGGCTCAACTTTACAATAACTGACATCGAGTTCGGGGTTCATATTTTTTTTACAGATAGAGCTCACAATAAGAAGTCTTTTCACCAAATCTGAAGTTGCGGAAACCCATAGTTTTCGAGAAAAAAAATATCAAAGTTTCCATACAAACTCGCAATTTTTGGCGTTGATAGGCGTAATTAGCCGATTTTTTGACAGATTTGAGAGCGTTCCGTTACACGCGTAAATTTAAGCTGTCACATGGTGACGAATTATAGCTTATGTTTTGTTATTATGAATTCATAATTTATAAGGATACTTGTGTATGCAATGAATTTAGTTTTTTTTGTTAATTTTTAAGTGTCATTTGTTGTTAATATGTTAACATTTGCTAAATATTAATGGTTGCAATATACTACAATGTGACGAACGGAACGCAATAGGGGCGAGGGGAGAGAGGGGAATGACGCCATTAGACGCTGCCGTATCGGGAACCACGTCTGTTTTGTTTGTCTTGTCAGTTGTTATCTATCTTAGACCTCACAAGGGGGGACGGGGGGGCGGAGCCCCCCAACAAGGGGGGCTCGGGGGGCGAAGCCCCCCGCATGGAAAAAGATAGACAAAACTAACCCCTTTTTCGGTTAGGTTTTAGGTTCGTTAGTCAGCTTACGTCCCTTAGAGCAGAAATAGAAGCCCCGCGAAGCGGGGATTCGTCGACCTGCTGTCGGGTCTTAGTTGTTTACAAAGAAATCCCTAATCAAAGCCCATTTTCAGTCCATCGCGTCGGTCAGACTCCAAAATAACCTCAAAAAATGCTCATTTTCGGTTTTTTTTTTCAAATTTTTAACTTTTTTCCTATGATTTTCCGCAACTTCTCGATTTCAAAAATACACTTGGGATACCTTAATCTACTCCCAAAAAAAAATTGGCATGTTTTGGCCATGTCAGACATTGTAAATTTCTTCCAAGCTGTTTAATCCTTAATTTACGCTAATTTATGTTGTATGGGTTTCATGATGCGTCAAAAGACGTGTGTTACAAATTTCTACATACAAAAAAAGTGTTAGTATACACCAGTAGGCATGTGACGGTAGCCTTTGTTGCATGATAAATAAGTGATAAAGCAGTGTCGCGTTCCGAAAGGTATAGAGGTGCCTGTAACAGGAGCAATTAAAATGTAGATTCTACTCATCAAACATCAAACAATAAAGCTTTCGTTCAACAACTTTTAAAAAATTTATCTTTTTCATACAAATTAAATAGTATTTTCAATGTAGTTAACATCAGTCTAATTGACGTTGCTTTTCATGCTACAAACAAAAATATTGCAATGCATTGCGGTATCAAATAAACTTTAAAGTGTACTAAAAATTACAACAAGTTATTTTTAAATGTTGCTGAACAAATGTTGTTCAGTTTGAGGAGTACAATCTACGTTTTAATTATTTGCTCCTAGTACAGGCAGCACCTGGTATAAGTGTGAGAGTGACACCTGCTTTATCATTTATTTATCTTTCGCCAAAGCCTAGCATTTCAGCCGGCTGTTTAACATATATTCGAGATGGCATACTACATGTTTATCATGTGATTTTAATGGCCAAGAATCAAAGGTAATTGGCACTTGTAACATTCCTTCATAATGTTTTATGCCTTGCTAATTATTCCTTTTACCATAGGTCCCAGTCTTGCGAATATTTGGCCCTGCTTCTGATGGTCGCAAGGCATGCGTCCATGTCCATGGAGTTTTTCCATACTTCTACATACCTTGTCCGGCGCCCAATCCAGAACCACAGTTTCTATATCAAGTATGTATGATATTTGTATGTTGTCACTTATTTTCATTTAGCTCTAAACTAAAGTATATGAATTGTTTGCTGGATAAAAAAAACATAACATTAATTAATCTGTAAGTTAGATTATCAAAAAATATTGAATAAGTATTTTTTCTTTTGTCAATCAAACAAAAAATTACCACGGTGAAACGCGTTAAACATGTCTTGTATTTTTTGACAGACTATGTAACAAAAATCAGGACACAATTTTTCATTTCTTATCAAACCTAGGCTGAATATATCAAAGTGTCCAGGTTAAACCTGGCTTTTATAAAGTTCATCAGTATCCATTTCTATAGTGTTAAATCCTTTCTTATAGATAGCAGGCAGTTTGGACAAGGCCCTTAACATAGCCCTTAAGCAAGCCTCGTCAGCAAATCAGCATGTGTACAAGATTTCACTTGTCAAGGGTTTGTAAGTATCACTACATAGTATAAAACAAAGTTGCTTCCCGCTGTCTGTCTGTATGCTCAAATCTTTAAAACTACGCAACGGATTTTGATAGATAGAGTGATTCAAGAGGAAGGTTTATATGTATAGTATAATACAACATGCATTTAGTATCAGCATTGCACCCGTGCGAAGCCGGGGCGGGTAGCTAGTCTCAAATAAAACCATGAGAAAATTAAGCAATTTGCAGTTAATATGTTATTTTCTGAGGTATCATATGTCCTTTTTAAATTTTCAGACCCTTTTACGGATTTCATGACAAGGACCACTTATACTTGAAGGTTTTCCTTTACAATCCTGGTCTAATGAAACAAGCTGTAGAACTCTGCAGCAATGGCGCTATCCTCGGCCAAACTTTCCAGCCACACGAATCCCACCTAAACTTCACCCTACAATTCTTTATAGACTTCAACCTATTTGGAATGAGTAATATAGATCTACAAGCAGTCAAATTTAGAAAAACGGGCATTTCACAAAGCAGTGACAACCCTATTGATAGCCCGTATGAACAAGGCCTTAAACCTGAAAGTGTGTGCTACTATGAAGCAGATTGTGTTGCCTCTCATATCATAAATAGGCAAAGAGTGGGCAGAGGTGATGGGATCGAAAATCCAGGCTTAGAAGAAGTTTGGAATCAAGAGATGGAACGGAGAAAACAACTCAATATGTCAATTGCTAGCAAGTCACTGTCACAGGGGCGTATAAAAAGTCAAGAAACTGATACACATTACAAATTTGAACAGATGTATTTAATGAAAACATCTGATTTAATAAACAAGCCAGCCGATCTTAGCAATCATAAAGTTTTAGAAGAAGTATATTATCCAGCTGAAAGTATGGAAGGCTCGCAATTTTTCAATGCGGTAGATGTCAGTATACATTTACCTGATGCATCGCATAATGTTAGTTTGAATCAAACTTTAAGAAGATCTCTAGATGAGAGTTTAAGTGGAGATCTTGATGAAACTCTTGTAGATGAAAGTGTGGCGCTGAACAGTAGTCTACATTACAGTCAAGTATTGTGTAGGTAATGCCTAATTTATTATGAAATATAATTAAGTTGAAGACAGAATTCTATAAGTATTTAATTTTTCAGTGGATAGTGAAGATTTTGAATTAGTTGGCATGCTGCAGGAAATGGAGGAAACTGAAAAGCCAGAGGAGGATAGCATAATGGCTACACCTGCGGTAGAGCAAGACACAGAGATAGATTCTGATGATGCTGAATATTCGCAAGTATTCAATGAAGATACTATACTTTTGGAGCCATCAAATAGGTAATCTAAATTAATGAATATTTATTGATAGTTTCACCAAAATTTTCTTTGCTATTCTATTGTAATATTATTATTTATTTACAGTAAAAGTGACACAGATGAGAATTTACCATCTTGGCATGATTCTTTTTGGAATGGAGCGAACATACCACAGCTTGATGGCACTTGTGATGATGATCGTGAGTTTTTATAAATTGAGTAATACTAATATAAATAACTTTTAAGATTTCTAACTTTATTTTGTATTCACCAGACGTTAAAAAAGTAAGGAAAAGAAAAATGAGGCCATTCAAGTTAGGTTTATCTCGGCCTAAAAGCAAGAAGCATCTACCAGAAAAAAACATACTAACGGACACGAAATCGGATATAAGTGATGTTAATGAAGTGGATGTTTCCCAGGAAACAATAGATAGTATTTCAAATTTGTACATAAAAGGAGTTGTGAAAAAAGAAGTACAAAGTGATTTAGATAGCTCAAAAGAAACATTTGACAATGATGATATTAGCGAAGTTGTTGTCAAAAATGAAAATATTACGGATCTCGTAGATAAGATAACGATTAAACATTCAAGCATTAATATGGATGTGCCTGACAATAACAAGAACAAGGTGAAAAAGAAAGTAAAAAGTGACTTTGATATATCTAAACATCCAATACTTGATGAAGTAAGCAAAGTTGTTGTAAGAAAAGACAATATTACAAAACTTGTAGATAAAATAAGTACTAAACATTCAAGTGCTGTGATAGGCGTAGCAGAAAAGTACGATATTGAAAAGCATTTTGTGCCTGTAGCTGGTAGTTCCACAGTTATAAAATCTATGAATATTTCTCAACTGTCAGATAATGAATCTTTTCTATCTTCACCTGAAGATGAATTTGGTATACAAAGTTTTTATAACAAATCAAAATTCTTTGATATGTCTGTAGAAGATAGTAAAAATAGTACTAATTACATCGAAGATACTCAGACAGAAAATGAGACTGAAAACGAAGAATTTAAAACACAGGTCACAAATGTTGACACTGAATTTAAAAGTGATAATATAGCTTTAAATACTAGTACAAAATCATCAAGCAATATGTCTTCCTATGGTGTAATTATAACCCCTAAGTTTAGACCGCCAACTAAAAACTACATAATCTCTAGCTTAGATAATTACAAAATCCCTAAAGTAAAAAACCGAGAACCTTTCTTTTCCGATCACAAAGATTCCGGAGATAAAGTAGAAATAGGTCATATGCTGTTAAAGACGAATAGTACATCATCCGCCAAAGATCAAAAACCTTTTGAGAAAGTTCTGGATGTCACAAGTATCGACGAATGGCGACAACTACTGTTTCTCCAAACCAATGAAATCACTGAAGAGACTTCAAGACCAGAAACGTTAAAAAGAGTCCTGGCGGGTAATAAGCAATATGTTTTAGAACCAGTTAGAAAACCACCAACTAGAAATCAGGTTGTACAGTGGATTGAAGATAAGCAAAATCATGATAAAGAGGAACTTAAATCGGAAGTAAAAGAAGCAACAAAAATATTAGATGATCTTGAGAATTCGCAAGCTATTGGTTTGAATGAAGATGAAATAAATAGCAGCATAAGCTTAGAAAGTAATGATAAGGTATGCCATGTTATAATATGATATGAATTAACGTTTAAAACAGACGCCATTACGTAATTAATAAATGTTTAATGGTTTAACAGGATAAATCAACATTGAACAGTACTCTACAAGTAACAATGCATCCAGATGGTTCGTTTCTCTGTTTTGGTGGAAGTGAAAATCATGGAGACAGTATGTCAAACAATACGCCAATCTTAGAGGTAACTTAACTATATGTAACTAAAATAAAGTACATATTTTTGTAAAAACATTGTCAGTTGATATTTAATATTGTTTTCAGGTGGATTTTCTGACAGTAATGTTAATAGAGGTTCATACATCAGTGAGAGGGGATCTAAATCCTGATCCGCTGGCAGACCCTATACAAGCTGTTTTCATAAAGATATCTAATGACTGCCCTTCAAATCACTTCTTACAGAAAAACTTGACAGAAATTATTGTCGTTGATGGCAGTGTAGAGCTTAAAGTAATAAATCGATGTATTTTTGATCATAAAGTTACTTACGTAAATACAGAATCTGATCTTCTTGAAAAAGTGATAGAACTAGTTAAAAGCCACGATCCTGATATTATCACCGGTTACGAAATAGAAATGAACTCTTGGGGTTATTTATTAGAAAGAGCACAGTTACTGGGGTTGGAAGTGGTGAAAGATATTTCTAGAATAACGGAAAAGAATCGTCAAAAGCGTTGGAGGAGTGAAGAGAACGATTTCGAAGGACGAGTTATTGGGCGAGTGATGTTTAACGTTTGGCGATTATTGCGCCACGAATTGGCCCTGTCTGATTACAGTTTCGAGAACTGTATGTATGAGATTTTGAAAGAAAGGGTGCCTTCGTATAGCCCCGCTCAATTAGCATCGTGGTGGGGCGACCCGTCTAGGATTTTAAGATGGATTACTGTGGAATATTATCTGACTAGGCTATCAGGAACATTGAGGATGATGGAGAAGCTTGACATGATTAGTGAGTATTAAGAAATTGTATTAGTAATTCTACTGGAAAATTCTTGAGAAATTTCGTAATAGCAACTTCACACAGAGATTTGACCAGACGGGTTTAGTCTGAAGACTGGTCCATCAGAATGTATGAATTTAGCTTTCCGGATTTGACCAGAACAGCTCATATCTGTCCGTCAGCTTCACTGCATGTAGCCATAGCCACAATAAGCGTTAGGCTTTTCTTGTTTGAGTAAGCGAATCCTTTTTATGTGTCTGGATGTTTGGGTTGATACAGAGGCATTCAGCTTCAAAAATACGTTGACTCTTATAAAAACCTCTAAACTTTCCTAGACCGCACGTCAGAGTTGGCGCGACTGTTCGGGCTGCAATGGTGGGAGGTGTTATCCCGAGGCTCTCAGTTCCGAGTGGAGTCTCTGATGCTGAGAGCAGCGAGGCCTCTCAACCTGGTCGCCTTGTCTCCTAGCGTGAGGCAGAGGGCTGCTATGAGGGCGCCGGAAATGCTGCCACTTATTTTTGAACCAGGTAATAAGTCTGACATAAAATAAAACTTGCTAATTCTTCTTCAGCTCACAATTTCGGCCAAAATACTTTCTAAAGGGATTTTTTTCCTTAGCGTGCGATATCTGTAATAATAGGTGATAAAGCTCTTTAAAATATCAGGCATGCCCATTAACTTAACATGGTTGTCGGGGTCTACACTGTTGAACTAATTTCTGTAAGCATCAACATCCTGACGGAAGATCGTGGTTGGTGGTGGTCTTCCGATCGTGAATGCCCACCCGTTTTATGGCAGTCCGAGATCTCGCTGTACCGTAGAATTTTTGAAATTATTATGCTTCTCGCTTGTAACTCTTTTAGTGTGGAATTTCCAAAAGCCTATAGTGAAACAATATCGTCGACTGTAGGTTCAATTGGCGACTGGCGTAAGGAGCATTGATTTACCAGTTTTCTAATTGAACCTATGGTCGGCGATATGAATCTGAGAGTCAGGATCTTGTGATAGATGGCAGTCACATGCATGGTCATCGCTTCAAGATTGTGTAAGGTGAACTTTGAAAAATGTTTGCATTGCAGAATCGCGATTCTACGCTGATCCCGTCATCGTATTGGATTTCCAAAGCCTCTATCCCTCTATGATGATCGCGTACAACTATTGTTTCTCCACGTGCATTGGACGTGTGCAGAACATCAATGGGTCGGTATACAAACTTCTATTTTATTTATGAACGATTTTTATAAGCATTGAGAGAAATAATAGATGATGTGGGTCAATTGCAGAAAAAAAATACCTTTTACTTTTTTTGTCTGATCATGGTGTGTCTTATACCATTTTACTCAGAATCACGAGCACTTTTCATTTATGAAATAAAAAAGTGGTCCAATGGCCCAACTTTTCGATACAAATTTTGAATTTCTCAGTTTCGTTACGCTCAAACTAAATATAGGGGAAAATCGTAACGAACCTGAGAAAAAAAATCTCAATTTCGTTACGATTTTACTCAGAATCACTAGCTGAAAACTGCTCGTGATTCTGAGTAAAATGGTATAAGACACACCATGATGATCAGATAAAAAAAGTAAAAAGTACATTTTTTTCTGCAATTGACCCATGTAAGTGTTGAAACGTAGTTCTCAGGATCCTTCAAAGTATCGGCATTTAGTTACTGTTTTACATTTCGTACATAACTATCAAGACTAGGCATTTGAGATTACATGTATCCTTTTTTTCAAAGCCATCCTTTTTCCTTCCCAATTAGTTTTGACGTCCTAAAAAGTTTCATTCGTTAACTTTGCAGAGAATCAGCTTACGAATTCGGTGCTTGGCGTCTCCGCATACCGAAAGCCAAACTTGACGCTTTGGTGACAAACGGCCTCGTCCACTGGTCGCCAGTCGGCGTGGGTTTCGTGAAACCGTCTGTGCGGAGAGGAGTGTTACCAGCGTTGTTAAGGAGGATCCTAGCCGCGAGGCAGGCTGTCAAGAAAAGCATGAAGCAACAGACGGATGAAGCTGTGAAGAAGGCTATGCATTCACGGCAGTTAGGTAAATTTTTCACGTAATAGTAGCTTAAAACCATTTCCGGTGGATGCAAGATTAATTGTCATGCTGTTACCAGCATTATTAAGCAGGATTCTAGCAGCGAGACTGACTGAAAAATGCATGAAGCAGCAGAGAAAAGACGTCGTGATAAAGGGTAGGCATTCACAGCAATTAGGTATGTTTGTCACTTGGAGCGGCCCAATGGCCACTGGTAACGGGCACAAGCTTGTGGCGGCTACCAGAGGCCCAATGTGCGGGAGCAATTCCTGAAATTAGATCCTGACCTAACATCATGTTGCACTGGCTCCTTCGAACAGAAAAATAATATACAAACCTTGGCCAGTAAATAAGAAAGCCTCAGATCACACGTAATTGTCGGCCGAGGCATTTCTTACTTTACAGGCCTCGGTATGCAATGTACTATAGATGTAAAAAAAGTCCAACGAATCTTTTACAGGTTTGAAGTTGATAGCGAACGTGACATATGGATACACCGCGGCTAACTTCAGTGGACGAATGCCGTGCGTGGAAGTCGGCGACAGCGTGGTGGCTAAAGGTCGGGAGACGCTTGAGCGAGCCATCAAGCTGGTACGAGACAATAAGGAGTGGAACGCTAAGGTACGTTCACCTGTGGAGTTTGCCAAATTCATGCTCCTTAGCTACTCGCTTCCTATTTTCTGTTCATCTGCACTCAATCGTTACAAAAGTTGCGCGGTTAAGTCACAGAGCGGATTACAACAGGTGCACATTTGCCATTTTCAGGAAAAAAAAACGGACAAGTGCGAGTCGAACTCGCCCACCGAAGGTTCCGTATAAATTTGTAGGTACATATAATAAAGTACCCTATATATTTTGCCTATTTTTAATTAAAAATGTATAGTTTTCAGATTTTTCACTGTACTTGTAGTATAAGACGGTATTACTTGCCAAATTTCATAGTTCTAGGTCGACGGAAAGTACCCTTTGAATTTTGGTTTTCTTGAGAATGTCTAAATTTACGTTTTTTCGGCAAAAACGGCCGTATCTTTTTTCCAGTTAACTTAGAACCTTGTTTTATTCACAACTTCAAAGGACCGCAAACGCAAATAAAAAGATAAATAATTAAAAACTTGTAATTATATACGTATTTTTACTATATCCTGCTTTCGACGAAAGAATCTCGCTTTTTTTACTCAAAAAGTTTCGACTTGGCAAAAAAATCTGGTAACGCTGATAGTGATGCACATTCCATGCCCGTTTCCCCTTTTTTGTAGCCACGATAAATAAGGCCTTATCTTTTTAGGTGGTGTACGGCGATACAGACTCGATGTTCGTGCAGGTGCCGGGCGGGACGCGCGCGGAGGCGTTCCGCGTCGGGCAGCTCATCGCCGACGCCGTCACCGCCGACAACCCCTCGCCCGTCGCGCTCAAACTCGAGAAGGTATCCATCTTACTTCTTACAGATCGATTCACGAGAGCTGGCACGAATGCATTGAATGAGCGAATGATAATGTTTATGCGTGCATCAGTGGCGCGTGGCATCAGTGAGGTGCTCAAATGTCTGATATTAGGCAAGCCGGTAGGAATCGAGTTCTTTAGACGCCACGCTACTGGTGTGCGTTACGAAATGATTAAATACAGGTTGATTCAATAAATGATAATCGTGTTTTTAGGCAATCTCGTCTCATAACTTCGTAAACCAGTGTGCATTGTGCTTTTATTCACAAAAATCCCTACCTACACAATCGCAACCTTGTTTGCACACTGATACCGTGAAACGCGGAAGTTGCAGCGAAAAATCAAAATTAATGTTTCGCATACTTTCGCCATAATCAACGATTGCGGCGTTAGTGTAAAAACAGGGTATAAATTAAATAAAAACTCCATGATAGTGAAATATTTGTAGTGAACCGTCAAATTTACCTTTCTGCCATATATTTTACCTGCTTAATCTTAATAATGTGAAGATTATGTATTTTTTTTCCTGATTAATGAATAAGTGTTATGTAGTTGTTTACAAAATATTTGGAGCCTTCCGTATAAGAACGTCTCACAGCAGTGACAAGTGACATTACTTTCGTTCGTTCCATTCTTGCCAGCTCTTGTGAATCGACATGTACTACTATTAATATTATAAATTTGAAAGTTTATGAATATTTTTTGGAAGTTTGGATGTTGTTATTAAATGAAGCAATTGAACGGATTAAATTTAAATTTGGCTTGTTAATAGACCAAGTGCCGGATAGAAACATAGGATACTTTATTTCTTACTATAGACCAGCGTCCATGTTAACAGGTGTACCAACCGTGTATCCTCCAAACCAAGAAGCGGTACGTCGGCTTCATGTACGAAAGCCCCGACCAGGAGCGCCCCGTATACGAAGCTAAAGGCATCGAGACGGTGCGACGAGACGGGTGCCCCGCGGGAGTGAAGGTATAGTTACATAGGGCGGTAAAACAAATAATGTCTCAGATCGCAGGTATTTAACGCCCGAGCCGAAGGCAAAGGCGATAAACATGCGATCTGAGGGTTTCTTTATTACCTCTCGTGGTAAGTACAAAATTTTACGTCTCCGCCAGGCTAGGAAGTGGGATTTTCCACTTCCTGGCCTGGGGTAGTTGCAATTTTATGGCCAGTTGTGACGTAAAATATATAAGACTCCTAACTTCTAGTTTGTATACAATAACCTGCTTTTTTGAAGCCGATTAAAAATGACGTCCCAAGCGTACCATTGACTATTTGTGTTTGCTAAGACATACTGATTTTTGTAGTTTAATATTGAATCACACTTCAAGTATCCTATTATTTGTTCCAGCTCCTCCAGCAATCCCTTTGCGAACTATTCGAATCCGGCGACATGTCGCGCGTGAAGAGATTAGTTACAACAACGCTGAGTAAACTCGCGGACGGCTCGCTGCCGCCGCAGCAGCTGTTTTTCACGCGCGAGTACCACGGCCCGGCCGGATACCGCGCCGCCGCCGCCGCGCCGCCCAACGAGATCGCCAAGTTAGTACCGGGCTATACTCCGTTTTTTTTAGATGTGAAAATTTGGTAAACAAAAGAATCAGTGGTCGTCAACATTTTTAATTAGCAGTTAACAATTTAAAAGTACCTACATGATATTTATTATGTCGTTTTCTTTGTCCGATATTAATTCATTAGTCATAAGCCTAAAGTACTCACTTAGTAGGCCAAGCCAAGGCATAGTAATATAATGTATACTTAAAAAAGATTTTCGACATACGTGCTCATAAAGTGGCTCTAATTTCATTATTTTATACGCGGAATGCAGCTTATTACACACACACACACACTTTTTACTTTGATAAATCACAAAATAAATACAAAAACAGAAGTTCTAAAGATTATATTACTTTTTATTCGCAACTGTGTTAAAAAACTGATCATAACGACAACGACGTTTAAAAACCTGACCATAGCTTCAAAACCTCTGCCTCTTTGGGTATTTTATTGTGCAACATTTCTACAAATGATTACAATAATAGGCCAAAAATGAATCTAATTTTTGCTTTTAGAATGCTGTATGTAAAATAAAAGAAATGAGTTTTTTTCATTTGTGAATTATGTAAATTGCAAACGTACACAAAAATCAAGTATTCACTATCAAATGAAATTAATTACACAATGTTGCCACACAATGTACCTGATAAAAAACCTCAAGTTGACGGTCAACTTTGTTTACCAAATTTTCACATCTAAAAAAAAAGAAATATAGTTACAACACTGAGGCAACTTGCAGACAGCTCACTATTACTATAGCAGCTGATGCATGAGTTCCACGGCCCAGCCGGCTACCGCGCCGCCCAAAGAGTTCGCAAAGTTAGTGCCGGGCTAATTACAACACTGAGTAAACTCGCTGCCGCAGCATGTGTTGTTCAGGTCGGCTACCGCGTCGCCCAACGATATCGCCAAGTTAGTTCTTCCTGGATATAGATCGAATAGTCTTCTACACAATCATAGTCTCATAAGCAGGTCTCGGATACCGGTATTTACTCCATACAAAAATACCGTTATTTTTCCCGTACTTTTCGTTTTTCGGTTTATTATTTCATTTTTAATCGGGCACTAATAATTTGACATCATTACTTTAATACATTATTGAGCCCTACACAGAAAGCATAAAATAAATACAAAATATCGGGCTATTTCGGTGTTTACAAAATACCGGTGCCGAGTCCTGCTCATAAGCGACCAATCGACACGCGTCAGTTCAATAGGTAAGTTCGATTCGAAGTCGCGAATGAAATCAAAGGAGTTCAGCTCGCAGACGCATCGATCTGCCGAAACCGTCGTTCGTCTAATAAGTAGTATTGTTCAATAACAATACATAACAGCATTCTCATCATGTTTCACCAGGAGGTTGGTAGCCCGGGACCGGCGCGCGCTGCCCCGCACGGGCTGGCGCGTGTCGTGGCTGGTGGCGGCGGGCGCGCCGGGCACGCCGCTGGTGCGGCTGGCGCGGACGCCGGGCGAGCTGGCACGGGACGCCGCGCTGGTGCCGCACGCGGCGTACTACGCGGCGCGCGTGCTGCTGCCGCCGCTGCACCGCTGCCTGTCGCTGCTGGGCGTCGACGTCTTCAAATGGTCAGTGTAACACTGTGTGAAGCCGTATGTGGGAACACTGACAGTGTTCCCACATACGGCTTCACACATCGCTATAAAGCTGTGGAAGAGAGGACAATAGAAAGATCTCTCTCCAGGTGGGTGTTAAAATAAAATAAAAAATAAAATAATTTATTTCTGTAAGTAGGCCCTCAAGGGCTCTTTTACATGTCTTTCTTACATTATTTTATCTTCTTTTTTCCTTTTCTTTTGGCGCTTCGGGTAATGACCTTCTGGTGAATGCCTGCCTGGGGACCAAAGTCCGAAGGAAGATGGTTGGAATATACTGTGTTTATAAACTTCGATAGCGCGATGTAGAACTGTATGGAGATGACGCTCTTGTATAGACGTTGATGTGAGCGCCATCTATCCATTGTTGATGTTGATATGTCCACTGCTTTCAGCGTACGTCACTAGGTGGCGGTGTCGCCACAACGCGAAGATTCTTGTTGGCGTCTCTTTCTCTGGTGTCTTTAAAAAGACCGAGACATCGACACGGATCTTCGCGTTGTAGCGATGTATGTAGCGGTAGAATTATGAAGTGTCAAAACGCTCATATAATACGAAGCTTCTGATCTAACCGCAGAATAAGGTATAGTACCTACTACGTAAAGAAGTTTCTCTTTCTAACAAAACTGACGTTGGGGTCCAACCACCGGACGGAACGCACCACATCCGACCGGCTCTCTCTCCTGCATAACGCGTACTGTTTCTGATCGCCGGCTAAGCCCCTCCAGAGTGGCTAAATTTAGTACTAGTAGCGGCGAAATCGCGGAGTGAGCGTCTCCTGACCTAACCTAGTTTGACGTATAGTTCGCTCGAGTAGATGTCTGTAGTGCTAAAACGTGTAATATTAAATATTTTAATAGAAGAGAAAAATTGAATAACCACATTTTTACTAAAAAAAACCCGACCGCGGTGCACTTTGAAACTGCATAAAATCCGCCATTTTGTTTATTTTAACGAACTTCATACCCAGTGACACTCGCACCATCAAAACGAATCTAATGATGTATCATTTATCAAAATCGGATCTGCCGTTAAGTAGTTACGAGCGGACACAGGAACGGACATACATACATACAGGTCAAACACATAACCCTCCTTTGGGCTTCGCCGCAGTCGGGTAAAAATTATGTCTCGGGCAGAATTCGAACCTGCATCTCCTACGGCTATCCGGGCCAACACAGGCACTCTACCAACTACGCCACCGAAACGTTGCCCAAGTCATCCAATTTTTCAATCAGTCTCTTCCTTTGTGACGTCATCCTGAGTTAGGGCTGCCATCTCCAAAATTGGACACCTAGGACAAAGAGCGGAAATCCCGGATTTTGGAGCTTAAAACCCGGACATGTTAACAGCAACGCAGTTTGCATTAAGCTCTCGCGGGCCGGAGTGGCAAACCCGGACTACAAATGAAACCCCGCCCGGACGTTCCCCGAACGCTCTCTAAACTGGGACAAATCCGGGGAAACCCGGACGGATGGCAGCCTACCCTGAGTGAGCATTGCTTCATCTACCGTCGAGTCCTTTACACCCACTAAATATTTTAATAAAGAGACAAAAAAATATTTTTCTCTTGTATTAAAATATTTAGTATTCGTTGGCAGTCGTTAATGGTACAATAAAAAATAGTGTATGATTAAGTATGAGCTTCCATAGTAAAGTCTCCTTTTAGACTAGACCGCAGATGTGTAGTTCCCAGACCCCGGCTACAGAATCCTAATGTACTGTTCTATGAATGTATTTCCGTAGGTGGAAAGACTTAGGCTTCGCCCGAGACAACTCGGCCCGCGCGCCTCTATTGGGCAGTATCGCGCGCTACATGTGGCGCTCGGCGTGCGTCGCGTGCGGCGTGCGCGGCACGCGCGCCGTGTGCGTCGCGTGCGCACAGCGCACCCACACCACTGTAGCGTTGCTGGCCGAGCGCGGGGCGAGGGCGCGCCAGCGGTGTGTCGACTGTCGAGAGGTCGGTATTAAACAACTAAATATTATTACTAAAAAAAAACCGACCGCGTTGCACTTAAAAAGTACATAAAATCCTCCATTTCGTTTATTTTAACGAACTTCATACCCAGTGGCACTCGCGCCATCAAGGCGGATCTATAAATGTATCATTTATCAAAATCGGTTGTGCCGTTGAGTAGTTACGAGCGGACATAGGAACGGACGTACATACAGGTCAAACACATAACCCTCCTTTGGGCTTCGCCGCAGTCGGGTAAAAATTAAGATGCAACGCGAATGGGCCATTTTATAGAAAGTTGTACATATTTTTCTCTTAGATCTGAGGTTTTTTTTTTACATAATTTCTACTCAGAAATACGCGTACTATCGTCTCTGATATAAGAAAAAACCTGTCAAATTTTTCATACAAAAATCGTTCTTCCGTTACAGCCATACAAGTGTATATGGAAAAGTAACGGATTCGGAATAAAAAATAATATTAGGAAACAATTTTTCTCCAATCAGTGTCGATAGCACTCGCGATTCTGAGTCTTGATTTGGCATTTCATTCACTCCTCGTTATACCATTAAAAAAAATTAAAATTATTTATTATTTTTCTTAAAAAACTTCAATTGTAATTTTTCACTAGTGCTAATCATAAACATGTTTCCAGATATGCGAATCCTGCTGCGGGCACGCGCAAACAACGCATTGTAACAACACAACGTGCCCCGTTTTGTGGGCAAGGATCAACGCGAAGTCGAAACTTGAAGATCTTCAAGAGATAGTTCTGCATCTACCCGAACAATTCACTAGAGAAAGTATAGAGTTTTAATTATGAAAATAAATTATTTATTTATACTACAATCTGCTTTATTGAACCAAGAGAATTCGCTTGCAATTTCATTACCAAGCCCAAAGTTAAAAAAGTTACATACCATCCTTATGTTTCCTTGGGTTTATTGGGGTATTGGCCAAAAATTGGTGTCCGTCAAGATAGCGTACACAGTAAACATATTCAGAATCTCATGCAGCCAATAAATAGTACCCAAATAGTACCGACGAAATACCTAGGTGAAAAAAATAGTACCCTTAAACTTTCTGAAATATAAGGCCTGTTCACAGTGTACGCTACCGGGCGTCAAGCTGGCGTACACCGTTTATATCTCTGGAACGGCTTTGTTTTTGGAAACGATTTATATTCAACACCTTCTGATATTAGTTGAGTCAAAGTTAAGGCCCAAGGACAATCCTTACAAGCAAGGGCGTAGCCAGGATTCTATTAGGGGGGGGGGGCTGGTCCCTTCTAATAAGTACCCATTTTAATACAGGGGGAGGTCTTGGTAATCAGTTTCAGCCTCTAGGGGGTAGAGGGGGCCCTGTCCCTGTTTATACCTCGCTACGACCATGTGTTCCAGCTTAGGCAGAAGAAAGTGCTCTTCGTTCTTTACATCTATTTTTTTTGGAAGGACGAAATAAAATACAATCCCTGTCTTTATGAATTTAATTCTGCTACGTGACTTTGGTTTGTCTAAGACTAAGAGATACATTACATTCAGTTTACATGGTTACTATGGGGCCGCGGCAACAGTATACATTGTCACCCGAATAATCTACCGTTTAATTTAGACGACGCCCACAGTAAGCGCTTGGAGCGACCCGCACAACTACTGTCGAGTGAGATGTCGTCCGATTGAAACGAGACACAAAGAGACCTCTGGGCTACTAGGGAACATTGAGATCATTGATTTAAAAAATCTAACGCTTAGTCGTTTCCGACATGACTGATGATCGTTCTTCACTACATCGTAGAATTTTATGGTTCACCTCCAATCTGGTCGGTCCATCGTATAGGTCAGCGGTCGGCAACCGCTTAGAAGCCAAAGGCCACATAAGGTTAAGGAAATTGACGCGGGCCGCATTTTGTTAATAATTTGTGATTTTATACTATTCGGAATATAGCGACCACAATACAGACCGGAATACAGGGCCGCAAGTGAGCGGTTCGCGCACCGCATGCGGCCCGCGGGCCGCAGGTTGCCGACCGCTGGTATAGGTGATCAGCAACGTGATCTTTTGGTTTCTGTATTTCCCACCTCTCCTCTTCCCTTCTATGGTCAAAGTAATTCAGGAAGCGTTGTTAGCAAATTGTGGACGCAAGTTATTTTTGAGCTTCGATAGTATCGACTGTTCATAGTATTCTTAGCATATACCAGTGGTGAGCACACATTTTTCATGGGAAGGCCAGAAAATTAAAAAAAAAATTACTAGTTTTTCTGGACCATCAAAATATAGCGGGCTACTTATTTCGACGGACCGTCGGCGGGCCGGATTAAACCCTCTCGCGGGCCCGCGAGCCGTACAAACGAAGCCACTGTTACCTGACCACCCATAGACTTTAACACGTTGCAATAAAGTTGTCATTCGTTTACAAAATAATACAAATGTACAGTTAACAGTGTGTTCGATTGTACTTTGCCCACCACTGGCATACACCCTCTAACGCTCGACGTCACGTAATTTTCTGAGTGACCATCTTCAATTGTCCATGACCCCACGTTGTCTGCTCCGTACTCGTCTCGACTTAGCTCTGTCCTCGACGTGGTCTGACACTGTCTTTATAAATCTTTGAGTATAAGTTCATAAACATGAAATACAAAAAGTTTACATCACATCATACTATTTTGAGCGGCGAGGCACTTTAACCACAAAAATTATGTTCGTTCTTTTCAAGACCTCTAGCTCGAATGCCTCAAAATTGGGAATTCGGTTCCATGCACTCGCCGCTACTATTAATCTAACATCCAGATTGTAAAAAACTGACTAAGTTATGATGAAGGAATGAATAATTTTATGGATGCCCAAGCCCGAATGCCCGAGCCTCACTCCGGGTCACTTCGAGTCTCCGCAGGAACTCCTGACTGGTCAACTGTCTCCGGGTCTCCAGGCTGCAGAGTATTTGCTGCTGATCTTCCTTAGTGGATATGCAGATGAGAGTTTCCAGTATTTCCTGGAGCTTTTTGGATATTTGCTCGTGGTTGATGTTGATGTACATGACCTTGAGGAGTAGGGAAAGAAGATGTTGGTCGGACGGCAGTCTCAGGTTCCAAACGCACCAGCAATGCTTTATCCATTCTTCGAAACACTGAAATTAAAATTTTGAGGTCAACGGGAGGTGTAATGATAGATAAAAGTTTTTACTGGAATTTCTATTGTATCTTCTTCTATATAATACTGATCGTGCCTCAATATTCCTAAGAATTCAGCATTGCTCTATGTTAAAAATCGCACAAGAATTGCCTTAACTCGCCTCCCCCGCGTGATAAGGGGACTTACGTAATTAATGAATGACCCCTTATCAATCAATCAATATGTTGCAAACTTATGATGGTTGTAGTTTTTTGTTATGGACAGTGCGAGAGAGACTGATGCTTAATCAACAATAATGAACTTCACCATGATATGCCTACTGTTTTAAACAAGATAATTTTGTACATTTTCTAAACTCCATACCTGAGAAGCATAACACTGTAAGTATGTATGGAAAACATTAGGACTTACAGTGTTATGCTTCTCAGGTACGAAACTGAGCTTAAATTGTACCTTAAGTCAATGAGCTAGGGTTCATTATAACAAAACTTCGCCATGCATACTTAAGGGGCATTTCACCAGAATGTCGGGCATGTGACGCCATTTTTCTCGTACTTCTAAGAAAGTTAGGAACTCCTTGATATGGTAATATATTTTGGCAATGGTGTTGATAGTGTATTTTAAGACTTTCTATGTTTTAAATGAAGCTGGCATAACCGTCACGTCTGACAAAGTTGCCATTCTGGTGAAAAGCTCCTTAATAATAACTACCATGTATGTTTGTTATCCATGTATGCTTGCAATAGTGCCGAAATATGGAGAACTCGTAAAATCAAACATACATGGTAAATATTCCAGTGTAACGACTATTAAGTTAATATTAGAATCTAGTATTGCCGAATAACATGGAGATAGGCCCCTTCGCATCATAACAAAAAAATCACCTCCAAGATGGACAGTAGAAGCATCTGCGCCACATCAACATTAGTGCAAGTTTCCAGATTCTCGCACACAATATTGTTGAATATCTTCTTCCTGTTCACACAGTTCACTCCGTGGATCTCTATCATCTTTTTATTGAATTTGAAATTGTTTGCCTTTCTCAGCAAATTGGACTCCATGTTCAACTGTTCCAATGTGGTTAAGAACAGGTCACCTGACTTGGCAGTCTGAAAATAAAATTACAAAAATATTTAAAACCGTACTGTATTCATCGAATCGAAATGTAATAATAGTAACTGAAGCTCAAAATCGGCACTACGGAATAAGTACTGATGGGGCAAAGCTAGCACTTAGTACTGAAGATAAAACTGTAGCGGCATATGAAATTCTCACATCAGTAGCTTTGTAACCAATCACAGTTTTTCGTCTTTTAAACGATATGCAACTGTAATATTGTATATTAAATAGACTCACGGATCCCACAGTCAAACTGTGGAAACAGTTTTGTGGGACGATGTACCTTTACTAATGCTTTTGTCATTTGAATAAATATATCGAGGGCTTCATGCTAAAGGGGCGTATAATAATAATAAATGATTTTAGACTCACACATAGTCAACATTAAGTTGGTTATCAATACCACTTGATACATAAGACGTATTGATTTTAAAAAGTGGGTGCTGTGGGGCAACTTTTGTTAAGACAATCAATTTCAATTTTGTTAGACGTATCGTTCCATACATTATATTTCGATGACTGTATCCTTTTATTGCAAACGTCACAAGCCTGCCAAGCTATTATGATTTACCGTAAACGCTAGACAGGATAATTTATAAAGAGGAGTGAATGGTACTATGGATAGAATTTTCTCTTTCTAACAAAAGTGACATTCGGGGCCGATCACCAGACAGAATGCACCGGATCCGACCGTCTCTCCTTATCGCAAAACGCGTGCTCATTCTGGTCACTGGCTCTCTCCAGAGGGGCTAAATTTGGTACTAGTAGCCACGCGGCGAAATCGCGGAGTAAAACACTTCTGACCGTAGGTAAATTAGTAATATTCTCCTATACTGCCGTCCTATGGTCTGTAATTTTAGGTATTTAAAAAAAGGTAAAAAAAAAAACGACGTGACTCGGGTCGTTGAGCCAATCAAAGTAACGTTTTGTATCTGTGGCACAATACCACTGGCTGAACGACCCAAGTCACGTGGTTTTTTGTTTACCTTTTTTAAATACCTAAAAGTACAGAATATAATTCAAAAAGATGCATCTCATTTCCATAGGTTTTGAGAAACAAGCAATTTTAGTTTTGGAATTGGCATCTTTTTGGAGATGTGCTAAGTTTTCTTAATGACTTTTAGGAAAATTTTATAAACCAAGATTTTTTTTGGAAATGTCATAATATGTTCCATAGATATATTTTCAAAAATGTTAAAAAGTGAATTTTTTTTTTGAGATGCATACTTTTGAATTAGTACGACATAATAAATATTATATACCTTTGCCTGAGCAGGAAGCAGTCTGATCAATTCCATGAGACAATTGTGTGACAACTTGTTGACGTCTACATATTGGACTGTGAGGGAGGACTTGAGCGCTGTGTACACCACTTCATAGTAGTTGCCATTATGAAATCCATTGGAGGGCTGTAATAACATATAAGAAAAAAAACGATTACTTAAAATAATAAGAACCGAAAGCACTGCCTCTATGAAAGCCTCTTAATAAAAATCCCTCCTGCCCAAAATACCGCATTCTCTGAAAACCACATTTTTCAAAATACCGGATTCTCGATTTATCACATTTCCCATATACCAGATTTTCAAAATAATATAGAATCCTCCAGGACCACAAGGTTGAATTCCTAAAATGTTGAATTCCCAAAATGTTGACTTTCCCAGAATGTTGTATTTTTTCAGTTTCGCAAAATGGTGAATTCTAATAACGTTGAAATATTAAAAAGTTGAATTATCAAAATGTATAATTTCAACATACTGGGAAAGTCAACATTTCATTTAATTTCCAACCCACCTAAGGTCCAATATCGTATGGCATACTGTCATCATAAGAGCTATACAAAATCATTTAGTTTCTTGATTTTATAATCTAATATAATGGGTCTGGTAAGACAGGAATCTGATCAATCAAGAATCTGGTATTGTGAGAAACATGGAATCTCATTCTAATAGTAATTTTGTGACTTTATATCATCAGTGGCCGATCAACAATGTAACAGATGTAGCAAATGCTACAGGTTCTGCGTATTGGGGGGCCCCATGCCCAGTCACAAAGGAGACCCCCCTCCCTCGTTACCTTATTTCATCACATATAAAATCAGGTCAATCAGTTGTAAAGTACATTTGAGACCAACCAAGGGCCTCTTTGAAAATGCTACAGGCCCGTACTGGCTTAATTCACCCCTGTATATCATTACCCATTCATATTGGTCTGATGATGCAATAACATGACAGTGCTAATGTAAAGAGTTGGTATAAAATATAAAAATACTATTTATCAAAATCAACTTCTTTGTGATCTGCAACAACTCTAGGTCTATCAACTAGTTTCTATGTCTCACCATGCTCTGCAAAATAGCAGCACAACTATTTAAGCCTTTCTTCTTGTGGACCGTCATATAATCATCAATAAGTAGCAAACTAGCTGGCAGTGTTTGTTGCGGGTTCACAGTTATGTTGTAGTCCTGCAAGTATAAATTCATGGTTAATATTTTTGCACAAAATTATATTTATTTGATAATGCAACAATAATTTGAATCTGCAATGCAGGTTTGATCAGGTGGGTAGAGTGCGACTATGATAAGATAACTTTGCAGAGTGGAACATGGCAACACCTCAGTTTAAAAGTAACATTTTCATAGAAATATGACATTTGAGCGTAGGAGTTGCCATGTTCCGCTCTGCAAAGTTATCATAGTCTCACTCTACAACTTTAAATGATCAATTGGCTTCATCACAAAACTTACCCAAAAAGCTATCCGCAACAAGCTTAGTCCATTGTAACAAAGCCTAAGTAGCAAACAGTAAACGCTTTCAACCAGACAAAATATTGAAAACTACCCCAGAAACGACAGCCCGCTAGGTGAGTTTGTGAGGCCAATAATGCTGTATGAAAACGAAAACAATGGCCGGCATGTGAGCACAAAAATTATGAGCACCTGCTAGACGGTTGTTGGTCTTGAAATTGTTAATATAATTACCATATTTGAGGTATATGACTTCAACCAGCCAACTTGGAGCTGGTCTTCTGATGGTAGCTTTGACTTTTGACGGACTATAAACCCCAGACTCTGACTATATTGATGCGAAGAAGAAGCCAGCGAGTCAGTGAATATAGAACCTTAGTTTGTAGACTTTTAGTTTTAAACCTTGTAGATATTAAGTTTTCAAGAATTCTCATATGGGGATACTAATTCAGTGTTCGGAACAAGCCGTATGTTGTACAAATGTTATACAGAAAAATATGGATGTTCCTCAGGATTCAGGGATTGGATTATTACTATAGATGCACATAACAAAAAAACCGGTCAAGTGCGAGTCGGTCTCGCGCACCGAGGGTTCCATCCGTACAAACTCGTCAGTAGACACGTGAATATTTCAAGAAAAACTGTATGGTGGGACAAACTTAACTTTGCTCTTGTAAAATTGTTGTCCCCAAACATCGACTTATGCCGCGGTTAGTTTAGTAGGAGCAAATAAGGTTGTCTTACGATTTTTGAAAATTTCTAAAAAATGTTGCAAGTTAGGAAAACCGTTTTATTTTTCCTGTAATATTTAGGATAATATTAATATACAGTAATTATTACAGATTTTTCTGTTCAGTATCTTCGGAGATAATAGGGGGAATGGTATTTTTTTTAACGTTTTTTGTCTTCAATCAAAAACTACACGTCTAAGAAAAAAAATAATTGTAAATAAAGTTTTGGAATCTACATATTAAGCCCTTTCATTTGATACCCCATTTGATATATTAGCTCAACTTTTGATTTATGACATCCCATTTCGGTTCCCTTTAAAAAAAAAGTAAAAGGTAAGAGATTTTTTTGCTGTCCCATAGGCTCAGGTTAGCGGTTTTTAACACTATTCCAAATTTCAAGTTGATAACATCAGTAGATCCTGAGATATCTTGCTGTGACAGACGGACAGACATAGTCGCACCATGAGGGTTCCTTTTTTACCATTTTGGTACGGAACCCTAAAAATGCTTCATCAATAATATCCATTCCTAGAATCCTGAGGAACATCCATGTTTCCATATAATGTTTGACGCCAACCTCAAATTGCACCCAAGATCTGAACACTGATAATAACATAGTTTTAAGAGGCTTTGGAATTTATAAACTACTTAATTAAAGGTTTCTGTTTGATAAAGAATATTATACATACTTTCATATTCTGTACAATGTTGCAATACACATCTATGGTAGCCGGATATGTTTTAAACCCTTCAGGTGTAAGCCTCCAGTGTATTTTCTCCATGCAATAATCAAACACTTCCTGTGGGTCATAGAAATGTCTTCTCAACTTTAACATATTATCAAATGAGACTCCACATGACAGTTCCAGCAGAGCATTTAATTTTTTGGAGTATTCTTTAGAGACTTGGTCGTTCCAAACAGCATCCAAACGCAACTCTTCGTACAATATTAACAACGATGACAAAATATCTGCAGCTGCGGGCTCGTTTTCCAGTTCTAACTCTCCAAGAAGATTGTATACAGTTGGAAATTCGGCGGCTATTATTTCTCTTCGGTTATTATATTCTTTGTGATGTTTACATTCTTCGCAATTCCTTTCAAGTTTTGGTAATAAACATCTGTCTATGTTTTGCATTAACTTGGAAATAATTGCCTCCATGTTTTTAACTCTTTAGCAGCTCAATTGACACATTAATTTTCTTCTCTTCTCTCCTCGTTTGATTTCTGATTCTAACAATCAGAAAACTATTTATTTACAAGTATCACAATTCGTATTGATCGATTATTCACTGTAGTTCATTCGTTGGACTGCGTTTTAGGATATTTATACACTAGAGGTACTACGACTACTTCTAGAGTCTGTGCGGAAAGAGAATAGGCGTGGCGAAAAACGGAACTAACCTAACCAGTATGGCCACAGAATAGAAAATACGGCACATACGGTACAAAAGCATTACAGCGCCCCCCAAAAATAAACCTATTCTCTTTCCTCACAGACTCTACGAGCATGGGTCAGTCATGTCATGTACTTATTACTCGATAACTTCTTATCTATTTTTACTTAAAATTGCTCAAATCGTTCGTCTGTGTTCAATTAAATGAATACAATAGCAACCAAGAAACCAGCAAGTTACTTGAATTCTGGGAACCTATTACGAACTTTATAAAATCCAGCCAATTGCCAGGCAATTCAGTTTCCGGGCAACTCTGGCCGGATTAGGTGACTGGATTTAATCGTATTACTAGGTACCTAAATCCATGCAGAAACTGACTGGATCCTCTTTTTGCTGGCCGGTTAGTGGTTTGAAGGAGCGTTTGAAAACTATATCAAGGATTTTTATCGATTCAATACCGGTTTTTTATTTCAAATCTAATCTATCAAAATTATTGTGTGCCTATGCAAAGATATGAATAAATTGATTATACATTTGATGATTAGAATGTGCTATTTAAATGATTGTTAGTTCTTGATATAATTTATTGCAGAAAAAGAAAATGAACAAATGTTTCGAACGTTCTTTAGTAAACGCTTGTCTATGATTAATGAAGTTTGTTTTGACAGAAAGTGGCACTAAGACGCGGTTATTATAATTCGATTTGAATGTTCGTTAGTGCAAGTCAGTGCAAGTGCAGCGAGAATCGTTAGCAGCCAGTTATACTTCTACATTCCTTTTTTTTACATTTGTTCGTTTAATAACCAACAATTCATTTGTGTTAATAGTAGTGTTGCGGAGAATGGCGTAAGTGTAAATTTACACAAATTTAATTGTACCAATTTAACGTTCTGTTAGAAAACAGCATTATAATCTCCCTTTTTACATTATCGCCTAGAATACCTAACAACTGGGAACTTAAACCGATGTTCAATATTTTCGCAGAGGTAAAGACCCTAAGCGCCGCGTTACCCTCAACCAACTCAACGTGCTCTGGGAGCATTTGAATGCTCATCGCGACATCGCTTTGGGCCATAACAAGTCGGCCCATGCACGTGACCATTCCCGAAGGCTGTGGCAAGAGGTGGCAGAAGCCCTAAATAGTATGGGAGAAGGTGCCACCAAATCGTGGAAGGAGTGGCCTAGTGTAAGTATTGTTATTGACTCTTATCACAGTCTAAGGAACATAGACACATTTAAAACTATCACAACCAGATAAAAAATTAAACAACACCCCAGAAACCGACAGAGCTCGCAAGGTGGGTTTGTGAGGCCAATAATGTGCAATGCAAAATCGGCCGGCATCTGAGCATAAGCTGCGAGCGCCTACTAGGTGGGTTGTTGGTCATGAACATGTTAAATGTCACATGGATCTATAATATGTATTATATTATAAGATCTTACTATCTATTTTTTGTCAGACACAGCTACCCACCTTTACAGGGTGTAATTTATATTATGTACGGCGGGACTTGGAAACTTGTAAAAACTTTTTAAAAATTAATGAGAATGCAAAGAGTATATTAAGATGTTGGCTGCCCAACATACTACAAATATCGGTATATTTGTAGTATGTGATCCCATCGGTGATGCTCATAGCAGCCAACGTGTTAAGGTGGGTTTAGACCAAACGAGCGAATGCACATTCTAACCCCACTGTACCAAATTCTTTGTGTGTACACACTTCTCTTGTGTGTACACAAAGAATTTGGTAAATTGGGATTAGAATGTGCATTCGCTCGTTTGGTCTAAACCCACCTTTAGGTAGATAATTTTAATATAACTTTTTTAACTTATTTTAGTATTGGGTTGACTACAAGGCAAAACTGAAGAAGAAGGTCTCTTCAATGCGTGCAGCTATGAGCCGTACGGGTGGTGGCCCGTCCAATGCTCCTGTGCTGCAGGATATAGAGAATAGATTTCTCAACCTTTTAGGGGCTGGATTTGGTAGTGGTATATCAGGTGTACGCGTGGATCCTTTCCCTGAAATGGTGGGTAATCCAGCACAGATTAAGATACACAAAATATTTGACAAACTGACTATATATATATTATATATGTATATGTATATTTATATAATACTGTTAAAATTTTCCAGCAACAGGAAGCAGACCCACCTGAAGAGGATGTGGAAATGGAATATATTATTGTTCCGGAGGATGCACCTCTGTCTCCTGTTGGGTCCGAGCCTTATAGGATCGTAGCCGCAACACCACCACCACCAACACCACCACCACGACCACCAACACCGCCGCCACCTGCACAGGGACCAGTGCGTCGCAGGCGTACCAGGCGTCGCATGGCAGATGCTGATCGGCTTGATGCCCGTAGCGCTCGGCGGTTGTTTTTGGAGAACAATCAGGAGAGGCTGGAGGGGCAATGGGAACTAAGGGAGATCCTTGCTTCTATCCGCGACAGCCTCATTAGGATCTCTGATACCATGGAGAGAATTGACAGGAGGTAATAATTATACTGTTTTTAATTCTTGTAAAATTGCTTTTTTACTGCATAATAGTAGATCGTATTACTGGGGAGTAAAATTATAATACATATATTTACGGCGAGTACGCCACATTGAATCCTGAATGTAGTGAAGGATTCTATTGTTACCTTGTAACACATACTGCTTTTCACTCCAACTACGAGGAAAATTCAAATAAAACGCTACCAAAATAACGAAATAAGTTTAATCAAAGTGCGTCACACATTATTATTAAAAATTGGAACTATGTCGAATTGTTAACTTAAATGCCCGGTTATTTAATAGTCAATGATCAAAAATATATATATTTTATTCATAAACTTGACATCGGCAAAGATCAGGTTAGACCATGCTTTACTTCGGGTTAGGTTCCATAGCCGACACACAAAATGCACTACAGATGAAAAAACCGCCAAGTGCGAGTCGGATTCCCACACGAAGGGTTCCGTACTATACTAATCTGTACCTCTGTACCACTCGAAAAAACACGTTTCTTGTATGAGGACTCTTTTATTTTTATTCTTTGTTGTTATAGCGGCAATAAAGATACACATTGTGTGAAAAATGTACCTAGGTACCCAAATTATGATAAATGTTAGGGTTCCGTGCCTCAAAAGGACAAGAAATCGAACAGGTTATTTGGAATAAAATAAAATATATGCGAAAATGTACCATTACCCCTTATCTCCCTAATGACTAGGCCTAAAAATTTGAAAAATAGTACAAAAATAGTCATTTACCTATTGATTAAAAAAAAATATAAGAAGTATATTGTATTATGACATAATACAATATACTTCTTATATTTTGTATTTAAAGTAACAATAGGAAAATTCTTAACATACGGAACCCTCTCCATGCGAGTTTTTACTTTTCTGGTTTTTAGGGTTTCGTACCAAAATGGTAAAAAGGGACCCTTATGGTGTGCCTCTGTCTGTCGCAGCCAGACATCTCAGGAGCTATTGCTGCTCTATCAATTTGGAATAATGTTAAATTTAAATATCGCTAACCTAAATCTACTGGGCATAATAATAGTACATTACAGATGTAGTGAATAATCCTTTCCTATCGGCAAAACTCGGAACAACGATAACACCCGAATGGTGCCGATGTGTCTATGAATTACTGTATTATTAAATTACGTGTAGGTATCAAATAAATCGCATACTTTATTTATCAATGTCAAATGTCAAACTGCCCGTTTGACGTATAATACACTGAGATGTTAAAACCACCACGATTCTATCATATAAAGAATTCGTTAGGTAAACAAAAATATAACTAGAGTCACACTAATCGGCGTATAACGTTGTAGTCAAAATCGTCAAGACCTAGACAAAATAATTTATTTGGTCTACCCAACTTTGCCGACTTCGGACTATTGGAGGTAGATTGATTTATGTATTCTTTTTGCAATATTTTATTTACTGTTCGTTGAGAAATTCCACTGGCCTCCGAAACTCGTTTTTGGACTTTACAAAAGTAAGCAGTATAGTTGGTATGTTTGAATTTATCATTTTCAGTTAGGAAATATAAATAAATATTGAAAATAACTTCGCAGGCTTGCCGATCTAAACGTTTCCCTTTTCTTAGTGCTTTCGGCATGTCTGTTATAAATTGTTAATGTGGATCGAATAAAATCAATGTTTATTATTTACAAAAATGACAGACAAGAGTGACATGTAAAAAGTCTATCAAAATATAGGTGGCCTGCATTAATACACGAGTCCATGAAGTTTATCACAAAATCTAACATAAATATCAACAAAATATTTCTGTGGTATTAACTACTCTATATAGATACTTCCTCTTACAATGCGACCGTTCCCTACGTTGTCTCGATGGGTACTGAGTGCGAGTGAAGTAGTAAGACAAAAACGAACATTTCCGGGAAAATACGAAAGGAAAGGATTATTCACTACATCTGTACACAACTAGGGTGGTAATACAAAGAAAGGCCGAGATCGCAGAAGTTTGCGGCCCGAGCTGCAAGCGAGGGACGTAAATATGCGATCGAGGGCTTTCTTTATTACCTCCCGTGTTATGTACATCATTTTATGTCTACACTTGGCCAGAAAGCGGCTGTTTCCGTACGCGCAGCGACGTATGCACGCTGTGCTTGCAGCTCGGGCCGCAAACTTCTGCGATCTCGGCCTTTCTTTGTATTACCACCCTAGTTATGTAATGTACTATTTTTTCGGGCCCGAAATGGAATGTTTTTTTGTATTCTCTAGCCACCTAATTTTATAACCTACTAGCTGTCCCGGCGAACTTCGTTCCGCCTCAGAAATTTTAGTTTTTTAGATGTTTTAATAGTTATTCTGTCATTAGGGACACAGACAAACCTAAAATCTCAAAAATCGGTCCACCCGTTCTCGAGTTATAAATGGTGCAACTAACCCGATTTTGTTTTATATACATTCAATGTAACACCCTGTACATCTCTGTACATATAATCTTATCGGTTGTCTATGCACCTCAGTTTGAATTCGTAATTCTTTCTGATATTTTTTTTATTCTAATAAAAGGACTCCTTACAAGTAAGTTTTGAGTTTTTGTCTATTGTACATGTAATCAGACTGTAATGACTGTATTACATATACTCGAAAACGGTGATTTCGTAGACTAACAAAAAAGTACATCAGAGTCTACCCTCATTTACTATAATAACGTTGTTCGAATCTTTTAGTAAGTTGTCTTTTAGTAAGAAGATTAATTCTATAACGCTCATTAAACAACCATAAGGTTGTTTTTTGTCGACAGATACAATTAAAAAATCGAACATTGGAGATGGCAGCCTAACTAGTCTAAGAAGTAGATACGGTAGAAAAGTTTGTTTTTTTTTTTATGAAAATCACCTCTCTCTATCTCTTCATTATTTAGGTTCACTTCCAGCCACAAACTGGCACTTCGGAGCTTTTGTATTTATTTCAGCTTTTTTTTGTATTTGTAAACTTGAAATAATGTTGCCTAAACCGTATGACGTTGCTAAAGCCCTGCCAGACGGACGTCAAGTTGCAAAATGAGGGTCCCCATTCACATGATAATCACAAGGCTGATTTTTACATAGGTCGTTACACACTCGCCAAATTAAAGCCCTGGCATACTTTCATAAATCTTTGGTGACAATGACAATACATAATCAGGTAAGGTGCATTGGGGTAATTTCGAACGTGAGGTAATTCTGAAAATTAGGATTTTTTAATTAACTATGTTTGTTTTAATATTGTCTTCGGTTTCCGCGATTATCACTCATAGTAATAAAACAACTTAAACGGATTAAATCGCGTATATACGCGATTTAATCCGTTTAAGGGCTTTTTTATTTAAAGTGCGTTCTTAACTGACAGTTAGCAGGTCGTTACAGAACTGACGGTTAGTGTCAAACTCCATACATTTCGTTACGGACTGACAGGTTAGACGGTATTTGACCATAGCTTAAGTTTCGCCTAACCGTACATTTTAAGATAAAAATGCCCTTAAGTTGTTTTATTACTATGTTTGTTTTTTGGGGCAAACAATTAGTCAGAGCACTATTGGCGTGTCTAATACATTGTTAGCGCTTAATTCTTAATTTTGGGAACTATCCCATGTTCGAAATCACCCCAATGCACCTTATCATACAGTTAATCCGAAGATGGACCCGGATTATCTACATTACATTACGATTCGGTACCGAGCCGAATATTTAACGTTAAATTGTGTGATACTATACAGCACGACCACGGACGATTTTGTTATTTCTTTGGCGGTACATATTCACGAAAAAAAATGTACTATTTTGTACTAATCATTAAAAAATTTGTACTCGTACGGTTTCGGAGTTGTGAGATAGAGGTTGTGGTCGTGCTAGGTAGATGCTACCTGGCACGACCACACTGAGATCGAGGTTAGTTTGATAGTCGAAATAAATGTACTGAAATTGTACTATTTTGTACCGAGTATAAAATAATTGTACCACTTACCAATTTAAAAAAAATTACCTTTTTAGTTCGCGGAGTACAGCAGACGGAAATGAAAGCGGTACAAATTCACGAAAAAAAATGTACTTTTATGTACTGTTCATTAAAAAGTAATAACTCATACGGTTTCGGCAGTGTGACACAAAAGGTGGGGGTCGTGCTAGGTAGATGCTACCTGGCACGACCACACTGCCATTGAGGTTAGTTTGATAGTGAAAATAAATGTACTGAAATTGTACTATTTTGTACCGTACATAAAATAATTGTACCTCTTTTCTGTAAAAAAAAAATGTCCCTCAATGGTTCGCGGAGTACAGCCGACGCAAAAGAATGAGGTACAAATTCATGAAAAAAAATGTACTTTTAGGTACTTGTAATCAAAAAGTAATTACTCATACAGTTTCGGCAGTGTGACACTAAAGGTTGGTTAAGGTTGGGTCGTGCTAGGTAGATAGATGGTTCCTGGCTCGAATACGCTGATATCGAGGTGAGGTGGACCCAAATATACCTCTATAAATGTATCTTCCAAAATAACAAATACTCCATACTACGCATTCATTGACCAATTTATTTATTTCTACTGAAAAGCTGAAATGTTTTGTTTGTACAGATATTTACGAGCTTCTAATTGTGACATACATTTGGAATACGTCAGTACAGAAATTTATGCGCCACGACCTGTTTACAAATAATTGAAAAAACCACGAAGAAACCCTTGTGCAGATATTTATTATATTTCCACTTGTTTAGATAATTTTGAAAAATCGTAGTACAGATATTTTATCAATTTTCAGTTGCTTACATATTATATTGAGAAGCTTGCTCAGATAAATACGGCAGGTAAAACGTGTATATATTTTTGATTGAGAAATCTGTTCAGATGAATAGGTCCCGGTCCATGTACATTTATTATTGAAGCCTAGGAAATGCTCATATATTTATGAACTCGACTTTACTATTTAGCACTTTGCATTAAATAATAGTAATTCTTCGCAGTTAAGAAAAAAATACTTCAATGGTTCGCGGAATCGACCGACGCTAAAGAAAGATGTAAAAATTTATGAAAAAAAAATCGGTTGTCTGTAAAGTCGGTTTACTGACGATAGTCGAACGTGATAACGTTGACCTTGACCCTGACTTTGACTTTGACTTTGACTTCGACTTCGACTTCGACTTGAGTACCAGCCGCCCTTTTCTCAGCAGCAGCAGTGATTTTTTGTCACGATTGGCCGCCCCTAATATCTGGCCGCCCTAGGCCCGGGCCTACTAGGCCTTAGGGCAAATCCGCTACTGGTCTCTTGTCATTCAATAGAGATTTTTGACAGCCGTATCTTAGGGAATAAGGGCTATTTTATTAACAATTTGTAAGAAACTATCGTCTTAACGACTTTAGTGCTGGAATAATATAAAGTACCTATTTGACAGGTAACGACCCTGCAAGGTAACGGCCCATGACGTCACACTTTTTCGTGCGTGCAGCCGGCTCCATCGAATTATAAGACGTTATCACGTCAAAAAGTATTTTTATGCACTCTTCATTAAAAAAACCAATATTCATACGATTTCGGCATAGTGACAAAAGATTGTGGTCACTGTGCTAGGTAGATGGTTCTTGGCACAACCACACTTTCATAGAGTTTAATCGAATGACCAGAATAATACAAAATAAATGTGCTCAAATTGTGGCTACAGTCTACACTAGGTACTATAGGACATCAAATGTAACAGTGTTATGGCAAAAACCTCTGCAATTACTAAAAATAGGTCAAGTGCGAGTCAGACTCGCGCACCGAGGGTTCCGTACAAACTCGTTAGTAGATAAGTGAATAGTTCAAGAAGAACTGAATGGCGATTAGTTTAGGAGGAGCAAATAAGTATGAGTTTTGATTTTTACAAATAAAAAAAAAACGGTGCAAATTAGGAAAACCGATTTACTTTTCCTGTAATATTTAGGATGATATTAATAATCAGTAATTATTACAGATTTTTCTGCTCACTTCGGAGATAATAGTGGGGAATGTATTTTTTTAACTTTTTTGTCTTAAATAAAAAACTACATGCTGAAGAAAAAAAAATAAAAACGGTTTTAGAATCTACCTATACACATTAAGCCCTTTCATTTGATATCCCACTCGATAAAATAGCTCTACTTTTGAATTTCGACATAACATTTTAGTCCCCTTTAAAAAAAAAGGTATAAGGTTTTGGTTTCATCCAATATTCTCGGGTTAGCACTTTTTAACACTATTCCAAATATCAAGTCGATAGCATCAGTATATCCTGAGATATCTTGCTGTGACAGACGGACAGACTGACAGAGTCCCACCATAAGGGTTCTTTTTTACCATTTTACCAATATATTTATTTTGACCATCAAACTCACCTCGATATCAGCGTATTCGAGCCAGGAACCATCTATCTACCTAGCACGACCCAACCTAAACCAACCTTTAGTGTCACACTGCCGAAACTGTATGAGTAATTACTTTTTGATTACAAGTACCTAAAAGTACATTTTTTTTCATGAATTTGTACCTCATTCTTTTGCGTCGGCTGTACTCCGCGAACCATCGAGGGACATTTTTTTTTTACAGAAAAGAGGTACAATTATTTTATGTACGGTACAAAATAGTACAATTTCAGTACATTTATTTTCACTATCAAACTAACCTCAATGGCAGTGTGGTCGTGCCAGGTAGCATCTACCTAGCACGACCCCCACCTTTTGTGTCACACTGCCGAAACCGTATGAGTTATTACTTTTTAATGAACAGTACATAAAAGTACATTTTTTTTCGTGAATTTGTACCGCTTTCATTTCCGTCGGCTGTACTCCGCGAACCATTGAGGGACATTTTTTTTTTTACAGAAAAGAGGTACAATTATTTTATGTACGGTACAAAATAGTACAATTTCAGTACATTTATTTTCACTATCAAACTAACCTCAATGGCAGTGTGGTCGTGCCAGGTAGCATCTACCTAGCACGACCCCCACCTTTTGTGTCACACTGCCGAAACCGTATGAGTTATTACTTTTTAATGAACAGTACATAAAAGTACATTTTTTTTCGTGAATTTGTACCGCTTTCATTTCCGTCTGCTGTACTCCGCGAACTAAAAAGGTAATTTTTTTTTAATTGGCAAGTGGTACAATTATTTTATACTCGGTACAAAATAGTACAATTTCAGTACATTTATTTCGACTATCAAACTAACCTCGATCTCAGTGTGGTCGTGCCAGGTAGCATCTACCTAGCACGACCACAACCTCTATCTCACAACTCCGAAACCGTACGAGTACAAATTTTTTAATGATTAGTACAAAATAGTACATTTTTTTTCGTGAATATGTACCGCAAAAGAAATAACAAAATCGTCCGTGGTCGTGCTGTATAGTATCACACGTTAAATTAATGACTAAGGTGCCAAAAAAAAAATCTCGAAAAACTTATATCGTTATATATTTTCAGGCTCGGTGGTGATGCCGATCGTGCCAGAGACGCGTAACTAATCGCTGCCTCGCTTCGACACCCAGCCGGCGCGGCGACGCCCGGCGCGTCCTCGTCGTCTGCGTCCTCGGCCACGCCGCGCTGCCGAGCACGAGAGCAGGTGAGGCGGCCCAACGGGTTGAACACGAGCGTCGAGATGAGATCCTCCAAGCGGTCATCGTCCGCTGGCACAAATGGCAGGTTAGCTCTATTGCAAATGTTGTGTAATATTACACATGCGTTTACAATAGAGCCGGCCTTGCGAGGATCGTAATGTAGGACCCTATGTACTAGCAGACAGCGAAAGCGAGTTTTTAATCTATAATAATCCTTCCGCTATAGTTCTCGCACGGCATTGCAGGTGCCTCGGGTGTTCTCGGCTCGGCATTGGTGATAGGCGTCATCATTGTCTTCCGTTGAGGGTAACCCGAATCGCCTGTGAATGGAAATATACGTAAAGAATTGTTTTTATACGAGTAAACATAATTTCCTAAATAAAATCGAGTAGTAATTTGTAGCTTTTACAGTAAAAAATTAACTAGCGCTAGTTTCTCAGACATTTTCTGAAAATTAAACTAAGTTAAGACACTAAGGATCCAACCTACAATAAACGCATCAGAAGAATTCCAACGTTCTGAAGATATCAATCTACAGCATTTTTAAACAGTATACTTCGACCGAGTTAAATGGCACAAAATGGAGGCCTTCGCTCAAAAATGAGAAACCGAATAGGCTAGATGTTTCATTTCCTTCATCTTTTTTTATATATTATGATATGTATCAATCCGCTGTTTGTTACCTAAATCCTCCTAAACGGCTGGACCGATTTGGATTAAATTTTGTGTGTATATTTGAGCGGGTCCCTGAATGGTTTTAAAACACAATTAGACCTGGCAGATAGCGTCCTGACCGAGTTTTCATAAAAAAACGGATTTTCTGAATAATAGGCTATTTTACAACTTTTTCTATGTTATATTATAGAAAAACCTCTAAATAATAGAAATGTTTGTGAAGAAACCACTTCAATATTCTTGAAGCTCACAGAGATAAAACGATGTTCAAATCACATTTTTAGTCTGTCCCACAAAAAGCCTCAGAACGCTTCATACTGAAGCATAGTTAGTAGCGATGTGAAGTCACACGGTCATACTTTCTACAGGGAGATCAAGTATTTGTCCTGCAGCTATGTTCAACTTGTGTTTATCGTAACTGTTTCATAACTAACATTTTTATTGGCTATTCAATGTTATTCACTCAAGGCTATTCACTCAACTTTGAAGACTCATAAAACAAGTTACACTTTAGGTATAATTCTTAAATTTAATTCAGTTTAGTAAGCAAATTAAAACAAATTTTATTGATTCTGAGGCGGAAACAAGTTAGCTGGGACAGGTAGTATATTTATAAGATTTTAAGTTAACATTTAACGGGAATAAAGACTTTTTTTATATACTTTTTTATTTATTTTATATACTTTTGTTGATTCTATGCCTAAATATAAAAAATGAGAAATATTTACTTTGTTACTTTTGGTTGTTATTAAAGGATGGAAGTACTTGTATCGTATAGTCGCGGAACGTCAATGGACATTTAAACGAGGAACAAAAGACCGCAAGTGTCTTAGACACCTCTTTGCATTTGGCTCATAGCCGACTTATTTATTCCCTTTCTTACTATAGGCACTGATTTTTACTCTGCGACTGTACGTAGGTACATATTTCTATGGTTGCTTAAATCTGTAACAGACTACTGCTTGATTAGATCATTTTTATTTTAAAATTACTACTTATCAGATTGATTCGATAGTGATGATAGCATAACAATAAAACTATAGAATAAAGTCTTCATAAGAATTCCAACTTTCTTTCTTAGACTGAATAGTATATTTCTTTATTTTACTGAGTTCAATGGCAGGAGGCCTACGTTCAAAAATGAAGAACCCAATAGTTTTGTTAAGATGTCTATTAACAGTATTTAAAGGAAATAAAGGCTTTTATGTTATATACTTTTGTTGATTCTATGCATACATATAAAAGCGGGTGGCACAAATTATTGTGTAAATTGCAAATTTATTTCTAAAGCTTATTACAGCACACATGTATGATGAACCACCGTGGGTTTAACTGTGACTGAAAATAAATAATTAGTGTCCGACCGAAACTTGTTTTCACGGCCGAAACCGAAACTGAATTTCGGCTTTGATCTCAGTTTCGGCCCATAATTATATTTTAAAATAATGTTATTAGATTAATTAATTGTGTTTTTCTGTTCTTGTACTTGTCAATGTTTTGACACTTAAGGACCATTTATGACCCAGAAACGTTTCAACCGTCCTTTCCGTTGTGCTTCTATTCATATAAGCGATAACAAAATGCTTTAAATTTAAATGATAATAAGGAGATCCGCCAATATTTTATCTATACCTATATCTGTCGCCGCCGACAGCAGTTAACCAAATCGCTAATTAAACCAGTTATAAATGAAAGTTTTGTAACACAACGGAAAGGACGGTTGAAACGCTTCTGGGCCTTTACTTTAAATGTATAATTTATGGAGGTCCTTTACACCTCCAAAATATAATATTGTGACAACGAAGACTCCTTACATCTCCATAAATTTTACTATGTCTATTTATTATCTATTATTTTATTTGTCTTGTGTTGACGCCTAGAGACCCTTTACAAAATGTAGTTTTAAGTTTAATGTAATGTATATCAGTTATTTGCTTGTTGCATTTTATTAATGAAATCTCAGGTAATAATGTCATAATTGCAGTATTACTTAATATTTTTGGAAAGAGAAACTGGTGAGTTTCTTACGGCGCTTCTTCTCACCAGATGGTCATTACCCGAAGCGCCAAAAGAAAAGAATAGAATCAGACATGTAAAAGAGTCCTTGAGGGCCCTACTTGCAGAAATAAATGATTTTGGTGGTTTCATTATTGTGAATTATTTTAATTACTACTAGTTTGACAACCTTATAACATTGTTTCGGTTGGGACTTTGGCTGTGATTAAAGGAAGATAGAAATACTGTACATACAGTCAGCTACAAAAATAATAAACCGACAGACTAAAGTAAGATAGGGGCGTTACTTATCTCTATAGCTAAATGTACTACTTCATTAGAGCACAGGCCTACTCTCATAGACTAGACTGATTGTATGGATGTAGTTCGAAAGGTGTATGTGAAGTCCCCACGCTAGCCCGCCGCGGATTCGGGACTTCACATACACCTTTTGAATTCTTCGCAGATGTATGCCGGTTTGCTCACGATGTACTAAATTAGATAATTTTAGTAGATAGTTATTTATTTATAGTTAATTTTGGTTGTGATGATTTAATAATAAAAAGTAGTTGATTGAAAAATTGTTTCATTAAAAACTACCTACTTAGTCTGTTCCGTATAGGAATAGACAGAAGAAAACAAAGGCCTTATAGTGCCAGTTTTAGGCGGACGTTCCAGCCCTTGGTGTGCGAGCCCGACTCGCACTTGACCACCTTTTTTTACAGCATATACAGATGTCAGGCTCCATACCTTGGCTACTTATTTCATAAACATTTGCAAGGAAATAAAACAGTATAACCTGCTTATAGGTGATTAATAGTAGTTTATGTTACTGTTACATAATGAAAATACAGTACGTAACCCTACGAGAACCATAGCATTAAACCCGTTGATGGCCAAGTCGAGCTTAATACTATTTCGCATTTTTTGTAAGTAAGTATTTATCGATTATCTTTAGATTTATAATTTTATTAAAATGGACAAGTTGTAGGTACCTTTTACTAAGTCGGTTAACACTTCTCGTATCATCCTATGGAATGTTATGTTAATGTCATGACAAAATAGTACATTACATAACTAGGGTAGTAATACAAAGAAAGGCCGAGATCGCAGAAGTTTGCGGCCCGAGCTGCAAGCGAGGGTTATGTCTACACTTGGCCAGATCTATCATTATTTTTTACCAAATTTTAAAAAGTGTATATCTCAACAAGTTACCTACCATAACCTTGTTTCTCTCCTAAACTTTCACAGGTTTAAATATATGTTTTTGGTTTTTTACATACTGTATACGAGTGTGGGTTTATAAAACGAGCCGACAGGCGAGGCGGACTGATTTGAATAACATGTATGGAAAGGTTGCATATTAGTAAAATAAGACATTAGAAAAATATTATATTTAAAAAAAATCTACCATGAAAATTCACAACGAAGGAACTATCGCGACTGAGAAATGTTGCTAAAAGTAGTTAAAATATAACCACAGTAAATAGTTCGTTTGGAAAATTAAAAGTGACTGGAAAAAAAGACGATCGGAATTGTTTATATAGTCCGTACAAACTTTAAGATTAAATGCTGTCAAACAAACGCAAGCCAAAAGCTACCTTATTATCAGAGCATAAGGTAGTTTTTGGCTTGCGTTCGTTTGACAGCATTTGGTCTTAAGAGTTTGTACAGTCGTCATCAGATATATCTGAGCTGTCAGTGTACTCATAAATATCTGAACACGGCTCTATTTTCATAGCATTAGAGGCGACTGTACGGACTATACAAGAAATTAAAAATATCGGGTAGTCCACCTAACAATTGTCTATTGGTAGGTACTATTAAAAATAATATCGCCTGAATAGAAACGGAGTAGCTAGAAACTTTCGGAACAGCCCTCGTATTTTATACATTGCCAAGACGCGCCAGGTATTCTACACATTACCTAAGTATTGTATAGAATGCCTGAATTAAACAGATTTGCGGTAACATAATTATATATTCATAGTTATATCACTAACTATTTAGTTACTTCACAAACTATATCGTGAATGCTACCAAATTATGTTAAATTTCATTAATTTAATGCTACTTATAAACAGGCTAAATGTTATCAGTATCCAAATCATTATAACATACCAAGAAACCAAATGGTCTCCCGCTGACTGATGTTCTTCAGGTGGGTATTGAGTGGATGATCGCCCCATATAAACGAGTCATGCGTAGCCCCTCCAAAACTCGCATCAACACTCATTATATATTTGTCTGCAGCGCATATCTGAAAATATTTTCAGGTTTCAAAATATTTCGGGGAAAAGAAGGAACTATTTTCCTCTAATAAAGCCGCTGTGCCCGCATCGCAACTCGTCTCCCGACTCCAATTAAAGACTCGCTCACTAGTAACAACATCTAAGTACCTAGCCGTGGCATGTCGTACATACTATCAGATTTCTAACGAATTGCCTACATATGAACGTAAGTAATATTCCCAAGTTCTAAGGGAAATATTCCCGGGAACAGCACATATATCCTTAATCTTAAGCAACTCGTGATCATTCAAACTTTAAAAATTGGCTCTTACAATGGGATTTCTTAATCGCTTCAAAAATTTAACAGGCACCATTCATTTATTACGTAAGCGTAAGAACATTTCTGGGGAAGAGGGGGTCGAATTTGTACAAGACTTTCAAGCGTCTTCAAGAAGATAACGAAAATTATAATCATAATCATATTCTTTAAAATATGGCTTGGGCATAACAGCTAGGCATCGACAACCGAATCATAGACTTTTAAGCCACCCCCCATATCACACTTTTACCTAACATATTTGACCTTGTTAGTATAGGCTGTCACATTTGGCTACACCCCCCCCCCCCCCCCCCCTCCCCTCATAGGCTCATGGGTGTGACGTACTATATGTATAAACCCTAATGCGGGTAAATTAGACCACATTTTAAGTTATATATATATATATAGATACAAGAAATCAGAGTACATAGAAAAATTATATGGCACTCACCTATGGTCCAGACCGGGAATCGAACCCGGTCGGTACCTCTGGATTTCCGGTCCAGCTTCACAACCACTCGACCACCGGAGCACCCAGCAAGTGCGCTCAATTTTGCTATCTACTTTGACTTTTGTATCATTCTGGTTTAATAGGGTTTTAACCTAAACGCCATCTATGATTCGATTCGTTCGATTTGTGTAAGATTGTCCCCTAATATTTATTTATTTATAAGAACACGTTTTACACGTGTAGGTATCCCACCATACCACTCACACCACCAGCACCACTCACGGTCACTGGTCTGGACCATAGGTGAGTGCCATTTATTTCTTCTATGTGCTTTGATTTCTTGTATGTAAAATCATGACTTACTATTTGAACATTGAGGGAATGGTATTGCTTCCGACAAAAATATCGCTCTTCGTGCTCCGAAGGTCGCACAATAGCCACATGAGTGCAGTCAATTGCGCCCAGTACCCCAGGTATACCAAACTCAGCGTAAAATCTGGAAATATACAATATATTTATAATTAACAGACTTCCAAAAGAAGGACGGTTCTCAATTCGTCTGTTTTTTTGTGTGTTTGTTCACCGATTACTCGAAGACGGCTGAACCGATTTGGAAAATTCTTTTATGGTTTTAAAGGGTATAACCTCCGAGGTGGTCCTATTGCAACCAAATAAGGATCTGATGATGGGATCTTGGATAAATCGAGGGAACTCTTCAAATATCATAGGCACACATATAGCGATTTGTGCGTGCATTTCTTATTAGAAATAAGTTTCCAGTCTTAACCGACCTCAAAACAAAGAGCAATTTTTATGTAGGTTTATTCCCCGACTACTTGAAGACGGCTAGACCGATTTGGATTTTTTTTCTTTTAACTAAATAGACATAAGTCTATTTAGTTAAAACAATATTTTTCCAGCGCCACTAAAAATTTAAAAAAAAAGTAAATTTATAAACCAAAAAATAAAAACTGACTTCCAAAAACCAAGTTCACAAAAATTTGGCATGGTGGCGACGATATGTACATACTACGAATGTATGACAGGGGGGCTAGTTATCTCTGGAGCTGACTGCACATATATTAAAGTACCCTATAAATTTTAATTTCTTTAGTAAAGTTAAACATGTATTGGTTTTCAGATTTTTCCCTTAACTTGTATAATAAGACGGTATTACTTGCCAAATTTCATAGTTCTAGGTCAGCTGTCGGCAACCTTTTGGCAGCCAAGGGCCACATAGTAGCAAACGATATTGACGCGGGCCGCACTGTGTTAATAATTTGTGACTTTATACGATTCTGAATATAACGACCTTATACATACAAAATGGCCAGGGAGGCTCGCGGGCCACAGGTTTGCCGACCGCTGTTCTACGTCAACGGAACGTATCCTTTGAATTTCGGTTTCCTTGCGAGTGTCAAAATGTACATTTTTTGCGGCATAAACAATATTATTTTTTTACGTTAACTTAGAAGATTGATTTGTTAACAGCTTCAAGAGACCGTAGACCTGAGTTTATTATAAACTCGATATCTCTACGCGTTCCCGAGATAAAGTCTTGCTCTTGACAAACGGACAGACAGACGGACGGACGGACAGACGGACAACAAAGTGACAATATAAGGGTTCCGTTTTTTCCTATTGAGGTAAGGAACCCTAAAAATGAGGCAGGACAAAGTTCGTCGGGACAGCTATTATAACATACATAATTATACCCACAACTTTTTAAAGTAAATAACCGACTGTCAATGAAACTATTTTGATAATAAATGCACAAGTGACTGTGAACAATACCCAAAACGAATTTGAAGATTCCCTCGATTTCTCCAAGATTCCATCATCAGATCTTGATTTGGTTGCAATGATACCGCCTCAGAAAAGAACATTCCAAATCGGTTCAGCCGTCTTCTAGTAATCGGTGAACAAACACAAAAAAAAACATACAGACGAATTGACAACCGTCCTTCTTTTGAATATTAAAAATTAAAATAATCGTCTTTCAATGATCGTACTTCCATAAGAAACGTACCAGTGACTATGGATAATACCCAAATCGCTACATGTGTGCCCATAATATTTGAAGATTTCCCTCGATTTCTCCGAGATCCCATCATCAGATTTTGATATGGTTGCAATAAGACCACCTCGGAGGTTACCCTTCAAACAAATAATAAATCGGAATAGGTTCAGCCGTTTTCGAGTAATCGCGTAACAAACAAACAAAAAAAACATACCGACGAGTGGAGAACCACTTTTGATAGTCAGTCAAAAGGAATTCTTGAAATCCGACTTATAGTTTTTGAGATATGCGCGGACATACATACAAATATAAATCTAAAATCCATCGTTTATTTCAAATACCTTATGAAATTAGGCACACATATTTAGAAGCAACAAGACGGACGACGCAGCAGGGCAAGCCTAGACGGAGAAGGCGCGACGACTTGGACGAATTCCTTAAGAACAGGCCGGAGGAGGCATCAAATAGAGAGTTGTGGAAAACACAGGGAGAGGCCTTTGGCCAGCAAGGGGACAACGCGCAAGCCATTTAAAAAAATTTTTAAAAGCTGGTATAGCCTAACATACATAAAAACTGTGCAATTCTGACAATATTACATACATATGGGTCGAATTGAGAACCTCTTTTAATGAGAAACGCACGAGTGACTATGGACAGTACCCAAATCGCTGTGTGTGCCAATCCCTCGATTTCTCTAAGATCCGATCATCAGATCCTGATTTGGTTGCATTGGTACCACCTCGGATATAGACCCTTTTAAACAAAAATCCATTTTCCACATCGATTCAGTTTTCGAGCAATCGCTTAACAAACAAACAAACAAAAAAAAACATATACAGGAATTGAGAACCGTCCTTCTTTTGAAAGTAGGTTAAACCTACTTAATAACTGGCCATATAAATCAATGTCTAGTTACAGGTTTAATGACTTAAATTGTCTAGATGTCTTGAATAAAAAAGTAATTTTAAATAATTAAACTGACTTCAAAAAAGAGAATATAAAAGTTTTTTTGAGGTTGGTGCCACCACAGAATAAGTAATAGTACTTTGTACAGAAGTCGCACTGTTTAACAAAACCCACGTTCGAGTCACAAAAACTCATAACGCGCCTTCTTTCCGGTCACCACGCTCACCGCTAGGGTTGTCGACAAAAATAAAATTATTATTATTATAACTTGAATTTCCTAGTGAATTAGAAGGTAGTTAAAAAATATATTTGCGTGACGTTATATAACTGTTTTGATACACGTCATACATACTTCATACAGGTCAAACACATAACCCTCATTTGGGCTTCGCCGCAGTCGGGTAACATACATACTTTACTTACGTACATACTTACATACATACCGGTCAAACACATAACCCTCCTTTGGGTTTCGCCGCAGTCGGGTAACATACATACATACCGGTCAAACACATAACCCTCCTTTGGGCTTCGCCGCAATCGGGTTATTTACACACTTACGTACATACATAAATACGTACATACTGTTCAAACACATAACCCTCCTTTGGGCTTCATAGGTTTCGCACACAGGCGCAGTGTCGTAAATAGCCTTATCTGCGCCCTGTGCGAGCTTCTATAACTGCGCCCTTGGTTTTTTTAGATATTATAGGTACCCTAGGGTCCTGCCTTGTTTGGCCATTCTTGCGCCCCCCAGAGTTTACGCCTTATGCCTGCCTGGGCACCGGTGGCATTTACGGCACTGCTCAGGCGCTGCCGGGTGTCGGCGCAGCCGAACTTGCCTAATACATTAGGCATAGGCAAGGAAGAATAATAATTACATGTGTGGCATGCCTGGTACCGCATAGGTACTACTACCAAAGGACTACGTTTATTCCAAATACAATCGGTCGGTTAAGCCGGTTTAATTATTTATATTTACTTTTTTATTTCTATATTTTCTTAATTTCAGTTGTAAATTGGATTACTCCGTTAAGCCAACGACACGTTTTCCTAGTGACTGATACTGTGCAGCCAGTCTCTACAATACACACTTAACTCGCTCTCTCAAAAACTACCGAACCAATTTTGATGAAACTTGCACAGTTCCCTAAGTTGGACTATAACTAGTCCAACAAAAAAATATTTTTTTGCAAACCGTCTTAAAGTTTTTGAGATAGGCGCGGACAAACATGCAAATTTATATGCATTTACGTAATACATATGGCACACATGCTTAGAAGCTGGCATAGACTAACATTACCGGAAAAGTGCGAGTTAGACTCGCGTGGAGAGGGTTCCGTACGTTCAAAACAATTATACTTTATTGCACAGACTTCTTATAGGTTTTCCTGTAATATAAAAAAATTAAAAAATATATATATTTGAGATTCTCACAGTGAGCCCTTTCATTTCATATGTCACACGATATAGTTCGCAAACTTTTGTTTTTTAATTTTCTAGTTGACCCCCCATATGTGGCCCACATGATTAAAATTCATATATATTTACGTAACATGTCCGTGTTTGGGTCATTAACCTTAATATATGTACCAAATTTCAACTCAATCGGACCAGTACTTTCGGAGCAAATTGGCTGTGACAGACAGACAGACAGACACACGAGTGATCCTATAAGGGTTCCGTTTTTCCTTTTGAGGTACGGAACCCTACAAACTGTGCGATTCTGATAATATTACATACATACGGATCGAATTGATATTAACCTCCTTTTTTGAAGTCGCTTAGTTACGAAATTTGCATTTAATGTAAAAGAAATGAATTCTGTGAGCACATGGAGCTTATTTTGATTTTAAATTGATGATCATATCATAGGAAAAAGTTTTATATTTCTGTGGAAACACTTTCTGGTTGTTTACGAACAATATCAGTATTACAAGGTAGCATCACATTATCTAACAGAAATGAGATTGTAAAGAATATAACCACAGAATTAAAAAAATTAAAACAACCGGCTCTTTCAATAAACTAATTTCTATAAGAAATGCTGAGACTATCTAAAATAACCAAATCGTTGTATGTGTGCCTATAATATTTGAAAAGATCCCTCAATAACTCTAAGATCCCACCATCAGATCGTGATTTGGTTGCAATGGGACAACCTTAGAGGTGGCCCTTCCAAACAAAAAAGAATACCACTACCAATTTAAATAAAAAAAATAATTTTGCAAATTGGTCTAGCCGTCTTCAAGTGATTGGGGAACAAACTTACATAATTTTTTCTCTTTGTTTTGAAGTCGGTTAACACTAGAAACTCATTTCTAATAAGAAATTTTCTAATAAGAAATGCTCGAAAAACTATGAAAAATACCAAAATTGTGTGCCTATAATACTTGAAGAGTTCCATCCCATCATCAGATCCTGATTTGGTTGCAATGGGACCACCTCTGAAATATACCCTTTCAAAGAAAAAAAGAATTTTCAAAATCAGTTCAACCGTCTTCGACTAATCGGTGAACAAACACACAAAAAAATTCAGACGAATAGAGAACTGTCCTTCTTTTAAAAGCTGGTTAAAAATAACATACATGTAAAATAAGTTGAATGCCTCCTTTTGCATTGGCTTAGTCAGGTAAAAAGTATCCTATGTGTTAACTGCGGTCATAACATATACATAATCTACCTGTGCACCAACTTTCAGTTAAATCGGAAGTTGTTTTTGCGCTATGCGCGCACAAACAAACCGATAAACAGACAAAAATTCCAAAAGTCATTTATTTACGTCTTATTTCTTAATTTCAACTTGGCTGGATGCGAGCAGCACAATGCCAACAGTAGTGGCGATCCTTGGGGAAGGCCTATGTCCACCTAAGGCTTATGGCCTACGTCATTCGGCTGATATGATGATGACTTATTTTTTTTACACTGCTTTAACTAAGTATACACATAAACCTTTGTCATGAAATTCATTGGTGCATCCTATATAAAAATCAGTTCAGTCGATTTTGAGTTTAACGCGAATTTAACTGTGGAGGAAGACATTTTATAGATTTAATAACCTTTGAGCAACTTTTGAGGCCGACCGTACACCTTTGTTTTGCTTGACTTAGCGGGGGCACAGCCACACCCCCAGATTTTGAATTGTCCTCTGATTAACATATGCTTGCAAAATTTCAGCTCAATCAGTTTAAGCTATCTGCTTCAAAATTGAGTTGCAAGATTCCATCCAAACAAACCTACATATACATACATTGCCAGTTAAAACAAAAGCTTGTAAAATAAGGCCATGTTCAAAACCAGTATCATACAAAGATCATTTTTTCTCCCACTGTACTACTTACTACTGAAAAGTCAGTTATGTATAGGGTTAAGCTTTTAATACTAACTTGCGTACTATTATTCCACGTTCCTGTGCATTTTGTGGGAATCTTATGTATTTTTCCCGTATGTGTGGCAAATTCAGGCAAGCTGTAACTTCCTCAATTACAGTAGACACAGTAGGCTGAGCAATTGAGTGTGCAGCTATATCACCAGTTGGTCGTTGATATGATCCAGTAGCATAAAATGATAAAGCTGTTAGAATCTGTAACAAAATAATTCTTTCATAAATTGATGAGCAAGAAAAAATATATATTTACTAGGTATGTGTCAATGGTACCAACAACTGATATAATGATATAACACATGAGAAATAAGTTAACACACACACACACACAAGTAATAAATGGGCCAAGTCAAACCTTAGACCGAAGATAGCTAGGGACAGAGAAGAGAGACGAGTGGGAGGCCTTTGTCCAGCAGTCGGACACAATACCAATGTAACAAAAAAAGGACATTAGAACATTTTAAATGCAGACTATAACAAAACTATTGAAAATTTTTGCTCACTGATTGAAGTACAAGAGCAATAAATGCCATCTTATCTTATCTTAATTTTAGCTTGATGTTTGATTGTAAGTGTTGAAAGCTTTTAAAGCCTCTCAAGGGACTGAGTTACACAAATAATGGTTTTTAGAGGTTAATAAGACTGATAATTCATTGAAATTATGAACTAAGTAACAAAATGAGAGTCTCACTTGATATGCAAAATTTCATGTATGTCGGTCAAATAGATTTTAATAATTGGAAAAGGTTGAAAGAGGCTCAAAAATGATACCTACTTTATATACTTTATATGGAAAACAACAATTCTGAATAGCTATTACGCATTAAACTATTTTTTATATGGATGGCACTCCATTCAATCACCACACTCTCTGCAAGTTATCTACGTACCTTAGTTTCAACCGTTAAATCCGTCGCCTTGGTAGGTTGAGTCATGTGCGGACGAAGCTCGTCGCAGAGATTCCTCGCCAGCTCCTTGGACAGTCGATACCTTTGCATAAATTGGACATCTTCTAGACCAAAGGGATCGCTTTGGATCCGCAACAATCTCCGACGTTCCTTAGCTTCAGCAGCTATGGCATTGTCTAACTCGAAGAATTCGAATAATTCATATTCATCTGCCATCTACAAAATAAAAATTAAACGTTAGGTGCTTTAAGTAGCAAGCAATACATTTTAACTCAGAAAAAAATAGCTTACCTTAATTGCGGGTCAATTATACTAGTCTTAAATTTCTTAAAACAGCCAGAGTATATAATCACAACCAAATCCAGTCAGATAAAGTTACTCTAGAGGAGCTTTTTTTGAATTGCTAAATTGACGTTTATTTTCCAGTCAACTCACTAAAACCATAGACAACGAAATGTCAAATGGCACCTCGTAATACGGTTATTTCCAGCCACTTAAAGCTGATCGTCTCAAGTGACGTCATAGCCAGCGAGCGTAAAACCATGATGGATTTAAGCGTTCGTAATACGATTAAAGCCAGGCAATTCATAAGCAGCCTGGATTTAAGAGTTCGTAATAGGTTCCCTGTTATTTAGAAAACACCAAGTCTGTATGTGTCGTGTACAAATACCTTTACTGCGGAAATATATCTTTCCCACAAGTGCAGTATTTAAACGCAATTTTGACAAATAGTCAATGCTGCCAGCATGGCACATTTTAAGCCAAATTTAAATATTTTTTATTAATTTAGCACCAAGATTTTCCACTCAATATATTTTTTCATTAATACTTTAATCTAAAGATATACAATAAAGATTACCGTAAAAGTGTAATATTGCGATTTTCTAATTTTAGACTCTTTTGTTTATTTACTTAATGCAGGAACTAATCCGACTGAGGTACAACAGTCTGGGCCCCGTTTCACGAAGCTATAAGTTACAATTTTACAAGTTTAAACTAGCCACATCGGTCAAATCAACCAATGGCGTTGCTGCATTTGTAGCTTCGTGAAACGGGGCCCTGGCCACGACATTGCGCGACCAGCGGCAGTGACGAGCGGTGGCCATAGGAGCGAGTGAGAGACCTAGCTCGAACCTTCCGCTCACACGCTGGTGCTGCCGCTCGCCGACGATGTCGCGGCAAAAAGACATATACGTAAAAAACCTCCAGGACCACAAGGTTGAATTCCTAAAATGTTGGATTTGCATAAAGTGTCCCAATTTTTTTTTCCATTACGTCACTTTTTTGCATAGTGTTTGTATGAACGTGACGTAGTGGAAAGACAAAAATCTCATACAAATTTTGGGACACTTTTTTTTACGTATAAGGTTCGAATGTACTACCGATTCTGAGCCAGAAAAACCTCAAAAGTCCATATTTTGAGAAAGTAGCTTCCCCGGTATTTTTTTTGGAAAATGCTCACCTACCGTACATTATTTAGCTTTAAATGTATTCCAAAGTTAGCAACATTGTTAATGACATCTGAACCAAAAAAAAAAGTAACTAGAACAATTTTATAAAATAATATAGGTTAACTTGAAATTACATAATTTCAAAGACATTCCCAAAGGAAACAAACATTTGTTATTATTAATTAAATAGTAAATGTTAATGTTTGTTGACCATCACAATGATAAAGTATGTATATGGCTTGAATTACGTTCATTGTCTTGAACATAAAGTGGTCTCGACCACTTTATGTTCAAGACAATTTTAAATTTGTTTTCGGTGTTTTATCAATAGGTTTGGTGTTAAATCTGCTATCCTCGGCACAGCTGTGTACTATACGATCGAGAAAGGTGTATGGAAGGACAGCGCTACCACGACTGCGTTATACGAAGACCTTGAAAAGGGAGCGTCTCCATACGTCGGCGAGTTTAAAAAACAGATACCCTATGAAGTAAGTAAATGCAATACGTATGTGTTTTCTTGACTACAGAGCTATGTAACATATTTTCACTTTAAAGTTTCATGCTTATATTTGAAGCATAAGATATTTTAAGAAGTTTTGTTAGTTACCATACTAATTTTGCTTAATTTTCAGCTACCTCCACTTCCAACCAATGATAGAGTGTCATATCTATTTAAGTATTACTGGAACAGTGGAGTAAAAGCGACATTTAGATTTCTCGCAGACCTTCCAGAACATGTTTCCGATTTAACTGTGAAAGGCTATGACATGGTCTCATCTGCCCTGGAATCTGCGGAGCCCAGCGCAAGCCATACTCAGGAGAAATGAAATAAGTTATGTAGGACACAATAATGTGATATCTGTTATTTATTAAATTATGTGAACCATATTTTTATTTTTCTCTTGCCTATAAATAAAATCTTAAACCAAAGCTCAACACAATAAATACCTATTAGACAAAGAACAATTTTAAAATTGACTTTCATACTGTCCAGAATTACATCAAAATCTGTGTGTATACAGCAGCATTGTCAGATGTGCCGATTTTGGCGGGGACATCCCGATTATTAAATCAAAATTAAATGTCCCGCGCGGGACAGGCTCAGTCCCGCTTTTCGCGGATAACTCGACCACATTCGTTTCATAAAACCACACTCGTGTTTTAAGGCTTCTCATTATGTATCAGTTGCATAAACTACAATTTCTGCATTAATTGGGTTTGCCATAAAGATGTATCTTTACTGCAATAATTGAACTGAAAGATAGAGAGTAAGGGTCGGATCAGGGGCGTATTTACCCTAGGGCCATCCGGGCCATGGCCCGGGGCGCCAATCGGCCAGGGGCGCCATTGCCGCCCCGGGCCGATTGCCTTTTGTTCTGGTTTTGGCGCCATTCAGCTAACTTTTAATTCTCACCTTTTTTATTTTATCGAAAATACGGCCATAAGTTAGTTTTTGTCAATACCTACGGAGCGCGTCTATTATTAAAAACATACGGCGTGGTAATTGTACAATAAGTACATGCTCCGAATAAGGGCGCGGGCGGGTACGGGGTACTTTGTGCCAATCCAGTAGTTCTGATTTTTTGCAGACTTATTTATGATGTTGAATGAATAATCTAAGTTTGTGACCTCGAGCGCTAAACGCAACTTTGTCAAAAATCGAAAAAACCGCGAAAATTTCGGTTTTCAGATTTTGGCGATTATAACCCTAAAGGCCTAGGTTTGATAGTGCCTTTTCAGGACGTCTTTAAAGTACACTAGATTTTCTACAACGTGAAATAATAAAATTATCTCTGTAAACCCAGTAGTTTCCGAGATAAAGCTTTTCAAAATTCATAATTTTTTCGAACTTCGCAATTTTGGTGAGGACATTGACTTGCTGATCATCCTCACTGCGACCGACGCCGCCCTTCCAAGAGGACTAAAATAACTTAATTTATTAATTTTGAATAACTTAATTTACTGACCTATTAACTTTTGTTGTAATGATAAACTTTTAAAGGCTTTTGTCTCAGAAACTATTGGGTCTACAGAGACAAGTCTCATGGATGGGTATTGTAGCAAAGTCTACTTGAAAAACGTCCTGAGAAGGTACCTACTACCAAAAACTAGACCTTCCCAAATTCGTACGGTTTTTTCCATTATTGACAAAGTTAAGTTCCGCTCTCGAAGCAAAGTATAAAGACGAACAAGTAGTCCAACTTCGGCCGTTTAGGAGCGCGCAACAAACAAACTCGCAACCTTATTGGGCATAGCGATTGTCGGCCAGGAGCGCGCGACACGTATTAGTACGATCCATACTGGAGCATTCTTATTTCTTTGCTTGTAGTGCGTTCGTACACGGCGCGCACACATTCAAGCGCGCGATGTACCTTTTGTAGGAAGAAAAAATCTTTACGAACTTAGATTATTATAAGTCTGCAAAAAATCAGAACTACCGGATTTGTCCCAAGCTCTGATGCATAAAGTTACTGGATTATAAGTAATGAAATCATCATTAATAACTTTGTAAACAAATTAGTAACCCCAAAAAACTTAAGTAGACGTTATCAAAAATGTTGTATTTTTTTATTCAAATCATTTCTTTCTTGACTTCTGGGGCGGCGAAACATATAATGGCCCGGGGCGCCAAATTTCAAAATACGCCCCTGGGTCGGATGAATAAAAAACTTGATTAAAAAACAGCCCACATTTGTGGCACAGTTTGATTTATTAGTTTCTCACATGTGTCGCATTTTTCACAACGATAACTTAACAGTTCTAGCGCACACACAACGGGCTATTCACACTTACACAGAGATTGCACAGGGTAATTTTTTTACAAGTGAGTACGGATTTGTGCACAAAACAATGATCAATCAAGTAACATCACTAAGGAATGGCTTTCAAATGTATGTAGCCTGTTCCACATTATGCTTCTGTTATTATTATTATTCTCTAGGCGAGTCTCAGTATGTACAAATTATAATTACTTTTCAATGGGTCAATGGGGTGAACGAAATACAAAAACACGGGTGCTCTATTGCAATGGATATGATAAGGTATTGTTTCTTTACATAAAACACCTAGATGTACGTTTACGATAACAATCAATTTCATACACACATTTATAATTTCATTTAACATCAATTTGTGGAGGGTCCAAGCTGTTTACGATGACAATCTCAATTTGAGAAATCGAATAGTGAATGAAATTGCTCAGTGGAATCTGTCCTTAGAGGGGATAATGCGAAAGCTGTTGATTTCAATACAATTCTTCCACGGAATTAGTTAGTTGCTAGGCAACAGTTTCAACTTCCATAGGTTCTTCAGCGGCCTTCTTTTTCTTCTTCTTGTTGGCTTTCGCAGAGGAGTTCAGGAGGGACTGTAGAAAAAAATAACCGTTTTTAATACACATGTTTAAAACAATGCACAGTAGAGTATTAAAGTGTGGGGATGTCGTAACGGTTTGAACTAATGTGTTTAAAAAACAAATCAGTTCGAATGTTACATATTATTTACCCTGGGCTTGTACCAAACGCACAGTATTACAATGTGGTCTGGAAAGATATCAGAGAAATGATGATAATAATAATTGACAAAATTTGACAATGGGGCATTTCTCCAGAAATGTCTGCGACTCATTCATCTGTCATACATTTAGTATGAAAAAGAGCCAGATGAATAAGGTTACCGCAGACATATTTCTGGAGAAATGCCCAATGAAACTAATTTCCTTGCCTTTATACACCTGTGTGTAGGTACTGAAACGTCACAAACCAGAGTTTCTTAATCTTCTTTTGGTCACGGACACCCTACATTATTTCGAAAACCTTACAGACCATTTCCGAATATAATCAGGAAAAGGAAAATCAAGGGCACATGAAAGTTTGTATGCATGCATCGCCTCGGACCCACGGTTCTCGTATCACGGACCCCTAAGGCAAAGTATAAAGACATCCAAGTGTACTACTTGGATGTCTTTATACTTTGCCTTCGGCCGTTTAGGAGCGCGCGACACGTATTTACACAGACGCGCGATCGCACGTCTGTGTGAGTGCACTCCATACTGTGGCAGGGGCGCGCAGGGGCAAATGCTTGCCTGTGGTGCGTCCGTACACGCCGCGCACACATGCACGCTCCCGATATACCTTTTGTTGGAAGAAAAACTACCGTATACCATGCTTAAGGAGTCCACGGATCACAGTTTAACCCTTAAATGCATGATTTTTATTATTGTTACTAAAAAAAATATGTGGATACCTAATGGCGTAATAAACACTAGAAAAATATTTAAAAAAATCTAGAGCAATTTTTTGGGTTATTTTTGCACTAATAATCAAATGTAGGCTAGATCCTACATGATCAAATATTGTTTACTTATAGACTGAGAACTTTATTAGGTAAATTTAGTAAACTTTTAATCGTTATGATATGTGCTACAACATTATACTAAAAAATAACTACTTATTTTGTTAAAAACCGTTAAACACACTCAACGAAAACCTTAAATATAATATAACTTTTTCAAAATTGCCGCCATTTTGCTCAAAAACTCTAAAGACTTTTTTTTAAATACAATTTTGCCTAAAATGAGTCATAAATATGAAAATAAGTTCATTTTCCATGCAGAATTAATCTCAAGAACAAAATAAATATTTCTAGTTTTCAAAAATGAATTATTTTTTGTTTATGTACGCTGCATCGTATACCATGCATTTAAGGGTTAAGAAACCTTGCAGTATGAAGACTCACGTTGAGTTCTGGGTCCTTGATGGAGCGGTCGCTCTTGCAGATGTTCTTGTCGAAGGGCAGGCCGGTGATGCGGTGCGTGCCGCTCGGCAGCAGCAGCGCCGTGAACTTGAACTGGGCCACCAGCTCGCCCGCACGCTCGTACAGGACCTGTCATACAAACGTGTTACATTGCTGGGCCAATATTCAGCGTTTTTACGGCGTTTTATTTTCGTCATTATTGTCTCAGTAAATATTGTTCAAAAAAACGATGCATAGAGTTAATTTTTTATGAAACCGAAAAACAGTCCCGAGTTTAAGTCTAGTTTTATCAAAATTGTAAATAATCGTCGGACAATAATGATTGTCAAACCGCGCGGTCAAAACGCTCGGAGAATCGCCCTGCTGTATAAGAATTTTAAATTATAATTTTGCGGTTTTCTAGGTCGTAAAAAAATTGGATAATTTTTTGTAATCAGATAATAATTAATAATATAAGACAAACTTTAAAAAGGGGTCAAGTAGCCTATTGGCCTGATCAAAAAATAAAGTTTGTAATTGATGTCGTAATGGTTCTAAACACTGTGTTTAAAAAAACAAATATGTTTCAAATATTACATATTATTTACCCTGGGCTTGTACCAAACGCACAGTATTACAATGTGGTCTGGAAAGATATCAGGGAAATGAGAGTGATCAAGTGGATCAAAATGTGTATCATAATGTGGTAGGCATACAACAATATAGAACACTTGGCTTGGATGGATTCAATAGTTATCAATTTCAGTAAAATAGTACATTACACAACTAGGGTGGTAATACAAAGAAAGGCCGAGATCGCAGAAGTTTGCGGCCCGAGCTGCAAGCGAGGGACGTAAATATGCCATCGAGGGCTTTCTTTATTACCTCCCGTGTTGTGTACATCATTTTATATCTACACTTCGCCAGAAAGCGGCTTTTTCCGTACGCGCAGCGTGCGGAAAAAGCCACTTTATGGCCAGGTGTGGCATAAACGTCTTTGTTGAGGTTTACCCTTCATAGCCTAGAAGTTCTGGTTTCGTAGTCGTGGCGCTTAGTCATACATTTTTGATGAAGAGCAGATCAGTGAAGCTTTCAGTTCGGATACCTAGTCACGTATCCGTATTTTACGTTTCGAGTGCCACCGATCCAATAGTCGATATCGATACCTTTAAACTCAAAGGGCGTGAGCGCCATTAGAACCTACGGCGTTTACGCCCTTTGAGTCTAAAGGTATCTATATATTGATCGTCCCAAATACTTCTCTTTTACGATCGATCTTCACGCTTCTTTTATGTGTGAAGATGTCGTTTTTTTTCATTTGTCTATCCAAGGGTACCGGACCGCCGACCTATTTTGTGCGTACCTCAAGTACTACTAATTTACTAAGAAACGACCGCGATGGCCATTAAATGTTAAAAACCGGACCCCGGAAGAAAATAATGAGGGTGTTTAGAAATCATAAACCCAGCAGCTGGCAGCAGGGTGGCGAAAGGTCTTTTTGACAGTAGGCGTCAAGATCCACCAATCACACCACCTGATTTTGACATCCACTGCCAAATAGACCTTTCGCTACCCTGCTACCAGCTGGTGGATTTCTGATGTCTAAATACCCTCATTGGTGGCTCCTCTATACATACCTGGAAAGGCTCGATGAGTTTGTGGTTGACGCACTCCACCACGCCCAACCTCGCGCTGGTCTCCTTGTCGAAGCTCCGTAGGTTGAACGGCATGGACCCGTGCTTATTGCGAACCTTTTAAAATACAACTCACTTTATACTTTCTTATTAACATTGTTAAAATGGTCCCTTTTCAAAAGACCATCCGAAGTCATATTGGGATTGATCGGCCGGTGTCCATTTTCTGTTGTTTCCTACTATGTTACAATTTTTCCATACACTTTTTCATTAATGTACACACTTATTTTCTTCTATTGGAATGGAAAGAGCTCGTAATTCTATGTAGAAATGACATAAAATAGGCAGATAACATCGCATGGACGAGGATGGCATTTTTTTAGAAATACTGTTCTGTCTTTCTTATAAGATAAAAAATACTTTATTTTATTTTTCATCATTATCATTAACTACCATAATGTTGTATTGTCACGAGAACTCAATGTATGTGCAGTTTCGCAACAATCGGTTTAGTAGAAGTATGCGAAAGAGCTGTTGCATGATTCCAATCCAAACAAATAAACGAACAAATATGCGAGGTCAAACTAAATAAAACTGTTTAAAAAATCGACTTATTTTTTACGCAGTATAAATTAACTGTCAAATATTTTAAAATTACCTAAAGAACAGGTTTTAATGTGTGACAACCATAAACGAATCAGAGATGCGACATTGTGTCACAAGGCAGCTTACTTTGTAGATAAATATTGTAGGTAAAGAGACTCACAATAATTATAAATAGAACAGGTCACTCACCTCGCTGTAGAACATTCTGGACGCTTTCAGTTTCAACTGATAAATCTCCTCGGTTTTCTTGTATATCGTACACCGCGTGTCCATTTCACGGCCCTAAAATAGAAAACAAAAACCGGTCAAGCGCGAGTCGGAGTCGCAAACCGAGGGTTCCGTACAAAGTTGTTGTACCTATGTAAATAATTCAAGATTCAAGACTACCAAAATAATATACCAGATAAAATTTAACTGTATTCAGAGACAAACGTAACTTTACTCTTGGAAAACTGTTGTTCCCATACATCTACATAGGTCGCGGTTAGTTTAGTAATTAACAAAATAACTTTGTATTAAGATTTTGAGAATTTCTAAAAAACTATGCAAGTTAGGAAAAGTTTTTTCTTCTGTCCAATAGGTTCGGGTTAGCGATTTTTAACACTATTCCAAATTTCAAATCGATAGCAGCAGCAAATCCTGAGATATCTTGCTGTGACAGACAGAGTCACACCATAAGGGTTCCTTTTTTACCATTTTGGTATGGAACCCTAAAAATACATATCACTATCATTTCTGCAATATAAAGTAGTACTTATTGACTAACTATGAACTTATCCCAAGAGGATTTTAGTTATAAGTATAACCGAAAACCTCTAGAGGCCTATTAGTACCATTGTGTGTATAAGTAAACCAAGAAACAATGAGTATTTCCCGGTAGAAATTATACATAATTCCTTTTCCCTGAGAACTGCCAAGCACGTCATTGTAGACGTACTTGGAAAGAATTCAGGGGCAGATGAATTACTTCATCTTCAATAACTTCTTAAGTTAACACTTTGACGACCAACAACCCGCCTAGTAAGCGCTCGTGTAACTTTTGTTCAGGTGCTGGCCGATTGTAGGTTGCACATTATTGGCCTCACAAACCCACCTAGCGGGCTCTGTCGGTTTCTGGGGTATTGTTCAGTTTTGTCAGGTTGTGAGTGTTAAAACAAAAAAAATTAGGTTAGTAACTTACAACTCCCTCTCCTGTTGAAACCAGCACATCCATGGCATACACCTCATATGTCTCCAGTGTGGCTTTCTCATGTTCCTTGCGCTGCGCTTCTGAAGGGTTCTGAATGATGCTCTTCTCTCCGTCAATCCTGAACTGTTTCAGCTGGTGCGACAGCATGCCCTCCACGGGCTTGCAGCCAAACTCCGCAGTGATCTTCTGTACAGCATCTGTTACTGCATAGTTCTGGAAAAAATAGATTTTAAAGCGGTATCTTAATATACTAATTTGGTGGCAAATAAGTTATCCTATAGCATTAAATAACTTCAAACAAAGAAACAGACGAAACCTTAACAGTTGTGCAAAACTCACTTAAATAAAGTAGGTACTTAAGGTGTATGTAAACTAACAAATCCTACAAGGCCATCTTATTTGCAGGCACTTCACAAAATACAAAATATATTGGCTATTGTTAAAATTGCTTACATACATGTACATGACATACATTTTGCATATAGGTAGGAATTATCAATCACATTGCAAAATGTTTTTGTGTAATATCACTTCTTCAAGTCTCTTGTAAAGTGGTTTGAAAGTCACAAGAAATGAATTAGAATATTACTGAAATTAATTTTGATTAGTTTTAAAGAGATAAAATATTTTGTCAATTGTCTCAATATTTAATCAAGCATTTGCTTTTACATCAGAGCAATGGCTTTTACCAGCAATTAATTGTAAGAAAATAAATAAAAAATAGAAAAATATCAGTACAACACCACCTGTTTAAATAATTACAAATAACTTAGCTCAAGCTATACCAGGTGTGGCATACAATACCTGCAATAATAGGAGTTCACTAACCTCCTAATGCATTTAACAATGGAATACTCAATTTTTTTTTGGGACGCCATACCTTGCCTTCATTTATAGGCCTAGACTAGACATTTATACACCTTTATTACAGCAACATTGAATTTACTTGGAAAGCCAATAAAATAACAAAGTATTGAACAATAAAAGTAGTTTACAGGCAAAGCACAGTGCCACTATTGTTTCTTGTATAGGTTATTCTTTTATTGATAACTAGCTGTCCCAGCGAACTTAGTACGGTCTCAGATATTTTTTTAAGTTGTTTTAATAATTATTGTTATTTGGGGTTCAGACGAATCCAAGAAAAAAAAGATCATAAAAATCGGTCCACCTATTCTCGAGTTATAAATGGTGTAACTAACCTGACTTTGTTTTATGTATACAAATAGATTAGGTTAAATTTTTATATGACATTATCAACAGAATATTTTTTTTTTGTATTTGTAAATTATTTAACGAGAATAAAAAAAAATTACCTCATTATCTGGTCTGAGCAATCTCAAAGCAGCTTCACTGGCGTAATGAGCTGCTAGGAGCACATCAGCAGCGCGGCCAGTCACCTCATCAACTCCCACACAAACGGTGTGCGCCACCACTGCAATGAAGCCATCTATGTGCGCACCCAGATCTCTAAAACAAGATTATTTTGCTTGTGCAATCACACAACAATGGGAAGTTTTAAAAGAGTTCTAACACTATATATTCATCAGTACAGTTGAATTTAAAATGCATTGGTTCTTTGTTTTGCGTTTTTTGTTGTATTGGCTCTTTGTACCAAGGACAGATATCTAGTTTTGCATAGTCTACATTCATTGATGTTAATGTAGTTGCTCTTTATATTTGTTATATGTTTCGGCACAATAAATCTTGTCCACTTGTTAAATTTTGTATATTTTACACATGTCATATCACTAAAGCACACAGCAAAGGACAAAGGGGTAGGTAAAAAAGATCATGCTAGGATGGACACTGCACTTATTATTATTATTATAGCCAGCTATAACTTATCACTCTTATATTATAACTTGATACAATTTTGAGTGAATATTGTTTGTTATCTGATTATATGGGAATATTACACAATCATATTGCTTTACCGATTGAATTGAAATTGTGCAATATGCAAAGGTAAAATCCTTATCAAACCAATTAGTATAAAACGCATGGGTTATAAAAGGAACAGGCCAACTTACACTTTCACCAAATCACCCTGTTTCAGGACGTAGTCAGTTTCACTAGGTATGGGTGAGAAGTGACATATACAGTTGTTTACAGACACGCATGTTGGGAACGCAATGCCTTTTTTGGAGTCTTTCTCTTTCTTGAACACCTTTGAGGTCTCATCCAGGATAGATTTATCTCCGAACTCTGAAATCTCTCGCGCAGACGCCTCCGGCACGCATTTCGCAAGCACTTGCTCTAGAACACCTGTAGGAGACAAATTGGGCTTAGTAATGAGATGAGATTAAGTCAGGAATGTGCCAAGAACCTTAAGACTCTCAACAAACTCGGCACATTGCCCGCATGGCGATGACATGACACGCGTCGGTTTCAGTCACTCGAGCACCCACATCACAATCAAGGGATCCAGTAAGATTTCACATAAAACAACACTGCTAAAACGACTTACGGTTCACAATTTGTCCGGCTAGCTTGTACTTGGTCACAACCAAGTCCTCTGCGATCGTTTTTTCCACTTCTTTATCGTCAGCCATTTCTCAAACAAAACTGTGGTTAGGTTTGTGTGGTGGATGTCAGTCACGTGACTAGGAGTCGGATATGAAATCACAATGGCGGGTAAAATCCTGAATGAAATAACCAAATGTGTACTATAAATGTAAATACGCACCTAAGAATTATTGCATATATTTTAGTAAATTTAAACTTGTCTGTTAACTTAAAAATGTTAATTGTTAATACCAAAGAACAAAAAAGTTATAAAATAAACTAAATTAAAATTGATACTACATTTAAAATTACTGTTCAAATACCACCTGTAGATTAATAATATCTGTCTTCATCTTTATTTACATAATTGAGTTTAATTTTTATTTTATATTAAATAAACAAATATGGGTTACGAAGAAACTGCCTGTTTTTGAAAAAATATACAGTCAAATATGGTTTTATCAATACTATCACTAATGTTTTGTTTTATTTTACTACTGGCATATTTTGGAGCTCTACTACTAATTAGTCGATTTCAGAACGTTCAACTTTTTATATAGCCAGTAGCAAAAATGTGTATAAATTTAATGAAATGATGAATCTTAAAGAATAAAAGTTTTAATCACTATTTTCAATTAAATTTTGCGAAAATTTTTGATCAAAAATCGCTATTTGAAATTCAATACGATTATTAAACATTTTATTCCGTCTTTGTGTTACGGTAAGGTAATTAAAGTGAGTTCAGTGGCAACATTTTAGTTTTCACCCAAAATATGTGAAGTTATAGTACGGACAATTGATTTTTCGCATATTTTGATCCACATTATCAAAATAATACACAGATATTTTCTGGTTTTGCCTTAAAAGTTGCTCAATTGATTATCTTAACACAATCCATACATTTTGGAAAGTTTACCAGTTCTTATTGTGTTTTCCCACACTTGTATGATTCCCGTTATTACTTTTGGTGCCGTTGGTGCCACGTTCTTGTGGCCTTTTATTCAATAAATTAATTAAAAATGGTTCACATCGTTTAAAATACGGATCACATATAAGGTAAGGCACATACTTATCGATTCTTATCCGCTTGCAATGAATCACTATAGTCCCAATAAGTTATGCGGATGAGTGGTGACATCAGAGGTGGTGCTGTCAACCGTATTGATATTTTGTGAATACCGCGCCTCCTAGTAATATGTAGTTAAAAGTACACACAAATTAATTCAGGCACAACCTTATTTATATTCAATTCAACTGCATAATGGTAGCTTAAACATCTTTTTACTAGGGATTTGCTACTATTGTAGATTTCTCTTAGACCATTATGTTACCAGATAACATTGTTTATACAGACAGAGATAGGTACTAAACGCTTTTAGTAAATATGTCTCACTTTTTTGCCAAATATTGACTAAAATGGACAGCCCTCCATTTTAGTCAATATTTGGCAAAAAAGTTGTGTGGTGTTTTATTTAATGTGTAATTCACAAAACATCACTAAAGTACTGATACTGTATACTGATTTATGCCGTTTTACATTTTAAAAGATATTCAAATACCATCCCATACGTAATTTTTTGGTCCGTCAAACATTTATGATGTACTCCATGCCCCGGTAACTCAATAGAAAAAAAGTGAACCGCTTTGCTTTGATTGCCATCTACCTTACATTACACGTACCACTTGGCCTTCTTTTAATATACGTAATGATGTGAATGTAATTAAATAAACAAAATATATACCAGATAATACATATAAAAATCGTGTGAATATAAAAATATATTTAAATTTAAATTTCAATTGATTAAAATTAACCACTCATGATATTATTTATTGTTTGTTACATGGCAACAATAGTCTGTCAAGGCGGTGCTGGCTGGTTGGCCATAACATTCCCAAAAAAAAAGAAATCGGTGCTGGTTGACATCAATCAAATAAAAAATGTCGGGAAATTCGTCGAGTGCAGTATTTTCCATTATTTATTTCATTTCAACGTCGAGTTCAGCATTAATTCCCCCGTTGTATGTGCTGTTACCCTTCTGCTGTGTTAAGTTTTGTTATAAACAAAATGTCGGTCAGAATTTTCTGACTACCCGGCCGCAAAGTTCGTGACGGAGAAGGTAATTATAATGTTCTGGGTTTTTTTATCAAAGTGGTCTACTATAATTTAGACACGGAAATCACGGAATTGAAATCGCCTATAAATATCCAACAAATTGAACCTTTTACCAATTCTATAATAAATGTTTCGTGGTACTAAATAGGTTTGCGTATTTCGGAGTTGATATCATCTTTAATACTTTTTCTTTTTCAGGGATCCAATTGCATAGATTTCGGAATCCTGCTAGCAATCCAGAAAAATTTAAAATATCGAAGCACAGTTGTGGATCTGACTTTTAAGGGAAAGATGATAAGTACATTTTCTTGTGAATTTAAAAACGAATGCGAAGATAAATTCACCTTTGAAATAAGTAGGTATAAGTAAAACTAGAAAACGGAAACTGGTATTTTTATTTACACTGCTCCTTAGTAATCCTCTTTCAAACTATGCAGTGTGGCACGTCTTAGAAGTTACGTAGAAATAAATTTTTAGTTTAGGTCACTAAATTTAAATTAATTTGCTTTATTGGGCGCATTTAATTTAAACTTGGTGATTGTAATTAGAAACTTATTTCAACGTAACTTCTAAGATGTGTCATACCATGCCAAACTATAATTGCCTATATATACGTAGCTATATATATGTGTGTATGCGTGTGTGTATGTGTGTGGGTGTGGGTGTATATGTGTGTGTAGATTTGTTGACGTGTAATAAAGGATAGATGGCAGCACAAGTACGATGATTAGAAATTTGGCCGAGTTGCCTGTCTATAACCTAGTATAATATTGTAGTCTTTGATGTACTCAGGATTAAAATTAGTGGGTTGAATGGAATGAGATAAGATCAGTAATCTTTACTGGAAGCAGAAATAAATTACAGTAGAAAACTTTAGTTTTGTATTCCTTTAATTCCATTTGTGACATCTAAATTACAGAAGCAGCCATGTCGAGCATGTCAGACCGCAAGGCAGAGCTGGAGCGTAAAAAGGCGAAGCTCCAGGCACTGAGAGAAGAGAAGGACCGCCGTCGCCGCGAGAAAGAGCAAAAAGATGCAGAGGAAGCACTGGTAAAGCCCTGCAAAATTAGCATTGTGTACCTTATTTCAATGGCATAAGGTTTACATATGTTCAGTTAAGTGTGTCTTTGATGAAAGTTTTCAAAATCATTTTTGTATCAAGCATAACTAGGCAGTAAAATATCTGTGACTCTTTCAAAATTTTAATGAATGATGCTTCATTTAATGACCTGGGTTTTGAGTTTGAACTATAAAATCTAGTTTCTTTCAAATAATGCAGTTGCAGGTGCATCGCAACACCATTATAATTTCTCTGCCCTAATATTCTATAGGTGCATTTATGCTATGTTTAAACAAACTGCTGTGCTAAGTTTGTTTATGAAACACTTAAATTTAGGGTTCTATTTGGCATATTTTTTATTTGTCCCAAGAGCATTGTTTAGTGTCCGACCGAAACATGTTTATTTGCCGAAACCGAAACCGAAGGTTCGGTTTGATTTTAGTTTCCGCCGAAACCGAACCGTTCATAAACGTGATTAAAACGTTGAATAAAAATGTCAGTGGGCTGTTCTTTCCAAATACTAGATTAATGAAACATCTCGCCGGCCTAATATTACGTTCAAATTTATTCGAATGAAATTTCAACATTGCTATAGTGACACTGGGTTAAAATTTAACTTCCTAAAAAGTGAAAATTTTTAAATGTTACTTTAACTGTAATACTGAGACAGCGAATTGGTAATAGTAAATGGTATATAATAAAAAAAAAGTTTATTATTAAAATATGATAATCATAATATCATACATGTCTATATTAAATTAAAAGAAATGCTATAATGGCAAATCGACTATGGTGGTATGGACATGTTATGCAGAGAGATGATAACCATGTGACTAGAAGGGTATAAAGTATGAATGTGGATGGACTGCGTGAGAGACGATATGAATAGAAAGGAAGTGAGTGACGAGATGACGGGTGATAGAGAGGTATGGAAGGAAAAAAACATGCTGCGGCGACCCCAATTAAATGGGATAAGGGCAGGAGGATGATTATTTGGGGAACAAACACAAGCGTCACTGTCACTACACGAGCAAAGAGCACTGATTCAGTGGCCGGCGGAGTTAGGCGAGCGACGCCATATTGTTAGCCGTGCCGAGCGCACCCTACGTTACCCGAACGCGACCCGAAAGTACGATGTTGTAAGTTTCGGCCCGGCCGAAACGTTCGGCTGCTTTTTGGCCTAAACCGAAACTCTGGCCGAAACTGGCCGAAACCGAATCTTCGGTCGGACACTAGCATTGTTAGTCCAAATTTAATTTTCATAATTTTTCTGTTGCTTAAACGGAAATTTGGTAAATCTTATAAGAGGTTACTTAGAATAGGTAAGGTTTCATTTATAATTATGTATTTTGAAAAGTCAATGATATCTGTAAAATAACAATGATGCGTAAATAGTATTGGAACATTTGATCAAATAAAACAAAGTGAACCAAATGTAATTGTCTTTATAAATCAAACAGCAAAGAGCCTCAACAACGTCGAGTCTCGACAGCCGGCGTGATCTGGACGAGATGCTGTCGTCGCTCGGCGTGGCCCCCGTGAAGGATGTCCTGTCGTCGCTGTCCTCCATGCAGTCCCTCACACCGCCGCAGACGGCATCGCCGGACGCCAGTCTACCGCACACAGCCAGCTTGCCTGTGCAAGGGTTAGTGCGATTATAAACCTCGACAGCCAGAACTACCTGACCTGTTGGTTAAGGGAACCTTGTAACATCATAATCATAATTATTGACATAAACTGTAGTCAGTAAATATAATTTTGGTGAACCACTATTCATTAAGTCTATGATAGATTATCAGCAATTGTAATGCATAATCCTGAGTATTAATGTGATGGTGCATATCGTCCAGTTAGTGTAAGGAGCATTGTTTTACTTGTCCTTACCCCAATTGAAACTATGGTCGAAGATATGTTAATCTCTCAAAAATAGATTGATGTGATTTTTAGTATAGAGATTCGAGGTACTATAGGTACCTTTTTTTCATTTTAATTTAGTATTTTCCCTAGGATATCACATTTTACTAAGCTCACTTATTGCAGTACCACAAAAACAAACCCTAGATCTAAGGATACTTAAGCAATGTATGGGCAGGGTCACAATACATATTTGTACATCCAGGGGTCCGAAGAAAGCGCCACAGCTGCAGATCATATCCGTGCAGTCCACGGATATCCCACCCAAGGAGAACGTCACCTACGCCAAGCAGACACAGACCACCACCTCCGGCATCACTGAGATCAGAGATGGTAAGTTTCCTGAACCTATACATAATATGAAAGGGGTTAATAAAATGTATTCCATCATTTTATATGACATAATTTATTGTTTGTCATAATTGCGGTTTGTTCTAAAAGAATATTTTTTATGAAATATGTAAATTTTCTCATTTACTAAAGAACAACATTGACATCAGTCTGAACATAAATGTCATGGGCTGTATTATGATCTTTTAAAAAACCTTATTGGGTCTTTGGGGGAAGCCTATGAAGCAGTGTCTTTAAGAAAATGATAATTACGGCAAATTAATTGTGGTATAAGTACGATTCCATCGACACCTTGCTTTAAAGGAAGGTTTCATGATGAAGGAAATTGTAACCAATAACACATAGTTAAAGTTCAACTTTGCTTGTCAACAGAGTAGACGACTTGAAACTTTAGTTATGAGAAATAAGATTCAATTTCCTTTGTCATCACATCACATCACTGTGTTTTGATGAGGTACATATAGGGCAGTCATTGAAGCGAAAAATACGGTCTTACCTCCGAATTTTTTTACTGTGAACCGATTTGCATGAAATTTTGGAATTAGGCTCATCTTACCCTTAACTTCAAAAGTGAAAATGATCTGAACTCCGCCTATTATTTTTAAGGGGTGTAAACAACCCCTTAATGGAAAAATTGACATTGAGCCATTTTATCGCTAGAAAACATGTCTAATAGTAAGTGGTGAAATTGTAAAGTATTTTCTAACATAATTACCTCATATTAAAATAATTTTCAACCCCTTGAAATTGCAAACAACCCCTAAATTGAAAAAATCACAAAAAAATACGTTGGTATGACATAAAAAGATGTAAGTATAGAGTAAGTAATATTTTATATTCTCTATAATAATTATCAAATTTTTAACCCCCTTTCAACCCTTGAAAACTACCCCTTGATAAAAAATTGTTAAACTTGATAAACAATTAAATTCCTGCGGTTCTTAAGAAAAACAAAACTTTCCGAACTAAATTCATTGATGCCAACATAAAAAAAATATTTTTATTATAGTCACTGCAAGTATATTTTAAATTAAAAAAAAAGTTTACCATAGACACATACTGTCAGTCATACGTCATATTTGCCTTGTTTGAGGTTATGCATTATTGTATTTTTTAGATTTTAAAACCTAGTCGTAGAAAAAGTATTGTATGCAACGTTGTATAATTAAATCAAAAAACGCGCATTGCGTCTCTATTTGCGATACTCGCCGCTGTCGCGGCTCGTATCGCAACTCACGCAATTCGCATTTTTTGAGCCTTCTTATACAACTGTTGCATACTTAATAGTATTTTCGTTGGCCCCTTCACTCAAATGTGTTATATATACATATAAGAACGTTGGTATGTATTCATGCCTACGTTTCCAAAATATATGAGCCATATTATGTATATATATACACATTACAATAGTTGTGGGTCTCTATTATACTGCGTACTTTCACATTGCTCCAAATATTCACACTTCGAAATTTTCAGTTACTAAGTAGAAAAAAATATGATAAGTTTTTGGACCATAACTCCTTCAATTTTCATGCTATCACAATTTATAAAAAACCATTGTAAAGGTAATTAAAAGGGCTACAACATCCTTCATTGCAATATATAGTAAAAAACCTTTTTCTAAAACGGTGAAGGGTTAAAGGGCTTAAGAGAGGCTGTGATTGCGCTGCCACGCGCTCTTTAAACAATCGTATCTCCGTCAATTTTTGTTTGACAGAGAAAACAAAAAAACTAAATTGTTTGTCAGAAAAATACCTAAAATTTGAATGCGTACACTTTTATACGTATCTGTCGTAATTTTTGAGATATTATGAAAAATAAGTGGGTGTTTTAAAAATTTGAAATTATGTTTTTTTTTTAATCGTGACTTTTTTGAAAAATATGTGTCCTGAAGCAGCCAAACTGATACTATCTATCAAACTCTTCATAATGAAGTTAATTCTAAGCGGAATACGATTAATTTTAATTTTGGTGGAAATGGCACTTATGAAACCCATTGATTTAAAAGAAAAAACATTAGATGCTCCCCTTATTTGCAATACAGCTCACTTATTTTACGTGCAAAAGACTTTTAATAGTGCTCATTTTAAAGCTTATTTCAAGCACTACAGAACCCTTTTGTATTAAAATGCATAAAATGCATCTGCTCGCCGCTAGATGGCATTGACCACATCGATTAAATTTCAGACAAAATAAAAAACGGCTTTGATCTTTAATATCTAGCTTAATATTGCACTTAGAATACTTTATAAAAAACCAAATTGTTCATTGTTTTACCTGCTACAATTTTGTTCCGTATAAAATTTTCGATAAAACGTATATTTTTGGAGATATTTGCAAAAAACCGATGAAAAACGTGACAAAAATGCGAATTTTCAATTGCCAATAACTTGAAATGTATTGGATTTTTTGAAAAACTTTATAGAAGAGTTTTTGCTTAAAATTAGGCCTTCTATCGATTTCCGAGACGATTTTGAAAAAAAAATAATTCACCCCCGAGAAGGGGTGGCAACCACCCCCAGGGTGGTTGCGGAGTTCAAATCATTTTCACTTTTGAAGTTAAGGGTAAGATGAACCTAATTCCAAAATTGTATGCAATTCGGTTCACAGTAAAAAAATTCGGAGCCATAATGCTTCAATGACTGCACTAATATAATTTGAGGAATATGAATAGTTAGAATAATATTATTTCTATTATCGATTGGGGAAACATTCATATGGAAATTGATATTTTGAAGTTTTGAATCATTCAATATGACGAAATTTTAAATGGGTATTTTGAACTGACTGTTTTTTTAGTGTCTCACAAGTTACAATGTCTATCAAGTTCTATTTGTGAATTTATGTAAATTTACAATTGTTTTTAGTGATTTATTTTTGTTTGATCTTTTTTTAAACTGCTGAAATTTTATTAACCGTGATGTCGGGTGCTGGTATTAACTAGGCCATTTGCAAATATTTTAACTTTAATTTTTAACATTCTTCGTTTTTCTTTTTGTGTTCTAAATCTAACCCCTCTAAACCTAAACACATTGCATGCCTGACCAAGATTTTTAAATGTATTCTGTTAATAATAAAGCACTCCGATAGTTTCCCTACAGACTAATTTAGTTATCTGAAATTGTGAAAGTGGTGTATTTTAAGTCAATGTGTAGCTTAGATAACAAAATGTGTCCGTCAAGATAGCGTACACCGTAAAGATATTCAGAATCTGATGCACCCAATAAATAGTACCCAAATAGTACCGACGAAATACCTAGGTGAAAAAAATAGTACCCTTGAACTTTCTGAAATATCATTTCTCTAGCTATCGTAGAAGCCGAGTGATGACTTAACGGTGTACTAAATTTCACACCGTCAAGCTGGCGTACCCGGGAATTTCACATAGAAAGAGCTCACTATATCTCAGCTTCTACGATAGATAGAGAAATGAATTTTTAGGGGCCTAGGGTACTATTTGAGTACTATTTTTTGAGATATAAAGCGTTTCCAAAAGCAAAGCCGTTCCAGAGATACAAACGGTGTACGCCAGCTTGACGCCCGGTAGCGTACACCGTGAATAGGCCTTATATTTCAAAAAGTTTAAGGGTACTATTTCTTTCACTTTGGGTTTTCGTCGGTACTATTTGGGTACTATTTATTGGCAGCATCAGATTCTGAATATCTTTACGGTGCACGCCATCTTGACGGTCACAATAAAATGTGTTATAATAGTATTCCTATATTATAGTGTACTATTATGAGGGAGGCTAGCACAACTAAAAATATAATTATCTTTTCATACTGTAAGGAGTATACGAATCCTATTTCTTGGGTTGTAAAAAATGACGAGCACTTGACAGCTTTTGAAAAAGGCAATAAAAAATCTATTCAATAATAACAGTTCATTCACAGAAAAAAACTTTTTGACATTGGAAGCTGTGGTGGTGAAAGAGTCAAATTTCATTAAATATTGTTTAGTAAACAGGCATAACATAAGTAAGTAATGTAAAAGTCAGTAGAGTAACTAATTTATTATAGTGCCATTAGTATGCCTAGTACCTAGCATCCATCGTAGTAGTACATAGCATACCATTAATAACCACCGCACCGAGGGATGTGCTACTTGGGAATATTCTCCATGCAACTTGGCAATATTCCCCCATACAAGTTGGGAATATTGCTTGGGCGGATCATCTCTAGTCAACAGATACAAATCATGTTACTAGTAATTAGCAAACTCATTTAAAACTCTCGGTTTGTCTGCAATTGCGGTCTTGTAAATTAACCCCCCATAATGTATAACTTTTCATTTTGTCTAGAACTTTTATTTGCAAGTGTCGCCTCTCATAACCAAAGACATCTGTAGTTCGACAGTATTTACTTTTCGCTCATTCTTATTGTTTTGGCCTTTCGTCTGCTGTCTAAGTAAAACATGTTTTAAAATCTACTTTTCATAGTCCATCTAGAATAGTACTTATGTTTTTATTTAGTCGGTAACTTAAATTCGTAACCTCAGAACTTATTTTTCTCATAATTAATTTCTGGCGCGAATTTCGCACTGTTTCATAGAACCTACTGTCTTGGGAGGTTTTTAAAATTCTCAAGAAAATAAACATATAGCGTATTTTAAGGTTCATAGTTAATTTATTATATAGAATATAACTTGGAATAATTGGGCTATATTATTTTATTTTTTCTTAATGATTTGTTCAGGCCGCAGACATCGTTCTAAATTTTGTTTGTCTCTGTTCAGTGGCGTCCCTATATGTCTGTGATTGTATTGTCCACGCGACAGAAAAAGTAAATACTGTATGAGTGTCTGGTGCAATGTTTGTGTTCGTGCTACCATAAAACAAGGCTCTTCCAATGCGTCACCGCTTGCAGGATACATGGAGGACTGGTGGAGGCCCCGCAAAGGTAAACACAACTTTATAACGTTGGAATAAAGTGCAATTTTCCATGAACATTATTTTTTTAATACAAGTTTTTTAAATATAAAAAGTTTAAACAATATTTTTGTTCTTAGCATGCACTTCTCTTAGACTATTGATAAAATATGTCAGAAACATGTTGTGCCATGTCATGTGTCTTGTGCGTATTTAAATAAAATAAAAATATTTCTGATATGAATTTTCGGTAGTTGATTTATTTCATTGTTTAAAAATGAATCGTGGAAAATTGTAATAAGAAATGTTCCTTTTGCGTTTTTTTTATTACAAAACGAACATTTTATAGTTATTTAAAATCGTTCAATTAATTTGATTTTCCAATGCATACATGAAGTAATGTTTTTTTTTTTATTTTTGTAATTTTGCAAATCAGCAGTGTGCATAGAAAATCAAAATTGCATGAATTTGTGATAATTCTGACTTGGATTTGTGATCTTTTTGGTATTTCGAATCGGGGTGAAGAACATGTGTCACTGCGCATGTCACACTGCATGGGGTCCATTATCCATAACAAAATTAACAAATTAATGAACACTGAGATCGGATCGTCACGGCTAGTTAAAAAAATATTTTAAACCCTTTTTATTAATTGAGAACTTGTATTATTAGAAACAGGCATAACATGCACTTTAATTTATTGAGATTTTTAGCCCAATACACTTAAGTAAGAAATAAGTGATTATATTGTCAGAGATAAATACGAGATATTTTTGCAAATTTTGCATGATATTAAATTTATTATACTTAAATGTATATTACGTTTTTTTAGCTAGCCATGATGAAATCATTGTGAATATCATCCACATCAAAATGACTTTTTATGTAAATAATGGGGGAGCAATATGTATTAGATACACGATTATGTCGAGTTCCGGTACACGCTGTATTGACTGACGAATTGTTTTTATTTTTTGTCTCGTTCTAGCACACGCAACCGACTACTACGGTAAGTCATTATTCCTCCCGTTTGCAAACTTAACCTTTTATCTCTGTCCAATAACTTGGTGTCGGTTGTAATATATCTAATAGTTTTCATCTCGATAGTTGTAAATAGAGACTATCCACGCTTCTAGTTATTTCCTACTAACAAGGTTTAGGCGATCGTTTCAGATTACTCGATAAAAAAAACAAAATTATAGAAATACACGAAATAGTTTTATTATTATCAAGAAATCTGAAATAGTGTTGAGGGGTCGGGTCGAGGGAACGTTCAGAAATCGTCTGGTGTGTTCGTCGTGTCCAAGTGGCCTTCCAGAGTTCTCCACGTGTCCGTCCACCGGGCGCAGTATATATCACGGCCGCTATCCAGTATATGTGTATCTCGTATGGTGGTAGTATGGGGCGCCGTATCATCTCACGCCGACTCAGCCGACTAACCCTGCACCGGTCTAACAGTCAACTCATGCTGTACAATATTAAAGCACTGTTTGCTAAATCTATGTATAGTGTTTTTTTTTATAATGGTCGAAAGATACTGACATTTTTTGTTTTTCCTCCCTTTTTCAAGATGAATACAATCTAAACCCGGGTTTAGAGTGGGAGGACGAGTTTACAGGTAGGTTTTAAATCGGATCATACGAAGTCTTTGTGATACTAACCTTGCCCTTGGTAGCGCCTGTGCTGTCACTCGCATGTTTGTGTTGTAACATACATCATATCTATATATAACGCTATTTATGACTATAGATGCTAACAACAACATTTAACTTGGCACACAGCTGATTAATTCATATGTAGGTTGTATACTGGATATATTTTGGCATATGATACAGGTAGCTTATTTAGTACGGAGTTTCATTAAGTGCTTTCAAAGAAAACTTTGAAGTACCTACCGTGAAGAAGTGAATATCCTGTATGCATGCAAGATGACAAGATATTTTTTCAATATTATAAAAAAAAAACTTGAAATAATCTTGTCAGTGAGTTACATTTTAAATTGTTACAGGCCAGATACAATATATTTTGCATGTAACAAGACAAATATCTGTGTGAATGCATGACACAAATCATCGTATATCTAGTAAAATATAATGTTATTTATATTTTTATACGTATATAAGATCATATATCTCTCTAGTGGAGAGCTCGGGAAGTTTGTTTGTGCATTCTAGTTTATTTAAGCTATCACAGTGTTGCTTTTTAATGATAAGATTTGTTTTAGTTGCACATACATAAGTTTTTTTGCACTTATACTTTATTCTGTAAGTATGTCCAAGGATAATTGAACCACACTACTCTGCGAGCTGTCTTTGTGGTTTGTATTTGGACGAGACTACTTTAGACCATAAGGCCGTCGTCCATCACTTGAGCTATCACATCCATTCTGACAATAAAACCATGAAATGATTAATTTTTTCCAAAGTATATTATGTTCCACAGATGTTTGTATAGTGGGTCAAAATAACTGTTTGTTTATCTTACAGGAATACTTACATGAATAAGTATAAGTTGTAGATATGTTCGCCCATAAAACAGTAGGTAGTCGCATCATTTGAAGCTAATAGTGGTAATATAGCTAGTATCCTTCCTGCTTCAAAGTAGTAATCTGACAAATATCAAAACTTACATTGGTTTTCCACTTTGTCACAATTATAACACTTACTGTCTTCCAAGGACCTTAAAATAAATAGACGGACGGAGCCTCGCCAACAGAGAACTGAAGCCATTTTTAATAAGCCGGCTGCTTATACTTACGAGCCGCACGCACACATCAACTAGTTTTTTCGTATTACGAGCAGTACGCATACATAGGTAGCTGGCTTATTAGACATGCTTCAGTTCTTTGTTAGCGACGCTCCGTCCCGCTATTTATTTTAAGGTCCTTACTGTCTTCAATATTATTAAATTATATCAAACATACGATTATTCCACATTTTCTCTATGTTGTGACAAATGGGAAATATTTTACTCTCCGACAATAGATAGACGCAGTAATTTGTAAGTTTCTACATATATTATTCTTTAATGTAGATAGCTTCCTTAAATTAACAATAGTTTAAATAGCCTCCTAGTTTTTTGTGGACGATGTGTAATGTCTTAGAACAAAAGTTGTATTCGTGTTTTATTAGGTTCCTAGCAGTACTGAAAAAAGGCTGTAAATAGACATACTGCTGTGTTGCTCGTATTTTTAGAACTTGTCCTGTCACACTACCATGTAACTTGATTTGATTTCTAATCTATTTTGGCACAAATAATAATTTCCGGTCAGAATTCGCTAAATTTTTAGAGATAGTAACCAACTAAACTATACATTAGTTTCAGCCAGAGTATTTTTATTGAAAATAAAAAGAAATACAAATTACTGTGCCTATTCTACTGTAAACATCATTTCTAGGGTTACCATACACATACAAAATTGAATTAATTACAGTATTCCTTTAGACTCAAAGGACGTAAACGGCGCAGGTTCTAATGGCGTTTACGCCCTTTGAGTCTAAAGGTATCGTTATCATAACTTCGTATATCGTGATCAATTTTGTACGTGGTCCATAATGTGCTAACACTCATCAAAAATACAATCACTTAATACGTACTTGTTCATCAACATATTAGATTTGCGTACCAACTGAAACATTTGTTACAAATAATTATGTGACAAGCATATAATATCTTACATTCTTTTTTAAAAGAACAGTTACAATGTTAACTATTTTTTAATAATTATATCATACTGATAATCTGCATGCTGCATACATATTTCTGTAACATTGTTTCAAGAATAAATATTTCCATACACCGTAGCTACACCACACGTAGACTCATGAGAATAGAAGTTACTCCATTCATACACTAAAAAACGATAAATAGTTTTATGAAGTTTTTCCAAAACTTCCGGATTGTAAAAAAAACACACTTTTTAATAATCAAGTGTGTCACGTTATTTCTTTGAAGTAAATTTCCGGCTGAAATCTTCATGAAGCTATTCAAAACGGTTGATTTATACTCCAAACTTTACATACTTCCTCTTTCGAGATAGTACGATGCTGTACCAACTAGAGACCGAACCAACAATAACGTCCACTTTGCTCAAACAATCCGATACAAACCAAGTCTCATTGAACCGTAATGCCGGCTTCACCGGGCCAACGATAAACATACAAGACGCAGTAATATGTTAGAGCGAGATAGAAATACAACGTTCTTACTCTTAACGTGTAGCTGCGACTGGAGTTTGCCAAACGCGTGGGGCCGATATCAACAAGCAAATAATAGAACGTAGTGGTCGGAAAACTACGGCCCGCGGGCCATCTCCGACCCGCGAGAGGGTTTTATTCGGCCCGCCGACAGTCCTTTAAAATAGTATATGGGCCGTGATAATATATTTTGATGGTCCAGCAGTATACAAATTTAAAACAAATATTTTTAATTATAATTCTGGGGCTTTGAAAGGTCCTTAATTTCCTGGACTCTATAAAAAAAAAATTTGACCACCACTGCACTAGAGCGTGATAGAAATACGTCGTTCTTACTCTAACGTGTAGCGGCATCTGGAGTTTGCCAAACGTGAAGCCGGCATCTGCAAGCGAATCTCAAAACTTTTCGATACAAAAACAACAGCGATAAGATTCATTTCCGCGCAATAAATCAGCCGTCCGCACCGCACGCACCCCGCCCACCCGGCAAGGGCCATTCTTATTCACCGTCCAGTGCTTACATTCGACGGCGACGGTGCGCGGCAAGGAGACGACGACGACGCCTTCCACGGGAAGCTCCCTCCCGGCATCCTGCCGCACGGGCTGCCGACGGTGAAGGAGGTGCAGCCGGCGGTCACCGCCGCGCCGCCAGAGAAGAAAGAGGAGGAAAAAGAGAAGAAGGGTAAGTGAGAGACTACACGATAACTAAGCTATGGGGCATTACCCTGCCAAACACTGGGACGTTTACCTTACGTTTTGCCCTAGAATTTGCAAGAAAACTTTAAATTTTTTAGGTTGAGTTCTAGTGGCCCGTTTCACGAAGCAAGCTACAATCTTACAAGCCTAAACTAGCAACGTTGGTCAGAAACAATAACAACATTGGTTGGTATGATCAATGTAATGTTGCTAGTTCAGACTTATAAAAATTGTACCTAACTTGCAGTGGCGTGGCGTTGAAGAAATCCTTGGGCAAGCCGGAGCAGCTTTGGTTTCAGCTTTCTTTAAGAGCACCAGAATTAACAGCTGAACTGCCTAATATTAGGCAAGCCGATGGGGATCGAGTTCTATGGACGCCACGCCACTGCTAACTTGTAGCTTCGCGAAACGGGATACTGAGTAATCGAGGATTTTTTTCTGTTTTTATTAGTTCAACATGAAGTTTTTTTTTCTAATAAGTAGTAACGGGGTAAATCTGATTAATTCAAGTTCCTTCCAGTAATTTAAAGGTAAATTTCCAGTTCGCGAACTGAGCGCCGACGAGAAGCACACAATAATGCTGTCGGCGGAGTTCCAGCGGTTCATCACGAAGGCGGGGCGCGTCATCGAGCGCGCGCTCGGCGAGTCCGTCGACATCTACACCGACTACACCGGCGGCGGCGACAGCGAGAACGCGCAGTGAGTCCCAAACTATACACACAGACAAGTAGTTCCAGCGGTTCATCACGAAGGCGGGGCGCGTCATCGAGCGCGCGCTCGGCGAGTCCGTCGACATCTACACCGACTACACCGGCGGCGGCGACAGCGAGAACGCGCAGTGAGTCCCAAACTATACACACAGACAAGTAGTTCCAGCGGTTCATCACGAAGGCGGGGCGCGTCATCGAGCGCGCGCTCGGCGAGTCCGTCGACATCTACACCGACTACACCGGCGGCGGCGACAGCGAGAACGCGCAGTGAGTCCCAAACTATACACACAGACAAGTAGTTCCAGCGGTTCATCACGAAGGCGGGGCGCGTCATCGAGCGCGCGCTCGGCGAGTCCGTCGACATCTACACCGACTACACCGGCGGCGGCGACAGCGAGAACGCGCAGTGAGTCCCAAACTATACACACAGACAAGTAGTTCCAGCGGTTCATCACGAAGGCGGGGCGCGTCATCGAGCGCGCGCTCGGCGAGTCCGTCGACATCTACACCGACTACACCGGCGGCGGCGACAGCGAGAACGCGCAGTGAGTCCCAAACTATACACACAGACAAGTAGTTCCAGCGGTTCATCACGAAGGCGGGGCGCGTCATCGAGCGCGCGCTCGGCGAGTCCGTCGACATCTACACCGACTACACCGGCGGCGGCGACAGCGAGAACGCGCAGTGAGTCCCAAACTATACACACAGACAAGTAGTTCCAGCGGTTCATCACGAAGGCGGGGCGCGTCATCGAGCGCGCGCTCGGCGAGTCCGTCGACATCTACACCGACTACACCGGCGGCGGCGACAGCGAGAACGCGCAGTGAGTCCCAAACTATACACACAGACAAGTAGTTCCAGCGGTTCATCACGAAGGCGGGGCGCGTCATCGAGCGCGCGCTCGGCGAGTCCGTCGACATCTACACCGACTACACCGGCGGCGGCGACAGCGAGAACGCGCAGTGAGTCCCAAACTATACACACAGACAAGTAGTTCCAGCGGTTCATCACGAAGGCGGGGCGCGTCATCGAGCGCGCGCTCGGCGAGTCCGTCGACATCTACACCGACTACACCGGCGGCGGCGACAGCGAGAACGCGCAGTGAGTCCCAAACTATACACACAGACAAGTAGTTCCAGCGGTTCATCACGAAGGCGGGGCGCGTCATCGAGCGCGCGCTCGGCGAGTCCGTCGACATCTACACCGACTACACCGGCGGCGGCGACAGCGAGAACGCGCAGTGAGTCCCAAACTATACACACAGACAAGTAGTTCCAGCGGTTCATCACGAAGGCGGGGCGCGTCATCGAGCGCGCGCTCGGCGAGTCCGTCGACATCTACACCGACTACACCGGCGGCGGCGACAGCGAGAACGCGCAGTGAGTCCCAAACTATACACACAGACAAGTAGTTCCAGCGGTTCATCACGAAGGCGGGGCGCGTCATCGAGCGCGCGCTCGGCGAGTCCGTCGACATCTACACCGACTACACCGGCGGCGGCGACAGCGAGAACGCGCAGTGAGTCCCAAACTATACACACAGACAAGTAGTTCCAGCGGTTCATCACGAAGGCGGGGCGCGTCATCGAGCGCGCGCTCGGCGAGTCCGTCGACATCTACACCGACTACACCGGCGGCGGCGACAGCGAGAACGCGCAGTGAGTCCCAAACTATACACACAGACAAGTAGTTCCAGCGGTTCATCACGAAGGCGGGGCGCGTCATCGAGCGCGCGCTCGGCGAGTCCGTCGACATCTACACCGACTACACCGGCGGCGGCGACAGCGAGAACGCGCAGTGAGTCCCAAACTATACACACAGACAAGTAGTTCCAGCGGTTCATCACGAAGGCGGGGCGCGTCATCGAGCGCGCGCTCGGCGAGTCCGTCGACATCTACACCGACTACACCGGCGGCGGCGACAGCGAGAACGCGCAGTGAGTCCCAAACTATACACACAGACAAGTAGTTCCAGCGGTTCATCACGAAGGCGGGGCGCGTCATCGAGCGCGCGCTCGGCGAGTCCGTCGACATCTACACCGACTACACCGGCGGCGGCGACAGCGAGAACGCGCAGTGAGTCCCTATAAAACTAGAAAACTATAACCAAGTGTTCCCAATCTTTTTCAGCCCGTGGCGCACTTACAAATTTAGTATTTCGTCACGGCGCCCTACTCTAGTTCGCTCAAAATAGGTATTGTTGCTTTATTTGCCCGCGAAAATGGCGTAGCAGGGCGCCGCGGCGCACACTTTGGGAACCCCTGCTATAAACACAGACAAGTAGTCCAAGTTCGGTCGTTTAGGAGCGCGCGGTAATTATTGTATCGCGCGTGTGTTTGCGTGCGATACGTACTGGAGCATTCTTACGTAATGTTAAAACTTTGCTTGTAGTGCGTTCTTTCACGGCGCGCACACATACAAGCGCGCGATATACCGTTTGTAGGAAGAAAAATTACTGCTATTATACTGCGGTCCCAGTCACTATTCAGCATATCTAGATGGCCGCGATACACCATGTAACAGGCAATAAGAACGCGCGTACGTCGCGCTGCGTTACAGATGCGTGTTCCCGTTGGTTGTTACATTACATTCTGTGTAATATAAAAATAGCTCATGCCCTGCATTTTGCCGCCTCCTTTCGTATGCCGGCCGGGGCCGTGCCCCCTCTGACCCCATCCCTCGACGCTACGCCCCTACAACAGTTTTAGCGTTTCATCACCAAGGTAAACAAAACACGTTAGCAGGTCAAACAGCAGCGCTGTAGTCCTCAGAATTCAACCTTCATCTTGTGGTGAATGTTTAAAGTTCTCTTAGTAAGCAATTCTTGCATCACAAGCGTAACTTTCAGTACAAAGACGATGCAATAAATTAGCTTTTTTTTTCTAAACATCCTTTGGTACTGTTAAAAATTCCAGTATCCCTCAACCGAACCATTTTCACAGGGACGACAAATCCGACGCGCGTCTCTCCCTAGTCCGCACGTTCTACGACGAGCGTTGGTCGCGCGGCCGCTGCGTCACGTGCCTGGACTGGTCGGCGGCGCACCCGGAACTCCTGTTGGCGTCCTACCACAACAGTGACGACGCGCCGCACGACCCGGACGGCGTCTGCCTCGTCTGGAACACCAAGTTCAAGAAGACGACGCCTGAGGACGTGTTCCATTGCCAGTCGCCCGTCATGAGCGCTACTTTCGCTAGGTTCGTACTTTTTTATGTGATTGAAAGTTTTTAAATCCACGCCAATCGGATTTTCTGCACTAAAATTTTCATTTTCTTCCGTTAGTGATGCTGTTTCATATATTCATTAGAGCCTACTGCATGCGGTGTATTTTAAACGCGCTGTCAATGCGCGTTTCGGCACTGTCTCTATTTATTTTTAGGGTGTAAAAGCGATAGGCGGCGCTAAAATACGCCGTGTGCTTTTAGGCTTTTAGTGATGGGAAACTGCAAGCATGTCAGAAACGATGCAATGTTTCGAAACTTGGTTTAAATGAATTATGTATAGTCATAATGAATTCTTTGATCTTTTGTCAGGTTCCATCCAAATCTGATCCTGGGAGGCACGTACTCCGGCCAGATTGTGCTGTGGGACAACCGCGTGCCCAAACGCACGCCAATACAACGTACACCGCTGTCTTCCCTCGCTCACACGGTAAACATTGATACCAAACTCTTTTAGTTTTGTCACATATATCATGATTTTCTGAGCTTAAATTCTACCATATATCAGTTGTGAGGTAAATCTGTCATTTTATTCAAGCAACAACCACTGCTGTTCACGAACTCGCAGTGGGATGTGTGAACCTTCATGACTGATTACATCTGCAATAGGAAAAAAGGAAGAGAGAGCCTTTGATCAGAAGTGGGATATGAATTATTGATCCTTTTCAGCATCCAGTGTACTGCCTATCAGTAGTAGGCAGCCAGAACGCCCACAATCTCATCTCGGTGTCCTCTGATGGACGCATGTGCTCCTGGTCGCTAGACATGCTGTCGCAGCCTCAGGAGACGTTGGACCTGCAACACAGACAGAGCAAGGCGGTTGCTGTCACGGCGATGGCGTTCCCTCATGCTGACGTCAACAACTTTGTCTTGGGTGGAGAGGATGGGAACATTTATACAGGTCAGTAAATCACTAGTAAATGCCTATGTAATTCCATGTTCTATGGCTGGGCTTCTGGTTGCTAAACATGCTGTCTCAGCCACAAGACACGATGGCAGAAGGGTCGGTGTCTCTTGTGGGACGCTACGTGCGTCAGTACGTTTGCACCGTCCCATCTTAATATCACAATTAGGTCTGCTGGGGCGGCTGCGGAGTACGCGGCCAGATTAAAACACAGTACAATGCCTTGGAACCAATGTACGATTTCGTGCCAGTTGCGGTGGAGACAGCAGGACCTTGGGGTGCGGAGGCCAAGGCGTTTATTAGGGAAGTGGCTCGCCGTCTGAGGGATAGAGGTGGTGATCCACGCTCTGGATCGTATCTGGTGCAGCAAATTTCGTTGGCGATACAGCGTGGCAATGCCGCCAGCGTCATGGGCACTTTTGGGCCAGTTACGATTCGGGGCGATCCAAAAACGTAAACGTAAAACGTAAGCTGAAGTGGCGAAGCCTGTTGCGGATTACTTTTGTTGGTAAGTGTGACGAAGCCTGTTGCCTTTTATTTTTCAATTTATTATGTGTTGATTAAATGACATTTAATTAGCACATACCTGAAAGTTAGTGTCGTATGCGAGCCACGGACTCGTGGCTCTCGGGTCACGGACCCCCTAAGGGGTGCATGGACCACTGCTTAAGACGAGTCGTCTCCAAACTACGGGACGGGAAGAAATCGCGAGGGCCTATAAGAGGGTCTCCTCACAGAAGTCGCACAAGACACAGAGCAACACCCTCCTCCCCCCAGGACGAAAACAGATCATACGTAACTCCAAGTCGACCATGTCATGTGGCCCGCGCTAAATTTTTAAAGGTGCTATATGGCCCTCTGTGGAAAAAGTTTGGAGACCCCTGGTTTAAGAAACCCTGTGCTATGGAAGTCCTATGCCCTTGCCACACTATTCAAGGTCCAAATATTCCGTAGGTTGCCGTCACGGGCAGCGAGCCGGGGTGACGGATATGGTAGAGGCGCACGCGGGGCCCATCACGGGCGTGGCGGCGCATCAGGCCGGCGGGGCTGTCGACCTCAGCCACCTCTTCCTCACCTCTTCCATGGATTGGAGTGTCAAGCTGTGGAGTCTGAAGGTCAGTGCCCTGCAGTAGCGTGGCGTCCAAAGAACTCTATTCCTACCGGCTTGCTTAATATTAGGCATTTGAGCACCTCATGTCACCTCTGTCTACAGCTCTTAAGCAAAATGTACGCCAAATCTACGCCAGCTTGCCCAAGGATATCTTTTACGCCACGCCACTGGTGCCCTGTATAATCTTCTGCATATCTTTCTCGCATCGGCCGTACATTAAGAATAGATTAATTGGAGATTTTCTAGTCCCAATTTTTCTCTTCAGATGATTTGAAGTCAATTTAGTAAAATTACCGAAATAGTCAAGATATAGATTTGAATAATTATTAGTTGATTACTGATATCCCGATCGAAAGTTTTAAAAACTACGAAACTTCCCACTCGGTATGGTCTCGGCAATTTCTCAAAATTTCCTGTAGAGAATTTTCCAAAATGAAAACTTTCTTAAAATTGTGACTTAAACTTGTTGCACATGATCACACTAATGTTGTAAATGTGAAAGTTGGTGAAGATCTTTGAATATTTGGATGTTTGTTACTAAATAACTGGGTAGCAAGATGGGTTGAGCTGAAATTTGGCATGCAAACAGACTAAATCATGGATTGAAACGTAGAATACTTTATACCCCGGTAAAGAGTTCCCTTGGAACAGTAACTGGAAGAATGCGGGCGAAGCTGCGGGTAAATGCTAGTCTGTAATATAATAATGATTGTGTTTTAGGAGAACAAAGCGCTATACTCGTTCGAGAACAGCGGTGACTACGTGGTGGACGTGCGCTGGTCGCCCGTGCACCCCGCGCTGTTCGCCGCGGCCGACGCGCAGCGCCTCGACCTGTGGAACCTCAACCGTGACACCGAGGTATTGCGACCGTGACAGCACGTGCTGCACTGTAACAGCTGTGACTATAGTTTGTTCCTTTAGGTCAGGGTTTCCCAACCTTTATTTCGCCATCATATCATGCTGGGGCCACATTGACGGAAACGACATTAATTTATTGCGATGAAGGACGATTAACGTCAGTGTAGCTACGACTTACTATGTTTGACATTGACACTTAGATATTGACATTGACCGCTTGATTTGACAGGGGTGAGTTTCCTCTTTTCTCCACCCGTGTCTCTTTTGTCGTTTAGTGCTGCCACCTATAGTTTTTGCACGTTGCCTATTAGTATTATTGTTATATTTTCAGTTTTAGAGAACAGAATTTAACTCTCGCGAATATTGGGAAGCTAACGCATAGTGTGTGCCCAGGTGCCGGTAGCGTCGGTCCAGTCGGAAGGCGGCGCCTTCAACCGCGTCTCGTGGACGCCCAGCGGTGGGCACCTCACTGCGGGCGACGACGCCGGCAAGATTTCCGTCTACGAACTGGCAGAGGTATGCCCCTAGACCGTTTAATCAATTCCCATAGACGACCGAAACGTCACAGTGGCACAATATAATTATCCTGACAGTACGCAAACGCCGTTGATGCCGGCCGACACCCGCCACCGAGAACTGTGCGAGAACGTACTGTACTGTGCGAAGTTTACTGTGCGGTGGTGGGGGTATATTGTTTCGATGCGAGCGTGGGATTTTTTGTTTTTTTTTTTTGTATGGAAACGCGCGACAGTGAAATATCGGTTTATATTCTCTAATCTGTGCCACTACTCATAACTCAGTCCAATTTTTATACTACTAAAAGTAATTCGAGTCGCTTAAGTCCTCATATAAACTAAAAGAGGGTTAAGTATCAAATTGAACAACATCATATTTAGTTGAAATGTATTTCATTTTATAGCTTGATACATTTCATCTGCGCGAAACAAAATGAGAAGTCCCAAAAAGTAGGATAAAATATGCATTCGACCTTTTGTGGTCAGCGCTGTCTATTAGCACCATTCGAAACTAAAGCTATAATTACAAAAAACATATTTTTACTTTGCTTTTCGGTTTTTGTGACTTAGCTTATTTCGCGCAGACACAATGTATCAAGCTATAAATTGTGACATTCCGCAGGTAAAAGTACCTTATGGACGTTGTTGCTTGTGTGCGAAAGCGACACTGTCCATAAGGCAAATTTACCCGCAGAATGTCAATGTCACAAATAAAAAAACTTATCAAGCAGAATAGATGTCATTATTCATTAACATACATTCTTACCCCTCTTTATGTTTTTATGGAGAACTGAGCGACTTGATTCACTTTAAAGTCTGATTAAGTTGTCTCCATTTATTAAATGTCCTGTTTTATTGCAACAGAGCGAATACCAACCCCGTCACGACGAGTGGACGAAGTTTGTATACACATTGCAAGAGCTGCGCAACAACCAGGCGGACGAGGAGACGGACCGCCTCAGCCTGGCCAGCGGCCCCCCCAGCCTCACCAGCCTCGCCAGCAACCCGCTCCGATAGATCCCGGCTCCCACCAACATCCACGTAACCCAGGTGGGAGCGAGAGGTCCGAGCGCGATCTCGCTCCCACTGTATTGTAACAAAGCGAATATCTACCCTGGAATAAGTGGATGAAGATTGTGTACACGCTGCGAGTGCGCAACAACCAGGCGGACGAGGAGACGGACTGCCCCAGCCTCGCTAGCAACCCGCTCAGATAGATCACATCTCCTACCAGGGCCATCGATGAGCAGCAGCGACGAGCGAAGGCCAACTTTTCACTCCCGCTTATGCGGAGTGAAAAGTCGAAGCGCCACCTGGGCGTCGCTCGCCGCCGATATCGTAACCGGGCGGTAATTAGTACACTCTGCTCATAGCTGCTGCTGCAACTACGCTACAGATGCCTGTCTCTTTTCATTTAGTACGGTGGGCGAGAGAAGGGCGATGAAATGTTGCACGATAAGCGAAGTGCTCTAGCCGGACTAGCACATCTGGCTATGTCACGGCGACTGACAATGAGTGAGTCACAGCTGCTTTACTTCGCTTGTCGCGCGACCTGTCACTTTTGCACTATATTTAATGGAAAGGGATAGGTAGTTGTCCCATGAATGTCCATGTCCAATATCGCAACCAACTATAATTATAATTAAATATTTTTCTCATGAAAGTAATATCCAGCAACTTCACATATTTGCAGTACTATAATTTATATTAGGTCTAGTATATTTTTAGAATGCACAATACAATTCTCAAGCAGTAAAACTTGTTTCTTAGGTAAGGTTCAATATAACTAATCTTCTAAATAGATTTTTCAACAAGAAATTGACAAGGATAGATTAACATCAACATGACGACAGGTGAGGACTGATAGGGTAGATGCAATTATTTTGGATACGGAATGTACGCCTGTCAAGTATAGAGAAGTTGACCTAATGTTGAAATAGGCTATGTTATAGAGAGCTTCTGATAAAAATGGTATTAATATATCCAACCCGAAGTTTCTTGTAGACTAGGAGCTTTAAAGTTAAATAGATTGTGAAAGCGGCTAAACATCTAACTATTATATTTATTATATATCATATATCCAGACGAATCTAAAATTTAAATAGCTTATTGGGACTACTATGTGATATTAATATCAATACTTAGATTTGGTGCAATGTTGTAAATAAGTAACTTATTTTTACGTTCAGGAATTATTGTTTCTCTGCTCTCAAGATTTCGAAAATAATTAATTATTTTGGAGCATTAATCTGAAGATGTAATTATTTATTTTTGAATCCAGTTTTCGATGTTTTGTCAGTATACTTAGCAATAAGCATAATATTGATGTTGTTTATCTTATTACTTACTAAAAGACAAGCTTAGGTTTAGTTGTACTTTTTTCCTCGAGCAGGTACTTGTATTATAGTTAACAGTTATACGCTTTATAACAGTTATTATATAAAATAAATAATAACATTATTACAAGATTTTCATTTCATTACGTTTCTTTTCTATGTATATTTCCACCCTGAAAATATAACTTAATTTGAACATGAACTGGTTGATTACTACGCCATAGCACAGTTAAGATATCCAGATATTTCACTCGCGCGTTTACATACAAAAAAAAACAAGAATTGCCCGCTACCGAGTATTACTAAGGCGGATCTCACACTGCAGCGAAAATCGCGGCGACACGCAACTCAGCGATTTTCAACTTTGTATGTAGAATCATCGATTTGTATAGAAAAATCGCGGGGTGGCGCACACTGGCGCGTAAATCGCGGCGACTCGCAACTACTATGCGCAGCTACACGGAAAAAATCGCGGCGACGGGCGATTTCAGTGTGTTCTTCGCCTAAACAATAGAGGGAGGGAGGCCATGATCGAGTGAAGTACACCTGACAATAGCAATGGTGCAATGTTGTATCGGAAATAAGGAAATCCGTCACTATGGTCGTTACCGGGTCCTTGACGCGAGGGTATGCCGCCGGCATTATCAGGCCATAGGCCATAGTCACGGTATACGGTAGTATTTGTTCCGATAAAAGGTACATCGGGAGCGCGCATGTGTGCGCGCCGTGTACGGACGCACCACAGGCAAGCATCGCCGCGTGCTTAGTCAGGGCTGAGCAATAATCGCAAGCGGTCGAACAAAGTATAGAAGACGTATATACTGCAGTGTGTTCGGATGTTTGAAGAATAATGCGCAAAATCCAGAATTGTCATATTTCTGCATTCCTAAGGATCCCGAAAGGTGTGTATTTTATTAGTACCTATATAAATGTTATATTTTAAGTCGTTTATAGAATGTTTGATAGTTTTGTGATCAAACTATACCAATTAAATAGAGTAGATAATTATTATGTTTGACAGTGATGAGTAAAATTAACAGATTTTTTAAACGTGTACTAATTAAATAGTAGTTGATTCTATTGATACATAAAATGCCTTAAACACGAGAGTGGTTTTATGAAACGAGCCGAAATATCGTTGCGTTACTTACATGTACACATACCAATACTAATTTATTTAAACTATTATACTTAATAACATTAACATCAGATGTTTGCGATCAGATACTTTCATATTGAAATAAGTAACTTTTACTAGGTTGACCTCGAACCATTGTTCGTTCGATCTAGGTCAACCTAATAAAAGTTACGTTCGTAGTAAGTAGGTATTTTACAGAACCGACGAGCGGCAGCCCTGTGCCTTAGGCCCGCTCTGGTGTCGCGCGCTCCTAAACGGCGAAGACGAACTACTTGGTTGTCTTTATACTTTGCCATAGTGGTGGCGTGCAGGCAACTTGTTTATGCGATGGCACAAAATACCCGCCGGGCTTGCTGGCGGCATAACCACTGGCCAGACCACCGGCATAGTGTGTAGGGTCTTTAACTGGGTCTTACAAAAATCGGATTATTTATCACAATTTATAACAGAAAAATACAACTCTTAAATGTCATTTGAAATTGACGTGACAACCACATGAACATGACAACTGTCAAACTGTCTACTTTTGTTGAATAGCAGCAGCGGTGGCGTACACTCATGAAGTTAAATTCGATTTTATCCATTTAATTACACGAGAAACAACGATGGATTACAATTATGAACAAACTAGTGAAGTAGAAGCTTTAGACTCAATCTACTATGGTGATATGCAAAGTAGGTTGTCTGTGGAATACTTTAAAATTGCGTGGTGGAAAGTTTGATCTAGGCTAGTTTACTTATTCGATTTCTATTCCAGTTATAGAAACAGAGCCATTTCACAAGTTCTCGATACCGATAAAGTCAGAAGGCTATGATGACGGCGAGGGGTTGGCCTGTCAGCTGGTGTTCACTTACACGGCAAAGTATCCAGATGAGGTACCTCTTATAGAAATCGAAAATGAAGAGAATTTCGACGATATAGTAGACAAGAAGGAATTACTTACACATTTAATTGAACAGGTATGTTTTTTTTACAATCATAACCCACACTCAGACTATTTTGATTTGAACATTTGTGTTTGTAATATCATTCTAACCTATTTTTACTAAATTAGCTTTTTAAAACATAATCCATAGCCTTTATTTTAAAACCGGTCTATTATAAATTATATTAAATTAGCAGTTGAAAAGGGTATTGAAATTAGTTAAATTGTGCTGAAAGCATGTTTATGAAATATTATGTAGTGTTTGTTCTTTCTTTGTAATAATAGCCTTAAGTCCTTCCCAATCTTTTTCAGCCCGTGGCGCACTTATAAGTTTAGTACTTCATCACGGCACCCTAACCTAGAAACTGTGAATATTTGTGGTTTTAGAGAATGATAGAGGATCGACTCACGGCGCCCCTCTTTACTTTCTACGCTCACACTTTGGGAACCCCTGCCTTAAGTAGATTGTGTTGATCAGTTACAAAAATAATTATTTAAATTTACAGGCCAAAGAGAATGTAGGCATGGTGATGGTGTTTACGTTGGTGTCTGCGGGGCAAGAGTGGCTCAGCGACCACTGGGACCGAGTCAAGAAGGAGCGGGAGGAACTTGTACTCGCCAAATTAAAGGCTGATGAGGAGGCTGAACAGGTTTCTAGTTCATTTTGTCTGTCTATTTGTTCTCTATGATTTTAGTCTTGAATCAAAATTGATTTGGCTACTTTACTTAATTTTTTTACATGTTAAGTAAGTTTGTTTCATTTACCTTGTTAATAAAATTTTACTTTCCACTGGTCTTACTAGTTGAGTACTTCTAAGTATTTTAGATAGAATATGCTACACAGACTTAAAGTAATTTTTAGTGTCTGTCTGAAACTAGTTTTCACTGCCGAAACGGAAACCAAATTTCGGCTTTGATCTCAGCTGAAACCAGAACCGAAACTGAAACTTCAATGGTCATATTTTCGTGGGAAGATAAAAAAAATGACAGTCATAATCAGTCAGTCGTCATTTTTAAATAATTAATCATTTAGTCTCTGATATTTAGAGTTATCATTAATATAACACATTTTAACTTCTTATTTCAAATAAATTACCTATGCTCTTTGAAATAAAGACTGGCTGGGCCGGATGGCAGCCGAAACCAAAACTATGCCGAAACTAGGCCGAAACCGCAACCCAAACCGAAATTTCGGTTGGACTAGTCATTTTATTAGTCTGGGAATTACACCAACTGATTTAGGCCTAATCAAAACCCTATTTTCTCATCAAATTCTACTAAACCCAATTGTTTCTACTATTACAGAAAAGGTTTGAAGGCACAAGAGTCACAGTAGAGTCATTCTTGGCGTGGAGAAAACAGTTTGAGATGGATATGGGCATCCCTGCGAAGCGGGAGCGAGAGGCGAAAGGCAACAACAAGCTCACCGGCCGGGAGCTCTTCCTGCGGGACACCACGCTCAACGAGTCCGACCTCAAGTTCTTGGACGAAGGTAATAATAATAACTTACTCATCTTTTTACATTTTGTATGATGGCCACAATATTTATTTTTACAAGTCGATTCATAAGAACTGGCACGAATGGATTGAACGAAAGTAATGTCACTTGTCACTGTTGAGTGACGCTCTTATGGTAGGATCCAAATATTTTATAAAGAAGTACATAACATTTCATTATTCAAGAAAAAAATAAAAATGATATTTAATCTGGACATTATTAAGACTAAGCAGGTAACAGATATGGCAGAAAGGTAAATTTGACCGTTCGCTACAATTTGTGATGCACACATAAACATTATCATTCACTCGTTCAATCCATTCGTGCCAGCTCTTGTGAATCGAGCTGTACACTTAGGTACGAACCATAAATCGCTTTTCGTTAGCGGTGCGGAATCTGCGTGAATTCCGCGCGGCGGGCCCCGCGGATACCGCGCCGCCGACGAAACGCGATTTATGGTTGATTGTTGCGAAAAAAAATCGATAAATGCTAATAAACTCTAAGAACGTTCACAAGGCTTGAAAGCGTTTTTTGTGTTTATTGGTCTTTATTGTTTTTTTTCCACAACAATGTGGTTGTAATAAGACTTTTGCTCAATTTTCATGCAGACATTCAAAAATCTCGTACTAATTGCGGTTATTTACGTGACACGGAGACGTTTAAATCTCGCGACGAAACGCGATTTATGGTTCGTGCCTAGGATGCTTTCGGAAAAGTAACTTGGGAAATTTTGCCTGATATCAATTCCAATGTGGTTCCAGGCGACGCGGTCAAAGTGGACGAGTCACTGTTCCAAGACCTGGACGACCTGGAGATATCAGACGAGGACGACGAGGACTACGTGCCGGGCCGCAGCGGCAGCGACAGCGACTAGCCACGCGGCAGCCACGGCCGAGCGACAGGCCACGCGAGAGCCCCAGGTGTTGGGAATCGCTCAATCCCAAAACACCACATTTTTAAAATACCAGATTCTCAAAAATACTCAAAATAATACATCCAACGAAACCATTTGGATCCTTGAGTAACTTACGATTTTAAAATCTAATCAAGGACCATTAAAACAAGAGGACTGTCATTCTCCATACTTTGGATCGTACCCCGACTGGAAGGGGATTTCCAGGCAAAAATTAGATGGCGCTAAAAAACTAAACATTTAAAAGTGTTATAATTGAACAAAGAAACACAATACAGTAACAATTAGTTCGTAAACAGATTATAATAAATAGATTCTAACATTTAAATACTGTGTCACGCTTGCAAAGTTGAATAATTGTAAATAATATAATTCTTATATCAAGCTTATACATCGATGGCGTTGTAATATCGGGGAACAGCTTTTTGTATGGAGAAAGACAGTCCTCTTGTTTTAATGGTCCTTGATCTAATCTAATATAACAGGAATAAGGTAAGACAGGAATTTGATAAATCGAGAATCTGGTATTTTGAAAAATCTGGTATCCTGGGAATGCGGTATTTTGGGCATGAGCGTTGGGAAGTCGGGGGTCATAAATCGAGCGTTTAGACCGCCTCACTTCTCTGGACACATTTTTGTGAACCCTGCATTTTGTGGCGTTTTAAACTATTTGGTAGTGATCCCAGACTTCTAATAAATGAAGGATACACGGAAAGAACATATCTAGTCATCTAAGTAACTTTTTGAGTTATAGCGGTTTGAAAGTTAGTCATCGGGAACAATTGCTATGGTGCTACTCTTTAAAAGTGAAAAAATAAAAAATTAAGGATATTCACCTGTAATCAAGTGGTAAGTTATAGTTCATCGTGAGTTCTACATTTTGAGATTAAAAACTCATTTTCAAAAAAAGGTGACGAGACATGTTCTTTCCGTGTACCCTTCAAATAGTCTGATATCCCATTAAAATCAGCAGGGATTTAAACAAAGATGTGTCCACAGAAGTGAGGCGGTTTAAACGCTCGAATAAACACCCGTTTATTATAGCTTCATACTCCGCACTAATACAGTCCGAGTCTACCTTGAAGATACACTTGTTTTTGCCGAAAGCGGCTATGTATAAGCCCATAAAACAGTTCCGTGACTGAGATACTGACAAAGAACGTATAGCCTAAACCACTGGATGGTGGATGAAATTTAAAATACATATTCTTTAGGGGATGTAAAGGTGCACTGATGGGTTCCTCATGATAAAGGAAGTCAAGGCACCAGCTTAAACAATACTATTCCAATTTTTGACATAAAGTATTTTTTTACACAAGAGAACATCCGTTTATGACAAAAAGGTGCATCTTGAGGGTAGAAACTTGTTTCTCTGAGTAGTAACTCAGAACTTCTACAGATAATCGAATTGTATCTAATTAGAAGGGTAGAAGTAGGTTGTCTTCGAATGCTGGGAGCTCGCGCGTACTATAATGTCCACCAGTGGCGTGGCGTAAAAGATATCCTTGGGCAAGCCGGTGCAGATTTGGCGTACATTTTCCTTAAGAGCTGTAGAATAAGGTGCTCTAATGCCTGATATAGGCAAACCCGGTGGGAATCGAGTTCTTTGGACGCCATGCTACTGATGTCTACTCATGATTACTTGCTTCGTTTTGGTATCAAGTAAGCATGAATAGACTTTATATGTGACGTTTCCAAGCAAATGGTACCACTTAGCGTCTTGTGCCCATGTCTAGTTTTTTTTATATATTTAACATGCGACGCAGTGTTCCTCCACAGGAACAAATTGGACTGTTATGTATTGTACAAAAAGTAATATGTGGGCTTCGCGATACTAAAAAATACTGTTCTGTATATAGGACAACGGGTGGTAGGAGGTTAAGGACACGTAAACAAATTACTGGTATAAAGATGCTAGCAAATTTTGTGTTTATTGACAAGCCGCTACCTTTTGGGTACCATTTGCCTGGGATCGACATGTTGGATTAAAGACACGTTACTTACTCATATATTACTGTTCACTCGAGTGTATTCGGATTCGGAACGTATGACACTAACTTGTTTTTTATGCAATTTCATTTGTTGAAATTAGGGATGTAACGATACCGATATATCGGTATCGTCGATTATATACAACCGATATTTGAAGAGCGCGAAAAGAAGTTCATACTGCATTAGTTAGCTAATATATCGGTATCTGTATCGGTATCGCCGATAATTTACTACAAATATGGGTATCGTATCGGCAAAATTATGTATCGTTACATCCCTAGTTGAAATGTTTTCTAATAATGCGCTGTTGCCATGTCCAGAGATCAAGTATTTCCGTACCTGGGAAGCATAACCAAAGTATAAAGATAGACAAGTACCTAGTCACTCTTTAGGATCGCGCGTTACGTATTCAAGGTCGAGGCGCAGACAATGCGATCCGTACTGGGGAATTCTTACGCATTCGTAAAACTGCTTGTAGTGAGTTCGTTCATGTACATTTTGTAGGAAGAAAATTAATTAAATTACTTTTATTATAGGGAACGTGCACGACGAAGGTGCTGCCAACTGGTGCCGCCAATCTAAATCATATACCCTCTCATGCTGAGGCCACATTGACGAAAACGCCGTTAATAACGTTAATTTATTGCGTTGAAGGACGATTAACGTCAGTGTAGCTACGACTTACTATATTTGACATTGACACTTACAATTAGACGGAGTTATGGAATAACGAATTAAGCGCTATAGAGATCCATAGCGCTTAACTCGTTATTCCATAACTCCGTCCAATTATCATTGACATTGACAGCTTGATTTGACAGGGGCGATAGTTTCCTTTATTGTCCGCCCGTGTCTCTTTTGTCGTTTAGTGCTGCCACCTATAGTTCGTGCACGTTCCCTATACTGTGGCATAACACTGTATGGTAAACAAATAGGATTTACAGTGTTATGCTTCTCGGGTACGGATTTAATGTTCTGAATTCGCTAATATCATATATTATATAATTGATGTGGTCGATGCTGATCAGTTAATTTACGGAGTGGTATTTTAAAGATCATAAAAACCAACTTGTAAAAAAAATAAATGGCAAGAATTTCACTTATTTTTTTAAAATATAGCTCCAAAATCACTATGTAACATGCGGTACTATATCACTATTATTTGTGCTCAATTAGTATGTTTTTGATATGTATACCATAAGGCAGCAGTTCTTTTTTTAATAACTGTAATTAAGTATTCTGAGATTTTTGAGTAAAGTGAAATTTGTTAACTTGCGAAATTACACGATTTCAAGTATCAAGTATCATCAGCTTACTATGACAAGCCAATTGCATAATAAATACAAGCTAATATTATTAGTAAGAAACTATACAGAATTGAGATATTAGCTTGTACTTTGTTATGCAATAACCTCTAGATTGATAATCTAATACAGATAATGCTAGTACAATATGGAACTTATGTATATTTTTATTAGAGTTGTCATTAGTAAAATGTGAGTTCGTACGTTGCGGCAGGAGAGCTAGTAAAGTTGTGATTACTGGCTGCGTCCGGTCGCTTTTCGCCGTTATTTATTAATAAGCAATGTTTTCAATAAAACACAGATGAGTTTTATCTGGAGAATATTTTTTATTTACACTTTGTCACTATAGTAGGTACATATATACAGATGACAAGTGAAACACCAAATAAAAAGCGGACAACGAACACGTTAACATTCAGGTAACAAAACGAACATATTAAGTCGCCAGGATTCGTGAATAGTTTGAAATATGACGGATAATTACAAGTTATATCATGAAGATAGCCGAAATTGGGACTTTAATCGCATAATTATAAGAACCATAATGCTAACCAAACTTGACGCAAATTCACGTGTAGCCAGTTGACCCCATATGGCAGTGATATTCTTGGCTCGCCAATAAATACGCCCGATACGTCTAACCCCGACAATGGCTGGGCGCCAACTGCCCCAACTGTCATACTTTGACCAAGTTACTGTAGAACATTCTCAAGTCTCATCTTGAGGGTAGAAACTTGTTTCTCTGAGTAGAACTTCTAAAGAGAATCGAATTGTATCTATTAGGGATGGCGACTGGGTTAAAAGTATATAATTCTATTTAGTCCGTCAGTTAGATTATGGAAAAATATGGGACACGTATTTTTTGGTTTATCAAATTATTAAAAATTCGACAAAGGTATAAATCATCAAACTTTCGGAGTGGGGGCTTGTGACGTCACTCCTAGGTGAATATTGTACCAAAGAGTGACGTCACTCGAAGTTTCTAAGCACTGTATCCTCGCCGTTTTTTGTTTGTTATACAAAAGAAAAAATACGTGTACAGTATTTTTAATAATGTAACTGACAGACTAAACAGTTTTTTTAGTCGCGTAGCCTATTGACACCTAAATTCTTATATGTATATACTACCCTCCATGGTTAAGATACCAGTGACTGTTGCTTGAGTTCCAATCATTACGTTGATGATAAGTTTATATTGGCGTTTAAGTATTTAGTTCTCTGGACAGTATCGAGCCAGCAACACATCATACCTATGTGAGACTTGGCATCATAAGATGAGCGAGTAAAAATAAGACAACGCTATTTCAACCTTATCACGACTCCTGGCGTCATAATAATACGCAAACAAAACAAATCCAACTTGGCTATATAATACCTACAAATTACGGTGACTTAACTTTAATTAATAGTTACTTAGAAAAACAATAAAATGAGTATCACAAAATATATTTCCTATGTGCAGTCTTAAACCAATGAGCGGAAATCAAAACGCATCACATTCCGACTCTATCGTAAATAATTAACCGGAGATATGTATGTATGTTCGGCCGGGGACCGGCGGGTAACGAATAGCGTATTCACGTAAAGTATAACTAACTCTATAACACTAATATCGAACTTGACAAACAAAACTGCAAACTACTATTTCTTATTGTTGTAACCACAGTGCGGTGAACATTTGATGTCCAAATCCGTAAGGGATACCTATTGATTCTGCCTGAATGTTACACCAACTCGAGTTTGTTAGGCCAAAATAAAATAAACCTATAACTTTCGATTCAAGTTCAACCAAAGAAACAAACAAGAATGGAAATATTTTTTCCTGGCCAGGAATTTGCAACGAGAAATTTCTAGTGTTGGCCAACCTATTGTCTTTTGTCTGCCAGGGTTGAGTTGAGTACGTGTTTTTTCTAAATAATTTTTTCGTGACTACTTTTGGGCTCCAGTTGTGACCAGGCCGTCTATATACCCTCCTCCTCTCCCACACACCCCTCTCCTCCTCTTTCACATGTTTTACGTTTACTGGTACAGTCTGGCAGTCGTATTCTGATACGGTTGTACCTGGGTCAATTATACGCACAGCGCTTAGTTTTAAGTACTTATACAGGCTGTCTAGGCAACGATGTCGGAGCTTTTAAGGGCGTATAGTACTATCGATCTTATCGATAAATCTCCAAGCGTATTTGGGTGTATTTTCGCTGGCGTAATTTCTCTGACCACCAATATTTAAAAGATTCCTCCTCACTAGACTGGCATTCGTTGGTTACTTGTTAGAACTTGACTGATTCTACATTGTAACCAAAAGTGCCAATTCTAATAAGGCAGAATCTTCTCAGTATTCGCCAATATATCATGACAGCGAAATTACGTTTTTGAAAAAACACCCATTTATTTTTGAGTAGATGTTAATTAAATAGCGGCAATTAAAACATTTCAAATAACTGAGCACGGGCGCACGTGGTAATTTTGCCATTATTTGTGTCCATTATCCGTCCTACAAATGCAAAAAGAGTGTTATTGGATAGCTAAATGTGTAAGCAATCAATTTAAACTAATAATTCTATTCAAATATTCCAATAACAGGGCAAAAAAATTAATAAAAGTAAATAATCATGACAAAAACGCATTATTACTTTTAGTTTTTAATTTTTTTTACCATCCTCTAAAAAAAACCACGTGGTGATTTATCGATAAATTCGATTGTACTATACGCCCTTAAAAGCTCCGACGTCGTTGTCCAGACATGTATAAGCAATATAATTTTTGTTAAAACTGCTATCAGCATAACCTAACCTACACATATGTGACCTAACATTAACTCGAGCTTCGTGGTGCGATTCTCCACATACACAACGGTACCCACTTGTTTCGTAATAAATATACGTTGTGTCATGACCATGGCATCCTTTAAATATAATATGTACTCGGAATTGGTATAATATCAAGGAAAAATATTTATTACATACCTACTAATCATTTTACAGAAGTGGAGCACACAACACAATAATATAGATAGCACGCTGAGATCATGTTGGTACAAACGACGCCACTGTCAACTGATTACCCATAGACTTTAACACGGTGCAATAAAGTTTACATTCGTTTACAAATGTACAGTTAACAGTGTGTTCGATTGTACAGTCGCCATCAGATACATCTAAGCAAACAAGGCGCTCACAAACATCTGAACACGACTATTGTCAAGGCGTTAGTGCATGTTCAGATATTTATGATGATCCTGTAGGTAGTGTATAGATGTATTAGATGGTGACTGTACATACAATCGCCTTCAAAGGTTCTGAGCAAGACATTAGGTACTGATTTTTAATGAAATTCGTGGAAGTGTTAAACTAAAATCATATTACTTTCGAGAGTTCCGATTTAAACATTTACAATGTAAGTACATAGTGCCTATAAGACATGGTATTTATTTTTTAACACCTTGTCCGCTCAGAGCTTATTGTTGGTCATTATACATATACAAGACGAGTAATAAGTAGATATACATATGTATATTTTCCTAAGTACACTGGCTCTAGCAAATACACATTCAAAATCATAAAACAGGCTAGGCCGAACTGCATTAACAAATCATCGAAAAACTACAAACAAAATAACAAATAAAAAACATCAACCAAATAATGAAGTACCTAATTACATTTTAATAGGAAACAATGAACATGGTGTATATGAAAAATTCAGTGCGATAACATCTATAGACTAAACAACCGAATAATTTAAAATATTCTGAGTATTCAGGAATAAGTACATAAATTTCAGATTTAAAGTATGAGTAACTTTGCACTTGTGACCTTTAAAGACACTAAAGGTCGTTTAAAAATGGACCAACAACATTGACTTAATGTAATTATGATAACTATAGGCCAATATACAATTTTATTTCACAAGGGTCGGTGGCATACCGTCTATTGTGACAAAATATTCAACATTGTACCTAAATATCGTTAATCTTGTCCTTCCGGTCGAGGCCACGCCAAAGCCGCTATACCTATACCCATGTACTTAATAGCGTGTCTCCAAATTACACTTCAGATTTCGGAATCAGAAGGGATAGCCTGCATTATGCCATACACCAAATTGTATTGATAATTTATCGGAAAGTATGAGAGAAACAGATGAGAATGTGTGTAACAAGAGAAGTTGCGACTCAGTACTCTCCGTGGTGTTAACTGCACTCCACAGGGTTACACCGTATAGGTATATAAATATAGTACTTAGTCCCCTGCCTTAACCAGTTATGCGATTGTGCTAGGTCGGCGGGGCGACTGAGCTTCGCTCGATGTGCACGACGAAGGTGCTGCCAACTGGTGCCGCCAATCTAAATCACTGTACCCTGTCATGCTGGGGCCACATTGACGAAAACGCCATTAATAACGTTAATTTCTCGCGTTGAAGGACGATTAACGTCAGTGTAGCTAGGTACGACTTACTATATTTGACATTGACACTTACATATTATCATTGACATTGACAGCTTGATTTGATAGGGGCGATAGTTTCCTTTATTGTCCGCCCGTGTTTCTTTTGTCGTTTAGTGCTGCCACCTATAGTTTGTGCACGTTCCCTATTTGAGAGTTATAGGCGATGGTTTTTTGTTTTTTGAGGGTTGGCACATGGCTATCCATTTTAATCTGGAAACACTCTAATGTTTTTTTACGATTGAAATTTTTTTATAAGATACGAAGTCCGTGTTGCTCTAAAGGTGTAATATTTAAGAGGTTCGGTATAGCGGATAGCGGCTGTGGGCGTGATCTCCAGGGCGCAGGGCGCTCGCCTCCGCAGCGGCTGAATACTAATACTTTCAAAGCTACCTATCTAAGCTTGTGTACAAAATATCTGTAGCGCATCATACCTACTTGTGTTCTCTTATTTGGAAAACACAAAATAGACTATATCGGCTAAAACAGCCAATTTAACATAAATAAAGCAGTATTCACGTCCAAAATGTGATCTCAGATTGTTTTATTCCTGAAAAAATGGCTAAAGCTTCAAGTAGTGTAGGTACTTTGAGGTTAAAAGTTTATTTACCAAATAGAACAAGTACAAATGAATAAACTTTATATTTCGGGAACTAGGTATGCTAAAATAGGTCGTATCGTATGCAAGCGAGCATAAGGTACGGTCGGCTGCAAAAGTGCATGGACATGTTTCATCTATGGCAATACGTTCGACATCTGTCCATGCACTTTTGCAGCCGACCGTACCACAGCAACAATAAATGGTTATAGATAGGTACTAGTTATCAATCGTCATTAAGAGATCCAACTGTACCCATAAACTAAATAAATTGATGCTGTTGGTACTGACACTAAGCGAACTAGTCCCAAATAGTTATTTTGAATGGACCTGGCTGTATATTGCGCGATGGCAGCAGGGTCGGACTTGTTCTAAGCGTCTGTGTGACATTAGGTATGAGTTTAAAAGACAGGTATAAGGATTGATCGGATACTATGGGGAGTAAAGGGTACCTAGGTAGCAGTGGCGTGGCGTAAAAGATATCCTTGGGCAAGCCGGTGCAGATTTGGCGTACATTTTCCTTAAGATCTGTAGAATAAGGTGGTCAAATGCTTGATATTAGGCAAGCCGATAGGAATCGAGTTCTTTGAACACCACGCCACTGCTAGGTAGGGTAAGGCCCGTCTAGAATAGCGCACGCGTCACCTCGATTATACGACCAGTCCGATCCTGGATGGCACTTTTTGTCAATGGGGATGGGTGCAGGGCCGCGCCGACCCCCGGCAGCGTCTGTGTGCGAAACCTATGAAGCACCTCTTTATTGTCGTCGTGTTTCGACTTTAGGCGCCGGCCTAGTTTCAGTAGTTCGGTGATTTTAGTCCGGTTCAAACAAATATATATGAATGAACCGGACTAAAATCACCGAACTAATGAAACTAGGCCTAGGCGCCCCTATCGCCTTGGCACCTGTGTGCGCTGCCGCACACTTCGCACACAGGGGCGGCGCGGCCTTCATATTTATAACATTGGGGTTTGAATACAGCCAGCAACAGATGTTTCTGTACCTACGAAAAAGATATGTAATCAAAATAATTTCTGTGAAAAAATAGCCTCGAAAGTCCTCGCGTATTAAAATCATGTATAGATTTTTGTGGTGTCTTTGAAAGATGTATCTGCTGCTGATTGTATATTCCATTTATATTATATATAATATTTGGAATAGATAGTCCATATATAGTATTTGGAATATATTACCCAGTGTTACTTATAAAATTGATGACATTGAATTTTAACTTCATTTTTTTTCAGTACCTAGTGGCCTTTTTGCAGTAGTAGCCTTACCTTACCTTAACATCCTATATGTTGTTGTGTTATGTTTTATGGTATGTTATCTTTATTACTCCTTGTAAAAACTCTTACATGTACTTTTGAATAAACTTTACTTGTTAAGGTAAGGTAAGGCTTAGCAATGCATTATTTTCTACAACAGTCAGCACGGATGATTAGCATAAAAATATCGGCATCTTAACAAATTGAACGCGCTTCTGTATAAAAGCTGTCAACCACCATTATTTACGACAAATAATTTTGTTTCCTATCCTACCGACGAATATTTTCGTTTCGTAAATACCAGATTCATGACTTACCTACCAATGGCTCGAAATTCCAGATTTCAAGAAACTACAATCAATCTTTCTAGCAGTTCTACAATCAGCAAAAGCAGAGCTTGTGCAGATGCACACGAGACGAGCGTAAAAAGATCTACCCACAAGATTTTGTCAAAAAAGTCTCGCTATATAGCTCGCCAATGTAGATGTTTTTTTAAGCGACTTGATTCGACCCCACCCACCCCCCGCCCCGCCCAAGGTGATGCGGCCAGCGACCCGGCAGTCGACCCCAGGGTACGCCGCGGCCCCTACCTAGTTTGATTTTTGCTACACCCAATAAGAATTGCAAGTTAGTCAGGCTTCAAAAAAAATGCTTTTAGCTTTACGTCTTTTTATAATCGCCGCTGACTGTAAAACGGAAACCAGTAAGCTTATGATGCTACGCTTTGTCACGCGATAAATAAATGATAAAGCATTTGTCACGTTCTGACAAATAGTGTGTGAGAGTGACGGATGCTTTATCATTTATTTATCGCGTGACAAAGCTTAGCATCATAAGCTTATTGGTTACATTGATTATGAACAAGCCGGGTGAAATCGGTGTCAGTACCTCTAGCACAACTGTTCCACGACTCTTTGTTGCGTGACAAATATTAGGTAAGGTAAACGTCCTAGTGCTCGACACGTTAATGCCTAATAATCGACACCTTGCTGTCATCTCTATTGCTAATGAGTTAATGTCAAGATGGCGACTACTGGGACAATGTCGAGCACTCGGACGTCTACCTAACTATTCCTTTTGAATTTGCGACTCTGTCGCGCGACAACGGAAGTCACGACTCTGTCGCGCGACAACGGAAGTCGCGACTTGTGCTGACCGGGCAGCCATGATACTGCGAAACTATATGTACCTAATGTCATTCTTGGAGCTAAAGAACCGACTGGCCATTCCAGCTATAACACCCGATAAGAATTCTCCATAGTTCAAACAATGACGCAATCCCAACAATAAACAGGCTGTTCCTGATATTTTGTAGAACGATAACTCGGATATAAAGCGTTCTATGTATTGAATGAATCATTGTAACCAGTTACTGAAGGTCGAATTTAACAGGTCCATTTTATTTGACGGATAATTCTCAGTTGTCTTACTCTTTTTCGCTTTTGAGCCATCCAAAAAGGTACGTCGAAAGAACCTTAGTAGAATACAAGATGTATAAGAGTACATGCCGCTATTATAATTGAAGGGATGTTTACAAAAACAACACAACTGGACTGGTTGATAAATACTTATAGAAAAACATTTTTACTGACAGTAGATATCAACCAGCTTAGTTAATTATGTTGTTTTCGTAAACACCCCTTCAGTTATAACTTATAATATATATAAGTAGTTCCAGCTTATAGGCTCTTATACGGCGTGTGTGTGCTACTTTGGCAAAGCAAAGCGGCAAATGTGGCCTTTTCACGAATGCTGTGTCTAAATACAAGCTCAAAGCAATTACTTAACTACACCAAGACCCGTGGCAAATTAATCTAATGGAGCCCTCTATTATAGAAAAAAAAATTAACAGTTCATCGGTCCTCTTGGCGGGGGCGCCCTTTGATCGAGCGACCCTGGCTCAAAATCCGAAAATAATCATCGTGTAGGTCCCGAAACTGTGCTTCTTTAACCCTTCGAATGCCATGTCCCAGATCCGTATCTACCTATACCTGAAGTGCTGACAGATAAAAGCTTGCGAGCCTCTCCGGCATACTCTGTCCTGTTAAGTATTGAAATAAAGGTAACCAAAAAAACCACGTGACTCGGCTCGTTCAGCCAATCAAAGTAACGTTTTGTATCTGTGGCGCAATACTACTGGCTGAATGAGTGGTTTTTTGTTTACCTTTATTTAAATACCTAGCAGGACAGAGTATACATGTATAGGTACGGATATAGGACAAGGCGTACGATGGGTATCGAACCGATATGCGAGCTTCGACATACGAAAGTTTAATTAGCATTCTTTCTCTTCTCTTTCCTTATCATATAATGCAAAATATCAGGGATCGGGAGTGTGGGTGCACCCACAGGCTCGTCGGCCGCGGTGCGTCGCGCAGGGGCGGGGCTCATTTGAGGCGCTGCGTGACGTTGGCGAGCGCCACGGCGAACGCCTGCAGCGCTGAGAAGGGATACTGGAAGTCCAGGGTGTACGCGTTGCCGTCGATGCGCCCGAACTGCATCACCTGCAGGCATAGTTGTATCGGTCAATGCGCGCTTGAACAAATACAGAACCAGGACCAGGGCCGTGCTGACCTCCGGCAGCGCCTGTGTGCAAGACCTATGAAGCACTTTATTGTCGTGTTTCGAATTCCGGCGCCCCTATTGTCTTGGCGCCTGTGTGCGCTGCACACTTCGCATTCGCACACGGGGGTGGCGCGGCCCAGGACTCTCTCTCTGGGGTCGGTCCCTCATGTGTGTGGATCAGGATTGCATCTGGCGCGGATGATCTGCCTCCACCGGTTTCTGTCCAGCGCGTCTCAATAACCGTGTAGAATTACCTAGACCTAGGACACATGTTAAATTTAAGATCATCCGAACACTAGGCCACTGGTGGCGGCCACAGCCCAGCCATTGGTGGCTGCCACATGTTGAAACTAAGGAATTTTCACGTGCAATAGTTCTTAAACTACAAGTTCAAATTGAATGTTATTGAGAATATATCTAAGTCATATTGTGCCCTATATATCCCTGAAAATTCAGGATTCTAGGTTTAGCCAGCACTACAGAAGGTTGAAATTGGCCTGAATGGCTCCGAGAAAAGTATGGGTATATACGGCCGTGCTTTTGTTTAGCTCGACTTGATGGGCAGATATACTGCCTATTGCGAGTTGTGTTCTTACCTGCTTCCCATGGTACTCGATCTGGAAGTTCTTGGCGGACTCCTGCGTGACGCGGCCGCCGAAGTCGAGCTGGTACACCTGACTGTTCTCGTTCCACATGGGCGCCTTGTTGTGCATCACGAGCTGCCGCCGCGGCCCAGCGCCGCCGCGGGGCTCGCTCGCCGCCGCCGGCCCGCCGGCGCGCTTTAGCTGCTCAAGTGATAATACATAGGTACAGGCAAGGACCTTAAAATTAATAGCTGGACCGAGCCTCGCCAACAGAGAACTGAAGCTATTTTTAATAAGCCGGCTGCTTGTACTTACGAGCTGCACGCACACATAAGTAACCGGCGGATTAGACATGCGTTCTTTGTTAGCGAGGCTCCGCCCAGCTATTTAGTTTAAGGTCCTTGGGTACAGGACTCTTTTTTTTGTTTTAGCGGAGGAGGGTATTGATTGGGCCACTGCATAGGTATAGTTCGTGGCTGGCCGGGTGGTGACAAGACCGGGAGAGTGGCGTAGTAATTAAGTGGGCGAATAAAGGCCAAAGAGATATAGATAGTTCGTGGAACTAGAAAATCATGAATGCTACAGAAATCATAAATCCACCAGCGGTAGCGAAAGGTCTTTTTGAAACTAGGTAGATGTGAAAATCTTGTGGTGTGATTGCTAGATTTTAACACCTCTTGTCAAAAAGACCTTTTGCCGCCGCGCTGCCCGCAGAAATATATCCAGATAGAAGGATATAGTCCGTCTATTTGTATGGGAACCTAGCGTGTAAGATTTTGCTGTTGACGTTTGACGCCAAGAGTGTAATTTAGTGATGAAAAACATAAATTTTCCATTTAATTTGATGGTAGGTATTTGAACACTGAATTATACCATTATTGTCATGTTCATCATCATCAGCCTATATACGTCCCACTGCTGGGCATAGCCTTACTCTTAGCTGAGAGTGAATGGGTTGTAGTCCCCACGCTAGTCCAGCTTTGAATTTCTTCGCGGATCTATGCTGGTTTCCTCGCGATGTTTTTCCTTCACCGAAAAGCTAAAGGCGGATATCAAATCATATTTCGTACGTAAGTTCTGAAAACCTCAATAGTACGAGCTAGGATTCGACCCCACGATCTCTGCTTGAATGGCGCGTGTCCGAACCACTCGGCCACCATATTCCCACTAATATTATAAATGCGAAAGTTTGTGAAGATCTTTAGATGTTTGGATATTTGAATGTTTGTTACTATATAAAGGGGGTAACGACTGGATGGATTAACGACAGGATATTTTATATTCCGGTAAATACAATCTCCGGTAAATACAATGACACTTAGAGACCATTTACATCTCTAAGAAAAAATGGACTTAATTTAGTAAATAAGTATTTTCAATTTGTATTTTGACGTTTGGAGATCCTTTACACCTCCAAAACATAATATTTTGACAACGGAGACTCTTTACATCTCCATTAATTCTAGTATCAATTTATTTTCTATTTTTTATTTGTCTTGTTTGGACGCATAGAGAGACCCTTTACGTCTCTATAAATGTAGTTTTTAAGGTAATGTAATGTATATTAAATTATTAAAAGAGAAACTGGTGAGTTTCTTCCGGCGCTTCTTCTCACCAGAAGGTCATTACCCGAAGCGCCAAAAAGAAAAGAAGACAAAGAATGTAAGACATGTAAAAGAGCCCTTGAGGGCCTACTTACAGAAATAAATTATTTTATTATTTTTTTATTATTATTATTTATAATAGTTCCCTGTGTCCCACGGGAACTATTCACCGGGAACAATACGGGCGAAGCCGCGGTTAAATGCTAGTAGGTCATATTATTCGGGTCTACCTTGTTTCTGAGCTGTGCCTTCTGGAAGCTCTCGAGGTCGCGGTAGTTGCGGCCGTTGACCTCGCTGTAGCCGGAGCACTCGTCGTCGGAGCTCTCCGACGGCTTCTTGCGCCGCCGCGACAGCAGCGGCGAGTTCAGCAGTTGCCTGCGAACAGACGCGTAGCGACGTAAAGTGACGCCCAGGGCACGCGTCTATTGAAACGGCGCCGTTTTGTTTCTTGATATAGACTTTATAAGATATCGCCATGTTTTTGCACCCCCCCCCCCCTTGATGGCGCCCAGGGCACGTGCCCTGCCTGCACCACCCTCGCTACGCCACTGCTTGCGAAGAAGGACTAACAAAGTGAGGAGCACGGGTGGTATGCATATGGAAAACTCACCAAAGCACCCGGTTACAACCTGGGATATTATGCCTCATAAGATGCTTACTTATACACCACTGAGTGCAAAATGTAACAAGATGTCTAACTCCCGTAGTACTCTCATACCTACATTAAAAAAAATAAAAAAACGCACGACTAAAAAAGCTTAAAAATAATATCGTCGGATGACAATCATAAATTCTCAAAGGAAAATTAACCGTGTTAGAAGAGAAATAAGGTTGATTAAGTATCTCTGTGATTTGTTTAGTGTATTTGGTGAGATTTGGTTGTCACCTGGCGAATTATATATGTACCTACCTACCTACCTACGACCTAATTTAATTGTGGAAAGACTCATACAAAATATGTCCTGAATCGTGAAGACCTGAATTATGAAAAAGTGTAAGCGTAGTGTTATGGAATAATCATACCTAATGGGCGAGGCTGAGGAGTAGCGAGGCCGGCGCGGCGCGGGCGCCGGCGAGGCGGGCGTGGAGCGCGCGGGGCGGGGCGACGCGGGCGCCGAGCTGCTCTCGCGCGAGTTGCGCCGCCCCGACCGCGACGCCAGCAGCCGCAGCGCCAGCTGCTCCAGCGAACCTGGACAAAGCGCTGGGGCTTACAACGCTGTCGTCTTCCTAGCCGAGTAATGTGAATGCGTGGTTTCTGCCGGCTTACCAAAAAGGCCTATCTTACGTACGAGTGCCACATTTAGATACGGCTTTTTGGCTTATGACGGCAGTGACGTGGAATTAGAATATCAATGAAAGGAATGGCCTTAAAGCCAAAGACTAAACATCTGTGTATTTCTGTTGATGTACTTAAAGCGCGAAACTGATGCATACTTTATTAACGAGGATAAACTCAACCATGATACGCGTGCTGGCCTTTGTAAGCCTGATTTTCAGAAGTTTAACACGCTAAGATTTATCATAAGAGAATCGACACAACAAGGATCGGATCTTATGCTTCAACCCTTGACGAGGCGTTAGCGTGCTAGACTTCAGATATGCAATGTAAGAGTGTATAGTGTATCTATGTATGTGTACGAGTTTGTGAATGGCAGACCGCCCGACCAAAGTGTTAGGTGGGTGATCCCTCTGTGCGCGAGTCTAGTCAGCCGTTCCAAGTGTATCAAACCCGTGACATGCAGCTCGTGCTCAAGAAAATATAAGCTTTGATCTGGGAAGCACAGTTGAAGGACTCGATACTAATTCGGCAATTAAAGGGAGCCGGTGGGGCAATAGTACTGCGTTACGAAAGTCCTCGAACGACAGCGTTTGTAGCTTAGAAAAAGCGTTCGTCCCATTCTAAGTGCAGATGTGCGAAAGGAGCCGAAAACTTCATCTCTGCCAAACACCAGCGTACTAGGGACCCCGGGCTACCTTGTTGTCTATTTGTCTATACGAGTGAGTGCATCTACAAGATAAGCTACCACTTTGGTTTGGTACGTTACCATGGTATCGCGTGGCGAGTGGAAAGCAACTACGTCGTACTAACTATAATACTTGCTGTAGTCGGAGTCGCTGTCGGTGGCGGCCGGGCGCGGGCTCGGCGGCGCCGGCGCCGGCGGCGGCGCTCGCGGGGAACACGCCACGCAGACGTACGTCGCCGCGTCCACGTCCCGTCTGTCGTAAGGTGAGACCAGTCGGCACGTCGTGCAGACGGGGTAGTCGCGGCGAGCGACCGGATCGGGCCGGCCGCGACTCGCCTCCGGCCGCGGCTCCAACGTGTCCAACCGCGATTGCCGCGTCTGCTTCCCCGGACACGACAGCTCGCTCGAGTCGAGGCTCCTCGACTTGCCGCACTTCTTGAGCGTGGGTTTGTCGGCGTGGCGCTCGCGCGCGTTCCGCCGCCGCCGGCGCCGGCCCGAGTCTCCGACCAACACTAGCCGGCGAGGCGGCTCGCCGCGCAACGCGGCGACGGACACGCGCGCGTGCAATACCGCGGGGTCCACCAAGTCCAAATATCCGACGCTGCAGCTCCTCGTCATGGTATCGTACACGGGTACGCTGGCACAGACGGGACTGATGGGGACCACGGTGGTGGTGCGCTGCACGCGCGGCGCGGTGCTCGCGGCGCTAGGCTCGACCGGCGTCTCCTCGTCTATAAACTTCAAGTCCTCCCCCTTCTGCAGGCTCCGGAGCGTCTCCGCGCGTCTGCTCATCGCGTCCGGGTGCACCTCGTGCTCGTAGTTCTTGTTGCAGAGAGATTTTAATATCCTGGTGTTCATCTCGTACGAGGCGGACTCGCCGCCGCGGTTGCAAATGTTCTTGCGGAGTTTGGAGAGGCAGTTATCTGTCACGTGGGTGTCGCATTTTTTTATCGTGACCTGCCGACTCGGTTCCAAGCTGAGGTTGAGGCTGAACTGCTGTTCTATGTTGGAGAGATTCCCTTTTAGGGAGACGTTATCGCCGCGGACGGTGTAGTCGGTCCGGCCGCCGCAAAAGTCGCCGCGGCCGCCGCAAGTGACGGTTTGGGGGGAGGGCCTCTCGAATATGATATCGGTGGGGGCGACGGCGTTTTTGGGGGATTGGAGGGTGGGTACGGACCCTTCGCAGCGGAGCGGGGAGATGGCGTGGCGGCTGGGGACGGGTGGCGTGCCGACGCGGCGGACGGCCGGCGCGGGGGTCTCCGCCGTGTCTATGTAGGGGAACTCGTCGTAGGATTCGGCGCGGGCGAGCGAGGCGTTAGTGGCGTTATTGTTATGGTTGTTGGCGGCGATTTCGGTCTGCGTGGGGACGTTGGAGTTGACGCGATCGGCGAGGGTCTTGCGGCGCGCGGCGGCGCGCGGGCTGTCGCTGGCCTGGAACACCTCCTCCTCGTCCTCGGAGAAGATGTTGGGGTTGAAGGTGGGGTCGGGCGCGACGGCCTGGTCGTCGCGCAGCTCGGCGATGGTGAGCGTCATCTGCCGCGGCTGCAGGTGCAGCAGCGAGGTCTTGTACGTCACCTGCCCGAGGTTCGCGGGCACGTTCTTCACGAGGCCGTGCATTTTGAACTTCGTGCCCCAGATGTTAGAGGTCACCTCTACTAATCTCACGTCCTGAAATGTACATGTAACATGTCAGTAATGCTATATAATAAAGGGCAAAGTCCTGACTGACTCATCAACGCTCACTTGATTTTTTTACAACTTTTTCAAAGGAGATCTATTACTAGGACTTGATATGGTAAACTCTTCATTATATGTCAAGAAAAGTAACTTTGCTGGTTTGTGAAATTCATACGCTAATGGAGTTAAATAGGGGTTGAAAATTTGTATTTGAACAGAGCCATTAGCTACTAAACGTAGAAACTTGAAATTTGTAGAGCATAAATAAATAAATATCGGCGGACAATCTTACATAAATCGAGCCAGTCCCAACCAAACTAAGCAATGCTTGTACTATGGGTACTAGACGATGATATACATACTTATATAGATAAATACATACTTAAATAGATAGAAAACATTCATGACTCAGGAACAAATACTCGTGCTCATCCCACAAATATTTGCCCTTACCAGGATTTGAACCCGGGACTTCTAGCTTCCTAGGGGGTGGCACTCCCACTGAGCTAAACGTGTCGTCAAAATATTACTTATACCTACAACGTAAAAAGGACAAAAAAAATATTTTTTTTTGAAATTCGTATTTAAAGGTATAATATAAACTTTAAGACAGGCAAAAAGTACTATACCACTTTACGAGTCTATAACAAAATCGTAGAAACTTTATATTAGTTCGCGCATACGTGGCGCATACCTACTATCGCCATATTTCCCTCTAGGCCTGTAAGATAAGCGTTTACTGTCAGTGGAGCCTAATAAGGGCACAGGTAGATTATGACCCGGTTAACACATATTATAGGGTACTTTTATCCGACTTATTGCACCTCCACGAACGAAGTTGCAGGTGGTATGAAGATACAAATAAAATCGTCTTTATAATTTATGCATATTGTACTTACAAACTGCAAAGCCAACGCTTTGCTTAAAATGTCATAACTAGTGATCGGCACTAACGGTGCAAAGCTTTAACAACACTTGTAAAGCTGACATAAAGGAGAACTTCCAACCAAGGAAATATAGTACATTACACAACTAGGGTGAGGGAGGGATCGAGGGCTTTCTTTATTACCTCCCGTGTTGTGTACATTGAGTTATTATGTATACTAGAGTGGGCACCTCAACTTGATTTCTTGTAAAGCCTGTTTGGGCCACTTGGCACAAACGCGCTTAGTCTGTGCCGGACGGCTGCGGTAGCTGGACGCGTTGGAGTAAAAAATAATTACGTCTAAATATGCCGTCATGTGTAGTGAGGTACTGTATAAACCACTCAGGAAAATCAAATAAAAGTCAAGGAGTGACTTTTCACACTTAAGTTTACTGCATTTTCGTTTAATCACGCTTAATTTAATAATTTTTGTATCAATTTAAACTCGTGCAGACGCGCCATGTGGTGGCGGCCATGTTTTCTCTCTCTCTATCTATAAAGGGATCAACATCGCGACAAAACGTCATAAGCGCCGAGTAAATCATAGCGCTTACGACGTTACGGAAGCGGGGCATTTAATCTCGCGACCTAAACGTGTAAGCGCCGTGATATTCACGGCGCTTAAGACGTTTTGGTCGCGTGGTTCACGCCCCGCCCTCGCCTACAGGTTGCGACACGTTCATTGTTTGCTATGGCTCCTCTAGTATACATAATTACTCAAAGGTTGTGTACATCATTTTATGTCTACACTTGGCCAGAAAGCGGCTTTTTCCGTACGCGCAGCGTGCGGAAAAAGCCACTTTATGGCCAGGTGTGGCATAAATAATGTTATTGGGAGATCAGTGTTAAATTGAACTCTATATCGAAATCTCGGATTTCCAATACATGAGTATAAATATATTGATATTTTCATGGCTGTAAGTACTCTAATGTCCGCTTGGCAAGTTTTGTTGAAGTTTTGCATCTATAGTGCCGACCACTGGTCATAACAGAAGAACAGAATACCTACTGCTCAAATATAAAATCCACTTTTATAACGTCCTGCCACACGTGGGTCGAAAACCGACTCTTTACACTTGGGAACTTACTTTTCACATTTTTAGCATGTTTAATTGTTTCCTCGTCTTAAACAAAAATATTCGTTTAAGTACGTAACGGCATTTATACAATAAAATAGTTACAAGGTTTAAAACGATAATGCTTCAGCCTTTTCGAGTTTACGACGCAAAGGCGTCTATCTGTCTACCTACCCGCACTAAACGGATGAGCATGTGGTAGCCATTAAAGTAAACAAAAGAAAAAGCACAAATAACGTTAGAAATTTTATGCAATTTGAGACGAGTTTGTTCGTTTTGTAACGTGGGGTATTTACCCATTTGTTTCAAATAACAATTGACTAGAGAAAGTCATACAAAAAATATAATGTTGCACGATTGCTTGCACGTGTTCTATTAAATGTTTGCAGCATAATTCTTTGTTCAAATCTGTCTATAACTAGGTATCGTACTACCACTTGGGATGGGTTAATAGTTTTAGGCAACTTAAAAATTAAGATGAAGGTTCTCATTATATTTTATAGTTGTGTATTGTTTAGAAATCTGCTTTCATTGTAGAGTCAGCGTCATTATAAACTTCTCAGTTTTATTAATTACGGGTCATAGGAGACCGATAAAAATATTGGTAAATTAAATTACCTAAGGTCCAGTAATCCGGCCGGCGGTTTTTGGTAGCTACCGGATCTGGTAAAAATCATCACTTTCTATCAAATTCAATACTTTAACTAATTTAATGCAGTCACTAATAGATATTGTTTTTGGCTATAGTAGTTAGTATAATTTTACATATTATGTTATTGCTGAATTAATCAATGATTATTTAGTCTGAACGAATGACCGTAGGAATCAAATAGGACCTATTATAGTATATTACACAACTAGGGTGGTAATACAAAGAAAGGCCGAGATCGCAGAGGTTTGCGCCCCGAGCCGTAGGCGAGGGACGTAAATATGCGATTGAGGGCTTTCTTTATTACCTCCCGTGTTGTGTAGAGCATTTTATGTCGCTGCGATGCGCGTACGGAAAAAAGCCGCTTTCTGGCCAAGTGTAGACATAAAATGATGTACACAACACGGGAGGTAACCAAGAAAGCCCTCGATCGCATGCAGCTCGTGCCGCAAACTTCTGCGATCTCGGCCTTTCTTTGTATTACCACCCTAGTTATGTAATGTACTATTGCGTTACCAGATCCGACCGGATAAAAAATCAGTCCTGTTTGCAATCCCTATTGGCAGCATGAAAATTAAATAACACTACAATAAACTCAAGAATTATCTAAATCCATTGCTTGGCTTCACCCGCGTCTTAGACCGCGCGGTATCCTTCTATTTTATACATCCATGCTTTTAGGTACGTAAAACGTTACTTTGATTGGCTGAACGACCCGAGTCACGTGGTTTTTTTGTTAACCTTTTTTTAAATACCTAAAAGTACAGAGTATAGGTCAACTGAAAGTACCCTCCCTTTGTTGGTATAATGTACATTTATATTGGCAATACTGTTTTGTTTAGTAGTCTATGGACTATGACGTTTTATTCAGCATATTAACAATCAAAATAAAATAATGTCATCAACACGATTAACAGTCTCTGATAACTAAATTTCCCTTAATGTAAAAAGCCGATTTCAACAACACGATTAACATGGTAGCAAGCAGTGGTTTCAATAGTGAAGTCTGAACAATGATTTGTGTGTGAAAAATATAAAAGATTAATTACGGAATCATGGCGGCGAAAAACAGTGATATTAATATACCGATATTCGATGGATCAGACTATAGTAATTGGAAAATACGTATATTGAAATTCTTACAGTTCAAAAAGTGCAAAGATGTGGCGATGCGAGCTAAAACTAAAACCGATGATGACAAATGGGACGAGCGTGATATTCAGGCTACCAACTATATTTACAGCGCAATAACAAACAAGCAGTTGGAATATATAAGTGATTTAGATTCAGCTTACGAGATAATCCGAAAGTTTGATGAGATGTATCTGAAAAAGTCGACGGCCTTGCAAATTGTGTGCCGACATAACCTAGAAAGTGTCAAATTAAAAAACTATGCCGATGTGTCTTTATTTTTCGACGATTTTGAAAAAGCCGTTAATGAGCTCAAGCAGGCTGGTGCGACAATAACGGAGCAAGAAAAACTTAACTATATGTTAAAATCACTGCCGCAGAACTATAGTCATATTGGTGATTTAATAGACGTACTACCAGAAAGGGAGAGAACAGTGGATTATTTAAAAAGTAAAATAAAATTAAAAAGTGCAGAAGAAAATGAGGCGTCAAATGACAGATCCAATGCTTTTAAAGCCGAAGCCAGGCCTTCATCACAAAATTGTTTTAACTGCGGCAAACCAGGGCATTTTCAAAGAGATTGTACCCGTACTGACTATACACAGAGAGGTCGTGGCCGTGTGTATACTGCAAGTCGAGGACGTGGACATTCCGGAAATAGAGGACGTGGATATTTTGGAAATAGAGGACGTGGATCTTACAATACTAGAAATTTTCATAACGGACGAGGATATTATCATAATGCACAGCAGCGGAATGATCACCATGAGCAGTATGGAAACAGTTTTCATACAACTATTGCTTATACTACAACAAATGAGAAATATTGTCCAATAAAAGGACAAATAGAGTGGCTATTAGACAGTGGGTGTACGGATCATATTATAAACTCAGACGAGTACTTCGAGACGTGCGAGACTTTAAAGAAAACTGTAAAAGTAAAAATTGGTGATGGTAGAATATTAGAAGCTACAAAGGTTGGAAATATTAAAGCATATTTCTCAGTTTATGGAGAAAAATCGGAGGTAAAATTGACAAATGTTTTTTATGTGAAGGAAATGAAGGCAAATTTATTGAGTTATTCGAGAATCACTGACAAAAATTCAGTTGTGTCTAAAGGGCGGTTGTCAAAAATATACAACGCATATGGAAAGATTATAGCCATTGCAATTAAAGATGAGAGACTTTACAAGATGAAAAGTTATGTCAATGAAGAAACGCTGCAGGCTAATTTGAGTAAAAGTAATATGACAGCAAAAGAGAAACTACACCGTACATTGGGACATATAAACTTCAATAATTTGGAAATGATGTGCAAAAATGAATCGTTGGGTGGCCTGCCTAAAGAAATTGAATCAGAATATTTAAAGTGCGCAACATGTATTGAAAATAAGATGCATAACTTACCTTTTCATAATAACCGGCGTAGAGCAGAGGATATATTACAGATTGTTCATACAGATTTGAATGGCCCACATCAAACAACAGGAGACCATGGCGAAAAATATTTCTTAAGTTTTATAGACGATTATAGCAAACTGGTGAAAGTTTATTGTATCCGAACAAAAGATGAAGTATATGACTGCTTTGTGCAATATGTAAATGAAGTACAAAATCTTACTGATAAAAGGATAAAAGAACTGCGATGTGACAATGGTAAAGAGTATATGAATGCAAGAGTTTTTCAGTTTGCAAAAGAGAAAGGAATAGTAATAAAACCTTGTCCGGCATATGTGCACGAGCTTAATGGAACTGCGGAAAGGTTTAACCGATCTTTAATGGATATGGGAAGATGTCTTTTATCAGAAGCTAAAGTTCAAAGAAAATATTGGCCAGAAATAATTAAATCAGCTGCATATCTTAAAAATAGAACCTTGACCAATACTATTGAAAGGAAAACTCCCTATGAAATATTTTTCAAAAGGAAGCCAACCATTAAATATCTGAAAATGTATGGGAGTAAGGTCTTTGTACGAATACCAGAAGAGAAAAGAAAATCTAAATGGGACAAGAAGGCAGAAATTGGCATTTTACTTGGCTATAGTGACACTGGATATCGAGTATTGATCAATGACAAAGTAATAGTAGCTAGACACTGTGATATTATAGAAGAAGATGTAACATTGTGTGGATTTGAAGACAAGAACGATGAAAAGGCAGAGGAAGAAAGAGAAAAGAGAAAGGATACGACAGAATACCAGGAAGTGGACAAAAAAGAATTAGAAATATGTGATGATAGTATAAAAGTTGACGAAAATATTGAAGAAGAGAAATCTAAAAGGATAATTAAGCCACCAATACGATTTGATGAAGAATTTGGCTATTATTGTATTAGTGTAAATTACTGTGATGCTATGACCCCAGAAACTTTTCAGGAGGCGATGACCTGCAAGGATTCAAATAAATGGAAGGCAGCCATGGACCGTGAGATGGACAGTCTAGTAAAAAACAAAACATGGACACTTGTTGATAAGCCACCCAAGGACAAGGTAATTGATGTGAAATGGATCTACAAAAAGAAAAGTGAAAGTGAGTATAAAGCCAGATTAGTTGTTAGGGGATTCCAGCAAACTGATTGTGTAGATGATACTTATTCTCCGGTGGCCAAAATGCCAACTTTGAGGCTTTTGTTGTCTTATTGTTGTCAAAATTCTTTAGAAATCCATCAGATGGACGTTGAGACGGCGTTCCTCAACGGTAAAGTTTTATCTGAAGTTTATGTAAAACAGCCTATGGGCTATGATGATGACTCTGAAAAGGTTTATAAGTTAAATAAATCATTGTATGGTTTAAAGGAAAGTCCGCGCGCTTGGTATGAATGTTTCAACAAATTCTTGACTGATCTAGAGTTTCAAAGATGCAAATATGATTATTGTCTGTATTTCAAAAAGGAAAATGACACAGTTGTTTACATTTTACTATTTGTTGATGATCTGCTGATTTGTGTAAAGACAAAAATATCATTGATGACATTAAAAATAAATTATCTGATAAATTTAAAATGAAAGATTTAGGAAAAGTAAAGAATTATATTGGCATAGATATTGTTTATAATTATGAGCAGGATAACTTTTTAACGTTAAGTCAAGAACAATACATTGATTCATTAGCAGAACGCTACAATATTAAAAAAGGTAAATTATTCAAAACACCTATGGAAATGAATTTGAAATTGGAAAAATCTGAACTAAATGATGATATCAAGTATAGAAATTTGATAGGTGCACTGTTATATATCAGCTCTGGTACTAGACCAGATATTTCCTTTTGTGTAAATTACCTGAGTCGCTATCAAAATTGTTGTAATGAAACTCATTTTGCATATGCCCTGAGAGTGTTAAAATATTTATATTTGACAAAAACCTTAAAATTAAAATATTGTAAAAATAATAATTGTGATATATTAGATTGCTTTGTGGATTCTGACTGGGCAGGGGATATTTTGGATAGAAAATCTACCACCGGATATGTTATTAGATTCTTCGGAAATCCTATCATGTGGAAATCAAAAAAACAGAACTGTATAACTAAATCATCTACATTTGCAGAATATGTTGCCCTGTCTGAAGCAGTCACAGAAATTAACTTTTTGAGATGCTTAATAAGTGATGTATTTACTATAATCTGTGACCCAATTAAAATGTATGAAGATAATTCAGGTGCAGTAGCCATTGCCAAATATGGAAATTTCACTAAGAACTCCAAACACATAGAGGTACATTATCATTATATTCATGAAAATGTCAAAGATAAAGTTATTGAAGTTGTTAAAATAGAATCTGAAAATAATGTTGCAGACATATTAACAAAAGCATTAGGACATGTTAAATTTCTTAAATTCAGAGATATCTTAAATGTAACGGTTTAGAGTAAGACATAAAATTAAGATATATAAGTGTTTTATATAAATTGCTAGATTACTAGTAATTGTTCTTTTCTAGTATGATTTGACTAGTATTATTAGTTGTTACTTATTTGTTGCAATATAAATGTAAGGAGTTGCGTGTTGGTATAATGTACATTTATATTGGCAATACTGTTTTGTTTAGTAGTCTATGGACTATGACGTTTTATTCAGCATATTAACAATCAAAATAAAATAATGTCATCAACACGATTAACAGTCTCTGATAACTAAATTTCCCTTAATGTAAAAAGCCGATTTCAACAACACGATTAACACCCTTACTTATAAATTTTGGTTTCCTTGAGAGTGTCGAAATATACATTTTTTGCGGCATAAACCGCCATATCTTTTTATTACGTTAACCTAGATTTTTTTTTCATTTCGATACCTCCACGAGTTTCCGAGATTAAGGGTCTTGACAGACGGAGAGACAGACGGACAACAAAGTATGAATGTTTTGCATTACAACAAAACATGTATTATGTCTTGGAGCAAAGACACGCCATATTTTGAGATAGAGTCTATGATTTGCTTTATAATCTATGGTCACATACCTGTCATCCAGTACTGTTACCCGATTTTCGTCCTTATGTTTGATCACCACAAGGTGCCTGCCAGAGTCCTCTTAGGCACATACGCTGTTTTGCTTGTCACTGCGTCTTCACCAGCAAGAGCCTTGCCTATGGCGTGTCTTTGCTCCAAGACATAATACATGTTTTGTTGTAATGCAAAACATTCATATTATGTCTCTACACAAAGACACGCCATATTTTGAGAAGACGTGTTTGGTATCTGCTGGTGATCAGAGTCCATAAACGCTGTGTGAAACTCAAGACATAATGAAAGAAAAAAAATAAAACATTATATATTCCTCATGATTAAAATACTGAATTAAAATAATCATTATCATTAGAATATTTACTATAGTGCAAACAGTAATGTCTCACTTTTCTTAGTTTTAAAGAATTGTGATAAATAAAAAGAAAATGTAACATAAGGAATTATAAAACACATCCTTTAAGGAATCTTATATATGAAAAAGTAAATTTTAAAATTAAAGTTAAACTTCTGAAAAGTTATCATGCAATAAATCAGAACCTTGCACGTTTTCTAGTTTTTGCACTGAACAGTACGGTAGTAATGCTTTCTAAATGTTTGGAAACATCTCCAAATTCTTCTTTCCAGGATATCATCAATGGGTCTATTCTCAGCCCAGCCCTTTGAAGCCACTGCCGACCTTATACTACCCGGAGATGCTTCAATATTGGCTTCCTTGAAAATAGAATGTATCCAACTGGCTATTGGTTGCTTGACAACCTTTTTCTGTCATATATTATAGAAACACCTGTCAATAATAGAAATATTAGTGAAAAAATCACTTCAATATCATAAAAACTCACCGAGATACTACAATGTTAAAATCACATTTTTAGACTTTCCCAAATACATGCCGAGTGCCGAGACGCTCCCTACTGAAGCCCGTTATACAGTGACTTCACTACTCATATGTTGTTTGGGGAAATCAATAACTTTGTTCTGCAGCTAGTGTTAAAACTTGCATTTATTGTAACGGTTTCATAAGAAAAGTTACTATAAATTGTATGGGTTATTTAATGATATTAATAGCTTTTTTTTTTTTTTTTTTTAAAAGATTTTGTACCTACTTTTTAAAATGGACTTTCCCACCCAACTTTGGAGGCTCGTAAAACAAGTTACACTTTAAGTATCATGCTCAAAACATGAACATATTTCCTTATTATGCTTATTTTAACAGGATCTTATATACTTTTTACAAATTTCACTTACAGTCAAGTACCCAATTATTGTACGGGTAGCAACTTTTACCATTCCTGTGACGGTGATAAAAAGATGGTCTAAATTATTTATCTCCTGTCTTCAAGATTTTGAGAGTGTTATTAATTTCTTTACATGTTCTGCAGGGCAGATTTCTTTAATTGGGTGTGCTGATAGGGACCATCCTGATTATCTATGTCTTGCATTATGAATTTTGGAACCAAAAGATGGCCAAAAGATCAATTTCTATAAAAACAATTTTCAGATATATGTAGGAGGGTTAGATCATGAAACCGTTTTGCCGATGCCAAAAGCAGTATAATTGAAGCCTTTCTGGCTGTATAAAATAGGCTGTTCTTATTTGGTGTAGATATAAGCCAATTATAAATTAACTTAGTGTCCCATATTAGTGGTTTCTGTTGTATAGGCAGCAATTGAAATTGCCCTTAAAATTTGCTTTATAAGAAAGCTATCAGTCACATGAGATGAAATACCGCAATATGTATTTATAGCATTTATGCAATGGTGCAAAAATGGTGTTATATGCAAAATTGTGTTCAAGATATAAACTTGCTAAAAATTTTGCAATATCTTATCCTTTTGGAGATTTAATATCTATTTTATTTTTTGTACTCCAGGAAATCCATTTTCATATCGCTGGGGTATAACTGGCTAAGGATGAGGGTCTCCAACTACTTTGTAATAGCTGTTTTTCTTCATCTCTCTAGTCGGTTATAGTACTGCTCTACCCCCAACTAGCTATGCCTGTAACTCCCATTGTTCCACTTGAGGTGGTGAGAGTCTGGTAGTCTGATCTATTAACACCTTCCGCAGGTTGTGTATTTGAATTGGCTTGTGAAATTGGCCCTTGCTTGCAGGTCCGGTTTCTAGAAACATTTGTTCCATGTTGAGGTAATCACAATGAACTTTCCGGTTGCACTGTACTGATACCTGTGGAATCAGACTTGGCGGAGGAAAAAGCCATGCTAGATGGTATTGCCAAGGTTGACTGAAGGCGTTGCAAAATTTTGCTAAGCCATCTTTCGAATCTAGACTTACGTAGTTTGGCACCACTGCAGTTTTGCAGGACGCAAACAGTACTATCTCTGGCCTTCCCCATTTTGCGAATATAGCCTCCGTGGCTTCGGGAAGTAAATGCCATTCTGGAAAAGGACGCCCTCTGGACAACTGGTAGGCTATGTTGTTGAACCTCCCCGGGAGGTAACAAGCTGACAGTGTTATTTTCAACTGATCGGTCAATAGCATCAGTTTGTATGACAGATTTAGCAGTTGAAGGGACTTTGTTCCCGACAGATTTGCTCTGTGCAACTGGGCTCCCCAACCTGTGTCCGTTTCGTCTGTGGTGAGAAAATTAGTCACGTCTCTTATGTGGATAAGAGTAAAATTGTTTTCTATAGACGACTGCTACCATTGAATCTCTCCGAGAGCTCCTGGTGTAATTGGTTTCTTTATATTTGACTAGTTTAGCCTGAACTTTCTTACAATATTTGTAAATTCCTGCAACGTAATTGGCCTCTGTGAATAATCAGGTTTGCAAAATTTAGATGACCTAAAAGTCTCTGAGTCTCTTGGAGAGAACTGCATGCCTTCTTTGTCATTGCTTATGCTCCATTCCAGGCCCAAATAACTTAGGTTTTGGGTTGGCTCCAAGACTGATTTGGCATAATTTAGGTACCATCCAAGATGTTCCAAAAACCTCACCACCTCCGAGGCCTGAGTTTTTAATAAGGAACGATCCTAGATTACTATCAGGTAATCCAGGTATTCCAGGGTCCGTAAACTGACTGATTTAGCATAATTTAGGTCCCATCCAAGATGTTCCAAGAACCTCACCGCCTCCGAGGCCTGAGCTTTTAATAAGGAACGATCCTAGTTTACCATCAGGTAATCCAGGTATTCCAGGATCCGTAAACTGATTGATTTGGCATAATTTAGGTGCCATCCAAGATGTTCCAAAAACCTCACCGCCTCCGAGGCCTGAGTTTTTAATAAGGAACGATCCTAGTTTACTATCAGGTAATCCAGGTATACCAGGATCCGTAAACCTCGAGCCCGAAGAACCTCCGCGGTCCAGTTCGTTATGGCTGCAGAGGATTGAAGAGCAGATGAGAGGCCGAATGGGAAAGAGGTGAGTTGCAGCACCTCCCCGTTGTAGATTATTTGTAAAAATCTTATGTGAGCTATTCTAAAGAAATATGTTTGGGACTCATCCATCTGTTTCCATACATTTAGTAGGGTCCAGTGGCGGGGCTTCGATAGAACTCGATTCCCACCAGCTTGCCTAATATTAGGCAGTTCAGCATTTAATTCTAGTTCTCTTAAGAAAATTGACGCCAAAGCTGCTTCGGCTTGTCCAAAGGATTTCTTCAACGCCACGCCACTGGTAGGGCCAGATTAATGAGGTGACCGCAGACACATTTCTGAAGAAATGCCCCTGTGTGCTTTTGCAATCAGAATATGGAAATAAGCTTGAGACAAATCTATTTTTGTCATCCAGTCCTGGTCTTGAAGGAAATCTGTGACAGTTGTCTGTGATATGAGCTGAATATTGGGGCGTGTTCCAACTTCGGCTTTCTTGACCAAGAACATTTTTGAAAAATAGCCCGGATCCTGTGAAACAGGTTTCTCCAGTACTTTCTGTTCTTTTTAATGCAAAACTACATTGCACAGACCAGTCAACAGATGCTCCGTGGAGGCTAGGTAGTCTTGCCCCCATTTTTAACTCGACAAATCCCGGACTGGCTGACATTGATTGTAGAAATTTCTTGTTGTTAGCCAAGCTTGTGTGTTAAATCTATAGGTTGCATAGACGTGTTAGATCTAAACGTGTTAGACGATCTGGGTTTGCCTCCGCGACAGTTTGATTCGGTAATAATTCTCCGACATCTACCACTAGACTTCTCAGAGGAATTGCTCTGTATTAGTGCATAGTTGGCGACTAGTGGATGGTTGTGGCTGTGTTAAATGCATAACATAATTGGAAAAACAACTTACTTGAGCAAGTAGCGAATCCCCACGTGGGTCGTCGCCGGCCCGAAAAATCTCTCTGCGAGACTTTCTCGGCCTTTTATTTGGTGGCGAAGTCGTTTCCTCCTCCGAGGAGGAAGACGATGATGAGTCCTCGCTGTCGGATGAAGGCCGTTTTCTGGCCTCGGGTAATTCGTAAGGCAGTTCAACTTCTGGAGCCGATGCCGGATCGGAATCCATTTTTTGTGAAAATACGTAACTACACACGAAATATAGCTCGGAGTATCAAAATACTCGTAAGCACTATTGTTTTAAACACTTTCGTCGCGGATTCTTTACTTTAAACCAAGAAAATTTTGGATTTAGAAATATTTTTCCGCGAAACCGGTATGTTTGTTTGCAAAATCATAAACGCTGTGGTAAGCAAAACAGCGTATGTGCCTAAGAGGACTCTGGCAGGCACCTTGTGGTGATCAAACATAAGGACGAAAATCGGGTAACAGTACTGGATGACAGGTATGTGACCATAGATTATAAAGCAAATCATAGACTCTATCTCAAAATATGGCGTGTCTTTGTGTAGAGACATAATGATCTTATAAGAGTTCCGTTTTTTCCTTCTGAGGAACGCTGTAATGCTTTTCTACCGTATTTGCAAAAAAAATAATGCCATACTGGTTAGGTTAGTTCCATTTTTCGTCACGCCTATTCTCTTTTCGCACAGACTCTATTGGCATTGTAAATACGGAGATCTGAAATTCAATTTAATTAGTAGGAAACTTAAGGCAATTCGAAATATGAAATCATTTGTAAGACTGTATTGTACGGACTTCGATGTTTATATTTTTTTTGAGCAGGCCTACGTACGAAATCAAGTGTAATATGAGATCCGTCACCACTTTGTAAAATACAGCTGGCACTTTGATAACGTCAAGAGCTTTTCTTGAAAGCCATTATTTTTTATGGTTCTGCAAAAAGCAAACGGAAATCTATTACGTACCGGTCTCGATGATTCTCACGAAAGGTATCTCAGCGAACTCCGTTTATATGTATAATTTAATGATTTATAATGTATTTGCCTTTTCAGTTTACACATTTGACCAATATCCAGCCTCTCTAGCGGCTCCCACCCACGTTCCTGGTCGCTTTAGTAACTAATAATTACTTCCCAATATAAGTAGCTTCAGATTATAATTTTCAGTTATTTTCTAGAGGTCCGCGTATTCACAAAATTTCATACATAAAATATTTTTTCTACTCCTGTACTGTACTTTTATCTGTCTTTTACTTGGTCACGATCACTAATATAAGAACATACATAATATGAGTTCAGATAAGTCTATAATCTATTCCCCATAACAGCACTAGTGTCATTATATTCGCAAAACGATACTGCTAGCAGCCACAGACTTCTAAATCTAGGTTAAACTTAGGTCAAGGATTAAGCGCTCAATTCTAACTTTACGATAAAAATGCACAACTACCAACTTAACAAACAATTAAATTCCTACGGTTTTTAAGAAAAACAAAACTTTCCGAACTAAATTCATTGATGCCAACATAAAAAAAGTATTTTTAATATCGTCACTGCGTATCACTAGCGAGTATACGTCAAATTAAAAAAAAAGTTTACCATAGACACATACTGTCAGTCATATGTCATATTTGCCTTGTTTGCGCGCTATGTTTAATGTTGTATTTTATATTTTAAAACCTAGTCTCGCCGCCGCGGCGGCTCGTATCGCAACTCGCGCCATTCGCATTTTTGGAGCCTACCTACTTATACAACTTTTGCATAAAATACTATTATGCCACACCTGGCCATAAAGTGACTTTTTCCGTACGCTGCGCGTACGGGAAAAGCCGCTTTCTGGCCAAGTGTAGACATAAAATGATGTACACAACACGGGAGGTAATAAAGAAAGCCCTCGATCGCATATTTACGTCCCTCGCTTGCAGCTCGGGCCGCAAACATTTGCCATCTCGGCCTTTCTTTGTATTACCACCCTAGTTGTGTAATGTACTAAATTACGTCACACCGGGCCATAAAGTGGCAATTACCGCACACTTTGTACTTGCCACGGGAGGTAATAAAGAAAGCCCCAGATCGCATATTTATCGCCCTTGCCTTCGGCTCGGGCGGCAAATATCTGCGATCTGAGACATTCTTTGTCTTACCTCCCTCCCTAGGTAAGTAATGTGCTAAAGTCGCGTCGCTCCGCTGCGGCATAGTTACGCCTGGTGCGTTCTTACCTTTACCGAGATTGCGGGTGTGTTTATGCCTTTACTAGCTGAAAACCCGGCTTCGCCCGGGTAAAATGTAATAAAATTACAAACCCCATTTAACCCTTTCACCTCGTCAGAAATAGCATTACCAAGAATCTCTTCAGTTAGGTACATTTTGTTATTTATCTTTCGAAGCCTTTTATTTTTAACCGACATCTAAGAAATGTGGGTTCTATATGTAGTTATGTTTTGTTGAAATTCAGGGAACTTCACAAACATTTAATATATTAGGTATGTAATTTACATATCAAGGTTTACTTTCAAATATCTGAAATAATAGATTCCTATTCAAAATTTTACCCCTTTTGGAGCCAAATCCCATTTTTTTAGTCTAATTATTAATGTCCCACTGAAGGGTAAATCTATCCCGCTTGCAATGCTTCTGGTCAAAAGGACCACCCAGACCAGCCGTTAAAAAATACGTCTAGGTTCTAGGTTGTCCTGCCATTTTCACCGTGGCATGCTACGTCCTCGCCACCCAGCCTGTACCTCGGGCTCACCCCACCCCAACATGGTCTAAATTTTTAATTTAAGCCCTCGACCTTGAGTTACAAAATATGACAGCCGTCCCGGTTCCGAGCTAACTTTGGACAGCCGTTAAGAAATGCATTCAGGTCGTCTCACCATCTTCGCCGCGGCCTGTTCTAGCGTCGTCGGACTGGCCATATAGTTAAGTTGGTGTTTTCCAGTTTTCCTAGCCGCCGCGGAGCCCCCACGGGCCTGGCCGCCGGCTTGTGGTTGTTGTTATTGGGCCCCGTACTCGTGGGAAGTCAGGGAGTCCAGTCCGGTCCTGTCCATTCAACATGTCGCACCTACTTCGAAGCCAGTTTAGCCCGCCTATTTCGATACATACTACAGACGTGGCCGGCCTAGTCTTACTTCAACCTAAGGGGTTAGCATCTACATCATCAATGCAGATTGCCGTGCGCAGCGTGGTGTTCCGAACTCTGTCGGTTTTTTTTTCACTCCCAGCTTACTACGTTGGGTTTGATTGCTGCGTGCGTGATTTGACAACCTTAAATTTTGTTTTATTAATTTTACCATGTTCTTCAAAAAAATTTCGAAAACCTTATTTCAACGTTCCTATTCCTACCTCAAACATGAAAAAAAAACCGGTCAAGTGCGAGTCGGACTTGCGCACCGAGGGTTCCGTACAAACTCGTAAGTAGATGCGTGAATAACTTAAGAAAAACTGTATGGCGGTTAGTTTAGTAGGAGCAAATAAGTATTTGTTATGATTTATTCTAAATTTCTAAAAAATATCACTTAATACAATAGCACAACTTGAAATTTTCAACCTCCCATTTCGGCCCCCTAAAAAAAGTGAAAAAGGTATTAGAATTTTTTTACGCCCAGTAGCTCAGGTTAGCGACTTTTAAAACTATTCCAATTTTCTAATCGATTGCATCAATAGTTTAGGATATCTGACTGTGAGAGACGGACAGACAGACAGAGCCGCACCATAAGGGTTTCTTCTTTTCCATTATGATACGGAACCCTAAAAACATTGAGACCTGCATCCTCAAGTTTATCTGTATTATGGTCGAATATTTCAAACGCCTGGTTAATTTTGTGTTTTCACCTAAATCATAAACATTTATTTTCACTTTTCTGTCTTTGTACTAAAAACGGGTATAATTTAATGTGTTTTTTTAAGTCAGAATAAATTTAAGAAAACTTAAAAAGCTACCTACAGAGTTTCGCCCCTAACTTACAACTTCACCTTCAGAGGGATTAAAAAAAATGTGCCTATTCCTTTTCTTTCGTTTAGAAATTTATCTGACACCTTCGCCCACGTTTGTTACTTTTTCTTGGGTTATGTTTCAATAATATTGTACAATATTATTGCCAATATTATTACATTATTTTTCAATTGTGTCAGTAAATTATTAATTATATTCCCGTTTAAAGATTGTTTTCTTTGAAAAAAAATTATGGAAACGTATGATTTTTCTAGTTAAAATAAATAACGGTTTTCTTACCCATGCCAAGTTTGTACAGCCGCGCCCGCAGTTATAGTCGCATGCTACGTGCCCCTGCACTAAACTGTGACAATTTCAGAACGAACTCGAATTGACGCAAGCAAACATGGCCGACTGTTTTTGGTATTATTCGAATTATTTTACATCTTTATACGCTTATTTCTCCGTTATACGAATATAAGTTGTCGATTCGAAAGTGTTATTTTTTTACGCTTTAATTTTTGAGGCGCTTTTCGTTCAGGTCTACCGTAGGCCCCGGCTAAATTATTAATATAGATGTATCGTCCGCGCTCGGCAGTGTGTGTGTACGCCATTATTTCGGTTATTCCCGGAGTTTTTTCTGACAGCGCTGTTGGTGCGTTCCAATTAGGTGTAAGAAAAATCGAGTTAGAGAGTTGGTGAACTTATTAAATTGATCCGTATTTATTTTAATATGATAAACGGGAATTATGTTTGTTGGTTTGTTTTGTTTTGTGTTTCTTTCACGCTTCAACTGTTCAACGGGATTTGTATAAATAAATAAGTTCAAGGTCTAGAATATGACAGACTACTTTTATCCCGAAAAACTCACTGTTTGCATAGTAATTAAAATTACGTAACTAAGTAATTAATAATAGTTAATGATAAAAGTTATGCAATCACACAGGCAGGCTAAGCAGAAAAATAGAATGAGTTTCTAATGTGCACGAAGATATGTCGTCGCTGGCGCAGATTCTCTCTGTCCGTTTCACCTTACGGCGATAGAGAGAAAGAGACAGGGGATGATGTCGACGATATTTCAGGGAGATGAGAAAACGGGCAAAGGTATGTGAATAGGTAAGTGTTAAAGTGGAACGCGGCTTCTTACCCTGTCGCCATCCCCACCCCGACGCAATAGTTTTGTCGTCTCTAACGTCTCTAGTTTGTTTGTTTTCAGTTTCAGTTTCGGCATTTGGACGAGTTCGTACGTACGTTAATATTGCTCTGTTGTTAGTGATCAACTGAACTCCGCCATTTATAACTACCTTCTCCAAGGGCAGTAAATAGCTAAATGTGTTGATCTAGTGAAGTGAAGACGAAATTGTATAATATTGTGTTGTGTAAGTATGATGCAAGGGCAACTATTATATATTTTTTGGACTAAATGTAGTTCCTACGTTATTATTTTTTTATTTTTTATTTTTTTATATATTCAGGCAACAAACAGTCACATTGTGAAAACAATATAATAGTATTATTACATCAAATGACCTTGAGTGCCATAACTTAACTTAAGACAAAACGATTGTATAGGAACGGTAGAAGGCGAAATAAACCGCATTGCAAGTGGTACATTTCTAAGAAGGTACCTACCCATGCAATTAACAGTGTGACACACACTCCTACCGTGACAGTCACAGCGACTTACTGTGACAGTCACGCCAGGAGTGCGATCTGCGTAACTGACTATACATTATTTTATTAATTTTTTGTTATATGTAATATTATGTAAATATTTTTTGTTATATGTAAGTAATCTACCTAATTTTATTAACCGTCTGAAGAATATCGTGACCTTATAGCGGGCATATGAATTCATGTTTTTATTTGAAATTGTTTTGATGATACGTAATTTAATTGTAATACGGATGCTAAACAGCTCAGTGAGAGTCCAAGTAGTCCAACTCGCACATCAAGCATCATTCAAAAATTTTACCAAATCTACCCGGTTGGATTTTAATTTGGACCGGTCGCTACATCGGAATTTAGAAACATTACGAAGGAATGTTTTACAAAATTGGAAAAAAGTCCTAAGTCTTGTTATTATGATATAACACGCCATAACATTAGAGCCTGTGCGGAAAGAGAATAGGATTTAGATTTGGGGGCGCTGTAATGCTTTTCTACCGTATTTGCCATACTGGTTAGGTTAGTTCCGTTTTTCGCCACGCCTATTCTCTTTCCGCACAGACTCTACCTAGGTTAGTGGTGGGCAAAGTGTGACCCGCGGCGCGGGAGGGTTTAATCCGGCCCGCCTACGGTGCTTCAAAATAAATACATATAATATAATACCGTGATAATATATTTTGACGGTCTAGCAGTATGAACATTTTATTTCGTTGTAATTCAGGCCCTCCTCTGAAAATTGTCAAATGTTCTGACTTCCATGAAGAAAAGTTGCCCACCTCTCACCTAGGTACTGTAGTACATTACACAACTAGGGTGGTAATACAAAGGGACGTAAATACAAAAGGGACGTAAATATGCGATCGAGGGCTTTCTTTATTACCTCCCGTGTTGTGTACATCATTTTATGTCTACACTTGGCCAGAAAGCGGCTTTTTCCGTACGCGCAGCGTGCGGAAAAAGCCACTTTATGGCCAGGTGTGGCATAAAATAAATTCAGTAGCACCTATCTACTTAATACCTACTTAATTTAAGGTAATTCGAGTCGGTCGGTTTTTTATACAAAGCAAAACAGGGTCATTGTTTGCTTCTACAGCGTTAATTATGTTTGAAATGTGTTTTATAGCTTAATACATTTTATTTGCGTGAAATGACAGGAGAACTGACAAAAAGCCAACCTGCCTGCTGACCTATAATAATAATAAATAAATTTATTAAACAACGTATTATACAACAATGACATGTAAAGACATACAAGATATAATATATGAGATATATACAATTAGAGAGTTGAACCTACGCCTGAACTAGGATCCCTTGTATCTCAGGATATAATTTTAGCAAAAAAGTTTAGTTTCAAATTATACTGATAGATGGCGCTGACCTCCAATGTCAGATTGCACGTCATTCTTTTTTTTTGAGACTTCTCATGTTATTTCGCGCAGACAAAACTTATCAAGTTTAAACAATCCTCTTTTTAAACATAAGTTAACGCCGTGGAAGAAAATAATGACGCTCTTTATATCTGTAAGGAAGGAAAACCCTGCGCCTTTATAAAAGTTAGCAGTTATAAAATACCTACGCGTTAGCAGTTATAAAATGCCTAGTTAGAAAAAAACACGGAACGGCGGTTTAATAGGCACTGGTTGGTTTCAGATAACAAGATGTTAATAAAGAAATTCGACAAGGTGATACAAAGCGAGGCGGTGCCGCGCTCCCTGCGGGACACCACCGTCGTGGTGGACGGATCTAACTTCTTCTTCCAGACTTACGAGCGGAGCGAGCTCTGCTACGCCTTCGGCTGCGAGTCCGACCGCTATGCCGCCTATCTCCGAGACTATGTCAGCAAATTCAATAAGGCAAATATTACATGCTATTTCTTATTTAGAGGAGGAAAGCAATACTTCCAGAAGATTATGAGTAGTTCACCAAACAAAAAAAGACCCATTTTTACAAAGAATATAATTATGGAAGTTATAAAAGAAAACAATTATGAACATGTCATATGTGAATACGAAAACAACAGAGACATCATTGAGTTGGCAGAACATCTGGATTGCCCCATAATAAGCTACGACATGGTATTCTGCTTCTCAGGACTTCGGTACATACCGGGCTCCTCACTAAGATTTGAAGAAAGCAATAGCTCCGTTGAGTGCGAAGAATTCTTATTGGCCAATTTTCAGCAGAGATATAATGTAACCGCAGACAAAATTGCCACATTTATAGTGTTGACCAATGAAAGAATATATCCGTACGGATTTTTCACAAAATTGTTCAATAGCTTAAAAGCACCTCTCGGACATTACAAACGCATTTTACATTTGTTGAGATGGCTATCGACAAGCAATAGACATCAGATTTCGGAAACGATTTCCATGTTTTTAAGTGCCGAGGAAAAGGAGGCTTTTATCGACAAAGAAACCAGGGAGCGTTCAATGATAGGGCGGCGGGAGTCGGGCGGCCTCGGCGCAGCGTATCTACTGGACCGGAGCGCTGCAGACATCGCGCGCGCCGACCCGCACTGGTTCGCCAAGGGCGTCGCTGTGGGACACGTCTGCTCTGACTACGTCAACCTATATAGATCCAAGCATTTCTATGGATCACACGCCCGCGCGGACTGCGAGCAGGAGGATGCAATGATCCCGTCCCTTCAGATCCTTAAATATGCATACGATCTATTAACGAACTTTAAGAACGACGGATTTCACCTCGTTATCGACACACAGTTAGTAAAAGAAAAAATGCTAGTGGGCAGCGAATATTCCGTGCGGAAACCGGCGTACGAGGCGGAGTCGTGCGTGTTCGAGAACGGGTGGGGCTCAGTGCGTGGCCTTGGGCTGCTGGAGCACTTCGTGCGGGAGGCGCTGTCGACGAGCCTGCGGCGCCTCGAGCGCGCGCCGGAGGAGGCGCGGCTGCCGCTGCTGGCGCTGGCGTACTTCTCGCGGCGCAGGCCCGCGGCGCCCCGCGCCCTCCCCGCGGCCGCGCTGCTCGCTTACGTAGCGCTCGACCTGCTCCACGACAAGGTGGGCAGCAGCGATCTCCCGAGACTTCCCTTCGACCGGAGGCCGATCCTCGACTCCACCACGGACAAGAACGACGTTACGGAAGAAGATCGCGGCATTGCGGCCGCGATAATGAGAGATTATTACACCGTTAGCGGTGTGGAACCGATCGATGTAAAACTGCTGCATCCATTGGTGGAGTTCCAGCAGTGCCTGCTGCAGCTGAGCGGGCTGAACACGCTGTGCGGCGCGGAGCTGCGCGCGCCGGTGTTCAGCCGCACCTACAACGGCACGCTGGCCTACAAGCTGCTGCGCGCCGCCGACCAGGCCGCGGACCTCCTCACTTTCATGGATGATTTGCTTAGCCCCGCCCCTACGTTCTATGCATTCTTTAACGGCCTTTTCGAAACTTATGACACACTGTTGTAAACCTTTATAGTACGTTACACAACTAGGGTGGTAAAATAAAGAAAGGCCGAGATCGCACATGTTTGCGGCCCGAGCTGCAAGCGAGGGACGTAAATATGTGATCGAGGGCTTTCTTTATTACCGCCCGTGTTGTGTACATAATTTTATGCCTACACTTGGCCAGAAAGCAAGTTTTTCCGTACGCGTAGCGTGCGGTAAAAGCCACTTTATGGCCAGGGCCCCGTTTCACGAAGCTACAAGTAACAATTTTAGAAGCCTAAACTAGCAAAATTGGCAAAAGTGTAGACTTGTAAAATTGTAACTTGTAGCTTCGTGAAACAAAACCCAGGCGTGGCATTAAGACATTTTATTGATTATTATTAACTAGATTTGTTAAAATGTTTAACCAATAGGTAAGTAAACATTAGAACAACTTAGACCTACAATGAACCCTAATTTTTATAGATCGATTTATTGAACGATAATTTTTTATATTCTATCCCTAAAATTGATTTTTAAACGTTATATTGTAGAATTCAGATAGAGTATTATGTAAACTGTTTAACTACTATTATACAAATAATGCGCCTAAAATATAATAGGGATGACGACTGGGTTAAAAACATATCATTCTATTTAGTCCGTCACTTAGATTATGGAAAAATATGGGACACGTATTTATTGGTTTATCGAAATATTAAAAATCGATAAAAGTTATAGATCATCAAACTTCCGAAGTGGAGGCTTGTGACGTCACTCCTCGGTGAAAATTGTACCAAGGAGTGACGTCACTCGAAACTTCTAAGCACTCTATCCTCGTCATTGTTTGTTTGTCAAACAAAAGAAAAAATACGTGTCCAATATTTTTTAATAATCTAACTGACGGACTAAACAGTTTTTTAGTCCTCTAGCCTATTATAAGAACTTGTTTTGTTAGGTACCTAGATTCTAAGTAGGTGTCTATCTATACTCTGTAGGCACTTGCAGTGGGCCCTTGCGCGTGGTTTATAAGGTTCTGGCGGAGCCATTTTGGTAATTGGCTTTCCAGAACAGGGTTCCCAAATTTATTTATACTTCGACTCCTTTGGCAGGTTGTAAACTTTTTGCGACGCCCTTGTAAACCAAGATACGTGCGGGTCCTTCTAGGTTTTACTAACGATGACTTGAATCTCCCGTGTCGCGACGCCCCTGGGACAGTGTCAGGACTCCTCGGAGCGTCGCGACGCAGTTTGGGAAACCCTGTTCTATAGTACCTTTTTCGCAGATAACAGTGACCTCGCGTTGGCAACACCTGAACCAGAGGCGTTACTCGTTTTGCTCCCTCGGTAAATTCAGGAGATACGCGGGGCATGCTGCGAGTCGTAAAGGAACATCCAAAAAATATCTGACACTATATATTTAGTATCCTATAGCGACTAAGTTATGTCAGGTACTTTTGCCCCGCTTACATCATGCAGGCATGCCCCGTTACGTCATATGCCGATTAAAATCCGCCGACTAAAAACTGTCTTCACTTCTGTATAAACCATGCATGCACAGTTCGGGGCCCGAAGTTTATAAAAATAAGTACTTACTCTTTTATGTTTTTTGATTAGGTAATTTTCTTTGTGTTGAATCCAATTTGGTATTTTGATGTTTAGTCTGATCAATGTGGCAGGGTTTGACTGAAGTACAATAAACATTATAATCATTTGAGAGTTATTTTTTCTTTCACCGACCTTTTTATTTGTTCTCATTTTACGTGTTGTACAAGTTAGGGAAAAAGGGTATGCTTAAAACCAGTAGGCTTATGATGCTACGCTTTGTCACGCGATAAATAAATGATAAAGCATTCGTCACGTTCTGACAATATGTGTGAGAATGACGGATGCTTTATCATCTATTTATCACGCGACAAAGCGTAGCATCATACGCCTACAGGTACCTAAGGCAATAACTAATCTTACTGCGATTACTTAGTAATAGCGCTACGTTGATGAAGTAGTCGAAACACTTGCCTTATTGGGTTCGATTCTCAGTAAATGCTTATTAAATTTTCTTTACAGTTTATTTTTTTTTATACAACAACAAACAAGCATATGGCCTGCCTGGTGGTAAGCAGTCACCGCAACCTATGAACGCTTGCAACACCCCTGGTGTTACGTTGCATTACGTGCGTGTGTTGCCGACCTTTAAGAACCTATTCACTCCTCTCTTGAAAAACTCCATACTGTAGCCCTCCGGGAAACCGCAAAATCCGGGAAATTTTTGTATGTAGGTACCCGCAATAAAAACTACTGTGGACGCTACTTGTGGATACGTCCGTGCGTACGTGTTATGTCCATGGGCCTCGGAAGCCACTTACCATCAGGCGACCTGTGTGTTCGTTTACCTTTCCAATGAGGGTATTTAGAAATCAGAAATCCACCAGCTGGCAGCAGGGTGGCGAAAGGTCTATTTGGCAGTAGATGTCAAAATCAAGTGGTGTGATTGGTGGATCTTGATGCTTACTGTCAAAAAGACCACCCTGCTGCCAGCTGGTGGGTTTATGATTTCTAAACACCCTCATTACATAAAAAAAACTTAGGTACCTCGGGCAGCGAGTCGATGTAGGCGAGGTCGTCGGGCGCCGCGTCGCGCTCGGCGCGCAGCTTGCGCCGCGTGCGCGCGCGCCGCCGCCGCTGCAGCCGCGGCGACCCGCTGCAACCTGCATAGAGTATGATTAGCGTCTAAATTGGCAAATGAAAAACACGCAGCGCTGGATTTACATTAAGGGCAATCGTGGCTAATGCTCAGGGCGGCCAAATTTCGCAGGGTTAGAAAAAAAAATCTTCTCGCGTTATCGAAAACGGGGTGGTATTTTTTAAGAAAACCGAAATGCGTATTTAAACCGTTTCGATGCGCAGGCGTGAGTGGCCGAATACGCATTCATGTACTGGTAACCTATCCCAGTACAGCTTGGATCCCTTATTACGGACCGAGCTGCTGCATCGTGCGAGACCGAGGCAAAGTATAAAGACCTACCTAGAAGTACCTATAGTCAAACTTCGGCAATACGTATTCAAGGTCGAGGCGCAGAAATTGCTATCCGTAGTGGAGCATTCTTACGTATTAGAAAAACTTTTCTTGTAGTGCGTTAGTTCACGGCGCGCACCCAAGGTACATGCGTCTGATGTAGGTGGGTAGTTCTCTGCGATTTTATACCGCGATTTTTTTGTCATTACCATCGCCACTATTATTGGCGGTTTTATAAAAGCAATCAGGATCATTATGATAAAAATAGCAGAGGCACGCGACTTCTACAAGATAACCAAAAACGACTCCATAGTTTATACGGAGCTCATCTATAATGTGGCGATGGTAATGATGCGATTGGTGCGACTTTTTAGTCGCAGAGAACTACCCAGGTACGTTTTGTAGGAAGAAAAATTACTACTATTATACGTGACCGAGGCATGCAGCAAGTAGGATATAGTGAGAGTGAGAGGGAACCTTCCTCCCGGTCGGTGTCGGAGGAGTCGAAGTGCTTGTGCGGGCGCCGGAACTGGCACTGCCACCGCCGCTGCTGTTGCTGCTCTCACGAGACCGAGGTTGCATGGTGACTCCTCTGGCGTTGCAGGTGTCTATGGGCGGCGGTAATCGCTTATCACCAGGACATGACAAAAAAATGTAGGATGTGGTGAGACGGCACCTTCCTCCCGGTCGGTGTCGGAGTGCTTGAGAGGGCGCTGGAACCGGCGCTACTACCGCCGCTGCTGTTGTTGCTCCCGCGTGACCGAGGCAGCATGTAGGATGTGGTGAGGGTACCTTCCTCCCGGTCGGTGTCGGAAGAGTCGGAGTGCTTCAGCGGGGACGCGCGGCCGCCGGAGCCGGCGCTGCCACCGCCGCTGCTGATGCTGCTCCCGCGAGACCGAGGCAGCATGTAGAATGTGGAGAGGGTACCTTCCTCCCGGTCGGCGTCGGAGGAGTACGAGTGCTTGAGAGGGCGCTGGAACCGGCACTGCCGCCGCTCTGCTGATGCTGCTCCCGCGAGACCGAGGCAGCATGTAGGATGTGGTTAGGGTACCTTCCTCCCGGTCGGTGTCGGAAGAGTCGGAGTGCTTGAGCGGGGACGCGCGGCCGCCGGAGCCGGCGCTGCCCGAGCCCGCACTGGACGAGCTGCCGGCGCCGCTGCTGCTGCTGCTGCTCTCCCGGAGGCATGCGTTCCGGATCACGCTCTCTGCAACAACATGGTTACTGATTGTAAGACTGTTTCGAAAAATATATACCTCGCCGAGTTTCTTAGCCGGTTCTTCTCAGGGCAGAGGTTTCACACAAACGGTGGTAAATCTTGTCATTCATAGGTGCATTTTGATACGCCTAAATTGAAGAATAAAGAACTTTTGATCTCAGTTTTGTTAATCACACTAATTTAAATTATAAATGTTTGTGAAGATGTTTGGATATTTAGATGTTAGGAGGTTTGGATATTTGGATGTTTGTTAACCGGTAACAACTTGATGGATTGAGCTCTTAAATAACCGGGTAAAAACTTGATGGATTGAGCTGAAATTTGGCATGCCAGTAGACCAAGTCCTGGATTGAAACATAGGATACTTTATATCTCGGTAAATAGTCTCCTTGGGGCAGTAACGGGAACAACGCAGGCGAAGTCTCGGGTAAATGCTAGCCTTTCATATCTCGAAGCGGCTCACACAGCCGTCATATGCCTGGACAAGGCATAACGGCTACAAGTGCGCGAGCCGCTATGTCCGCACCTATGAGTATGCTATGCCTATACTATAGGACACCCGAAGAGGCTTGTAAGCTTGTATCTGTCGGCACGCAGTGGCGGGCACTATCCATAAATACAAAAATATACTATCTACCGGGTAGAATAGAAGAAACTAGAGGGTAGATTTTACCCTCTAGTTTCTTGCCTCCTTAGGGTAGGACAGGCGGTCCTTAACATACTACTTACGCTACTAATTTCTACCCTACTTCCTTTAATAGTGCACGCCACTGGCTACAAGTGTGCGAGCCGCTATGTTCGCACCTATACCTGTAGGACCTGATCTGATTGTGGCATGGTATAAGAAGGGTTAAATGCTGCAGCAAATGATAGGCCATCATCATAATCTGAGGTTCTACAGGTCTAGATGGACCTTGGCCTGGTTGAGTAACTTTCTCCACCTCCGAATTTTCCCATGCATTACATTTGATTACAGCGACATTCTTTTCATACCAAACTAACCGTACCTTCTCCCTGCGGATCGAAGATGACGAATTCGGGCCGTATCTTGCTAGTCCGACGACCCTTTAACAGGGGCACTAGGCCTCCTAGATGCTCTAGGTACAACGTGTAGCCAGCCTCTTCGTCGTCATGCCGCAGCATGGTGCAGTGTAGCCGCGTGCCCCCTCCGCCACTAGTGCCCCCTGGCGGGCGGGAGACGAATCGACGGAGCTCATGCGACTCCGGCACGTTGCACTGGAATAATGATGTAATGAGGTTAGCCATAAACCACAAGGTTAGACAAAAGTACCTAAGTAACAGGCGATTGCGTGGTTGATGTGGTAGTGGGCAGTGAAGTCGACCACGCACAGATACGTGCAGCGTAGGACGGCCGTAGACTCGGTGGATATGTCGCCGCCAGTTAGCTTAATTAGCTATTTGGTTAACTGCCTAGCCTTTTCATTTAACACACTCCTTATTTTAGGTTAGGTTTGTTAGTTAGCATGTGTCCCCCAGAGCAGAAGCCCCGCGCAGGGGGGCTTCATCGACCTGCTGGCGGGTCATAGTTTAGTGAAAATGCTAGGCAGTTAACCAAATGGCTAATAAACCAGTTGGCTGCGACAGATAGACGACCTTGTGACAATAGCGGGGTGTCGATGCAGTCTGCACAAGACCGCGCTCTGTGGCGATCTATGGGAAGGCCTATGTCCAGCAGTGGACGTCCAAGAGACATTTTGATAGCCTATAGAGGTTAGACATTGGTAATAAAGCGATTGTAGGTTCAAAGAACTAGGGTAGACGTCCAAGTGCTTGACACTGCCCGAAACGTTTCCAACTTGAAGGTGAAGTCATCACTAGTCATCAGCAATCACTATTTCTGTCAACTATAGGGCATTAGCATGTCAAATACTAGGACATTTACCCTATTTGCGCCTAGTCCTATTACGACATTGTCATCTATCTATCTATCAGTCACGGCCGTCTACTGCTGGATATAGGCCTCCCCCTTAGATCACCACAATGTGCTGTTCAGAGCAGAGCAGAAGAATGCAATATGTGACTTATGCTGAAATTGTCCGACTGACTAGGAAGCCGAGTCACTACAACAACACACAGAGGCCGCGTCCTCACGACTAGCCCCGGGATCCGAATATCCCGGATTAGAATCAGTCCAACCACAGTCGGGTCCAGCTAAGTTTCTTGTCGGAGTCTTCTTAGTTGGACTAAGGTTAGCGAACCGACATCTTATCTCTTGTGGTACTGCTGCCGCCAAGTGCACAGTCATGTTTGCTTACTCGGATGTTATGTGCGAATAGGGTATCGTGCGCGGGTTGCAACCCCTGCGCCACGCGTGGGTCCTGCAACGTTTGAGCGGTGCGTACACAGGCCGGCAGCTGCAGTGGGACCTAACTTACCCGGATGGTATGCGCGAAGAGGTTAGCCAGCGCGGGTTGCAACCGCGGTGGCAGCGGCAACCGCGCGGCCGCACGCGGGTCCCGCAACGCCTGGGCCGCGCGCACCCGCGCCAGCAGCTGCAGTGGCGCCACCACGCGCCACACGCGCGCCGTGCACACCGCGCCGCCCACGCCCACGAACAGCCGCCGCGCGGCGTGCCCCCACGTTAGGGCTGTCACGCGCGCCTGTAACAACGAATGTATATGACACCGTATAATTGTGACTTCCGTTAGTTTATATATAAAATCTAACGCGCGAGACTATAAACTGACGGATGGGTTAGGTTAGTTAATAATCTCGCGCGTTAGATTACTATAAACTAACAGTCGTTTACAATCTAACGGTGATATATATAATGTCGTAGACAGATGATAATATAGTCGGAGAGTTCGCGTATATCTTATAGCGGAGATATACCACAGTCAAACTGTGGAAACAGTTTTGTGGGACGATGTACCTTAACTAGTGTCTTTGTCATTTGAATAAATATATAATAAAAAAAATCCGGCCAAGTGCGAGTCGGACTCGCGCACCGAGGGTTCCGTACAGACTCATAAGTAGATACATGAATAGTTCAAGAAAAACTATATGGCGATTAGTTTAGTAGGAGCAAATAAGTATGTGTTAAGATTTTTGCAAATTTCTCAAAAACAGTGAAAGTTAGGAAAACCGTTATATTTTTCCTGTAATATATAGGATGACATTAATAATTGGTAATTATTACAGATTTTTCTGTTCAGTAACTTCGAAGATAATAGGGGGGGAACGGTATTTTTTTTAACGTTTTTCGCCATAAATCAAAAACTACTTATTTAAAAAAAAATACAAAAATACTGTTTTAATCTACAAATTAAGCCCTTTCATTTGATACCTCACTCGATATAATAGCCCTACTTTCAATTTGCAAAGTCTCATTACGGACCCCTTTAAAAAAAAAGTAAAAAAGTTACAAGAATTTTTTTACATCCTATAAGCTCGGGTTAGCGGTTCTTAACACTATTCCAAATTTCAAGTCGATAGCATCAGTAGATCCTGAGATATCTTGCTGTGACAGACGGACAGACAGACAGACAGACAGACAGACAGACAGACAGACAGACAGACAGACAGACAGAGTCGCACCATAAGGGTTCCTTTTTTACCATTTTGGTACGGAACCCTAAAAATATATATATTTATAACCCGACACATAAATTCTTTCTAATTGCCGTCGATCTGTCAAAATATGTTATTAGATCAATAAGATACGGTATTCTGTATGGGTGCATCTCTTTTGTATAATGATGATTTTTTCAACTAGGTCAAGACAAGACTGTGCTCTATATCCTCAGTCGAGGAAGCTCGTGTAAGTCTCCAGACCTAGTTAACTAAAAAGCTCTACTCGGTGCATACATTTTAAGCTCGCTTTACTATCAAGCTCAAACTCGCCGTAAAGTTGCAGCATCCGACATAAAGTCAAATGGCTTCTATAAAATACTTAGCAGCGAGCGCGAATCAAGTCTAAAGCTTCCTACATTGTTCCATTAAATACTGAGAAGTTTATAGTGGCATAAAGTTACACGTGACGTGATAATGGACTATGCCGCGGATTCTGCGTCGGGTCTCAGACATTCAGAACAGAATCTAGTTAACCGCGTTTTAGCTAACTTGATTATGCCGTGTTACAGCTGAAATGTTACATATTTCACTTGGAGGGAGCGTCCCGAGGTTACTGAGGGCGAGGCGAGAATATAACACTTTAAATTATCGCGGTTTAAACGCGTACTTGAATAGTATTACAGTAAGAACAGGGTGATTCGGGAGACGTGAGCAGGACCATCCCTACGGCTTCAGTAATAGAAACACCCACATTTTTTAAAATAAAATATAAATTATACATCTTTGAAATTTGTTTGGTCGTACCCTACCCAATTGCGAGCGTATTTTATTGACATGCCAGTAATGTGATGGTTACCTGTGTGTACGGGATGGGGACGGTGTAGATGAGCGCGCCGCTGTCCGAGTAGAACTTCACCACGTTCTTGTAGGGCGGCGCGTCCGGCGGTTCCGCCCCCTCTGCAAATAACCATTCCCTCAACCTTCGTCAACATTTAAGCTGCATTTCCACCAGAGTCGAGCGAGGCTGCGGAGGGCGCCATGCGCACACCAATGCGCTGAGCGAGGCTAGGCACGTTGATTGGTGGATTTTTTCCTCGCTCACCGCTCCGCTACTTCGCACAGCTCTGGTGGAACGGTTTTCCATACAAACTAAAAGACAGGGTCATTATTTGCTTCTACGGCATCGATTACCTACGTTTGAAATCACTACATAGTATAAATCAAAGTCGCTTCCCGCTGTCTGTCTGTCCCTAATGCTTAGATCTTTAAAACTACGCAACGGATTTTGATTCGGTTTTTTTAATAGATAGAGTGATTCAAGAGGAAGGTTTATATGTATAATACATGCATTTAGTATCAGCATTGCACCCGTGCGAAGCCGGGGCGGGTCGCTAGTTACTAATATAATTAAAAAACTGACTAGATCATGTAAAAAGTTTTTGAACATAAGTTTTATTGTTCGAGGAGTAGAATGTACGTTTTAATTATTTGTTCCCATTACAGACCCCATCTGGTATCTAAATAAAGCTAGCTAAGTAAAGTAAATGGAGGTACCTACCTCCATATACTTTACTAATGTGGTGTGTAGGTACGTAATGCCCAAGTTACTTATTTTATTACATTGTGTAGGCAGGGGCGTATTTTGAAATTTGGCGCCCCGGGCCATTATATGTTTCGCCGCCCCAGAAGTCAAGAAAGAAATGATTTGAATAAAAAAATACAACATTTTTGATAACGTCTACTTAAGTTTTTTGGGGTTACTAATTTGTTTACAAAGTTATTAATGATGATTTCATTACTTATAATCCAGTAACTTTATGCATCAGAGCTTGGGACAAATCCGGTAGTTCTGATTTTTTGCAGACTTATAATAATCTAAGTTCGTAAAGATTTTTTCTTCCTACAAAAGGTACCTACATCGCGCGCTTGAATGTGTGCGCGCCGTGTACGAACGCACTACAAGCAAAGAAATAAGAATGCTCCAGTATGGATCGTACTAATACGTGTCGCGCGCTCCTGGCCGACAATCGCTATGCCCAATAAGGTTGCGAGTTTGTTTGTTGCGCGCTCCTAAACGGCCGAAGTTGGACTACTTGTTCGTCTTTATACTTTGCTTCGAGAGCGGAACTTAACTTTGTCAATAATGGAAAAAACCGTACGAATTTGGGAAGGTCTAGTTTTTGGTAGTAGGTACCTTCTCAGGACGTTTTTCAAGTAGACTTTGCTACAATACCCATCCATGAGACTTGTCTCTGTAGACCCAATAGTTTCTGAGACAAAAGCCTTTAAAAGTTTATCATTACAACAAAAGTTAATAGGTCAGTAAATTAAGTTATTCAAAATTAATAAATTAAGTTATTTTAGTCCTCTTGGAAGGGCGGCGTCGGTCGCAGTGAGGATGATCAGCAAGTCAATGTCCTCACCAAAATTGCGAAGTTCGAAAAAATTATGAATTTTGAAAAGCTTTATCTCGGAAACTACTGGGTTTACAGAGATAATTTTATTATTTCACGTTGTAGAAAATCTAGTGTACTTTAAAGACGTCCTGAAAAGGCACTATCAAACCTAGGCCTTTAGGGTTATAATCGCCAAAATCTGAAAACCGAAATTTTCGCGGTTTTTTCGATTTTTGACAAAGTTGCGTTTAGCGCTCGAGGTCACAAACTTAGATTATTCATTCAACATCATAAATAAGTCTGCAAAAAATCAGAACTACTGGATTGGCACAAAGTACCCCGTACCCGCCCGCGCCCTTATTCGGAGCATGTACTTATTGTACAATTACCACGCCGTATGTTTTTAATAATAGACGCGCTCCGTAGGTATTGACAAAAACTAACTTATGGCCGTATTTTCGATAAAATAAAAAAGGTGAGAATTAAAAGTTAGCTGAATGGCGCCAAAACCAGAACAAAAGGCAATCGGCCCGGGGCGGCAATGGCGCCCCTGGCCGATTGGCGCCCCGGGCCATGGCCCGGATGGCCCTAGGGTAAATACGCCCCTGTGTGTAGGTACATATCTTCAGCGATTTACGGAAGTCGTGTTTAGTAGATTAACCTTTTATAACTCATAAACCCCTGACTATAACTTTAACTTTATAAGATATACTTAATCCCTGAAAATACAGTGTTATATGGATGGACTGTACATTATTACGAAAACATAATAAATAATATTGTCTTCGGTTTCCGCGATTATCACTCATAGTAATAAAACAACTTAAACGGATTAAATCGCGTATGTTACTACATTTTAAGTCCCGACGTTTCGTAACCCTTTTCAGCATTCATGGTCGCGGGTAGACCGCGGGTAAATAAGTTTCTGTCAAAAAATGTTTTTTGAGACAAGCTTTATTGCCGACTGTACTTTTTTGTACAATTGCAAACTGCACCTTAAAACTAGTCAAATAAGCTCAAGCACGATGCATTTATCTTGTGTAGATGATCCTATAGGCTACCATCGAGCTCTGTCATCAGATCAGATTTCATGTCATAATAATATTGCATTGTCATCTGATTAACATATTCTTGCAAAGTTTCAGTTCGATCGGAAACCGGGAAGTGGGTCAAATTTAGCTTGCATGATTTGATTACAGACGCAGGCACCGGGGACAGGTGAAAATAAATGAAAAAGCTTGTAATAAAATAGATAACATTTGTATTTGTACTCAAACTGTAGGGATTTTATAGGTCTTTTGAAACTAACTCAAAGTCAGATCAGTTACTTAGATCTGATAAAGCCAAAGGTACACGTCGAGTCGTACTATCATGAAGTCAAAGAACTTACACTGAGGAGAGACGACTGAAGAGAACTGCTCCGACAAGAGCCAAACTCTTAAATCATCAAAATATCCAAATATCTAACCCAAATTCCAAACTAGACTAGTTTGGAATTAATATTATAAATACGAAAGTACGGTCACGAACTTTAATTTTCAAGCCATTTAAGTAGGGTTCAGTCTTATTTTGTCGTGTAATACACAATCTATGACACGACTATTGTAAGGTGAACCCATCCGCTTCATCTTTTGTCTCCGTAAATACGATCATGTCTCTGCAAACCGCTCTCAGCTTGGGTGGCTCCCTATTCGAGAACGACGTAACGTCCGTACGCTCTGCACTCTTTTCTCGATTCTCAACGATCCACAGTCCCCTGAATATCTCAAAACTTCTTTTCACTATGTCAATGAGACTCAACCTCAGTACTTTCACTCTTCTGAAAAGTTAATCCTCTCTGTCCCTCTTCATCGTACCGGATTTATGACTTACTCCTTCTCGGTCCAAGCAGCGCGCCTCTGGAACGGTCTTCCTCTTAAAATCAAACAAGCTCCAAATAAGTTCGCGTTCAAAAAATCTGTGCGTGATTTCTATGCTGGTAGAACTGAAATCTCTTAGTGTATCTGCTTAGACGTGTCATCTGTATTTATATATGTGTATTTATTTATATAGTATATGGTTATCCCTACCTATGTAATTATTATTACTATTCTCTTTAGTATATGTATTATATCATGTATTTTTTTTTGTTAGTAGCACCGGAGCACCGCCCACAAGTTATCTGCTTTGCCCTAAGGTTAACTGGTAGAGAATGCCTTATGGCATTAAGTTCGCCTTTTGTACGATAAGTTTTCTTTTGTGCAATAAAGTTTAAATAAATAAATAAATAAACCCTGAATGGCTCAACAGTTAAAGTCCGTGAGTGTACTTAGGTAATTTTATCTGTCTGTTACCTACCTTTTCACGCTTAAACCTCTGATCAGATTTAGATAGTTTGGGACTCTGTGCATAAGATCATTTTAAGGGGGGAAAGTGTATATTAATAATCAAACAAAGTAAAACAAAGGATATAAAAGTCATGGGCAAAAGCTATAAGTATTCTCCAATTAGATCTACTTTCTACGTCATACATTACACTGTCCAACCTCATTTTTCGCAAACCGTAGTCCCAATTAAAATGTATTCAACTTTTTTCAAAATGCAGCATCGTACCCATAACATACATGTCTGATTTCGCATGTACGTTACATAAAGCCTGAGAACTCGGGCGATTCCACCGACTCGCGTAAACCCGTACCGTAAACTTTGATAGTGCTCGTAAATTGTGTTATAGGTTGCGGAGTGAAAAGCGGTACCTCGTTTATTTATTATGTACTAGGTACTCGGGGCTCTCAAGACCATTGTGCATTGTGTTTGTGTATTGTAGGAACTTATTAATGGAATAATAACATGACCTTCTGGGATGCCTAGCGAGATTTCTTTAATAAACCTTACTTACAAAAGTTCAATTGATATCTCGAATAGGAAACTCTGTTCCTCAACATTGGGCGGGCGAGAGAGAAATATCTGGTTATATTCTCTGATCTGTGGCCAGACGCCTGGCGTCGTGCCGCGCAGCACGACTGCACCGCCGCCTGGACATTGTCTCACCGGGAAGCAGCGTGCCCGCGACGGCGAGCAGCTCGCGCGAGTTGGCCCATTCCATGGCGAGCGTGGCACCGCGCATGCCGGTGCGCATGCGCGCCGGGCTCACGTCGTCGTGCCCGCGCAGCAGCACGATCTCGCCGTTGCCTGAACAGTCAAAACATCACATCACAACATTAACTAACACATACATGTGTAGTCTGTCGATCTTCTATACATACGATTTTCATGAAATTTGGGGTAAGTAGCTACAGGTTGGTTTTGACCCCTGGTTAACATGGAATACTTCTTATCCGACTACGGCGAAGCAAAAAAGAGAACAGATATTTGACTTATTTTACTTCCACGAACGAAGTTGCAGGCAAGTCTTCTAGTATGAAATAAATGGTTAGATTGATTGACTTAACCGTCGAATGTAAACTAGTCGTTCGCCGCGAAAAGTGAATCCCGACTTTTAAATCCTTCCTCCTTCTAATACTTTATAGAATAAAAGAGCAATTGAAACGAACCCATTCTACATAATTTCAGGAAGATTGAATTAGCGCTGAGCAAATAAACATACAGCTATAAGTTCCTGTCGACACATAACCTCACTGACTTCGTTCGCCTGGCCAAAAAACTCGCAGACTACGCGCTCATAATTATGGGTATATGGGTATATAATTGGATACTAACCTAAAGCTACTGCAAGCACATGCCCCCCATTAGTTTCTCCCCCCTCCTCGCCTTCCTCCATCTTGAACTTCTCACACGACCACGCCATCGACGTTATCCCGCCTTCAGCAACCAATTGGACCTGCATATAAAACATAAGTTGCTTAAAGGAATCTCAATAGTCTAGTTATCCTAGTGAATTTCTTAAACTTGTCGAATTCGAAAAGAGGGAGAAAGTAAAGAGCTCTTACGACGACCTTTAAAAACTAGCAAATAAGGCATTAGGTAGGTACCTACGGTCAATTGCAGAGATAAGTAACCCGCTTGCCACACTACAAATGTCAACCCTTGAATCGTCTACAAACGTTTCATAGATAGGTTTTTTATCTGATACCGTGTTGCTTGAGGTTATTTTAAGACAAACCGGCTAGGTTAGGGGTACAATACCGACTCATCTTTTCAGAAATCATGAAAACATTTCGGTTTTAGAGAAAAAAGTGGTCGACGAAATGAAAATTTCATGAAACTTGTCAACAGAACGGCAGGCACCCCTTCCTTCAGATGACGTCTGTGTAAATGAAAGCCAAGTAAAGTGGGGTGCACTTCATCTTTCGTCGAGTAATTTAGCCTTCATCAATTTTGCCGTACTTGATAATTATTTCAACCAATGGGATCAATCGCGCATGCAAGAAGGGTTCAATTGGGCTATTGGTTGACGTTGGCTTTCATAAATCATGAGCGATGTCGCCGAAGATCGTCAAAACCGACGTCACTCGTGCAATGTGGAATGAGCTTCTGCTCACTTAAAGTCCACTCATATACATATGTAATCTAACACCGTAACACGTCATATGTGTGTGCTCTATACGTGTCTAAGAGGGAGAGTTTCTCGGAGATGTATATCTGTATATTGCACGTACGACTAGCTATTTACTTAGTGGCCAAGAAGGGTTATTAAATAAGGTTTCTTGTTCTTAAAAAAAGGTTATTCTTTTTAGGGTTCCGTACCAAAATGGTAAAAAAGGAACCCTTATGGTGCGACTCTGTTGGTCTGTCCGTCTGTCACAGCCAGACTATATCAGGAACTACTGCCGCCGCTATCGATTTGAAATTTGGAATAGTTTTAAAAATCGCTAACCCGACTCTATTGGACATAAGTAATAAAAATCTTATAATTATATTACTTTTTTTTTTTAAATGGGATGTCGAAAATTTAAAATAGGGCTATTATATCAAGTGGGGTATCAAATGAAAGGGCTTAATTTGTAGATTACAAAACCATTTAATTTTTTTCTTAATCATTTACTTTTTGATTTAGGACGAAAACGTTCACAAAAATACCATTCCTCCCTTTAATCTTCGAAGTTACTGAACAGAATAATCTGTAATAATTACCAATTATTAATATCATCTTAAATATTACAGGAAAAATATAAGAGTTTTCCTGACTTGACCGTTTCTTAGAAATTAGCACAAATCGTAACACAAACCTATTTGCTTCTACTAAACGAACAGCCATACAGTTTTTCATAAACTATTCACGTGTCTACTAACGAGTTTGTCGGAACCCTCGGTGCGCGAGTCCGACTCGCACTTGTCCGGGTTTTTTTTTCATGTGGCTGCTCTAATTATAACCAAAGGCGGCTCAAATCCAATATAATATAACCTCATCAACTAACTAGTTAAATGATAATAAAGTTTAATGGGCTCGTGATTAAAAAAGTTAATTACAGATAGCTACTGTCTAGAAAAGAAACTCTACTAAGGTTCACAGGTGTGGAAAAATCTCGAAGTAATTCTCAATTTACCTTAATTCTTTCACTTTTTTACGTTTAAGTAGTTGAGAGCTAGTGACCGAAGAGATTAGTGTGACCTCTGTTAATTAAAGTAGGCGGCTTCGAATCGAGATTATAAATCATCATTTCAATTTTGAGAGTGACGGGGTATTTTTTTGTTAGTCGTGTACCTTTTAATTTAGGACGGAAAACGTTAAAAAAATAATATTATTTTCGAAGTTACTAAACCGAAAAATCTGTGATAATCACCGATTACTAATCTCATCCTAAATATTACAGGCAAAATCTAACAGTTTTCCTAACTTACCTACATCGTTTTTTGAAATTCGCAATAATCGGAACACAAACTTATTTGCTGCTACTAAACTAGCCGCGACCTATGTCGATGTATGGGGACAACAATTTTTCAAAAACAAAGTTGAGTTTGTCCCGTGGTTTGTCCCACCAATGCACTTTATCTTGAACTATTCACGTATCTACTTATGAATTTGTACGGAACCCTCGGCGCGTGAGTCCAACTCGCACTTGACCGATTTTTTTTTCTTAGCGAAGAAGTTAAGAAAGAAGTTTAATAAAAGAACTAACTAGTTATAAGAATATACATTTCATGGGCATATAGCTCGAAGAACCAACGGCCGATGGGGCATAATAAAGGTTCTCGAATGGAAACCACAGACCCGAAGCCCTCCGAACGATAGTTTCGGTCGCCGAGAGTCGATGGAACTAAGGAGCGTGCGACATATAATAACGACATTTTACTATGGTGCGACCGTTCGTTGCAGAAGCCTTTAGGGGAGACCTATGTTCGGGAGTCATGGACGTCTGCAGGTGGCACACCGACCAACAGCAATTAAGACTTTTGAAATAAATAAAAATAATATAATTAAATTTTTATTCGATAGAACCGTAATAAATTTCCGGCGTTTCATTAAATTTTCGCGAGCAGTTTATTTCCAAATGATGGTAATAAATGCTTGGTCAGCTCCGAACGGGCGCGCGGCACAATCCAATAGCGTTTCATTTTATGTACACGCCCAATATTACTGTAGGTGTTAACGATTTAGGGCTCTTAGGATCACGTCACGACGTCGCAACGTGAAACGATGCCGTGACGTGGCACGACGCGACACGGCAACGTTTCACGTTGCGACGTCGTAACGTGTTTATGTGTAAGAGCCTTTAGCGGCAAAATGCTCCTTAAACTAAATATTAGACAACCAGAAATTTACTTTAGGGGTAGACAACCCCAATTAAACTGTTTAGGTACTGATACAGACGTGCGTAGGTTGGATGATAGACAAGTAAACATCAATGAAGTCCGTGCGAGAGAGGTATAAGGTATAACCAGCATATTCATCAATTTTATTCGTGAATATATAAATCCTATAAATAAACCTATAGGAATTCTACCTAGGAATTTGTATCTCTAATTTTAAAACGCGACCGAATTGAACTACCGAGGCCATTCTTGTTGTAGCTGCATCGTACCGGGGCCCGTGGCCGACATTCGCTTTAGGCATTCTGATTTCCAATGTAACCTAGAATCCGAAATAGATACAGATATATAACCTAACTCGTTAACTACCGGGTAATTAATTACGCTGAGGTCAGATTTCCCTGTTGAACCTAATTACGGGTTTGTTTTTCCGAAGGAAGGCATATATTTATTTGTCTACTGCCACTGCTAAGTTTCCCTCAGAGGCAGATTATTTTAAATGTGGCTAGTGGTATGGCTTCACCATCATCAACTCCACCTGGAGACGTCCACTGCTAAACATAGGTTTTCCCCAAATACTTCTACAACGAACGATCGCACGCTTTTTGTTCCACTTCAGTGACTTTTCCAGGTTGTTAGAACATTGTGATTGTGGCAGTATGGCTTGGATACGGATTTAACACGTTCGCTGCGGTAATAATCTTACTTGTTTTTACCTCAGTGCGTTATTAGGTCGGAACACCTAAGACGTACACTTTCCGCTGGTGCGGTATTATGTTAAAAGGCCTAGTGAGTATGAACTTGATCCAACCTGTGTTATCTGTGTGAAAATAAACGAAATCGTACAAATTTTGAGTCTATGCTGTTGTAATAGAGTATATATTTGCCCAACTGGCTTCGCCTGAGGTTTGCAACTGTCATTTTTGAAAAAAACGTCAAAATAAACATTAGGTTGATCGACCTAATACCGCACCAGATCAATGGGACATTTAAGTTTTATTTTAGTGATAGGAAAAAATGTAGTCGATAAGTAAAAAAATCAAGTTTGCTTTATTAATTAAAGGTTAATTTAACATTAATTAAACTAGTTGGTTATTCTTCTGGGACTCGTGCTTTCTGGTCTCTCGCCAAAGCTGTTCAGGGAAATTTCTGTCGGGGCTCGTTACCATCTCTGCACAAACCTGACGACTCACTGGCTCATTCCGCAAAGGAGAAAGCAAATTTGCTCTGCTCCATTTTTGCGTCGAATTCGACACTTGACGACGGGGGCAGTACACCGCCTACTATCCCGTGTTGCGAGTACTCCATGCCGGAAATCCGCTTTACACAAAGTATGGTAAGGAGCGCTCTATTTGCTCTCGACGTCAACAAGTCCAGTGGGCCGGACGGTATCTCAGCCATTGTGCTTAAGGTGTGTGCTCCAGAGTTGGCACCGGTTCTAACGCGCCTATTCTCTCTCTCGTACTGCTCGGGGAAAGTTCCATCTTCGTGGAAAGTAGCCAATGTTCACCCTGTTCCGAAAAAGGGTGACCGCACAGATCCGTCCAACTACCGGCCTATTGCGATCACCTCCTTGCTCTCTAAAGTGATGGAGCGTGTGGTTAATAACCAGCTCCTAGGTTACCTCGAAGAACACCAGCTTATTAGCGACAGGCAGTACGGCTTCCGCCATGGTCGCGGCGCTGGTGATCTTCTTGCGTACCTCACTCACAACTGGGCTACTGCCATCGAGAGTAAGGGGGAGGCACTAGCTGTCAGTCTAGATATCGCAAAGGCCTTTGATCGGGTCTGGCATAAGGCACTTCTTTCGAAGCTTCAGTCTTACGGGCTACCTGAGGGGTTATGCACCTGGATCGCCAGTTTTCTATCCGGGCGTAGCATTCAAGTCGTTGTTGACGGTGTATGCTCGGACTCTATGCCCATTAATGCTGGCGTTCCCCAAGGTTCTGTGCTATCGCCCACCCTGTTCATCCTGCATATCAATGATATGTTACAGACTAGTAATATTCATTGCTATGCGGATGACAGCACGGGTCATAGCCAATATACAGGCCGTGCTAACCTCTCTCCCGAGCAGTTAGCAGATTGCAGGGTAAGACTTGTGTCTGAAGTCGAGGCTACCTTGGAGGAAGCCTCAGATTGGGGTCGACGAAATCTCGTCCAATTTAACCCCAGTAAGACACAAGTCTGCGCGTTCTCTACTAAAAAAACCCCTTTTGTCTTAGCGCCAAGTTTCCAGAACACTGCCCTTACCTTTTCCAAAAGTATTGGGATCCTCGGAGTCGACATTACGAGCGAAGTTCAATTTCGGGGCCATCTGGAGAGCAAAGCCAAACTGGCTTCTAAAAAGCTCGGGGTGCTCAACAAGGCGAAGCAGTACTTCACTCCAGGTCACCGGCTTTTACTTTATAAAGCCCAGGTGCGACCACATATGGAGTATTGCTCCCATCTCTGGGCTGGAGCGCCCCAATACCAGCTTCTCCCTTTGGACTCGATCCAACGCCGGGCAGTTCGTGTTGTCGACGATCCCGTACTAACATACGGTTTGGAACCACTTAGCCTCAGGAGAGACGTTGGCTCTCTGTGTTTGTTCTACCGTATGTACAACGGGGAGTGTTCTGAGGAACTTTTTGCGCTCGTGCCTCCGTCGCACTTTTATCACCGTACCTCCCGCCTCAGGAATAAGGTTCATCCACACTATTTAGATGCGTGGCATCCCAAGAACAAGCGGGCATCACGCTCTTTTCTGCCAAGAACTGGCAGGATGTGGAATGAACTCCCACCTGAGGTGTTCCCAGCGCGCTATGACATGGGGTACTTCAAGAAACGAGTAAACAGGGCTCTCAAAGATCGGCAACGTATAGGTAACACCTCTGGTGTTGCAGATATCTATGGGCGACGTTGACTGCTTTCCATCAGGCAGCTCGTCTGCTCGTTTGCCACTTATAACATAAAAAAAAAAAAAAAAAAAAAAGGTATAAAAAAAAATTTACATTCTTATACCTAGACAAACTTTTACAAATGTTCATCATAGAAGCATTTTACACAATATCCTTTTTGGCACTGAACAAAAAAAGATTTAATTTTTTTTGATTTTCTTTGGGCGTCTCGGCTGTTCAATGTCGCACGGAGCTTTTTATAACACCCAACACAAAGTTTTCTTTGCGGTCCCCGTTTTTCAAAGGTGTGTTTTTTCTTCAACGTCATTTTTTCGCAACCTGGTCTTAAATTATGTCATAAACAAACGACTACCACCACAACACTAACTAAAAGCAATACTAAAATCAGTGCGATGCTAGGTTGAATTGCCTATTATTCCATATTAGGTCTTAAAACCTAATAGCCGCAAGTAATTACTACTTTTTTCTTCAGTGCGGTATTAGGTCTAAAGGCGTAATACAATTTTTCTAGTCGGAACTAGTAGCCCTTTAATAGCTATTTACAAAGGTATATTTGTCTCATTCATACTCCAAATAATCTACGAGATATACGCTTCGCACGAACGCGAATACACCAGATTTTGCTCCCGCACCGAGTGGGAGGCCACGTATTACGCCTATAGGCCTAATAACGCAGCGAACGTGTTAAGGGCGTATCGCACGGTGACCCGGGGCAGAATTGCTCAGAGATGGCGCTGTCTTGGTCACGTGACCAAATGTTCAAGACTATAATTATGATATCTGCTTATTTTACCAGCATGAGAATCAATTAGCCCAATATTTTGAGTCTCTTTCGATGATTTCTAATTCATAATAATTTATGTACGTGCTTACCAAGCGCAGGAATGTGTATGAAACTCGAGTAGTACTTTGACAGGTAAATATACACGCACACTAAAGCAAAATCATTGATAAAAGTGACATCTATTGACAGAGATTCTAACTTGTAAGTTCGCCTATTGTGCTCCGGCGCTCCGGCTATTGTGTAAACCCGTATAAGCAGAAACTCGGGTAATAGTCATGCAAATTAGAAGGTAAAATAAAGAAAAGTGTAGGTACTCGAGCAACAATATTCTCGAGTTACCATCGAACAAACGAACGCCGATTTTCCCCCTTGTCTACCCCACATTTTTTTTGATCGGTCAAAAAATAACTTTGTAATTACCACCTAGTTTCATACCCACATGGGTATTACTCAATTTTTATTACCCACTGGGTAATATAATAAATTTGTGAAACAAACGCAACCGTTTATTTCACGATAAATGTACAGCTCTTTTTTGTATGGGAATATATTGAATGGAATAAGACGTATAACTGAGTAAAATAGTTTTATTCATAATATATTTATTCTCAAATTTAGCGAAGCCGATCTCCATATTTTATAGATTCTTAGGGCCGTAAGTTTACGGACCAATAACATATTATAAGTTGTATAAACATTGAACAGGCAGACTCAGACTCACTCAATGTGTTATTGAGAGAACTCTTGATTTTCTAGATTTAGTCGCCGTCTTCATTGCTGAAGGTCGTGTCTAGTTTGAAATTTGCTGCACCAAGCTTTTCCAAGCGTCTCTGTCCTCGGCGGTCTTCATGGCTTTAGGTATTGGCAGGCCAGTGAGCTTCTTGATTAGGTCTGACCAACGGGTAGGTGATCGACCGCGTGGTCTTTTTAAGTCTACCTGCCCAACTACCATCAGCTTCTCCAAGTTGTCTGGGTTCCTGCGAACAACATGTCCGAAGTAGTTTAGTATCCGCTGGGAGCAGATAGTGGACAGCCTTGTTGTTATTCCGAGCTCCTTGAGAATGGACACGTTGGTGCGGCGTGCGGTCCAAGGAATTCGCAACATACGCCGCCAAACATGATTTTCTAGGCTTACAAGTAAACTGGCATTGAGCACATTACTTGAAGTTTGTCAAGGGACGCCAAATTTCTCGAATACAGAGATTGATGCGAGTTGACTCTGTCAGTCGTTCTGTAATAAATAAAGTACCATGTTACTATAAGTCAATAAAACTAGCATTGCAAAACACTAGTAATTCAGTCTAATATTAAATTAACTGACTACCTTTTATATGTGTGCATCTCAGGTCTAGGAACTTAGTATTTTGTTCTACGATTCGCGTCACGATTTCAGGTACCTAAAACATATTTTTTAAAGAACAAATCAATTCTGGCATCCTCTCTACGATAAATGCATCTTCCCTTCACCAATTGGAAAATTTAGAAACAAAACGAATGACAGCATTATTGGTGACAGCGTAATGTTCCAAAACCTTCTTCATTTTGTGGAATCCTAAATATGGAATGTCAAATATTAATTTTGTACTCGTATAGTAGATTTGTGTTTTCACATCACTTGTATTTATTAGGAAACAATAAGATGGGTAAAGTTATAAGGTGATGGTACAATATAAATTTTCTCGAAAAGTATTTGAACGTCCCTGACTACTAGACTCTCGTATTTTAGTTTGCGCGAATCAAAAAATTGCCCAGAGTTGCAACGTTGCGTTGCCACCGTGACATGCGACGTTGCCATCTGTCACCGTTTGTCAGACATCTATGAATGCCTAACGATCGACGACACTTTTGGCTTAGCGGGAGTGACACCGCCTACTAAGCTAGAGGTCCCGGGTTCAAATCCTGGTAATTTTTTACCCTAATAAGGATTGCTTAGATTGTTTTTGTAAAATTTACCTCCCTATTATTATTATTTCTCTTTATTTAAGTATCCTGATTTAAAAAGTAAAACAAAACAATATTTAGTAGGTACATATATATTTCACAATATAAATTTAGTCAAAATATTTAGTAATTTGGCATAAACAGGCTAAATTACAAAATTAATTACAGCGTGTAGTATTCGATAAAAACGAAAAAAAAAGAAAAAATAAAATTATTTCGGGAATAGAACCCACAACCAAACGTATCCAGAAGTGAAGGCTTTAGACCACTCGGCTACGGATGCACACTGAAACGGTGCGTAAATTAAGATCGCTTTTGAAGTGTCAATAAATAAGTCACACACACGCCTATACACCATTTGCCTGTGTTTGCGTGAGTTGTGTTACCCACCTGTAGGTGATTCGCACACAGTGATAGAATATCCAAGTTTTTCATCGGTGAAATATGGTATTTAGCGTGAAAATATACCATTTTTTTAGCATTTGCCCAAAATAAAACGTAAATTAATTGATATTTGTCAAATTAGTTTCTTAATATACCCTGCCGTTAGCCCGTGAAGGTGCACCAACTTTTGTATGGGAACGCAACCACCTTAATGTTTCTGAAGTCGTAGGGTTGGCAGCATGGACAGTAGACAGATACCTGCGAGACCATGGCCCTGTGCACGTCCATGACGACGAGCTACGCGGACGCGGTGCCGAGGCACACCTGCTCGTCATCCGGCGGCAGCGTGGACAGCAGACAGATACCTGCGAGATCATGGCCTCGTTCACGTCCATCACGACGAGCTGCGCGGACGCGGTGCCGAGGCACACCTGCCCGTCGTCCGGCCGCAGTGTGCGTCCGGCGGAAGCATGGACAGTAGACAGATACCTGTGAGACCATGGCCCCGTGCACGTCCATGACGACGAGCTGCGCGGACGCGGTGCCGAGGTACACCTGCCCGTCGTCCGGCGTCCAGCAGCCGCAGGTGATGCGCGCGTCCAGCGACAGCATGGACGACCAGTAGCGTTGTCCGGCCACGGAGCCCACCAATACGAACCCGTCCTGCCGACACAATGACTAATTAGTCAAGCCATAGAATCCCTACTATCCTACTTATATCCTATCCTATCCTACTATGTATTGTAAATGTGAAAAAATTGTGGAAAAGTTTGGAAGGTTGGAATTTTGTTGCTGTTTTTTTTTACTTTATTTTCTATAGTGTGAATCATTATTTGTTGTTATAGCGCCAGTCTACCTATTACGGTTCAAAAGATAGAGCCCTGACAGATGAACAGATAGACAGTGGAGTTGGTAATAGGGTTCTGATGTTGGCATCCTTTGGATACGGAACCCTAAAAACGGTAAATCATGAAGCATTTTCAACACAAAGTTGGAAAAAATCTTCCGAATACTAATCGGCCTCGCAACTTATTCAAGTACGTTTCTATTCAACAAGTCGAAAGCTTTCACAAAACGTACACATCTCCGCCCGGTACGGAGGGCTTAACCTATTTCTGGGGCAGATTTCGCATATTATTTCTGAACTATAATTTACTCTATATAGTACATAAAGTTTATTCCTGTACATTCAGATGTGGGCCAGATACTTGAGAAATGACGTTTGATAAAGAGTGAGTGCCAAATTATGAGTACCTAGGTAAGTAATATCTTTTAGTCCCATACTTATTTAACGTGTTGCTTCGTTAAGAGCGCAGACCTACCTATACATATAAAAATATACATTATAATTTAACGTTACGCCACCTGTATACATTCGGCATAATCATAGATCAACTATCGCAGGGTTTCTCAACCTTTATTTCGCCAAGCCTCCCCGAACCAAAATAGTACATTACACAACTAGGGTGCCCTCGATCGCATATTTACGTCCCTCGCTTGCAGCTCGGGCCGCAAACATCTGCAATCTCGGGCTTTCTTTGTATTACCTCCCGTGTTGTGTACATCATTTTATGTCTACACTTGGCCAGAAAGCGGCTTTTTCCGTTTATATAGCAGCAGCGATTGAGTGGCAATTCGAAACAGTTAATTTACCTACGCGTTAAATAGTTTTTTTTCGGAAATGTAAATGTACCCCCCCCCCTGACATTTCTCTACGCCCCCCAAGGGGGGCGTGCCGTGCCCCCTTGGTTGGGATGGGAAGTCCTGAACTATCGGATACACTAAATTTGTCACAATATTCCAATCCAACAAAGCTTTAGGTGTAAATGGATGGACTAGTCACGTGCGTGAGAAAGTAATTTCACGTGTCCTATAGATTGAGTCGGGTACACCCACGTTCCACGTGCCAACTACAGTTGCCAGATATCCCGATTTGAACGGGACGTCCCGATATTCAGGGGATTGTGAACACATATCGGTCCTATCCCGTAACGGAATTCCTAATGTCTCGATTTTCAGCCAGGACAGCCAGCCTATGTCTGGGGTCTATTAAAAAAAAAAGCAAAAGCCACCGGAATTCACGTCAAAGACACCCTCAATCACACAAATGTCTATTTAGCGTCTCGATTTAAATTTTAAATATCAAAGTCCCGATTTTTAGTTCACGAAGTTCCGATTTAAGTTAAACTGGACCTGGCAACACTAGTGCCAAGTTGCCAACCCAGAGGTCGGGTCAAAGAAACCGCTCGCTATGGCAAAAAGGGTACACTTGCCGCAAAATTGAATTATCATTACTTGGACCGCGTCAGCACATTTTCACGGCGTGTACCTTTTCCTTCCACGATGGTGACATAAAATTAAAATTCATTTCATGTATGAGGTTCGATTATACCGTGTTTCATCTTAAATTAGAATAGGTAATCGTGCGTTCAAGGAACACTGTCTTGAAAATCAGTCATGCTATCTTTAAAACGTAATAGGTGAAATAAGTGAACTTAATACAATATTATCCTCTAATATCCTAGTGCAGGGATCTCCAAACTTTTTTAGCAAAGGGCCACACCACGCCTAGGAAAATCTCACGTGGGCCGTTTAACATTGGTCGACCGTACAGTTAAATAATCTTGGGTGGGTGTTTCATTGGAGAGGGAGCTCGCGGGCTGGACCAAGCAGGGCCGTATTTAGAGATCCAGCGCCCCTAGGCACTTGGTATAGAGAAGGCCACGCTTTTGCCTCATATATGAAGGATCCACCGGGGCGGCCCCTCTAGGCTGGCCGGGCCCCGAGGCCCGCGCCTTGTATGCCTAGGCGGAAATACGGCGCTGGGACCAAGGGCTCTTCCGCGGGCCAGATGTAGTTAGGGAAGAGGAGGAGAGTCCTAGGGAAGCGAAGAAACATGAGCAACAATGACTGTTCAAAATCTAAATTTAAATAAACCGCCACTCTCTAATTTGAAATGATGATTGATAATCTCGATTCGAAGCCGCCAACTTTAATTAACAGAGGTCAGAACACTGATCTATTCGGTCACTAGCTCTTAACTACTTAAACGTAAAAAAGTGAAAGAATTAAGGTAAATTGAGAATTACTTCGAGATTTTTCCACACATGTGAACCTTAGTAGAGTTTCTTTTCTAGACAGTAGCTATCTGTAATTAACTTTTTTAATCACGAGAGAATGGGGACTGACCAACATATTGGAAGACTTGGACTATGCCGATGATCTATGCCTGCTCAGTCACACACGCGCCGACATGCAAGCCAAGTTAGACGACCTTAGAGGAGAGGCAATGAAGACGGGACTTAAAATCAATACGCGGAAGACTCAGGAGATGAGGTGCGGCGCGGCAAATTCTTTGCCGTTGCTCATTGGCACAGAGGCTGTGGAACGCGTCCACAAGTTTACATATCTCGGTAGCGTCGTGTCGGAAACCGGAGGAACAGAAGAGGACATCGCTTCGAGAGTTGCCAAAGCAAGAGCCACCTTCGCACAGCTTCGCCCCGTATGGCAATCGCGGAAATTGACGCGCAGAGTCAAACTGAAAATATTCCGGTCCAATGTAAAAACGGTATTGCTGTACGGATGCGAGACGTGGAAGGTCACAAAAGACATCTCGCGCCGACTTCAGACCTGCGTCAATCGCTGCCTACGCCGGATTCTCGGTATATACTGGCCCGAGAAAATTTCCAATATAAACCTATGGGAACGCTGCAATGAGACCCCGATCGACCAACAGATAAAACGCCGGAAATGGAACTGGATTGGGCACACGCTCCGAAGGGATCCTGAACATATACCAAGGCAAGCCCTAGACTGGAATCCTCAAGGAAAGCGCAAACGTGGCCGCCCTAAGCAGACCTGGCGGCGGACAATCATTGCGGAAGCGGAGGCAATAGGGAAGACGTGGAGCGAAGTGAAACGCAAAGCTCAAGACCGTTCGGGATGGCGGCGCACTGTGGACGCCCTCTGCCCCATCTAGGGGACATAGGACCTTAAGTCAAGTAAGTCCATTAAACTTTATTATCATTTAACTAGTTAATTAATGAGGTTATATTGGATTTGGGCCGCCTTTGGTTATAAGCAGAGTAGCCACATGAAAAATAAAATAGGGTCGACCGTATTCCACCTTTCAAAAAATCCTTTCTTGGATCTGTTGTTATTTTAATACTTATATTTTTAATTGAAGTAGGTAAGTAACTACAATTATTTAATACATAAACACAAATTATTAAGGAAAAATATTTTTTTGTATAAGATTGAACTTCATAATTATCATTTTCTGTTATGTTTAGTAGCGGATTTGCGGTCTTGGCTGACTTAGGTCCTAAGCCATGTCGTAAGTAAGTACGCCCCTTTCTCAGCACTCAGCCAGCAGTGCTGCTGGCGGCAAAATCGCGGAGTACGAGGGCGACACTGAAAGTTTTTAAAACTGGCCGCTTTTAAAATATATATGAAAAAATAAGTTTTAAATTTGAAAATGGAACTCTTTGTTAATATTATTGTTTATGTATTCCATTCATCTGTAATTTGTTTCGCGATTTGGCGGCAAATTGAAAATTGTCTGTGTTACGTTACAGAATGAATTTAACGCGAGAAAAGTTCCGTGCAATGATTTTTTACAACTTTCGATGTCATTTAAGTCAACAAAAAAGTTATGATGGACTTCGATTGGCCTTTCACGATGAAGCCCCATCTCGTGCCACTGTTTACAACTGGTTTAATGAATTTCATCAGTGACCTATCAGCAGATTCGCACAAGCTTAGGCATCGGTATGAGTCAAGTCCACAAAATCCTTCATGAACATTTAGCGCTTAGGAAGATTTTTACTCGGTGGATAGGTACCTCATAATTTGACCGAAGCTCAAAAAGTCCATAGAAAAGACGACGAGTGGGCAAAGTGCCTTTCTCAGTGGTTCCATCGGATGCAGCGATGTATTGATGTGCACGGAGACTATTTTGAAAAGATGTAATAAAACTAATAACTTGATAGCTTGTTCAGTATTTTCTAAGAACTTTCAGTTTGACCCTCGTAAGCCACTCAGTCACAGTATATAATAGCAGTAATTTTTTTCCTACAAAAGGTACATCACGCGCTTGAATGTGTGCGCGCCGTGTACGAACGCACTACAGTCAAAGTTAAGACTACTAGATCTACAGTTAAACTAAGAATGCGTAAGAATGCCCTAGTATGGATCGCACTCACACAGACGCACGTATCGCACGTGTGAATTGAACCCAAACGGCCGAAGTTGGACTAGTTACTTGTTCGTTCAGTAAACTATTTCTAAGTTTCGATTGGTTTTTGTTCTAAGTAAATTGAATTTTAAATCGTATATTTTTTAATCACGAAACCATTAAAGTTCATTATCATTTAACTAGTTAGTTAACGAGGCTATATTGGATTTGGGCCGCGTTGGTTATTAGAAACCAGCGACCCGCCACGGCTTCGTACGGGCGCAAATTAATTACACAACTTATATAACGTGCAATATACTCTATTTATATCTGTCTGGAAACTATCGTTGAGCAAATATAGTAAGTAACTAAATATTCGAGACAATAGCGTGGGCTCGGTATACAGCATTTGAAATCTCTCAAATACATATCCTATCCTACTCTAATATAAGAATTAGAAAAATATGGAAGTTTGTAGAGATGTCTTGATGTTTTTTACTAAACAAGGTGGCACGGGCATTGCCAGGGGGAGGGTTTTGAGTGTTCAACCCCCCCTCACCCCCGAAAAGTTCAGATATTAAAATTCATAGAATTAAAATAAGACAGGCGTGCGGCATATATCATTGATTACTAACAGGTTGAGGGTTTTGGGGGTTCACCCCCCCCCCCCCCCGAAAAGTTCAGATATTGAACATTCATAGAATTAAAATAAGAACAGACAAACCTGGCTACTGCATGGTGGTAGCAATCGAATGGATTTTTCGAACAAGCAATTTGGCATAGGTACAAGTCCAAGTCCTGGATTGAAACTAGGGATGTAACGATAGGGTAGCCTGGTTTAAGAGCACGCATCCGATATGAGTACGCAACATCAACAACCGTGACGTTGTTTACGATACTCGGCTAACTTCAGTCGCATTTCGATCTCAACAGTGGTAAGGAGTGCTGTGCGAAAAAAAAATCAAAACTGGATGAAAACGCTAAAATTACGTAAGTTTAAAGGTTTTTACTTAAATTCTTAAAGTTTTTTATCATTTTCAAAGTATTTTTGACACGAACCCGCAATTATTTTGTAATATCGAAGTGAAGTGTTGTGTTTTCAAATACGACACCTGATGCACGCGGCGAGCGTAATTCAGGTCAATGCTAAGAGATGGCGTTGATGGCCGCTCATTTTCGATTTAGCTAGTGTGTGCATGAGTACGCAGTTATGTACCTTGTAAAGGTGGATTTAGACCAAACGAATTCTAACAGATTCTAACCCCACTCTACCAAATTCTTTGTGTGTACACAAAGAATTTGGTAGAGTGGGGTTAGAATGTGTTAGAATTCGTTTGGTCTAAATCCACCTTAAGAGGACGCGCGCGTACTCTTACACGAAATTATTTTGAAGTTGGTTTTATTGCCTTTTTTTATTTTATACATATATTTAACTAAAAATATTATATATAATGTGTGAGGTAACTATGCCTTTTGTACACAGGATGTCTAGACGTCAAAGAAAGACTGAAAGAAGTCTTTGTACTCCAGAGCAATGGGCCGACGCAAAAACACGCGTCGAGGCAGGAGAATCAAAGAGAGCAGTTGCAAAATCGTTGGGGATGCATGAAGCCACTTTGCGGAAGAGACTTAAGAGATCGTCACCAGCTAAAAGCCTGGGTAGATACTCTCAAACCTTCTCCCCAGAAATGGAAATAGAGCTGTGCAACTATATCAAAAAAGTAGACAATATGTTCTATGGACTAACCACTCAAAACTGACTGGATAGGATGCTCAAAATGCTCCGAGTGGTGGCATGAAGCTTGTACCACTTATGAGGGTCAGGGTGATTTTATTTGCCATAACTGTAAATAAAACAAAACAATTTCCAACCCGCGTACTCTTATCGATATAGCCGCGTACTCTTACTCAACAGGACGTGTAAGAGGACGCATTTCCCATTTCTCACTATTATTGTTTTTTTGAGAGGTATACCATAATTTTGTTCTTTTTTGTGTTACTGTATGAAAGATGTTTAAATTGTAGACGTAATAAATGACTTTGTGATTTCATAGACATAATTTTTATTTTTTTAGAATATTTTGAACCTTAAGTGCGTACTCCTAGACCAGGTTACCCGATACCGATATATCGGCCGATATATCGGTATCGCCGATATATCGGTATCGCCGATATTATACAACCGATATTTGAAGAATTTTCTGTATGAAAAAAAATCTGCAAAAAGTAATTTCAATTTCTGACTTAATTTATGTATTGGTCTATTCTATTACCTTGTGCAATGATAATTACTATGTTAATTAAATCTTTGGTTTTTAATAAAAAAAAAGAATTTTGAGTTGACAATTTATTATTTTTACTTTACACTTTCAAGGTTGACTCTCTGGTAAATATAACCAGTAGTCATTGCCATTAATTATAATAAGGACATAAAAATATCTGAAATTCATACTTCATTATTTAGCTAAGATATCGGTATCGGTATCGGTATCGCCGATATTAACTACTATATATCGGTATCGGTATCGTATCGGCAAAACTGTGTATCGTTACATCCCTAATTGAAACATAGGATATTTTTTTATCCCGGTTGAGTTCTCTCGGGATAGTAACGAGAATGACGCAGGTGAAGCCGCGGGCAATGCTAGCACACTCAATCTATTTATATCTGTCTGGAAACTATCGTTGAGCAAATACATTATGCTTAAATATGCGAGACAATGGGGTTCGGAGAACAGGTATGGAAATTTCGCAAATTCATGTATTATTGGCGTGGTTACGCCATGCGGATTTTGTTGATATCTATCCCTTCTCTAGGGAGACGTCTATTTTTAACCAACTTCATAAAAGGTTTTTCTCAGTTTGTCGGGTTTTTCAATAGAAACAATAGAAACTTAATCACGTGTGCCTATAATATTTGAAGAGTTCTCTCGATTTGTGAAGTCGTTTAAAACTACGAAGATGTATGTACCTACCTACCTAACTCTGGCCGAATCATAACCGAACCGACTTTCTTCACACTTATTTGATACGATTCGCATCATCGCAATACGACTACTTACTTACTGAAAGAAAACTTTTTAAGTAGGTACTTAATTCGGTTTGTAGTTCAGTATCTTGAGAATCTGGTGTTTGGGAACGAAGAAACTTTTGAGTTGAGTTTTCCTGAAGTGGCATCATGTCAAAATTCTCTTTGCGGGATGAATTTCTATAGCGAATTGGTTTTAAATGCTTAACTTATAATTACACTATCTCGAGCAAACCCGAGAACTGGCCTTCGGGTTCGAATATTAGTAAATTGTGCCACAAAGGAGCAAAATGGTGTATTCACGGTCAGGGCGTACTTTATGAGAGAAGCGAGGGATGCAAGTGTTAACACCCAAAATGTAAATAATTTTGCTACCGTGTACACATACTGCTTTTCACACCGTAACTATGAGGACAATATAATTTGAGCAAATATATACCGTACTAATAAATAAATACGATGTTTGAACTATGAGCAAAATCAAAATAACGAAAGGACATTTAAAATTCAAACTAGTTTTTTGAACAGAAAAGTACCACTTTGTTCCCTTCTATGAGTGAAGGATTTTTTTTCTTAATAGGAGGCGTGCAAAACATTTGCTTCACATGCGATAGTTTTCTTAGCAGCTCACAGAACATAAACTTTAAGTACATACGATAGTTTTCTTGGCAGCTCGTCACACGTCCTGTACTTATAAGGGCTCATTCAAAGCACATCATCTCGGGAGTGTTTGTGCGGAGGTGTCACGTCGCGTTCCGCGGCCGGGCTCACCGCGAGACCTTTTAGCAAATTGGAGCGACACTTTGATTCGCCTCGGGTCGGGACATGTGCCGTAAGCCGTAAGCACAGTTTGGACACATTTTCGTAGGTAAATATCGGTTGAAGGCGTCAGCCGGCAATTTCACAGAGAGCTGCCGCGAGGCCTAGACCGCGTCTTTCAATTCTATAGAAAAGGTGAAATTTTCGTTTGAGCGTTAGAGAAAAGACGGTTATTATCTTTCGTGGACGTATTAAAGCCCTAGTTTCTCTCTGGCGACTGCCTGAAGTGAGAAAAGCGGGAAATATTTAATCGATGTTACTAAATTATTTTTCCCATATGTTGAAAAATCTAAATTTCCGTAAGTTTCAAAGTTACTGATACGGTTTTTGTTGTATCAGTGGCCTGGCACAAAACAAGAACAACTGGCGCAAGAAGGCCTCAGGTCCTGCCAAAGTGGAAGGTTCCCACATATTAAATACCCAATAATTAGTGTTTTTATATTTCTTAAAATTTTAACTCCGCTTTATTTTTATGTTAAGAGGTTTTTTGTGCTTGAACAAATGCTAGCTGCCTACGAAGCTGACGGTCCTGGGTTCGAATCCCGGTAAGAGCAATATTGTTTGTGTGATGATATTTGTTTCTCAGTCTTGGATGTTTTCGATACACATTTAAGTATTTGTAGGTATCTATTAAATATATCGTCGTCTAGTATCCGTAACACAAGCCTTATTGAGCTTACTATGGGACTAAATAAGGTAGGTGAGGCATATAAGGCCCACCCACCTTTATTTGAAATGATATATTTTTAGAAATAAGCAGGATAATATATAAAACTCATGCATTATAAAATAAAATAAAAATAAAATAATTTATTTCTGCAAGTAGGCCCTCAAGGGCTCTTTTGCATGTCTTACATTATTTTGTCTTCTTTTCTTTTCTTTTGGCGCTTCGGGTAATGACCTTCTGGTGAGAAGAAGCGCCGGAAGAAACTCACCAGTTTCTCTTTTTATCCTTTGATGAATATACATGAGATTTCATTAACACCTTACATTAACTAAAAAACTACCTACATTTATAGAGATGTAAAGGGTCTCTCTATACGTCCAAACAAGACAAATAAAAAATAGAAAATAAATTAATACTAAAATTAATGGAGATGTAAAGAGTCTCCGTTGTCAAAATATTATGTTTTGGAGGTGTAAAGGATCCCCAAACGTCAAAATACAAATTGAGAATACTTATTTACTAAATATCTTACAGAAATGTAAAAAAATCTGTGACTCACATGATATAACCAAAAAAAAACATTTTTTCTTAGAGATGTAAATGGTCTCTAAGTGTCAAAACAATTGGCAAGTACAAAAACAGAAAAACAAACTAATCAAACACAATCCCACGGTGTTTCATCATTCATGTAGTCTTGTGTGCTGTAATAAGCCTTAGCCATGAGTTTACGCTTTACACAATTCTTGAATTTGTTAATAGATAATTCAGTTATATTCCCTGGCAGCTTATTATAAAACCTTACACAATTACCCATGAATGATGATTTTATTTTATGGAGCCGAGTGGTGGGCACTGCGAGCTTATGTTTATTCCTAGTATTAATATTATGTATGTCACAGTTCTTCTTAAAATTCATGATATTCTTATGTACATACATAATATTCTCATAGATGTATTGACAATGCAATGTCATTACATTAATTTCCTTAAACTTATCTCTAAGTGAGTCTCGATAATTCATTTTATATATCGCTCGAATAGCCCTCTTCTGCAGAACAAATATAGTATTAAGCTCTGAAGCACTAGCACTGCCCCACAGCAGAATACCATACGACATAATACTGTGGAAGTAACTAAAATATACTAATCGAGCTGTTTTTATGTCTGTTAACTGTCGGATCTTGTTGACTGCAAAAGCTGCAGAACTTAGTCTATTCGAGAGATTACCAATATGGGGACCCCACTGGAGTTTAGAATCCAATGTTATACCAAGAAAGACTGTACTATCAACTAGTTCCAATTCCTCATCCTTCACAATGACACTTGCTTGCTCGCGATTTACGTTACGCGTGACAAAGTTTATACATTTAGTCTTTCTTTCATTTAACAGTAAATTGTTAACATTGAACCAATTCACTACTTTAGATATATCTAAAGTAGTGAATTGGTTCAATGGTTGGTGTAAACTTAAATGAATTTGAAACCTATAATGCTATAGCATTATAGGTTTCAAATTCATTTAAGTTTCTACTTATAGCAAAATAGTTACAAAAATATAACGGCATTCTTGAGAAGGCCACGTTTTTTAAAAGTACTATTTTGGGCCTTATTAAAGACTAGCAGGATAATAAGGCCCGCAAAAAAATAAACATTTTGGAAATAATAACAGGTTTTAAGAGTTTTTAATTTTAAACTTATACATAAAACGATATTTGGTATCTTAACAACAGGGGGATATTGCTAATTAGTGGAAATATTTGGCGTTGGGCCTTATTATGCTAAAGGTATAGGAAATTATCTATTTTTCTCGAAAATAGTAAGCTAAAACTAAAATAAAATCTTAATTAATTACAGCGCTTTTAACATAAGCTTTTAACAAAAAACAAAAAAAATCGCCATTTATTTTTCACTTAACCAAAATTTCTTTGGGCCTTATTAAAATAAAAGCCTTATATAGAATCAAGCCAAACTATTCTCTGATCACAGGGCCCATATTTTCTTAACTGTCAGTGATGGTGACGACATTTTAACCTGCAAAGAAAATATCTAATACAAATAAAATATATTTTTCTGCCCTCCGGCCGGCAAGCGTCACCTTACCGATTTCATGATGCCGCTTTCTGGCTCCGTCGAACAGAAAATTAGTATACAAACCTTGGCCAGTAAATAAGAAAGCCTCAGATCACATGTTTTTCAATTCCATGAGATCTGAGGCATTTCTTACTCTACTGGCCTCGGTATATAATGTACTATTATGCAACACCTGGCCATAAAGTGGCTTTTTCCGCACGCTACGCTACGCTTTCTGGCCAAGTCTAGACATAAAATTATGTACGCAACACGGGAGAACACCCCATTTTTATACGCGATTAAGTCCCGTTTTGCCATAATAATGTGTGAAAATCGTGTAAGTTTAAATCTTATTTCGCACTCCAAAGTTACTACTTTATCTCATGCTTTCAATAAGGCCCGGGGTATGGGCCTTGTTACCAATGGATGCAGTGGGCCTTCTAAGCTCTATTACAAATTCTAGAATAACGGAGAATATTTAGTATAAAAATAGACTTAAAATTGTATACTTACCCATCCTCATATAGCTAGATAACTTCTACTTGCACCCATATGCATTAAAACACGAAAGGAATCACGAAACTTAATAAAAACAAACCTTATTTAAGTAAAAAAATACATGAAGCACCGACGCGACTTTGCGTTCTGACTGTATGATTGCTACTGACAAAATGGCGTTGTGTGCGAACCAAAGCGTTGTTGCCAGCTCGTTGTATCGGCCACTTCTATGTGTGCGTGATGTGTTGAACGAATAGTACCATTACAACTGTTATTTTTTAATACTGGGCCTTGTTACCAGCTGGGCCTTATATGCCTCACCTACCTTAGTTCGATTTGAGTAAGATTGTACCCTAATATTTATTTATTTAAAATTTATTTATTAATATTTATTTATTTTAAATTGCGGTAATAAAACAAATTCGATTAAAAAGCCCGCTAAAGGCTGATTGTTGAATCGTCATTCCCTGGCCACAAATATTCAGAAGCCTTATTAGAATGGAATTTTTACTTAATTTGTAGAGCTTGGCTGTAACTTACATAAACTCAAACTCATTTATTTCTGCAAGTACGTCTCAAGGGCTCTCATGTCTGATTCTTTTCTTTCGGCGCTTCGGTAAATGACCTTCTGGCGAGAAGAAGCGCCGGAAGAAACTCACCAGTTTCTCTTTTCAAAAATATTACAACAATTATGACATAAATACATAAAATGACAATTATAAAATGCAAAATTGCAAGAATAGTAAGTTACACTACCAGGGTGGTAAAACAAAGAAAAGCCGAGATCCCAGATGTTTGTGGCCTGATGCTTTCTTTATTACCTCCCGTGTTGTGTACATCATTTTATGTCTACACTTGTCCAAAAATGCCATTCTAAAGAGACAGGACCTTCTGAATATTCACTAAAGTGTGTGCTTAGGGCAATGATAAGTACGAGTAGTTTTCAAGAATCACCCTAAAGGCCGGGTCACACCGGATGCGTGCGCGTGGCGTACGCGTTGCAGCTCCTTGACTTTGAGCCGCCATTTTGTACGCGTTACGCACAAAGTCAAGGAGCTGCTGCGTGCACGCCACGCACACGCAGCCGGTGTGACTCGGCCTTAAACCTAAATGACAGCAAATGTACTTGTACATAATGTTATTATATCCTGTCACACGCTAACACTTAAGGGCTCACAGAAGGGTCTCTGTGGAGTTGTCGCCGTTGTTCAGCTAACTAAGCCGAGGGCGACGGTGACCTTACTTAATAATCTCTATTAAGCTTGCGTAAAAGGGCTATACCATACGTAACATTAGTTAACGTTATTTTTACAGCTAAGTTCACGTTATGAAACGATGTTCAAAGAATGGTTTGGTATAATATGCTTAATAGGTATGTAGTGGAAAAGAACTGAGATGGTAAAACAAATAATAAACCAGGGGCTATATAGGGGGCTCCCTTTCTAATACAAGCTGCACATACAATTATTCAAAATCAAGTACCTATAGTCTATAGGTACTTGATTTTGAATAATTGTATGTGCAGCTTGTACGTACGTTACGGTACGTTGTATTAGTGGGATATATCAAGTAATGTACCTATAGGCTATAGGTACATTACTTGATATATCCCACTAATATTATAAATGCGAAAGTTTGTGAATATGTTCGGATGTTTAGATGTGTGGATGTTTGTTACTTAATAACGGGGTTACGACTGGATGGACTGAGCTGAAACTTGGCATGCAAGTAGACCAAGTCCTGGATTGAAACATAGAATACCCGGTAAAGAGTTCCCTTGGGACAGTAGCGGGAACATCGCGGGCGAAGCCGCGGGAAAATGCTAGTATGTAATCGTTTTAAGTGTAGCTTGTTCTAAAGCAAGTTTAGGAAAATCAACTAGGCAAAGATAGGCACCCTAGGCTAACTTAGGGGGCACTACGGTAGATATAAATTTCTTGATGTTGACTGGATAACGGCGGATGGGCATTTCTCCAGAAATATGTCTGCGACTCATCCATCTGTCTCCATACATTTAGTATGAAAAAGGGCTAGATGAATGAGGTGACCGCAGACATATTTCTGGAGAAATGCCCGGATAATGCTTATTGCTTGCCCTGGTTTTTGGTGCATGTGATTATGATTTGAGGAAAAGACAATAGAGTCAATCTTCGTATGTGTAAGCCTTATTATTTACGCTGTATTGAGACAAAAAAATAGTAGGTACATTACTTACTTACATTCGGCGGTAAAACAAAAAATGTCTCAGATCGCAGGTATTTGACGCCCGAGGAGAATGCAAGGGCGATAAATATGCGATCTGAGGCTTTCTTTATTACCGCCCGCGGTAAGTACACAATTTTACGTCTCCCCCTGGCCACGTACCTATATGTGGTATTTGTGGTCTGTACGTCTAGCATAACTGTCTGCGACTTCGTTTCTCGCGCGACAGAGAATCACCTGTCACTGTCACACGATATAGAGTGGAAAAGAGATAGGTAGCATTTGTCGCTCGACAAAGAGTCGCGTGTCACAGTTGTGCTAGAGGTACTGGAATAGGATTCTAACCAAACATAGACAAGAGGTTAAGTTTAGGTAATAAGTAAGTTTGCATTTTACGTGCACAAAATGATGTCTATTGCTTCCGTTTAAAGCAGTCTTCAACCCGATACTTTCCATCACCATTATTTTAATAGTAAAACTGTGATTGTAAAATCAAAAGTAAATAGTCAATCGTTTATAAATTGAGTAATATTACACCTAATTTATTGATTACCCTGAATTTTTTTACCTAATTAAACAAAAATCGTTATAAATACGTATGATACGGCCCCCTATGCAAAAGAAAATGTCTTGGCCCTTGATTTGGAAAAGGTCGAAGACCCGGCTGGTTTAAAGGCCGAGCCACACCGGCTGCGTGTGCACGCACTGTACGCTGCAGCTCCTTGATTTTGAGCGTGACTAGCCGCCATTTTGAAAAACATTCATACTATACGTACGCCACGCGCACGCAGACGTGTACGCAGTCGGTGTGGCTCGGCCTTAAAGGATTAAAACGAAACGCTAAACCAACCAGTTAGAGCTCCTCATTACGAGCTCTTCCGCAAATCGAGGTCGTGAGGACATCCTCACGATGTTACCCGTTAGTTGGCTGGCCTTAGAGGCCGGCAAAGAACCCATACACTCACTGCTCTAGCAGCAATTCCTGGTGTCCCCTTCAGGGCCCGGGAATAAATTCTGTTAATGTCTTCTAAAACTAGATTTCTCAAAGTGGCCATATAATTCACGATTCAAAAAAAATAAGATTCCAGCAAAATTATTTTTCCCTCTCACAACTCAAACCCCTTTCTCACTATTTTTCTGTTTTATGGACGGCACGCGGGTTCATGCGAGTTTTCTGCGGAGTTTTTAATATGTCACCTGCACTAATGGACTTCACATGGTATTATTTATGGACTGCAATTTCTTTTACCTTGTGCACTAATGCACGGTTGATAGTGTGTGCACTAGGTTATAAGCGCTTTATTTTTCCTCATGGGTACTTTACTTCCATTAAAGTTATAGCAAAATCTGTTATGTAAGGTTTTATAAAAGAATAGAAGTAAAGAAAGTTTCGATGATTGATCGTTTTCTGTATTTACTTCCACCCAAAAGCGATGTTATAATAACAACTTCAGTCTACGCCCGCCCTGATCTATGAGCGTAGTTACTCGGGCGGACAGGATTAATAAATTCCTTTCATCGCCGTATTTAGGAAAAAGTCTTCTTGTTCACTTGTTTTTTTTTTATTTTATTTAAGTACAAACCTAATTAGACTTATGATCAACAAACACGTCCGAAGTGTCAAAGGTTACATTTCGTCCACATTGTAGTGTTTACATACCTCATTTCATCCTTAAGGGCCTCTTAACAAAAATCGTCGATTAATGTTGATGTTGATGTGGCTATTCCTCCGTTAATAATAAAGGGGGTGGGTGGGTATGAATGTGAAACGGTACTTTGATCCTTTGTCTTCATTTATAAGAGCTAAAATTATTACAATCGAAAAATATTTATTTTACGATTTCTTTAAGTACTTTACTTACCTACAGTATAGCGCTGCAAAACTTTTTGGTACTTATTAGAATTTTATTTGAGTTTTTTTTATATTCCTTAGTACAGTCTCTATGAAGGCAAGACAGATTTAAAGGAGATTGACAAGGTTTGGACCAAAATGCTGCCCAGAGATGAAAATACCCCTAACGAGTTCCTTGCGTTACTTTCTATTAGAAAATACATATACATATTTTCAAAATCGGTCCAGGAGAAAAAAAACATGAATTTTTGTTTTTAAGGTTTTTTAGCGAGTGAGCGCTTTCGGTTTTACTTTGCACTTTCAGTTTTTTGTTTGGGAGCGATTATCAATAGTACATTACACAATTAGGGTGGTAAAACAAAGAATGGCCGAGATCGCAGATGTTTGCGGCCCGAGCTGCAAGGGAGTGACGTAAGTATGCGATCGAGGGCTTTCTTTATAACCTCCCGTGTTGTGTTCGTGTAGATCATTTTATGTCTACACTTGGCCAGAAAGCGCTTTATGGCCAGGTGTGGCATAATAGTATAACACAACTAGGGTGGTAGGTAATACAAAGAAAGGCCGAGATCGCAGGAGTTTGCGGCCCGAGCTGCAATCTGTTACTTTTAATGTAAGAAATAATTATTTTTTAGTGCCCATCAAAAAGTTTTTTTTTCATGACTCCTGGGATAGATCTTAAAGCGCTTTAGTATACAGTCTAGTGTTAGCCCAAGGAGCATAATGCTCTGTATATTTAGTCTGGGCAGCACTTGGTCCAACTCCCATACAAAGTGGACAATCTCCTTTTAAAGATTATAGTAAACAAATGAGAAACGAAGCCACATAGATGTGTAAAAAGACAGCTTTACTGTGAAAGGAAATTATTACCAGCCTGTTAGAAGGAAATTAGATTATGCAGGAAACTCATACTGAAATTTTCTGGTTCTGCACGCCCTAATTATTACCTAAAATAAAATAATAATAAGTAGGTATTTTATAATTTTTTAACCGAATAGCATTATTCAATCATAAGACCCTTTTAGATATGCCGTTTACCGTACCGTTAAAATGTTCAGAAATTCCTAACTCGTAAACTACACACAAGCTCGGAGAAACCGCTATAAATTATGTAGGTACCTACACTTTGACAGGTCTGCATTTTTGTGAGGTTATTTATTGGCAAATTAACGTTCAAGTTACCTAGGTAGGTACCTGATTACTTCGTAGTATTAGCATCACAAACAACCACAATTTAAGTAAAAAAGTTCGACAGTAATATTCTATGTAAGCACAGAATAAGTAGGTAAATAATAGTATGTACTACGTACAAAAGTCTTATACTTATCTGGTATTATTTAATTTTTGTCCTATGGTCTACAATTGCATGTGAAATTGTTAAACATAAACATACATTTTATACTTCCTCACTCAACGTTGTTAATACAAGTACCTTTTATGCTATGTCAGCTACATAAATATTTAGATAAGTCCTAACTCTGTACAATTGAATGTTCATAACTATGCTCGCTGCCGTACTGGGTCCTGTCACACATGATATCCTAGCTCAGGACCCAAAGCAATGTTTCCTTTTTGTATGTGATTAGTTCAATAAATCATTTCATTTTTCTCTAATAAAACTGACGTTCGGGTCCGGCCACCGGCGGCGAAATCGCAGAGTAAGCCACTTTTAATATTAGTAATAAGTACCTAGTTTCCGCCCGAAGATAGACATAAAAGCAGAGGCGTATATACTATGTATTTACCCTGTGGTTAAAAGGGCCATGGTACGGGGCAACAGGCCCCGAAGGGCGCCCAAGGGGCGGTCAATGTCTTTTTAGTAAATGCTGTTCAAAAAGACGATGCCTAAATAGAGTTAACTTTTTGTAAAATCGAAAGACAGTCCCGAGGCACGGTATAGGTACGGTAGTTGTTGTTCCGATAAGGTACATCGGGAGCGCGCATGTGTACGCGCCGTGTGCGCGCCGTGTACGGACGTACCACAGGCAAGCATCGCCGCGTACGTGCTTAGTCAGGGCTGAGCTATCGTCGCGATCGGTCGAACGTACAAAATGTCTGCGGACGAAGCAAAGTATAGAAGACGTATATGCTGCAGTGTGTTTGGATGTTTGAAGAATAATGCGCAAAATCCAGAATGGGCTAGACGACTAAAAAAAACCGTTTAGTCCGTCAGTTAGATTATTAATAGTACATTACACAACTAGGGTGGTAATACAAAGAAAGGCCGAGATCGCAGATGTTTGCGGCCCGAGCTGCAAGCGAGGGACGTAAATATGCGATCGAGGGCTTTCTTTATTACCTCCCGTGTTGTGTACATCATTTTATGTCTCCACTTGGCCAGAAAGCGGCTGTTTTCGTACGCGCAGCGTGCGGAAAAAGGCACTTTATGGCCAGGTGTGGCATAAAAAATATTGTACACGTATTTTTTCTTTTGTTTGACAAAAAAAAAAATACGAGGATAGAGTGCTTAGAAGTTTCGAGTTACGTCACTCCTAGGTAGGGGAGACCGGGTATGGTTGTCTCGCGGGTTGGTTGTCACAGCGGCCATAAAATAATACTAAACGAAACATTAAGTACATCGATCGGTGCTAAAAGATCGCAAGAGCTGTACATCCTTCCGTACTTCACCAATCGATGCACTTATTCCTTCGTTTAGTATTATTTTATGGCCGCTGTGACAACCAACCCGCGAGACAACCATACCCGGTCTCCCCTACAATTTTTACCTAGGAGTGACGTCACAGGCCACTCCAGAATTTGATGATCTATAACTTTGTCGATTTTTAATATTTTGAGAAACCAAAAAATACGTGTCCCATATTTTTCCATAATCTAACTGACGGACTAAATAGAATTATATATTTTTAACCCAGTCGTCATCCCCATTGTCATATTTCTGCATTCCTAAGGATCCCGAAAAATGTGTATTTAAATGTTATATTTTAAGTCGTTTATAGAATGTTTGATAGTTTTGTGATCAAACTATACCAATTAAATAGAGTAGATAATTATTTTGTTTGACAGTGATGAGTAAAATTAACAGATTTTTTAAACGTGTACTAATTAAATAGTAGTTGATTCTATTGATAAACACGAGAGTGGTTTTATGAAACGAGCCGAAATATCGTTGCGTTACTTACATGTACACATACCAATACTAATTTATTTAAACTATTATACTTAATAACATTAACATCAGATGTGTGCGATCAGATACTTTCATATTGAAATAAGTAACTTTTACTAGGTTGACCTCGAACGATTCTTCGTTCGATCGAGGTTAACCTTATAAAAGTTACGTTCGTAGTAAGTAGGTACCTATTTTACAGAACCGACGAGCGGCAGCCCTGTGCCTTAGGCACGCTCAGGTGTCGCGCGCTCCTAAACGGCGAAGACGAACTAGGTACTTGGTTGTCTTTATACTTTGCCCGAGGCGGAGTCTAGTTTAATGAAAGTTGTCGCGATTTGTCTTGCCGTTGTGGTCAATAGTTGCGATATTTCATAGATTTTCGAACCACCCGGTCAAAACGCATGGAGATTGGAGAATCGCCCGGCTACGGGTGGCGCCGCAGGCCGCCCTCACGCTTGAAGCATAAGGCGACTTTCGGGCGTCAACCTAAGTAGCCGCAGTACTACTAACAAAGACTCTTAGTTGAAGTTATGGTAAAAAAGGACAGTAAAGACAACTTTTACGCGCCCGGTGTCTTAGAGCCTTATCAAACTTGCGATTTGCGGGCAAGTTAGAAGCGAAGTTCCATACAAATGTCGCTCGAGGCGAGCTCGCCACGAGTTCGCCGCGAGTTCGCAGCGGCTGGTTTTGTATGGAAACTCGCCCGCAGCTCGTCCGCAAATCGCAAGTGTGATAAGGCCCTTAGATTTCAGAATACAACCCCGCATACAAGGAGATTTTCTCTATATAACTAGCCACTTCCGAAACTCTCCTTAGTGTATGGCAGAAGTGAATGTGCGCCAAGCAGAAAAGGTGCACTTCATAATTCACCGCCAAAAATATAGAAAGAAAGAAATCAATCAATTTATTTAGCGCTAAAATATAATACAATAAAAATAACATCAACAGTAGGTATGCCTTGAGCAGTTACGCGCTAAATTAAGGACCTCACTCAGCATATTGCCATGGCAAGCGGTGACGTTGATTTCCGGTGAAGCCCTCGGAGACTAAAAACTAAACTTCAACAAATTTTGGTAGCGTAAAGCGTAACTTAACATCTAATAATATTTATAGTTTAAGTATGTGACAACACGATTAAACACTAAACACTAATCAATATCAATACAGTCAATAGTACCTAGTAAGCAAAGTGTAGGTACTACCAAATACCGAAAAAAAACATGACATGTATAAAAAACTAGCAGACATTGAACTAATGTATGTATTACCTCCATATTATTATTATAATAAAGAGATAAAAGAGAGAAATATAGGTACGGTAAACATAAAGACAAAACAAAACGAGCTGATGAACTTCACCCAACTGTCAAACCCCGCTTAATGTGGCTGTAGTGATGTTCCAGCCATCTTGATAATCCATCAAATCCGACCGCTACGTAATCCCATAAAGTGAATATCTACAGGAGCCGACCGAGCTAAATTAGATTAGCCTGGCTGCAGTCGAATCGACACCACAATCTGCGGCGATTGTGGTCTAATCTTCCTGGCTATTCGACGAGTGCATGACTGAGCTAGATAGGTAACACTGATCTGGGGGCACGGCAGTGCCCCCGCCAAGTCGAGCGCGAAGCAAACACTGCCGTACCAACCTTTACTGGACCCATTTCGCCGCATTTTCAGGCTCCTATTTGAGAACCTCTGGATTAGACCAGAACGCAGAAATTTTCGTCATGCAGTAAGCTATAATCACATACTTAAAATCCAAAATTTCAAGTCTGTAGGTCATTTAGTTCCGAAGTTAAGCGAAAGCAAAGTTTTGCATTTATGACACTCACTCACTCACTCATGATCATCAGAATAGAACTACTTCCCATAAACTCAGAGAGCTGAAATTTGGTACAGAGTTAGGCTTTAATGGCCACATAAAGGGAAAACTATAAAAACTAAGATAATCGAAGATCTGGAGTACCTGGTGACCCTGATTAGAAAACACAAGAGCCCAACCAAAAATAAAAAGAAAAATAAGGTATCGAATAATAAAATCTAATAAAATAAAAGTATGTATAAAGAATGCTCAACGGCCAAGTCACACAACATTAACTTAACTATAATAATAAAGAAATCACAGTAAGGAACCTTAGACTTGGCACGACTTTGTCTAGATTTCATTACTTTTTAGAGATAAACAAGCAGCTCCATCGAGACTTGGCTAGTTTTTTACAGAATGTTTTTGGTGGGATTTAAACTTTCACGATTTTCACATTATAACAAAACAAGGTAACATCATCATAAGGGGCGTATTTACCCTAGGGCCATCCGAGCCATGGCCCGGGCGCCAATCGTTTGTTTTCATTTTGTTTTGGTTTTGGCGCCATTCAACCAACTTGTACTTCTTCTGAGGTTGCGAAACTTATTGGCCCGGGGCGTCAAATTTCAAAATACCTACGCCTCTGAACATCATGTTTTTACTTACGCGATTAAGTCCCGTTTAGTTATAATAATAATATTTATAAGTAGTTACTAGTTAAGTACAGTAAATTTAAAGACGCGGAGTTTTTGCCGCAAGGATTGATATTATCAAATATTTATGGATCTAGGGCTATTGCACGTATGTTAAGAGGAAACAGGAGGGCAGTTTTTCCATACAAACGTAGTCCCCTGTTTCCTCCCTGGATAATGCCAGTAGAGCAATAATTTTTTGCCCAAAATCTATGGCTACTATTGATATGTTCCTATGTTTTCCTTTTTACGATACATTGATTCTCCAAAGAGGTATTAACCTTCAAAAACCTAAAAAAATGCCAGATTTTCCGCTGTGTTCACACATCCAGAAAACAAATTTGACTAGATTATTAAAAAAAAGGAAAACATAGGAACACGGCCAAAGCCTTTCTTTAATCATAGAGGAGATAAGTGTTTAATAATATGTCACTTGTATTATTAATTCGCCTGACCAAATTGTATGGCCTGTTGTCTGTTGCTCTTTTTTGTGTAGGTATCTTTTGCTCCATATTCCATTTATAAATAATTGACAAGCCTACTATCTGGCCTAATCTGATCTGCTCGTTTGTAAAATCTGCTGGCAGTGAAATAGAGAGGTCTTTTTCGTAGTAATTAAATTTGCTATTTAATATTTTTCCTTATGCTTCCGTAGGTAAAGAAAATCGCGGGCGTGGACTTTTAAATATAAAAATATGTTTTTAGACTCCAGTCCATTTTAAGTCTTAGGTATGGGTTAGGTAAACGAAATAATATCCCTCTTATTCCCAAAACTTGAGAAATTGATGTACATGTGACCTTAGATAACTATCATAATACAGAACTTTCAGATAATCATTAAGTAGTGACCAATAATTTCGTTTATTTAATTTTATTTGATCATGGAGAACGGACTGCCTAACTAAACGACTATGTATCTCACACACAAGTGTTACTAAAATAAATGTTTAAAACTAATGCCTATTACCTACCGCAAGATTATAAAAGGCGAATAAAAGGTAACCAAACTGTATAAATTTCACCCCTTTCTCCACGAAACTACAACTGACAACAGTTTTCAGGTTCAAACAGCCACAGGGGCAAACTTACAATGCACGCATCTAGCACACTTGCTCACCCCTCTATGATTAATGGTAAGAGTTATTTAATATCTGTTGGGTTTGGGTTAGGAAATGGGAATTGTGAGCATACGATAAGGTTCAGAACAGCTGTACGAGTACTGAAAAATACATTAGGTATCCTACTTCCCTTACAGGGTGTCATGATGCACCTGTAACCTAGCATATGAACATTATGAACACCTGTAAAACCACATGACAGCAATAAAGTTATTGTATTCTATTATAAAAAATATTATCTTCGGTTTCCGTGGCATATGAGAAATAGCAATTTCTCATATGCCTAAGACAAATTTGAGTGGATTATGCGATATTATTATTAGTATGTAAAAGAGTCGCAACCTCACGACGAAAATTGAATAAGTAGGTAATAACTTAATAAGGTACATATATTTTGGAAAATATTTTCTTACTTATTTCACACAGGTTAATTATAATGCCAACCTAGTAACCGTAAGTTAATGGGCACTTACCTAAGCATTTGCGTGTGCTTAGTATTCTTATTTTACTGAACTAAGCCTGAACTTACAAGACTTCGGCTAACAAAACACGCAAATCGATATTGTTTCGGTATTCTGAAGAGTCTGATGACATACTTTGAGTTTTATCACGTTTTATAGTTACCTATTCATTCACAAAATCTCATTAAATTAGTCGTGACTACCTGAGTTATTGTTATTATACACTGCGTTTTCAGAAAAAGCAAATGAGCGTGACAAACATGATTCATGAAAAGCATTTTTCAGATGAACTTCAGCGCTTTCGTGTCATGCGGATTTTTTTAAGTCTTGTAACTATAGAGTTACAAGACTTATAAGTATTATTTAGTACTTATAAGTGTGTATAATTTGATATACATTCGATAAGACTGGTCAAAAAACACAGGTCAACTTTTTTTACTCACGTCGTGAGAAGAGAACGGCATGCGTATCTTTCCTGACCCCACCACGTGTCACAGTAGGGATATGAATTCCATGCCAAGATACAAGCATATATAGCATGATACGGCGGAGAGATATTCCATTCCGCGTATTGCTATGGAGCGTTTCTCGTATTTATTAAAACGTATACGTTTTCAAAATCGCACGCGTCACAAAAAGTAAATAAATAACGGGCACAAACAATGCGCGGCTCAAGTAGGGGTAACAATGGGCACATTGTGGAACAGTAACACTCGCGACACGTGCCGCCTAATTGCGGATTACCTTCCTGGCCTTCTGCGTCCGTAACAAGTTTAATCGACTTATTTTTACTTTTGTGTTTGTGCCAATCGTTTTGTAGGGTTGCGAGTTGCGATGCGATACGTAACGCTTTGCAGCTTTATGTCCTTGTTATTTTTGCGCGGATACAATGTCATTTAATTAGCGTTGAGGCCTGTAACAGGAAAGAGACGTAGGTATGTAATAACATAACAAAACGTTTCATACCGTTTACTTTTTCTTGAAACAAAAATAAATCTGGCTTGTAGACTAGGTACGTGATATTTCGTTTAATCTATATTTTATTATTATTTTTTTACTAACATAGATTATAAGCCTTTGTAACTAACACTATGGAAAAGGCTTTGGCCGTGTTCCTATGTTTTCCTTTTTTTTAATAATCTAGTCAAATTTGTTTTCTGGATGTGTGAACACAGCGGAAAATCTGGCATTTTTTTTAGGTTTTTGAAGGTTAATAGGTATCTCTTTGGAGAATCAATTTATCGTAAAAAGGAAAACATAGGAACATATCAATAGTAGCCATAGATTTTTGGACAAAAAATTATTGCTCTACTGGCATTAACCAGGGAGGAAACAGGGGACTACATTTGTATGGAAAAACTGCCCTCCTGTTTCCTCTTGTTGAGTATAACGTTATGATTCACATTTACTGTAATGAGATTAGTTCTATTATTCATTTTGTGTGAGAAATTGGATTGACAACGTTTGAATGAGAATCAAACAAAGTACAAATGCAATTTGCTTTTCGTTGGAACATAATTCGAACTTGAAACGGAGAATGTATTATTACTTATAATTTGCTAACGCTTAGGGAATCTGCAGCTGGTTATATAGCATCATTGCACCAAGTGAAATACTTGTTGTCACTGTATTTTTTTGCCCAGAATACCACATTGCTAAAATACCAAATTCCTGATTTATCACATTCTCTGCATGCACCCTAAGACCTTATATTTTCATGACCTGCATACAAATTCAAAAATTTTATTTCATTTTTTTTTTTTTCTTTACTAATAACTCTTTCAAGTTACCGCTATTCACATTTCACAGCGGTATACAGGCGCTATCTAATTCCTTGTCCTGGCATTAAAATTATATTTACACTTTTTAAATCTCATCTTCAGTATTTAAATTACTAAAAATATACAAAAAGATACAAATGGGTGGATATTCGCCATACAAATTGCTATGCCATACATTTAGTTTGGCATACAAATGTCGCGGACGAAACTCCACCCAAATCAACTAGCGGATAGTCTGTCATATCTGCTGTGCTTCTGTTCTACTTAACAGATTTCCGGTGTGGAGCTACCAAAAATCTAAAAAAAAATGGTAATTTGGACCACTCTAATGTACCTATAGAGATTTCCAAAATATGTACCTAATACATTCTACAAAATCATTTTTTTCTTGAGTAACCTACGATCTTATAATCTAGTCTAGTGTAAGAATGTGGTAAGATAGGAATATGATAAATCGAAGATCTGGTATTTTGAAAAATGTAGTATTCTGGGAATACGATATTTTGTGCACGAAGGATATTTCTAGGGATGTAACGATACATAGTTTTGCCGATACGATACCGATATATTGTAGTAAATAGCGGCGATACCGATATCTTAGCTAAATAATGAAGTATGAACTTCAGATATTTGTATGTCCTTATTATACCTAAAACTTGGCTATATTTAACAGAGAGTCAACCTTGAAAATGTAAAGTAAAAATATTAGAAAAATATAGATGGTCAACTCAAAATTCAAATTTATTTTTTAAAAAGAACCAAAGATTTAATTAACATAGTAATTGTCATTGCACAAGGTAATAGACGAATACATAAAATAAGTCAGTAATTGAAATTACTTTTTGCAGTTTTTTTTTCATACAGCAAATTCTTTTCGCGTTCTTCAAATATCGGTTGTATATTACCGGCGATACCGATATATCGGTATCGGTATCGTTACATCCCTAGATATTTCCGTAGGACGCTCACTTTGCTTACAATTCACGATCTAACTTTACGACCTATCTCGATCGATGGTATAATTGGAAGGGCGCCTGTGTCGACCCGGAGATCCGGGTTCGAGTCCCGCACGAGACGTATAATTTTAAATTTTGTGCTTTTATAGATACAAGAATAGAATCTGTCTACCCCAAATAGTCTATAAATCGGTACAAGCATCAAAAAAACCTCGTCAGCTTGCTAATCCGTAGAGCTACGTTTAATATAAAATAAATGTACATACTTACATAATAACTTAATAAGACAACAGAGGCACGTAATATCCATCATTTACCACAGGTCTGATATTAATTCCACGGTCATTTACGTAGCCGTAACCCAGGTCACATGAAATAGCAGGTCGTTTATCGAGTGTTTACACTTATGAGTAAATAAAGTGCCTATCCGTCTGGCCGCGAAATCTTTTGTTGGAGGCAGGATTGATCGCCTGAGGCGTACCCGGGGCGTTTCGCACGGTATTGTACCGAGGCTCGGATAAATTGCTTCTTTTTTTAAGCCTGAAAGCGAGGGTTTCGTCAAATCGGATCAAACTGAATTGGTCGAGTTCGAGTCAAATCACGCAGCCTAGATCATCAGCGATATTTGGTTTACATTAAAGCTAATGGAAAAGTAAACATAAAGAATTAGAATAGGAAATGTGCTGCCAAAAAGTACCGTGGTATAGGTTTGCCTTTTTTGTTTGAAGGTCCCATTTTTCAGTTTTTCCCTTATATCTCAGAAACTATGCGTCCGAGCGACATGACCATTATACATATGAAAGCTGATTAAATTTGCTACAATTTTTATTCAGTCAAGTTTTTCGATATCTTGTATAGTTTTCGAGATATCCGCTCTTGAAAGTCTATAATTTTGGAAAAAACGTTATTGCCTTACATTATTTGCTTTTTGACCGGATAACTCTTCAACGATGCACCCAAAAAAAAATCCTATCAAAAGGGTTGTAGAGCATTACATTTCCTTCAGTAATATATATTATTTTACTATTTTATCTAATTTCCTTCAAATGTTAAAGCAATTTCAAGTTTTGTGACAACTGTTGACTAATGATTCTTTCAATTGCTCACCATTCCCAGTCAACGTCTTGGCCAAAATATGCACCATTATGTACACATAGTGAGGACTGGACGTATAAATAACGTTTAACGGACGTATTATAAATCACAACCATTAAATGAAAACGAAGTTTATGGAGATAGAAAAGTGAATTAACGGAAAATATGATAAAAGTAGGCTTGTACCTAACCTACCTACTGTTGTAATATTTTATGTTAATTTTTTGAATTAATTTCTTGCTGCTCTCTTGGGGTGGGAACTGGGAAGGACCTTTATCCTCGTTTTCTTTTTTTAGTACCATGGAAGGAGTGTTTGACGGTTATTCTATATCAACCTCGAAAGTAGCAGAGCATCAAAGGCGCTATCGACTCAGCAGGTGTGTTGACATCCATTTCACCGAAATAAATGTAAAACAAAAAGATTTTCTGTCGAACAAGTTCAACAAAAGCAGGCTCATCAACATGCTTAAGGTAAAGCTCGAGGACAATGGGTTCAGCCCTTCAAGGAGAAAGTGATGCGGACGTTCTGATCGTGGATATGCCCGAAAAATGGAACCTTCAAATGATGGAGTCAAATGTCGAGTCAGATTCAGCCATCGCTCGCTACGTGGCTTGACTTATTACGCGTGTGTCCACATCATTTATTGTTGTCAAATAAAGGTTCACTCCGCAAAAGGTTTGTTTTCAACCCATGTTGACTTTAACATTTTTTATCGACAAAAATGGACCACTTCTTTGGCTAAAAAGTAAAAACCAATTGGTTGAAGTGCACCTACGTAGGTATAACTGTAAAATTTAAGTAGCAACTTAAGGAAGACGGATTGAAATGTGTTCAGCACCGGTAGTTACCGAGTTACTTTGGTAATACCAATTCTTTGATTTGAAAATAACAAAACTAGTGCAAAAAGAGTCAAACTAAGGGAATGATTTAGAATGCGTACAATGTACCTATATTCAGCGATTTTTGTATTTAGCGATTCGAACGAAACGTATGAAGGTTAGATATTCTGGGTTTTTTGCTTTTGTCAATAGAGCCGTGAATCGTATTCCTTGAAATACCTACTGTTGGCGTGCGTTGTGTTAAAAAATAACTTAAATTTAAAACGAGCTTTTAAGTATTTTCCGCCCTCTTTATCAGTAGTCAGATTTAATTCATAGGTTCTTCTACTACATAGCAGAAGCGATACTATGTTTTTATGCTTTCTACAATAAGTATGCTACGTCTACAACGCGGAACGATACAATACAATACAATATTCTTTATTGTGCACCAAAACAAAAGATTACAAAAACTTAAATTTAAAACAGCATAAATAATGATGTAAAGTATACTCATACAAAGACTAGCGTTCTGTTTTACATCAACGACATCAATGGAATGAACCAGCTGTCGACAATATCAAAAAAGATGTCCGTCGATAGAAGAAATGCAATGAACCAGTTGTAACAGAGATGTCGTTGACGTAAAACAGAGCGCTTGCTTTGACGGGACCGTTCGGCTCGCGTGATCGCTAAACATCTTGTCTAGTTAAACCTTAGGCGTTGAATAAATCGCTTTGTCACGCGATAAATAAATGATAAAGCATCCGTCACTCTCACACACTATTTGCCAGAACGTGACGGATGCTTTATAATTTATTTATCGCGCGACAAAGCGTAGCATCATAAGCCTACTAGGGCGGATAACGTCTTCATTTTATTGATTTTTGTTCTGACCATACCTACACAATTACCCATAGTTATTATAATTACAGCAATTGCGGTTTTTTGCCATATGCTGATGAGAGCGGTCAAAATTAATACTTACCACATTAAATTGTTTGTTTTTTATTTCCATAAAATATCTTGATGAATCAGAAAAATAAAGGTAATTAGCACTTAATTCATGATAGCAGGGTGTCTAATACGTTTAGAATGATGGCAAGGCAATTAGACCTAACTGCAAGTCGCTATCTTAAATTACTAAATGTACTATATCATAGGATAAGATTTGTTGTTGCGTTCTACGCACTTTGTCATTTTATCCTCAACAGGTCGTACGATCGGTCGCGTCGCGAATCGTCTGATTGCAAATTGTGTAGTTGTAGGCAAGTTGTGGTTGTTTTTGTCATAATTATATCCTGTGGCTCCAACTGATCGCAACAACATGTTGGTGGTGAATTTATAGGTAGTGCTTAAAAGACTTACCTGGTAGCAGATGAGCGCCATGCGGCCGTCGTGCGACCAGGAGAAGTGGGTGACAGGCGTGCTGCGGTCGTTGATGAGCTCGATGCTCCAGCGGCCCTCGTACTTGATCCACACGAAGATCACCCCCGAGCTGTCGCACGAGGCCAGCTTCTGGTATGGTTCGTTCCATTTCACCAGGATCACCTGAGGACAAGACAATTTTTTTGATACATAAACTGGAAAATCTGGGAAAAGATCTGAGCTGGACATGCAACAAACTTGCGATGATCATGAAACGATACGGATACGGATGATTTAGGATTTCAGTCGAAGATTCTTGAAAATCCAGTGCCCCGTTAAGAGGAAACAGGAGGGCAGTTTTTCCATACAAACGTAGTCCCCTGTTTCCTCCCTGGATAATGCCAGTAGAGCAATAATTTTTTGTCCAAAAATCTATGGCTACTATTGATATGTTCCTATGTTTTCCTTTTTACGATAAATTGATTCTCAAAAGAGATATTAACCTTCAAAAACCTAAAAAAAATGCCAGATTTTCCGCTGTGTTCACAAAATAAATTTGACTAGATTATTAAAAAAAAGGAAAACATAGGAACACGGCCAAAGCCTTTCTTTAATGTTTAATGAAAAAAATTGTTAAATAGGTTAAGTTTTGGGGAAGAAATCAGGGGACTACGAAACGTTGTTTTCATGACATTTTAAAAGGTATTTTCGGTCCAAGCTGCAGTTGTCTCTATCGCGCTCTGCGCGGGAGAGGCGGGCAGTGCGGGACAGCGACACATTTTACAAATACCTAATTTTCAATACTCTCCACCTTACTCTTTCCTCTTAATATCAAACCATGCTTAGTGATAGGTTCTTTCTGAGGCTTCCTATGACCTCGGCCACGAAGGGCACTCACGATTTCGATTACCGCTTTCAGTCACATTTCGCTGAGGATTATAGGTACTTACATTTTCGTAACTGGGATAAGTAGGTATTCAAATAAATAACTTTTCATGTGTATTCTACTTAAGAGCTAAGTCCAAATGTAGCACAACAAAACACAAGCAGCTTTTTGTACCAGCCAACAAGAATGTGGATACCTAAATGTAGGCAGAGGCACGCACCTAAATAAATAATTGGGAGAAGAAATATAGGTTCGGACGTAATTCATCCGCGGCCTGAAAGCTGGCCAGCATCCCAAGTAAATAAAAACCGGTCAAGTGCGAGTCGGACTCGCGCACCGAGGGTTCCGTACAAACTCGTCAGTAGAAATACGTCAATAATTCAAGATAAACTGTATGGTGAGACAACCTTAACTTTGCTCTTGAAAAACTGTCGTCACCATACATCGACATATATGTCGCGGTTAGTTTAGTTTAGTAGGAGCAAATAAGTTTGTCTTAGGATTTTTGCGAATTTCTGAAAAACGCTGCAAGTTAGGAAAACCATTTTATTTTTCCTGTAATATTTAGAATGATATTAATAATCTGTAATTATTACAGATTTTTCTGTTCCGTAACTTCGGAGATAATAGGGGGGAATGGTATTTTTTTACGTTTTTTGTGTTGAATCAAAAACTACATGTGCAAGAAAAAACGGTTTTGGAATCTACATATTAAGCCCTTTCATTTGATATCCCACTCGACGTAATAGCTCTACTTTTGATTTTCGACATCCCATTTCGGTCCCCTTTAAAAAAAAAAGTAAAAAAGGTATAAGACTTTTTTTCTGTCCAATAGGCTCGGATTAGCGGTTTTTAACACTATTCCAAATTTCAAGTCGATAGCATCAGTAGATCCTGAGATACCGTGACAGACGGACAGACAGACAGACAGAGTCGCACCATAAGGGTTCCTTTTTTACATTTCGGTACGGAACCCTAAAAAATAATCATACATCATTTCCGGAGTGGAGTAAATGTTATCGCGGGCCGGACAATAAAGCAGGGAGGTATTTTGCGAACGTGCCTGGGAGGGCATTCCCGCGTTTCCCGCCCGTGCCGTCTGGCTGTTGCGGGATGTGGGCTGTTTAGGACTTACAATAGAAGTGTTAAATTGTAACTAGGTAGATATTCATTAGTTAATTAGATACAAGATTCTGTAACAAAGGACACGTACCTATATTCAATTAGTGGTGGTAATTACGAAAGCTACACTCCGAATCTACAAATTCCTTTACTTCCATGTAAACGGTGCGCAAGTATTAGACAAATACGAGTAGGTACTCGATTGATTTGGTATTATAAGAGTACGTACAGGGTGTTTGGATATTGAATACATTCCTTTTAAGGAATACATTCCATTCAATGAAATTCGGCGAACTGAATTCGCCAATATCTCAGAAACTAATACCTAATTTTCGGACAGAGTACTACCTATATGACTTTTTTTGGTTGCATATGAGTTGTACTAAGTATAACCCCTTAAAAGGAATATAAATGTATTCAATATCCATACACCCTGTATATGGAAACAGTAGCATCAGCAAACAGATGTTGTAACCTTTGATTACGGTTAACTTAATGGGGATGACGACTGAGTCAAAACTATATAATTCTATTTAGTCCATCAGTTAGATTATGAAAAAATATAGGACACGTATTTTTTGGTTTATCAAAATATTAAAAATCGACAAAGTTATAGATCGTCAAACTTCTGGAGTGGGGGCTTGTGACGTCACTCCTAGGTGAAAATTGTACCTAGGAGTGACGTCACTCGAAACTTCTAAGCACTCTATCCTCGTCATTTTTTGTTTGTCAAACAAAAGAAAAAATACGTGTTCAATATTTTTTAATAATCTAACTGACGGACTAAACAGTTTTTTTTAGTCGTCTAGCCCATTGTAAATCCCGATCCAAGCAAACGATATTTAGTGAACAGCAATTCTTTGATCTACTTTACCCGTATAATGATAACATGACCGCATCTATCGCACTTACATGATACTTTAGAAAGAGGTGATTTACATATCGCGATAAGCACGGCCTTACCCTAGCTATTAACCGAAATGACCTAGCTAAGCGATTGCACATACAAGCCACATTGCCACATCACCTGTCATCAAGAAACAAAAGATCCGGTACCCACAGTAGCGCTTCATAAAACTAAGCAGTCAGCAACTCCATTTGCAACTGACAGTTTCTTTGAGCTACTTAAGCAGGGCGGGAACGAGCGAGCGATAACGTCTCCACAACAGCGACCCGCCGGGAAAGTGTTTAATAAAGGTCGGAGGCGCCTCACTTTTCACGTTTTTCCTCTACAATTAAAACGAGTACTTTATGCTTCTCATAATGAGTTTTCCCGCGAATATTTTATATAGTGACAGGAATGTTCACGTTATTTTGGAACAGGAAAATTAGCCATGGAAATTTTGTAATAGAAAAGTATGGAGATAATTACTTACGTTTGATTTTACATAAATGAATGGAATGTAATTTGATCTTCTCATAAAAGTACGATGTGATGTTATTACTTTAATTAAATGCTTTCATATAATTTGCTTTTATACCTATGCTCAGTGTGTAGGTAAGGTAATACATTTGCAAACGTATTTTGAGAGGTAGGTATCTACTATTTAGCTACCTACTTCATCGTTTAGGTACTATTATATAGGTACCTACTTGGTTTAATAAAGCTCCACAATGGAATCTGCTTCATGGCCTAACCGTAACCTAATTTCTCTGCCTGTATTTCCTTTCTAGGTACTAGCATCAATTATGCCGTGGCCCTATTGTTAACTGCTATAGAAGGCTTCCGCAGCTGGTTTTGCCAGGTCAGGTTGCTATTTTTGAGACATTTTATGTACAGCTTCCGGCTCCATCACCAGATCAGCTTCATAGTATGTACAGTGAGCACCAAAAGTAGCTTGGCATTTGAAAGTATCAAAAGTTCTCATGTCAATACATTAAGGACTTTTAAAACTTTCAAGGGCTATTCTTCAGAAATATGTCTGCGGTCACCTCATTCATCTGGCCCTTTTTCATACTAAATGTATGGAGACAGATGAATGAGTCGCAGAAATATTTCTGAAGAATAGCCCTCAAGTGCCAAGTTACTTTTGATGTTGATTGTACCATTTTATTGCATTGTCTTGTTACCGAAGATAGGCAAATTAGGCAAGTAGGTATACCAAATTTGAGCCCAGTCGTACAAGATTTGATCTAACAATAACTAGGTACCTACTAACAAACATTGCAAGTAAAAAAACCTTTTTTAATACCTACAATTTCTCAAAAAGTGACACTTTTCGTAGCAATAGATTGTGCGGTAAGTTGTACTTTCTCACTTGTACTTTTTACTTTTCAGCTAGCTTTCGTACACTAAAGAATAAATTTTTCGCAAATGTATTAAAAAACGTCGTTTGATACACGTGCGGATGTTTCATTACCACTCGTCCCGAATCTTGTCCCCCGCCTCATGGCTTGGGCCAAGACACCTCGGGCAAGTGCCGCTAATTTCGAAGGTTAGGTTTAGGGCATGCAAAAACCGGTTTTTGGTATTGGCCCATACAAGTAAAACCGGTATTGCATGACCTAGTTAGGTTATAAAGCCCTTCTGGCATGTGTGTGAAGTTGTGAACGTCTTTACACATTAGGCCCATCTGGCAACATTAATTTTTAATTTGTATTTTTTAAAGTGGGTAGGTTGGCACTTTGCACAACGGTATTTTGACAGGGAAAATTTATGATTTTCTCAGTCTACCCGCGACCACGAACGCTGAAAAGGGTTACGAAACGTCAGGACTTGAAAAATGTACTAAGTAATATACCTACGCGATTTAATCGGATAGTATGACGAGTCGTCAATGAGATCGGACGTGCTTGTTAATAAAATAAATATTTATTACTAAATCGCGACCTAGATTTGTACATCAAACGGAGGCAATTTTTCAATATAAGCCGAGTGATCTAGTTTCGTATAATGTTTTAGTTGTAATTGCTTAACCCAAAGAGAAATGTCGGACAACCCGGAGAACAGCCCGTTTAATCGGAGTGGGCTCACGCGCCGCAGCCCTCCGCCCTCGCCCGCGCCGCAGCCCTCGCCCGCGCCGCAACCCTCGCCCGCGCCGCGGCCCGGGCCGCCGCCGCGCGACCCCGGGCCCGTCCAGCAGGCTGAGGCCCCGCCGCAGCCTGTGAGTACAGCAGAACTGCACAACTGGATCAAGAACATCGAACAGGCACTAAATGAAGTATGCACCATTGCTTCCGAGGGTAAATTAAACTCGGAGCAAAAAATGCGCATTAGTGGATTAAGCCGTAAAGTGGGCTATTGCACGTCGCAGATGGTCATCGAATACCAGTCGATCAAGCAGAAGGCCATCCAGAACTACTATTCTCTCCAAGCCCTGCAAGAAAAATTTGACCTCTCGGTCCGTCTCCAGGAGCTCAAGCAATGCATCGAGGAGTCTTCCAGACCTGCTACGGGAGCGGTTTCTTTTGCGGACGCGCTTAAAGGCCATCCTAATAATTACATTCAGCCCTCAAAAATTAGCACGGTAGTGATCTACCCTACGGATAAGTTAAAGACGAGCGAGGAGACGAAATCCCTTGTCCAACAAATTATTAAGCCCGAAGAGATGAAACTTCACGTGAGAGGGCTGAGAAAAATCAGGAACGGTGGCGTCGTAATAAGCACTGACTCCAAAGACGACGTTCAGAAACTGAAGCAGTCGGCGCAGTTGGTGACCTCTGGCTTTACCGTCGATGAACAGAAAAAACGAAATCCGAGGATAGTTGTCATCGGAGTACCCTCCGCCATGCAAGAAACGGAAGTCTTCAAATGCATATATAATCAAAATTTAGCCGATAAACTACAGGACATGTCACTTGAAAATTTTTTGACCACAACCAAGCTTAGCCATAAATCGGGCAAGAGGGACGCCGAGACCTGCAACTACGTGATAGAAGTCCCCGCACTTATACGAAAGGCTCTAATTACCAGCGATAGAGTTTTTGTCAACTGGTCCTCGTGTCCCGTAAGGGATTTCACCTTGGTCACGAGGTGCTTCAAGTGCCAGCAATATGGCCATGCGGCAAAGTCGTGCAGATCGGAGACTGACACCTGCGGGCATTGCGGTGAGGTAGGGCACGCAGTAAAGGACTGCTCTAAGAAGACCGATCCACCAAAATGTGCAACATGTCTGCACTTCAAGAAGCCAAGTAACCACGAAACAGGTAATGCAGAATGTCCAGCAAGAAAACTGGCCGAGAAAAGGTATTTTAACTCCATAAACTATGAAGGCGCCTAATAGCGCCGCCGTTTATAAAAAGCCCTGCAATCATGAAACTGGCTATGCCGAATGCCCAGCTAGAAAATTAGCCGAAAAACGGTACATAAACTCCATACACTATGAAGACGCCTAAGTGACCTACTACCGAGATGTCCTACTTACACAATTTCGAAAACTAGGCTAATGCCAATCGTACGCCTATAACCTCTAAATGAAATTAAAACAAACTTGAAGAATGCAACATCGATTTTGGCCCAGTTTACAGTTCTGCTGACGCAGATGCTGGCATGTCACATTGATTAAACGTGATACTAGTTAATAAGATTTGATTTGTATTAAACTGCATATTTAGTATGTAAATATTTAGTAGTAGATACAAATGTTTGAAAGTCCCTTTTGCCTGAGATACAGGGAATCCTAGTTCAGGCATATAGGTTCAACTCTCTAATTGTATATCTTAGTCTTTAAATGTCATTGTTGTATAATACGTTGTTTAATAAATTATTCTATTCTATTCTATTCTATTCTAATCCGTTTAACTTGTTTCAATACCTATAGATGATTTATTTCATGACAAAATAACAGTAGGTAGGTATACCTACCTATGAATTTGTAGTACAGTTACAGACCAAGTTGACCAAGCATGATCGTCAAAAATAAAAATACAAAATGAGGATAAGGACTAAAAATACTTAGGTACAAACTTACATCGGATCTGTGTCCGCGCAGGTTGTAGTTGGTGCGCAGCGGCAACTCGTGCGGGCGGCGCGCGTGCGACGACGTGAACGTCACGCCCACCACGCCGCGCACGTTGCCCGTCGCCAGCCAACCCTCCTGGTAGTAGTTGTTGCGGTTCAGCTTCCAACCTTCCTCCTGTGGGAATAAACAACTGATTAAATGATAGATCGTAGGCGAAAAAGTTGAAGTAAGCCGGTCGCGAGAGTCGCTGATAAGGGCACAAACTTTTAAGGCAGGCCTCGGGCATCTCTCTCCCGAAACCTATGTTATATTATATGAGTCACAGATTTTTTTTTACATTTAGTAAGTTAGTTTTTTGTAAAGCATGTTTTAATCATAGTTTAGTAGTCTTTGACGTTTGGACATCCTTCACACATCCAAAATATGTTTTGACAACGGATGCCCCTTGCATCTCCATTAATTGTAGTATGTCTCTTTATTTTTTATTTATCTTGTTTTGACGCCTAGAGACCCTTTACATCTCTAAAAAAATTAGTTTTAAGTTTATTGCAATGTATATTACCTAGTTATTTGTTTGATGCATTGTATTTATGAAATTTCATGTAATATTTTCACAATTTAGCCTAACTTAACTTCGCCAAATAATGTGTCTGTTGCATAGCGAAAACTCGAGTCCAATTTTCCGAGCAATTTCTCGCAGGAACGCGAACTTGAAATAAGTTGCACTTAACACCAACACAGACCCTATAGTTGCGGCGTAGAGGCCCCCACCCTACCCTATATGGAGAGAGTTCGAATTAGATTGTAGTAGGTAAGTGGAATAGTCATTTCGGTTATGGCAATGCGACTCCAGGGAGTCCCAAAACCGAGCCAGCATCTTCGCAAGCCCCACTTTCTTGGAGGATTCGTTTCAACGTACTCATCTCCTGTCTCGTCTGTCCAATATCGTTCATTTATTTTCTCAACCACGTATCTAATCGAATAGTTTGATGCATCTACTGTGGTATATCACATCTCAAAGTATATGACGACTATTAATAAAATTCAAAGTTGTAATGATTAGAAAAAATTCATACAAGTCGATTAATGCGATCATCATCATTTTCATTAATGCGACTTTTTCAAGAAAAATGTACTACTTCACCATTTAGTCAATAAGGACAATTTTAATTGCATTCTTATAACAGTAATCTAATGCTAAGACCTTATTGTCAAGTTTTAATATAACCATACGTAGGTAAATATCGTCGCTCCCATGCCAACCTAACACAACTGTAAAAAAACCGGTCAAGTGCGAGTCAGACTCGCGCACCGAGGGTTCCGTATAAACTAATAAGTAGACCAACCTTACGACTAACAGCAACCCTGCCTTAAACCCGCTTTAGCTCTATTCAACCAGGAAAAATCTTAACAGCGCGATGCAGCGTATTGTAAAAGAAGCGTCTAACGCTCCTAGTTTATTAAATTTTAACGATACTTTAATGTTAACTTTATGCGTGTATTTTTAAAATGGTACCTAATTAACCTATCGTGCGTTTCGTCTTAATTAATTGGCCAGCCGTATGATCGTCTAGTCTAATGGTAGGACACTACATTATGAACCGAGAACCCATATTCTTTAATTTAACACACAGAACTCAGCTATTTCTTTGCACACACCTATACCTATTTATCCCTACGAGTAATACCTATACCTATTTATTCGTTACCTATTAATACTAAAGTCTATAGTCAATGAAGGTTAGTATGGTATTTGGTAGAGGTAAAGATAACCAGTCGGAAGTGGTTTAATCATATTGTCAAAGTCAAGGTCTGTCTGAATGTACCTAACTACTACTATTGAACTCTGATATCACGGGGCTCTAGGACGGCAGCTCCACCCCGCTGCCGTGATAGGTTTCGGCCTGATGCAGGGCAACCTCCCCCCCCCAGCCTGGAAGAGGCTTCTCAGAGTTCAATGGTGATTAGCACGCAATCTAATCATTTTGAGAGGAGATATGCAAAGGGAGTATTTTTTTTTTGTGCTGATTGGGTATTACATTCTTACTCTCCAAAGAAAGCAGAACATTCACCATTTCAGGCTTATTTCAAGGAAGCTAATGCAAATTATACTCTGATATGTGGGTGCCATATTAAGCATCCTTTTCCCACAAAATTCAATCTACTATCGCTTTGTAACCAAGGGCCGTTAAGGACAAAATAAAGCAACGAAACATTTGTCCGCCGGTAGGTAATTACTTCTGTAAAGGTCTTGTCAACGAGTCGATGTCTAAGGAAAGGATGGAATCCTTCCTTTATACCTTGTCGAATATAGGCCAGCTTCATAAACCTATGTTATTACAATCATTCAGAATAGTATGATGAGACAACAGAAGTTAGAGACGGCTTTAGCAAGCTCTAAACATCTGCAAGCCTAAATCTAGGCTTAAGCCATTCTTAGCTAATATTTTCCATAAAAGTAATATTCAAATAAATCAATAAAGAAGTTTCAATCTTCAGTGATATAAGGCAGCTCACCAAGCCTTAGTTATTTGATTTCATTCAAGATAGTATGATGGAGTAATAGAAGTCTATGTCCGCTCTGCCTGCATAGAAAATTCTATAAGTCTAAATCTAGACTGAAGCTATTCTTAGCTTATACTCTCCAGAACAAAATATTCAATTAATGTTAAAATTAGATGTCACAATCTCCAATATAACGGTCTGAAATAGTATAGTTAAATAAGATACAGGACAGCTCCGCAAGCCTATATCTTTTATTTTATTCAAGATAGCATGATGAAGTAGATAGAACTCTGGGACGGCTCAGCAAGCCCAGAACATTCTGGTAGTCTAAATCTAGACTGGGGTAAGCCATTCTTAGCTTATACTTTCCTGAATAAATTATTTGCAAGTAAAATTTACTTAATTGTTTCAACATTATAATTAGAATTCGTGACATCTTAGAAAGATACAAGTAAACAGTTAAAATAACCAGGAATCCCATCAGATTCCAATAAACCCAGATAATTATTATCAAAGGATAACTATAACTAATTAAAATGAGTTAAAAATAATATTGCTACCTAAATAATAAATTAGCTACAAAATAGTTTCCTATCCGCCTGCACTATCCCACCCCCAATGTGTGTGACTCTAAATCTATCTGTTTCCCATCACTACTAAAGTTTGTATATCAAAGAGGCCGGCCTCATATTTAAATGCGTGAGTGTAGTGTGTCCCTAACTATGCAACTAAAATTCAGTTGGGTGACTGAGAAAGCAACTTACAACCCAGTGTGACTGTCTCCCCCTTGCGCAATAAGCTTGATGAAACAGCTATGGATACGCAAAGTAAGACAATTCTATCCGTGTATATAAAATAATAGATAAATATATTTAACAAGACCGAGATTCGGGACTAGCGCAGCTCCAAGAGTATGGTATCCCAAATGTCCAACTCTGTGGTCCTCTCAGATATACGCTAGCTGGACCCCATTGAACCTCGAGGCATTCTCCAGCATTATATAAGATCTGGAGTCAAGGATGCCACCCTTGAAAGCTACGTTAAACTATGAACACAGAGCTTTCAACGTTTGTCACCGTTATTCGTTGTTAAAAGCTCTGTTTAGCACACTTCGCTAATGTACGGGTTCTGGCGTAAATCAAATCAAATAATATCACACGAAACTTACGATTAAAACAATAATTAAATAGCCAAATAGTCAGTGGATAAATCCACAAAACACTCCGCCATTCAATCATGTAAAACCGTAATTTCAAAAATACATTTAAAATCAATTATAAAATAATAATAGAATGATTCAATACTTAACGGACAATTAAAATCCATCAAACACCAAATCACTCCACAAAACAATTTAAATGCGTGATATTTCAATTATAAAATAACAATAAAATGGTTTAATATTTAATGGACAATTAGTCACAGTCATAGTCAGTCATTAAAATCCATCAAACACCAAACCATTCCACAAAACAATTTAAATACGAAACAATTTACGCGGCGAGAATCTACGTCAGCCAGACGTCCGTACTGTTCGGGTTTGCAAAGAAAATGTTCCCGACCGTAGCGCACGACTCGTATTTAAACCACGCTCGTCACTTGCGTCAACGTCTTCAGTGTCTTCAATGTCTTCAATGTCTTCAATGTCTTCAACGTCTTCAACGTCTTCCTTCAATGTCTTCAATGTCTTCAGTGTCTTCAATGTCTTCAATATCTTCAATGTCTTCAATGTCTTCAATGTCTTCAGTGTCTTCAGTGTCTTCAGTGTCTTCAGTGTCTTCAATGTCTTCCTTCAATGTCTTCAGTGTCTTCAATGTCTTCAGTGTCTTCAATGTCTTCAATGTCTTCAATGTCCTCAATGTCTTCAATGCCTTCAATGTCTTCAATGTATTCAAGGCCGCTCCCTCGCTATTCGAATCTAACAATACAGACGGCGCGACACAAAGAAACTTGTCGGCACAAGTTTCTTTGTCAATGCCGCTTTGGCGTTGATCAATAGGGTTGCGTCACCACTTGTCACAGAATATAAATAGAGCAGTATAGAAACTTTATTTTTTGAAATAAATACTTACGCTCCATTAGAACGTTAAGGTTGTTTAAAATGGAAAGATCGCGGGCTGTGTGGGCGCGTGCACGTAACACTAATCAATTACATTATGAATTCAATCTATTAAAACACTGTAAAATAATGTCAATCAGTACCATCAAAAGCATTCTATTACAGCCGCCCCCTCGATAAAATCGCAGTGTGTAAACTTCTGCCAAACACGTAGATTTATCGAACTCCCTCAAATCTTTGCAAAACAAAACTCATTAAATTAAATAAGATACCTCACCCTATTCTCCCCTATATTGGTTTTTGAAACTGCTAAGTTTGAGATTCAATAAGCTAATGATTCTAATAACAATTGGAATCTCAGCACCATCAGTGTCCAACTCCTTTCCCCCCCCCCATCATGAATGTGTATTTATACCAATACTAAGTGTATCAGAAGTGACAAAATGCCGGAATGAAAACTTGAACCCCAGTAGTGAACCTTGACTGTCCCTTCCCAAGAATTCTTTTTCCAGCTGAAGCGTTGGGTTGTGAGGCCAACGAATCCTGTGAAACGATCCTTGTCCCTTTCATTTGGGAGGTAGTCACATTGCCCGACTGTTTCCCGACCTCACGTTGACCGAGATATAATGAAATTAACAAGAATCTCTTCGCCGGTCAAGAAAACCTTTCGTATCAAGAATTGGGACGTTCATTATCCAATACGTAAAGTCCGATCCCACTCCAATCACCCCGTCACCCCCACTACACGTTTTCTCGGAGAGTGTATCCACATTCGTTTTAGATTAATCAACACCAAAACATAACCGCACATGATGTGTATACCATAGATATGGTTGCTATTAGCAAGATAATAGTAGATTATAAACAACCAAGCAATTTTACATTGCCTAAATTGAAAGTAATGAAACATAATTTCAGAGAAAATATTTTCTACAAAATTATACATACCACTTTTATTTAAAAATAAAAGTATTTTCTAATTAATTCATGTCTTGCTAACAGTATGATTGGTTATGCTTTCGCTTAGTACATTATTATTAATAGTTACTCGTTAACTTTGTACCCATAATCTTCCTGCCTTCCCCGTATAATTAAACCTATAAAACCAATGTACTCCGTTGATACCTCTAAAATCAAACGTGGGTGTGTAATAGTCATTTAGTCTTCATACCTTGTAGAGTTTTAGACACCATAGCTTACCCAACATGGATCTTATCGCATAGCGATTTTAACCTAGCGCCTAAAGCTATGATATCTATTTTTGTGAATAATAACAATAATAATTGTCATTATATTTACTTTTAGGATTCGGACACCGACACTACTGAGTTGACCCCAACTCAAACTCCGTCAGATTGAACAAATCCATTCACTCCCATCTACTTTCCTTCAAAACTATCATTCAAGTTCCACATTCGTACATCACGCTTTCATTTATCGTAACATAATCCAATACATTCCTCCTCATACTCTAAAACACTCGATTTGATCATCCTGCCGAAGTTCATTAGTTGCGGCCAAACATCCATAAAACTTTTCCCCCCTCTAGTATTAAATAATTAAAATATGTCAGTTACCTCACTTAATCCCACCATAAATAAACTATTTATTTCAAATTGTATGCAAAAGCTAGAATCATATATCAAACCCCAACCCTTGATAATACCAATTAACCGAAAATTACTTTAATACAACATGAACTACTGTTGGAGAATTTAATACTTCATTACGACATGTCGCAAATGCGCCTTGCATGAAGTAGTGAGCAACATGTTTCGCCCACGCCGGCCGCGCTCTATTAGTGCGAGGAGTTCATTTTAAGTTAGTCTTGTAAGAGTCTTTGTAGAGAGACAATATACGGTCCCAGTAATATTCATTTCGCTATTTAATTGAACTCTTCTTAACTCACCAACAACTATTATGGTCATAAATAAGTAATAAAACAAAATAAATACTTTAAATAACATAAATATTATTCAATGTTGAAACGGATGTTAATCAACATGAAATGTAATTTACATTAATAACTTTACTAGACCCCAAATTACCAAATTTTTAAGAGAGAGAGAGTCATGCCAATTTCGCAAAAATTGCGTTGGTTTGATTCCCGCTGCAACGTTATTACTAAAGATCTAGTTATAAAAACAATATGTAAGACATTTCAAGAATTCACTCTTCAAGGTACCTACCCATATGTTTTAGAAACACGATTAATTCTATTTCGCTCGATAGAGAAAAATTCTAAAGTTACCTCCAAAATACACAACAAACCCTCAGTATGTCATGAATACTGTACGGAAGGTCATCAGTTTCTAAATAGTAACAAAAAAAAAATGTTGTTCATAACGTGTACGTTTTAGGCACTGGTCCCACCAAGAGCGAGAAAGCGATTAGCTATCGGCGATTTTCTCGCCCAAGAAACGAACAAAAGATAAGGATCCTGTGTTAGTAAAAGAGACACATATATTAATAGTTCATCGCTGGCTGTTCACACTGCCGGCGAGTAAATTTTCTAAGAGAATTCACTCGCCCGCGAAGAAAAAACTCGCCAATCGCTACTCGCTGCTCGTTGGTCGCCGCTGGTGGGACTAGTGCCTTACGTTTTCAAAATCTGTATAGGTAGTTTGAACAATACGAAGGAAATACCTAAAGACGCGCGTGTTCCGTCCGCTCTAACTCGAGCCGCCTCGCCTCGCGTTTCCTCCTTCCCTCTGGTCACATCAGTCGTGCTTTGGCTGTCGAACGGGGAACCTGTGTCGCCCGCGACCACGCACGGCACCGAAAACGCACACGTACACGACGCGCACAGAATATCTAAAATCGATGAGCACCAAAAGCTTGGCGCGCTCTTAATGTACGAGTAATTACCCAATTCTCAAATAGTTCGTAAACTAATCTGAAGATGACATTCATAACATTCAAATACAATACAATACAATACATCTACCGAAGAAAGTATGCGCGTAGAATTTTAATCTACTTGATTCTCACAGACTAATAACCAATTGTATCTAAGTATCATATACTTTACCTAATTTGCAAATACAATACATACATACTTACATACCGTTAATAACGAAATTCACCCAAACACTCCCACAACATAATACACATCTCTATCTCTACTACACACATTGGCATTTAACTATCCGGTCGCATAACTCACTAATCCTACATAAATCTTACATAGGTACCTACTTAACTTAAAATCTTTTAAAAACAAAATAAATCGTAATAATACTACAAGAAACGCAATGCTCTGTTCCGCGGCGCGATCACACGTTTCTCGGAGCGTTCAAGATCGCGGCAACGAGAAACGGCCGACGAAACTAGCGAGGGTCGCTCGTTAGAGTCTCGTATCACCTGTATGGTTAATAGAATTCCGTGCAGCATTTCCGTTTCCATGCAGAAAATAGGCATTCCCCAAAGAATGCTACATAAAAATATGACATGAAATATGATTAATAAACTTCTGACTTCGCCCCCATAATTTTGAAACTTAAAATACTGTAAATCATCATCATCATCCCGCCTACAATACGCGTTTATCATTAAAATTAAATGTTAAAACTATCTAGTCTATCCTAAGCTTTGTCGTGGTTATAATTCGTATAGAGAGATAACTGAAGAGTTGTGCACAAAAGTAATAACGGATGTATTAATTAAATCAACTTATACTAGATATTGTGAATAAAATTAAATCTATGAATTAAAACTAGCAACAGAGAAACACAGAAAGTTTCAATACAAAAAGAAAATAATATAAAATCTGAATTAAAAAAATAAATAAAAAGAATATCTCCCGCAGGAAGCGAACCCTCGACCCGTAAAAGAGAAGTATACGTATATGATGGTCTCCGCGCAGCTAGGCTATTCTAGCGTTGCAAATGCTCGCGAAAACAAACGCCAGTATCAGCGAAGGACCCTTTTCCGATGGAATGCCACATATAATTACAGGCTTACAGTTTGGTTCTTGTACTACGTAAACTGCGTATAACGAAACGCAAATAATATAATTGTCAGTGACTGTCATGGATTATCTATGAATAGATTTGCGTTTCGTTGCTTGCAGAAAAATTGAACAACAAATTTATTATGCTACATATTTAGTAAAAAATAAATTAATAAATCCGTAAGTCTGTGTACAAGGCTTGAAAACCGTAAATCTACAGATTTTTCCGTAGATTTAGCTATTCTGCTTGTCAATGTAATTTATTCCGTTGTTGTCAAAACCCATATTTAATCTGATTTAATCACCGATGATCCTTTGAGCGTTTCAACCGCGCGGTTTGACAATCATTATCCGACGAATACTTACTTCAACGAGAAAGAAAAATCAATTGTAACAATTTTAATATAACTAGACTTTAACTCGGGACCGTTTTTTCTTTGTTTCACAAAAGTTGTCAATATCTACTGAGACAATAATGATTGACAAAAACAAAACGCCATACTTTCGTCCAGCCTTTTTCTCTCTTGGTCACATTGCCCGACTGACTGTTACAATACTGTATACAAATACAATGTGCGTATATTCTTCGTGGTTTGTTTTGTTTGCATTCAGTTTTCAGTAAATTAATAAGTTTTAACAAACTGAGAAAGTGAAAATATTTCATCATGGACGGCACGGACTCCCTTTCTCCGGAAATCTCTGTTGAAACTTTAATAAATCAATTTCCCATTCTTTGGGATAGGTTTGACTTTAATTCCAATGACCGAATATTAAAACAGGAGGCCTAATTAAAGTTATTAGAAAAATGTAATACACACTCAAAGATCCTCCTCACCTTACAAGATTTAAACCGAAAATTGAAATCTTATAAACAGAAATTGTATCGAGTAAGTACTATTTATTTCTTTTACTTTTACACCCTACTTTTTTACCCTTATTTGTTTTGTTATACCGTTGCCATGTGTCCTCTATATCTTGTGTCCCTTCCAGCTAATTAGTGCTTATTCACTCTCGACCTGAAGAGATCCAAGCTACATTTCCCCGGGAAGAGGCCCGCTGGAAGAGAGTTCCACTCCTTAATTGTCCCAATAAAAAAAAGTGGAAGCAAAGTGCCTTGTGCGAGTTGTTGATATTTCGGCAACGTAAGAGCGAAACCCAAGTCCACTCTTAGAATGATATTGACCTTATTTTTGAATATATTTAATAATTTGTTATTAATTCTTTTCATTCCTTATTTACAGAATATATCATTCGACCAGCTAGACCTTTTGGAATCTGCTCTGAACAATCCTGAATGATTTCCGGTTTCTTTTAACCGTAAGTATTACCATTTCTTTTTATTTCTATTACTATTGTATCTGAATTAGAGATGTGCGCCGCGTCGGCATGCCACCGCCACCCCGTCTACAATTTTTCTGATTGGTGCACATATCCAATTGAGTTGGAATTAAAATATTTCAATCTGTCCTGCCAATGCAAATGGAATAACAATGTTGATTAATTCTACTACCAATATACATATCATTATCATTAAAATTATACATATATAATGTATCTACAACATGGTTCACTCGTTTAGAATAAACACATCACAATTGCAGTGATACACCAACAATGTCAAAATAAACACGAGTTAGTTCTGACATTGATAGTGCTAATGACGTTTCCTATTTATTTTAATTTTTGTCTTTGTATTGTTTTATTATATATACATATACATACTCATATTGCATTATATGATTTTATTAAATTTGATCTAATAAATGTTACAGGTTGGAATTGTACGACGCCACGCCACCCGATGATTGGCAGCTAATCTCAGCCGGAAGCAAATTATTATAGAAAAAGGTACTTTTACTATATTACACCTTAAATTTACAGTTTCAACACCAACGCCCCTACTAAACCCAATTGCAAATTCTAAATATTGAAACACGTATCCTAATAAATTCCTACTCAATATAATGCAATAATCTTAACCCAATAACACCACAATACAATCATATCGACTTATGTGATACCACTGTTATTACTTGGGACCCTATAATCACCCTTATTGATAGCTGACGATTTTAATCTACCTATACCTAACCTACGAATGTATATCAACTAAAACCTGTAGATATGTGATTTCAAACCAAATTCTAATTTCTAATTTTCTTTGTTACAGTTGACGATTTCACAAGACCATCAATTTGCATGAAGAAGAGGAGTTGATTTGGGTGCCCGACTGGGTGCATAACAACCACTGTCATAATATCGACTGCCACAACGCTTCAAGCATAAAATTGATGTTCATATTTTCCCTTTTTGGCATACATTGTACTCTGTCATAGTCATACGAAATCTCAATTGATTCAACCACAATGTAGAATTTCACACATTTATTTAGTCATAATAAGGGTAGTCATAATTTGCTTTAATGATAATTACAAATGTTGAACATTTGTCAAGCCATAGCACCGATGACTATAAATACCCCCAGATAAAGTTATTAGTGAAGAATGATCACAAGATAAAACTGTAAAAGCAAAGTAACAAAAACAGGCTTATGCGATTTGCAGTTCATACGTTTATATAGCATGGTTAAATTGTTCTATGAACAACGACTCTCGTTCATTATAAGATATGCTTAAAAAATTTATACGAATCTAATCCATGCCCATTACACAGCATGTTCATTATGATTAATAATAAAAATAAAAGCATTTAATTGTTAATTTAACAGTTTCAATATAACTGTTTCTGTTAAATAAATACAAGACATGCGTGGTGGAGACTGGCGCCTGAACTAGGGGAAACCTGTATGTCAGTGCCTCAAGTCTACACATTAAACGTTAAGTGCACTATTGTATAAAGTCATGCGTAATGATAAGTTGATTCCTAACGATTAAAGTTTCTTACTCTATAAGCCTTTGATTGTGTGTGCAAGGAAACAGCCGAGACCTATGGTACACTCCAACTTTCACATGCAACATTGTGCCAAAAAGGCATTAGATTAATTTAATTTGAAAAATACACGCTAGTCGTCAAAATAGAACTATAAAATAGTTCTACATCCTGCTCACGGCATATCATTGTAAAAGACAATCAGAAACCTCTACAAGAACCTTCCAGTCTTATGGCTTGGCCAACCGTATAATCGTCTAGTCTAATGGTAGGACACTACATTATGAACCGAGAACCCATATTCTTTAATGTAACACACAGAACTCAGCTATTTCTTTGCACACACCTATACCTATTTATCCCTACGAGTAATACCTATACCTATTTATTCGTTACCTATTAATACTAAAGTCTATAGTCAATGAAGGTTAGTATGGTATTTGGTAGAGGTAAAGATAACCAGTCGGAAGTGGTTTAATCATATTGTCAAAGTCAAGGTCTGTCTGAATGTACCTAACTACTACTATTGAACTCTGATATCACGGGGCTCTAGGACGGCAGCTCCACCCCGCTGCCGTGATAGGTTTCGGCCTGATGCAGGGCAACCTCCCCCCCCCAGCCTGGAAGAGGCTTCTCAGAGTTCAATGGTGATTAGCACGCAATCTAATCATTTTGAGAGGAGATATGCAAAGGGAGTATTTTTTTTTTGTGCTGATTGGGTATTACATTCTTACTCTCCAAAGAAAGCAGAACATTCACCATTTCAGGCTTATTTCAAGGAAGCTAATGCAAATTATACTCTGATATGTGGGTGCCATATTAAGCATCCTTTTCCCACAAAATTCAATCTACTATCGCTTTGTAACCAAGGGCCGTTAACCCATTCAAGGCCCATGACGCGTATGCGCGTCATAGCTGAAGTCTGCCGCCCGGCCCGTGACTGGTATGCGCGTCATGAATAATTCCCGATTTAAAAATAAACTAAAAGTAATACGAAAAAATACTAATAGTGACCCTAAAGCTAACAAACACAATTAATAGGTGTATTGTAACAAAAAAATATTATCATAGTATTTGGACTTGTACAGGGTATGGAAACACAAAGTTAGGTTTACTATAAGTAAATTAAATAACTCTGTGTTGAAATTTGGTACACATGTTCTTTACATTTAAATATGGTGGGTTACCTTTCAAACTATTTTCAAAAATCGTATATTTTAGGAGTTATTGGCATGACGCGGGGTATGCGGCACGGTGGCCTGGCACTTCCTGTAAAAATTATGACTCTTTTGGTGTCAGACTAAAATAAACTTTACTGCGTTAATTTAAAGCTTATTTTGCTATGAATGTCGTTCGGACATGTCTCATTTTACGAGTGGTACAAGTTTGGATGGTGTTACACTTTTTGTCCACAAACCAAGCAGTATAATAATATTCTAAGTTTTAGAAAGGAATGTGTTCTTTTACCAACCTACGAATGAAACCATTACTTACCTACTCGTTTATTGCCATGTTTGTATAATTCCTTAGCCGTTACGGACTCTAATAAAAGACAATGGGCAATGGATAGTGATAATAAACGAGTAGTCTTATCATGCACACCAGATGCGGCTACTGACAATAAACAATTATTAACAATGATTCCATTTGCGCGGCGGCGGTGCGGCTTTAAGGAATATACGTGGTGGATAGTGATAATAAACGAGTAGTCTTATCATGCACACCAGATGCGGCTACTGACAATAAACAATTATTAACAATGATTCAATTTGCGCGGCGGCGGTGCGGCTTTAAGGAATATACGTGGTATCATATGCAATCCAGGTAAACCCAGTAAGTGACCCTTCCCCCCTACGAAGCCTGCTTTTAGAAAAATATGTTTTTTTATTTAGTCGCGATTTATTCGTTGGCAGCTCCGTACCTCTCCCGTGTTGTATATCTAGTGATTTTGTTTTGACTTGGCTATGGATTACCGGAATTCGAACTCGCTTAACCTAACCGACTGTGCTATGAACTGGACTCCGAACCCGCTTAACCCGAACGACCTGGCTACGAATTCTGGAACCCTGAATCTGCTCCCTTCGACTGACACGGCAATGCACCCTGACTTGGCTGCTTTACAGAATGAGCTTAACAACTTTGATGGGACTGCAACGGAACCTATAGGTAAAGTTACCTTTATTCATATTATTATTATTTATTTTACTTACTAATTATAATATAATTATTGGGGATCGGACGTCCAAATGCAAATGACATAAGGAATAGAACTGAAGTAGAGATCAGTTTAATATTTTTTAGACAGTCGATAAATTTAGTTCTAAAAAAATCTAATGGGTATCCCTTTCAATCGGTATAGTAAAATAGTTTTTTTCTTCATATTTGGTGTTTAAGGTACTCTTTAAAGGCAGTTTCAATATTATTTTTTAATCAAAATGACATCTCCTTGTATACATTTTATTGCTCCTAATGCGATTTTGTGATTCTGAGATTGCATTTATTACAACTGCCTACAATACGATTGGTGTTCATCTAACCTATTTCGAATAATAGAAATCAATGTTAAAAAATGTAACACTGATTTCTACTCCAGTACTTTTCCTAGTGGCATTTGCACACAATCGTCCGAACTCTATTAATTATTATCGTCACTTTTGAACCCTCATAGTTAGAGACTTGAATAATAGATTTTTTTTCGCGGTTTTCTTAAACTAACGTACGTTTTTTAAAATAATACTAGGAACTTTATGATGAATAAGATGAGGAAAATGTTGGTATTGAGACGCATTTTTATCTAAAATACGACTGTAATACTAATTTGTCTTATCTAGAGATCCACCTACTTGCCACCTTAACGACGCAAATTCTTTGTCGAAAATAGCCCTATTGTTTATATTTAAAAAATATATATATTCTTAGGAAATTTTGACTTAAAAAAAATTGCACCTGTGGTTAGGAATATTTCACCAAATAAGACAGATAAGGATGAATAAACTCTAGTAAGGTAGTATAAGATACATATGTATACATACTGTTAATAATAATAAAAAAGTTATAATTTTCAACCAATCTGTTCCATTAATCCAGAACAATTTCGTACCAAAATAAATGCTTTAGCTTTTCATTACTTGGTTGGTTCCACATTCAGAATATCACTTTTTTTTCTATGAATGGAATATGCACCCGAATAAATACTATTTTTGAATAAAAATTAAATATACCTAACACTTAATAATATTTAAAATCTCAAGATCGAATGTAGTTTTAATCGATTTAATATTGAATCACAAAATAAAATTTAAATGAATGCAGAGAATAAATGTTGGTCAGTAAAAATGTTGCATAAACATATCTCGCTAGCCGATTTCACAAGCGGCGCGAACTTTACAGGAAGTGCCAGGCCCATGACGCACGAGCCGCGTCAAGAGTTTTAGCGAAAAATAATTTGTATGGGGGCCGGGCGTGTAGCGTTCGCTCGGGGAGGCTTGGCCTTGAATGGGACAAAATAAAGCAACGAAACATTTGTCCGCCGGTAGGTAATTACTTCTGTAAAGGTCTTGTCAACGAGTCGATGTCTAAGGAAAGGATGGAATCCTTCCTTTATACCTTGTCGAATATAGGCCAGCTTCATAAACCTATGTTATTACAATCATTCAGAATAGTATGATGAGACAACAGAAGTTAGAGACGGCTTTAGCAAGCTCTAAACATCTGCAAGCCTAAATCTAGGCTTAAGCCATTCTTAGCTAATATTTTCCATAAAAGTAATATTCAAATAAATCAATAAAGAAGTTTCAATCTTCAGTGATATAAGGCAGCTCACCAAGCCTTAGTTATTTGATTTCATTCAAGATAGTATGATGGAGTAATAGAAGTCTATGTCCGCTCTGCCTGCATAGAAAATTCTATAAGTCTAAATCTAGACTGAAGCTATTCTTAGCTTATACTCTCCAGAACAAAATATTCAATTAATGTTAAAATTAGATGTCACAATCTCCAATATAACGGTCTGAAATAGTATAGTTAAATAAGATACAGGACAGCTCCGCAAGCCTATATCTTTTATTTTATTCAAGATAGCATGATGAAGTAGATAGAACTCTGGGACGGCTCAGCAAGCCCAGAACATTCTGGTAGTCTAAATCTAGACTGGGGTAAGCCATTCTTAGCTTATACTTTCCTGAATAAATTATTTGCAAGTAAAATTTACTTAATTGTTTCAACATTATAATTAGAATTCGTGACATCTTAGAAAGATACAAGTAAACAGTTAAAATAACCAGGAATCCCATCAGATTCCAATAAACCCAGATAATTATTATCAAAGGATAACTATAACTAATTAAAATGAGTTAAAAATAATATTGCTACCTAAATAATAAATTAGCTACAAAATAGTTTCCTATCCGCCTGCACTATCCCACCCCCAATGTGTGTGACTCTAAATCTATCTGTTTCCCATCACTACTAAAGTTTGTATATCAAAGAGGCCGGCCTCATATTTAAATGCGTGAGTGTAGTGTGTCCCTAACTATGCAACTAAAATTCAGTTGGGTGACTGAGAAAGCAACTTACAACCCAGTGTGACTGTCTCCCCCTTGCGCAATAAGCTTGATGAAACAGCTATGGATACGCAAAGTAAGACAATTCTATCCGTGTATATAAAATAATAGATAAATATATTTAACAAGACCGAGATTCGGGACTAGCGCAGCTCCAAGAGTATGGTATCCCAAATGTCCAACTCTGTGGTCCTCTCAGATATACGCTAGCTGGACCCCATTGAACCTCGAGGCATTCTCCAGCATTATATAAGATCTGGAGTCAAGGATGCCACCCTTGAAAGCTACGTTAAACTATGAACACAGAGCTTTCAACGTTTGTCACCGTTATTCGTTGTTAAAAGCTCTGTTTAGCACACTTCGCTAATGTACGGGTTCTGGCGTAAATCAAATCAAATAATATCACACGAAACTTACGATTAAAACAATAATTAAATAGCCAAATAGTCAGTGGATAAATCCACAAAACACTCCGCCATTCAATCATGTAAAACCGTAATTTCAAAAATACATTTAAAATCAATTATAAAATAATAATAGAATGATTCAATACTTAACGGACAATTAAAATCCATCAAACACCAAATCACTCCACAAAACAATTTAAATGCGTGATATTTCAATTATAAAATAACAATAAAATGGTTTAATATTTAATGGACAATTAGTCACAGTCATAGTCAGTCATTAAAATCCATCAAACACCAAACCATTCCACAAAACAATTTAAATACGAAACAATTTACGCGGCGAGAATCTACGTCAGCCAGACGTCCGTACTGTTCGGGTTTGCAAAGAAAATGTTCCCGACCGTAGCGCACGACTCGTATTTAAACCACGCTCGTCACTTGCGTCAACGTCTTCAGTGTCTTCAATGTCTTCAATGTCTTCAACGTCTTCCTTCAATGTCTTCAATGTCTTCAATGTCTTCAATATCTTCAATGTCTTCAATGTCTTCAATGTCTTCAGTGTCTTCAGTGTCTTCAATGTCTTCCTTCAATGTCTTCAGTGTCTTCAATGTCTTCAGTGTCTTCAATGTCTTCAATGTCTTCAATGTCCTCAATGTCTTCAATGCCTTCAATGTCTTCAATGTATTCAAGGCCGCTCCCTCGCTATTCGAATCTAACAATACAGACGGCGCGACACAAAGAAACTTGTCGGCACAAGTTTCTTTGTCAATGCCGCTTTGGCGTTGATCAATAGGGTTGCGTCACCACTTGTCACAGAATATAAATAGAGCAGTATAGAAACTTTATTTTTTGAAATAAATACTTACGCTCCATTAGAACGTTAAGGTTGTTTAAAATGGAAAGATCGCGGGCTGTGTGGGCGCGTGCACGTAACACTAATCAATTACATTATGAATTCAATCTATTAAAACACTGTAAAATAATGTCAATCAGTACCATCAAAAGCATTCTATTACAGTATGCTACAGCGACATCTATTGATACTAAATAGCGCGTAAATTTTACTTGTAATTTAAATTTAAACGTTACTTTTTGTTATTGGCTGATTGAAATAATTGTTTGTCAACTAAGTTAGTTCTCATGTATCATTTTTAGCCACAAGCTACCTTATTTTAGATTTGTGTCCCTATATGGCGCTAGTGGTATTTCATTTTTATGGTAGGTATTTACTAGTGTCAAATTTCCTAACATACTCCTATTATAGAGTTTTTAATAACTATTGTTACTTTATGTTTTTTTCCCGATTCCTGATGAGTGATCATTGTATTTAATAGACATTTTTTATATAATCTGAAATAAATCATCGCTTAGTTTTGCTACTCTCCGCTAGATGGCTCTCGTAGGGAGGGTAGAACTAATATGTTAAGATTTTTGTAAATTTTTAAAAAGTATTGAAGTTAGGAAGAGAAAATATAACGGTTCCTAATAATAATAATAATCCTAATAAGTAGATACATGAATAGTTCAAGAAAAACTGTATGGCGATTAGTTTAGTAGGAGCAAATAAGTATGTGTTATGATTTTTGCAAATTTCACAAAAACGGTGCAAGTGAGGAAAACCGTTATATTTTTCCTGTAATATTTAGGACGACATTAATAATTGGTAATTATGACACATTTTTCTGATCAGTAACTTCGGAGATAATAGGGGGGGAATGGTATTTTTTAAAACTTTTTTCGCCATAAATCAAAAACTATTTATTTAAGAAATAAAATAAAAATGGTATTTTAATCTACAAATTAAGCTCTTTCATTTGATACCCCACTCGATATATAAGCCCTACTTTCAATTTTGAAAATCCCATTACGGAGCCCTTTAAAAAAAAAGTAAAAAAGGTACAAGATTTTTTTTATGTCCAATAAGCTCGGGTTAGCTACTTTTAACACTATTCCAAATTTCAAACCGATAGCAGCAGTAGTTCCTGAGATATCTGGCTGTGACAGACGGACAGACAGACAGACAGACAGACAGACAGACAGACAGACAGACAGAGTCGCACCATAAGGGTTCCTTTTTTACCATTTTGGTACGGAACCCTAAAAACAGATTTTCGAGGGCAGCGATTTGAAGTTGGAAAAAACATTTGTTTTTTTTTTCAGTAATAGTTGCACTTGTATTGATAAAGTACACACATAGTGGTTTCAAAATACATGTATTAAATGATCAATTTGTCAGATATGTATTATTTTATTGGAATTGGAAATTACAGCACATTCGCAAGTTTGCATCTCCATAGATAGAGAAAAAAACGTTAGGTTTTTCACCATAGTAAACCCACGAAAGTACCACATTCGCAAATTAAAAGTGCTTTTGATATATTTGAACCGAGGTAAAGTTACGAAAATTACAGTTTCGTATGTTTACTATGTTCATTAATATGGATGAGATTTAACTGTCACCATAGTAAAACTAAATATTTTTACTAAAAAAAACCCGACCGCGGTGCACTTTAAAAGTGCATAAAATCTGCCATTTTGTTTATTTTAACGAACTTCATACCCAGTGACACTCGCGCCATCAAGACGAATCCAACGATGTATCATTTATCAAAATTGGTTGTGCCGTTGAGTAGTTACGAGTGGACACAGGAACGGACATACATACATACATACAGGTCAAACACATTACCCTCCTTTGGGCTTCGCCGCAGTCGGGTAATAACGAATGTGTCAGATTCGCACGATTAGTAATAATTGCCGCCATAGAAAGTTAACGAAAATGGCAGATTCGTTAATTATTTAAGGGGTAATCACGTTTTCTGCCAAGGCAAAATACCATATCTACACTTCGCAAGTTTTCCATGGGATAAATAATTATAATTTCAGATTCGTGAAAATGTAACTTTGAAAACTTAAAAGATAGAAGTCTGAAAATTGATGGCATTATGAACTATCGAATTTGGTACCGATCTACATCAAAAACTCATTTTTGTCAAAATTACACTTGTGTTAGTTTGGCATGGGAACGACGATATGTAAAGTAATTACTTGATGTGTTTACTATTCAAACAATCATTAGTGATTACGTAGTTATTACAATCGAGTTGAAATTAATTAGGTTAACGTAAGAAAAAATTATGGCCGTTTATACTGCAAAAAACGTATATTTCAACACCCTCAAGGAAACCAAAATTTATAGGGTATAAATCTGAAAACTATAAATTTGTAATTACTTTAATATAATAATTATGTACAGTCGGCCTCAAAAGTAGCTGGACACTTTAGTACTACGCCTCGATACAAATGTGTTCAGCAACTTTTGAGGCGGACCGTACCTCTACAAATTTGTATGGAACCCTCGGTGGGCGAGTCCGACTCGCACTTGCCCGATTTTTTCTATTAACGTTAATCCTTTTGTTGTTTTACCCACCAAATCTAGAAGAAGCATTGTATAAGGTTACAGAAGTCGTAAAAATGAACGAATTGAACAGCCAACAATTTTATTACGTACTCCGTCCGATTTACGAAATGTACCTACTCCAAGATTCGGAAAAAACATAATTTACAGAAAGCAAGAATATCTACCATTATTTTTTGTTACAATGTTTGATAAAGACGACATAGTACCTTAAAAAATACGCCGATCGAACGAAATAAAAAACGTTATCGGGAGGCAGAGCCAGACCGATCAGAATTTCCAGAGTAGTTTTCATTGCACAACAAGTCGCCAGACGACACAGAGGTGTTAGAGATTATTAAGAGGAAGTGAGAGCAATTAACAATCGAATGAACGCGTCCTGCCCGAGAGCCGGCCGGAGATCGAAGGCGAAATTGGCAATTAGCCAGATATTACGTGATCCCATCCCCTCAGCATTAATCCGACATTCCCGCTCAATTAACGCCAATTTCTAAACCCATTTACTTTTCACAAGTATACTCCTGAGATTAACAAATACAGGCCATATCAAAGCAACAGGTTACAAGCGTAGCCGGCGAAACGAACACGAAAACGGAATACCTACAAACCCATTTTACGATTCTAATTAATACCTGGTTACGTACCTATTTCTACCTTGAACGACGAACGCTCGCGTGCTCTTGACAGCGTTTATTAACCAATCTACGCCGACAGAAGCTGATTATTCAATATAAACAATATCAAAATATGTATAAACCGGCAGAACTCGAGCCTGGCAGAACGTGGAGTGGAATCCATAATAAGCAGGCTGAGAGCTCTCATAACAAATGACTCTTGTGTATGTTAATTTCAAACAAAGATATATGCCAATTTCGTTTCGTACAACCAAGGCATATTAAAAGACGAAAGCCGAAACACAGGCTTTGAGTTTGCAGTTATGAGAGGCACAAAGGAAAACTGTGGGAATTACTGTTCTTGTTATGAGGAGATGCCGGCACGGCACGTTTAGGAAAAGGATTTTTAATCTTCTATGCAGAAGCCTGCTTTTACAGAGTATAAAAGTGTAAAATTGGACAATAGTGCCTGCTTGTTTCCTAAGTATATTGTTTTACAAAAACAGATAGTTCCCCAGTTAAGTCATTATATTATACTTACATACGAGTATAAAATTAACGGTCACTCCGTGAATTCGAGGGTACCTTACATCAAACCAAGGGCCACTTGAAAAAAATGGTTTTAGGCCACGCACTGACCGGTGCTGGTACCGCTGTATCTAAAACCGAAGAAAATACCCAGACAGTTTGTTGAGATACATTCAACCCTCTAAAGGTGGTTTTCCACCGGCAGGGTGAGACGAGACGCGACGCGGATTGAATTGAAATTTGTATGAAATTTTCAATCCAATCCAATCGCTAGGAGAGGATTGAAAATTTCATACTTTCAATTCAATCCGCGTCGCGTCTCGTCTCGCCCTGCCGGTGGAAAACCACCTTTACATGGTCTAACTGAGAGCGCACGAGCTCAATTCCCGCTTGAGCAATTTTCGGAAACGAACTTTATTTTTATTGCCTGATGTTATACGGATATAACCTATCAACAGTGAACTTTACCTAGCTGTTGTTCAAGGCACCTAGTTTGCATGTTTGCTGGCTGATTATTCCTCTGGTAGGCACGCGACATTATGGATAATAAAAGATAAGTCGAAATTTTGGCATAGGTAAAATTGTGTACCTATCTACTTAAGTTTGCTTTCGGTCAACCGTTTAGTACTAGCATTTACCCGCGGTTTTGCCTGCATTATTGGCTTTATCATCCCAAAGGAACTATCCTATGTTTCAATTTTCAATCCAGGACTTGGTCAAATTGAATGCCAAATTTTAACTGAATTCATTCAGTTATTATTACCAACGTTCTTTAGTAACAAATCTCTAAACATCTACACAAACTTAAACATTTATATTTAATAGTAGGATAAATCGATACTCCCAATAAGACATCTGTGAAAGTCGGTTGACATAACGCTGCTTATCAAGAACAACGGCCTAATCCAAAATAATTCCGTGTTGAACTTTAAATTCTAACATTGAGTAGTAAGACTCAAATAGTACATTGTGTATCTAGGGCGGTAAGTAAGGAATTACAAACGAGTGTTTGTTATAAGCCCGAGGTGAAACCGAGGGCTTTAATAACACGAGTTTGTAATTCCTTTACCGCCCGTGGCACACACAATGTTTTTCATCACACTTGTGAGGAAATCTTAATAAAATAACCTTACTAATCGCCCCAGTATGACAAGAAAATATTAAAACAGACAGTGACATTAGTGACATATGTCAAAGTCATAGACAAAGTCAAGTCACGTTCGGAAACCATAGCGGTAACGGCCATTTTAGTTGATTTTATATTTGCAAAATAAAGAAATACATTATTTAAACATTTAATTAATGTTACCGAAATATGAATGTGGTCATATGTATTTGCAATAACAGTTATCTTTAAATAAATATTTCAGTGTAAAAGTTAAAAAAGTAAGTTGGCGTTTCCTTTGAACATGACAAATAAGAGTAAAACAGAACCAGCGTTTCAAATTTAAAAAGAAAACCATTACGCCCTAGGGCGTAATAAGCCATTTACGGCCCGCAGAACCTACGTGTAATGACACCATTTTCGAGCAAGTGTGATGAAAAATAAATTTACTTTTCATTTTGGATTGCGCCGTTATTCTCGCCGATAAGCAGCGAATTAAAAATAGACATCCGAGTGCTCGACATTGTCCCAGTACTTACTCGCAATCTTGAATTGCTAATTAGAGATGAGATAGAGGTGAGAGCAGGGTGTCGACTATAGGGCAATTAGCGTGTCGAGCAAGTACGTTTACCTTAAATTAAAAAAATAGTGAAAGCATCATTATCATTATTTAAACCCAGAGATGTCTACTGCGGAACATAGGTCTCCCCCAAAGACTTGTACGAGGAAATGTCGCACGTTTTGTGCCTCCATCAATTTCCGGTGACCGTAACCAGCCAGGCCGTCAGACCATCGTGCAGGCCCACTTATATCCAACTAGTCGCGATCCTTTACGCCGGTCGGTTATTCAAGCTGTATGCCCTGCTTATTGCCACTTCAACTTGCTAACCGGCAAGACTGACTCACTCCACGATTCCGTTGCGCGGTAATTATTATTAAATATCGCCACCCTAAGGTGGAAAAAAGAGCACGCGTTATGCGATAGGTACAGAGAAATGATCGGATGCGGGCCAGCTCCGTCCGGTCATCCGATGCGAACGGCAGTTTTGTTTGGGAGAGGCTTCTTTACGTGGGTATTAGACTTATTCTGTGACTCTGGCTGCTATCATTATGTCGGTAACTTATTTCTTCTACGTGTAAGGTGCATGTTCAAATTAATAAAAACGAATTAGAATTACCACTAGCTAAACTAGCAATGTACAAAACTGGGCCCTACTATCGATGTATTCAAGTTGCAAATAAAATACCTGAGGCAATTAAAGAGGAAACAGACGACAAAATGTTTAAATGCAAATTGAAAACATTACTAATAAATAAATGTTACTATTCTATAGACGAGTTTTTAAATGACATTACTATGTGAAATGTTTTTATTTTAATTGCTTTAATTATTTTAACTATTGAGTACCTGACTTACCTATTTATATTGTATAAATATCGAAATGATAAATTAGCAATGTATTTTAATGTTTTTGTGTTGAACTAGAAATGGTAAACTTAACCTTAGTATGTAATTTTTATAGATTAAAAAATTGCTGTGCCCTAACAGGGTTCATGTCTGTGAACAAATGTATAAAACCTAACATCTTATGTACGACATGATATTGATGCAATAAATGAATATGAATATGAATTAAAATAAGTATAAGTAAATCAGAACACACCTTACGTAGCAATAGAGAGTGAAAGAGATATTATTATGATTGAAGGTCATGCGTAAAGGGATGGGGAAAGATACGCAGAACAAATAGGAAGGTTGAGACGAAAAATAAACTATCATGGCCGAATCCTTGTTTAATTTCTTACATGGCGCTGCGGGCAGGATAAATAAGAACTGGTCAAGAGCATGTCGGACCATGCTCAGTGTAGGGTTCTAGCCGTATCTATAAGGTAATGTGCTACAGATAAAAATATAGCTAAAAATAAACAACTGGCAAAAGGTCTTAAATGCTGAGTAAATCAATGGCACTTAAAACCTTTTTTTAGCTTCTGTTACATGTATGGAGTGCCACCCCTAGATTTTTTATTTTTATTATTTAACTACCAAACTTAGTAGCGGCATCTACAAGACATCTATATTCCAAAATTCATCAGTATACGTCTTGTAGTTTTTGAGTAAGATGCCTGTGACATACGGACGGACGGACGGACATGACGAAACTATAAGGGTTCCTTTTTAGCCATTTTGGCTACGGAACCCTATAAAGCATCCAACCCATGAAAAATGTAATATATGTAGATAATCGATTTCCTTATTCCTCATTTGATCACTTTAAGATACTCCGTGTAAGTATAGCTCTAGCTCTCCTCAAAGCATGTTGAGCGATTGTGAGCCGATTCATAGGCCCGCTTGAAGTGAAGGTTTACTAAGGGAATTTCGCGTGTTCGTGCCACGTCATCATGTTTTTAGGCCAGATAATTCCCTGTGACAGCGAGCCGGCGAGGGCTTAGCGATTACTCTCTCTCACTGAACCATTTCAACTGCCAGCACGAAAAATAATTAAAATTATTTCCTTTTGCTAGCTTTTTATTTCTTGAAAAAATATGCTGAAGGTAATATCCCGAGTTGAGAGAAACAGTAGCGCCGGATCGCATAATGCCCGCGGGACAAATTTTCATACGATCGCGCGCTGCAAGAAAAAATAATCTTTACAGAAACTGCCAGTTAAATTATACTTATATTTATCCCCGTCTTCCACGAAACTTATTTCGCTTCATTAAATTTCTTTTGCTTTGTGACATTGGGACATAAAGTAGTTGGATTGCTGGGGAAAATCGCGAAGAAAACTGATACTTTTGTGTCGTAATCAAAAGAATTATTTTTCAAATAGACAGGAATAAGTATCGATCTTCGGGAATTTCGATAAAATATATTATATCCGGCTAAATTGAGTACCAATTATGTGTATTGTATACATTATTACATTATATTCAGCCGGATAAAATAATCAGAACTTGGATCGTATCAGGATGTTGGAAAGTGACAACCCTAAACAAAATGAAAAATTGCTAATAATGAGGAATTAGCTTGTGATTTTTATACTGTAGATAGAGATGTGTATGAAGCACATACGGCATAGAGATCTTAATCTAATACAGGGTTCTTTTTGGGGAAATAAATAAAACAAAAATTACAAAGTTGGTATTACTTCGTAAACTATCCATATTACTGGGTCCAAAGGTCAGACAATTTGTGATTAAAAGATGTAAAAAACATTTAATAGAATTTCAATTAAGTATGTTTGATTTTTATGTTTTTTTTGCGACCCATTATCCGGCAAACTTTAGAGTTTTATTTCTCAAAAAAACTACACATCGTGTCGATGGCGGAGTTTTAGTATTATGTAGTGCTTAGAATGGTATAAGAAACGATTTCAACAAAAATGACTTTCGTAAAAGACTGTGGTATCGATATCGAACTTAGTTTCGACTCGTTTGGTTTATATTTAATTACAGAGTTAGTAATCGGTGATACAGTCGACAATTATAGAGAAAATGACCCGAATTCATTATCCGTGACAACTTTTACAATTTAGAATAGATAAGTAGTGTTCTTATTCAAGAACTTATCAATCGCAAAAAATCTCTCTTGGTCCTCCGGCTGCATTGCCCTGGCCGACCCTAATCCTTAATGGCGGCGATAGTGGGTAAATAAAGTGTAATTTTGCCCCCAAATGTCAGGCCCTCAGATTCCAGCCGGTAACGATGACTGGAACCTTCGCCCCCGACTCATAAATTACCTAAACAATAACGGCCTACAAAAGTTTGAGTTCCGCAATACTTACCCAAGATTTTTTGTTACAATTCACTGTGTTTATTTACTGCGGTCCTATTTCGACAAATAAAATGAGATTAAAATTATATATCTAACTACATACATACTATACCTATAGCATTAAGTTCGCCGTTTGTACTTTCCTGTATTGTACAGTAGTTTTAATAATTATATCTGTGTATTTCCTAAGTACCTAGTGCAACTAATTTAAATCTACATACCTATAACAGGGTGGCCCATTTCGATCGATCAGTATGGGAAAGTCTGAAACTGAGATACGAAGATCTGTTCTTAGGAACCATGTCCATGTATGTTTCAAATCTATGTATGCAGTTTTTATTGTCCCTAAAATCGATGACATGGTTCCTAAGAACAGATCTTCGTATGTTTTATAGTTTCAAACTTTCCCATGTTCCCACGAGTAAAAGAGCCCTTGAGGGCCTACTTACAGAAATAAATTATTTTATTTTATTCTAATTTTATTTACATACTGACCGATCGAAATGGGCCAGAATGTATTGTTCAAATTAAGGGTATAATATAGAGACTAGATGGGCAGATCAAGTCCGTAACACTCTGGACACCCAGCTACATGTCGCACTACACGATGCCAAGAATAGGCGCAGATGGCGAGACATCATTAGAGAAAAGCTGATTCCACGGGGACTTCACGACCCTCAGCAATGAGGAATACGACGCGAGGAGGAGGAGGATAGAGATGCAACGGATATCCGGTCACTATCCGGTATCCGGCCTATCCGGCCACATTTTGCTATCCGGCCGAATACCGGATAGTTGTGTAGTATCCGGTCGGATACCGGATAGTAATTTAGTACGTAATATAAGGGGAAAATTTGAGTAACATAAATAATACTACTATAACAATCGTAAACTATAACGTGCCGCCGTCCAATGCGCACTGAGTGTGAATTAAGTTCACTTTTCTATCGAAAATTGCCTAGCTAGAACATGCCTACAACTAAAAACACGTTGCAACCTGGACCGCCCATCGCGCCCGCGCGCCGTGGTTTTACTCCATTTAGGTATTTTAGGAAAAAAGTTTTGGCCGAATATCCGGTGGCCGGATACCGGATATCCGGCGGTCGTGACGGCCGGATGTCCGGTATCCGGCCAAACCACTATCCGTTGCATCTCTAGTATAATAGCTCTCATTACCTTTATGGGCGTTTTTACACGACACGACACTATCGACACTTTGGAAAATTAATCAAGTTGCACCGAGCTTTTACTAAGTAAATGTACATAAAGCTAGATAATCCGTTTTCTCTCATTTTCAGAGTGAAGGCTTGAGAGGCCTTGGGTTACCTACATGCATTAGTTCATACAATAGACGTGTCATTGTCAGCGGCCAGACTAAGGGACGATAATGGATAGCATTTTAGCCTGCGGATTAGACTCATTAAATTTGCTGTTGTGTTCTAATTCTCTTTTTAGTTAGTTTTTACTTTGAAATAATTGGTACTAATATACCTATTATGAGCCCGGTGTCCGAAATAAAATGATATGTAATTTAGTTAAATTTAACTTAGTCGTGCTTTACGAGTATAGACCGGTCGTGGAACTCGTGGACAACTGCAAGGTATACTTGCCATAACAATCGTCGACCGTAGGTTTAGTTGGGGTAAGGTACTGGTAAATCAATGGCCCTTACGCTAATTGAACCTAGGTGACAATATCCTTTTTTTCATATACAGTATACACATGCAGCTTAAAGTATCTGATTTTTTTTTAATTTATTTGTTACCAAATATAAGTTTACATTTGTACATATATATAACATCTGCCATGGCAGAAACATTTTGATTAATGAACAATTTGTGTTTTGGGTCACTAAATGTTTGTCTAGTCTGTTCTATAAAGACTATAATTTTTTGAGGACGGATACACCACTTTTACTCCGCAAAACAGCATTCAATGCGAAATTAATTGATATTCCAGCGGATCCCTGCGAGGGTCTACTCCTAGTAAATTGGGCCTAGTGCATTATATCTAATGAATTTTTATGGCCATCCAATGCATGAAGTCTCTTAATCTGATTTTCTTGCAGTGTTTTGCCCTTTTTGCCGTTCCCTTGACTCCGGCAAAGTAGCAAGGAGTTATGTTATGATTCTGTGTGCCTATCTATGGTCGCTACATGGTACGAATATCGAAATATAACAAGTATGAAAGCGTAACTTAAGCTCAAAATCGGCCCCACGGAATACGTACTAACGGCGCGGAGCTAGTACTTAGTACTGAAGAAAAAACTGCAGCGGCAACTGATTCTCACGTCAGTGGCTTTGTAACCAATCACAGATTTTTGTCTTTGAACGATATGCAACCTATCCAAAAATGAATTCTTCTCAAATTTAATACTAATTTTGTCATAAATGATTTTAGACTCACACGTAGTAAACATTAAGTTGGGTATCAATACCACTCGATACATAAGACGTATTGATTTTAAAAAGTGGGCGTTGTGGGGCAAATTTCAACGTTAATTTTGTTAGACGTTATCGTTGCATAGGTACATTATATTTCGATGAGTATGAGTGGCTTCCCCTGTGAGCTGATTATTTCTACTTTGCCTACTCCTGACGGCAAGGCGCTTCATAGACTCATTGTTACGCCTTGAAACGTGACTAAAGAACTTAAGTTAACTAGTCTCTAGGGAGAATAGACGCTGCTTAAAGTGCTTAATACAAAGGTAAGGCAAGTAGGTACGTATTGTTTTAAATTTATTGAGAAGTTTTATAAGTTATAATGTCGGCTAACGTTAAAATGTGTTCATCTCTTGGGTCTTTGCTGAAAATATAATATAAATTAAAGCGACCTTTAAGGGATGAATAGGTACTTACACTACAATTTTCGAACCTACGCCTACTCCATGTTTCTACGTGGTTTCTACCTACGACTGTTAAATGAATGAACTTCATAGGTTCTTCAGTTAATACGGGTATCATTAAGCGGCTTCAGAGATGGCTTACACAATAAGTTCATTAAACTCATTCCTTTTGACCTTTTCACCGATACCTACCCTCGTTTACCAATTTCAGTGCGAAGCTTCCGAATTTCCATTCAAAATGAATCCACGAAGCTCATGGAAATGAAAGTGTTAAGTTTACGTATGTACATGAAACCGAGTGGCCGAAATGACCTCCCATCATCTGATGAGGTTGATTGTCTTACCTATCCTATAGTATAGACTATAGGTAATTCCATACAATCCTAAGCTGTCTTAGTTAGGTACTTATGAACAGCGTTCTATCCACAAAAAGAAACTCATTTGCGTAAATATAAGTGGCATTTTCTCGTAAATAAATTGTTAACAAATTAGTTTTTAAGGCGAGGTGAGACCAGAATCGGGCACGGAAGCCTAGTTTCCAAATCATTTTTAGAGCACTTATTTGACTCTTAGGTCACTGTAAAACATATATAATAATATTCAGAACTGTATCTAGGGCTTCCTCTCACTTAGAACACGATAGCGAACACTTCGCTCGATAGAAAAGTAGCGCGAAAACACTATAAAATAAAGTATTTTTTTCATTTTTTTTCATTTTGTTCATCACCAATTACCTTTTCTGACAAAATTAATACCTGACAATCATGATTTCACAGTCATGCAGGGCATCCTCTCATGTTTGGGTTGATAACGTATACTTTTATGTTAGAAATCGAAGATAATCTGCAATAATCTGCATTCCGCCCGACCCTAGTTTGTATGTGAAATGCGAGCCAGGTCCTACCGCGCCTTAATGAAAACTGGTGCCTAACTGACTGACTTTTGGCAATGCACTGCGTGTATTTGCGACAAAAAAAACCCGAAGAAGATAAAACCGCTTCATTATGGTATGCTTTTACAAATAAAAGGGAAACTAACTCGTTTGATTATAACATTTATAACCTCCATCTCAAAGTAGTGTTCTAATATGCCCCGTTTTATGAAGACAGTGAAATATTGTATCGGTGTTGGTACACTACTCGCACCGAGCCTTATTATGTTCCTTGGAGTGTGTTATTAGTATGTGGAAACGACGTGACTTTGAATAGAAAGGGCCAATAACAGTTAATGATATGTTATAGTTTTTGATAAAGAATTGACAACATTTCATATTTTCAAAAGATCTTAATTCGAAAACCATTTGGGTAAAACTGTATTTGATGCTCAAAAAAAATATTTTTGGATTTTTTTCCCCATTCATTTTGGAAAAAATCGTCAATTAGTGTGAACCGGAAGTGTGACGTCATTTTCCCTGCATTATCGAGAGAGACCTTAGTGCTGAAACGATTAAAAAGTGTATGGTATCCGGTTGTCATTTTCTGACATAATTGCCGTCTGACGTTTATTTGTTTTGAAAATTGTTACAACTGCTTAGCGGCTTTAGAAGTTTAATTTTCTTACCGTTGGTTCATTTGCACGTTTTCGAAGACCTTAAAAGACTTGGCTGGCACTTTCCCACTGGACTCCGATAACGCATTCAAACATTATTAACTTGGCATTCTTTTACCGGACACCGATTTTTTTCATATAATGAAGACATCAGAAGGTTTTTCTCAGGCTGATAGCACGAATCTGCCGCGTGTTGAAATTATGATGATGGAGTACACATCGGCAAGTGACTATAAAGCATCGTTGTCTTCCCGAACTTCCTATGTTGACAACGCTGTAACGCCTGACAGTTATTTTTTTAATCGTAATTGTCGCTCTGGATTCTAGTTTTTTTAAATCGTAATTGTCGCTCTGGATTCTAGTTGGGAAAGTGACGTCATTTTCTACATACGCCCTTTTAGAATGAGCTACTTTTCAAACTGCTATTTTTAATTGAAAAATTGAGTTAAAACGAAAAAGAAAAAATACGGGTAGCTTAAAATTCCACCTATTTTCTATCCAGCTCATAAAATGAAGGAGTAGAAAATTTGAAATATTGTCAATTCGTGTCGATATAAGTAAATTTAGTTATTGACAATACGTTACTATTTTGTCATTATTGCTTCTATACCCATATGCTGTCTGCTCAAATCAGTCCGCCAACTCTGAATAGGTCTTACAATTTTTAAACAAACGGTGACTGCTGACAAAAATGCTTCTGAGAATAAGGAAGCTGCTTTATAGAAAAGAATAAAACGGTTTACATTTCCTAAAACATCATTCCATTGCACAACGTTGAACTGAACATTCCCCCTGAGAATGTTCATACAAATTAGCCGAATTACGGAGATTGAGGAAAATAAAGATGTTATCTCGCAGGGCTCGCCTGCCTTACAAAGGGCCTTTAATAGGTTTGATAATCCATGCACTTGCGGCGTCTATTCGCTCTAGGGCTTTGGTTGGTAGTAATTTTAATCGTAACAATACGGGTTCACAAACACAGGTAACGAGTGTGCCAGCGTTGTGCAATTAGAGAGGCGAGGGATGTTACGCCGACAACAGTGCTTCTGGGCGCTAGGCTGAATAGAAATGTAACTAAATAGGTCAAAAGCCGTGGAGGCGAAGAAAGGTTAATTGAATGGGAGCCCTCGCCGCGCCGTGCAACACAGATTACTATTGCCCCCGGCCCAAACTTTCTCCGCCACTACCGCTCCTGCAAGCGAATCGCTTTCAATTTACATCTGACAAATGGAAATTTAATTTAGCCTACACCGGGTAGCAATCATCCCTTTGCTGTTTTGTACTGGTAATCTATTTGGCAATCTGAAGCCCGTTAAGCTATTATTTGATGGAAGTAGGTTGATTCGGATCCTGCGGTTAATTGTGTTGTTTATCGCTTCGCGAAACGATATGCGAACTCTGCTCGTAAGACGCGTGTAACAGTAGCTCACTAATTAAAGTAGTAGTACTTTATTCGTCGCTGTGAATTACTCAAAGCGACTACTACTGATATGTTACGGTTGCATTTTTGTCATCAATAAAGCATGCCGGGTAATATAGAATGCGTCATGTTTAGCAACATAACTTACCGCAGTGTTGCAATTCAAATGCAGACTCTCGTGCAGCCGGGTAATCTACATCGTGTTAAAATTCGCGAGTCCGAGTCGCCTTGACCATTGACCATGAGCTATTTCCACGCCATACTTATTTATTTCTACGGCGTCTAGATAACAAACAAGTGAAAACTCACCTCGGGGAGCTCGTCGGGAACCTTTCCCATCCATGACAGCGACAGTATGGTGCAGTCACACTTAGCGTTCACGTTCCTCTCGAAGTGGAGATGCATTTTTTGTTAATTAGCACGTAAATATGCGATCACTATGTCGACGCAGCGCGGGGCTGTCGCGGGATCCCGGTTGACACGCTCGGCCGCATTTTAGTTTATGTGAGGATGATCGAGTTTTGAGGATTCATTAAAGCCGGATTGTTGTACGCGTGCCGTGGTGACGTGACGGCGGCGGTGACAGCGCTGGGGCTGGAGTCGGACGCGCGACGCAGGTATTGATTGCGCGCAGGGCGCGGCGCGGCTCCCTCTACCGCGCGCGGTCCGCACCAGGATTGGCTGCGCGATCATAACGCCCGGATCGCCCTACACCGACTCCGCGCCGCCGTAAGGCTGGTCGCCGCGCGATCGCGTTTTCGCGACACTACAGATCGCCGCGCAAGAAAAACCGTCTGCGCAACACTCACTTCACACCAACTAAGAAGCCACCCTCCGCCCCCCGTCCTGCCCGGGCTGGGTAGGGGGCGGTCTGGGAAACTCAGGAGACTACCGACGACCTTGAAAACCGCGACCTACGGATACCCAGGACCACATAGAAGCGAACTGTAGAGCGTAGGATCCCCGCCGCAGAATCGCAACTCCACACGCACCAATGGCATCCACAAACAATACTGTCATACGCGAACGTGGCAGGAGCCGTAGCAGCAAGAAGGCGCACGGCTCCGCCCCCTCTACCCTGACTTGACTGAACACCATCACACCGTTGAAGCATTCACAGAAGCTCGCAATTCCTGGCAAAGACCTCCGTACCCGTGTGGCAGCAGCGCCCCGAGCCGCAGAAACGCGCTTTGCAACGCAGCAGCGCCTGCGAGGCTGCAGACACTCGCGAGGCTGCAGCGCCCTGGATGGCAGCTCGCGCCCGCCAGTGGCAAGCGCCCGCGGGGCGACATGCGCGCCCGCTCAGCAGCAAGCGCTCCGACGTGAGGCAGCACGGCGCCCACGGGCATCACCGGACTAGACACCGCATACCAACGCCGAAGCATCTACCAGCCACACCATCCCGGCAAGGACGCCCGCGCCACCGCGCCGAGAGGCAGCAGCGCCCACCGATGCGGCAGGCGCTCCGCGGAGCAGCAGCGCCCGCGAGGCTGCTGACGCCGCGAGGCTGCAGCGCCCTGAGTGGCAGCCCGCGCCCGCAGGCGGCAAGCGCCCGCGAGGCTGCACGCGCGCCCCGCGAAGTGGCTGACGCACCGTCAAGCTCTGCGCCCAGAAGGCAGCAGCAGGCAGCGGGACTTGGCCCGTCCAGCCGGGCCACCAAGATGCAGCAATCACCGGCCCCAAAGAAGCTGACACCACCCCCTGGAAGTAACATGCAGACTGGACACCTCCACTACTCCCCGCCGAGCAGTCAGGAACGTGTCCAGAAGCAAGGAAGCCACGAAGCCCTCTCCCAGCCTCTGGCTGAGTGTCGCTTGCCGGGCCTCCCGTAAGGGTCTCACCCGGCACGGCTGACCTCGCCGAGGCGAGAAGAAGAGAGGAGGCATCCGCAGGGCCCCCCCCAGGAGCCCACCCCGACCACCGGCCCGTAGTTACGGGCTGCGGAAGCTCCCGCCGAAGAGGGCACATACGCCCTGAACGGCTCCCCCAACCGCCTGACGGCGGTTGTGAGATGGCACGAACGGGTGGTCTCGTACTGATATATTTAGTCGGAATTAAGTAAATGTTTAAACTTTGAAGTTGATTGTTATTACACAACTGCTTTATTTTAGTGGCTATCCAAACATTTATTCAACAAGTGTTGTTTGCCACATGAAACAGTTAGCCGATTGTAAATCAATGAAAGAAATATTTGAAAATATATTCACTTTACTCCAATATACGGTTGCCAGATCGCATGACCCTATTATAGGCAGAAAAAAAAAACAATACCTATTTCGGGATTTTGGGACTTTGGTCGTGGTCGGGAGATGCCCCGCGCGCGACGCGAAGCGTAAGTAAACACTGCGTCGGAGCGGCAACGTTTAGCTTGACGAAAATTCGAAACATAAAATTATTGTTTTAAATGAAATTGTTTTCCCGGAGTTTTTTTTCTTTATCGGGAGCCGGGAAGACATAAACAAAATCGGGAGAACCCCGCCAAATCCCGACTATCTGACAACCCTACTTCGATATTGTAACGTTCGAGGCCTTATTATATTTAATAATAGTCCACGACTCAAAGCCCTCCCCAAATTAATTATAAAATGATAAGATTTTATTATACAAATATATTTTATTGCACTTCAAAACCACATAGTAAGAAATTACAAATGCTTAAAAGCTATAACATAATAGTTTGCTTTGAACACAACTTATGGCCAATCTGTGATCTATAGAGTCAGGACAATCCGTTCTACGCTGTGTAATAATTACTAGTAACCCTGGATCTTTTCGATTAAGTGAGAGCATGGTATCAGAATCCCTCCCAAACTTTAAGATGCAATAAATGATGGCTTAGCAAGTGATGAAGATATTTTATTTAAAGGTCTAATTTCTAGGATAAATGTATAAAACCACGAAGGATTCTTGACAGATATGGGATCACAAATTAGTGTAAAAAAATGCAAAGTATGGTAATAACAAGTAAGTATAGCATAATCATAAAGGTATGAAGTCAGGTTTTCTTCTACAGGCTGTGTAAGTTTAACGGTCATGTCTGTCAGGGTCTGTCTGAATCTACCTAAATAAAATTAATGAACTCTTAGAGTTTTCTGGGCCATTGGACGCCGTCACACACCCCGGCGACGTCGACGGAATTTCGGCCTGATGCTTGGGTATTCCCTATCGCCCAAGCCTAGAAGAGGCTGTTAGAGTTCATTAATGACTAGCTCATAAACTAGTCTTTCCTTGAGAGGAGATTTCGCAAAAGGGGTAACAACTTTGTAGCACTGTTCTGACAACACACTCCTGTACTTCAGGAAGACAGGGTATCCATCAAACCAGGCTATATTATGAGACAGCTAAAACAAAATATACTCTAGATGTGAGGTGCTAATATATAGCCCCTTTTCCTCACATAATATAATTTACCACTGCATTCAAACCATGGGCAATATAGACAGAAAAATGCAGCTAAATATCTGTCCACCGGAAGGCATTACTTTCGTATTGTCATGTCAAAACGTCTGTGTCTGAAAGTTGGATGAAATCCTCCTTTCTGAATACCTTGGAAAAAAGATCATAAATCATCCCCTAAGCATGTTAACTCTTACGAGATGTTTTCACCGAGAAAGGCTCTTTCAAAATCTAATCAATTAGAAAACTAGTGAGATCCCGACAAGATCTGAATTCTTGATTCAATCTTACGTAAATCAGACTCTTGAGCCAGAGATACGTATCGGAAATCTTACCAAAAGTGAGTCCTTGGACCCGTGTATCTTCTGGCTAATTGGTCCAAATGCAGGGAACTAGCCTTGGCTATTGTACCCTCTGACGTATCAGGCAAGATCAAATCACCACAAGACACACGAACTTTTCAATTTTAGAGAAATAGAATTAAGCCATCTCAGATTAAACACCCATAAGAAATAATTAAATTATAACTATCCACAGTCTTTTATCGACTGTCAATGTCAAACTCTGTTCTATACATGAGTCCAAATTCATTTAAATAAAGTTAAGTTTCAAAACTTATTATGCAATTTTGTCTCTTAAGACAACTACGTAAGAATCAAATCAGATGTACTTTGTCAAACAATTTGAAGTTTATCAATAAAAGTTACAACTCTGAAAAGAATATTAGAATGTCGAAACAGAATGTTGCCAAGATAATGTTACTAATACATTTAATGCATGTTTTAATTCCCAACCCCAGAAATTACAGAAATACTTATTTAATCCAAATTCAATATAAAAGTGTCAATAAACGACTAAGTTTCGTTCTATATAAATTTTACAGAGCAATCTATCAATACACTCATTATTTGCCATCGTAAGAAAATACACACACATAAAAACAGAAATGAAATAAGATTGTGATCTTACCAACTCCATAAGTAAAACCTAGGATAAATAGAATTAGTATACACATTAACAAAGGAATCAGTCCTCCGTACGCGAATACAGACTGCTTCATTATATTCGCGCAACGGTGAACTCTAATCTAAGACAATAATTCTATTTGCATTTATTTATATAAATATATATATACTGTTTTAGGCCAGTCGCTCAACCTATAAGCATTCGGGAAAAGATTTATAGACACCGAAGCGTCTACTTGCCCCAAAAGCTAAAGATTGGCTAAAGTCCCACTACAAATATATAACTAGCTACTTGGCCTGTAGGCTACTGCGAGCCCTCGAAACAGTTTATGTTGACACCGTAAGGTTTCCACTGTTTCGGTACCTAGGCTAAAAGAATAAAAGTTCTTACAAAAATCCACGATCTTCAGCAGACTTCCAACCAGCGAGCACTTCATAACTTCTTCTAGCGATACACTCCACTACGCCGTCCGTAGGATTTCTTCAACAGTCTTCCAAGCGTTGAGAATTTTCTTCAGGGTCCTGTTGAATCTTCTGACTTCTTGATGTGTTCTTCGCGGCGGCTCCAGGGATAATCCATCCGACCTCGTTTTGTACTGCTTATATACCCCGAAACAAATGCGAATCGAAATTAATCGAACACATTTCAAATTATAACGGTTTTATTTTTCCGTTAAAAATACCTGCCAGTTTGATTCTTAATGTCAAGTCAACAAAAAGGTTTTATCTTAAAATTAATTTTATGGCTACTGAATTTACACATTGCTTAAGAATTAATTAAAATAACATGATTTTATAATTTGCGTCCTCTAAATTAAAATTTGAAATAAAATTATTCAATCCTTTTGTAGGCCAAAAGGAATGAATATTTCTTCGTCTTGGTTCTGTCAACACTCGTTCGTAACAGATCTAATCTTATTCAAGACATATTTTTAAACGACTAAATGCCTATATTCTAAACTGTCAATTTTTCTATTTAACATAACCTTTAAGTTTCATATTCGCGAATTTCCACCTCGGAATTAACCTTTGTTAAATCCTCCAATTTATCTACGCCAAACCTTTGGATATTTAGTAAATGTATGATAGCCGGATAACGGATAGAGCAAGAACGCAAATTTCACATATTAAAATCATGACACCCTTCATTATTATTACCAATGCAGATCTCAGGTAAGCTTGTCATTTTTACGTCTTTAAACAACAATTTCTCTTAAAATAAACATATCTTAACTAAATTCCGATTTCAAAACACCATTCCTGTATTCCAATATCATCCCGTGGTTGATAATTTAAGCCTTCCAAAATCTCAATTCAATACATAATAAAATTCTATTCTAGTTAATAAAATTAACAGTTTCAGTGGAAATCACATAGTTAGATCCAAAGATCCATTTTATCTATAACTTTGACGAGACTGTGTCTAATATTCCTTCCAGAAAATCAACAATTACTGCGGTTCGTTACTTCAAGAAAGTCGCCGCATATGTTCCTGCTAACAGAGAGTATTATTAATAAACAACATAAATTAATCATTAAAACCACATTTGGCTTTCAATAAAATACCAGCGACAAACAATGAGTGAATGAATATATGCATATATTATTTTTGGTAAGCATTAATGTTTTAAATCATTTCCCCCTAGTCAGTAAGTACCTGCAATTACCCTATTTAACCGATAAAGAAATATCATGTTTCTTTCATGTTATAAATATAACATCTATAATTGTTCTTCTCCGCTTACATCACCAAAATCAAACCAATTTGAACTAGTTATGATTATTCTTTATTTATATAAAGAATTACAAACATCTTAATAGTAAGATAACTATTTCATCTATACTGAAGAGACAATCATTTAAAAATAACACGGGCACCTGCCCTTGGCGTCACAATCCCCCCCCTGTTTGTTCAAAGCTTCCAAAACGTAGAACAAACATAACCTTCTTTAACCTTCTGGGCGCCAACTCAAAACAAATTCCTAATATGAAAGTCAAAACTGAAGTATTTCAATATTCTTACTTTATAAATAAAGCTATAAACATTATTATACCCTCTCAAAGATCAAATAACATAGATCAGCAAACGCTGATTCAAATTTATAGTTAATAACCATCCAGAAGAACTCTACCGACTATGGCGGTCAAAAGGTTAAACCTAACCCAGTCCGTCTTATATTTTCACCTTGCAATGTAAGTGTGGTGTGTATTTCAACAATTACTCAACAGGAAACAGCCTCGCCTTATTAACCAAAGTGTCTCATCACTTATCAAAATGAGAATAGACTGTCCACGGCCACAGCATTCTGCCCCAACAGTCGTAAGGTATTTACACCTCAGACCCCTGTGGGTCCAGCCTGTGCCATACCTTTTGAATACTAGACCCTTCTGTTCATCTAGATTCTCAGTCGTAACCTTACAGATTTAGCACCTGCCCCTCCTATCAAGACAGAATAACTGCTTTGAAATAACCGCAAACGTTAAATTCCCAATCGTCAAAGCTAGCCTCAAAGATTAAATCACCAAAACTGCCCCTTGAATTTCTTTGTGCTTGTCCTCCTAACATCCAAACAAATGATTCAATCAAATCAACCAAGATTCTATCTTGTGATTTCTTTATAAGTAAAATTAGCGACCCCTCCCCCCCCAGGGACGAGCTCTTATACCTGCCCCGCAGAATATAGCACAGCTCTTTTGAATGAATCACATGCTGAACAGGCGGGTATGTACTTAGTTCGGGTTCCTAGCTTCTTGTGGAGTGTAGCACCATTTACTGACGCGCCAGTCAACAGCAAAAATTAAATCACCTAGCCTCACACCAACAGTCTGTAAATGGCACCATATTGTATTAGTTCGCAAGGCTAAATACAATTAGACTGGTGATCGCATACCGAGTCCGATTCAACCGAGGGAATCCTGCACACTCTAGCAAACCATCATCATCCAAACATCCTTTCAAAGCGCTTTTCCCTTTCATGCATCCCTTAATAAACAAAAACACTCTACCTTGCATCCTTTTTTATTTCTTCCAGCCCTCACAATTGCTTCCATACCATACTCTCTCATCTGACCCCGTTCAGTCGAATCAAACCCTTTCGATACACGATCAAATTAAAACGAAACATACCCATGTCAGTCTCTTCAGCTTAAAGAGGTTAAAATAAAAAGACAAATATACATACATTTAAAATTAAAATTAATAAACTAAATTTAAGAACTAAATCCTATAATAAAACAAAAGAAACCATTATGAACTAAGATTTGCCCCCCCCCCCCCCCCCCCCCATAATCTAAGTGATGAAGATGATAAAGAAGTTATCGATGATGATGAAAGTGATGATTTGTTAAAGAAGTTGATGATGATGATAGTGTAATTGAAGATAATGATAATGAAATTGATGATAATGATAATGAAATTGATGATAATGATAATGAAATTGATGATAATGATAATGAAATTGATGATAATGATGAACTAGATATGAGCGCTGATGGACAATTGGCCGGCGGCGGTGCTCATATCTATGATGAACAAGTTAAAATGAAAATAAGGTATACAATAAAAACAATTCTAGGGCGTAAGACACAAAAATAATGGAGGGAATCACACAATTGCTGCTAAGCATACAAAAAGAAATTAAACAGCTAAAAGCAGAAAACAGGGATATGGAAACCAGAATTACATCCACTTTAGTAAAAAATCTAGACAGCAAATTCGAAATATTGGAAGAAAAACACAAAATTATAGAAGAGAAAATCGAAAACCAAGAACTACGTTTAAAACAAGTTGAAAGAGAAATAAGGAAAAAAACATCGTATTTTTCGGAGTTGCCGAAACGACTTCAAGTTACGAAAAGCTAGAAAATAATGTACTTCAAATAATAAATAAAACTATGAAAGTACCATTAACGAGACAAGAAATAGAAGCAGTTACCAGAAGAGGCAAAAAAGAAGAAAATAAAGTTAGGCCAATCGTTTTAACCCTCACGACGCTAGGTAATAAGATTAAAATACTGAAAAAGGAAAAGCCTTAGACACCTCTCCCTACTACATAAAAGAGGATTCCCCCCCCCCGAAATTTTAGAAAAACGCAAACAATTGTCAGAGGAAGTGAAGAAATTAAGAGACGAAGGGAAAAATGCGGTTTTGAAGTACAACCAAATCGTCATCCTGAAAAACAAACCGGGCGCAAACACATACAACAAAAACCAAAACAATCAAAAACGCAACCTGTCTACGTCTCCGGAGACACCAACATACACACTAGCTAATAATGACGCTACCAATAGAGCAAGCAAGAAAAATAAAACCGGTCCGAATAGCACTCTTACTTCCTACTGGCCCCTCAAGTTCGCACCATCCCAAGGATCCAATTCAAATCTCGACAGTCAAGCGTTAGAATCGGAAAACAAATAGCAATTAAAATCACGGCCTCTCTCTAACCATCTTCCAACCCGGCTGGTCACCGTGGAAGAATACGACCACAACCCTCCATCAAACATATCAAAGATCACGAAAGTAGATAAAAAAGAATCATTAAAAATAGCAACATACAACGTCAGATCACCCTCTACCACTGAAAAGTACCTAGAACTAATGCACGCTATCCAAAATATCAACCTAGACATTCTTGGCTCTTATAACAGGAAAAATACCAGAACAGTGGCACAAGTCTGATATTGTACTGCTATACAAAAAGGAGACCCACTAGACATCGCCAACTACCGATAACCATCACAAATTACAGAATATGATACAACAACTCAACATAGAAGCAAAAAGGTCGGCCTGTACATGAACCTAAGCAAAACAAAAGTGATGACAAATTGCAGACAGGGAAAAAAATCTTTTTAGACGATGTAGAGCTGGAATATGAATATAAGTCTCATTCTCTAAAAAAAAATCAACGAAGACGAAATCAACAGACGTATAACATCCAGCTGGAACAAATATTGGGCTCACAAAGATATACTCAAAGGTAATTACGATCTGGACATAAAAAAGACTGTGATGGATACTTGCATTCTGCCTTGCTTAACTTACGACTCCCAAACTTGGACGCATACAAATAAAGTTAAAAATAAAATAACAACTTGTCAGCGAGCAATGGAGAGGAGCATCTTAAGTCTAAAAAAAAAAATCACAAAGTGAGAAGTCAAGACATAAGAAGTAGGACGAAACTTACAGATGCACTCGGCCAAGCGTTAAAACTAAAATGGAATTGAGCCGGACATGTGGCAAGATGCACCGACCAGTGCTGGACCCTCGCAACTACTAAATGGACTGGACCACAAGGGAAAAGAAACGTAGGGCGACCACAAAAACGGTGGGTCGACGATATAACAAAGCTGGCAGGGAACAATTGGCTTGAAGCCGCACAAGAAAGGCAGAACTGGAAAAAAAAATGGAGGAGGTCTATACCCTACAAAATGGGGTTCCTATAATATAAAACTTAGATATAGAAATTTATTATTATGTAAAATTGGTTATGGGAAAATAAAAGGCTTTATTATTATTAACAATTCTAACTACTAATTAAGTTTTCCTTCCGAAGACGCAGTCTCTCGGTTCCTTTTTCAGTTCCAAAAGATGTCGACTCTCGATGTACAATGTAGGGTCCTAACCACTAGACGATCACGGCCGCTGACTACTTTCCGATCGGTGTAGACGAGTCTTCCTCCTCTCCTCTCCTTTGATTCTCCACAGCTGGTAGTCGGTGAAACTTCAGAAGTCACCACAAACAATTATCACAACACTCACTAAACACTTGAACACTTTCCGTTACTATTCTCAATTAACTAATTAAATTGAACTGAATTCCACACTATAATTCACTGCACTACACTTAAAAAAAAACACTTCACTCGTTATAACAAATAAACACTTACGCAAATGGTTAAAATCGTCAAACACCGAATTATTGTGTTTTAAACCCGAAACACAATTATATTCTTAAATTTGCCGCCGCACCGAACGTTCACCTTAAATCGGGTTATACACTGCGTTTAGAATACCACAACTTATTTATTTAAAAGCTGTACACACTTGCTACGAAATTAATCGACAACTCGCGACGTATGACGTACTATACACTAAAACCGATAACAAACATTACAATTTAAACCGCACAAAATTACATTCGTGTATAAATATGAAGTCGTGTCGCGTCACTAGCGCCACCAGTGGAAGACTCGCGAACTACTCTGTCAACCTAGTTAACGCATTGCTGCGTTTTTAACGTCTTGCTATCCCTATAAACTAACTGACAGGTTAGGCAACGTCATGCAAAGAACTTGCGTGTTATCTGCACGAGAGTGGCAGCATTATGGTTAAGTTGGTACCGAGGTCGCCGAAGGAATCAGAAGAAATAAACAATTTGATTTAACATAAATGTTCTTCTTCAGTCAACATATCTCAACAGCTAGGATTCTGTTGTTATGACAATCACACAACTCGAAATATATCATATAATTATAATTTTAAACTTTTGTGTAAAAACTCCTTTATTGAAAAATAGGTATACCAACCAAACAAAAACAAGATAAATTCAAACTACCTAAGACAAATAAATCTCAAAACTAAATTAAACTACCTAATATACAAAAAAAATAATTGTTATAATTATCAATATTTTTAGAATAATTGATTTATAGACAAATCATCCAACTACACCATCTGACTTAACCGTGTACGAAAAACGTCTCACAATGATTACTCGAACGCGTCAAACTTAAACGTCAAATTTGAAATTTGAGTTGTCTTGTCAAAAAATGACAGCGACTTTTCATCAACGATAATTTTGCCGCGTTCCATAAGCAAGTCTGTTTTGGAGAATTAAAATGTGTTGAAATCAAAACGAAATGTGAATAATTCACAATAAATATGTCTTAAAACAGGTAAGCTAACTACAATATACATCAAAAGTTACTATAAGCTATGATTGTCAATGTAAATCCTCGCAAGGGTGAATAACCTTTTCTCAAATATTCTTTACAGATTTCACGAGCTCACTACAACATTTCTTCATGGGAGCAAGGTTAAATAGTTAACTAATATCATAAGGATACTCAAAATTACTTCGGAAGGACCTATTTCGTTAAATTTTGCTGGGAAAACAAAAGATTCCACAAGTAAGTTCTGACATTTCTTTCGTAAGTTACTTATCCAATAAACTCCGATAAAAAGTAAACTGGCGTATACGGTATTTGAAAATTCTAGAAAGCATAACTTTGAACGTAAACTTCTAGCCATTAAATGTAGATTTCTTTACAAACAAAGTGTTTGTGATGTCCGCAAAATGAATTTGAATCTGTTCTAAGTGTATAAGTGTGAAGTACCTTTTCACAGAGCTAGCCAACCAATTTCTATTTTAAGTGTATAGCCCTTTATGACAAAATACTAAGCTTACAAAATTTGAGATCCCCGGTACTACTTTATATCTTAAAACGCTAATAATTTAGAATGTCTCCGGCTCTATTTAATCCTTTCTTTATTTTAACTTGACTTCACTTAAACTTTTCAGTGAGAATGATCATCGGAGAATACTGAAAATGGAATATGCTGAGGTTACTGTTTCAACATGGCATCTTAAATAGGAATATCTACAGTGAAAGAAAATACAGCGGAAGTCTGGCACGAGCATTTATGGATCAAACTAATCAATGATTTATGGCGAAATTACACCAGGAACTAAAAATGGTGGCCGATAAGAGAACGGGATGGTAGCCATTTCTCTAACAAGAGCAAATTTCTCAATTTTTATATTGGGGACTATGATGACATCATTAAAGAATTATTTGGTAACAGGGAAATGAAAATACCTAAGATTCTAAACTGCGTTAAATTATAGCATTATCTAGTCTATGAGTGATAATTGCAGAAATCGAGAACAATATTATGCACTATAATATTTCAGTATTCTCCATGGTCTGCGGTGAATAAGGATATGAATTCCAGAATGAAAAGGCTGCTGTTTTAGAATGAATCTCCTAATTTGTAAGTATGAATAATTATTAATTATTTTTATAAAAAACAAGCATAGATATGTGCCACTTAGCGCATAAAATAATTTGACACTGACAATAAATGCTGTAATCTGTATATAACGAACTATTAACAAATTATTTACTAAATAGTAAAAACATTCCTATAGTGATGTTAAAATATTTTTTTATTTATAGCATAGGTTGTGAGTCTAGGCTTTGGGGTTGCAAGTTAAGCTAACATTAAGAGCTAGACTGTTTACTTTTGTCTACAAATTTGTCTATAGTGCTCAGTAATATCTATGTGTAGGACTTCATTACTATTAACTATTTTAAATATGCCCTACCCGGCCATAAAGTGGGCCCCTGCGCACACTGCGCGTACGGAAAAAGCCAACTCCCGACCAACTGTAAAAATAAAATGATATACACAACACGAGATGCAACAAAGAAAGCCCCCAATCGCATATTTACGTCCCTCGCTTGCAGCTCGGGCCGCAAACCTCTGTGACGTTGAGCCCTCCCCGCATTTCTACTCTAGTTGATTAATGAACTATTTTTGTCTTCCACTCACTTTTATTATTTTGTGTTTAAAGTGTGCGAATTGACAATAGCTAGACTACAATTTTTTTTTTTTTTTTATCTGTAGTCCTTATATATTTTTTTTAATTTAAACTACTTATACTTTTTTCAGAGTAAGAAGATTGCTGAATTTACTGAGAGCAGAGCAAGAAATAGCACACCTACCGACTATCCGGCTAGAACATGTCTCTTACTTTACAAAACAATGCCTGAAACTGTTTTCTTATATTTTGATACTATCAAAGAAAGGATTTTCTATTTGTAAGTATGCATAAATCTTTTTGGTCATACTATGGATACTTTTCTGTGTTTAGTCCAAACGCTAACATATTTTTTACACCGTTTATTCTTAATGCAAGAAAAAAAACCATGCAAGTTAAACTGCAGTTAAATACTAGGCTACCTATCAAAGTTCAATGCTATTTTATAACTCAGAAGATACTTCAAGATAGATAACTTCAAGAAATGTATTGTTGCACACTGGAAATGTGAAAGTTGCAAATTTTTAAATTGTAACTTTATTAGAAATCTTAAATTTTTGTTTTCTACCGCTATTATAATTAAATATTCCTAAATATATAAGGATTAGTTCACTTAAATAAGGAAATCTACAAAAATATACTTGTATCTGTCACTGAGAAAATGGAACTTGTCCTGGCTTCAACTTTCATATTTTATTGTTAATAATATTCTTTTCTTTTTTCTAGTGGGGAAGGAGCTGTTGGTTTCAAGCAACTAAAACTCCTGTCTCAACCACCTCATCAAGTTACTTCATCTAGTTCCAAGAAGATTTATCTCTAGCTCCGAGCTCCGTGTAACAAGAAAAAATTGCTTTATGTTCAAGAGAAATCAGCAATGAAACACTTCTCATCCCACGCGAAGAAACTAGAAGTTTTTTAGACAAAATGAATTGACAGTCTTCTATAAGTTTATACTTGTTCTATAATGCTTTATCCATTATTAACTATGACTTCGAGATGTTTACCAACTTTTATTCAAATCCAAAATGAAACAGTACTCTGTCAATTCCTCTGCCAATCAACTTCCAGTACCAATTAAAATAAGGCTTTAAATAAGACATTTTACTGCTAGGTTACCTAAAACAGATATTATGTAATGTCTGTTTGCAATTATACATTTAAAATATGCTAGGCTATCTCAAGAAAGTAGTGTTCTGTAATTATCTAGGTGTTTTATTTTTGCATTACTGTGTATAGGTCTGTATCTACGTAATATAACTATGAAACAGCTCTCCATTCAATTCTACCAGACAATAAGTGAACTCTAACTGATGTTTATTTCACTTATAATAGGTACATTAAACATTGACCGCCCTCAAAATACTATTTCTATCTTAATTTCAAATCCATTGCTTCTATAATACTGGTAGAACACAACCCTTGTTTGTAAAATGTCTTTGAATCACAACAAAATGCATTTTGTGGATTGTTTTATCAGTTCTAAACCATTCTAGTGTTTAATAGTAATTTTTCTTACAAGGGGTACCTCATTGCTACTAATCGCATGAAGGCATAAATAATTTTCATATATTACTTGGTTGTCTTTTTACTTTGTTCCAAGTATATACTACTGTTTCTTATCTCTAACAGAATAAAAAGAAAGCTGCTCACAGTCAAGTTACAACTATCCTGGCAGTAAGGGCCACTACCAACCTATGCTGAAACGACTTTTATTTACCTAATCCCAATTCCCGACTTATCCGTAAAAATCTCTAAAGGTAAGATGCAACAGTATTGTTTTCAGAGTCGTTAGAATTCTATCAGAGTATTAAAATGAATAATGAAATTAGTTCCATCTACCATCAGTAAACCCATTACATTATTTTCTAAAATTTTTAAATCTGATTAAAACTTAAATCCCCTTAACCCTTCAATGATATGTACACTATAATGAACAAATTAAAATTGTAATTATTTTAGCACAAGTGCGATACATCTCTGTTAGAATCATAAATACTCAAGAATCTATTTAAACCCGTCCCAACGAACCTCCCCCCCCCCAGCTTTTTTGTCCATGCCGCTATCTTGAATTTCCCATACCCGCCTAACTACGCTAGAGTCTGTGCATCTAGATTTTTTTCTGGTCGTAAATGTACACTAACGCAACTTCCTGGCTTACTATCCATGTTTTTTTTTTTTTTATTAGAATAGAAATCCAACCTACTTGACTACTAAATTAAAAGATATAGATAGTTTTATTTGCATTCAGCTTGTCAAAGTAATCACAAATTTGTGCAATTTAAGAAACGTAAAGATTGTGCAAATGATAACCGTATAAATTGAGTAATTGATGACTTTACAAATTCCCAATATGTTGCTGAAGTTGTCTGTTCACTCTTTGCGAAACCTATCTCAAAATAATTATGCATTATATTGAACAAATTCTGTCTTAAACATTCTTGACATACACAGGGTTAAATCACAGATAAATAAATGACAAAACCGATGTTTCACAAAATGGCGTCTTATGTAATCAACTCGTAAATTATTTATTATGAAAATTAATCAGAACAATGAAGTAAATTAAGTAAAACCCGTGTTTTAAAGTGGTAAATGGCTACAAATATGTGCTGCATATAGGTTAGCGGTTCTGAACTGAAATGATCGGATTTCGTGTGCTAGTGTAACCGACTGTTCCTGCCGAAATAGTATTCGTATTATCAACATAAAATTAAAGAATTTACGCTTCCTCTGCTTTGTGTGTGAGATTAAAGACAAGAAGAAGATATTGTCAAGAACACAGAATGCTCGGCAATAAACTAAAGAAATTAACCTAACCTATACTGTAAACAAAACAGTTTTGATTACTCCAGATTCAAGAAGTGCCTATCTACCAGAGTTCCAAGAGTGCATAGTGATTCTATCCAGAAATCTATGAGAAAAGTGAAATAGTCCTACATCATAATCTATATTCTTAAGAAGAATCCTACTTCATAACAAATGCTACTTGAATAACTTGAATCTGTTTAAGAAATTTACTATTATACCGACCAGCGCTGCATCCACCCTAAAATGGTCTTATTAACTGAATTGTAAGACAATAAACTTCATAAAGTGATTACTTGCTAAAGCAATCTAATGAACTGAATTAAATCAAGTTTTGTGAAAAACTGGTTTTAAAGGTTTACAACAAAACTCTACTAGTATGCTCCTGAGTAATTTAAACACAAGATAATTAATCAAGATTATAACATCTTGTCTTCCGAGAAGAAACCTTACTTCAAAAACATGATTCCAAAAGGAACGGAGAATCTATAAATACCTAAGGAAAATGCAACAAAGGTTAGTATTAAATGAGATAAGCCCTTATCCTATGCTATCCTGCCTATCCTAAATTTACCTAATATTATTAAAATAATACATTACTACATATCCTGTAAATCCTTAAGCAGGGTAAAACATATTAACTGTGAATGAACTAAAAAATACCTTTTTTTCCTTTTCAGCTGTGACAAACAGGCAAGCTGCCTAGCAAGAAGATAAAATGAATCTTCTACTGGCTTCACAAGTAACCGCCAAGTTCAACAAGAAGCCCGCACAAGACATTGAGAATGTTTCCTATACCAAGCTCTCACAATTAATCTATCGTTTTCACAACAACAATTCTGGCCTGCAAATACAGACCTAATTCAAAGCAAACTACCACAAGTATTGAAAACTTAAATTTTGCATATCACTAGTCGCAATCTAAATGGAGAAAAGTGGTTCAAAGTGCAAAATATCCTGGTCACGGCACCAATTCTGTAACGTTCGAGGCCTTATTATATTTAATAATAGTCCACGACTCAAAGCCCTCCCCAAATTAATTATAAAATGATAAGATTTTATTATACAAATATATTTTATTGCACTTCAAAACCACATAGTAAGAAATTACAAATGCTTAAAAGCTATAACATAATAGTTTGCTTTGAACACAACTTATGGCCAATCTGTGATCTATAGAGTCAGGACAATCCGTTCTACGCTGTGTAATAATTACTAGTAACCCTGGATCTTTTCGATTAAGTGAGAGCATGGTATCAGAATCCCTCCCAAACTTTAAGATGCAATAAATGATGGCTTAGCAAGTGATGAAGATATTTTATTTAAAGGTCTAATTTCTAGGATAAATGTATAAAACCACGAAGGATTCTTGACAGATATGGGATCACAAATTAGTGTAAAAAAATGCAAAGTATGGTAATAACAAGTAAGTATAGCATAATCATAAAGGTATGAAGTCAGGTTTTCTTCTACAGGCTGTGTAAGTTTAACGGTCATGTCTGTCAGGGTCTGTCTGAATCTACCTAAATAAAATTAATGAACTCTTAGAGTTTTCTGGGCCATTGGACGCCGTCACACACCCCGGCGACGTCGACGGAATTTCGGCCTGATGCTTGGGTATTCCCTATCGCCCAAGCCTAGAAGAGGCTGTTAGAGTTCATTAATGACTAGCTCATAAACTAGTCTTTCCTTGAGAGGAGATTTCGCAAAAGGGGTAACAACTTTGTAGCACTGTTCTGACAACACACTCCTGTACTTCAGGAAGACAGGGTATCCATCAAACCAGGCTATATTATGAGACAGCTAAAACAAAATATACTCTAGATGTGAGGTGCTAATATATAGCCCCTTTTCCTCACATAATATAATTTACCACTGCATTCAAACCATGGGCAATATAGACAGAAAAATGCAGCTAAATATCTGTCCACCGGAAGGCATTACTTTCGTATTGTCATGTCAAAACGTCTGTGTCTGAAAGTTGGATGAAATCCTCCTTTCTGAATACCTTGGAAAAAAGATCATAAATCATCCCCTAAGCATGTTAACTCTTACGAGATGTTTTCACCGAGAAAGGCTCTTTCAAAATCTAATCAATTAGAAAACTAGTGAGATCCCGACAAGATCTGAATTCTTGATTCAATCTTACGTAAATCAGACTCTTGAGCCAGAGATACGTATCGGAAATCTTACCAAAAGTGAGTCCTTGGACCCGTGTATCTTCTGGCTAATTGGTCCAAATGCAGGGAACTAGCCTTGGCTATTGTACCCTCTGACGTATCAGGCAAGATCAAATCACCACAAGACACACGAACTTTTCAATTTTAGAGAAATAGAATTAAGCCATCTCAGATTAAACACCCATAAGAAATAATTAAATTATAACTATCCACAGTCTTTTATCGACTGTCAATGTCAAACTCTGTTCTATACATGAGTCCAAATTCATTTAAATAAAGTTAAGTTTCAAAACTTATTATGCAATTTTGTCTCTTAAGACAACTACGTAAGAATCAAATCAGATGTACTTTGTCAAACAATTTGAAGTTTATCAATAAAAGTTACAACTCTGAAAAGAATATTAGAATGTCGAAACAGAATGTTGCCAAGATAATGTTACTAATACATTTAATGCATGTTTTAATTCCCAACCCCAGAAATTACAGAAATACTTATTTAATCCAAATTCAATATAAAAGTGTCAATAAACGACTAAGTTTCGTTCTATATAAATTTTACAGAGCAATCTATCAATACACTCATTATTTGCCATCGTAAGAAAATACACACACATAAAAACAGAAATGAAATAAGATTGTGATCTTACCAACTCCATAAGTAAAACCTAGGATAAATAGAATTAGTATACACATTAACAAAGGAATCAGTCCTCCGTACGCGAATACAGACTGCTTCATTATATTCGCGCAACGGTGAACTCTAATCTAAGACAATAATTCTATTTGCATTTATTTATATAAATATATATATACTGTTTTAGGCCAGTCGCTCAACCTATAAGCATTCGGGAAAAGATTTATAGACACCGAAGCGTCTACTTGCCCCAAAAGCTAAAGATTGGCTAAAGTCCCACTACAAATATATAACTAGCTACTTGGCCTGTAGGCTACTGCGAGCCCTCGAAACAGTTTATGTTGACACCGTAAGGTTTCCACTGTTTCGGTACCTAGGCTAAAAGAATAAAAGTTCTTACAAAAATCCACGATCTTCAGCAGACTTCCAACCAGCGAGCACTTCATAACTTCTTCTAGCGATACACTCCACTACGCCGTCCGTAGGATTTCTTCAACAGTCTTCCAAGCGTTGAGAATTTTCTTCAGGGTCCTGTTGAATCTTCTGACTTCTTGATGTGTTCTTCGCGGCGGCTCCAGGGATAATCCATCCGACCTCGTTTTGTACTGCTTATATACCCCGAAACAAATGCGAATCGAAATTAATCGAACACATTTCAAATTATAACGGTTTTATTTTTCCGTTAAAAATACCTGCCAGTTTGATTCTTAATGTCAAGTCAACAAAAAGGTTTTATCTTAAAATTAATTTTATGGCTACTGAATTTACACATTGCTTAAGAATTAATTAAAATAACATGATTTTATAATTTGCGTCCTCTAAATTAAAATTTGAAATAAAATTATTCAATCCTTTTGTAGGCCAAAAGGAATGAATATTTCTTCGTCTTGGTTCTGTCAACACTCGTTCGTAACAGATCTAATCTTATTCAAGACATATTTTTAAACGACTAAATGCCTATATTCTAAACTGTCAATTTTTCTATTTAACATAACCTTTAAGTTTCATATTCGCGAATTTCCACCTCGGAATTAACCTTTGTTAAATCCTCCAATTTATCTACGCCAAACCTTTGGATATTTAGTAAATGTATGATAGCCGGATAACGGATAGAGCAAGAACGCAAATTTCACATATTAAAATCATGACACCCTTCATTATTATTACCAATGCAGATCTCAGGTAAGCTTGTCATTTTTACGTCTTTAAACAACAATTTCTCTTAAAATAAACATATCTTAACTAAATTCCGATTTCAAAACACCATTCCTGTATTCCAATATCATCCCGTGGTTGATAATTTAAGCCTTCCAAAATCTCAATTCAATACATAATAAAATTCTATTCTAGTTAATAAAATTAACAGTTTCAGTGGAAATCACATAGTTAGATCCAAAGATCCATTTTATCTATAACTTTGACGAGACTGTGTCTAATATTCCTTCCAGAAAATCAACAATTACTGCGGTTCGTTACTTCAAGAAAGTCGCCGCATATGTTCCTGCTAACAGAGAGTATTATTAATAAACAACATAAATTAATCATTAAAACCACATTTGGCTTTCAATAAAATACCAGCGACAAACAATGAGTGAATGAATATATGCATATATTATTTTTGGTAAGCATTAATGTTTTAAATCATTTCCCCCTAGTCAGTAAGTACCTGCAATTACCCTATTTAACCGATAAAGAAATATCATGTTTCTTTCATGTTATAAATATAACATCTATAATTGTTCTTCTCCGCTTACATCACCAAAATCAAACCAATTTGAACTAGTTATGATTATTCTTTATTTATATAAAGAATTACAAACATCTTAATAGTAAGATAACTATTTCATCTATACTGAAGAGACAATCATTTAAAAATAACACGGGCACCTGCCCTTGGCGTCACAATATACACACGTACAGTCGCCATCAGATATATCTGAGCTGTCAGTGTACTCATAAATATCGAACACGGCTCTAATGCTATGAAAATAGAGCCGTGTTCAGATATTTATGAGTACACTGACAGCTCAGATATATCTGATGGCGACTGTACCTACCTAGACGTAAAACAGTTGAAACAATAATAAAACCCATTACCCGTCTCACGTTCAAGTAGATAGGTACATAATTAAAAACGTAATCTTTTAAGAAGTTTAAGAGACATTGTAAAATATTTTTTCTACTCCTGTACTGTTATCTGTCTTTTACTTGGTCACGAACACTAATATAAGAACATACATAATATGAGTTCAGAGAAGTCTATATACTCTATTCCCCATAACAGCACTAGTGTCGTTATAGTCACTTTACGTTATTGCTAGCAACCACAGACTTCTAAATCTAGGTTAAACTTAGGTCAAGGATTAAGCGCTCAATTTTAACTTTACGGTAAAAATGCACAACTACCAACTTAACAAACAATTAAATTCCTACAGTTTTTAAGAAAAACAAAACTTTCCGAACTAAATTCATTGATGCCAACATAAAAAAGTATTTTTAATTTAAGTATATTTTAGATTTAAAAAAAAAAGTTTACCATAGACACATACTGTCAGTCAAACGTCATATTTGCCTTGTTTCCAGGTTATGATTAATTTTGTATTTTATAATTTAAAACCTAGTCGTAGAAAAAGTATTGTATGCAACGTCGTATAATTAAGTCAAAAAACGCTCATTGCGTCTTTATTTGCGATACTCGCCGCATTCGCGGCTCGTATCGCAGCTCACGCAATTCGTATTTTTTGAACCCACTTATACAACTGTTGCATAAAATACTATTATGGTAATAACCCAATTATTACCTAGTCCCTTATTTGTTTCTTCAGCCAAAGCACTAATGTGTACTCGTGTAATTAATAACTTGGATCAAACATCCCCAGAGCCTCGGTACTGGCAGTTCAAGATGTTAATTCTCTGTTTACAGTTCGCACCTCAAATAACGTAGATTTCTGTCAACAGAACATTAGTGAACAAAGTACCTGGATAACGAATTTACACACTCTACCTACCAAATAATAACTTCTAAATTTTACATATTTTATAGTTATTTATTAAGACTTAGTAACTGTTGGTGTTAACTGTACACGTAGCTGTACCTATTATGAATGTAGAGCTGATAATATTATCTTCGGTTTCCGCGATTGTATTGCATTTAATTTTTTTGAACTGTGTAATTTGCAAAAAGATGTGTCCTAACATTTTTTTTCCCATTCCGTTACATTTCCATATATGTAGGTACACTGTGTATGTATACCAAAATTTTGTGACACTTCTTTTCATCTAACAGAGATATGATATTGATAGTACACGCGTTTCTGAGTAGAAATGATGTAAAAAATCTCAGATCTAAAGAAATGTTTGTACACCTTTCTATAAAATGACCCATCTACCTTTCGCGCCGACTGTACCTGCTCGTACGTCTAAAGTACAATTTACACCTGCCATAACGCATCACTGCGAATGAAAGCGCCATTTATAATGCAATAAAGGAAATTGAAACGTCTATTTGATGATGAAATTTCTCATTACCAGAGAATTTACTTAAGAGTACGGCAAATATAAATTCTTCATAAAAAATGATTTACTTTTATAGAAATGGAATTTGGTTTTGAATGAAATTTGGAATGCCATATATACCCAATTGCACGCACGTCATTTACCCAAATTGAATGCCTTGAACTCAATCTGAAAATGGCAGCAACAAACAGTTATTGTAGAAATTCCATAATAATGGATTCTTATTATTAGTTAGTAGGTAATTTGATGCAAAGATTTGATTGTTCCGTTATTTGTTTCAGAATAAATGTAATCGTTCTCAGGTAAAACGTACTCAGTTCTCAATAACTATGTGTATAGTATTAGTTTAGGTCTTAGCAGTAGGCCACTGCTATGAAGATGCAATTAAATATCGTCTTTATTGACAAGCGGTTAAAAATTATCTTTCCTGAAAACTTCTACATCTAGTAGCTCTGTGAGTTCTAGACCTCGCGAGTCTATCAATCCCCTTGGCTCCGCCATCTTGAAAAAGTCCAAAAACTGATTGGACATAATACCACCACGACCACTTAAGTCCCAAGTGGTTAAGGCGCTGGGCCGGAAATCCAGAAGTACCGGGTTCGATTCCCGGTCTGGACCACAGGTGAGTACCATTTAATTTTTCTATTTACTTTGATTTCTTGTATCTATACACCGTGGGTACGAGTAACCCGACAAACTTTAACTATAGATTCTAACAACTATTAGGAGTAAAAAAAGTTATGTGATGTATAGTCGAAAAACGCTTACTTTCAGAGATATTCATTATTTTTTAAATGAAAACTCCCAAGCGCCCTAATAAATGTGACTAAGATAGTTTTACTCATTTTTTTAAATCCTTTAACTAAACCGCAATTAACCTTCGCAGTATTTGATGGTAAGCGACTACGAGGCCAAAAAATTTACCTTTCGTTTCCATTTTAGCTTTTTTTTTCTTTTTGATAACTTTTCCTCCAGTAAGGACATGTTTATAACGAGGGGCTGAATTTACTGATTTATTTTGTTCCATAAGACTATTAATGTAAAATGACAATATTCGACCCATGTTGATATAACATTATTTACTCGTCACACCACCTTCATGGCTAAATAAAAAAATAAATATAGTCCCTCCCACCCTGTATATGTGATTGGAAATAAATTCTATAATATTCCATCATCGAGCCAACTCACAAAATTTCACGAGAATCGGTTGAGAAATGCGACCTGTACAGTCGAGTTCATTTACATCTACACATATAATAGAACAAAAATATCTGAACACGCTTTTATGCTCCTGACAATAGGGTCGTGTTCAGATATTATTGTTCTCGTAAGTGTGTAGATGTAAATGAACTCGACTTTACATACGGACTACGAAAACATTTTTGTCCAAGCTGAAACGACGTACAAGGGCAACTTATAGAGGGCACAATAATTTAAAATGTTTTCAATCGAGACTGTGACAAAAATATTGTTAATTTCAGCCAACTGATTGAAGCATTGTGATAGTTTTGTATAAGTTTTAAACGGTGTGGGTCAATATTAGATTTTATTGCGCATTCTGGAATACATATAGTGATGCCAGCTTGAATGTTGGCAAAAGAGTGATGTTTGACACAGGGTAATTCCATGAAAATGTAACGCAAGTTGCCATTTCATCGCATGTTTATTCGTTTATGGTGCAAATTTAAGTGTTAATTACTCTACATAAGGATTGCTTTAATCCTTATACAGGGCGACTTCAAATTGGTAATACAAAACACTTGATTATGGCTCAGTTAATACCATGTAGTGTAACACATTAACCCCTATGTTAAAACTTGCTGTATTTAATTATTGCAAATTTTCTAACAAAACAAATAATTAAAGTCCTAAAGTGTGGTTACACTCCATTAAATACCTAAGTGTCATACCTGTCACTCGTATTTTCTTTGACAACTGACAATTACTAATCAAAACACGTTTTCTTCATAAATATTGCGGCATGTGACGGATAACCAAAGAGGAAAGTGTTCATTTGAAAATCTTTAAACCTCTTTGTTTATTATTATGGTAGGATTAAATTAATAATTAAAAAAACATACTTCTGATTATTTTAAAAGTATGAGACTTAATTGAGGGGCTAAGTTTAGGGGATATGTATGTAAAACATTCATTTTGTATTACCAATTCGAAGTCACCCTGTATATATTGGCACTTGAATTTGCATCAAACATATAAACACGCGAGGAATTGGTAACTGACGTTACTCTCTGTCAAGGAATTACCCCACAACATTCCTAATGAAAACTGACTAAAATACATCTCAACTGCATGCTATTAAACCACAACAATTCTAAACTCAACGGTACCGTAAAAACATCAAGCACCTTGAATTATAGATATAAATTGATAAGCGTTTCAGACGTCTAAGACCTCTTAAAGCGTAATATGCCTACCTATATCCATTTTGCGCCCGTAAATGTCACTTTACTTACATATTCCACGTAATAAAAAAGCGTATTTATGGTGTTACCTACATTACTAGAGAAATGAGAACATAACGTAACGTAAAACTGTGCGAGATAGTTTCAATCCATTGGTGTCCGTCAAGATAGCGTACACCGTAAAGATATTCAGAATCTGATGCAGCCAATAAATAGTACCCAAATAGTACCGACGAAATACCTAGGTAAAAAAAATAGTACCCTTAAACTCTCTGAAATATAAGGCCTGTTCACGGTGTACGCTACCGGGCGTCAAGCTGGCGTACACCGTTTGTATCTCTGGAACGGCTTTGTTTTTGGAAACGCTTTATATCTCAAAAAATAGTACCCAAGTAGTGCCTAGGGCCATAAAATTTCATTTCTCTAATCGTAGAAGCCGAGATATTCCATGACTTAACGGTGTACAAAATTTCACGCCGTCAAGCTGGCGTACCCGGGAATTTCACATAGAAATACGTAGGTATTCGAATTCCGAAATCTCCCTGTTCAATATATCTCGGCTTCTACGATAGCTAGAGAAATGAAATTTTAGGGCCCTAGGGTACTATTTGGGTACTATTTTTTGAGATATAAAGCGTTTCCAAAAACAAAGCCGTTCCAGAGATACAAACGGTGTACGCCAGCTTGACGCCCGGTAGCGTACACCGTGAACAGGCCTTATATTTCAGAGAGTTTAAGGGTACTATTTTTTTTACCTAGGTATTTCGTCGGTACTATTTGGGTACTATTTATTGGCTGCATCAGATTCTGAATATCTTTACGGTGTACGCTATCTTGACGGACACATCCATTGCCATTCTAGGCTTGATTGTGATTAGTTGTGTTTACGCCAAATATAATACCGAAAACTATTTCATAAGGATTTCGTAAAAGTCACCCATGCACACCAATAGGAACTCCTGTATAGATCCAAACTGAAAATTAAACCCTAACTGGCCGCAACTCTGTAGTAATATTTCATTTAGCGGTGTTTACATACGAACTCCCCGCGTTTGCCTACCGGCCACTTCACTAGTTGAGCAAGTTTCGGGTCGGGTTATAATGAAAACAACGTTTAAATTACATCATCAATGCATCAATTTATAGACAATCAATAGGTAAATATCACTATTTGTAAGGCGCACTAAAATTAGACAATATCACAACGCGGATTCATATAAATTGTCATGTATAATTTTATTTATCATGTAATGTTGTGTTATAGAATAAATAAAAACAAACAATACAAACAAGATGATGTAAACGATTAACACTCATGGTCAATGGATGCCACAGGCTCCTTACTTCGTTAAATCCTGTTTGTTACCTAATTAGTACTTTGACGTTCACTAAACTGCGATAAACACTGATCTCTTAAATATTCCATATACCAATATCGGAAAAATATGTCTTTGATATGGATGATTTTAAATCAAACTGAATTTTACTGCATAAGTATGCAATCTAAATACTTGATATTGCCAAAAGCACATGACTATAAAATTCGTTCGAATTAATCATAACTGTCCATCCATATATTATTTAACTATAAATACGACATAGTGATGGAAGAGTTTTGGGTCGATTGTCAGGCGTTTATCCAGTGTTTTTTTTATTTCATTAGAGTCACATGATTTTTACCGCGAAGGACTATCGCGTGACGACAACTTTTGATTAAATTATGTGTAGCCGCGATACCGTCTATCGTTTATAATAAAAGTTAACTGTGATCACAACCGCTTGCTGCTATTTTTACTGTAACACGAATGTAAAAAATTGGCGCGGTAGAAACGTTCTGAAATCGACCCTATTGGCTTACCTTCAGTGAAAATCTTTTTCAGATCAATGCCGACGAATAAGAATAACACATTTTACATACGATTATCTTCATCGGATCGTGTTTTCATTCTAACTTTATTATAGTTTGACCTCTTCCAACCCACCCCACGTGTATCCACTTTTCACTTTGACGGGCAAAGGCACTCTCAGAGTTACACTTTGTTCCATAACTTTCTTTAGAACCCTCACAAAGGATTGTTTGCTGGTCTCCGGGACCTCGTATATGAGCTCGTCGTGCATTTGCAGGATGAGGCGTGGTTTGTGAAGGTCGGTGGATGTTCTGGTGTCAATGGCACACATGGCAGCCTTCGCGATGTCTGCTGCAGAGCCTTGGATGGTGGTGTTCACCGCTTGACGCTCGGCCGCGCCTGGTTAATACGAGAATGAGTTAAGATCCAATAAGGTTAAGAATTTTCAACGTTAATAAATCATTTATTATGATTATGATGCTCGTAGGTTTATGAAATAAAAAATGTTCATCCATGTTAAGATGCTCGCAATATTCAAAATTATTGATACATTTTCCAACATTTCCTATAAAACGGTACAAAGGAACGTTAGTGTTAAATAAAAAATAACAGAACTTATCTATAGAATTAGTTCTCAGGATCGAACACAGTTATAAAGGAAGATGTTACAGAATTTTGTAGACAACGGTAGTCTGAACTGAAAATCGCGTTAGGTTTGATTTTATTTACTGAAATGTTCAAGTAACGTTTTGAATAAGAACATTTATTTGAGAGAAGGTTATTCAGGGTTCGTTAAATCAGCCTAACCTTGCAGGTATTATATTCCGAAGGCAATACATTGTTTCATCTCAACGATCAACTTATTAATTTAAAAATAGAAGCGGAACAAGGAAAACCGGAAACATCGCATATCCGCAGTATCTGTACGGTACAAAACGATGAATAATTCTGAGCGGGGAATGTGTTATTGACGTCGCAAATCCCGATGTGTGCTCACCGTGCTTGTTCAAACTTTAAATAAGTACACAGTCATTGTCGCAATGTACAGCCGACATCATATTTCAAACAGGTGAAAATATAAAGTCAAAACGGTCATTCATTATAACATCTCTATAAATATTATTAACTCAATAAGGATTTTGTATTATTCATAACTTTTTCTTCCTTCGAGAAACAACCGGGCATGATATTTTTATGATATAGATTATAGGAAATAACTCTACTAAATGCCGATATCCAAAAACCGTCGTGAACAACAACAACTACTCTACTGACCACGTTTATATCTAGCAATATGTATAGGTCCTAACAACTACAACAACAAAGTCAGGATCGGAGGCAAAAAGTTAGCCACAGTTATCCAATAAGAAAGCAACTTGCAGATACACAGACCGATCGATCAACCTAATTAACTTCCACTGCAGTATCTTTGCTAACGAAAGAGGCGTGTTGACGTCCAAACTAGTAAAGTCTTTAGCTTTTCCTACTTAGAGTAGCCGTGCAATGTAATCTGAACTTTGCGCACTTACTTTTCTTAGAAGGAGCCCCGCTATTTATTTCCGGCAAGTATCGCCTCCTCTTCGTAAGAGTCTCTATGTAGCCTTTTTTCCTGCAATCTTCTATAATTGCTTGAGTGTACACTTTTATAGAAGGGTAGGTTTTGTGAAAGGTATCCATGAAGACGGCAGCTTCCATTTCGCCGACGTCTAAGGTCTGCGCGAGTGTTTTGTTCCCCATACCGTAGATTATACCGTAGCATAGCTGCTTGGCTTTTTGTCGAAGATCCTCATCCACCTGAACAATGCACACAATTACTTCTCTTAATGAAGCACGGCCAATCAACAGAACAAGAGAACTTCAATAGCTTTTTAATTAATTGGTTCACTTTAAGAGCCCCTTTTGTGATGTTATTACAACGCCCATTGATGGTTTCGCATTGTTTATTGGGAATTGAAATACAGTAACGAACCTTGTTTTTTGTTTTAAGTAATTAAACATTGCGCAATCTGTTGCCGTGTTACGAAGACCGTCGAAGTTTAAGTAAATAATAGGACGTTCGATCAATTAATTTTAATCCAATAAGGCTACTGTCCAATGTCCAGAAATGAGTGATGATTATTTCCAATTTGATTATAGCTTAGCCTCATTTGCAAATTATCTCCATTTTTGCCTGAAGCGATAAATTGTATCTGTTAAGCGTAAACTTGCAAGAGGCGGGCACTTTTAAACCACGAGATACATTTAATATGCTAAATGCAGCCGCACAAACTTTGCAATGGCCTGCAACTGCAGTATTTGGTTACACTTTTGCAACAGACTGAAATTCCGATCTATAAATATTACCCTGCCTTGAAGATGCCTGTTTTTACATGAATAACCACATAAAAAGTTTTTCTTAGTCCGTAAACGACGGGAAAGGAAACCCAATCCTGTGAATAATTCATTCATTATAAAAATAATATAAGTACAATTTAAACCTTAGTCACGTTTAAATCGTTTCATTCAAACTAGTAGGTAATGGTTACGAAAATGTTTGCTAACAATATGGCAGTTATCTCGTATATCCCGGTTACCACCTCATTACCCAGTAGGTACGCTATTACCGCGTGTTATCTATGCAAATGTTTAGCCGCGGTGTGATCGTGGTTAGATTTAAGTAAAATATTGGGTAATTAACTAAAATGTGCAGTCATAATTGGTAAATTCCTAGTGCATGCAGCTTGGCTAAGAATGATTGTAGTCGAATATTTTGATATCAACAAAAGTGAAACCACAGACGTGAGGGTTTATATACCGGGTGGAATGTAATGAGGGACTTTCCTGAAAATATAGTGTAGTTTTTTGCATGAAAGTTTAACAAGCTGTAACTTGAAAACGGTGATAGATATTAACTTAGTTTATTTGGAGGAAATAATGCACTAAGGCTAAACAATGCCACATTTGGAGGAAAATCCCTCGTTCCGTTCTACCCTATATAATTCTGGACGATTATAGGACTAAGCATGGGGCTGAAGGGGCGACAGGGGCCTCTCCAGCTGCGGTAACGAAACCACCCCCCCCCCCCCCCCCTCACGAAAAAATATATCAAAAAAGCGAGCTGACTGTAATCCTCCTATACTAACTACGCCGTCCCAGGCCTGCCTGAGTATAGTGAGTATAAGTCGATTCACGAGCGCTGGCGCGGGTTTATCATGAAATAACCACTCGTTGCATAACAAAATCCCTATAAAACTAGCGAGAAAACTGGATCGGTCAGTGAGAATCGTTTAATGTTAAAGTTGTTTAAGAGATAGTTGGGTATTACATAGCCAAACAAAAATAATAATCACGTCTTTCTCTAACACAGGACCGGACGAAGTGGCGTGAATGTGAAGATATATTGACCCAGCAGTGGGCAGATGTGGGCTAGAACTATGTTTGCTCTGGTTATGTATCTCCCAGGCTAGTTTAGGCATTTATCAAAAATAAACCCGTTTTTAAAGGAAACGTGAACTTATAAAACACGGAGCACCAGTTACGTTAGTAAGTACCTAACTGGTAGACAAGTAACGTAAGTGTACATAATGCCGGGATAGTACATTATGCCGTGATATTTTGATTTTTGTCGTATAATAAGAAAACAATAAAAAAAATCATCATTAAATACAATACTACATCAACTATAGTTTAAATACAACCGAAAAACACGATTTCTTAATGTACATAATACGTTTTACAATACTAATCACGTAAAAAGAACGCTGGTGGTGGGGCTGCGCAGTAGGCAATTTATCGGTCTATTTGGTGGTATGAGGTGCGGCGCGGGGAGGGCGGGTGCCGCGCCGCCTCATTGCCGGGGCGCTATTGGTTCGTCAGTCGACCTTTGCTTTCCGCACTGTGTTCACGTCACGTTCGTTCTCAAAATACTGTCGCGCACAAAAGTGTCTTGTTTATTACAAAATGGTTTTACATAGAAAAATGATTTATGATGTATATTGTTTTTTTTATTCCATTCTACACAGAAACATGTTTTTAATTCCATTTAATAATATATCAACTAATAATACTCAAGGATCCCACAGTCAAACTGTGTAAACAGTTATGGGGGACGATGTTTTACTATTAAGCGTCATACCAAAAAGAAAATTAGGTTCATGAGACGGGACTTTCAACGTTTTAACATACAATATAAATTTAAATATAGACAAACCATTTTTTAAGGGCGTTATATTTCAACGAAGATTAAAAGTTGCGGACAGCTTTGTGTGGGTTAAAAAGTTGTTTCACCCTATTAATAAATAAATAATAGATAATAATACATATACTTTTTAATCGAACCGCGCCGCGAGCGAAAGGCTAGTTCAAAAATAAAACAATAAACATAGTACTTTCGTGCGCGAGTGTACCAATGCGCAAACATACCCCCTCCACTTTCTTCCAGCGTTCTTTTTACGTGACGCGAACTATAATACCTGTGTTGCACGTCTGAACTCGTCAGCTGCAACCACGCAGTTGTTTCGTACGGGCGCGTAGTCGGTGTGCGTAAGGTGACAGTGAACACTTCGTAAGGATTTGTTGTAATGCTGTTAAGTTTATTTAATATAAATTTGTAATAATATTGAGTAGCAGTTATTAACATACGGTTTAACAGCAATTTCAAGTAATAATGAAGTTTATTTTAATGGATTTTGTGACTGCCGTAATTATGTTCGCAGATATGACGCGATGAACCTAATTCCGTGTGGATCCCGCAATAAGGGAAACTCAGTCTAAAATGTTTTAATGTTTTATTTCTATCTGTGGTTAAATTTGTTCATAAATTTAATGTGAATAAGATTAGTAATGGCTATAGATTATTGTGACGTAATTACGGTATATGTTTTTTTTTTATTTGAGTCATAAACCGAGTCTGAAATGATTACTCGTTGTGTCATACATATGAAATAATGGAGTATGACAACGAACTTTAATTAAATTTATTTTATAATAGCAAAACAAAAGAGTTAGTTATATCGATGTTAAACTTATGATTGTTATATTACCTTCCAATCTATAAATAATTTTTCTTTAAAATATTTGGTTAAAACCATTTTTTTGACTCCCGGAATAATGTACACCAGTTTTGTACTGATGTCCCTTATTCCGGGATATCCGAAGAATAATAAAATAGATAACTATATAGTGATTATTGAAGAAAGTATTATTTTGTTTTTGTTCTAGAAGTATTATTTTTTTTTTCATTTTATTTAGTGCAATTTTATGCACCTGTTTTTATTTTTGTCAATTTTATTTAATTTTAAGTTTAATAAATTTATAAAATAATGACTTGTTTGTATTTTTATTTAATGATTATAATAATTTAAAACAATTTATTTTGATAGGCACATAAATATTGTGAACTTTGAAGATATCACGGAATTAGGTACAACGAATCCCGGAATTAGATCCATAGCGAAATTTTAACACGGAATTACGGACAAACGAAGGGTTTAGCAAAATAACGATAATTTCTATAAATTAAAAGCTACGAGGCAAAATAATATCCTATATCCATCTTATAAGAATAATCTTCAAAACAAAATAGATTTCACGTTTAGCACCTTCGTACTTTTTTTTTAAACCTTCCTCGAAGTAGGAAACGCCTTAATATCCCGTAATATGGTACACTTACGTTAGCTGATTTTTGCTAAGGGATATAAAATTAGATATTGCATTGGTAATTTATCATTGCCCATTTCACTACCCAAAACGCTTTATTCAGTCTCTATGTGCCATACAATCAGTCCTACGACTCCTGTCACAGAAACATACCTAATTCCTCCCAAACACTAACCCACAAACTATACCTACTGGCAAAGTTCCAAATTAGCTCGCAAACTTTCATTATCGTCTAGCGACATCCGGCGGGGCTGGAGGTGAACAATAATAGCTTAAGAGCTGAGCTAGAACAATAAACAGCTTATGCCACAGCTTAGCCCGCTCAAAACGAGGAAAGGAGCCATTACGCGAGGAGACACCCCTCGGCTGTAGGCAGCGATAGAATTCGTCGTACAAACGGACTTACCTAATCTGGTATTCAGTTGTCTGTCATGTACATTAATATTACATTTGTTATACATTTTCATAAGCTGCATTGTAACTCTTTTGGAAAAAAAATAGGGCGAAGAGACGAATTTGTTTCTGACGCATATTAACCCAGTTAGCCCGGCCAGGTGTTATAATACCGCTTCAATATTTGTATATGGAAATATATTGAAGCGGTGTTTATTATTTGTATTTAAAACATGACATTTAAAAGTACTGCTGCTACTTATTAAATTATTATTATTAAGCAAATCGGGGACAACTTCAATAGTTTCAAGGTTATCTGAGATAATAAACTCATTAAAATTAAAACCTACAAATAAAATACTCGTCTATTCGTAACAAAAATATGTCTAGCAAATAATAATTACTTTTCTACGTCAGTCTTTCCAAATTTTGTGTCAAATCAATAGCCTAACCCTGTTGGTATTACCTCTGTCCTGTAGGCTTTCTAGTGATTTGATTTTTCTTCCCAGACAGATGACTAGAGCAGGGCTCGGATACCGGTATTTTCTCCATACAAAAATACCGGTATTTTTCCGTTCTTTGGTTTATTATTTCATTTTTTAATCGGACAATCTAATAATACGAAGTCATTTCTTAAATACATTATTGAACCCTACATAAAAAAACCGGCCAAGTGCGAGTCGGACTCGCGCACCGAGGGTTCCGTACAAACTCATAAGTAGATAAATGAATAGTTCAAGAAAAACTATATGGCGATTAGTTTAGTAGGAGCAAATAAGTATGTGTTAAGATTTTTGCAAATTTCTCAAAAACAGTGCAAGTTAGGAAAACCGTTATATTTTTCCTGTAATATATAGGATGACATTAATAATTGGTAATTATTACAGATTTTTCTGTTCAGTAACTTCGAAGATAATAGGGGGGGAACGGTATTTTTTTTAACGTTTTTCGCCATAAATCAAAAACTACTTATTTAAAAAAAAATACAAAAATACTGTTTTAATCTACAAATTAAGCCCTTTCGTTTAATACCTCACTCAATATAGCCCTACTTTCAATTTGAAAAGTCTCATTACGGACCCCTTTAAAAAAAAGTAAAAAAGTTACGAGAATTTTTTTACATCCTATAAGCTCGGGTTAGCGGTTCTTAACACTATTCCAAATTTCAAGTCGATAGCATCAGTAGATCCTGAGATATCTTGCTGTGACAGACGGACAGACAGACAGACAGACAGACAGACAGACAGAGTCGCACCATAAGGGTTCCTTTTTTACCATTTTGGTACGGAACCCTAAAAAGTTCAAAATACTGAGTTATTTCTCTTTATTGTATTTTTGCAAAATACCGGTTCCGAGCCCTGACCTAGAGCAAAGGGTTTTCCTTGTAAACAGGTAGAAAAAATATAACTAAAATAGCAAAGTATACCGCATAATAAATAATCACTTACCTCTTCCTCCGGTACCCCTCCCCAACTCGCCGCTATGGACTTGAAGACGTCCAAATCCGACCTCATAATCTTCATCAGCACCTCATCCTGGCAGTAGTGGGTCAGAATTCTCAGCTCCAACTGGCAATAGTCCGCCGACACCAGCACATGTCCTGGCGACGCGCGGAATATGTTCCGGCAGTTGAATTCCACTACCTCATCAGATGGTTCATCGGAGAGGTAGGATAGGGGTATGGCGAAGGTCCGCGGCACGCTTTGGAGGTTCGGCTCGTGCATGCTGATGCGACCGGAGCAGGTGTGCATGGTGTACGAGGGAGTTATCCTGCAGAGAATTAGGGTTTCTAAAAATAGTACCTACGCTTAGCCTCCGGAGAGACTTTGCATCTCTCTGCGTCTTCTACCGTCTGTATAGTGGGGAATGATCCAAGGAGCTGTTTAGGTTGATGCAAACCGTATCATTCTACCATCGCACCACTCGTCATCGGCAGGCGGTTCATCCCCGTTTCCTTGAGTCACTACACTCAGCAACGCGCCGGTTCTCTAGAACCTTTGTATATAGCGCGTACAATAAGGATCTGGAATGAACTTCCTGCTAAGATTTTCCCACTGCGCTACAATATGGGATTTTTTAAAAAGGGTGTCATCAAATTTCTTCGAGTCCGGCCACGCATTGGCAATGCATCTAGTGTTGAACGTAAAACGTGAATACTTATTCGCCCTATGACTGGAGGATTTTGACACCTGCTGTCAAAAAGACCTTTCCACGATGCTGGCAGCTGGTGGACTTACTATTTCTAGAAACCCTCATTGGTTTACGAACAGAAGTGGGCCATCAAAGTCAATGCGAATGTGTGGAAACGTAATATAAAGAGAGCAAAACTGACGCAATGTAATGTATTTCACGCATCTTTTTACGAGAATGTCACCACGGAACAATAAAACAAGGTAGGTTCTTCCCGGAGGATAACTGATGAAACTGTTTAAACTTGACTAGGTCATAAGCATAATGAAGATTATTGTGACTTACTTAGTCAAGTTGAATCTACGTAAATGACTTTATTGTACCATGACACAACATACAGTCACAATCAGTACCTAGTCAATAATCGACGCGCTCTATTTCTGTATAGAGGTTATTGTTTGTTGAGTGGAGTATTCTTAAATTCACCCCATAAATATACTACACCCTCATGGAAACTAGGCCAGCACTTAAAATATGACATTATAGGAAAAATGCATCACTGCATATTGAATAATGGTAAATGACTCGACCGACACATAGGCTTAAAGGAAAATCGATGCTGCACCTGATGGTGCGCTGATCGACCGTTGACCTAATATTTATTGGCCAAGAAAAGAGAATATTACTTATTCATAAACAGACACGAAGATTCACTGAAGAACTATTCGTTGAACTGTGGATAAAAAAATCTGGTTTCACTAGTCTTCTGCTATTTTAAAAATAACCGTTTGAGCGTAGTATTTCCCTCTTAAAACTTTCCGTACTTTGTGGAGAGCTATGCAACATGAGATGACTGATGATCAGGAATAGGGATGATGACTGGGTTAAAAATATGTAATTCTATTTAGTCCGTCAGTTAGATTATGGAAAAATATGGGACACGTATTTTTTGGTTTATCAAAATATTAAAAATCGACAAAGTTATAGATCATCAAACTTCTGGAGTGGGGGCTTGTGACGTCACTCTTGAGTACAATTTGTACTCAAGAGTGACGTCACTCGAAACTTCTAAGCACTCTATCCTCGTCAGTTTTTGTTTGTCAAACAAAACAAAAAATACGTGTACAATATTTTTTCATAATGTAACAGACGGACTAAACAGTTTTTTTTAGTCATCTAGCCTATTCAGGATCACCGTGCTATAGTTTTATGTATTTCGTCTTTGTCTAATGAACTGCAAGACGCCACTCCACTGGGCACAGGGATTCCATAGGTATTATGTGGCTAAACCACACACAACTAAAGAACCCATGTCTGTTTCACACCGCTTAAGATTGGGTTTCCGTTGTGACTCTTGATTTTAAATTTACTCACGATCTTGATGAAGCAAGAGTGAGCATTTTCTGAATAAGCATCTTTCATGGTAGAGCCTAGAAATTATTCCTCACAGACAAACCCATTTTACATAGAGAAGTATGTAGATATGGATATAGTAAACTTACCAACAAATTAAATCTGTACAACTTAAACATTGTGAACCTCACCTGTTACCCTCACTGTATATGCAGGCGCGCTCAGTCAGAGGATACAACGTCTTCGTCAAGATACTGTTGAGCTTTCGCCAATAGATGACGATGCTCGACATCGGGCTGTTGTGCGAGGAGAGCACGCTCTTCTTAGTGCTCACTTTGCGGCCCCTGTATATACCTAGAACCTGAAATGAATAATATCCTAAGAAAGATGTATCGCATCATCCTTTAGTTTAATCGTAGGTATAATGCGTAAACAGTAATCACAATAATTTGTAATTCAGATAAAATAACAGTTAGTATGTAGGTACCTACTTATTTTTAAATGTGGTTTAATAGTGATGGGTCGTTACCGGTAACTTACTAAAGGCGGGAATATTCCCAGTAACATTACCAGCATACCCACGATCGGTAAGATTGGGTAATATTGAAAAAAATGTTAGAAAGTAGATGTTTTATTCGTGTTAAGTACTAACAGAGTTTACATAGGCGGTAAAGGAATTACAAACGAGTGTTTGTTCGAGACCCGAGGCAAAGCCGAGGGCTTTAATAACACTCGTTTGTAATTCCTTTCTTACCGCCCTAGATACACAATGTACTATTAATGACTTGTTTTTATAAGGACCTCTGTAATTTTTTATGTGAGCAATAGAGTATTGTATTCAGACATCGTAGTTTGGTAATAGCGTTTTCAAAGCAGGCTTATGGTAGAGTCCAAGTTTATCCGTCTTTATAAAGACAGACAAATAGTAAATCTTCGGCTGTTTAGGAGCGCGCGATACGTATTCAAAGTCGATGCGCAGACAGTGCAATCCGTACTGAGGCGTTCTTACGCATTCTTAAGGGGAAACACACCTTACGGTGGAGAGAATTGAAAATTAGGTATTTGTAAAATGTGTCGCTGTCCCGCACTGCCCGCCTCTCCCGCGCAGAGCGCGATAGAGACAACTGCAGCTTGGACCGAAAATACCGTTTAAAATTTCATGAAAACAACGTTTCGTAGTCCCCTGATTTCTTCCCCAAAACTTAACCTATTTAACTAATTTTTTCATTAAACATTAAAGAAAGGCTTTGGCCGTGTTCCTATGTTTGCCTTTTGTTTAATAATCTAGTCAAATTTGTTTTCTGGATGTGTGAACACAGCGGAAAATCTGGCATTTTTTTTAGGTTTTTGAAGGTTAATATCTCTTTTGAGAATCAATTTATCGTAAAAAGGAAAACATAGGAACATATCAATAGTAGCGCTAGATTTTTGGGCAAAAAATTATATAGCAGTAATTTTTCTTCCGTGCCATAGGTGTGAAAAAATTCTATTTAAACGATTTTTTAATGAAATAAATGGCAAAAAAGTAGACCAGCCTGACGAAAAGCAGTTATCGTCGCCCACGGATATCTGTAACAAACACCAGAGGCGTTGTCTATACGTTGAAGACCTCTAAAAATACTCCTCCTCCTTGAAAACTCTTGATGTGTGATCGGGACTGGATTAAGGCCCCATTTATACTCTGTACTTTTAGGTATTTAAAAAAAAGGTAAACAAACAACCCGCTTGACACGGGTCGTTCAGCCAGTGGTATTGCGCCACAGATACAAAACGTTACTTTGATTGGACGACGGGACGGACGGCTGAACCGTCCGCGACCCGAGTCACGTGGTTTTTTTGTTTAACTTTTTTTAAACACCTAAAAGTATAGATAGAGTATAGACGAGGTGAGAACTCGTATGCGATTCTCATTTCATTGCGGCGATTAAACGATCAACTGTACTCATCGTACCTAGGTAGCCCGCAATGTAGGTAATCAAACTCGCATACGAGTTCTCGCCCCGTCTAAATGGGGCCTTATTAATCATTTTGATTGAAATTTCTCACTTCTATGGCACTTACTCTATTATAAATATCATAATGACTTTACTGAAAACGCCAATAAATTGACGATGTCTGCTTATAAGGCTCACTTAGCGTTTCTAATAATACCTCACACTTCGAAATCGGTTAAAGCATTTACACATTATAGTGGTATAAAAAACGCATAAGCCTACAATTCATTCTGAAAACGTTAATCCTTTTTTTGAGCAGTTGTGTAAAAAAAACTTGCTGTAATTTGGTTAGACTTGAGCTCTAGTTTCAGAGCCGGTACTTTTATATTATAACCACAATGCTCTCATACCTACTCTTTCGTCTAAGCTAGGCAATATGTTACGGCAAAGAAGGCTAATTACGCTGTAGTGCTAGTTAGGTGTAATTAGGCTAATGGATACAGGAGCATTCGTTCCGGACTTCCGGTCCAACATCTAATTTACATGACATTTAATTAAGTTGGGTATCAGCCTCACTTATACATAAGACGTATTGATTTTAAAAAGTGGGCGTTAGGGGCAAATTTCAACGTCATTTTTGTTCGGCGATATTGTATCATACATTATATTTCGATGTTATAAAACCATTTTTTTAATGATCCTCTGCAGCGGGGCCTGATAGCGGCCCGTTACTGCACATCGCATATGGCCGGGGCTCCTCTGGAATTCACCGTCGCAAACAAAAACCATTAGATTGAACTATTCTCCGACAAATGCTCTTTTTACCCGACTGCGGTGAAGCCCAAAAGGAGGGTTATGTGTTTGACCTGTATGTATGTCCGTTCCTGTGTCCGCTCCTACTCAACGGCACATCCGATTTTGATAAATGATACATCATTAGATTCGTCTTGATGGTGCGAGTGTCACTGTGTATGAAGTTCGTTAAAATAAACAAAATGGCGGATTTTATGCAGTTTCAAAGTGCACCGGGTTTTTTTTAATAAAAATGTGGTTATTACAACAGAACATTACCTACTTAGATTGAGAGAAACTTCAATTAGTTACCCAAAGCTCATAGTTGTTTTCGCCTCGGGAGACCTTGCCTAAGTAATTATTTATAATCCACAAATCGATTCGTAATGTGGTTTTTATGCATATCAGGCTCTCAATCTCACGGTCTCACATGGTATTGAGCAACGTCATGTCGCAAAGCGTCGGTTACAGAAAAAAAATACTTTGTGATACTTTGCATCAAAAGACAAAATGGGGGATTTGCAAGTACATTTCGCACCCTGAAAAACACACAGCTAACTACAGCGGAAATTTTTAATTTATTATTCAGTAGTGCATCGAGTAGGGTATTGCAAACTTGCACAAAGTTGTATTCTCTAAAACAGAGCTCCATAAACACAGTCTCGTCCCGTCATTCGTTGAGATACGACGCGTTAACTACTGGTTTCTAGTCATCACCGCGCCAATGACGTACAACCCTTCCGGCAAGTTTACAGCATGGAGAATGAAAGTGAAAAACTGTTAGTGCTAAACGAAGTGCTGTGCTATATAACGAACCGTATCAACGTGATCGACGACCCCACGTTAACACGAATATGTGTTACAAATTTTTCCGACAGTGAAATTGATGCCGCCAAGGCGAAATTAAGAGACATCTTGGACATACGCACCTTATCAAGAAAGGGAGAGGGAAAAGCGGCAAAAAACATACAGGATATTATAAAGATACTGAAAGAGAATGATGCAGATAAATTGCCGATATTTGTAGCAAGAGACCTTCACAAAATTCCACCAATTACGTTCGATGACTTGGACGTTACAAGAATATTGAAGGAATTAGCCACACTACGGTCAGAGATGTGTACATTAAAACACACAGGAGAATCAAACAAAGTAGAAATAATGGAAGTGAAACACGAAATAGCGAAAGTTAAACGTTTAGCTACACAGTCGCAACCTGTGCGTGAGAGTGTACGGGAACCGTTGGACAGTCGAATTGAGATAACCGAAAATGTGGGTATCAGTTCATGTGCGGGCGCAGTGAGGCAACCGGTCACAACACCGAAGCGTTCCAATGAAATTATACTGTACGACGACGAAAATAAGGGTGATTCTCCAAGTCACCTTAGAGAGTGGGGTCCGCCTGCGTTGCCCTCTCTCATAGAAAACGATGAAATTACGCAAAACAGCACAGCGCCTTCGTATCGCAATATTGTTTTATCTCGGCCTAGGCAAGTAGATTCAGAAGGTTTTGAGCTAGTAACAAAAAAGCACAAGCAAAAACAACAAAAGGAAAGATCTATCATAAAAAACAGAAGGGGCAACGGCGAGTCAAATGAAATGCTCCAGGCAGCACCAAGTACAACTACACTATATATTTCGAGAACAAAAAAGCATATTACGTCAGAAAAATTGAAGGAATACATCACTACTAAAGGACAAACCGCCTTAAAAGTCGAGTACATTAAGCCCTACCGCGAGACTACTTTTAACTCTTTTCTAGTGACAATTCAAACCGATAGTATCAATACATTTTTGAGTAATGATTTTTGGCCGTCAGGAATAGTGTACAGAAAGTATATATTTCAAAGAAATAAGCGACACAGTGACATTACACCGTCTAGTAATCATGAATAATGGATAGAACAAAGCTTATATCATTCAATTGTAAAGGTATCAAGCGTTCGTTGCCCAATGTGCAGGAACTAAGTAAAGAAAATGACATAATTGCGCTTCAAGAATTATGGATTCTACCTGATGACGTTGACATCTTAAGTCAGGTCAATAAAGATTTTGGCTACCACGGAATATCAGCTGTAGACACGTCTCTCGGGCCGCTAAAGGGCCGGCCATTCGGAGGTGTAGCAGTGCTCTGGCGAAAAAGTATGTTCACTAAAGTGGCTATTATTGAAAGTGGGTCAAAACGTATTGCCGCTGTCCGCGCCGAATTACCGGATAGTCGAAGTATAATTATTATATCGGTATATATGCCAACTGACTGTGCGGATAACCTACCCTTGTTTAGTGAGTGTCTAGGTATTATAAGTGCGATAATAGAAGACAATGGAAGTGAGTGTGTGCTCGTATTAGGTGACTTTAACGCCGGCATGCGTGCTCCATTTGGAAAGGAACTAAAAACCTACTGTAACGAACAAAAATGGGTCTGTGCGGACATTGAACTGATTGGTGAGTCATGTGATACATATACTTTCAAAAGTGATGTGCAGGGATCTAGGAGCTGGCTAGACCATTGCGTAGCTACGGCGTCGGCATTCGAGCTATGCTCTAGTGCACGGGTGCTGTATGACGTGTATTGGTCAGACCATTACCCTTTGCAGATCGAGTGTGACCTAAATCTCATAAAGACCAAAAGCATTCATCATAACAGTGTTGTAAACAAAGTAATCTGGGGTAATAGATGTCAAGAACAAATTTATCAATATAACCGATTATGTACCGCTTACTTAAAAAATGTAAATATTACGATTGAAAAATGTGACGAAACATGCAACAATCCGATCCATTTACAGATGATTAGTTGTTTTTATAAAAATATAATTAGGTGCGTTCAACTAGCCGCGGAATCAACATCAGTAAATAAGAAGTTTAATAGTAAGATAACTGGTTGGAATTATCATGTGTTACCATTGTATAATAACGCACGCATAGCTCATAAAACATGGTTGATGCAAGGTTCGCCCTTATCAGGTCCCCTTTACGAGGAAATGACTAGCAAGCGAAAATTGTTTAAGAATAAGTTAAGCTGGTGCCAGCGAAACCAAGAAAAAATTAAAATGGACATTATAGCCTCTCATAGATCGGCAGGTAACTTCGCAGAATTTTGGAAGGACACTAATAAGTTAAGCTACAAGCAAAGTAGACCCATTTCAGTTAATGGTTTACAAAACGAAACCGACATAGCCAACATGTTTATTAAACAATTTAAAGTAGATAACTCGCTTCATAACTCACTATCATCTCACGCGGTCAATAGCGATAAGGACTGTGGTAACCCGCGAACCGGTTTGCAACTCGTTATAACACAAGATATGGTTTGGCAATGTGTTAGAAAAATGAAACGGGGCAAGTCACCTGGTCCTGACGGCCTAGGCATAGAACATATAATGTATGGGGGTCCATTGTTACACCAAAAAATTGCCCTTTTATTTAATTTATGCCTAACGCACGGTTACCTGCCAGATGAATTCATGTCAACTAGTGTAGTGCCGATTGTCAAAAACAGGACAGGCGACCTCAGTGACCCATGTAACTACAGGCCAATATCGCTAGCCACAGTATTGTCCAAAATACTGGAAAGATTGCTTAATCCGATTTTAACTGAATATATACATCTAAACGACGCACAGTTTGGGTTCCGACCAGGGCTCTCAACGGACATGGCTATATTTTGTCTCAAAAACACCGTAAACAGATACGTCAAGAAAAAGACATCTGTGTACGCATGCTTCTTAGATCTGAGCCGCGCTTTTGATACTATTGACTATAATTTATTATGGGAAAAGGTATCAAAAGCCGGAGTACCGAGCAAAATAGCTGGGCTATTGAGGTACTGGTACGGGAACCAAGTAAACAGAGTTACATGGGGAAGTGCCTATTCTGACCCATATAAGTTGAACTGTGGGGTTAGACAGGGTGGACTGACGTCGCCTTTACTGTTTAATTTATACATGAATGACCTGATAGAGGAGCTCAGCAGGGCTGAGGTGGGATGTCACGTAGCCGGCGTATGCGCCAACAATCTCAGCTACGCTGATGACATGGTGCTGCTGAGCCCCTCTATCACGGGTTTGAGGATACTTGTCTCCATGTGTGAACGATATGCGGCCTCACATGGACTCATGTACAATGTTAAAAAATCGGAGCTAATGATATTTAAGTACGGCAAGGGACCTGACGCAGTTCCGCCCGTTAAATTGAACGGATCGTCTTTAAAATTTGTGTCTAGTTTTAAATACCTCGGACATATACTGACTGATACACTAAAAGATGACGAGGATATCGAACGACAACGACGAGCTATTGCTATGAGAAGTAATATGTTGGCGCGCCGGTTCGCTCACTGTTCTGACCAGGTGAAAATTACCCTGTTTGGGGCTTACTGTCAGGCGTTCTACACAAGTCAGCTGTGGTATCAGTACACTAAGCGTGCGTTCAATAGGCTCAGAGTCCAATACAACAACGCTTTTCGTGCGATGCTAAGGCTACCGTGGCGGTGTAGTGCGTCTGGCATGTTCGCTTTGAACAGAGTTGATGACTTTTTTGCCATAATACGCAAGAGACATTGGTCATTTGTCAGAAGGGTGAGCGAATCGCCTAACTACATAATTACGGCGTGTTCCACGTGTTACTTCAAGAGTGAGGTGTCGGTCATGAAGTGGTAGTCTTAGTGTTAGTAGACATTCCAAATTATTGGCCTTAATTATTTATTAATTTATTAATGAAATTAATTGTAATTGTAATTGTAAATGTAATGTAATTTAATTAATTTTTATTGTAATTGATAATTTAATTTGTTGTAATTTTAATAATTGTTTAATTAATTGTTAATTGTTGTAATTGTAATTGTGATATAATTTGTATCAATGGGTTTATACCTAAATAAATACACATTTTTTTTATTTTATAAAGGTGGTTTTCCACCGGCAGGGTGAGACGAGACGAGGATTGAATTGAAATTTGAATCAAGTTGCGCGATGCGCGAGCGGCGATGCGCGAGGAGAGGATTGAAAACTTCATAAGTACAAATTTTAATTCAATCCTCGTCTCGTCTCGTCTCGCCCTGCCGGTGGAAAACCACCTTATTGCCTCGAGGAGGGAAGACGCCACAACAACGCGGAGCAAAGGAACGTTAACAAAACAAGAGGAACTCGGAACTTGGAACTTATTGCATTATAAAGTCGAAAGAGCGAAGTACATAAGGTAGATAAATAACATTTTTAATAGAGTAAAAAATCCAAATAGGGAATACCTTCCAGTTTTTATGGTAATCTAATAAATAAGTGGCATTTGTCGATTGTTAGGTACTAACTTTGCCACCTAAATAAACTGTTTATCAAATAGAATACCTACTAAGTAGTTCTAACTCTTGATACAGGTAACTTAATATAAACTATATCGAGAACAGAATTTGATTAGTTAGCTGGGCTCATTATATTTGTATAATTAAAAAAATAAACACATTATTTTGTGCAGATTTGAGTTTTCAGCTTCTGGGCCAAAATAGGCAGCCTACTTTAACCATTTTCTATAAAATATGTTCTTGTTTAATTTTGAGACGAGAGAGTAGATAATTTTAACTGGCGTTTCATAATAAATAAAACAATACCTTTGCGACGTCCTTCGACGAATTGAAGTTGAAATGATATCCACATATTTTATAAGCTTTCTTCTGTAGGATTTCTTGTGAACTTTTCACATCAATCAAAAGCCGCGATGCAAGATCTTTATCCACTGTCAGGCCGTAATACTCGCAGCTCGCCAGGATCTTCGCAATTTGAATTTCGATATCTGACGAGTAATCCCAGGGATCAGAAAACATAGTATATGTAGAGGTACCTATACGTCCATGAATGTGAGGCGATGAAGTGAACGAACGTATGGACAAAGAATAAAGATATAGGTAGTTAATACCTATAGGATATCCGGGGAGCAGAGGTTTATGAAAATGATAACAAGAATTTGATATCCATCTGACAGAATACTTGTGTTCGTATTAGTAGGTACCTACTTAGTTTTTTGGTAGCATAATAGGTACTTTTACTGAATTACTCATGAGGTTTTATGGAAAAAAGCGAGTACTAGAGAATAATGAAATAGGCTACCTTACTGAAGATAATTGAAAATAGGAACACTAAAGGAGCATTCCACAGAAAAAGGTAATTTTTGATGAGTGTAAATAAATAATCTACCTTTAGCGCAGATGTATTCTTATCAACCTAAAGATATCGTTTTGAATAAATATTCAAGAAAAAAAATAGATCTCTTTTTCACTATTTAAAACAGCTACCGTATTATCTCTAACACTTATCAAATTATTGTATATCGTATTGAACAAAGTGAAAAGGAGTCCAACGAGCTAGAAATACGCTAGAAAGGATTGATATTTCCCAAACTAGCACAAATATTTAGGATTTCCATCCTTGTGAAGCTGTAAATACTATTCAAGAAATACCGAAATTTCATATTTTATTTGTCACAAACATTTTTGCCCCATACAAACTTCAAAAGGTTTTAAAGGTTTAAGTTTCATTATTTTTTAGGGTTCCGTACCAAAATGGTAAAAAAGGAACCCTTATTTATATTTACTTAGGAATGTTTAGGCCAGTGGTGGGCAATCTTTTTTCATGGGGGGCCAGAAAGCTTGAGAAATTTCGGAGGAGGGCCAGAATTATCATATGATTATACATATAATATTAAAAATATTATTTTCGCGGGCCATATACAAACTATTTCGATGTATCCGCGGCGGGCCGGATAACATGGTTTCGCGGGCCGGAGTTTACTTACAGGTGTAAAGCCGGCCTAAGACATGCGCGATGTGGGAACGCAGTGTCCCCTGGCCCCACTCCTATTACAGCAGTGACAAGCCAGCGAGAGATCTCAGTCAGTCAGAGTCAGCTAGTATCTCCGATACGAATGCATTCAAAGCTTACGTGCGGTGACGTCAGAAGCTAATTGGAGAAATTGGATAACTCGCTGTCCCGAAATCACAGAGGTGCGGGTTCAAATCCGGCATTAGCTGTAGTCGATCGTATTTGATTTTTTTTTCAATGCATTTGCTCAATGTATCTATAATTATAATAAAATTGTGGTGTTTCCACATTAAGCTATGAGGATTCAAAAATATTTCCAGTAAATATGATGATTCCTTAAAAACAGTGCATTAACATTCGGTTTGCTTCGCATTTTCGATGTTATATTTAAATATGCGTACGATTAGTCCCGGACCTACACCGTGGAATGCTCCTAAAGAGAATAATAGCTTACGTTTGGTAAGTACTTACTTATAATATTCCGAATATTCGGATACAATTTCAACAAATGCTTATCTTGATTGCCAGCAATCTTCCATACGCACCAAGCTTTAAAACACAGATCTTCGGTTGCGTCCAAATTTTTAAATTTCTTTACTCGGTTGCCTATTCTCAAGGAAGTCGCTAATAAATCTAATTCGCAGTATTTTTTCATCTACAAACACAATAAGAAAAGAAATAAATAAATTTATGTTCTTAGAAGATTTGTTTGCGTATGATAACTGGATAAAAGGAAACAGATTCCGAATTTTTCCGTATATTTGTACAAGAGTCTGCATCATAAAGATACGGAAATGTATTAACTTAGGAGCGATACGGGAAATAGGGAAATATCTGAATAAATAAATTATTCTTACTAAAAACACGACGTTTGCGATCTTTTCGTCACTGTCGATCAACCATTCTGCTAAGGAAACATCCGCACAGGACGTTAATATATCCATGCCGAAGAATTGTTTCACATATTTGTAGGTGCTTTTCAAACACATCATCTTTAAATTCAATTGAGGATTAAGAAACCAATTCCGCAATTTATCCTTAAGTAACAAAACATCTCCATTTAAAGAATTAACGTCTATGTATATACAATTGACTTCATCCGTGCATATTGCAATGCCTTTTATTAGTGGTATTTCTACAGGTTTGTCTTCATTATGTTTAATCGTCAGTTTAGGCTGATTCCTTATAATATTGCTTCCTATAGGTTCGTTTGTTAATGATCTGGTGTTTGTATCGAAAATTATAGCTGCATTTGTAACATTTTCGATCACATGAAGATTTAGGGTAATATCCTTTGCTTTTAAAACAACGCAATTTAATTTGATGTCTTTAACTTGTACGCTAAATTTATTTAAACAGATATACGTATGATCTTGTTTTCCTTCTCTTTTCATAGAATTTTCTAGTTGAGAACTTGTCTGAGCTCCTAATTTTAATTTCTTGGCTAACGGTTGACGATAACCATTTTTGCTATCTCCATTTTCAGCCCCACGTTTTAGAGGACTAATATAATGTGGTTTAATGCATGTTTCCACAATATTTTGAGTATTACCAACTATATCGTCGTTTATATCGCCACACATTTTGTCGTCTTCATAAACTAATTTAATATTTTCATCATCTTCAATGTCTATTATAGTAGTCTTAAATGCATTTATCACGGAATCTGTGTTGAAATTGACGTAATTTGACGTGATTTCTTTTACGTTTGATTTAGGTATTTGCACTTTATCTACCACAGCCTCATTATCGATTAGCTGAGTAGGTATTGTATCTAGTGGTAAACTTTCTTCAAAAAGATTTGAATTATCTCCATCAGAAAACAGACTACTATTTTTGGTTTTGCATGATGATGTTTCAGCATTAGCTTTTTCTGTTTTATCTTCAGATTCACTAAAACTTATATCTGGTGAAAACATTTTATCAGAGATACGTAATTTATAAATATTATCGATTGGAATATCAGTAAAATTCATTGTGTCCCAAATAATTTCATCGTCTTGATTTATTGATACAGGTGAATTTTTATTGCTCTTGACTAGATCAGTAATAAGTGGACTAGATTTCACTATTGAAATTTCATTGTTACTAACACGAGAACAATTTCTATTTAATAAATCATTTGTACATTTGCTATCCGTTTTCAATTCATGTAAAATTATTAGATTATTTTCTGTGACATCAGCTTTCATCTTACTAGTCTTAACTGAAAGTAAAACACTACTTGGACTATCCAGTAAAAAGTCACTATCTTCATCAGTATTTGTTGTAGTAACTTTGTTTAAATTATCGATTTCATCAGATTTTTCTTTAACATTATCAGTCTCATTTTTAACATTATCCAAATGTAATATAGTTTCAGAAGTGCACGATTTTTTAGTTTCAAGTTCTTTCTTGACTGTTATCTCATATTTTGAACTAACGTTATGTGCAGCATCTTCCTGAGTATGATTTACATTTTTATTTTCCCATTTAATTTCTCCGCCTATATCATGTTCTAAGTACCTTCTTGCTTCGGATATAAGATTTTCAGCTGCTTCCATTGTAGTCATGCCGCAACAGCCAGTTATCCAAATATTCTTCATTTTATTTCTTTTTCTTCTATCATCACTGTCATCACCTTCCCTTTCCTTTTCACTTTGAAACGGCAAGGCTTTGTACAGAGCGTTTTCTATGACATTAGCCTCTGCTGTAGCTATGCTAGATATTGTTTCAAAACCAGCATCAAAAAGACTCCTGGCTCGCATGCCATTTAAAGATGGTAACTTCATTAATTCCAACAATTCGGAATGGATACCGAAATGTAAGCGATCCTGGAACTGTGATATTAGCATCTCCATGCTTTTCCACCCCAGTTGATGACAAAACGCTGTTACCATTCCTAAATAAAAAGAAAGAAACGATAATTTATCTTGAACGAAATATGAAAGAATGCTATAATTTTTGCCAATTACAGTAACTCACCAGCAAAAGTTGCGGCTGATTGTTGGAGACTCTGCAGGAAACCCCGCGCACATTGGAACTTGTTGGCGACTTCCGACAATGGTACCTCGTTGACTAAGTCTTGTAACGCCAATGCAGTGTAAAATCTTCAAAAGAAATATTACTATAAATAAAACACAAGGAGCAAGTAGTGGACAAGATAATTATTATTTAAAAAAATAGAATTTTACCTCTTATGAATGCTAAGTTTATTTTGAGCATTATTAAATTTATTAGCCCCCCTCAAGCAGCGTATTATAAAGCTCTCCTGCACACCCACTAGCTCCCCAACCTTCTTCATGGCTTTAGTTAGAGATTCCCACAATGTCAGCAAATGTAACCAATCTATATCTGCCCACTGGCCGCTGACACTATATGGAGTCACCAGGTAAATCAGGTGCAGGTCAGTTTCCAGAACCAGGCATTGGCGGGCCTTTTGCAGCTCACAGAATAAAGATAGTCCATCATTAGGGGCCATTGATGATGAAAGACAAGCTTTCCCCAAAGGGGTAGCCACATACTGAATATCATCACCTTCATTTAGAAGCCTAACCAGCTCATACTTCTTTAACTCTTCTAAGGTATTCAATAGAAGTGAGTTTTGTGATGGTGTTATTTTCTGCTGAGTGTAGAGCAAAGTACACTGGGAATACAGATCCAGTTCATCTTTTGTACAAGCCACTTGACTTGCTATCATTTCAAGTATGGCCCTCATGTACTTGTCCTCACTTTCAATACAGGATTTGACAGGATCTAGAGCCCCCATCATTAATTCAAAACCTATTTTTTTCTCATTCTCAGTGCACACCAATATACTCTCACCCTTAGTATCCCTGCCCATTCTGCCAGCTCTTCCAATCATTTGTTTGTATGTCAATATATTTATAGGTTGCCTTTGAAAGACTGGTGTTCTTATAATTACTTTTCTGGCAGGCAAATTGACTCCAGAACTTAAAGTTGATGTAGCCACCAAGACCCGTATTGCCCCAGACTTAAAAGCCCCTTCTATGATATCTCTCTCATCAAACGTCAGCCCAGCATGATGATATGCTACACCAAATGATATTGTGTTTTTAAGAACTTGGTCTAATCCTACTGGACAGTTCTTCAACTGTTCCAAAACTTCCGCAATGCTCTCACTCTTAAGCTGCTGTCTTAAAATGGCACCAATTTCATTTCCAGAACACCCAAGTTTGAAAAAGGATGAAGCAATACTTTGTGCCAAATTCTCACATCTGTTCTTAGTCATGCAAAAAATTAGGACGGAACATCCTTCTTTAATTGTCTCTAGACAAATTTTCAAGACATTATCTGATTCAGCAATTGAAGTTGAATCATTTATGGTGTTCAAAAAATTCCCTTTCTTATCATAGAACCTATTTTCAACTAGACAAAATTCATCCAATGGAATTGGTCTAAATTGGGTGACGAATAGCTCCGCATCTAGCCAGGAAGCCAACACTTCCAAGTTGGGCAGTGTAGCCGACATGCCAACAATTTGAATCTGTACACCTTCTATCTTGGATGTGACATATTTAACTTTAGTCAGGAGGAGCTCCAAGATGTAGCCGCGATGGGGATCGCCTAATAGATGTAACTCATCAACTATAACCGCACCAAGGTCTGAAATATTGCCATCGTCTAACAGCCGGTTAATCAGGCTGTTTGCTTTCTCTATAGTACAAATAGCAACATGGACCGCTTGGAGCCCACCTGGGGGCGACTGCGAGCCCATAAACCCTTCAACCCTTATCCCGGAACTTGATAATATATCTTGCAAATAAAACATCTTTTCTCTCACAATGGATACAAATGGTAAAATAATAATTACCTTTTTCTGTCTTTCTAATATGGTTTTGATGGTCAGTATCTCCGCCACTAGAGTCTTCCCGGCAGACGTAGGCGCGGAATACACAAGATTACAGCAATCTAAAAGTACTTTTGCATTGCTCAAACATGTCACCTGCCATTCAAACATTTCAGTGATACCTTTCTGCTTATATTTGTTAGCGATTTCTAACGGCAAGCCCCAATCCTTTAGGTTTTTATTGACAACTTTGCGCTGAGAACATTGTGTTATCTTAGTTTCATTGTGTATACTAGTATCTACAATTACCGAAGAATTACGCACGGTGGTGTTGGATTTCTTGTTAACACAATCTTTGATGTGCGTAGGTTTCTTTTGCTCCTCGGATACATATTCTTTCACCACTTCTAAGGTGTTCTGAACCTGGAAGGAGAAATCAAAACAGTTGTCCAAAAATCCCACGTTTTCGACTATTATTTGCGAATCTGCCAGTTCCGCTTCGGCCATAGTATTCTAGCAGCACATTTGGACTTTTAATTAATGAATTTAATTTTTGGTAACAATGTTAATCAACTTCGTCCGACCAAATCAAAAACAACGGCCCGCTGGAAACAGCTGACGTCTTTTTGACATTTGACATGACATGACACATGTTGAAGAGAGATCGTTCCAAAACAAGGCGTGTTCCTACCTAGCCGGACCACCAAACCGAACGAGGTTGTTGTTATTGTGAAAAAAATGTACTCTTTATGTACCACATTAGAAATTAATTGTACCTCTGCAGTTATTAAATTATAGGTCAACAAAAGTGGCCGGCTGTGGAGTGTACTTTCCAGCCCGACCACTCGTAGATCTACTAATATACAGTCAAACCCACCAGCTTTGCCCACCGCCCAATCTTTGCACAGGAAGAAAATATACTATTTTCTTCCTGGGCAAAGATTGGACGGTGGGCAAAGTTGGAGGGCTTGACGGTACGCAATTTTGAGCTGTAATTCGAATTGCAAATAAATGTACCTATTATGTACCCATGAAAAAAATCTAATTCTTTAAAAAAAAAGCTCCTATGAATGATTTTTACATACATCGAATCGAACATTTTGAGTTGTATCGCCTGTGAAAAAGAAATAGCAACGTTTTACATTGCGAGTGGGCAAGCTCACCGCGCGATAAAGCCATACTTAACACAACTGATTATGCTAAACTATGGTTTATTGTTGTCTAGCACAATCAGTTATTCCACTACCATTTCCTGGCCAAGGGAAGAGAAGGACTCCGCTTTGCTCCTATACCTAATTGATTCTCATATACATTAAACATTGAGATTTTTTTATGTACATTAAACATTCAAAGAGTACATTTTTTTCATAATAACAACAACCTCGTTCGGCTTGGTGGTCCGGCCAGGTAGAAACACGCCAGAACAAGTATAACTCAAGGATAACGACAAAGAGTATAATTGTAATCACTATACGTTGATAAAGCTACCACCAACCCTGGTACTGCCGGCTGACGTCCCTCATCCCATTCCATCTCCACGGCGTTCCCGAGATCCAGGGAAGTACTAGCGTGGTGGCAGCAACCATCCTGTGGAACCGAGAAGTGAAATCAGACCGGCCTACACGAACCTACCCCCTAGCGACTTTTTTCGAGTGCTTGCGGCGTTCTGGAGTAATAAATCTATATTAACGGATTTTCTTTGTTTAATTTATTTACTCCCGACCCTAAAACGTTGCAACGGTTTAATATTTTTGGCAAGTGACGCTGACGCGGGTCGACGCTGCTGGGAAAAGGGCTGTTTTTACATGTTTTTTGTCCCAGCTGTACACACTCAGTAGGACAGAGTGAGATACGCAAGACATCCTTTTCTTATAAACATTGCGCCTAGGTATAAGTGTTTCTATGAGTCCGGTAACCATGTTGTGCAGAGTGTGTACAGCTTACCCCTTTGTCGTAGTAAATGTAGGTACTTGTATAAGTATAACTATGTGGGTATGCCTAAATAAATCAGTTACTTTCGACAAGCCTAACAGAGTGTTTCATTGCTATCGACTCCTGAATACTACACCCTTCACCGGACAATGGTGTCCCGAACCTTTGGGAGGCGTGCGCGGAGCCGAAGCCAACGCGTAGAGACCCTTTATTTTGCTTATTATTAGTTATTGTTATTTAAAACTGGGTAATCGAGATTCATGACAATCTTTAATCCATGCTGTGGTAAATGGGTTTTAAATAAAAGACTAGCTATAAATAAATACATTTGTTTTATTTCAACAATATTCATATTTATTCCTCAAAACCTTACCTAAATAAGCGTATCTCGGTTTATTCGTCTGGAGTGGATCTAAAACAACAACCCACGGATAATATAAGTAAGCGCACCGCCTCATAAGAGCATTTTTTGTAATAGCCTTAGGTCCCATTTAGACGCGGCGAGAACTCGTATGCAATTTTCATTTCATTGCAGCGATTAATCGATCATCTGTACTCATCGTACCTCGGTAGCTCGCAATGTAATCAAACTCGCATACGAGTTCTCGCCCGTCTAAATGGGGCCTTGAAAGAGTGCTGAGCAGAGGCCTTTCTTCTAAAGAGTATTACAACACTGTTACATTATATTCTTGATACGTGGGTATGTAGATTAAGTAAAACAAAATTAACCAATATAAACAAAAAAACGCTTAAAACACAACATGAAAAGTTGAGATCATGAAGGTAACTTTGTTGCTGTGGGCTCTTTCCCCTCCGTGAGAGCTCTGGACTCGTGGATAAATGCTGCGTAGGTAACACCCTGGAACAAGACATATTATCTGTCATTAACTGTGAAAGACGTAATTTGAACCAGTTTTGCCCAGAAAAGACAATGCTTCGAAACACAAAGCCCAATAACCAGCATAGGATTTTTTTCATTATTTACGTCACAACTGGCTATGTAGTGCCAATTACCGCCCGCTACGTGTGTGGAAAATCCCACTTCCTGGCCTGGGGGAGACGTAAGATTTTGTACTTACCACGGGCGGTAAATAAAGAAAGCCTCAGATCGCATACTTATCACCCTTTCGGCTCGGCTCGGGCGTCAAATACCTGCGATCTGAGACATTCTTTGTTGAACCGCACTAGGTAAGTAATGTACTATTATATATTTTTTCTACAACATCATCCGCGATGGTGCCGCAAAATCTTCAGACTAGCAGGAGTGAGGCCGTTCGGGAATATTTCCAACTTTACCCTGCACAAATGGGGAAAATTCCTAGGGTCAGCTAATCTCTAGTTGAGTTAGTTGCTGGGTAAGTTTGAATGCGTAAAAAATGGTGAACGTATGCCTCTCATAATAATTCTTTACATTTTACAAAATGTATACCTGCTGATGCGCCGCTCTGACAAATCCTTCATTTGCGGAGACGGTGATAGCTTTAATTCGATGTCCGAAGTTGAAAATGATCCTCGACCTTAAACGGACATGTCCTCGTACTTTCAGGTTTTGTCGCGGAAAATCATCTTCGCCTGCAATCAACAAATAATGTTTATGACGTGCAAGTAAACTGACGCACATTTCATTTCTTCAATCATTTTCTATCGACTGGTTGGTCAAGACTCAGAAACAAATATCATCACACAAATAATATTTGCTCTTACCGGGATTCGAACCCAGGACCGTCAGCTTCGTAGGCAGAGTCATTAACCACTAGGCTAGGTCAATGAAGTATAAAGACAACCAAGTAGTACGACGCGCGTCTGTGTGAGTGAACGCCATACTGTGGCAGTCTCGCGCAGTCGACAATGCTTGCCTGTGGTGCGTCCGTACACGGCGCGCACACATGCGCGCTCCCGATGTACCTTTTGTTCGAAGAAAAACTACCGTATACCGTGGCTAGGTCGTCGTATATACATATCGTATGTCAGCAATGAAACGTTACTAACCTGCGTAGTCGTCAGGGAAGACCTCGACCATAGTCTTGAGCTCGGCCGTGCGTTGCTTCTCCAAGTCTCCACCCAGAGTGTTGACGATCTTCTCGAAGTCGTCCCAGGCGGTTCTGCAGCAGACCAGTCTCTTCCCTGATTAAGGCATCCTCTAGCTAATTATTACGTTTTCATAGATGCCAAGTATGCCAACATGGACATGGAAAGGTCACCTATCAATGCACCAAATTTACTGTCACCAGAATTTTGTTAATAAAAAAAATCCGAAAGCGAAATAACTTTAAAGTATTAAAAGATCACCGACGAGTACATAATCCATCCGTTACATTGCATTTGTTGGCTCTAAATGCCTAAATACATTACAAAAACTGTGGGTTCAAAAACCTGTATCTGAAACTATAAACATTTGGAGAGCATAAAATCGAAACACTGCAAGTGCAAGATAATCCTAAAATGTGTTGCGCTACTAACAGTATTAAAGCACATCTTCATTAAAAAAAAGTTGGTCAAGCATTGCCACCACCGAAGAAGAAGGTTATCAGTTGGGTTTCTTGTTTGTCACTTGGTGATACAAACAAATCATTGCGAAGGGTAGCACTATCAGAATAGTTAGTACGTTCAAAAATCCCAGACATTGAGCCAGGAACCGTGGACAAGACTAGCACAGGATCACCAGTGGAGTAATAAAGAAATGTATAGGTATTGTATACCCAACAGTGAATAAGGTTAAGGTGTATCATTTTTCAAAACTTTTTATTTTCAGTTCACTTCGTTCGATTTCTAAGTCTCACTCATGTAAAAATCGTAATGTATATATATGTAGAGGTGGCGCGCTTTTGAATTTTTAACTCAAGCAACGATTTCTCGATGCTCTTAAGATAATAAATGATATTGTTATACATTGCATTTATCAAGCAATGCCACATGGCATTATCAAGCAATGCCACATGGCATTGCTTGATAAATGCAATGTATGTCATCATAGTAAAATAACAGAAAAAAATATTACTAAGAATCGTTCAACATCACAGGAAACGCATTACAAGCGAACCACAGATGAGGTTCCAGGTTTTATAGCATTTAGTCGGTTCTTTTGATAATTAGAACACACAAATAACTAACGCTGTTATATTCTGAATGTGATTAGGTTTAGTTAAATTACTGTATATCCAAATTCAACTATTTTGAAATATATAAAATATGCGTTTACTCTCTTACTGACCATTTTGCGCAACCCCTAAATGTTTCTATCACCTTGAAATTTTAGATATAGTTTTGGAATAAGAAAATCCCAGGGGGTAACCAAAGTCTGACAAAACAATTTTTTTTGATCGTTCGAATTCTTACAGTGGATTCTTTGGCGAAAAATAGAAAATACGTTCTTTCAGTACTAAAATATTGAGAAACAGCAGCTGAAAGATATCCTAAAAAGTCATACGTTTGTGGATACCGCGGTAGCGCACTGCGCGGGAGACGGCAACGATTCCCTCCCCGCGACCCCTAACCCGCTCTCGCATAGAGTCGCCGAGACAACTTACTCATCGATGCGCGTAATCCTCACGTTACTAATTATTTTTTCGGACAGTAGCTACATTTTATGGTGAAAATTTTACTTACATTTTTTTCTTCAGAAATGGCATCTTTTATTGATACCTAATTAGGGCTTGCAAAATCGGTCGATTTTCCAATTCCGGAATTGACTTCGAATTTTACCTTCAATTCCGGAATTCCGGAACTGGTTCCGGAATTAATGCGGCTGTACCGGCTTTGTTCTCTAACACATTTTTTGTCCGAATGAAACGAGAAATTGTGTTAAAATAGATTTATTAATAATCAACAAATGTGTAGAACGTATTCCAAGTACAAAATACGAAAAAATCGAGACATAATTATTAAAAAAGCAACACTGGTAAAGTAATGCATTAATACTAGGTGCACTTAGCTAGCACGGTAGATTATTACAAAAAGTAGGTATGTATTAATAACGAAATAGTATGACATATAAAATTTAAATTCTAAAAATTGCATTTGGTATTTAAATAAGACCTTTCTCAAAATTACAAAAATATTACGAAGTAGGGCAAAATTTCTCAATTAATCATTAAACACAACACAGGTACAATGAGCTTTTCAATTATTTGTAACAACCACCAACCAATTTCTGTACCAAGGTTATCCTTTTCGTGACCACATAAAATAACTATTCATGTAGAATAACCATACACAATACATGAATCGTGTGAATACTATAAAAAGCTTAAACGTTAATACGAAACGACGTTAAATAATTTCTAAAAGCATGATGAAATGCCATTTCAATTAATTTATCCTCACACATTAAAACACTAGTATGTCTTGAAATTAGTTCAAATATTCTTGTACCTTCGTAAATGCCTTGAGAAGACTCTTATATGTATATCGACTATTATGCCGTGTAATATTATAATGATGTGAAGTCGTATGAAATAATTAATTGGACTTTATTGCAGAAATATTCTGATAAATGTTAAGGCGTTATTATAAATTGAATGCAACAATAATACTTTCATTGTGTCGCATGCATAACACACACGAAATCTGTAAAATTCACAATCATAACTTCACAGGGCACAAGAAACCCACAACTAACGTTAATGGCGTTGCACTTAGTACTGATGGTGTTTATTGTTTAAATGCAAAAACAGATACAGACAAACAATAAGTAGTTGGTCCAAAATCGTTCTGTCTCGTTCTAACAAGTACCGGTTTAGACCCCGCGCTCGAAAAATACTACCTGAAGACTGGGCCATATAATAATTAACGTTTGACAATTTTGTAACGTGACATGACACTATTTTCAATTCCGGAATTTTCGATATTTAGCACTTGAATTCCGGAACTGGAATATCGGAAAAATCGTCCGGAATTCCGGAATTTCCGAATTCCGGAATTCCGGAATGCAAGCCCTATACCTAATGCCTAGGAAAAATTTGGACGGTCAATAATAGTGTCCGTCAAGATAGCGTACACCGTAAAGATATTCAGAATCTGATGCAGCCAATAAATAGTACCCAAATAGTACCGACGAAATACCTAGGTGAAAAAAATAGTACCCTTAAACTTTTCGAAATATAAGGCCTGTTCACGGTGTACGCTACCGGCGTCAAGCTGGCGTACACCGTTTGTATCTCTGGAACGGCTTTGTTTTTGGAAACGCTTTATATCTCAAAAAATAGTACCCAAATAGTACCCTAGGGCCCTAAAATTTTATTTCTCTAGCTATCGTAGAAGCCGAGATATAGTGAGCTCTTTCTATAAGGAATTCCCGGGTACGCCAGCTTGACGGTGTGAAATTTTGTACACCGTTAAGTTATGGAATATCTCGGCTTCTACGATAGCTAGAGAAATACAATTTTAGGGCCCTAGGGTACTATTTGGGTACTATTTTTTGAGATATAAATCGTTTCCAAAAACAAAGCCGTTCCAGAGATACAAACGGTGTACGCCAGCTTGACGCCCGGTAGCGTACACCGTGAACAGGCCTTATATTTCGAAAAGTTTAAGGGTACTATTTTTTTCACCTAGGTATTTCGTCGGTACTATTTGGGTACTATTTATTGGCTGCATTAGATTCTGAATATCTTTACGGTGTACGCTATCTTGACGGACACTCAATAATATTCCACCCTGTCGGTGGATAGACAATCCTCACCCTCAAATATCTTCTCCAGTATAGGTTATAAAGAGACCTATATCCGACAGTGGATACCTAGATATTGGAGGGTGAGCATTATGTATCCACCTATAGGGAACGTGCACGAACTATAGGTGGCAGCACTAAACGACAAAAGAAACACGGGCGGACAATTAAGGAAACTATCGCCCCTGTCAAATCAAGCTGTCAATGTCAATGATAATATCTAAGTGTCAATGTCAAATATAGTAAGTCGACGTTAATCGTCCTTCATCGCAATAAATTAACGGCGTTTCCGTCAATGTGGCCCCAGCATGAGAGGGTACATGATTTAGATTGGCGGCACCAGTTGGCAGCACCTTCGTCGTGCGCGTTCCCTATAGGTGGATACATAATGCTCACCCTCCAATATCTCCAGTATAGGTTATAAAGAGACCTGTATATATCCAACAATGGATATATGTGTGGATACACAATCCTCACCCTGAAATATCTTCTCCAGTATAGGTTTGACGGGTCTCTGCGCCTCCCACGCGCACTGCTGGGTCAGCACCTCCTGTGGAAACCGGTAGTGGCAGTGTCCGTTGGTCATGTTGCTCACGTACGCCATCATGGCCGTCACGTCGAGGTTAAGCGTGGTGATCTCCGGGTGCTTCTCCATGAGGCACATCTCTTGCAGTGTTGTCGGCTTGCTGAAAGTTGATGATAGAGTTTAACCGGCAAGTCATTCAAAAGCGATGTTTTCAATTTTGTGTTTGGTAAAAACTTCGGGAAAAGCTAGTCTACAAAGACTACAAATTATTATTTTTGTGATAGTATTCACTGGTCTCTTAATTTGATCACTATTATCACCACTACTATTACCACCATGTGGCCAGTTCACATTATTCCAGTCCAGTGATCCAGCGGGCTAATCCAGTCCAGTTGTGGACTGGAGCATTTCGTTTACATTATTCCAGTCTTTTAAGAGTTGTTAAAGACTGTTACCAAAAACAACCACGCGTATTCACTATATCACGTTCAATCCAGCACTGGATTGACGGTTTACACTATTCCAGTGGCGCTGGATTGGGTGAGCTGGAATGAAAAGTTGACGGTCTCTCCAGTCACTAGACTGGAATGCTCACTGGAATGGGTACATTCCAGTGCATTCCAGTGTCGGTTCACATTATTCCAGTAGCATTCCAGCACTGGACTGGATTGCTGGACTGGAATGCTACTGGAATAATGTGAACTGGCCATTAGTGCTGGTGCTTTAATTTCCGTGTGCAACCGTGTGCGGAGGGAATCGGGTTTTACAGATTCTTTGCCACAGAGCTGATAAACATTCAATCCCTCCGTACCCTAGTATGTGACCGTCAAAATGGTGTACACCGTAAAGATATCCAGAATCTGTTGCTGCCAATAAATAGTATCTGAATAGTACCGATGAAATACCCAGGTGAAAAAAAATAGTACTGTTAAAGTTTTCGAAATATATGGTCTGTTCACGGTGTACGCTTCCAGGCCGTCAAGCAGGCGTACACCGATTGTATCTCTGGAACGGCTTTGTTTTTGGAAACCCTATGCTCCTAAAATTTAATTTCTCTAGCTATCGTAGAAGCCGAGATATTCCATGACTTAACGGTTTACAAAATTTCACACCGTCAAGCTGGCGTACCAGGGAATCTCACATAGAAAGACTTCGAATTCCGAAATGAGGCAGTCATGGAATATCTCGGCTTCTACGGTAGCTAAAGAAATGAAACTTTAAGGCGCTGGGGTACTATTTTACGAGATATAAAGCGTTTCCGAACAAAACGGTTCCAGAGATACAAACGAAGACACACAGTTAAGTGACCATCAGTAGACCTTAATACATTGTAATAAGGGTGACAAGTGGTCAGTTAGCAGTGTCTTCGATTGTACAAGCGGTGTACGCCAGCTTGATGGCCCGGTAGCATACATCGTGAACTGGTCTTATACATATTTCGAAATGTTTAAGAGTACTATTTTTTTCATCTAGGTTTAGGTAGGTTTTTCGTCGGTACTATTCGGGTACTATTTATTGGCAGCATCAGATTCTAGGTATCTTTACGGTGTACGCAATCTTGACAATCACCCTAGGTATCAGGTTCATTTTGGTATGGTAATTGTAAGGCTTACCTCTGAAAGAGTTAATAGGAAATATTCACCTATCAGACAGAGATTCATCTTCTTCTTCACTGGATTCAGACGGGCAGGAGTCATCATAATCTTCGGCATGACTTGAATCTGGCAAAATATCTCCTTTGACATTGACTCCCACTGCTTTTAACTTTTTGGCCAAGCTTTCTTCAATTCCACTAACAAATTCAAATATCACCTGTAATTTATATAATAGTGCAAAGCATGCAGTTAGAAATTTAATAGAACTAAATGTCATAGTCTATGGGACTATTAAAATATATTACCTTTCTGCATAGTTTAGATTTTAACAACTAAACCTTATTTCCTACATGAATATAGATTGGAAAAGGGCAAATTTGCATTACAAGACACACTTTAGAGCAAATACTCCAGTAGGCTTATGATGCCTGTCATGCGATAAATAAATGATAAAGCATCCGTCACTCTCACACACTATTTGCCAGAATGTGACGGATGCTTTATCATTTATTTATCGCGTGACAAAGCGTAGCATCATAAGCGTTACAGGTCACTATAGCTTGGCAACTTCGTTGGTGACGAACGGTGAGCGACAGAGGCAGCCTCCGTCGGTCGCCGTTCGTGTTGGCGGTAACTAAGTAGTTACGGCTGCACATAACAAAAAACACACATGGGAGTGTCACCAACGAAGTTGCCAAGCTATAACATATAATGTGAATGTAATGTAGTGACCCAGAATCTTTGCTTTTGAATGTATTTGTTTCACAGGAATGGCGATGATGCAATAAATTAAAAAGTTATAACAAGATTATTTATTTACAGTAATTCAAACCTTAGGTGGCTGGTACATGCATGGGTACAGCTTGGCACACTCCAGATAATCCTCCGCTTGGTCCAAGATGGACCGAGCCCCATATGAAGCATTGCCAGAACTCAAGGCAGACAGGGATTTGGGATTTCTTGCTATTACTGAAATCAGAAGCAACAATTAGAGTAACTATGAGTAAATGTGTTGTCCCGCGGGTAAAGGTACCTTATGGACATTGTCGCTTGCGTCATATCCAACTCTGTTACCACAAAATAGATAAGTACAGAAATCAATCAACATACACAAAGCGCGCTCGAGCAACGCACACATAGACACTGCTCACGGACACGATATCTCGGACCAGTTCGGACCCCAGTGCGAGCGCGAGTGCCATCCGCTTGACACGGGCGTCTGTGTACTATTATGCAATCATAGTATTTCGATAGTTCGTTTTAACGTTACACAGAATAGTTAGGTAGGTAGGTAAGGCCCCCGAACAATATAAATCTAAGATCGATTTAAATAAACAACAGTTTCCTTTTTGGAATCAGTATAATAAAAGAAGTATTAACAAAATGTTTGTGTAGATTCACGCAACCTTACTTACGTAAGTTGAAAACATGTTTTTTTGTTTGTTTAGATATTTGTGTTGTTTTTTATGACATTTGATAGGTTTAGATCTAAAACAGGCAGGGCATTGGAAATTTTGTAACTCGGCGTTAAGAAGTTATTAGGGATTTTCTATAGTGATAATTGACAAACGTAAACTTGTGTAGGTATTTTTCTGTTCTGTAAACCTTTTGTATTGTAATAGTAGGCAGGTTTATTGTTTTGTTTTGTAGGATAAGTTACCTATATAACATAACAATGACATTAATATAAAAATATTGTAGTTATTATTAATTTATATTTCCATTCTTCCCGTTTCATTCTCCACAGTAAATCATACAACTAGATAGGAGCGCCACCAGAACCACGATAGTTTTTCGTGCATAAGCCATAGTTCACAACCCTAGCGCGATCGCCGAGCCTAGGTATGAAAAGTGAAGTACATACATGTGGTTGACTTCTGTACCAATCTATTTTGTGCCGTTACTAAAGGATATCAAGAGAGAAGGGCACAAGCGACAACCATGACACATTATGTAAAACAATGTGAATTCATTATTTAATTTTCGTTTTTCATTTCTGAGCACCATGGTAAATTCACAAAGAAAGTACCTAATGAAACTGTAACACTAGAATTAATGCTAATGCCTTATGGTATGGCATTAACCTCTCGTATACTTAGATACGCTTGCCTGGACATTTGGACCTCAATGTTTAAATTTCAAGGTAAAAAATTGCTTAGCAAAATTTTGACACTGTATATTTAGGGATGTAAATATGCAATCGAGCTTTCTTTATTACCTCCCGCGTTGTGTCCATCATTTTATGTCTACACTTAGCCAGAGAGCGGCTTTTTCCATACGCGTAGCATGGCCAGGTGTGGCATAAAGTATGTTTTCTTTTGTGCAATAAAGTTTAAATATTGGTTTAAATAATATGTATTTAATTTATCCTCCTCACCTTTGGTCCACGTTTTTCCTTGATCACTGATGACATCAATAACTAGTTTGCTTTCATCATCTATGTGGAATATTTTACAAACTGCAACAACTCCGGGCCTTAGGGCACAGTCAACCATAGCACCTAAATGCCGTAAGTTGGAACAGGACAGCTGCTCAAGTTTAACTTTCCTAGATTTTTGTAGCTAAAACCAAAATTTTATCCAATGATTTGCAATCCAAGAAATAATGTTTAACTAATGATAATAATGGATATGGGTATACCTTTTTCAAAAATACCATTTCTTGGCGAATCTTCCTTTGTAATTTCATAACTCCATCGATATTTTGTATTGGCTCTAATAACAACACAAGGTCTTTACCAAATTTGATCTTTTCATCTACCAAAAGCAGGAGTTCTTCTAAAGAATTGTGCTTTTCCATTTTGAAAGTTTATAATTTGTTATTAAATTTATATGAGCTTGATTCTTTAGTTATTTTAGACATATAGCATTTATTTCAGTACCTATACCTATGTACAGAAAAACTTATAAATCAACAAGAAATTTCTCAGGAAATTAAATAGAAACATGAAATAAATGTCAGTCAGTTTTGACGTTTCCGCGGTGTACCACAGATTACTAAAAATGGACCCCATATTTTCATAAAAATTATCTATAAACCAAAAACCCGTTGCAATAAAGTAACGACTTAAATCTCATTTCAGTATCAAAGCAAATATTGATTTGTTTTGGAACGTACCTCTAAATGATACAAGTTAATTACTTTTAAGCTAAATTTAGCACATTTTATGCTAATGAGGCTCTATGGTAATTCTTTACCCATCACAAACCACGGTATTTTAAATAGTACACATCGATTTCCCATCGCACGATACGATTTTACAGAGAGTAAAATCGTATCGTGCGACGGGAACTGAGCCTAAAATGAATGAAATTATATTCCATATTATTGAGCTTAGATACTGCGTTTGGCGTAACCGTAAAAGTATGAAGCCTTTAATTTAGTTGTATAACTATTATTCTTACTCTTTATATTTTTAGCTAATTATATTTGTTCCTGTACATTTTTAGCTACAAGTGAATTTCGTAATTGGCAATAAGGCATCTGTGATGCATGAGACGTATGACAATGCCAACTATCTGTCAGTCTGACAGTCTGTCAATCAATGGCAATTGGCTTGGCAATTCAGCAAAAGCAAAGTAATCGCAACGCAAACAATTTATTATTTCTTTACTCACAAGTTGTTTGTTGCTAATATTGTAATTAGTAGAATTCAATTGGAACTAAACAAATAATTTGTAAAGTGAATCATCGTAAATAAAAATGGATTCACCCGAAATATTATCTTCTGGTAATTCTCACACCACCGAAGATTCGAATGATTTTGGGTAAGATCTCTTGGAAAATATTATAAACTAGGGCGAAATACAATATTTGGGCCTCAATTCAACGTTATTTTGTTCTTTTCAGAAATGCTGAGGGCATGACCAAACTTTCAAGCGAACGTATCTCAGAATTACAGCAACAAGTGATTGCTAACTTTCAGAAGCCGAACTTACCAAATGTAAATGTCCCAGAGAGAATTATTATTTGCCTCGATGTTTGCTATGACGACAACAATTCCCTCTATAGGCTGGGTGACGGCACAACTTTCACATCAATCAACATGATGAAACGGATTCTGGACTTCTTTTTACACTCTAAGCATGCCATCAATAAAAGAACTGATTTTGCACTTATGATTATGAAGGATTCTGAGCCACTGTGGGTGCAAAATTTCACAAACAACCTAAAAGATATTTTTAATGCAATTGATTACATTAATGCTGAAGGATGTACTTCTGAGACATTCGATTTTCAGAAGGTATTTCAAATTATTAAGCAGAAAGTAGAAATACCGGAGTATAAACAAGGAGAGTGCATTTTACCACCACCATTTGTGGTCCGCATGTTGGTTTTGTATGGGAGGTCCTACTGCATACCACTCATTCCGCAGGATGATGCCTATTTTAATTTTCTGAAAAAACAATTCTATTTCTACATAGATATTCTTCTTGCGCATGAAGACGATTGCGGAGAGAACAAATGTGAGGAGATATATGATGCACTACAAGACTTGGACGATGGTTATTCATATGTGTATGAAGTGTCACGGAATGCTACAAAAATCCATGACTGTATTGCTAAGTTACTGGCTCATCCTCTACAGAGACCTCTGCAGAGGCTTGCCAACTACACTTTTGGAATTAGACAATAAACTAAAGACATTTTTTGCCACTAAGCTAGTTTTCTTTCTTACTTTTTCAGACATTCAGTGCCAAGCTCCCGAATTTCCATACAAAATAAGTGAGATAGTTGGGTTCTTGGCACTGAATTTGTTAATCAAAACACTTTCATGGCTATAATTTTAAGTTTGTACTAACAATCTATAGATCTTTGACATCTGAAAATAAGTAATAATAATATTTGTGTGTCCTTATTATAACTAAAACTTGGCTATAATTAACAGAGTCAACCTTGAAAGTGTAAAGTAAATAGTACATTACACAACTAGGGTGGTAATACAAAGAAAGCCCGAGATCGCAGATGTTTGCGGCCCGAGCTGCAAGCGAAGGACGTAAATATGCAATCGAGGGCTTTCTTTATTACCTCCTCCCGTGTTGTGAGTACATCATTTAATGTCTACACTTGGCCAGAAAGTGGCTTTTTCCGTACGCGCAGCGTGCGGAAAAACCCACTTTATGGCCAGGTGTAGCATAAAATAAATTTTCAACTCAAAATTCAATTTTTTTTATTAAGAAGCAAATATTTAATTATCATTGCACAAGGTAAATAGATTATGAATAAGAATTAAGTCATAAATCAAATAAAAATGTTTATTCAAAAAACCACAGTATAAAAGAGTATACAGAGTCATAAATTGAAATTACTTTTTGCAGATTTTTTTCATACAGCAAATTCTTTTCGCGCTCTTCAAATATCGGTTGTAAATAATCGGCGATATCGATATATCGGTATCGTTACATCCCTGATTTAAACCTTACGGACTGTTGGTTCCACTAGTGGGTCCAGCAGGATTTTCAAGTACTCGTGGACCCACAGCATAATTATAGTGGGGCTATTAGGATCTCCACTTCTGTTATCTAAAAAGGTCTGGCCTAGGAATTAAATTGGTTGACTGAATGTGATAAAAAAAACCACTTGGCATTAAGTGGTTATTTTTTAATATTATTTAAAACCATAGAGGTTTAACCAAGGACCGTATAAATAGCCGGACGTAGCCTCGCTAACAAAGAACTGAAGTACTTCTAGTCCGCCGGTTTTTTAACGCTGGTTGGGTTAGATCAATGTGTGCGTGCTGCGGGTAGTAGGAATAAACTTGATGATGTGTGCGTGCCGCTCGTAAGTACAAAGCAACCGGTTTACTAGAAATACTTCAGTTATCAGTTGGCGAGGCTCCGTCCGGCTATTTATTTTAAGGTCCTCGGGTTTAAGTCAAATGTGGCCAGTATTAGGGCCACTCGTCCAAAAGAATACTGCCTAAAACTAATACTGTTGGTTCCACTACGTAAATAGGTCCACGAGTACTTGAATATCCTGCTGGACCCACTAGTGGAACCAACAGTCCGTAAGGCCCATGTACTAGCGCTCCATTTGTTGGACCAACCATAGTTTTCTTTTTATCTTAGCACCCTTAGCAGGAAAGGAACACAGCAGAAATAACAGACTGGTTATTCTTTTGACATATTTATTTCAGCTCTTCAAGGGATTATGATGGTATAAAAAAAATCTAGGGCTATTACACAACAGTTTCAAACACTTCCACACATACTCGCAGGCAGTTAACCAACCTGCCTCATCACTACAATGCCTATAAGCGTTACAACGCTTGTCTCCGGTTCCCTACACAAGGCGAGTTACAACAACATTCCATAAATGTTGTAATCTATTTCAACTTTAATTCCATATCTTAACTCCTTACTTGAATGTGAAAGTCTATTAAATTCTAATTACCAGCACAGCCACTGTTTAATTCCATTCCATACTTACCAGATATACGTACGCTAACAGATGTAGGTATAGGTATACTAAACATAGTGATTACGAATGACAAATATGTTTGATACTGTGTGTTGACTGGGAATCCCAGGAAACTATGACCTCTAGGGTTATATAAACTACAATTGAGCAGATACGATGACAAAAGAAATACAAAAACGAATATGAAAAATATCTCTATCTAAACCTTTCTAGAAAGAGCGTTCCAGTATAAATGTATCTGAAAGGCAACTTCAGATGTTTCCCACTTTTATCTATAATCAGAATGTTTATTCAGTGATACTTATTAAAAATCAAACCAACGCGGCTGCAAATAATTTTAACAAGCAAACTGCAAAAACGATTACACTTTATTTAAAACAAACTTATTAAGACATACATTTGAGTAAATTATATAAAAATAAAAGTAGCATGTAAACGATGCATATAAAATAAACTACATATTTACATTTTTGTTTAGATCCTTACTGATTTCAAACAATTAAAAACTGACAGTCAATTAAAAGCTTGAAATCGCACGCCGAATACAAAATAACAAACCACTAAAACACAATCATTATTTACAAACGAGAGTCACTAATATCACTTCACTATTCGCTAAATTTAAAGCAACCCATTTACAAATATACGTAGAATTTAAGGAAAGTATACAATAAATAAAGCTTGTTTCATAATCATCATATTTTTCAACTCGCAAATTATACCGAGACACTAGAGCTACAATATTTTACATCTGAGATCCTAGGGTATAACGATACGCTATCGATGCCTAAGATTTGACACTGGTTGATTTACAAACAAATAAATAACTTCACTTATCAGTCTCACCACGTTTAAAATCTATTTACAATGTCGTTATGAACCAGCTGTAGTCGACGCCAACTAATACGAGAATTAGAAATAATTTAAAACAAATATTAAGCCCGCTGCGGCCACACGCCTAGTGAGTACACGTGGTCGCGGAAGGGAGTAGAAGTAGGACAGTTAAAAAAGATAAATGGAATGACAATGATCTTAAACTACACAAACAAGCCATGTTTATATAATTTGTTAGATGTAGTTACCTAAGTTTAAAGCGTTAACGCGATAGCTCCGCGGCTACCAACCAAGTTTAATGCGACGCTAGGTTAATAATGCAATTTATACAGTGTTTATTGTAATATTTTTAGAGCAATGTTCAACATAATGAAATAATAAAAGCTGACAATGCTTCTCATTATATTTATACAATAGGTATATATCAATAACATCTGATCCGACTGCCGGATCCATCCGTGCCCTTTATCATATACAAAGAACAAGCTCACTTTGTAAGGGCTACGTTCATAACTTACAGCCAATCGACAGACCGAGTCGGGACGAGACGTAAGCAAGTAATATCATGGAGATGTTTAGGATTAAAATATTAACATCGCAATAAAGAATAAGTAATTTACACATATCCAAAGCTTGTGATGAAACATACATGTTAGAGGTTATCATTCGCTCAAACGCAATTAATTGCCAGGAAGACAGGACTAGATGATTCGATATTATATAATTTTTATTTTAAAATCGTTTAACCACTCTGTACATAGTTTTTAGTCTAATATTCCGCCGCTTACCCCCGCGGGAGCCTCTCGAATGAACATTGTTGTCTGCAATGGAATGTTGTTTGAGAATATCAGTCTTATCGGCGTATGAGTGACGGTTTAAAGCGGTTCCAAACTTGGATTAACAAAAAGGGGAAGATATGTGACCAAGCAAATCGACCATTAAATCTATAAATCTTAAAATGGAATGCCATCTGTGTATCTGACATTACAGACACAGTGGCAGAGTTAGACTAGGCGTGTAGAAACGGGGTGGAAATATAATGGATTTTCATAACTGACGTGATAAATTAATTTCACGCTATAGTTCTCTCTTTTGCACTAAGTACTGGCTTCGCCCCGTTAGTACGTATTCCGTGGTGCCGATTTTGAGCGTCAGTTACGCTTCCATACCTATTTTATTTCGATGGTGCGAAACGCAGGCAAGGGCTATAGCGATGACGTATATATAGGCAAAAGACCTTTTCTCTGATGATTTCTATCACGTAATTTGCAGATTCCAATTTTAGGTCTTCTATTGTGTATCGTATTCGTATCAGTTCGTAAGAACTTAAGTACCTATTTAGTGTTTTCTATGGCGGGTGCGTATCTTCCCCTCTTTGTTTTAATCTAAGGTTTGAACAGTTCAGAGGCTCCCCTTGCCTCGCGAGCCGCGCTCCTTCGCCCTTTATTACTAAACTACGTTAACAATAGACCGGTGTTAGCGATAAGATATTCTAGAATAGATATGACCTAGTATTAAAGTTAATTTAAGAAAGGAAAATGGAGTGTTATCAAGATAGCGCATTTCGCGATGCCCATGTGCCCATGTTTTCTTAGTTTTTAGCTTTTCTAGACGAAATCGAAGACTAGTTCACTAGGTATTATTCTAATGTACTTTTTTTACATGTAAAAACTGGACTGGTTCATTGGTTACAAAATGTATTTGAAGCTAAGTTCAGTCAGAACTATTGGTACTGTTAAATGAGCAAGAGTTTCTATAGATTTTTAGTTTTTCGTCATTGTAGATTCTGCTATTGACTGTAGGTCGATGTCAGACATGTTTTAATTCTAACTGTACTTAGGTTCACACATACAAACACGACAGCTGTGTCATAGGCTCGACTAGGTTGACGGACTGACTGGCTACCATGGGCATTCACGATTTGCGAAAACGCCTACATGAAAGTAGCTATCATATTATCTGTCCTTTTCTAACTGCTCTCAAAATGTGAAAAGGACATTTCTAACAAGACGGCACTTCACATGACAGTGGGTCAAAATTCTGCGTTTTGCCACGGTGTTTATTGTCATTACCGTTTGAGCCAATATCTTTGTGGTGATTAAAGATGAGTGTTCATTGCATTGAATACGGTATCGATTTATGGTTCTTGCACTTGCACAAATAGATACGTAACGGTAATAACACTTTACCAAGCAGCGAAAACGCTCAAATATTTGCCTCTTCGCATTATTCTGGGGTTCATAGAACTATTTATAACTAGAACTAGCTAGTAGTAGTAGTTAGTGACTATTGAAATATCGATGTCGAGTGAACTAAATGCTTAATGTCTAGGTCGCTAGAATACAGGGTTTATTCTTAAGTTTGTTAGAAGACTCTTCGTAGTTATCTCTATTTTTGGTCACAAGCGAATTAGGTGGGATCAATTTTGAACCTCCCATCGTTTTTTTAAATATTTATATTGGACATATCGATTCTTCTCGACTGGGCTGAGGTCTTAAACACAAATGAAGAAGGATTGATAGGCGCGTATCCACATTAGGCTGGCAGTCAGCAGTCAATTATTTGCTCTTATATACTGCATATGGTATGCGTACTGCCAACACAGTATTGAACGCTGATAGGTAATAAAATGATTCGGAATCAAGATTCAGAAGAAACGAGGGAAAACGCTTGGGAATGATAATGCTTCGATGCTCACACATTCCTTCAGACTTTCCGTATATTGATACCTTTAGGCTCAAAGGATGTAAACGCCATAGGCGCCATAGACGTTGGCAATTCAAGGCCTGAATTGTGAATTGCATTAATTTCAGGCTCACACTATGATCAACGTGAACTGTGATCTAACCCATCATGATTTAAAGCAAAATCACTGGCGATCACAGTATCGAAAAGTAGTGTTTTTTTCGAGATTCTACCTTGGATTATATGCGACGGCATTGAGTGAATAGGGGGGTTTTTTGAATATTTTTAATTATAACAGTAATCGTATTACATATTTTTATGTATTTGACAATTTTAAAATTAACAAGGATAGAAAAGGAATCGATTTGACAGTCAAACTTGATGTAATTTGATGTATTTTTTTCTTCTAGATGTTTGTATTACTGGACAGCTTTGACACTTCATAGAGAGGAGATTATTCCAGAATGTAACCGATTGTCATCGGTCTGTTGGCACGAATGTGCCCTCCGAAGATGGATTAATGAATCGGCGGAGGTCAAGTCCGCTTCGCCGATACCGGTCACGGAACATCTTTCGACCGATCGTCGGTACCTCGAAGTATTTTTGAAGCGACCACAGTCGCGTAGCGTTCCGAAGCCTAACCTCGCAGAACTCAAAATACTGTAAGTTACTACGTTTCTCATCGAATTTACGGTTTTTTACCCGACTGCGGCGAAGCCCAAAAGGAAGGTTATGTGTTTGTATGTCCGTTCCTATGTCCGCTCGTAACTACTCAACGGCACAACCGATTGTTATAAATGATACATCATTAGATTTGTCTTGACGGAACGAGTGTCACTGGGTATGACGTTCGTTAAAATAAACAAAATGGCAGATTTCATGCACATTTAAAGTGCACTGCAGTAGAGTTTTTTTTAAAGTAAAAATGTGTTTATTAAGCCGCAGTCGAGGACACATTCAGCTGACCATTCCTCAACCAACAAATGGTTAGCCCGCGTCGAGCGCTATCCTCACTACTCGTCCACACGAAATTTGGGGAGGTTCAAGTGTTTGCGTACCAATAGTCGATCAGTCGGTGTTGCAGAAGAGTCTCCCGAGGGCTCGGAGCAGGGATGGCGGGTCGGGCCCGGGCGGGGGGGGCGGGGGTCACAGGACGCAGGCGGCGAACACCGCCATGGCACGTCAGGGGGGCGGGGGGGCGCGCTCGGGGGGCGCCCGCACGGGGAGCGCGGGCGCCGCCGCCTCCGCGCCCGCGCCGCCCGCGCGCAAACGCATCACCGCCGCATAAGTGCGGTACCGCTTCACCTGAACACGAGACACGTTATATGTTACACAAACCAAGCGCATGTGGCAGTGGCGTCCACTCCAGAAAAGACACTGCCGACCAGTGGCGTGGCGTAAAAGATATCCTTGGGCAAGCCGGTGCAGATTTGGCGAACATTTTCCTTAAGAGCTGTAAAATAAGGTGCCCAAATGCCTGATATTAGGCAAGCCAGTAGGAATCGATTTCTTTTGACGCCACGCCACTGCTGCCGACACAAGTAAGAAATTAAAAAAAAAAACATTCTTCCTGCATAAGATACATCGTGCGCTTGAATGTGTGCGCCGTGTACGAACGCACTACAAGCAAAGAAATAAGAATGCGTAGGAATGCTCCAGTATGGACCGTACTCACACAGACGTGCTATCGCGCGTCTGTGTGAATACGTGTCGCGCGCTCCGGGGTCATCCATATAGTACGTCTATCGTTATCTATACTAACAAGGTCAAATATGTTAGGAAAAAGTGTGACATGGAGGGGAGGGTCTAAAAGTCAGAAAAATCGTGTGACGTACTTTGTACTCCTGTACTGTTGTACTGTTGTACCTCTGTACCCCTAAACGGCCGAAATAGGACTACTTGTTCGTCTTTATACTTTGCTGCCGACCCTCTAATTTCTTCCCTGGTAAGGGTAGAAGGGTAGAAATTAGTCAGGTAGGCGGTATCTTAACACGTACAGGTACTCGCCGCTTGGCCGCAGGCCCTCGGGTGAGCGCCAGCAACGCGAGGTCGAAGGCCGAGCTTCCGCCTAGCACCGAAGGTGCGAAGCGTCACAGTGCGGCTCCCACTTACGCGAGCCTGCGCTGCGGGCCTGCGGCCTCTGGGCAATTACTCTCTAAAATTCTTTGCATGCAGATTTTTCATCCACGCCCCTCTTTCTTTCCCTTCCCACAGCAATTTTTTTAAGTTGAATTACTTACTCCTCTCTTGCGCTCTCTGATGAATAAGTACAACCGCTTAATGCCGCGGGGCGCATGCGACAACTAGTTTACATGATATACAGGGTGAATTTTAAATCGTGAATCGTAACCACGTTTATCGGTAAAGCTACTTAAGACTAATACAGAGCTCTAGTGTTAATTATAATTAAAGACCCGCTTAATTAATTATGAACAAAACGGTGGAGGCGCTTATTTATTTATTTATTTATTTATTTATTAATACATGTTAACATGACATTACAGTAAAAAAACCAATGCGTCATGAAACGTAAGAATAAAATAACTATTTAGGCGACGAAACGGCGTGGCCCCGTTGCATCGTTACACCATTACCTTACCTTATACCATTAATCGTAATAAAACTGAATTATTTTATGAGTAAATACGATTTAAATAGGTACATATGTTGACAATGTCGACGATGTTGACAACACGTGCCAAAATTCTATCCAGCCAACTTCAATATTAGGAGGTCGGATATCTAATGTTGAAATTTTCATGACAAGTACGAAACATGAATGTAGGGTGACCACGAGATTTTAAAAATTAGGATAAATCAAAAAAAGTGGACAAAATAAAAACATAATTTAGGTTTAAAAGCATTGTAAGTTATTGTTAACTATGTATAGACTACAAAAAAATTATTACGATTCACGATTTAAAATTCACCCTATTATTGCAGCACTCGTGTGTGTACCTCGTACTGCAGGTAGTGGTCCTTGTCGCGCGCCTGGTGCGGGGCGTCGCGCGCGTGCCGCAGCGCCGCCAGCTCCTCCTCCAGCCGCGCCGCCCGCTCCTCGTGCTCCGCCAGTTGCTCACGCTGCAAGTTATACCATCTGTTACCACTCAAATACTAGTAGAGTACACAAAACGTGCGCCGTGTCCGATTGCACTCGTAACCTCGCTCGCTACGTTCGCTCGATCAACTATTAACACAATATAAGTCCACCCTGGGTAATTACACCCATGACCACTTTCTCAAAAAGTCATATGATCTATATTTCATTCCTTGAGCGGCCTGATTACACACATGCATTTAAGTTTGACTACTGGACTCTAAAAGCCATTATGTAATATTTTTTTTGAGGCCAGGCATTTGGAGATCTGTATGTATATATCGAAAACCTAAAAAAACGTCTTACAATGTGATTCCTCCATTTGAAAACCTTAAGCCCACGTTAATTTAAAAATCTGTCCAAATACCTATCGAAATTTCTTTTTAATTGGCCTACACATTCATTGCCAAGAACCCGACTATCGGGTTCATTTTATATGAAAACTTGGGAGCTTGGCACTGAATGTGTTTTCCCACTGCCAAGCAAAGCTTCCTTTGGATCCGTGGTAAGACGTCGAACAAAATGAGCATTTTTTCCGAGAAATCCGTCAGGTTATACTTAAGTTGTGTTTAAATGCCGTCTAAACTTTCCACTGTGTAACCAAACCAAACAAGACTAGAGGTTCACGTTCGTTCGTGCGACCTCGTTCAGTTTTTCTTCTTCTCTCGACTCTTGTCGAGGGGATGCCATATCTGGGCTGGGCCCACTTTGGCTGCATCTTTCGCTGGTCGTGATGACGACCAGGTCTGCCGTTGCCTTATCTAGGCTTATGAGTCAGTTGGGCCACCAAACAAGACTAGAGGTTCACGTTCGTTCGTGCGACCTCGAGTAATAGAAAGTTTAGGCTACAAGGATGTAGTACCATGGAGAGCCTCGTGTGCGCGCAGGGCAGCAGCGGGCGCTGGAACTTGCGCTGCGAGCCCACGGCGCCGGCCAGCGGCGGCGCGGAGTACGCCGCACACACGAAGTTTATCGTCTCCACCCAGGAGCACAGCTCCTTCGAGTCGCTGGGGACATTACCGATACAACTTTACAATAACTTCATAACTTTAAAAAAACCTTCAAGTTGGCGGTTTTATACAGGGTGAATTTTAAATCGTGAATCATAATATTTTTTTGTAATCTATACATAGTTAACAATAACTTACAATGCTTTTAAACCTAAATTAAGTACGTTTTTATTTTGTCCACTTTTAATTTGATTTATCCTAATTTTTAAAATCTCGTGGTCACCCTACATTCATGTTTCGTACTTGTCATGAAAATTTCAACATTAGATATCCAACTAGGGAATGCAGCCATAACCGAAAACCGAGTATCGGTTTTTCCACGGTTAAACTCGAATTCGAATCGAATACTCGAATAATAACCGAGTATTTTTTACAGTAAGCAAAGTATTGAATAATGATAGGTTAACGTGGTTTTTATGATTTTTCATCACACTTGCTCGAAAATGGTGTTGTTACACGTAGGTTTTGCTGGCCGTATATGACCTATTACGCCCTAGGGCGTAATGTTTTTTTTTAATTTGAATAAGTTTCAGTATTTTGAAAATGACACTCAAATACACTATTTAAACATTTATTTAATGTTACAGAAATATGTGTTTACATGGACTTATTTGCATTAACAGTTCTCTTTAAATAAACATTACAGAGATTAAAGTTAAAAAAGTAAGTTGGTGTTTCCTTTGAACATGACAAATAAGAGTAAAACAGAACCAGCGTATTGAAATTAAAAAAAATTACACCCTCGGGCGTAATAGGTCATTTACGGCCCGCAGAGCTTGCGTGTAATAACACCATTTTCGAGCAAGTGCGATGAAAAATAACATCGAGTTACCTGAGTACCTGACGTACCTGGATTAGGGTAGGTAAAGGGATGAGCTGTATTGGCAAGATAAGAGTTATCTCGCGGTCTCTTTTGGTTTTGTGACCTTTTCTAGATAAGGACATACTCATTAAATTACTTATTTAGTATTAACATTAATAGTACATTGTGTTTCTAGGGCGGTAAGTACGGAATTACAAACGAGTGTTTGTTATAAGCCCGAGGTGAAGCCGAAGGCTTTAATAACACGAATTTTTAATTCCTTTACCGCCCGTGGCACACACAATGTTTTTCATCACACTTGCTCGAAAATGGTGTCATTACACGTAGGTTCTGCGGGCCATAAATGACCTATGGCGCCCTAGGGCGTAATGGTTTTTTTTTTTAAATTTGAAACGCTGGTTCTGTTTTACTCTTATTTGTCATGTTCAAAGGAAACGCCAACGTACTTTTTTAACTTTTATCACTGAAATATTTATTTTAAGATAGCTGTTATTGCAAATACATGTAAACACATATTTCGGTAACATTAATTAAATGTTTAAATAGTGTATTCAGTATTTTGCAAATATAAAATCAACTAAAATGGCCGTTTTAGGTCTTTACTGCTATGGTTTCCGAACGAGACTTGACATTTCGCATTGTCTATGGACATATATCACTAATGTCACTTTCTATTTTAATATTTTCTTGTCATACTGGGACGATTAGTAAGGTTATATTAATCAGATTTCCTCACAAGTGTGATGAAAAACATTGTGTGTGCCACGGGCGGTAAGGGAATTACAAACTCGTGTTATTAAAGCACTCGGTTTCACCTCGGGCTTATAACAAACACTCGTTTGTAATTCCTTACTTACCGCCCTAGATACACAATGTACTATTACATCACACTTGTGAGGAAATCTTAATTAAACAACCTTACTAATCGACCCAGTATGACCAGAAAATATTAAAAGAGAAATTGACATTAGTGACATAAGTCCATAGACAATGCGAATGTCAAGTCACGTTCGGAAACCATAGCGGTAAAGACCTAAAACGATTTTATATTTGCAAAATACTGAAATACACTATTTAAACATTTAATTAATATTACCGAAATATGTGTTTACATGTATTTGCAATAACAGCTATCTTAAAATAAATATTTCAGTGATAAAAGTTAAAAAAGTAAGTTGGCGTTTCCTTTGAACATGACAAATAAGAGTAAAACAGAACCAGCGTTTCAAATTTAAAGAAAAAAACCATTACGCCCTAGGGCGCCATAGGTCATTTCACCATTTTCGAGCAAGTGTGATGAAAAATCATAAAAACCACGTTAACTTATCATTATTCAATACTTTGCTTACTGTAAAAAATACTCGGTTATTAACCGAGTAATATTCGAGTTTCAAATCGGTTAAAACCGGACGGTTAAAACCGATACTCGGTTTTTTCACTATTCGGTTGCATTCCCTATATCCAACCTCCTAATATTGAAGTTGGTTGGATAGAATTTTGGCACGTATTGTCAATAATGTCAACATCGTCGACATTGTCAACATAAGTACCTATTTAAATCGTATTTACTCATAAAATAATTCAGTTTTATTACGATTAATGGTATAAGCGCCTCCACCGTTTTGTTCATAATTAATTAAGCGGGTCTTTAATTGTAATTAACACTAGTGCTCTGTATTAGTCTTAAGTAGCTTTACCGGTAAACGTGGTTACGATTCACGATTTAAAATTCACCCTGTATTGATGAATCATCAGCTGTTTCGCTACCCCTCCTGACAACATCATTAGACCTTCGCTGTTCAGTTGAAATTATCAATGTTTTGTTGCTAAGGCAACCCAATATGTGTGCCAAGATTCATAAGAAAGAAAAAGTAGTAATACGAGCTGTAGCAAGATTTTAAACAATTAAACGAACAAACAAGTGTACGGAATTAAGCTAAATAGGTAATACCGTTTAAAAATTGCTGACAGGCTTGCCTCGTATTATAGAAGGCTTCGCCTTAGGTCTCGGCTTCGGTCTTTATGATTGACAAACAATTCAAAAATCTAACTCTGAACAGCTTGCAAAACTAGTTTGAGGCTATTTTTGTAGGCACTGCTTCTTAAATAGTTGGACACTCTTTCGCAAGGTGGTTGTGGTTATAGGTTGCTGATCTTACCTAAAGTGCATTAGCTAAGGGAAGTAAATTACCTAGTCTGGAAGAGATACTCGGCCTGGTCAGCCGTTTGTAATCTGAACACATGCTGCTTTTTCGTGTAGTCTGTAGCTTTCGTCGCCAAGGCGTGGTGTATTCTGGAATTAAATGTAATTTATGTGTGTTATAATAATGCGTTTGCTGCAGTCTCCTATAATTAAATATTTATGTTTGTGTCAGGAGATACCATTCTTCCATCCCACAAGAAATAATTTACTCGTAAATAAATTTAAAAAAAGTTTATAGTCATGTAATGTAAACTGCCTTTCCAAAAAGTTAACTATATTAGGATTGAAAAGTCCATCATGGTTGCAAATGCGAAATAGATTCTTATTTCCAAGAATTTTAACTTATATTTCGAGCTAAGAAATACCTGATAGCATTATGGAGATTGTCGGACATTTGTCCGCGACGGAACCCGTGCTCGTCTTTGTGGAGAAACAACACGAGGTCTCGCAGCGTGCAGTAGAACATCTTCCAACCGCGCCGCCCGAATGGAGCTGGGAAGAAAGAAAAACCAAACAGTTGTATTGAAGTGTTTGGTGTTAGTAGATAGTAACAACACGAGATTTGTAGGAATAATGAACATTTATTATAATATTACATGCCTTTTTATACTGGCTTACATATGATCTATTACACAATATTAAATAAGAAAGAACAAAGGATTTACATTAATATCAAGGCTACGCTACATATAAGGAGCGCTGCCTCTAATATGAAATTAATTATTACATTGTGATACATTGTAATGCATTCCAATGTTCAGCTGTATGTATCAGCTGGGACTACACCACAGTATTTTTCCTATTTCCTTAGGCTGTATTTTTTAATGTTGAGCATTTTTTTACTCTAATCTTTAACAGCAAGGTGTATGGATGAAAGTGGCATCAAAGATGCAAATGTCCTCAACGACTGAGAAAAAAGAAAATACAGGGTCCGCAACGAAAAAGTACGGTTCGATTAGCGGCAGCGTCAAACACTACACGCAATTACTTTGTTGGCGTTCTTCTTTATATATTTCTCAAACTATGGGTTTACGTGAATATTGGATGAACGCCGAAAGATATGATACATCAATTGACCAGGCTTACAGCACACCGATGATAGCCATGAGCAGTATTTAATTGGATTCTTTGTTACATGGGTTACAGTTCAATCAACTTTGGCAGTCTTTTTGAACCACTTATCGGACCATGTGGGGGCCGTGGCGTTCCCTGGGGTCGATCCAGGTCGCTGGCCGGACCACCTTGAGTGGATCGGACTAGGTTTTGAACCATTAGTATTATGGTATCTGAAGGCATACTCACTTTTCTTCCCATTGGGATCGACACAGCATTTCCGCATGACGTATCCCTTTTTGTACTCAACCGCGCGCGACTGGTCCGGCACGTCGAGGAACGGGTTGGCGCCCGCGCGAGTCGCCTCCGCGCCCGCCCCCGCTCCCGCTGCCGCCGCCGCTGGCGTCTCTGTGTCGCTGCGAATGAAAATAGTACATTATGATATTTACGATACGAGTGGGCTATGTTGGTCATTACAGTCGAGGCTGTAATAGCCGAGACTGTAATGACCAATGCCCACATGTGTCATACGACGTTTTTCAACACACTTGCGAATAAAAAATAATGCTTATCATTGAAAACTTGTTTTTGTATTTATTTAGTGGGTTATATGTGTGGTGTATGTAGTACGCGGCGCGCACCCATGTACCCATCTACTACACCGTGTCGGCGCTGCGCGGGTATAATATACAAGCGCCGAGTCCCACGACGACGTGCTCTCATTGGTCAATTGATGGTAATTACAGCACTTGTGCGGTAATGTAATGTAAAAAGCACTTGTGTGTAATAAGCTGCGTTCTCGAAGCACTATGCTTCGACTAATTGTATACCTAAAAAAGAACTTGCACAGTTTAGTAGAAATTCCTAATTTTCAGAATTACCCCATGTTTGAAATTAACCCAATGCACCTTACGTCAAAGCATCTTATAGGTACTAACAGGGCCCACTGTAGCGGCTGCGTGCGGATGGCGTGGTAGAGGAGCTTGAGCGAGTAGCGCGGGAAGTTCTCGCCGTCGTTGAGTACCTACTGGCCCGATAAAATCTCCAACTAACATCTCCTGGAGCGCTGCCGCGAATCTAAATCGACCACCAGATCGAGCATCGCAAATGGAACTGGATTGGCCACTCCCTCCGAAGAGATTCTGATCATATTCCTAAGCAGGAGCTAGATTGGAATCCACAAGGAAAGCGCAAGCGTGGCCGTCCCAAACAAACCTGGCGACGCACAGTTACAGACTAGGTGAAGAATATCGGGAAGAGGTGGAGTGAAATAAAACGTGAAGCTCAAGACCGAACCTGGCGCCATGGAGGACCACTGTGGACGCCCTCTGCCCCATCCAGGGGACATAGGCTTCTGATGATGTCGTCAACGCTGTCTTAGGGCTATATCTCACCGGGACACCATGGCGGCGCGACCAGTCGCGCAGCCGTGGTGTCTAACAGGTAAACTAAGCTTCCAAACCGAGCCACCAGATTCGCCGCAGTCTCAAAATGGACGCCGATGAGATAGTTATGCTGATGCTGTACGTACGAAGAATAAGAAACTGGTGGTGCGACTGGCAGCCGAGTGAGTAAGATAGCATACAGCGCTGTCACTCTTTTGGTGTTGCAGGTGTCTATGGGCGACGGTGACTGCTTACCATCAGGCGACCCGTCTGCTCGTTTGCCCCCTATTTCATAAAAAAAAAAAAAAAAAAATACTAATTTGTGGCGGCGCTGCCAGTACATGTTCATGCACGCGTCAATGCTGGTCGCGCCGCCAAATCCGTTGCGCAACCAAGTGGACGCCAGGTGAGACGCCCTCCATAGAGCTGTATACATTTTGTTGGTGGCGACGACTGGTCGCGCTGCCATGGTGTCCCGGTGAGATATAGCCCTATAGTTACTTACAGGGCCCACTGTAGCGGCTGCGTGCGGATGGCGTGGTAGAGGTGCTTGAGCGTGTCGCGCGGGAAGTTCTCGCCGTCGTTGAGGTCGGCGAGGTTGTCGACGAACTCGGCGCACGACATCCGCCGGAACGCGCCGCCCGCCGCCAGCCCGTGCAGGTCCGTGTTCAGTAGCATTATCGCGCAAGTTAGCGTGTGTACCGCGTCTAAGGAACAGTGTATTAAGGTCATACAGATTTTGAAAAAGCGTCTTTCCTAGGGACAAAACTATGATAGTTAACGACCCGAATACACAACACTATGTTTTTATCATATAGGCCTAGAAGTAGAAGAGTAGGGTTATTTGCCTATAAGGGTCTAGCTCAGGGTTTCTTAAACTGTGGTCCATGGACGCCTTAGGGGTCCGTGATACGAGAGCCGGGGGTCCGTGGCTTTGCATAAAACACAAATTTTCATAGGCCCTTGATTTTCTTTTTCTCTGATTTTATTCGGAAAGGGTCCGTAAGGTTTTCGAAATAACGTAGGGGGTCCGTGAACAAAAAAAGTTTAAGAACCTCTACTCTAGCTAGAAAATTAGGGTTTTAAAGCCCCTAATTTTGTGATGTCCACAGGAAAGACGCGAACATTTAACTCGTACTACAAAACCTTGATGACCCATTAGTGTACAGATACAGAGAGGAACGAGCGTAGCATCCCCACCATAGCCATACAACTGATATTTTTGTATACGGAGTTTTAGTTCCGTTTTCGGCCAATAGCTTCCAATTTCTCAATGTATACGTCGTTACATGATGCAAATAAACTCACAGGAGTTTATTTTGATGTTTAACTGTTAGAGCCTTCTGGCAATATGTTCGCCGTTTGTATTTTCTTGTATTGTGCACTAAAGGTAAATTAATAAAAACAACATCTGTAGCAAGCGGCAACACTAGTTTCTCTCGTGGTATACTGAGAAGTACTATTTGCCAAAATTGGAGGCCTTAAGAAATTAACATTTCGACACTGGTGCATGGACGCCGTTGTCCGTCGTAAAAGTCAGACTTCATGACATCACAACATTACAAGGATTTCCAACGCATATCTGTCTATTTAATACAAGCATTGTTTAGTTTGGTACTAGATCGATTTGTGTAAGATGTCCCGTGATATTTATTTATTGCCTCGAGAATAGGGATGATGACTGTGTTAAAACCTTATAATTCTATTTAGTCAGTCAAAAATATGGGACACGTATTTTTTGGTTTATCAAAATATTAAAAATCGACCAAGTTATAGATCATCAAACTTCTGGAGTGGGGCCTTGTGACGTCACTCCTAAGTGAAAATTGTACCAAGGAGTAACGTCACTCGAAACTTCTAAGCACTCTATCCTTGTCATTTTTTGTTTGTCAAACAAAAGAAAAAAGTACGTGCAGAATATTTTTTAATAATCTAACTGACGGACTAAACAGTTTTTTTTAGTCGTCTAGCCCATTTGTTGATTTGTCTAACCTTGCGAGTTGAAGGATCCCGGGTTGCACTCGAGATACCGCCGCGAGAAGTGAACGAGCACTCGCTCGCGTTCTTGCGTCTCCCCGCTCAACGCGAATCTCGCGAGAAAATCTCGTAGAGCCGCGTCGAGCGTCGCACCGGCAAAGTCGAAGTGCTTCACGTATTCCTCGGCCACGGCGCGGGAAAACTCGTTGCTGATGACAAGTTATGGTTAGGTTAGTGGTAGATGGGCATTGATGTTGATCAGATGTCAAGTTCGTCCAGCATAAAAAATACAGAAGTCACAGTTCATCTAAGTACAGGTCGCGTCACGTAAAAAGAACGCTGGAAGAAAGTGGAGGGGGTATGTTTGCGCATTGGCACACTCGCGCACGGAAGTACTATGTTTATTGTTTTATTTTTGAACTAGCCTTTCGATCGCGGCGCGGTTCGATCAATAAGTATATGTATTATTATTATTATCTATTATTTATTTATTAATAGGGTGAATGAACTTTTAACCCACACAAAGCTGTCCGCAACTTTTAATCTTCGTTGAAATATAACGCCCTTAAAAATGGTTTGTCTATATTTAAATTTATATTGTATGTTAAAACGTTGAAAGTCCCGTCTCATGAACCTAATTTTTTTTTTTTGGTATGACGCTTACTAGTAAAACATCGTCCCCCATAACTGTTTACACAGTTTGACTGTGGGATCCTTGAATATTATTAGTTGATATATTATTGAATGGAATTAAAAACATGTTTCTGTGTAGAATGGAATAAAACAAACAATATACATCATAAATAATTTTTCTATGTAAAACCATTTTGTAATAAACAAGACACTTTTGTGCGCGACAGTATTTTGAGAACGAACGTGACGTGAACACAGTGCGGAAAGCAAAGGTCGACTGACGAACCCATAGCGCCCCGGCAATGATGCGGCGCGGCACCCGCCCTCCCCGCGCCGCACCTCATACCACCAAATAGATCGATAAATGGCCTAATGCGGAGCTTGACCACCAGCGTTCTTTTTACGTGACGCGACCTGTAAGTCTATTTAATTAATATATTTAGGGTTGCTCTTGATTGCTATCGACTCGATTATATACCTTGCAGTTTGGAGATGTTTCTTTTACGTACGGTTTTTAGCCAATATTTACAAAGTTTTGTATGTTCGCAATAAGGCTAATCTAGAATATGCGATTCATAGGATGTACAGACTGTAGTGGAACGAGTGAAGTGAATTTCACGGGGTAGAGTCACATTATAAATAATAGCAGTATTTTTTCTTCCTACAAAATGGAAATCGCACGCTTGAATGTGTGCGGGCCGTGTACGAACGCACTACAAGCAAAAAAAATAAGTATGTGTAAGTATGCTCCAGTAAGGACCGCGCTCACCTCACACAGATGTGCTATCGCGCGTCTGTGTGAATACGTGTCGCGCGCTCTTAAACGGCCGAAATTAGACTACTTGTTCGTCTTTATACTTTGGTAGAGTAGCTGGCATGCCACTGGCCACTCACTTTTTGCTCAAATGCCTCGACACGTCTGTCTTCGTAAGGCTTCGAGATTGCGAGTTGTTCGGCGGAGCGAATATTCACTGCCTTAGGACTGTAGGGCTATTCTTTAGAAATATGTCTGCGACTCATTCATCTGTCTCCATACATTTAGTATGAAAAAGGGCCAGATGAATGAGGTGACTGCAGACATATTTCTGAAGAATAGCCCTGTAGTGGAACGATTGAAGCTAACCTCACGGCGTTAAGACAATAGGTTATAGTAGCAGATATGCCACTGGCAACTTACTTTTTGCTCAAATGCCGTGATACGTCTGACTTCTTGAAGCCGTCGAGGTGGTATAACCGCTTTGCGAGCCGTTCCGCGGACGGAATGTCCACCGCCTTAGGACTGTAGTGGAACGAGTGCAGCGAGTCGCCGTCCGAACCCTCGTCGGAACCCAAGTCCGATCCACTGCCCAACTCCTGAAATCCGTTAAACAAATGTATCAAACAATCGCTGAGTGACTCAACCGAAGATCAAGCCCGTATATTAGAGTAGTAGACGCCGTGTGTTGACTGGACTATGTCGACTTATAAGCGTTGGAACTCTGCGAAACGGTTATCACATGTAAACTCTTATACAGGGTGACTGGAAATTCGCCGTATTCCTTGATAGGGATTTTTCTACAGCTCATTTGCAATGATTTAGGCCCAGTCAACTAGGGGTCAAAACTCCTTGGTTTTCGAGATATTCAAGTTTTTTGGTTTTCTTTTTAAATACCCGCCTCTTGACATAAAACTGGTGATTGTGCAATTGTTGTAATGTTTTGGCACTTTTTACTATTGTAATGTAATCAGTAGTTTATTAGCTATTCAAAACATGTTTTTTTATTTCAAAATTGCGTAGTTTCTACACAATCACCAGTTTTATGTCAAGAGGCGGGTATTTAAAAAGAAAACCAAAAAATTTTTACTAAAAAAAAACCCGACCGCGGTGCACTTTGAAACTGCATTAAATCCGCCATTTTGTTTATTTTAACGAACTTAATTGAATCTAATGATGTATCATTTATCAAAATCGGATGTGCCGTTGAGTAGTTACGAGCAGACACAGGAACGGACATACATACATACATATAGGTCAAACACATAACCCTCCTTTGGGCTTCGCCGCAGTCGGGTAAAAACTTGAATATCTCGAAAACCAAGGAGTTTTGACCCCTAGTTGACTGGGCCTAAATCATTGCAAATGAGCTGTAGAAAAACCCCTATCAAGGAATACGGCGAATTTCCAGTCACCCTGTATAAGAAATAAGGTTAAATTTTGGTTTCTTGGTTGCTTTTCTATGCGGTGCATATTTTTTGTAATGCCATTAGGGGACATTCTCAAGTTCTATGCGAAATTTTGAGGAATATTCCCAGAAACAACCAATATTTAGGCATGCAAAGTGTAAATCTTACATTACATTGTTATTGAAACATTTGGTTAGCGAGACTAAAACGCCCGTATGATGACGTTACATCCTCAGTTTGAGGTAAACGGTGATATATTCCACACATGTTATAATTATAAAAAATATGTTACATCTTACCTGATACCCCTGATTCTCCGGCAAACTATGTCCATTCTCCTTCCCATTCTGCGCGTAACTATTATTATTATTTACATTCTCCTGATTCGCATTCTGCTTGTCCGGTCCCTTCACTTGTATTACTATTCTATAGTCGTTGTTGTCGCCGTTTAGCGTGACGTCACTTCCGTGGTCGTTTGAGTAAGATGAGTTGGACTTTGCCCGTTTGTGGCAAGGTTCGGAGACTAGTATGGTGGAGTCAGAGTCGGAGGGGTCCGATAGCTCCATGCGGGGACATTCTCGACCAGTTTCGAACATGTCGTCTTGGTCCTGGTAGTCTGGACTAGATATGTTCGATACGGCTTCTGAGAGGCTCATGTCACCTGGAATATATTGAGTTCAGATGTTAGTATATAGAAATTAATCCAGTAGAAAAAATCTGCTATGTGAATTTGAGTCCAGTTCGATACAAATTGATTGACTCAGAAGGGCGAGTCGTCTGAGACATAGCATATAAAATCGTCGACAGCATTGTTTAGTTTTGTCGGTACTATGTGAGTTGTAACGTGGTGAATGGAATTTCTTTTCAGGTTAGTTCTGGGTACATTACGTACCGAGGCCAGTGTAAGAAATGTTTCAGATTACATGTAATTGTCGGCCAAGGCGAAGCCAAGGACGACAAACATGTGATCTGAGACTTTCTTATTTACTGGCCAAGATTTGTATACTATCTTTCTGACCGACGGAGCCAGAAAGCGGCATCTTCGTTTAGCGCAGCGGTCGGCAAGGTGACGCTTTCCGGCCGGAGGGCAGAAAATGACATTTAATTTATGAAATTCGTCGATAAAATAAATGTTCATGATTTTGGATTTTACGCCATCATATACCAGGAGCTCAGCGCACAGCAAGTCTTTGGCACGTAATTAATGCTATAGTATAATTACCGTTGAGGGGGCGGTTGTGCAACGCAGGGGGCGCGCGGTGCGGGGGCGAGGCCCGGGACGACATCACCGACGACAACGCCAGTCATTTACCAGAAGCTCAGCGCACAAGACTTTAACACGTAATAAACGCTACAGTATAATTACCGTTGAGGGGGCGGTGGTGCAACGCGGGGGGCGCGCGGTGAGGGGGCGTGGCCCGCGACGACATCACCGACGACGACGCCAGTCATGTACCAGGAGCTCAGCGCACAACAAGACTTTAACACGTAATTAACGCTACAGTATGATTACCGTTGAGGGGGCGGTGGTGCAACGCGGGGGGCGCGCGGTGAGGGGGCGTGGCTCGCGACGACATCACCGACGACGACGCCGACGTCGGCGACGCGGGCGACGACGACCTGCAACCAATCCAGTCAATTAAAAACACCGGTCAAGTGCGAGTCGGACTTGCGCACCGAGGGTCCCGTACAAACTTGCAAGTAGGTACGTGAAAAGTTCAAGAAAAACTGTATGGCGATTAGTTTAGTATCTCCTCCCATTTCGACCCCCTTTAAAAAAAAAAAAGTAAAAAAGTTTGTTTCAAATTTCAAACCGACTGCAGCAGAAGTTCCTGAGATATCTGGCTGTGACAGACGGACAGACAGAGTCGCACCATAATGGTTCCTTTTTTACCATTTTGGTACGGAACCCTAAAAATCATGGTTTGTATAATATAAGTCATAGAACACGGCAAGTATATCCCACTGGATATTTATTGAATATCATAAAAAGAGATAGACAGAAAGAGAAATAAATGAATAGGTATAGAAAGAGAGAGTGATACCTCTGTGACATGCCGTCGGAGATGGAAGTGGAGTTGGAGGTGTGTCCGGAGCCGTTACAGTGCGTCCGCTCCGACGCACTCGACACCGGCGCGTTGTACGTCCACACGATCCTGTTCATTCAACATACATTTAGCGACGGGCGAGTCGATTTGTCCGATTCGAATAACGCGAATCAGACTCTAAACGAGTTGATTCGAATCGAGTTCATTCGCAACTCGAATCAACTCGCATACCTAACTCTAGCTAGAATTGATACGAACCGGATAACGAATGCGATTTATGCGAGTGCACGCGAGTCAGCGATTCGCTAACTCGACGAATATTCATTTTGTTAAGAATACGCTCGACTCGACTCGCCGATCCGTTTGGCTGCTGCCGCGAAGCGGATCCCATCCGGTTGATGCTAGTCTAGTCAACTCGAGTTAGCGGCCGAGTCAACTCGAGTTATCCGAGTTGGAATAAAATCAACTCGTAACATCGCTACATACATTGCAATTACATTAACATTATTACGAGCATAGATAGAATAAGACGGTCGCGGCATCACGCGCGTAACACCACGTATAACCTATGAAGAAATTCGCGATATTGATGACCAAAACAATCAAAATTGCACTCTTTGCGAAAGTAATAAGGTTCATATTGACCTGTCTCTGACAGCTTCCGATTCTGATCTTGGTCCGGGCGTGGCGGAGTCGGGTCGCGCGTCGAGTAGCGTGTTCAGTGATGACGTCACGTCCTCTTCCATATCCACTGCTACCGCGCTCAGGGATGACTCCTTCTAGAACATAATTATAGACAGTTTCAGTGCAAGCATTGACATTTGGATTTATGAATTGATTTTTTTTTCAAACTGTTTTTGTGCATTACTCTCAATATACGCTTTGAAAGTAAATCGGAATAAATGCCACCTGGAACTGTTTCCTCAAATGCATTGGAATAAAGTCTGAATACTATAGAACAAGTTAGCTGTCGGAATCTGATTTTATGGGCACAACTACGAACACTTTTTGTGTGAGTTTATTTTGGTAATACCTAATCTTGATCGTTTATAGACATGTGTAACCACCATAACGTAACGAGCACTTCTAGCACAAGAGAGCCACGATATATCTGGCCCACGACACGGCTTTGAAGAAACAATACAAACGTGCATCTGTAACGCAGCGCACTGCTCGTGCATTCTCATTGGCTGTTACATACTGTGTCGCGCGCGTCGTGTCCCTATAGTTTTTTTTATTGTTATAAGTGGCAAACGAGCAGACGAGCTGCCTGATGGAAAACAGTCAACGTCGCCCATGGATATCTGTAACACCAGAGGTGTTATCTATACGTTGTCTCGTGTTAGCTGTGCAGAGCAATATAGCACAGTATAAGAGAAATGTTTTTTCTTCCTACAAAATGTAGGTACATCGCGCGGCTTGTAAGTGTGCGCGCCATGAACGAACGCACTACAAGCAAAGAACGAATGCTTAAGAATGCTCCAGTCCGGATAGCACTGTCTCGACCTTAAATACGCATCGCGCGCTCCTAAACGGGCGAAGTTTGACTACTTGTCTGTCTTAATACTTTGTTATAGTCAACGTATTTTGATTTTTAGCGCCCCGGGCCAATAAAGTTTGCCGCCCTAGAGAGGGGGGCGCTTCGTACTTTAAATTGAGCTTGGTACTGGCTCGCGGCGCCCCCCCCCCCCCTCCCCCCCGTGGTCCGCGCCGGCCGCCCGTCGTGGCCTGCTACCCCGGGCCATGGCCCTCTGGCCCTAAGGCGCCATTCATTTATTACGTAAGACGGTACGACGGAAGATTATTTTGCGCATTTTTATGATCTTACGTAAGATCGATCAAAACCCCCTCCCACCCCCCTGTAAGAAAAAATAAGACATGGTTGACCGGGGGGTCCCCCCCAAAACAGTCTTACGTAATAAATGAATGGCCCCTAGGGTAAATACGCCCCTGGGTATAGTTTGTACCTGTAGATGGTCCTCAGAGCGCGACGTCCGCACGGCGTGCGGCGCGCGCTGCGTGAGCTCGGCCGCCGCCGTGCCGCCCGCCGGCGACGCGGGCTGCGAACTGTACCTGCAAGTTGCAATTTCACAGATACAGTCGCCATCAGATATATCTGAGCTGTCAGTGTTCTCATAAATATCTGAACACGGCTCTAATGTTATGAAAATAGAGCCCGTGTTCAGATATTTATGAGTACACTGACAGCTCAGATATATCTGATGGCGACTGTGCATTACACACCGAGGGTACAGATAAGTAAGTTGAAGAAAGTTTCAAAAAAGTTGTGAAAGTTCTCGGAACTTTCCGGAGACTTACACAAGAATTTAAAGAAAGGAGATTGCCGACGCGTCTATGGGGCCTCGTACCAAATCAAAAGTCATTGTGTCAACACGAAACCGACTGTATCTTAAAGAACAAGAAACTGCCTTTCCTAATCACTAAATCCCATTAAAATTGTATTCGGGGATCCATAGGAAATTGAGATTGATTTCCAGATTTCGAAGTGAGTTTTTGCGTAGCATATCGTCAAAGTATTTGTCAACCGGCCAAATACAAAATCACCTAATAACTTTAATTCCTGACGTTGACGAGACTTCACTTAACTTAGTCGTATGACATGCCATTTCGGATACCTGTTTTAGGTTTTTTATTGTGCCTATTCAGATTGTTAAAATATTATTATAAAAAAAGTTATTTGATACTATTTTGATACATCGTGAGATAAAAAATATTGTTGCATTACATTTACGCTCAATGTCTCGTATAGTGAAGTATCAGCGAAATATCACTAGTTATTTGTACCAAATAAGTAATTTAAAATGATTTACGACCTCTGACGCAAAATTGTGAAAAGACGTGTCTTATAAAGTACCTTATATTTAAACTTAGAATAAGACAGAATGTCAAGCTGTCAATTTTCGTGCTAAGATCAAGAAAACTACATACATAATTAATTGTATTAAGACGTATCTATGAAGTTAGCTTTGTCTTTTACACTCATGTGAGAAGTAGTCTTAAGAAAGAACGAGACAAACATGTTACTTTCCTGGGTACAGGACAGCTGGATGCAGTTCGTATAAGAAAGAACCGCGGAGTTTTATGGAATTACAATTTTTGTATACATTTGTGTAGACGGTGGTGCCACTGTCATAGGCCTTTTAGATTTTGACCGATTTTGTCTGTCAAATACAGTTTTAAGGAAATCATACATTTTTCATGGTGGCGGCGGAAATCGTACAACACATTCTTTTTTAATTGATCTCAGATTTCCCATTTTAAATTCAGTAATAAAAAAATCCCTCTGGTTAAAAAAATAAAACTAAGTTTTTGGTATCGTTTTGGTTGTGACACAATTTAATGACGATATTGGTACCAAAAGTCGGCAATCTCCTTTCCATATTGGAAACCTCTGTATAGGAAACTTTAAAGAATCACGGAGATATTTCAATGTGGAAAGTTTCCATCGACACATCAGTAACTTGTAAAATAAAGAATGGCCCAGATTGCAGATGTTGCTAGTTGTAAATAATTTTATGCCCGCTGCGCGTACGGAAATAGCCGCTTTCTGGCCAAGTGTAGACATAAAATGATGTACACAACACGGGAGGTAATAAAGAAAGCCCTCGATCGCATATTTACGTCCCTCGCTTGCAGCTCGGGCCGCAAACTTATGCGATCTCGGCCTTTCTTTGTATTACCACCCTAGTTGTGTAATGTACTATTACGTCATCTCATGGCCAAGAAGTGGGATTTATTCGCCGCATATCGAGCGATAATACCACTCCTAGCCCCCTAGATCCCGCGATCCCCAGATCACATAAAAATCTAATTGGAACCCAATGGCTCTTCCTCCTGAGTCCTAAATATACGATACGAAATATTTGGGGCCACATCTGCCTGTCTAAAAATGTGTTTACCCCAGGAGCTAGAGGCAATGCACTCATCTAAGCAACTACATCAAAGCGCCAAGAGGACAGGAGCGCCGTACCTACTGTCGAAGTAAACTAGAACGAACTGTTATGATGGAAAGTCCGAAGGTCTTTTTAAAAAAAAAATATTTGACACACACACTAAAAATTATACACGACCTTTAAGTAATTAGGGAACAGCGCGGTTTGACGATTCGGGAGCAACTGAGGTTTTGTATGGGATGGATTGAGGAGCTGGACTCGGATGGAAGGGAGGACTGCTGATGGGTTGCTGCGTCAGCCATAAGGCATACGTGGTGGAGGTTATAACAGAACGAAGATACAGTTAACTGCCCAGTTGTAGAACGTCGCTCCAAAAAGATTTACAAATGTTCACTAAGTTATGTCTTCGTTGGCATTACTCGACCTTGGCTACAGAGAAGTATGATAAAAAGTTAAACATTCACTAGAATTCCTCTGTATTTGGATATAAAGAAAAACGTTTGAGGAAAATTATTGCTAAACATTATCCTTATCGCAACCATAAAGACATGCAAATGCCTTAATTACGCAGTGACCAATATTCTGAGAATAATTCGTACATAAATGGGTTTACATGGCTGTCGAGATTTTGTTCAATTGGAATGTTGTAATATCAAGAACATTACAGGACGCTTGTGAGGTCAACAATTTTTTTCCTTGCTGTTAGCGACTTAGTATCTTAGGGGGTGGATTCGAAATGGTGAGATTCCTAACCACCGTCACTCCTCGTATAGTGAGACAAAATATGGTGATCTAACTTGCTCATTGAGGTACTCACTCTCTACTTAACGGGTAACTATGAAAATTGAAAAATTATGCGTCGGGCAGAATTCGAACCTGCATCTCCCGTGGCTCCTCGGGCCAAAATAGGTGCACTACAAATTGTGCCAACGAACTGCTTGCCCAAGTCATCCAATTTTTCAATCAATCGCTTTAATCATTTTTTACGTTTTCAAGGGGTGCTAGTACCATCTACCGTAAAGTACAGGTCGATTCACAAGAGCTGGCACGAATGGATTGAATGAGTGGATGATAATATCACAAAATCACAAAATTATTAAATACATGATACAATAAGCGACATTCGTGGTTTTGGACAATCTCGTCTCATAACTTCGTAATCTAGTCTACGTTGTGCATTTTATGAACAAAAAAATCCCACAATCGTAACAATATTAGCACACTAACGCCGTGAATCGCGGAAATTGCTGCGAAACATCTGAATTTCGTATGAGTTTCGCATATTTTCGCCGTGATTTCGCGACGAAATTTCCACGATAGTAAAATATTCGTAGCGAACCGTCAAATTTACTTTTCTGCCATATATTTTAGTTGCTTAGTCTTAATGTTAAAAAAGTTAATGTAATTTTTTTTAATAAGTGAAAGCGTTATGTACTTGTTTACTAAATATTAGGAGCCTCCCGTATAAGAACGTCACTCACACTATGACAAGTGACATTACTTTCGTTCAATCCATTCGTGGCAGCTCTTGTGAATCGACCTATGGTATTTCTATATATCGATGGCAAGAAGCGGAAATGTAGTAACCGCCAAAGGAAACCCTTGGCGGTTACTACATTTCCGCTTTTTGCCATCGATATGTATGGAGTTTGTCAGACGTCGTAGTGACTTACAATTTGTTGGAGTGGTCTCCCACCAGGCCGGTGTCGGGCGAGGAGTTGTGCCGCTGTGCGACCTCCGCGCGCCCGCCTAACCGGCTCTCGATCGGCGAGGCAGGCGTCGAGTTGTACCTGCGGCCCGATGTGCAGTGTGTTAACATGGGTGGTTGGTTAGTTAATGGGTTAGACAACCCGCAGACTACTGTTTTATCGGCCGATAGGTCAGTTGGGCTGTTGACCAGTATGAACATGTATGAAAGTGCGCACATTGCACCGATGCGTCGAGTCTGACTAAACTATCGGCCGATAAAGTCTGTAGTCTGCAGGCTGACTTATTTTTCAAAAATATTAATCCTTAAAACATGGCGGTGAATACTCAGAAGATCCCGCCTGATTAGAATAGCACTTTTGGTTACGGCGTAAAACCTGCCAAGTCCAACGAACAACGTAACGTAACGGTTGAGCATGAGATCCTCTATCATATAGGCCTCGATCTTGAGCTGCTTACTTCTCCTAAGCACAGACCTATGATAATGTGTCTAGTGTATAGGCAGATAGTTGTTGTGGTGTGGATGCTCAACCTTCAACAGGTTGAGCATGAGATCCCCGTTCATCATATAGACCTCGAACTTAATCTGGTTGCTTCTTCTGAGCAAATTCTCTTATGATAATGTGTACGGTGTATAGGCACATGGTTGTTGTGGTGTGGATGCTCAACCCTCGACAGATTGAGCATGAGATCCCCGGTCATCATATAGACCTCGAACTTGAGCTGTTTACTTCTAAACAAACTCACCTATGATAATGTGTCCGGTGCATAGGCACATGGTTGTTGTGGTGTGGATGCTCAACCCTCGACAGGTTGAGCATGAGATCCCCGGTCATCATGTAGGCCTCGAACTTGGGCTGGTTAGCGCGCGGCCGCCTGTCGACCACACGGTCGTCGGTCAGCAACGCCTCGCAACTCTCGCCCGATTGCACGCCCGACCCGTTGCTCGACGAGTTGCTCGATGAGTTGCTGTTGCTGTTAGAGTTGCTGGATTTGCTCGATGGTGGTGAGTTTCTGGGGAATAATTAAATTGAGGTGTAAATTATGGTTGCCGAGATCAAATTTAAAGATGAAATGAAGTAACATTTACGTCACCTTTATCTATGAGATAAAAAAATTGCTTATGATTGCGTTTAAAAGCTTTTTCGACTGATACTTGACTTGAAAAAATCTTTGATATTTACATTTAAGCGGTCTTGAAAATTATTTTAGTTATTAATACTAGTATCGAAATTTGTGAGTTAACACTTAAAATGCAACACTGCGTCTAAGCTATGTAGTCTATAGCCGTGTGCCAGATATGATGAAAAGGGCTCATCTCTGGCGCACGGCTATTCTAGTGCGCTTGTTCTTATAAGTATATTGTTAGCCACGAATGGCTGCCCCTAAATTTTCTACTACTAGCATAGTACCTTGACTTGGCGGGCTTTTCTTTAAGGCCAAGTGAGCCCTATAATAAGGCTTACTTGGCCCTATAATAGGGCTTACGTGGCCTTAAGGAAACGCCTCTTACTCTACATCATACGATTCCGTAAATATCAGCTATAACACACGGACAGACAGGCGAATATAATGACATAATCATTTTGTTTTTTTTTCCTTCTATAAAATGACATCAACGGAATCTGTAATACTCGTTGGTCGAAAAGAGAAACTGGTGAGTTTCTTCCGGCGCTTCTTCTCACCAGAAGGTCAATTATCCGAAGCGCCAAAAGAAAAGAATTAGAGATGAGACATGTAAAAGAGCCCTTGAGGGCCTACTTACAGAAATAAATTATTTTATTTTTTATTTTATTTACTTCAGATGGTGTTTACCAGATTTTAGTATAAGAGGGTTATGCGTTTGCACGCATAGCCGCGTTTGATAACGTAATATTTAAAATACGAAATGACTGCACGTTTAAAATGCTAGCAGCAGACAATGGACACGACATTCGGACCTAATTTCGCAGTCTAGACCGATAAATTACTTAACACGACGTTTACGACGCGTTCCACGTAATCATTAACTTTCCGATTGCCATTTATTGACGACTGTTCTTCTAGCATAACTGTTACAATTTGTCGCGGGACAAATACAGCCTGTCGCTCTCAATTCAAAAGTGTGATAGAGACAGTCAGCGTGATAAGAGAAGTCGCGGCTAGTTGTTGTAGTCCGGCCGGTTTTACTCTCAAAACCAGCCGGGCTACACATGCATGCATATGCATGGCTCTTCATGGGTTATTTTTTTGACGCTGACAATACTGACGAGCCTTACTGGCTGTTGTAAAAATCGAAGGTGGGGGCAGTGGCGTTCCCTGGGATCCAGGTCGCTTGGCCGGACCACCGGGAAGTTTCGCTGATTGCTCAAAGTGAGCAACGGAGCAGCGGGAGAGGTTGAAACGGATCAATCTGTCCTTATGTGTGTGTATATCGAACTAAAGGGAGTTTTAGTTGCCGGTTCGCTAAAACCTACTCCAGCTAAGAAGACGCCCGAGCAAGGTCGGAGTGAAGTTAATCCAGGCTATTTGAATCCTGGGGCAAATCGGGATGCGGCCTTTGTGTGTTGTTGTCGGCAGGAGGTCATCCCCGCCGGCGGGGACGACGCTGTGTGCGTCGGACTCCGCGGGAGTCATGGAAAATATCACGTTTTATATCTTTGATGGATCATCGGCAGGGTTTGCCTGGACCCGTATCAGCGTCTAACTATCCTTGTTGATGTACACCCGTTATCAGCCTATGTACGTCTCACTGCTGGGGCAGACCTACTCTCATAGATGAGAGTTACCGTTCTCTCATAGTTGTTGCTGTACGAAAAATAGGAGATTAGGGACGCAGCATTATGGTAGGTCGATACGCATTTACATAAGCCCAATACCTAAATCCGATTTAATTATTATAAATACTGTTTACTCCACCTGTCCTGATTGCAGGTATGAAGCAAATTACTTGAATCGCTAGACCGTTGACATTTAATAAAAAAACTGTTTTCGAATTGAAGATTCCTTTATATTATTGGCCATTGGCACAAAGACAGAACTAAACTTAACAAACCATCGCTATCATTACTTATCACTCCAATAATGTCATCCGTGAATAGCATCATTTGTTTCAATTTTACTGCTGGCTGTGTTGTAATTATATTTGTTTCATTTTTATTTATTATATGTATTGAAGATGTATTTGTAGGTTTAAGTATTTCTTTATTTACGTATGTACACTCGGACGATGAATTCGGGTCACTTTCTATATAATTGTTCATAGAAAACGACCCGAATTCACTTCGTGAGTGTATATTATTTCCCTTGTGGTTCATTATTTGTGTTTATTCTTCGTCTATTGCATCTATTAATGCTCAACACATATTCATTAACTTTGCATCGACTCCGCTACCCAGACGTAATCTCGCAGAGTTCGCTTCTTAGCCGTCCCTATTGTTTACCATTGTTTTTATATAAATTTGCATTGTAATGTTCTTATGGTGTGTTACAGAGCACTATAACATTATATTGATGTATATTTAAGACACTTATTCTAGCCATGTTTAATACCCTCTCGACTGTACTCAGGGGCGTATTTACCCTAGGGCCATCCGGGCCATGGCCCGGGGCGCCAATCGGCTAGGGGCGCCAATCGGCCACGAGCCGATTGCCTTTAATTCTGGTGTTGGCACCATTCAACTGACTTTTACTTCTCACCTTCTTTATTTTATCGAAAATACGGTCGTCTATTATTAAAAACATACGGCGTGGTATGTACAATAAGTACCTACGAGTATAGATATGCTCCAAATAAGTGCGCGGTCGGGCGGGGCGCAGACTGAAGAGAGGGCGGTTTCTCAATATTGAAGCCTGTTTTGCAAAACAACGCAAGTATCCAGTAACCTAGTCACCTGAAAGTACGGGGTACTTTGCGAAAATCTAGTAGTTCTGATTTTTTGCAGACTTGTTTATGATGTTGAATGAATAATCTAAGTTTGTGACTTCGAGCGCCAAACGCAACTTTGTCAAAAATCTAAAAAATCGCGAAAATTTCGGTTTTCAGAATTTGGTGATTATAACCCTAATGGCCAGTTCACATTATTCCAGTCCAGTGATCCAGCGGGCTAATCCAGTCCAGTTGTGGACTGGAGCATATCGTTTACATTATTCCAGTCTTTTAAGAGTTGTTAAAGACTGTTACCAAAAATAACCACGCGTATTCACTATATCACGTTCAATCCAGCACTGGATTTACGGTTTACACTATTCCAGTGGCGCTGGATTGGGTAAGCTGGAATGAAAAGTTGACGGTCTCTCCAGTCACTGGACTGGAATGCTCACTGGAATGGGTACATTATTCCAGTAGCATTCCAGCACTGGATTGGATTGCTGGACTGGAATGCTACTGGAATAATGTGAACTGGCCATAAAGAACTAATTTTTGATAGTACCTTCTCAAGACATTTTTAAAGTACACTAAATTTTCTACTATATGAAATAATAAAATTATCTCTGTAGACCCAATAGTTTCCGAGATAAAGGTTTTCAAAATTCGTAATTTTTTCGAACTTTGCAATTTTGGTGAGGATATTGACTTGCTGATCATCGTCACTGCGATCGGTGCCGCCCTTCCAAGAGGGCTAAAATAAGTAAATTTATTGATTTTGAACAACTCAATTTACTAACTAATAAACGTATTAACTTTTTTGTCCTTACCTTTTTTATTTCATTATTCGTAGCTTATCATCGTTCACACTTCTCATTTTCTTTGTTAACATCCCATAACGTACAAGGCTTCGATAGTATAACAGGGGTTACAAAGAATCAGGGTCAAAATTCATTCAGAACGACAGAATATTGCAAAAAAATGCGAAGTTCCAAAAAATGATAAACTTTGAAAGGCTTTATCTCGGAAACTATTGGGTCTACAGAGACAATTCTAGTCTCATGGGTATTGTAAATTTAGTCTACCTGAAAAACGTCATGAAAAGGTACCTTCCCAATTTTTTACGGTTTTTTCGATTTTTGACAGGTAAGTTCCGCTCTTGAGGCAAAGTATAAAGACGAACAAGTAGGTAGTCTAACTTCGGCCGTTTTGGAGCGCGCGACACTTATTCACAAAGACGCGCGATAGCTCGTCTGTGTGAGTGCGATCCATACTAGAGCATTCTTATTTCTTTGCTTATTATATTATACCTACTGTACCAACTGGATTATTATAAGTCTGCAAAAAATCAGTACTACCAGATTTGTCCCAAGCTCTGATGTATAAAGTTACTGGATTATAAGTAATTAAATCATCATTAATGGCTTTGTAAACAAATTAGTACACCGCAAAAAAAAAAATAAGTAGACGTAGAGTGTTTTTTTATTTAAATATTTTTTTTCCTTGACTTCTGGGGCGGCGAAAGATTATTGGCCCGGGGCGCCAAATTTCAAAATACGCCCCTGACTGTACTCCACTTTAAGCCAGATTGTTTCAATCGATCCCTAACCTACAGGGAATAGAGTTGATTAGGTAAATAATCGATAAAGTTAATAAACCACGTCCCCGTGAAACTTGAATCAAATTAATACATCAGGATCGAAGTACTATATTATTTACCTCCAATCGAGTCAAGCGGTGTTTACCGAAGTTACATTACAACGCGAACCGAGCTTTGTTGATATTTGAACGATCGGTTTATTTCAATAGTTAGATTTCAACTACTGTTCCGTCGCATGACATGAATAAGTAAAGTAGTGCTATTCAGAAATTCGACAATCTCTTCCCGAATATAATTGTCCGTTAATGCAACCCACACAAAAAAGTCATTGAAATTTCAACTGTTAGCTTTAGTTAGAGCAGCGGTCGGCAATCTTTTAGCGGCCAAGGGCCACATAATAGCTAACGAAATTGACGCGGGCCGCACTAACTAATAACTGGTGATTTTATACAATTCTGAATATATCGACCTTTACATAGAAAATAGCCAGGGAGGCTCGCATGCGGCCCGCGGGCCGCAGGTTGCCGACCGCTGAGATAGAGAATAGAATCCTCTCTCGCCGATGACTTTTGTGTGGGTTGGTTCCCGTTTGCAAAAATTCGTCCAAGTAAAGTTTGTAATCGACGGTCAAAATATGGCGATACACTCGTCGCTCACCTCTAATTACGAACTTTGACCTCTAATTACGAACTAGTTCATAGGTCAAATAATAATTGGAACACGTCGAATCTCTGAATAACACTAGAATAGTGTGGGCAATGGAACACGAATATTACTTGATAATTTTTAGGGCTTTCTCATTTACTTTTTTTACAGTTTGTAACTTTTTGACTTCAGTCTAAGTATAATATGTCTGGAGGTCATTTGAGAGCTTTTTTCTCAGCGAAATAAAGAGAAAAGATGGTAATGAACAATATATTTTATTAGATTTCAGACTAAGAAGGAAGGACGTAACCAAATACAATTAACATATTTTGCAATGAATCTGGCGGTATTATTTCTATGACACATCCGTTATGGTAATAAAACGTTCGCGGAAAACCAAAGAATATTACATCGATTTTAGTTCGCCGTCAGACGGTATTGTATTTTGATAAACTACAAACAAAATGTCGTAATAAAATTAGAGAAATATCGTATCTCGGAATATGGCTCCAATAAGGTAATGGCTGGTTCGCGTGCGCGCGCTTTGACCACATTACATAACTCAATTACGCCGCGATCGAGATCAAAAACAAATTGAAACAAATAACTTCACACAAATTAACAATAATCAGGTGCCGGGGTGGCAGGCTCACGACACTTCATTAACCGAACGTGGTGAACGTGGTATCGAAATAAGTGAGAGTCGGATTAGCACACGAAGGGTTCCATAATGCGTAGAAATACACACTCTGTGAAAATTTCAAGTCTCTACTTATTCCTTCTCTACCGCTTCAAAAGATCCAGCCGGTGTACTGCCATCTGGCTGAAATATTTTTCGCCTAATTTCACTTCCCAACCAACTTATTGCAGTACTTTTAGTTGGCAAACCAATGCTTAGCATAGTATTATTTCGCATACTTTTTATTTGATCACAATAATATTTAGCAGATATTCATTTTACCAAGATTCATTTAGAAAAATAGTCACTAAGCAAATGTTTTATTAAAGCTAACTATTTATTGTCAAATAACGTTTGCCCAAATTTAAACTTCGCATACTTTTTATTAAAATTGGATTATCTAAAATTGGAAAAGACGACAACTCCGAGGGAAACGAGTTGGTATAAAGCGAAAAAGGGGGGACGGGGGGCTCGGGGGGCGGAGCCCCCCGCATGGAAAAAACCTTTAAAACCATATCTGGTTTAATTTAGGTAGGTTGGTTAGGTCGCTTGCGTCCCTTAGAAAGAAATAGAAGCCCCGCGCAGCGGGGCTTCGTCGACTTGGTCACAGCCCTTTCAGGTTGAAACTGTGACGCTAAGGAAAATTAACCACAGCCCAGTTAGGTTAATAGGTCAGTTTAGCTAAATCTAAGGCCTATTCTCCCACTTTTATTGAGTCGGAAATTTTATTGTTCGGTGTATTGAATTTCGGAATTTTAAAAATCGGTACATTGACTATCGGAATTCGTATTTTTGATGTATCGGGTTATCATAGAGTCGGACTTTTCATTGTTCGGTGTATAGGTTAGGTTAGAACTGCGACCTGCGACAAGATGGAATGAACAGCCTTATAACAGCGTATATTAGTATTATGGGGTGCGTAACGGTCGATATAACAACTAATGGTATATTATTGGTCAATATAACGATTAAGGGATATAATGAACTTTTAGAATAACAACATTTTGTATATTTTGATAGGATCTAACTATTATCCGGCATAATGAACATGTAATATAACAATAATTAATATAATAGTAATGTGGTATAAAGTACATGTGATATAATTTTGTTCGATATAACGTTCAGTGGGTATAATGAAGTATTGGTATAGGTAATGTATAACTGTCTCCAGAAAGGTTGGTTAGGTTAATTAGTTATTAGGGCATAGTAGGAAAAGGGGGGACGGGGGGGCGGAGCCCCCCACAAGGGGGGCTCGGGGGGCGAAGCCCCCCGCATTAAAAAAAACTCAAACCATAAGTTCAATTAGGTTAGGTTAGGTTAGGTTAGGGTTCGAACTGCGTCCCCCAACAAAACCGAACTGCTGTCAGAAAAGTAGGTTAGGTTTGAACTGCGTCCCCTAACAAAAACGAACTGCTGTCAGAAAAGTAGGTTAGGTTAGGTTAGAACTGCGTCCCCCAACAAAAACGAACTGCTGTCAGAAAAGTAGGTTAGGTTAGGTTTGAACTGCGTCCCTCAACAAAAACGAACTGCTGTCAGAAAAAATAGGTTAGGTTAGGTTAGGTAACCGTGACCCTAACATAAACGATACTGCCCAAAAAATAGGTTAGGTTATATTAGAACCGTGAAAATGAAAATAACAGAAAATTTTATATCTCAAGTCACATTATACCAATAATATTAATTGCATATGTTCATTATATTAGATAAACGTTATATTATATTAAACAACTATTATACTTATTGAACATTATACGCTCTGAAATTATCTACTTAGTTGTTATATCAAAAGTTTATTATGCCTCTTAAGTGATTATATACTATGAAATTATATCAAATGTTGATATATCCAGTGAAAATATATCAAAAGTAGTTATACCGATCATTACACACCCAGTATTATGCGTCATAATATTATGAGTAAAATAACTTATGCCATTCAATACATTCGACAAAACAATTAAAGACATTTTGAAACATGACCAACTAAATATTTTGCTAACTAATAATATTCTAAAAAATAATTTGCGATATGTTATATATGCGAAGCATTGGTTTGCCATCAGATGATTCTGCGAAATGAAACTATGGGAAAAATAGTTTGCGAAGTGATAATTTGCCTTATAATTTTCGGCCACATATTAGTAAACCGATCCAGCCCTGTGACAGACCCTAGACGGACAGCAGGGGCTGAGTAAAAGTCCTTCTAGCACCCTTTGGGTACGGAATCCTAAAAACAAGCTTTGTAATGGAAAGTGTTAATTATAACCTAACATATTCGGCCACATTCGACTGTACTAGTGAACTAGCATTTGCAATCAGAAGTCAGTCCTTACTTCCCGGTTCTATCATCAGATCAGCTCGACGGTGGCGTTATATTGCATTGTCATCCAACTTCATAAATATACCAAAATTTAGCTCAATTGGTCACCAGGAAATCATTTAAACATGTTTTGCAGATAAGTTATGAAACCATGCAACTCCGTAGCATATCGATATTTTAAGCTTGCATTTTACATATCGCGCAGGCAGTTTGTCTAAACGGTAAACATAATTATAACTATATCTCGGACAGAATAGCAGAAATACTCAATAGCAAGTGAAAAGGCGCTATGTTCGTACTGTAAAGTTTAAAAATATATAATTACGTCGGACTATTTAATTATACGGACAAATTCAAAAAACCTCTGAGCGTTATTTTTTGTTTTTGACAAGTGAATTAATAGACAATTAGATGCGGCAATCATTTCGAAAAGATTTTAAATTAAGTCAATATAAAACAATGCCCGTACGTACCACATGAAATCCGCACGAATCCCAGGCTAAGTCACTACTATGTATTAAATCGACTTTATTCCGCATATTGTAATAATGTTTACCTTATACCTGATCATTGACACGTGGTCTCTAAAGACGTCAATTAATAAACCCATTGGTAGAAATAACGAACTGTCAGTCTTGATGATGAATGAATAGACACGTCTAGGCTAGTTATCCTGCTATACAGGAAACCTAATATTTATATACATATAAACATATACTTATCCATTAGGATGTTCATTCATGGATTCTAAAGTAAAAGGTACCACTAACCTAGTTGGCAATAAGGTCTTAACATTAGACCACTATTATAAGTTAAGCCCCTGCACTTATTATTTATTAGTCTAAGTTTACGAATAAGAAATTGCATTGTTATTGTTTATTTTTAGCGCTCAAGAACGATCGATGAAAGAGCGAACACCTCCTAACACAAGTTTTTAACTTAAAAGGAGAGTTCCACAACTAACTGTCAACACTTTTATTAAAAATAAATAATTTATGATTTTTTTTTTAATTAAGATCCAATTATATAAAAGCGGTGCTTTTGGTTGAAAACCTCACAATTTAATAATTATGGAGACGCCTTCTTTTCATATACATACCTATATAATACCGAATATTATAGTATTTGTTCCCGAGTCATGGATGTTTGATGTCTATTTAAGTATGTATTTATCTATATAAGTATATATATCGTCGTCTAGTACCCACACAGTACAAGCATTGCTTAGTTTGGGATTTGTGTAAGATTTTCCCCCGATATTTATTTATTTTTATATAAGCAAATAACAATCGGATTTGGGGAAAAATTTATGGCATATTTGGAAGCTCAATTTGATGTTATAATTTTATGGAATACGTTTCGTGTTAATATCGCGATACTTAATTTCGTACAGTCGGTTTTGGTTTCATTTCAGTGCCATATTTGCTAGTACCTCACTTTGTAGAAGGAAGGAAGGATTTGAAAACAATGTATTTGTTTTGTCACCTAGCTTGTTACCTCATGACTCATAACTTCATAAGCAACGGTCAGTGATTTGACACGTCACCTTGTATCACACGAGACGTCAGAGCTGCCCCGCTGCGAGCGTTGCGAGTTAACCCTAATAAAGTAAGCTAGGGTTGCCTCACCCATTTGTGTAGTCCGGTCAAGAATAAGTCTGGTGGATACGAGTTTATGTGACTCACGGTGAGTACAAGCAAGGCCAAGCGTGTTCAGTAAGTGCATCATCTTCACACGAAACTCAGAGTTGCCCCACGCCACGCCGCGAGTTAACCCTAACAGAATAAGCTAGGGTTGCCACATACTCTAGTCAAAATTAAGTCTAACTAAGTGGTGTATGTGACTCATAGTAAGTTTAAGCAAGTACGAGGGAGCTGACACGTCATTTGTTATCTTATGCGAAACTTTAGAGCTGCCCCGCGACGTGTGTGTCACTGAATTCGAATAGACGAAGCTAGGAAAGCCACGATAAATTACCAGGACAATTTTTCGAAATTTCTGATAATTGTTTGAGTGAATGTAAAGGCGCCAAACTCACGAGTAGCAATTTAAACTTAATACCGTTTTTATAATGTAAAACAAGATTGCTGGCGTGCGGTTAGGTACGTCACGCTGAGTTACATTGAACTAAAGTAAATGTATTATTAGGGAAGTAAAAGGTTGTCTAATCTGAAATGACACATGTCTTCGACGCGACTCAAGTCATAGGCATGTGTATGTAAATTGGGATAATTTTTTTTTATTGTATGGGAATTCAAAAATTAGAAGGGATATATATTTTTCAGCTGCAAGCCACTGTTACGTTTCTAAAGTATTATTTATGAATAAAATAAGTCGTATTTTCAATTTTGTGTTCTAGTCGGTTTGTGAGTATGTACATAGAACTTTCTTTTTTTTAGAGGGTTCTGTTCATTAACTACAAATATTTATCATGCAATAAGAAAATAAGAGCCCCATTTAAATGTAAAACGCATTACATTAGTTGTTTGACAGTTAAGTACTATTTAAGATTTTTATAATGATCGAGGGATTAATTTAAGTTTGGGTTTATTTCTGTTATCCATTATTGTTTCGGATGAAGGGAACATAATCGCGATAAACTATCTGTTCGAGCGATACCTACAGCAGTACAGGAGGTACAGGAGTACGGTGGAATATTTAGTAGGTAGTATAATGCTAGTGTGCGAGGGGAAATTTCACGTGTCGCTTTCTAGAAAATATTTGCAACGATTCAGGATATTCAAATTTCCAGTAACGCAATTCCTATTAATAGAAAAGGCCTTGCCTCGCAGACCTACGTTCTATATACTCGCATATAGATACATTTTACTGAAGCTGAAAATAAATTGTCACACTGAATATTGTCAATCTAGGTCAACATTAAATATTTGCACAGGCTGTTAACAAAGTTTATTACGAAGTGTTATCGTAATTTACACCTGCACTTACGTTATAATATTTTATAGAAGTTGTGGAAGTATTTATAAGAACGAATTTATATGTACTATGTCAATATGATATGTTAAGGTCAAGAAAATACCTACGTTCAAGGGCATTGTTTGAATTACCGAAAACTATTTAGTAAGTCGTGTACAAACGAAGACACAGTTAAGTGACCATCAGTAGACCTTAGTACATTGTAATAAGGGTAACAAGTGGTCAGTTAGCAGTGTCTTCGATTGTACGAGTATATTCAATTCTAATCGACTTTTTTTTTTGGTTGGTCTGTTTCTCGTTTGGTCAATATTGTCCACTTCTAATCGACAGAAGACAACGTCGTTTTTATACCCTTAGCTATTATTTATCAAATATGCTGATTGGGGAGGAGAACATTAATTAAGATATATATAGAAAACCACCGTGAGACTAACAATTAAAAAAACGGTCAAGTGCGAGTCGGACTCGCGCACCGAGGGTTTCGTACAAATCCCGTCAGTAGATACGTGGATAATTCAAGATAAACTGTATGGTGGGGACAAACTAACTTTGCTCTTCATACATCGACATATGTAGGAGCAAATTAATTTATCTTGAAATTTTTGCGAATTTCTAAAAAACGCTGCAAGTTAGGTAAACCGTTTTATTTTTCCTGTAATATTTAGGATGATATTAATAAACGGTAATTATTTCAGATTTTTCTGTTCAGTAACTTCGGAAATAATAGGGGGGGAATGGTATTTTTTTTTAAGTTTTTTGTCTTAAATCAAAAACTGCATATTTGAGAAAATAATAAAAATGGTTTTGGAATCTACACATTAAGCCCTTTCATTTGATATCCCACTAGATATAATAGCTCTACTTTTGATTTTCGACATCCCATTTCAGCCCCCTTTAAAAAAAAGTAAAAAAGGTATAAGATCTTTTTTCTGTCCAATGTGCTCGGGTTAGCGACTTTTAACACTATTCCAAATTTCAAGTCGATAGCATCAGTAGATCCTGAGATATCTTGCTGTGACAGACGGACAGACAGACAGACAGACAGAGTCGCACCATAAGGGTTCCTTTTTTACCATTTTGGTGCGGAACCCTAAAAACGGATCACTCACGTTGTACAAAAGACGAGACATCCACTCGACATGATTCGGGAGCATTCGGAATTCCCTTAATCATGTCATGAGTAGTAGTATTTCGCGGACGCTGCCCGGCGACTACTGAATGCCGAATGCTCCCGAAACACGTCGAGTGGATGTCTCGTTTTTTGTACAACGTGAGTGATCCGTTTTTAATTCCATAAGATATAGATATACGTTATACAAACTAGTAATTGATCAGTTTAGCAAAATCATATTTTTTGGTTGCTCTTAAAATGTGATCAGAATCCTAGCTAGAGACTACTTGCAAACTACACCGGCCTCAGTGATGTTTATTTTTGATCAATTAATCAATGTCACATCAGTCGTCAAGTTACTAAGAGCAGCACGCCACATGGAAAACGATTAGTTTAATGATTAAAATTAACTTGACAATACTAGCGACTTTAAATTTATAAATAAGCTGAATAACAGATGCTACGCCAGCTTAGATTGTCTTTTGTGTGCCTTTTTGTCTGTCCGGTTCAGTGCCGATTATCATCCACTTTTTACGCTCGGATTAACTAAAATATGTACTTAGATCCGACGACAAATACAATGATAAAGTAACACTAACATACTAATTTCTTTAACGACAAACATGTAAATAAGTTCAGATATAACCAATAACCATTTATGATGTATACTGAATAAACTATAATTAGATATCTTTATTTAACAAAATGTATGGTCATGTCTGTACCGCATTACTTCCCGTATTAGAAGGGTAGCTTTTAAACACACGGCCATTTATAATCATTAGCGATAATTTTATCACAATTGATAAGGGGCAACCCTAGCTCGTGGAAAGCACGGGGGCGCGACACATGGTCCTAATGGCTTATCGGCGGAAATCAGCTGGCGTCCGGTTACGAGGGGCGGGATTGATGGAAACTAATTCGTCTTCACTTGTATGTTTGCCTTCCGTCGTGTACTAATCAATCAGGGGACGTTGCGGGCTCAAGTTCACTCGTGGTGACAATCATCACGTCCATTGGCAGTTTAGTATGCGCAACCCAATAGGGTTGTCTAAAAACAAATGCTAAAATTCTGGTCGTCGATTTCCAGTACTATATAAAAAGTCGGTCGTAGTAGTAAACGTTCTCACATTGTCAGATCTGAACAGAACTGAACAGTCAACAGTACGTTGACGGAAGGAATTCAAAAAAGCTACAACTACTTTGACTAAATAGATGTAAGATAACCTCTATCTATTCATATACACAAGATGTCCCAATTCCAAGCCGCATTTAATTGGTATTTGATCTTAATAAGTCACTTGATCTCAAATTGTGAAGTTTTAAAGATGAATCTACAGAGAGTATAAAGACGAACTAACTAAAATATAAAAGATAAACAAACCGCAAGCATTGCAGAATATTCGGATCATCTCGAATAGCCGGCATAATCGCATATCCAAGTAAAATCTGGCTAGACATCTCCGTCTAGCTCTGAGCGTCTAGCGCTTCAAGCTCCCCGCGGGGGATGGATAATCTTTCAAATTACACAATGTAAGGGCAACTGCAGACTAACTGCAGCGTTCGATATCGAAGTTAAATAATTAAAGGACAATAAACTCACTTATCGTGGTTGGTCCGCGGCGCGCTCGCCCGTCGCTCTCCCGAAGACAAATACCGCCTCACGTTCGCTTTGATCTGTGGGTCTGCAACATTTTTCCGAGCTCGTAACCTCGCACGTAACACTAACTATTCACAGATTAGCACACAAGCAGAGCAAAACATATAAGGCAACATCGACACCTCGAAAAATGACGTTATTAAAGTGAACAAAGCCACTGTGAACGAGTGTTATCCCGGGCTGGGATCCCGCGCGCCAACTAAACTAGTCCACATATCGCAACTGTTATTTGTTGCGGCTCACTCCGCCGACTCGAGCGATCCGCTCGGGAATACTACTGGAATTTTATTACCCGCAGCTGGCACGATAGATGCCCGTGCGGCGAATGTCATAGGTCACCCACCCCCACCACGAGATAAATTATTCTTGTTAATAACAAACTCACCCTTTTTCAGTCTTAAAGTGACGGGATCCGACGATAGTCGCAAACATTTTAAAACTGCAACAATCAATTTATTTATTTGCTAAAACAACATAAATAAATCGATAACACAAGCATGATTCGTCAAGTGCGAAGCCCAAGAAAATGGAATAAAGTCGGTGCGTGAACAATGGAGTTAGTTCTCTTGCATGTTAGGATCTTGATAAGAGTGAAGGAAATCAATTTCGCATGAGGCGGGTCGGAGCATTGTAAATGAGTAGTTGTTAGAGGCAGTGCAGATGGTAGTATTGGCCAGGGCAGGCGAGGGCTCCCGCTGCCTACGCGTGAAATGTGAATGAGGCGGTCGCGTGAGCGCTGGCGCCGGACCCGCCGTGGCGATCCTATTACTGTTAACTCAATTCATAGATAACGTTAACTTTGATGGTTTATTCACAAAACAATTCTCGACGGCTAATCAGTAATCAATCACACACTACGCTCGGATTAGTCACGATAAGGTCACGTAATTAACGACTGTTCCCGCGCGCTAAATCAAAATAACGGGGATGTATTTATTACATATTCTTAGGACTTTTGTCACAGTGGCTGTTCTTTAAATTATAAACATCGATAAATAACATTATAAATGAAAGTCTGTCGGTTGATGTAGACAAGTGCGTGCGTGATAAAATGGCAAATTCCTTACCTTCTCTGGTCGTGAACCGGTTTACATCAGTCCCATTGACCTTGAGCAATACATCTCCAGCCTCCACCTGAAATTTTAACGTTTTGCTCTTACTGCTATGTCCAATCTTAAATTGATAATCTGGTTTTTAATTAGCACTACATGTCTTGAAGGGAGTATATAACCAGTTTATACTATCCTAATCGTTCTGGAATGTATCGTAGTTCTAAAGACTTGGTTTACCTAAACAAAAACAGAAAAATCATGGTTATATAAAAGTAATCTTAAGTTGTGATGTAAACTATGTCCTTTTACTTCCTATCTGCGTTTAGTTGGGGAGAAAAAGACCCGAGTTATTTCGAGATCAAGTACCTATCTATCGTGGGTGTAGTTTATTCGTAAAAAAAATCCTAAAAGCTTTGTATTCAAGATACGCCTCCTTTCTATAAATAGGTGCGGATAGCCCGGCGAGCTGCGTTTACCACCTAATAGCGTTCCAGTGTTCCGATACTGTGTCAATGATCAATAATGGTCCATTAACGCACGCCGAGTACAAAGCATTACATTATACATTACACGAGTCTTATAATATCGGCGTACTCCGATTACGTAAACGGCTCTACTGTCAACATGTTTAGTGTAAGTAGTTACCTAGGAACTTGCTAGCTGCGAGGGACTTTGGTTCGTGTAAGAAACACAAATGTAATTGATAAAATGCTGATCATTATTACGAGTGCATCTAATTAAAGTAAGACTAATTAAAACTTCAGTCGTCGCAATACAGCTTAGAAGTTATCAAATAAAATATTTCCTTAGAAAATTTAACATTCAGCACGCAGCGCGGTACTATTTTTAACAGAAATGGCCATACGCCAGGGTACACAAACCGTACATTTTTAATGCGGTCCTCAGTAGATTCTTATTTGGGTGAAACACGTGCGCGTGCCTTGCCAAAACTCCATTCGAACAAAACACAACGATAATCACAGATCAGTTGTTTACAAAACACTGACGATCACGCTAATCTCCATCCTTGCACGGATGCATTATCAATATCAATAACATCACTAGTTATAGTAAACATTTCACAAACATCAGTTACCTACCACTGCAGTTGATTTGTTTCCAGTTTTGTAATCGACCCTAAAACCGAAGTCGGAAACTGGGTATTTGAATAAAAACAATAATTATGTTTATGTGTGGTAATGGTAACATGGGGCACGACCGGACGAGATGGCAGCGGGCCGCGACTGTCGACCGGCACTTGTTATCAGAGGGTCCTCTAATGGATTGAGCTTAGAGATAAATTAGATCAGCCGCAGAAGGGCGCAGCGGAAGTAATAGAGATGTAAGTAAGCAAAGCGAGTAATATCTACATTGTAATATCACAAGACGCCATATCATATTACAGGTCAAGCGGGCGTTCTCTACGGGCAGTGCCTGTCCGGCTAACACAGCTGCTATCACAATTTGGTCACGACATATATTGTCTCGCGCGCAACACTACATGTAACAGCCAATGAGAACACGCGTACATTGCGCTGCGTTACAGATGCGAGTTCCCATTGGCTGCTACATGCTGTGCCGCGCGCAGGACATTTTTTTTAATATTGCCTTAATCTGGCAAACAAGCAGACGATCCACTTGATGAAAAGTGGTCACCGCGACCTATAGACATTTGCAACATATGCTAGCAGTGGCCGCGACTGCTTGTCACGCGCCCGAGTTACTTTCGCACTATAATGAAATGAACAGGTTAGTGTAGGGAACGTGCAAGAACTATAGGTACCTACCTATAGCTCGACAGCACTAAATCGACCAAAGAGACACTATGCGGACTGTAAAGGAAACTTGGACGTAGTTCAGCAAAAAGGATCCAATCCACAACACAGTTTTGTATGCAATTCCATATAAATCTGTCTCGTGGATTGGATCCTTTTCGCTAAACTACGTCCACTTATTAGACCTAAAAAATCTGGTTATAATTCTCAATGTCCAGTTATTAAGTCGTGGCTACACTAACGTTAATCATCCTTCAACGCGATTTCGTTCCGACGTTTTTGTGCGTGTTTGTCTGCGTTTCCGTATAATGTGGTCCCAAAGGTACAAGATTCAGATTGGCGGCACCAGATGGCAGCACCTCAGTTGTGCACGTTCCCTATTTGACGCGCGGCAGTTATGCTAGAGTTACCGGTGTTGTGACGACGACCTGTGATATTACTTTTCCTGAGACTTTGTGATATAAGACTAGTTTGCAAACACTGTTCCGCGTACCTAGGAAGTATGAATTAGCCGCCCCACGTGCAAGTTGAGTTATAGCGGTGTCCAGACGTCGGATATTATTGATGTGTTTACTTTACTGTCGATCATACGTGAGGGATCCGTTCAGGTACAATGATTGATGGATAGATTTTGTAGGTTGCGAAAATTTACCTGTCAGCCTACAGAAGCGTATAAACAGTAAAGAGTAATTACAAATTTAGATGCTTTACAGTTATAATAAACACCAAGGGCGGTAAAACAAAGAATTGTGGCCCTGAAATATGCAATTTCATTTAGTACTTTCCAGAATAGGCTCCCCCCTAACTTTTCCCTGTATTGTTTACTCGCCAGCAAAAAAAAGAAATAAATAACTAATAAAATAACAGTAATAAAACTACACTAATTGCCTACTCTCGAACAACGCAGTTTCGATTATCGCAGATAACCGCAAGTACAATTAAAAACAATCAACGCTCCTAATAACACTAATTAAATGTAACAACCCAGTACATGAAGTCACACCTGAAGAATGATTTCATGCCGTATTTTGTAAGCCAAGTCCACGTGTCCACCGGCTCGACATAAGATGTTATGAAGCCGCTGCCAATATCTTTCTAGTAAAGGTCATATGTGACACTGAAAGTTTTATTAACTTACGCCAGTATCAGTGGCGTGGCGTTGAGCAAATCTTTGGGCAAGCCGGAGCAGCTCTAGCCATTCATTCTCTTTAAGAGCATTAGAATTAAGTTCTGAACTGCCTACTATTAGGCAAGCCGATGGGAATCGAGTTCTATGGACGCCACGCCACTGGCCAGTATGGCAATATATATATAGTATGTCAGCGGACCTGACGACAACTTGCACACTCACTCCGCCTACGCGCCGTCGCAATAATTAAGAACGAGCAACAGGCAACCTTTTAAAACCTAACTAGTCTCTGGAAAACCGACGTAAAACAAAAAACAAGAGTCGCAGCACAAATATAACTGATTTTTATGTCGACGCGAGGAAACATATTACATATTTCTTCCGGGAAGCGACTTTCATTTAGTTTTCTCCGCATCTGCAGGGATATTAACACTGCAGAATATCGTTCTCCTTTCAATCTATTTTCGCTGTGACACAAAGCGACCCACGCCTCACTCAGACTTTCTTCGCCTACGAGTGGCTTTGTGTGAATAAGTTACTGCTCAATAAGCACAGTCACCTGCTCAGTGAAGTTTAGCTCGAGCTACAAAATATTGAACTTTCCAGGTCAAGAAGTGAAGCTTAATGCACGAGTTGAGAGGTCGAAGGAAAGCTAATAAAGAATAAGTTTATATTTATAAGTTCGTCTTCGCTTATAAAAAGTAAAGTTTACCTATATTTCTCCTTGGTTTTTTGTTTTAAAGAAGCTTGGATTACATTTCAACTAATAACGTATTTTATGAGTCCCAACTTTTAGGTATGGTGGAATATGCGGGTAAAGTTCTAATAATCGAAGATTTCGGCAATTACAACGCTTTTCAACCATTAAATTAATGGAAATTTAAAATTAATACAAAATGCTTGATGATTATCTTCTCACTAGTGGCACAACCTATCAAGATTGAACCGTTTGTAAATTTTCTTTTTCTTGTACTCATCTAGATCACCGTCGTCACTGGTGTCAATCAATGCAGTATGATATTTAAAGAGCACTCAATTAGAACTTATCAAAAAAACACTAAAATCATAATTTACTATTGATGATAGAAATACATTTACCAACACGGCCTACGTACGACCTTTACACATAGGTATATTTACCTAAGTGTAAGGCGGTATAACCGAGTCATATGGGCTTAACCACTGTCAAGTCGAGGCAACATTTCACCGACGAGTCGAGAACTAACAAGATTTCGCTCGAGCGGCCGAAACGCTCCAAGATTCAACCTCTCACGCATGAGTGTTGCCATTGCTCCGGTACGGGTACAACCGAGCTGTCAGGCCTCGTTAAAACTAGCCGGGATTTTCATAAAATCTGAACGAAAAACGGGACTCTCCGATATTTGGTGGAACCGTCGCACCGAGGCGTCAGCTCGCGTAAGTGGATTAAACACTCAGCTCAGCTCTTCCATAGCAGCGGCACGCATGATTGGGAGAGCTAACGACTAATTGGAAAATGGAAAGTGTCAGGCTGTTAATCAATGGCATAGCAATGCTTGCGCGTCAACGCGTTGTTCAGTGGACGTCGAGTTCTTGGATTGCGATGGATAGATGAAACATATTGTAACTATCAAAATACATCAGAAAACAAAAGTACCTACAGGTTCAATACAAACATTCTCTGGTCACTGCTCTGTAATATATATCCTATTAATATTATAAATGTGAAAATATGTGAAAATGTTTAGATAGGTGGGTAGTTCTCGCATTTCGCACAAAAAGAGCTTAAGCAAGTATATTTCGTAAAGTACGTGATTTTAAGAGATTCTATGAATGCAGAGTTATTACTTAAGTTGTTAGGTATAGAGGCACGCAATATTCAACGCCGGCAATATTGTTGTTTATTTTTTATAAAATAAAAACACCCCAATTTGTCATTCACCTCTGTGTGATTTCGTTATATGTGACTTTGGTCACATTTTAAGTCAAACACGTTAAAGAGAATGGTTTTGTTTAGCATTAAATCAAATCTTAGTTTATTCGAGAATCTAAAACTAAATTTGGAAGACTAATGATATAATCATTATAAAATTAGAGGTACCTAAACGTTTGTCACCGCAATTCGGTCATTCCCCGCGCGAGAAATGAATTCATATATATGTCGCAGTGAAATGGCCAAAACCGCGATTTTGTCAAATCTCTAAGGGATATGACCAAATCACGCAGGATGACAAAATGGCGAATCCATTTTAACATTTGCCTAGAAAAAATCAGTAATTTGATCAAATCCCTGAGTCTGTTTAGTGAAATGACGAAATCCGCCAAAAAAAGGCAACTCGGTTTTTTCATTTCACTAGATTTGTTTAGTGATTTAACAAAATCCTCGACACATGTCAGTGAGTTGACAAAACGAATTCGCAAAGTAAACTCATTTTAAGATTTCACTAGACACGTTCAGTGAAATGATAAAAAATCTCAACTCTAGTACAGACTAAACAAATCTAGTGAAATGAAAAAACGAGTTGCCTTTTTTGGCGGATTTCGTCATTTCACTAAACAGACTCAGGGATTTGATCAAATTACTGATTTTTTTCTAGGCAAATGTTAAAATGAATTCGCCATTTTGTCATCCTGCGTGATTTGGTCATATCCCTTAGAGATTTGACCAAATCGCGGTTTTGGGCATTTCACTGCGACATATATACCGATCTTTAAACATGTTGTGAGCGTCTACCGTCGAGTATAACATCGCTTATTGGTCAGTCGACCGCGAGCTACCACGAGATACGCGCGTACGCCACTGTCTGCGAAAAAAAATACATTCTCCCGTGACGAAAAGGAGTTTGTCACGTTTGTGCGATCATCACTATCCTGCGATAAACTCAGTAAGTACCCAATTAGAATGATAATGCTTTTTCGAATTTGTTGTGTTTTAAACTCTCTTTCAGCTGACGTTTTGGTTTTATTCAAGGTTAACTAATAAATGAGTTAGTTGAAAAAAACCCTTGAAATGTCATTCATCTCTTTTTCATTACCTTCTTTCCCCTCCAAATTTTTGAAGGATGGTAATGAACGAGTAAGGAAGGCAATGACTAATTTTGAAGAGATGAAGGATGGTAACGAATAACTCAGGAAGGCGATGAATACAGGGTTTATTTAAAACAAAAGCAATAAGGAAAGTAACTTAAATCTTTTGAAATAATATGTTTCTACTCAATCACGCATTAATAGTAAAATACAAACGTAAATTTATATTTTTATTTTCATAATTTTTAATTGAATTAGTTTAATGTCCCTGTCAATTTGAAAGTAATATAAAATTAAACTTCCGTTAATACGCGTATTAATATTTACAAACAAGGAAATTACTGCACTTCTTTTATGCACTCCGTATGAAATAAGTCAATTGTATAGTTTTAGATACTTGTTTTTAGTCCAGTCATTATATCCAAAAAACCGACCCTACCCGTGAATAATCAGTTCTTGGATTTTTTTTCGTAGGTCCCTCGGAGGGGTCACTGGGAGTGTAAATTCAAAAAGTAGACTGAATCAGGCTCCTGTGTAAATTCGAAAAACGTTTTTTCTTGAATAACTCGGCCATTTTTGATTTAACAGTAAAACCGTAAGAACAAAAATTGTACAAAATTTGATTTTCTACAACTTTGTTTCTCTTCATTCATGCCGTAAAACGTGGAGCATAGGAGATAATGATAATATTTTGAATTTGTCGTGTTTTTCAGGTTTAATTTCCAAAATATCGATTTTGGGGGAAAAAAGGTAGGAACCAAAATTGTTCAGAATTTGATTCTCAACAACTTTGTTTCTCTTCATTCATGCCGTAAAACGTGGAACATAGGAGATAATGATAATATTTTGAATTTGTCGTGTTTTTCAGGTTTAATTTCCAAAATATCGATTTTGGGGGAAAAAAGGTAGGAACCAAAATTGTTCAGAATTTGATTCTCAACAACTTTGTTTCTCTTCATTCATGCCGTAAAACGTGGAACATAGGAGATAATGAAAATATTTTGAATTTGTCGTGTTTTTCAGGTTTAATTTCCAAAATATCGATTTTGGGGGAAAAAAGGTGGGAACCAAAATTGTTCAGAATTTGATTCTCAACAACTTTGTTTCTCTTCATTTATGCCGTAAAACGTGGAACAAAGGAGATAATGATAATATTTTGAATTTGTCGCGTTTTTCAGGTTTAATTTCCAAAATATCGATTTTGGGGGAAAAAAGGTGGGAACCAAAATTGTTCAGAATTTGATTCTCTACTAGTTTAGTCTTCTTCATTTATACCGTAAAGTTGAAAATAGACGAGATGGTGAAAATATTTTGAATTCGTCGTTTTTTCAAATTTAATTTCCAAAATATCGATCCTAGAAGAAAAATTGTGAGGTCAAACTTGTAGAGAATCAAATTTACTACAATTTTTGTCCTAACGGTTTTACTGTAAAATCAAAAATGGCCGAGTTATTCAAGAAAAACTGTTTTTTTGGAAAAAAATATTTTTCGAATATACACAGCAGCCTGATTCAGTCTACTTTTTGAATTTACACTCCCAGTGCCCCCCCCCCCCCCCCCCCAAGGGATCTACGAAAAAAAATCCAAGAACTGATTACTGAACTATTTATCCCTTTACTAGTTCTCACGTTTTTTCCATATTATAGTGGTGACAAAACATGTCACAAGTCACAACTAAGTATAGTATACTAATACACTGTAATATACTACTTATAGAAAATCCATAATATAGAAACTTTTATGATTAGTGCAATCATTTCAATGGTTACCTATCTGAAACACTAAAAATGTTAGGCCGAATTTCGTTTTGGCAAAAACTATTCGACAAATATCGTTTCAACTTTTTTCGTTTGTCCGAAAATTAATTTCGAATTCTTAGGCATTTATTGGTTCGGTTTTTTAATCATTCGACAAATTATGGTTTGCTCTTAATCTCATTTCACCGTAATATCAGTTATCCGATGTAACGTTTCGGTTTATTAACCGTTCGATTTTTTTTGATTGACTTTGATTTCATTTGTCCGTTGTAACGATTCGGCTTTTCTCAATTGGTCTTAATATCGTTAAAAAAAGTATGCAGTGCGAAAAGTATAATTAAGGGTAAATGAAAATGGGCAACGAACAAAAATACGTAGGTAACAACTCATAGGGCAAGTGAATGAGATGGGAAACGTTTTTCGGAAAAACGATACTTTTACTGAACGTGAAATGGTGAACAAAAAAAATACGAAACCTGTCATCGGACAAACCATAATAGGTAATTCGAATAGGTTTTGGCCAAAAGAAATGCCGTGAATGGTTTTTAGTGTTTGCGATTGGTTACCCATTTCAATCTATTGTTGAAAGAAAACGATGTTTTTAAAACTAAATAGATTAAAAGCTCGTTACTTTATTGCAGAGTATTAAAAATGACAAAACCTAAGAAAAAATTAACACCCGAAGAAAAATTAGCTAAAGATCGTCAACGAAAAAGAGAAAAATATGGAATTATAAAAAACAATCCCAAATTGTACGCGATACAAAAAGAGAAAGAAAGAAAGAGATACGTATTAAAAAAGCAACAAAAAAAAATTTGTAGCATAAAAGAAAAGACGCAAAGAGCCCAAAGAGAGCAAAGAAAAAGGTGGAGGATAAATCGTAGAAAATATTTAAAAAGAAAAAATGAAGTACAAAAAATTTAAACAATTCTCCTAGAAAATTTACCACCTCCAAGTGATGCAGAAAATGGTAACAATGTCGAAAGAAGAGAAGATTGTGATCCATTGCATTTGGAACTTAATAATCAGCAGAGTCCTCGTCAACGGGTGGGGCCTAAAGCAAATATTAGGCATATGCGATACAAACACTTCAAGGAGGTGAAACGTCTTAAAAAAGTAATAAATGAATTGAAATCAAGAGTCAACAAAAGACTAGCAGAAGATAACAATGAAGACGATGAAAGTAAAAATGAAGGAAACGATGATACCATAAAAAGAAGAGTTGACGAATTAGTGGTGGACGTACCAAGTGATAAACGGGAAGACATAAAAAAAAGATTGATTTTTGGAGAGGCGATTTCAAAAAATATTAAAGAAGAGTATAAAGCCCTTGACAAGAAAAATAAAAGACCATTCGCAGAGCAAATTATACAAAATAGAGACCAAATGAAAAAGTATCGAGTGCTTCACAAAGTTCCATTTTCATGTCGAACCCAAGCAAAAGAACCAACTCAGCTAAATATATTATCAGAAAAAATCAAATCATATCTCGAAGATGACTCTAATAGTTCAGTTGCCCCTGGCAAAAAAGAATATATAAAATGTAAAAAAGAGAAAAAACAAAAACGGTACCTGAGAGAGACGTTAGGACATTTGCATGAAAAGTTCTGTGAGGAAGTAATGAAAATTGGTTATTCGACGTTTTGTAGATTTCGACCAGCCTGGATTGTATCTCCTAAGACGAGGGACACGTGTGGATGTAAACTACATTCTAATGTAGATTTAATACTTCTATCTTTGAAAAAAGCAGGCATTACAAATGTAAGTTCAAGTGCAGAGATGCTGAAACATATCTGCTGCAACACCACCAATGAAAAATGTCTAGAAAGAGAGTGTCCACAATGTGCTAAGAGGGTAATTAACTATCAAGATTTTAATAACGAAGAAAAAATCAATTATTACCAATGGCTCACAGAGAAGCAAAGTTATAAAGGAAAAGATGGCAAAGAAAAAACAACAAAGGTTACAATTAAAAAGAAGTTAGAAGACTATCCACGGAATATAATAAGGAATTTTGAAGAACTTACACTACCCAAGTTTTTGCTACATGTAAAAAATATTGCATTACAATATGCATCAATTAAGGATTTAAAAAAGAAAATGAAAAATGACGAGATTCTTATCCACATTGACTTTAGCGAAAATTACTGCTTGAAATACAATTCTGAAATTCAGTCATTTCATTTTGGTGGCAGTCGAGGCCAGGTATCTTTACATACAGGGATCCTGTATTATAAAGACAGGGAGGCAGACCGAAACATCACGACAAAATCATTTTGCACTGTCAGCAAATGCCTGCAACATGATGCCGCGTCTGTTTGGGCGCACTTGATTCCAGTATTGAATATGGCAAAAGAAATGGTCCATCCAATCAAAGTTGTACATTTTCTCTCTGACTCACCGACTAGCCAATATCGGAACAAATTCATATTTTATATGATGACTCAATTAAAAAAGCAGTTACCAGATATTGAAAGAGTAACATGGAATTATCAAGAAGCCGGACACGGCAAAGGAGCCCCAGATGGCATAGGCGCTGTCATCAAGAGAGCCGCTGATCAGTATGTTAACCAAGGGGGAGACGTTGACTCATTTGAAAATTTTGTTGAAGTTATTGGTCAAAACGTCCATAACGTCAAAATTATAACAATAGAGGAGGACACGATTTTAGACACCAAGTTCCCTAATAACATTCCAACGTTTAAAGGAACGATGAATGTGCACCAGGTAACTAATTCTTAATTTCTTATTAAACCTAATTTTTAATTGTCACAACTACAAACCTATCTTGAGCTTCATTTGGGACAAAGGTAATTAATTGCTGTTATTTATCATCATCATCGTCACTTTAATCCTAAAGTCTTGCACAAAGAAAGGTTGTACGCTTATTGCCTCCACCGACTTCTGGCGACCTTTGCCAGGTTTCCAGACCATTTTCTTATTTTGGTGTAAGATATTCCTAACTATTTATGACATATAATTATTGAAAAGTGCATAAATTAATCCAAGATCATGAAATTAAATTGTACTTTTTCTTCACAGGCGATATGGTGTATTTCGTTACCGCATACCATTGCATTCCGGAAACTTAGCTGCTTCATATGTGAAAGCAGCTACATCCCATGTAGTCATTCCAGACACTTGGGTGTGCTGAGCACTGGGATTGACAGTACACATACTCAGCAAAATGAAGCACAGCTGATTCTCAATGATAACATATACGATATGAATTTAGACTCTCCGACCATTCAAAACAATATCAGCAATATTGACGATAATGTTCTGCTCAGTGAAATTGACGATAATATTTTTTTAAGTACTAGCAAAACTGCTTCACCACAAAAAATAGAAACCCCCAAGGTAACAATTTTATCCAACGTCAAATTTGATTGGCAAAACCAAAAATTTAATCTGAACAGGCATAAACCGTTTTATCAATCTGAGCAAGACGAATTCAAAAAATTTATATCTGAAGCCATTGACACTGAGCAGAACATTCCAAAAGCTACAGATAACATGGACCATGACCAAGTTGAAAACTCACATGATGATGACAAAGAAAACTGTGGAAATAAATCTCCCCAGTGCCAAAAACATAACGTTGGAGACTGGGTCGTGGTGCAATATCAAATAAAGTCCCAAGTTTATGCGTATATAGGAAAAATTAAAGACGTTTCGGATGACACCACTTACACAGTATTGTTTTTAAAGAAAACTTCAACTAAAGCTAAGGATACGTTTTCGTGGCCTACGGTAAACGACGAAGATACGATTCCCGAATCACGTATTTTCTGTACTTTGCAGGTACCTGTTATCAATAGACGAGGACAGTATTCTTTCAAAAATTTACCGGATTTAAAATTTAGATAAGTTATTTGTGAGGTCATAATTATACAGATATCCTAATTAACGAAAACTTTAAATTTACTAGCGATTTTTGTATCATTGTCCTGTGAGATTTCTGATTTGTTTTTGCCTAATGCTAAACCCTCTTAAAATATGTGATATGGAAACTATATAGACTGATTTATGTTCCTTAGCTTGTTCAGATGATAGATAGTTTAGTTTAAATTAGATCAGACAGTTAATTAACAGAGTAAAAATATTTCTGTTGATACTTTATTTTTAGTTCACTTTAGTTTGAAAATAGTTTTTGTTGCACTAAAGTATTGGTTATATTACAAAAAAAGGTGAAACTAATAATTAATATTACCTTAGTTAAATTGAAACAATAAAAATTACAGTACAAACTTAAAATTATTTAGAAATTTGAGTAATGGAGCTAAAAAAAAACCTTTAGCTGAAATATGTTTACAATATCGTTAAATTGTTTCAAAAAAATAATTTTGCTATCGTCTATATTTCATTTTCGTTTTGATTTATCTTATTAATATTAAATATTTCTAAGAATTTGGTTTCGATTGTGTTTAAGTTTTTATAACAAGTTAACTTGTTTTAAATGTAATAAGTACCATGTAACATAATCAGGTATTTTACTTCATAAATGTTATAGCATATAGCAAAGTTGTTTTACAATATAGTTAGACTTAATCTGTTTTGATTTTGACATTTAGTTCATGTTACGTGGTGCTAATTATGTGTTCCAACGAAGTTGTAAGAGATTCATAAAAATAACTAAAAAAATATTTTTTAATACATAAAATACATGCACAATTAGAGATGTGCCGTTCCCGGGAATATTCCCCACTTGTATGGGGAATATTCCCACCGCGGGAATATTCCCCATACAAGTGAGGAATATTCCCGGGAACGGCACATCTCTACACAATGGTGATTGTATAGTGTGTCACGATGTGACTTCTTAGTTCGAAAAGTTGCCACTAGATGGCGCTAGTCGAGCCACTAGTTTTCGATTTAATTATTTTTCCAAAACGTTTTAAATATATGTTAGGTATTTTTATTAGTAGATATATAGCTACTTCTTGGTTTTTTATAAATAAATAATTATGTCTCTTGTATCATAGACAATACCTGCCATAAGCAATGAGCTGCGAGATTATTTAGTATTCACAGTACTGGCAAGTTTTGTTCTGACCGTTTATGACGGTTATCTTTTGTTTCAAAAAGCCTATAAAACGGCTTGAAACAAAGGAACCGGCCTCTTTCTACTCAAAACAATCAGCCTTAGTGGCCGTATTGTTTCTAGCCCGTAATTCGGTAAGTTCACTATAATTACGACCTAAGTGCAAATTCTAACCTCAAAATATTACCTTGATGTAGTGAATTAATTGTATTCCTTTCAGTTTTAATTGTAGCAGCTTCCAGTTTCTATAACTGAATAGCTGGACGTACCCTAGTGTTCTAATGCATTAATTTGTCTATTGTTTTCCATAATAGTAACGTAACTAATTTAAATATCATTTTAACGTTCTTTTCCTAACCTGCTTGTAATTACTGTATGACCTAGCCTTGTGCCACAAACACTAGATTCAGACCACTCCCCTGCTCTTAATTATCTGGTCGGAACTAGGTGTTTGCTGGGTGCAAGGCTACGATCTGGAGTTTCCTTACTCACGCCACGGACGGAATTTCCAGGGTGCTACGTTTGGGCTTGAGAGTCCCACACCTCCTCACTACTGCGCGCGGCCTGGGCTGCAATCTGTCGGGAAGCTGAGCCCGACACCTTGAAGGAGCTGCCCTTCAAGGACTGCCGCAGCCAAAGCAGGCCGTGATCGCCCTACGGAGACCAGAGCCCCTGGACGTCCCCGGCCAGCGTCGCGCCGACACCACCTCACGCCACACGCGCCCACATCACCAGCGGGCCTGATACCAGATCGTCAGCCAGGGGAGTCTCAGTGGCCTAACCAAGTTCCAATCTACGAACCCGCGACCTACTTTACCCTAACGTTCGCAAGCCTATCGGTTCTGCTAAATAAATGTATTAAACTATTTGTTGGTTTAAATCCAGACCCGGTAGGGAGCCTTGTGACAAGTGCCTTAGTGTATGAATTTCCGCAGGATGTCTGATGATGTTAGGGAAGTAGTCAACATCTGTCGCTCTACGAGATTCATGCACTAATTTGATTTGTTAATTGTTTATACGTATTATTACGTCAAATTTATACTTGGTTTGCTGTAAGATTTCAGTTTCCGACAATCAGAAATATACGAGTGTAATTTTTATAAAAACAGTGAGTTTTTATTCCTATATTGAATAATTTAGTCATTACCATCCTGAGGTGAAATTCCTATCCAAGCTGATGTCATTTCTTTCCGTTAGCAAGTCATTACCATCTTGGCGAATTTCATTACCAGCGCGTATTTCATTACCTTCCGGCTTATATCTTGAAAAGTAATAAACTATGAAAGGTGCCTTTCTCAATAACATATTTATAAACGAGTGCATATCCATAAAAAACCCTTTATTAGATCCAATTCAAGGAAATAAGAAAACTCGAGAGAATACCAACAATTTGAACGAAATCAGAGAACTACCCAGGTACGTCTATTTGTTATTAAATAACGCGGTAAGAATTGGATGGAATAACATAAAATATACAAGTAGACTAAGTCTGAAACATTGGATTCTTTTTATATCGGTAAGGAGTATTCTTGGGATAATAACGGGAATGATTCAGGAGAAGCCGCAGGTAAATACTAGTAGGAAATAAAATATTATTTTCCGGACTGTGAATTAGATAGTTTTCACTTCCCAAAAACACCCCGAGTAAAGTTAAAACGATGCTCATCTTAAGCTTAATAGATTCCGACAGCGGCTATCGATTGACGAACCAAATTGATCGTATTAATCGCATGCTAACACGATACTTCAGGGAAAAACCATAGATAGATATACCTAATTAAATTACTTACACTGATGGATTTACTGCTTCATCAGGCAGTAACGTTGGAATTTCTCCTACAATACTTTAGTATAGAAAAGTCCAAGCTTGTGATGTGTTTTGTGTGTCGGATTGTTATCTTACCCATACACGGTGCAATGGTGTCTCGGACTTTTGGGTGGCGTGCGCGTAGCGGATGCTATTATTTTTACGTTTATTCTGTCACATATACCGCTGCCGTCCTAGTCTAAAAAGCGACTTTTTACTATGAACTTCCATAGCGAAAAGTCGCCTTTTAGACTAGGACGGCAGACCGTATGTGAAGTAGACCCCTGATACAGCGAGAGATTTTAAATATTTTAATATAATTTACTACAATAGTGATTTTTCTGTGCCCCCGCCAAGTCGAGTTTATTTGGCGAATTTCAATTTTAACGTATTATTGGTTTGTTGAAGTAAGCCGACAAATAGCACGGCCATTAAGTTTTGTGTGTGCTTTTACGTAAATGGCTCCATTAATCAATGACTCGACTTGATAAGAATGCAGGATGTGTTTAGGTTACAATACGAACCGAAGGCCGCGACTTAATTGCGCTAAATATCATCACTCAGCAGCCACAATTTATATTTTTACGTTTTTACTTGCAATTGTCGTATGAAAGTTATCCGTATCACAAACCAATTTTCAATCATGATTCAAATGAAATTTGTCGTACAGTCGAGTTCTTATACTTTAGAGCAAATTTTTTATCAAAAATATGTGAACACGACTCTATTGTTAACGGCGTAGAAGCATGTTTAGATATTTTTGCTCAGAAGTTTAAGAACTTGACTGCACTTATGTAAATTTTGTGACAAACTGACAATGCAATTTTATGACACCAAAGAGCTGATCTGATGATGGAGCCTGAGGATGGAGATATAACGACTCTCTGATGGCAAATTAACCTATAATTGAATTAGGCCTGGTACCTATGTTTTATTATCATGAGTACTTACTTCCCATCAAAAGATTAATTTAAAAAAAAACTTTTTTGAGATTTTTTTCACCATTTACGTTTTGATCGAGTGCTGGTGGTACGTTTACAAAGCCCGTGAACACGGGTTTGATACAAACTTCATTTGTATTAAATATTATTAAAAACTAGCTGTCCCGCCGAACTTCGTTCCTCTCAGTTTGTTTTTTACTTTTTTGGTGTTTTAATAAAAAAAATCAAAGATCATAAAAATCGGTTCACCGGTTCTCGAATCGTATGTATATTAATAACCCGTTAAATTCAAACGCTAGCGCCCGCGGCAGCGTTGTCTGCATGGCACTCGCTCTAATAAGTTCCAGGATCGCGCAACGGGTAGTAGACAATGAATGACATACGACATACTTATATAGGTAATTGAATACTTAACATGGAGATCATCCAACATTCGAGAAACAAACTCTAACGGTCGGATTTGTCGGGGATTGGACGCTGGAACTATTATAAACTGTTTCGGGTTGATGATTCGCGTGGTTTTCTGGTACAGTCACATCTAATAATAGGTACCCTTTGGTTCTCGGGACAAAATCAAGACAGTTAAATGACTAAGCCTTATAGCGTTGTAATAAGGCTTACTTCTAATCGTTTAAGTTTTTTCGATGGCACCTAGTCATTATTGTCAATAACTTCTTTGACATAATACCTACCGAAGCGACATGATTTTCTTATAGCTCCTCTACACGATGGGCCATCGCTGGCCCAGCGATATGGCCATACCGTGGCCATGCGATGGTTGATACGCAACTACACGATGGGCCATCGCTGGCCCAGTGAGATGGCCATGCGATATTTGACGTCCACACTATGGAATGGGCCATCGTGTAGATGCGTACCGCCATCGCTGGCCCACTTCCTTTGATGTGCGGCCGAAAAAGCGACACCGTCGCCATTCCACGGCCATCGCACGCGCCATAAGCCATCCGTCACCACTATGCCCTCTACACGCTGGCCCATCATAGTGGGCCATCACGATGGGCCATCGTGTAGAGGCAGCATTACAGCGATACAATACATGAATTGAATGAATTGTAGTGTACGCGGGATGGATAGATTCGTCACTTTTACCGGTTTAAACTGTTATGTGCATTGTGTATCGTCAGTCTTATGATTTTTATTAAGAAAGGAAAAGCATTATACTTTTTATAATGTTATAGTATAAGAGTGAATAATCCTCATTCCTTATTTGTTGCAGGGTGCCCGCGCTCAGAGCGTCTTAATATTTAATAAGCAATTCGCAAACGTAATCAAATCAACTTGTTTAGAACGGGAAAGCCCTTTCGAAAGCCAAGTGTCTAAAAAGTGTAGTGCAGAGTAAGTTAGATGAAGTTTGGCTAAATGTAAACTTTCAAATTTGCTCCATCACGTGATATTGTTGTGGAGGTAATTTGGCTCCTTTTCTAATGAATAAAATATATAAATGTAGCTTCTACAGTTACTACGTTTTACTCTGATTGTCACCAGTTTTATACATTCTCAAGTTTCAAACAATTTAATTAATATACCTACCCCATGAACACAGGACTTGTGGGTAAATACTATTATTAAATGAATTCATCATTAACTCGTGTCAAAGTTACACACAAATCGCCTAGTGACTGCAATACAGTCACATCTCAAAAAAAATATTTTGAGATTATTGTTGATTACTGTCACGTACCTACTTAGTCACTAGGCGATATTGCACAGTCGATTACAGAGATGAAGAAGATTGAGTCGCGACATAGCTGTACCGCTGTACCATCGCCATAACTGCCTGGCCACGACATTGCGCGACCAGCGGCAGCGGCGACCATAGGTGAGAGCGGGGTAGACATGTGAAGCTCGCGACGCGAGTGAGTGATTCAAAAGAGCTATATCAGTTGGTTTAGCTCACCGGCTCACCAGTTCAGTTCCGATTCAAACAACTCAATATAAAATATCTTTCAACATGCTTTCAACTTACTCGGTCACTCGCTCTCAAGTAGCTCTATTGAGCCATGAGCTGCGAGAAAAGACACGATCAACACGAACTTTTCGTCCCTGTCTTGTCACCGTATACCTATTACTGTTCCCTTTTCGTTCGGAAATATTCGGATTCGGAGCTCAGATTCGGAGCTACTGAGCTATAAGACCTAGTGAACTGATGACACGCCACGGAGCTACTGAGCTTATAAGAGCTAGCAGTAACGTGGCATCCAAAGAACACGATTCCTACCGGTTTGCCTAATATCAGGCATTAGAGCACCTTATTCTAAAGCTCTTAGGCGAAGAAGACACTGAAATCGCCCGTCGCCGCGATTTTTTCCGTGTATGGCGCAGCTACACGGAAAAAATCGCTGCGATTTACGCGCCAGTGTGCGCCACCCCGCGATTTTTCTATACAAATCGATGATTCGACATACAAAGTTGAAAATCGCCGAGTCGCGTGTCGCCGCGATTTTCGCTGCAGTGTGAGATCCGCCTTAAGGAAAATGTACACCGAAACTGCACCGGCTTGCCAAGGGATATCCTTTACGCCACGCCACTGAGAGCTAGTGAGCGGTTGACACACCGCGGAGCTACTGAGCTAAAAGAGTTACCGAGTTAAAAGAGTGATACATAGCTTTGAGAGCTTAAAATTCATATCACTCTTTTCACTTTAGTGACACATTTTACGCATGTCTATAGTGAGATCTCTCGCTGTCACCTATGGCCGTCGCTCGCCGCCGATGTCGTGGCCATGCGGTAAGGACGCCTATAAATGACGGCACTGTTTTATTCAGCAACTTTATTAAAAATTAAGAACCCAGACGTAGCCGTTTTCAACTTTAGTATAATTATATTAGATGCCTATTATTGACATATGTATTGCCAATTTAAGCCAGAGTGCAGAAAGATAATGGACTTTCAGATCAGAGTAGGTAATAAATGTTCAAACTAACTAACAAGAGAAAGACGAGTGGCTATTCAGAGTTGTGAACGACACCTACTTATTCGAAGGGCTATTGTTCTTAATAGGGAGGGTGTTGCGAAAAATTAGAAGCTTTTCCTAATACTCTAACTTAAGCTCGTTTAAACTGAAAGGAGCCCTCTACTCGGTAGACAAACGCCAGACAAGAGAATCCCACGCACAGGATCAAACTGCCGGACAATGGTAGGTACTCGAGCCGAGTCGGCGTTCCCGGGCAGTGACGTGCCGTCCCCGATAATATTCATAAGCTGTAAATATTCTTATTTTCTTCCTTAGCTAATAGAAATATTTATTTTAGGGATCATACATAAAAAACTAAAAAAAATACCTTTTATGAAGTCGTTCAAAAATAAACTAAGGAAAGGTCGAAAGCCCATACATGTCCAGACATATATAAAGGCAGATCTTTACCTTAGATCAATAACAAGGTGCAAAAATAATTCCATTTCTATGTGTAAAGATTGTCGCTGGATAATCTTATAATGTAATTGACATAGATGTAAAGCAGGATTAATGTTTAACCCGCAGCGGCTGACATTTAAAGGTTTTGCTTCATGGTAAACAAGACTCTTTAAAAAAGGGCATTCAAGTGTTGTGAATAATAATGGTACATGCTGGCTGCATGTGTGGCATAGCTGGGGCCCACAACTAAGTGGGACAAGGGTGAGCCGCACCAAGATAAACAGATAGATACTAGTATCAAGTTAAGCAAGTCATAGAACCCTTAAGATTTTTCATGGCATGGAGTAGGCAAATTTACAGACAATGGGAGCTTTGAAGCATATGAACTGGATGTCGATAATATATATAAGGTGCTAACTTATTAGTTGCAGATATTGTTACAGCTGATACGAGTAGTAGTCGGTTCTTGGAGGATATTTAAGTATGAAACATTATAGCTTTTACGATGTTTTTTTAGAGATAACTGAAAAACAAATTTACTACGTAAAAACACCCTGTTAATGTAATTATTAAATGAGAACTAATTGAACAGATTCTAGTACCTCTTTTACCCAACACTTAACTGTAACTGGCAACTTCACGCCAATAAATCAAATACATGATTGTCAATGTCATGTTATTTGCTGTCTAATTGTGTAGTTTGCAAACAATAATTGTAGAATGACTCATGAGTGACATGCCAGATAGTGTTGAATAAAATTTTTGTTCGGTAAATGAAAACAAAAAAAAATATATGAAAAGGTTTCTTAATTTCTATTTAAAGTTAATTGTCTTAGAGTAAATTATCATGTGTTATAATATCTGCAACTAATAAATTAACACCTTATATATTAGCTAATTGCATTTTTTTACCAATAGGTAATTCTAATTAACACAAAAAAAATAGTAGCAATTTCAACTAAGATATTGAGTTGTAACTATTTATTTTTTTACATGAGGGCCGTAATTCCTTTTGATGCCTAAAAAACGTCCCTATCGCCGATATTATACAACCGATATTTGAAGAATTTGCTGTATGAAAAAAAAACTGCAAAAAGTAATTTCAATGTCTGACTTAGTTTATGTATTTGTGCAATGATAATTACTATGTTTATTAAATCTTTGGTTCTTAATAAAAAAAAAATTGAATTTTGAGTTGACAATTTATTTATTTTTACTTTACACTTTCAAGGTTGACTCTCTGGTAAATATAGCCAGTAGTCATTGCCATTATAATAAGGACATACAAATATCTGAAGTTCATACTTTATTATATAGCTAAGATATCGGTATCGGTATCGGTATCGCCGATATTAACTACTATATATCGGTATCGGTATCGTATCGGCAAAACTGTGTATCGTTACATCCGTACTCGTTAGTATAATCTCCAAAAAACATAATTATTTTTCATCACACTTGCTCGAAAATGGTGTCATTACACGTAGGTTTTGCGGGCCGTAAATGACCTATTACGCCCTAGGGCGTAATGGTTTTCTTTTTAAATTTGAAACACTGGTTCTGTTTTACTCTTATTTGTCATGTTCAAAGAAAACGCCAACTTACTTTTTTAACTTTTATGACTGAAATATTTATTTAAAGAGATCTGTTATTGCAAATACATGTAAACACATATTTCTGTAACATTAATTAAATATTTAAATAAAATGTTTCAGTATTTTGCAAATATAAAATCAACCATTTAAAGTCTTTACCGCTATGGTTTCCGAACGTGACTTGTCGTCTTGTTAAGTTGTTATATGACACTAATGTCACTGTCAGTTTTACAATTTTATTTAGGTTAAGTAAGGTTATTTTAATCAGATTTCCTCACAAGTGTGATGAAAAACATTGTGTGTGCCACGGGCGGTAAAGGAATTACAAACTCGTGTTATTAAAGCCCTCGGCTTCGCCTCGGCCTTGTAACAAACACTCGTTTGTAATTCCTTACTTACCGCCCTTGATACACAATGTACTATTGTAATTCAGAATAGCTCATGTTTACTCGCATGATAACTTTTAATCGAAATATGTCGGCTATGAATATAAAAAAAAACTTTTTTGGTAACGGAGTGGACACTTTATTTTATTTAATCGTATGGCACATCGTAAGAACAGATCGAATACAAATTATAGTACGGTTCGTATTCGAGTTCTGTTTTCTTGCTGCGAGGCTCTGGTGTGGTATTGAGCAGTGCAGCAGCCAAAGTTGATTACTCTTTAGCACCACCCAGGGGACACGTGTAGGGAATCTAAGGTAGTCTTCCTACGGACGCGAGTAATCATTGTCGCGACATGGGGACTAGTAACGCAGTGGTAATTTGAGTAAGAAATGAGACATTTTTATTATAAAAAGCCCAGAATATCGAGACGATTCATAATAAACATTGAGGCCTGGTTGAGAACAAGCGTAAAACTGCACTAAAACTTTTACAAGACATCTGAAATTTTGTAAAAGTGTCTTTAAATTATCATCTCCATTTTAGGCGCTAAAAAGAATTTTGGCCCATGTGCTATAAGCGTAGCTTTGTATTACCTAAATTTTATTTCTAGTCAACATATTCAACATGTCTTTTCTGACAAGTCTATCTTTGATTCTTTTCCTAACAAGAACCCCCTGTGCAAGATAATTTTGTATAGAAAATAGGAAGTTAAGCACTGAAATTGTTAAGGACACAAAGAAAAATGCTATTTTATTAATGCCATTCAGAGATGCCCAACTAAAAGAAAGATAATTTATAGAGAAAAACATGTAAAAAAATCAAAACATGACTATTTTTTCTTGTTTAGTGTATATTTGTTTTTGTAAACTATGGTATTTTTAAAGATGTACTATAATTAATGTGCACAAGTAATTTCTAAGGCCTATTTTTTAAAAATGCCATATAATTAAATAAATTAATGGGCACAAAAATAAGTTAAAACTATACTATTGATAAACATATTGTCTCAATTTAAGAATTCATGACAGTTGCAGTGACAACATTGACAAAATTGAAGCTGTTGACCCATGCAACGAGAACATATTGTACAATTTACAGTTGACAACCTTCTCGGTGCATGTGAGTCAAGGCAAATATTTCAAGGGTAATTAGATATGCAATATGCATTACACTGTACATAATATAAGCTATGTTTAACTATGTTGATCAACTTCATTGTGATTAAGTAAATTAAGTTTAATGTTCAATTTCATCATACACTGTTTTTAGCAGTTACATATGCATTTAAACATTGCAAGGAAACCTGCATACATTAGTGAATAAATTAAAACATGTGTGTGAAGTCTCCAATCCACACTGGGCCAGCGTTAGGACTATAATTCACTCTCATCTATGAGAGTAGGCCTGTGCCCAGCAGTGGGATGTCTTTAGGCTGATGATGACACATTTAAACAACATTAACAGCGGTAATTGGGTACTTAATAACATATCAGAATGTGGTAAATTTAAGCCTAATTTAATTGCTATTTAAAGGTCAATTAGTTTTGAATAGAAACAAAAACATATTATAATTATTTTCCTTATCATTGGGTGAATCCTAAAACTTAATCATTGACAAAAAATGTAGGTACAAGGAAAATCAGCCATGTTTGAAGAGAAAGGAAAGTTGAGTATCCCAGTGATTCTTTTGGTGTACTTTTAAGTTTCGTGCATTTGCCAGATTATCTATTCTATACATATAATAAAATCATACAGCATTAACTCTTGATCAACACTGTTATGGGAAGCAACATATTGACTCAGTATGTATGAAGGTAAATTGTTTTGTCTATGCACTCAATTGTCTTAAGAAAATTGCGTCTTTGAAAACAGCTTTAAATGTATATCACGGTTATGTTGCATCAGTACTTCAATATGGGATAATAATCTGGGGTAACTCTGTGGAAATTGATAGAGCATTTAAATCCCAAAAAAAGTGCATAAGAGCTCTGACTGGTCTTGGTAATAGAGATTCATGTAGGCCTATGTTTGTAAAATGAAACATTCTTCCATTGCCTTGTATATACAGGGTGTCCCTAAAACCAACTTTTATACGATCAGGGCTGATAGACCAGCTCATAAGAACCTAGATTAAGCAAATTTGACCTTAGTAAAAATCTCTTAGTTTTCGAGATATTGACGTTTTTGTAAAACTCGTGCTAAGTGATACCCTGACTCGGTGTTTTGAGTGTCATTGCTAAAATATCAAGTATTTTACAAATCTGTCTTTTGCTATGTGTGGCCAAATAACTATGCTATTGAACGTATTTTCTATTTTTGCTAATTTATTCATGCTGTGGACACAGTACAATAACAAAAAAAAATTATTCGATTTTTTTCAAATTTCACCTCTGACTTCGAACTAGCGTGGTGAAAAAAAAATGTACCAACATAACCAGGCACTCAACGTAAAAAAATTGCGCATTTATTGTAGTTTCTAAAATGGTATACAATTTACTAAACACTGTAATAATTTTTGAAATAATGATATTTTGTTACAAAATTAACTGTCTGCCGCCTTCATCTCATACGATCCGGTTGAACTAAGTTTGCACCTGGCGTGCTTGACATCACATACAAATTAGGTGCAAACTTCACGTAATCGTCAATATCTCGAAAACTAAGAAATTTTTATGAGGTCGATTTTACTCAGTCTCGTTTTTTATGAGCTGGTTTATCAGCCCTGTTCGCCATTTTGTAAAAGTCGCGAATTTTGATAGCCTGGATCAGTCTTTCGAAAGTCATGACTTCAAATTTCAGTATTTTCTTAATCTGCTTTTTTTTTAAACATTACTTAATAATTATGCTATCATAACTTATCAAAATAAATTAGATTTTACGTGATTCAAAATATGACCTCGGATTTGAATCGCGTAATTCTTAAAACAAATTTACCATGCTAAAATAAAAAAATAATGTAGTTTAAAATAGTATGATTTTACACACTAGACACCGTAGTTTTTAAGATAATAGCATTTTAATTCAAAAGGAGGTTATACTACAATATTCCATTGGTTAAATTTCGTACCAGAATTTGAATTTCGAACAGAAAAGGTATGATAGCATAATTATTAAGTAATGTTTAACAAAAAGCAGATTAAGAAAATACTGAAATTTGAAGTCATGACATTCGAAAGACTGATCCAGGCTATCAAAATTCGCGACTTTTACAAAATGGCGAACAGGGCTGATAAACCAGCTCATAAAAAACGAGACTGAGTAAAATCGACCTCATAAAAATTTCTTAGTTTTCGAGATATTGACGATTACGTGAAGTTTGCACCTAATTTGTATGTGATGTCAAGCACGCCAGGTGCAAACTTAGTTCAACCGGATCGTATGAGATGAAGGCGGCAGACAGTTAATTTTGTAACAAAATATCATTATTTCAAAAATTATTACAGTGTTTAGTAAATTTTGTACCATTTTAGAAACTACAATAAATGCGCAATTTTTTTACGTTGAGTGCCTGGTTATGTTGGTACATTTTTTTTTCACCGCGCCAGTTCGAAGTCAGAGGTGAAATTTGAAAAAAATCGAATAATTTTGTTTTGTTATTGTACTGTGTCCACAGTATGAATAAATTAGCAAAAATAGAAAATACGTTCAATAGCATAGTTATTTGGCCACACATAGCAAAAAACAGATTTGTAAAATACTTGATATTTTAGCAATGACACTCAAAACACCGAGTCAGGGTATCACTTAGCACGAGTTTTACAAAAACGTCAATATCTCGAAAACTAAGAGATTTTTACTAAGGTTAAATTTGCTTAATCTAGGTTCTTATGAGCTGGTCTATCAGCCCTGATCGTATAAAAGTTGGTTTTAGGGACACCCTGTATATAGCAGAAATATGTATGTTTGTAAAAAAACACAGCCACTACTTCTCTACAATTGCTCAAACAAATCCAGATGCCAGGAGCAACCACTTTAATAAGCTACAGGTCACTAAATGCCATCTGGCCCTATATTGCAATAACGCCTATGGATATATAACAAGCTCCCTCAAACCCTCCTAGAGACGCCCTTAAATAAATTTAAAAGAGAGCTCCTAAGATTTCTAGCCAAACACAATTTCTATAGCCTAAAAGATTACCTTAGTGCTGACTATCAAAAAAAATTGTAAGATACTCAAACTCGACACTGTTATTATTATTATGTATTGTGATAAATTCTTAAATTCTATTTTTAATTAATTATATAGTTTAAAATTTTGTATGCCTACTTTTATAAGGTAATTGACATTATTGGATGACCATACTAAGCTTACCATCGCTCAATTGTACATAATGTTATGTAAATAAATAATTTCATTTCATTACAAAAGATTTTCAAAAATAAGTAAATTAATAGACTTTATGATTGTTTGTTATTTCACTTCCACAAATTTTATGTTGCGGGCAGGTCCTCTAGTTTTATTAAAATCCTAAGATCGTAAAAACAATGACAATTATAAAAATTTTACTAACCTAGTAAAGTCTACAATAACAAGTAAAAGTTTAAAGAAAATCTTTTATCATAATGTAATAATAATGTAATGTGATAATGTATGTAATCTTCTAGTGTGCAAAAAAGTATGATTGTATTGTAGTTATATTTCTAAATCACTGGTTTGGATTAAAAAAGACTCAAGTTCGATAACATGTAGGAAGTGCCAAATGCCTAATATGTATAGGTACAACATACCTAATTGCTTTCAATATGGTTTTTATTCTGTTCAAAAATAACAAGTCATGTCTATTGAATTTATGTCTATTTACATAGAGAAGAAGACATTATTTTATTTACAACCAGTTGAAGATTGTAAATAATACTTGAAAAATCACCTTTAGTAGATATTCAAATGCAGTGGCCCTAGAACACATACAAATTACAATAAACATAGTGCTTGCTCATCTTCAATCATGAAAACACTTTCCAAACTAATCAGAGCTATGAATACTAAATAGCTTGAGAGACAACATAAAAGTGAAATGTATATACATAATACCACAAACTATGTATTGCATAGAGCTATGCGATCGTTGTTTGTGCGTAACATATGATTCATTATAACGCGTGCTAATCATGTATGACTATAATCTTTATCACATCTGGACTTTCGCAGTTCAATAAGCCATTGGGGGGAGTTATTATGCACTGAGAAACCAATTCGATCAAGATGTAATGAAGATCGGTAACATCTGTACTGCATATAAGTGTTGAACATCATTTTGAGTAACGTATACAAAGAAACAAGTGTCTTACCTCGCCGCTGCGAGCCGCAGGAGAGTTTTCTTCGATTTCGTATATAATGTGTGGCAAACCGGCTTCCCCAAGCAGGGAGAATCCAAATCCCAAATTATCACTACGGTTTAGGACCACTAGTCTTTCGTCAGCCATATTCAGTGCACAGCAGCATTGATTACCATCCACTATAAAGTATCACTATGAACACATTTAACAAACCGCTACCGGATTTCAGGTAAAGGATATTGTAATTGATTAACGAAAATCTTTATAAAATCATGAAGCACGATAAACGGCAGCGCACCCAACCAACCAAAGCGAAGGAGACAGATAGTTTCAGTTTCAATTTCATTCACTCTAAACATTCATCGCATTTATTTTTGTTTGTGCATATTCTCAGCGTTTTTTACAGTATCTTAAACAATTTCACTATATCTGTAGGTTGGCAAACCCTTTTGATTATAGACCAATGGTATTCATTAGGAACATTGAATGTTACCTTACACAAAAACGCACATGCTTAATAGAGTCTGTGCGGAAAGAGAATACGATTTAAATTGGGGGCGCTGTAATGCTTTTCTACCGTATGTGCCGTATTTTCTATTCTGTGGCCATACTGGTTAGGTTAGTTCCGTTTTTCGCCACGCCTATTCTCTTTCCGCACATTCACTATACGCAATATTTTGATATTTATCTGAGTGCATAGTGCATATTACTATTTTTTGTATGAAAAATATTTACTTTTATTGAAAAATATCTGTATCATCTCTTTTCTCTATTATCGCTATAATATAAAAAGTTACTAAATGTAATAAATTGACAACGTTGGAAACACAGGTTGGAAATAATATTGCAGTTTTTAACCACTATGAGTGCTGCCAGTTCAAGTTTTATGATTTATTCAGCAACTCCGTAAATTATACAAAATCTGCCATCGTTTATTTATTTTATTAAATACAAATTAATTCCACAGCATGACAGAAGATCTAAACCACTGTAAAATTGTATATCGCATTGAGAAGAGAATGAGTGGCGCTGCCGCTGGCGAGTGGCGAGCTTGCTTCCTTTCCTCTCCCCTAGTCATTTTTGTGACATTGCATTGTGTAGTCAGTGTTGCCAACTCTGAATTTCATTCAATGCTAAAATTTTGTTGAAAATCTGCTAAAATTATGCTAAAACTTGATAAATTCTGTTAAAAAATGTGCTTAATAAAAAAATAATGTATTGTGATTATTACAGCTTTACAATAATTCTTTTTGTGGTCCATGCTAAACTTTCAGGAAAAAAATTGCTAAAGATAAGTAATTAAGAATGGCAATGTGTTAATCGACATTTTTTTTATATTAAACCAAATTAACTTTTTTACTACAGCATACAAACAATCATAGTAAAATATGTTAAAAATGAAAGTGGCAAAAAATTTACGCTTTTATTACGACTTACAATACAACTTCATTGCGCACCAAAAGATAAATAATAAACTTGATAGTTATATTATTGTCAACCATGCAATCGAAGGTCATTTTACAAACTTATATCTTCTTATCACCAACTTGTATGTTTCTAAATTTACCATTTATCTGTGTGTTTGTCACTAACAGGTAACATTTCTATTATTTACAAAATTATGCCAACTGCTAAATGTAAAAAAAATCTGCTAAACTAGTCCTAATTATGCTAAATTTAGCACTGATACTGCTAAATTGGCAGCACTGTTGTGTAGTGAGTTGAATGTCACTGTCAGAATCAGCACTTCAGACGTGAGTTCAGTTCAGTTGTATGACGTCAGCCGTCGTGCGCGTGCGTCTGTCCCTTCACTTTATTGCTAAGAAACTTGGTGAAGTTTTAAAAGTTATAAACCGAGAAAACTTTTCCTGATATTATATATCAGTAAAAATGTACGTCTTATCTAATTTTGTGAAGGTTACTGTGCCAAATTACTTGGCTGGATTGCCTATACCTGATTCATTCGGGGGTTGGTTCCGTCTAGGAGGTAAGATACAGTTTTTTCCTTATTTGCACGAGTTCCAGCTCAATCAAGTATACTTAACGGTGAATCGAGATAGATGTAACGATTTGCACTTAACCTTGTAATTGTTCCCTTTACTGACCTAGACAAATAATGTTTATACAGTACAGCTATTATTATACTTTCAAATGTTGTTCATGGCTGCAAACTACCACTCGGCTTTTATTTGAATGTGATTAAAATCGCATTACAACTAATTTTATCTGGCATTACGCGCAAAAGTGACTCACTCTTTCAAAGTGATAAAGCGAGCGTTTATAATTTTACTGTTTTTATTATAGACATGTCTATTAACTTCTAGTTAGCTGAATAAAACAGCTTAAACTGTGTGAAAAATAGATAAATATCTTTAAAGACGTGGATCATCTTGGAATAAAATTATATTGCTTTTTTTGTTTCAGTTAAAGATTGGCTTGCCTTGATTCCACCTACAATAGTGATTGGTGGAATATCTTATTACTCTTACCAAACAATAAGACGAGCAAGGGGCATGAATAAAATCAACCCAATGATAAGATTACATGAGAAAAAAGTTGTAGATTTTATTGAAATTGAAGATATTGGGGAAAAAATGTCACTGTGTAGATGCTGGAAGAGCAAAAAAGTAAGTTCGTAATTTTTGTCTTCACATTTAGTTTTAATATACATACACCATAATAATAAAAAAAAACTTAAATTCTTACTTTGATATTTGGTCATCATATTTGATTTGACCTAGTGTTACCCAGTTTTAATAATTATTCAAATGGTAATTTCGTTTACATTTCGAAGCTGTGATAAGGTTATCAGTAGGGACCGGACAACAGGATGCAAATAACATAAGGAACAGGAGTAAACGAGTAATGGTGTAGACATCAGTGTTACATTTTTTATGCAGTCAATTAATTTGTCTATGTGATAGTAGATAAAATTTTTAAATAAATATTTTACGTTACAAATGAAGATACATTTTGTCTTTAAAAAACGGGTATAAACTTTTATTGGTACTAAAGTGGATATACAGGGTGTCACAGTAACACTGGAGGCAGACCAGGTCAAGAGGTACCAAACCAACTTAACATGACCCGCCGACAGTAATTTTTTTTTCACTACTGGTGGTTAAAATCGAAATTAATGTTTCGCTGTGAATTAATTCAAGATCAAACTAGTATTTTTTTTTTATTTTACTTAGTTTTTGGATAAAATACCATTTCTGTAAACTTAATTAATAATTCATGGTACCGTACACATAAAAAAAACTAACCTTGACATCTTTCCAATTGCACACTGGCACTAATAATGTTAAAAACGGTCAAATTTCATAAAAAACTTTAATTCGACAATAACTCAAAAACCGTGCTACTTTTACTGGGGTCATGTTAAGTTGGTTTGGTACCTCTTGACCTGGTCTACCTCCAGTGTCACTGTGACGTGTCATTTATGGGACACCCTGTATTTTATCGCACTCAATGCGAACTATTTGTAATTCTAAGATCGCATTTTTTAACTACAATAGAATTGATTGTCCTTTTAACCTATTTCATTTGATATAAACTCCACTCCCTTTCTAGTAAGAAAAAAAAATGCATTTGTCAGATAAGTCTTTTTATACGCACTTATTATAGACGAAATTTATGAGATCGATAAATTTATAGATTACATAAAAAAATGTAACACTGATGTCTACTCCATTGCCCGGTTACTCCTGTTCCTTATGTCATTTGCTTTATGTTGTCCGGTCCCTAGTTATCAGATAGCATACTGATATGTCATTGGCATGTTGTTTGGGGATACAATAGGAAAAACCTGAATCAATAAAGATGAATACTGATAGACTTGCATTTTTGTTTCAGTGGCCTTTATGTGATGGTGCTCATGGGCCCCACAACAGAGCTACTGGAGACAACACTGGGCCAGTTGTTATCCGCAGAGTTAAACCAACCGAGGAAAAGAAGTAAACTTTGTAAGATGACATATGTATGTATATACACTGCATAGACAAGTACAGGTGCATAATGTGATAAGATTCTGTACATGTGATGTATAGAAACAATATAGGAACTATCAATGTGATCCAATATTAGTTATACATATAATGTATACTAAGCATTTTTTACCAATTTTTATTATTGTATGCCATAGGGATACATATTAAGAAATGTTGTACATTCATTGATTACATTATTTTATTACCTATGTTTAATATTGTGAGTTACGATAAGTTAAAATAGATCTTAACTTACCAACAATAATTAACATAACATAAGTAAAGTAATAAAATGCTACCTAAGTTTCCTTAACTATCTAAATGTGATATTTTTTCGTTGAATAGTTACATTCCATCTATTAAATTATATTTGATATTTCCATTTATTATATTATACTTAACTTGTTTACACTACAATGATTAAATATATTGTACTTATTAAATTAGCAACTTTTTACTGACTTCCAACATGACCAAAATTTTTCAAGATTGAGACTTTAGTTAGAGCTATATCGAAATAATATGCGGATCCCCAAAAATACAATTATAATATTTTTTTCTTTGGTTTCCGCGATTATCACTCCATTGTAATAAGTATTTATTAGCTCGCGAAACCCTTGGGTTCTCGGATCTCAGTTTGGGAAACCCTGTTTTCCGGCTTTGGTGTTTGAGTCTCTAATTTTTTTTATAGAAAACCACCAATCCCCGTCATTGGGAACAAAATTTGAGGTGACATATGTCAATAATGACACTTGTTTTGTCATTGTCACACGTACTTGTCCGTTTCTGACCCCTATACGTAAAGTTACGTTTGCGTAATTATTATTAGTCGTGTATTACGATATTTTAACTACTGATTTACTTTTTAAGTGTAAATATAAGTGAAAATGTATTTGGTATCGAATTTGGTTAAAGTTACCATCCCCAACTACTTAGCAGGGCTTCCGATTCCCGATTCCTTCGGGGGTTGGTTTCGTCTCGGAGGTAAGTTGATGTTTCGTTAGTTTCTTTATTTACTTTTGTACATTTACTCCCAGGTAGCCTATTTATCAAGATATGGTTATCGTATACGAGATAATTCATGATAACCAATTGTGTCTTTACCTCGTACTTACAATAAATCGATGACATATTTTCATTTCGTTTCGATATTTATGGCATTATAGTGCCATTTAAAATGATTAATACTGCACGCTACGAATTTACGATTACAACGCTAATTAGGCTATAAACATCCTTAATTATTAGCAATACAAAATGTTGTTACAACTACTCATTCATCATAACCAATTTAGGTAGTTTTATCGTACATGGATTTTTAACACTGTTAATTAATTTATACTTCGTTGTTATGTAATCCATCACACTTGTGCTCTCATTTTGGCTGTTTGCTGCAATGAGACAGTGAATTTAACTCTACCAAATAAATTGCCTTACTTTTCAAACTAGGTGAGTTTTTAAATATCATATGTTTTGTAATGTCTGCCTGCCTTACGAAATGCACTGGTTTTACCTAGCTATAATCGTCAAGGAACTTGCATTGTTGAATTATTCCTATTTAAATATCATAAACTCATATCTTGATAATTTAGGTTAACTGTATGTCAACATTAAATTACACACATTTTACCTACTTTAAGATCTATTATATCTACCTTGCCTCGCTCGCTTTATCTTTATATTTTATCCATGTTAGTCATACAAAACAATTAAGATTTTTTCCTACTTGTACACATTGACCATGACATCTCATCATGATAGACATGACATCTCTTTCTTGCTTATGTCGGGTAAAGAGTATGACATAATCCTCTCTGTTCTTGCTCAGTGTGTACTAGGGATGTTACGAAGTTTCGGTTTCGGTTCGGATATACCGAAACTTTCGGTTGATTTTTCGGTTCCGATTAATTTCAAGCGAAGGTTATACCGAAACTCGAAGCCCAGCGGCCGCATTACTTTATCGAAGTTGACGCAAATACGGCCATGTGCATTCTTGCGTTCGCCATATCATACTTAGTAAGTTAATACTTACTACTTACGATACAGCAGTATTGTTTATGCTTACGAGTAAAATATTGTTACTAAAAATATGAAAGTTACTGATTTTTCTTATACCTAATTATAGAACTTCACCTAATTACAGGATAAATCGTAGATAGGTAATATTAACTATTATAAAAAAATACTATTTTAGGTGTGTAACAATTTCAAACCTGCAATTTGGTGTTGATTTAGTGACAGGCCTGATAATGTTATCAGAGAGGAATGACCTGTATTCTATGACTGTATTTTTTCGAATTGATATAACGATAGCATTGTTTTATTTTATTATCTGACCCGGCCTTAACATATGTTCTCATTTGTCTACACAACACTCCACCTTCACCTCCGGTTTCGGTTTCTGTTCCGGTTTCGGTTCCGATTTCGGTTTCGTTAAAACAAATTTAAAATCTCCAGTTTCGTTTCGGTTCGGATAAAACCACCTTCGTAACATCCCTAGTGTGTACTGTGTACAGTCAGGGTCAGGATCTTGCAATTTTAATATTATTGTTACTATTTTCAGTGAAAGACTGGCTCGCACTGGTCCCCCCAACTCTAGTGATTGGCGGTATTTCCTACTACTCATACCAAACCGTGAAGAAAGCGCAGTCTGGCGGCAATGGTCATGTCAACCATTGCGTCAGGAAAGACATAGACAAGGTGGTGGATTTCATTGACATTGAGGACATCACGGACAAGGCTGTTCTGTGCCGCTGCTGGAAAACTAAGAATGTAAGGATACAAATCATTTTGCTCTGTAGTAGTGTATATCACAGCCCTAAAAGTTTTCTTTTTTTTGGTGCCCTAATTATTACCCGACTGCGGCGAAGCCCAAAGGAGGCTTATGTGTTTGACCTGTATGTATGCATGTATGTCTGTTCCTGTGTCCGCTAGTAACTACTCAACGACACATCCGATTTTGATAAATGATACATCATTAGATTCGTCTTGATGGTGCGAGTGTCACTGGGTATGAAGTTCGTTAAAATAAACAAAATGGTGGATTTTATGAAGTTTCAAAGTGCACCGCGGTCGGGTTTTTTTTAGTAAAAATGTGGTTATTTTAACCTCTTGGTGTACTTGGGAATACACAAATTCAGAAGTCAGTCATGGGCGTATCAAATCAGTTAATTTTTTTTCATCACACTTGCTCGTAAAGGGTGTTATAACACGCGCGCTTATAGACCAACTCGAGCCGATTTACCCCCCGTGGGTTACAAATATCTATAACTCCCACGGGAGGAAAAACTGTATGAAAATCTATAACTCCCTCGGGAGTTATGAGTTTAGTTTTAAAAGTCGTACGTCATTTCAGACTAAGGAGGTTTCGAATCAGCCAAGGCTATTTAACATCTTCAAAACTTGGCTACAAAACCAATTTTAGTGTAAAATAAAACTATGGTATATTTTACTATTATTTCCGTAGTTTTTGCGATTATTTTAATGCAATTAAATTAATTTAGTTTAAAATTTTATTTTGAAAATCGGTACAATCTGGCGACATTGCCTGTCAAGTTTAAAAACTAAACGCAGTTCTTAGCATTATCTGTGGAAGACTATATTTAAACTATATTGAAAAAGTTGACAGTTGAAGTTGTCTCTTAGCGGGTGCGTTTAGTTTATTTCATTTTTATGTTTTATTTTTTTTTCCTCGCAAATGTGATGAAAAACATTGTGTGTATCACGGGCAGTAAGAAGATTACAAACTCGAGTCATTAAAAGCCCTCCGCCTACGGCGTCGGGCTTCTAATAGACTCTCGTTAGTAATCCCCTTCTTACTACCCTCGGTGCACAATGTACTATTGTAGTTAAACCGAGACTAAATGTTACTTTTCTGTAAATTTTAGTAGTACGAAAATGGCGATTTTTAAAAAGTACCTACATCTGATGGTAAAAATCTGTTAACATACACATCATGATTACCAAATTATTTTCAAAGCATAATCATGTGAAGGGCACCAAAATCACCGGCCATTGTTGCCGGATGCGAAAAAGAATTATTCAGCACTAGAAGATAGTTTGGATAGGATGTGTGTTGACTGTTGATATTTTTTAGTGCTAAGTGTAGTGTTTCTATTCTATAAAATATTGTAATTTTGAGGCAAGTTTTTATTGCCAATTGTACCATTTTTTGTGTATAATTCTGTGGGTCTAGTGAAAAGGGGTACAAGTCACATTTATACCAGGACCAAAAGGTCATAACTCTATTGTATGACTTAAGCCCTTTTGCTCCTAGGTTAAATGCGACTTGTAAGTACCCCTTTTCAGTAGAGCCACAGAATTGAAAAACTGCATGACTAATCAAATTTGTCCAAACACGATGGATTTATCTTATGCAATTCAGATGATTCTATGGCAACCTTCCGCCTATTTTTACAAGCTTTTAACTTGCAATGTACAATGTGTATGTATGTAACTATGTTTGCTTGGGTGGACTTTTGCAACTCAATTTAAGTATATATTTTCAACCGATTGAGCTGCAATTTTGCAATAATATGTAAATCAGATGACAATGCATTATTATTATGACATGGAGCTGGTCTGATAATGGAGCCGGATGGTAGCTATAGGAAATTACATAAGATAAATTCACCATGTTTGGATTCATTTGCTTAGTTGTGACATGCAATTTTCGATTATACAAAAAACGTACAGTCAGCAATAAAAGCTTATCTCAAAAAAACTTTTTTTGACGGAAACTGACTTTAACACTTACTTACCGGTTTTGCCATGTTATCGCCTACGAGCGTTTGAGCAGAGTACAGAGGCGACTTAATAGGACAAGTAGGACCCTTTAGGGCCTAAAGGGTCCTACTTGTCCTATTTTACTATGGTTCGAGCGTAGTGCTATGAGGATGCCTTAATATTGATTTGTTTGTATCGACATCTTCTTTTAACTGACTTTCAAAAGAAGGGGTAAAATTTGTCTGTATGTTTGGTTTTTTATTTGGAAAATTCTTGTTTTGTTTGAAAGGGTATATATTATATATACCTCCGAGGTGGTCCCATTGCAACCAAATCAGGATCTGGGTGTCTTTGTGTAGCACAACTGGCCGCGACTTTCCTTGTCGCGCGACAGAGCATGACCTGTCACTGTCACATTATATTGAATGGAATGAAGGTATTTCTCATGCCATAAAGAGTCGCGTGTTCCAGTTGTACTAGAGGTGCTGATGACGGGATCTTGGAGAAATCGAGGGTACTCTTCAAATATTATGAGCACTCATATAGCATTTTGAGTATTGTTCATAGTCACTCGTGCATTTCTTATCAAAATAGGTTCATTGAAAGTCGGTTATTTGATTTTATTTTATTTTATGGTTATTGAGATATACACAATAGATACCTCAGAATTCAAGTGGATAATATTCAGTATAATCTTTTGTTCCCTCGATTCATGCTACAATTATGTAGTCAAGTGGTTATCTGAAACGTCAATATAAAATGGTCAAGGTCTTTACCAATTTGTTCGTGCAAAAACGTAATGGAAATTGATTTCCAAACAGAATATATTTCGTATTTATTAATAGGAATTCTTCAGTGATCGTGCTCAGGATCAGACTGGGTTGGACGGGCCCGAGTGGCTCCCTACAAGTTAAGCACAACAACAACCACAAGCCGGGGGCTTGTGGCAAGCCCCGCAAGCAGGCCCGTGGGGGCCCCGCGCAGGCTGGGGCCCGACTGGCAAACGCTACCTCGACTATATGCCCAGTCCAACGCTGTTTGTGCTTATTTTTTATTTAGTAGATAAGATAACTATTTAACCTGCATTTTTTGTCTAAAAACTAGCCTTGAAGTGGATCATTAATATGAGGAAATATCTATTTTCTGCAAAAAGATCCGTTTTGGCCTTAGACAATGATGGCGACGAAACATTTCTATAACTACTAATAATTATTTCTTTACACTTATTGTGCTAGTCCTACAGCAATCTTGAAAACATTTAGAAAGTAACTTTTGAGTCTCATTTTTGTTAGAGTAGCAACTAGTACTACTTTCACTGTGGTGACCATTGTTGCGACTTGCCGTTATTAGTAAATCGGCGTGAAAACTTCGAATTGCGAATATTGTAGTTCTTTAATATATTACGCTTCTTCCTTCTTCGTTCGCAAAGGAAAAATAAGTTAAAACTTTTGAAACAGGGGATGGACTTTTTATACCTACAAGTTAAAGTGAACGTACTTTCAGCCATTTATCGAAAGGATTGAAATGGGGGATGAAAGTGCATGAATACAAAATTAAATATTTTAGAATACCCGACTTCAAACTAATATTCATAAGATACCCAAATCACTACAGGTAATAAATATTTGATGAGTTTCACCAATTTTTCCAAGATTCATCATCAGATCCTAACCGGGTAACAACGGGCCCGCCTAGGAGGTATAACCCTTTCAAACAAAACGTGTGCGCTGCACGCCCTGCATCGTAGGTAAAGCCAGCACTGGTGACTAATGGGTATCGGTCAATCTGTTCCAGTGGCCGTATTGCGACGGGTCCCACGCGGGCCACAACAAGGAGACCGGCGACAACGTGGGCCCCGCCATCGTCAGACACAAGCCCGCCAAGTAAATACGTGAACACATCGGCATACATCTGGGATCATACAGCAGCGATGTCATTGCTTCGTAGGTAGTAGACTTGGCATTTCATAATTCTGAATGTATCTTCCGAATTTCGTTATTCCGAATACCATCTGATCTGAAATATTTTAGTGGCATAAAAATATTTCGATAATTTAAAAATAATTCTGGAATACCTACCAATCTTTAAGACTGTAATTCGACATATTGGAAGAATTGGGTTGGGTCCTGATCGCCTTACTTGCATTTAGCCTTGGTATTCCAAACGTCTCAGTTGTACACTGGCCAAGTATGCAAAATGACTTGTTTATCTAATCCCATGATTACAAAATGGTCCAAGTTTCAAAAAGACTTAGGGAGCAAAACGCCTAGGTCGTGAAATGCACAAGTAGGCAGAATGTCTCAATTGTATAAAGTCTTGGTTGTGATAAGGACTACGTAATCAAAAGATCTTGTTTGTTTAATGTCTTAGTTATAAAATGAGGAAGTGGATGAAACGTCATTATTGCTAAATGACTACGTTATATTTATGTAAAATTAGTAACTGCAGATTAACATTAATATCTGCTTAATTATCAATATAAGTGGCCTGTAATCGAATTTGAAGTACTATGAATGTGATAATAAAATAATGTTATGTCATTATACAACCTGGACAAATTGCTACTTAAGACATTTTTTTATACTTTACGATTTAACTACATATGCTTTATACTATAAAGACATTCTACAATATTGGACGTAAAGATTATTCAGACCATATACCTATTAAAGCATTATGACGTTAAGCCGTTTTGCAGTCAAGTCATTCAGTCTACTATGTCTTGTAACAGTGAGGGCGTTTTACAGACCAAGACGTTTTACTCCCCGGACAAAAATACAACTAAGGTGCTCTGCTCTCTAAGGCTAAATGCAAGTAAGGCGTTTGGGACCCAACCCGAAGAATTGAGCTTATTCAAATTGTGTAGCAGATCATAAGCCAGTAGCAAGAAATTATTTATACTAATCAAAACACGTATGATGTATTATAGTATATTATATGAGGCGCTATGGCGCGAGATATTTTGGCGCTGTCATAAAGTTTTCGCCGTCTTTATCTAATCGCCGGATAATACGGGCAAATCCTGATTTCTCGTACGGTGTTCTTATCTGAGACTTACGATACTACACGGTGCATTTGTGAAGTAGGTACTTATAAGAAGATGATTACACATTGAAACTTGTAGTTCCCCATTTTTATGTGCATTGAACCAATTTAGTTAACTTGCACATGGTTACATTAAATTGGTTAACTGCACATAAAAATGGGGACCTATAAGTGACCTAACGGTCACTATAGAATCTTTTCGCAATTAAATATATTCATGTTGAGGTAAGAAAGAAACATGGCGTCGATGTTCACTGTCTTCGTGAACACTTATTTGAGGCTTTTTCTAAAACCGACCGTGTTGCGCGTCAAATACTATCCTTCCCTTTGTCCTAATTTACTAAAGTATAAGGGTTATGAACATTTGAAGCTATCTCTAATACCACCTTAAAGCTATGTTATATTGTATGTTATACTGTATAGAAGCTATGAATGCTATGATCTAAGATACAACATCGTTTTTCCTTGGCTTTACGTTGGCATTATACTTACTGCATTTTATCTGCTAAGTTTTCTTGTATTGTTTGTTACTTTGCAAATTGATCTATGATCCGAGATCTATGTCTGCCATTTTGTAAGGCAAGTGTTAGATTAGTGTAAAATGTAATTAGTAAATGGTGAGCTGACCAATAGTAGGTTGACATTTGTACAGATGTAGTTCGTTTTTATATTGCTCTCTCTATTAGTGTACTGAGGCTAATTGAGAGAGCTTTGTAAAAACGAACTTTTTCGACATAATAAGTTGGCAAAACTTTATTCACTATATCTGTATTATTCTGTATATACGAGTACGTAATATCTATACTCTCTGATATTACTTTACGTGTTTATTAAACTGGAAATAAGTAGCACAGTATACCGTCAGCGAGATTTTTTGTACAATCTTGAGAATAATTCATTTTTTTAGTGTCTGAAACAAATTTGGTTGCTATATTTTGTAATAATTTTGCTTTATCTCTGTAAAATTGTGGGAATATTATTGAGATCGAGAAGCTCGTTGATCGGAATATAGAAATGGTTGTGGGATTCTGTTGCTCACGTTTATTTCGTTACTATACATTTTGTTTCGCATTTTATGAAACCTTTTTTTTTACTTTGTTTTTGAAACTGTTCACTTTGAAATAAAGTACGGACTGTTATTGCCTTTACTATCGTGTTTTATTTAATTGCGATTCTTACAGGAATTTAAATAAGACACAAATATCTTAGAAAATATGTTTAATACGCTTCCAAATGCTGGTTCCTTACATTAAGCACATCACAGACATGTATTGACTTTAAATTACAAATAAATAACACCCCCAATATGCCAATCAGCTAACTCCAAAGACAAATTCTCCTGTTTATGGCACACCACAATGTTGAGGTCACGATTGCCATAATTTATACTTTACCGATCCAACGACAAGCTCTAGTCTTAGTATGTCTGTCACTCCCGATGAGTATGAAACAGCAATACACTCACATGTGTCTTTCGTACTACGTAGGTACCTACTAATAAATCCCATCAAAGATTTTTGGGTCTTCACTGTAATGTTCTTCGTTTGAAATCAAATAGTCCTCACTAGTGTTGTTCAATATTCAAGGGCGATGGACGGCATGCTACTGATGGGCCAGCGCATCTCTGCCCGTGCCCCCAACACTACGCCTTTCGCTGTCAAATATGAACATTTGGAGCGTGCGCGGTATATTCAAGTGCTCTTGCCCATACTAACACGACTACACTTACTCGTATCAGTGCAGTCGTGACAGAAGTTTGAACCACCCCGTCATTCATCATTTATTATATTTTACTGTTTCCGTCAAGGTGGATTTAGACCAAACGAATTCTAACACATTCTAGGGGGTACATTTTTGGTGTTAGAATGTGTTAGAATTCGTTTGGTCTAAATCCACCTTAACATACCATAGCAAATGCTTGGGCGCGCGCGCCCACTCGCAAACGCACCCGTCCGCCTGTCTGTTTGAGGGTGTTTTCTAAAGAACAGAACACAACACACCACGGGCCCCTTGAAATAATTTGCTACCGCCCGGCGTGAGCTTAGTCCGGTACTGCGCATCTGTTACGGTTTCGGATAGTATTTCCCGGGTTTATATCGCGCGCCTATTTACCTATGTTCAGCAGCGATAATGATGGACATGATGATTTAGGCTCATCCTATAGAGCAGGTGTCTCCAAACTTTTTTTACCACACTCTGACTCCACTGTCTCGCCTGGGCCGCACGATAGGTCGATCACGGAGTTATGTAATATTTTACACAGCCGCTGGCGTCCTGGAGAGCGAGCTCCCGCGGGCCGGAACATGGGCTCTTCCGCGGGCCGGATTGGATCGGCTCGCAGACCGGGTTTGGCCCGCGGGATGTCGTTTGGAGCATAGTGCATACTTATTAGTTAGTGAGACTGACGCTGTCTCAAAGTCACCGCAAGTACTGGCATCTGCTATAAAACTTTTTTAATTATTATGCTCTTTCAAACTAAACTAATGCAAGATTCGTGGCATAAAAATGGTACTTAACTATTAGTACGTCTATTGTAGTTTACCTATATCGGAATTAGTTGCGTTTTCTAGGCAAAAGTTGTGTTATAGACGTACTTTTAAACTAAACAAATTCAGTCTTGAAGTATTATTCGAATAGAAAAGTATTTTGCAGGCAACAACCAGTTATTCTTCTCTTCACAGCTGAAACAGAAACAAATATACATAAGGCTTCAAATCAAATCAAAACCGACCTATAATATTGCACAAAAGAAAACTCGCATTGCGCCTACTACTTATAAATGGCAATGATTGTAATGTACCCTTTACTTTCTCAACCTCACATCTAATTAGAATAGTTCGATAGGGAAAACTCGTTTTCCAAATAGAAAAAAAGTTCCATTAAACTATTACGGTTAAGGTTGATACAGAATATGTTTTCGGCCATCGCCTGTAACGAATAGTGTTTTTGCCCTACATAAGGAAGATAGCCTAAGAAGGTTAAGTTCTTTGCTTAAGTATTTATAGGTCCCACTTACCTCTATCCTTGTCTCTGCAATATTTTCCTCATTTCTCAGCAGTTCGTGCTTCAAGCCGTTTCTTTTCCTGGAATGAGAGTAAATTAAGATAAGTATTATTGGCATAATGCACGGCATGCCTTGGTCGACAAGGATGGTTGCCACACTAGGGCAATAGTGGTATAGCGTTGAGATATCAATAGCGAAAAACCTGATAGCGCTTCAATTGCTTATCGCGTTTTTATGTACTGAACAGTTTTTTGTAAGACAATTTATTTAACAGTCTATCTGTAGTCTGTGGCCCGTTTCACGAAGCTACAAGTTACAATTTTACAAGTCTAAACTAGCAACATTGGTTAAATACAAGTAATACAACACCAGTGCAAGTGGTTGGTTTGGGTTTTATACCTAATGTAAGTAGATAGATATGGATTTTGTCTTCTTTAGGGGTCACAGTACTTATGTGTAAGAAGGGGATGGCTATATTGACTCGGTTTGATATTTAATGAGATAATGAGCATTTAATGTTTAGGTAAGTTAGGGCTGCCATCTCCAAAATTTCACATCTAGGACAAAAATCGTAAATCCCCGGATTTTGGAGCTCAAAACCCGGACACCAACAGCAACGCAGTTTTTTTTTTTGGAGAGATGAGGGGGGGGAGGTGTATTTGCTCTCGCCGGCCGCGAGAAGCCAACCCGGAGAACGGATGAAACTCCGCCAGGACGTTCCCCGGACGCTCTCTAAACTAGGACAAATCCGGGGAAACCCGGACGGATGGCAGCCCTAGGTAAGCGTAAGCGTAGTAAACTAGTAACTATCTGTTTATTGGACCTATGATTAAATTTATTTCAGCAAACACGTAAGTAGCTATCATTATATTGTATGGCATCATAATTATTACACGTAACTAAGTCTGTTTTATCTAGTTTTAGATGAGCGAGCTAAATAAATAATGACTTAGACAATTATTTGGATGAACCACTTTCCTAATTTACATAAAGATAAGAAACATGACTAACGCTAAACATCGGAATGTGTTCTGTTATTTATACACCATATCCCTCGTCTTCGTCAGCTAAAAGGGTACTTAGAAGTATGGATGTATTGTATCGTTGTCTATTACCTATAGTGCGAGCTTTTCTTAGTTTCTAAGTAGGCCAATTTGTATAAGATTATCTTTAATATTATTTATTTCATTTTGAAACACACGAGAACTCGAAAACGCATTTTCCCAGAAATAAGACCATATTGTATAATGATTGCTCATTTAAAGGTATTAGATAGATGTAAAACGTATGCAATCCCAATGCACATTTGCACTCATAGCACACGCAAACATGCATAGCTGTAGTCTAGATAGGTACGTATGGGGTACAAAACTGGCTCCTTTGTGCGTCCGTCCCTCAGTTTCCACCGCCTGCTTCCGTCGCAGTTGACCGCTTCCTACGTATCGGGTTACCGGCCAGCACAAATAAACCACTTTTGAACCCGCGTTATGATTAACACAAGCTACGGAATCTGCGATTTTGAACTTTGTTTCGAAGGGGATTAGGTTGTTTTTAAAAGTGACCGATCGAGTAAGATTATGTTAGGCTTCGATTTAAAGCCTTGGGTGGGAGGATATTGGTTAGTGTATAAAATGTACAACGTTTTGTATAACTTGGAACTATTTGCTTTGGTAAAGCAAGCTAACTATTGTAGCGGCACAAATGACAATGGTCTTCCTTGTCAAAATGTCAAGATAGATACTGAATAACAACGAGAACGTGTCACGTTTGTATGAGATTTTATAAAGTCTATATACGTATGATGTTAGGTATCCCTGCTGCATAACTAATGAGTCATTATGCCAATTCAATTAGCGTTCTTACTTAGCTTACATAAGATCGTGGATCTCATTTTGTGGAATACCTATATAGAAGGCCAGGGTTGTCTCTGTAGACTGATGCCTTACTGCAACCTATTAACTATATTCAGTAGTGAAACACCATTACATAAGTATCCATTAATCTCTCAAACAATTAATAATTTCATTGCCACTAGTTCTGCCGTTCTTTCTCTAAAACCTAGCCAACTGCTATAAGTATAATATAAATGTGTAGTAGTTAGTCGGGTATTAGTCATATGAGGGCAGCCTTGTACTTAAAGCTTTACATTTGTAGTTTTTGTGTGTTTAGAATAGTTTCGTAAAGCCCTAAGATAGGTACGAAGCGGCAGTGTAGCGTCAACATTTTCTGAGATGGAGCCAAAGAGAATTTAGCATATTTTTTCTTCATGAACAGAATTATTAAGCCACTAGTACATGTGCAATAAAATAGGAAAACCGGAGATTACCGAGTTCTATGGTCACCAGTTTTCTATTGTTCACTTAAGTAAAGGAGTCAGCCGCCCACGATATGATCTGATGACCTGGTTAAGGTCGCCGGAAGTCAATGGAGGCAGAAGGCGTTAAGGAAGTCTTTGGGAGAGACCAATGTTAACCAACAGTGGACTTCTCAAGGTTGAAATGATGATCATGGTGATCTATGTAAAACAATACTCACAGATATATCCGTCGCCAGACGATGAGCGAGGTGTAAGCGAGGCAGGCGAGGCTGCACGTCACGAGCACCATGATGCCGGCCGCGGTGCCGATGGGCTCAGCCCGCGACGTGAACCGCTCCCGCTGCGAGTCTTTGCGCACTGTGTCGAATGGCGCTGCAAATTGTAACAACATAATTAACGTTAACACACATGCGATGGACTGACGACCTAATTAAGGTCACCGGGAAGTGATACAAAAGGGGTTAAAAAACCCTAGCTCGATAACGTTCAAATCTTATCTCATTTCCTAGCGACGGCAAATGGGAGGAATATTTCCTGCGGCGGTAAAAGGTGTCGTGCTAAGGGCAGTTGATATAAGATCGCTGAAGGCTGGGGATGTGTAATAGTACATTGTGTATAAGCCCGAGGTGAAACCGAGGGCTTTAATAACACGAGTTTGTAATTCCTTTACCGCCCGTGGCACACACAATGTTTTTCATCACACTTGTGAGGAAATCTTAGTAAAATAACCTTACCTACTTTTCGACCCAGTATGACAAGAAAATATTAAAACAGACAGTGACATTTGTCACATATGCCCATAGACAATGCGAACGTCAAGTCACGTTCGGAAACCATAGCGGTAACGGCCATTTTAGTTGATTTTATATTTGCAAATTAAAGAAATACATTATTTAAAATATGTGTTTATATGTATTTGCAATTACAGTTTTCTTTAAATGAATATTTCAGTGATAAAAGTTAAAAAAGTAAGTTGGCGTTTCCTTTGAACATGACAAATAAGAGTAAAACCAGAACCAGCGTTTCAAATTTAAAAAGAAAACCATTACGCCCTAGGGCGTAATAGGCCATTTACGGCCCGCAGAACCTACGTCTAATGACACCATTTTCGAGCAAGTGTGATGAAAAAATCTTTGGAGAAATTGGCAGTGATGTCCCCCGGTTGAATCACAAAAATCACGTTGTATGTAGACTCCTCTTTACATTCAATATGTAGCTATAGAAAGAAAGGTACCTACATCAGATAAACAAGAGATTTGACTTTAAACAGAATGTAAGCAGGGTTTTGTGTGTAACAAAACAAGCGTGTGACTTTACACACATTAGTGTGTAACAAAGTCACACGTAGCTTAGAAGCATTGAGGTTAATCTTAAAATCCATCGAACGGAGTTATTTTTCACTTTCACTTGTAACTTGACAATAATCTTTGCAGATTAAGTAGTTACGAAGTCGTAAGAAGTTGTGACATGCTAAGTATGAACATTATTCGGTTATTTACTTATATTATAAATGTGTATTAGTCACCTAGTAAAGTCTAAAGTATTTATACTTAGTTAATTATATTGTAGCTGTATCTATCCAACAACTTGCCACGGCCTATATTAATCCAATTAATTCCACAACTTTCTACCCTTGTCAGAACGTAGGCGTAGTCCCGTAGCTATTAAAATACTCGGAAAAGCGTAGGAGTTCGTTACGCATGTTTATATCGATGACGGTTCATTATTTGACCGATACTCAATAAAAACAGAGCTTAACGCTACCTATGCTCATACCAAACTCAATCGTATTTGTATTGAGTTAAGCGTGTCACACACTAAGCAGATACGATAAGATATCTGTATCTGAACGCATATCTGTCAATATCGCTCCCTATACAATTCAATGAGCTAACACACACAGCGCAGATAACTTATATTTTATCGTAAAGTATCTGTGGGCACCGACATATATCGACAGATGGCAAAGATATTATCTGCGTATATAAATTGATCTGTGTATAATATCTGCCGATATAAATATGGTATAGTATTTTATCTGCAGATCATCAGTTCAGTTTGAAGGATTTAGACTGAATGTATCGTCTCGTATATTATCGTATCTGCGTAGTGTGTGATAGTTTCAGATCATTAAGTTATTATACGCAGATAAAATATTATCGTATCTGCGTAGTGTGTGACACGCTTTAAGGTTGACAATAGTATAGGGTTATACAATGTTAAGGTCTATTTTTACTGTGAATGACATATTTTCCTACAGATTCATACAACGCGACAGGTAGTTGCGTAGGAGTTTATATGTTAAATATAGCTGAATGCAAGCATCATAAGTTGATGCTTACGTTTAATAATAGCGTGACATTGACACGGCTAAAATATGGGTAAAGTGGAAAAAAGTGTGAATACGTGGGCTTCTGAATAGCGGCAATATGATATTTTAATGGATGAATAAGTTACGTTACTTTTAAGGGGTCCATATTGGCTCATATAAAATTGGTATTTCGATTTTTTATACAAATAACGATTTGTGACTATACTCATCATTTCTCCGAAAAATTTTGCTCATAATTTTTTTTAATATTTATTAGTACTACTACTTACATTGCCTATAATAATAAAAAAATCGAATTTTTGTACACATAATGTTATTATTTAGATGTTATCTGTACCTATAATGTTATTAGCAAGAATTACTTAATTAATAAAGTTATTACATATAATTATTTTGCTCATAATGATTATAAGTTATATAATTTGAAATCAACGTGTATCGTAACGCATAATATGCAATCATAATTCAACTTATTTCATAGAATCATTTTGCTCATAATGTTTAGAAGTTATATTATTTATTCACAACGTGTATCGTTTCGTTTTTAGGGTCATAAAAAAAATAACCCTAACCTACATATTTTTTGGGAGCCGTTTCGTTTTTAGGGTCATCAAAAAAAAAAAAAACCCTAACCTACCTATTTTTGGGAGCCGTTTCATTTTTAGGGTCATCAAAAAAATAACACTATCCTACCTATTTTTGGGAGCCGTTTCGTTTTTAGGGCCATTAAAAAAATAACCCTAACCTACCTATTTTTGGGAGCCGTTTCGTTTTTAGGATCATCAAAAAAAATAACCCTAACCTACCTATTTTTAGGAGCCGTTTCGTTTTTAGGGCCATTAAAAAAAATAACCCTAACCTACCTATTTTTGGGAGCCGTTTCGTTTTTAGGGTCATAAAAAAAAAATAACCCTAACCTACCTATTTTGGGAGCTGTTTCGTTTTTAGGGTCATTTATAAATAGCAGTATAATTTGAAAAATATATTATACAAAAGCTTATTGCTTAAAAATGTGAACTTGGAAAAAATATATATGAATAGATTATGACTAAGCAGCGATATATTTTGAAATATATATTACACCAAATATTATTACTTGAAAACGTTATATTGAAATATTATATATACATAAATTATAGTAACAAAGTTATTTATGTTGAACAACATTATGATTATAATACATTCGGAGTTCCAATGACTATGACTAAAAATAAATATGTACAATGATCATTAGGTTGTAAAATTTTATGAGATACATTTTCGGAGTTCCAATAATCGAATTTGCAATTTTATATGAACTTTGGCGCACCCGCAATCAATACTCCGGCGCCATCTAATAAGCGAAAAGAGCCGCTCGAGGCGCGCCTGGGTTTTGCTACCGCGCCCAGCGTCGGCCATAACGCGGGTGCAGGGTTTTTGAGAGCGCCGCGCCGGAGCCGTGAGCGACGCACGGAAGTAGTAGGTGTCGCGAGCGACGCTCGGCGCCCCCTAAGACCTTGTGTCCGTGTGCGCTACACACCCTGCACCATAGGTAATGCCGACACTGCATTACCTTGTAGGAACTCGGCCTGAGTGTCCGGCGGGCCCGAGACATCAGCGCGCGCGTCCTCCTTGTCTTCAGGGAACGATGGAAGGTCCACGTGCTGGTCATTGTCGTCGCGCGAGTGCAGCATGTCGAACACCTCGGACCTGAGGAAAGTTTACTAGCGTTAGCAGATTGTAATATAACAGCGGGTTTCAAAAACCTCGCAGGACCCCAAGATATACCGCCTGAAGCCCCAATTAGGGCTTCCGTTCCCAGGATTTTTTGTATGGCCTGCAGTACCGTGATCCTAGTAATGATAATGGTAAACAAGAAATCACGGGATTAGAAGCCCTAGTTAGCCCTAACGCTCGGTGGATGATGTCAGACGGTACCAGTAAATGAATGCCGATAACATAAAACCTTTTAAAAATGAGGTCTTTGTTCAGGAATGGAATGTTCAAAAGCATAAACGATAAGTATGATGATAACGCAGGATGTTATAGCACGAACAGTATTGGAACTATTGGAAACTACGTATTTGGCCGCAGCGATACGGTTGTACAACCGTACATCTAATCTTATTAGGAACGATCTATAAGAAATCCGTAAGTCAACTAGTGACAGTTCAGTGCCTCTTTTAAGTACTTACTTAAAAGAGGCACTGAAGTAGAGTAGAGCGATATTTTTTATTCCGATGAAGTGTTTCACAGAAAAAAACCGCTCGTGTCCAAAATACCGCTTTCCCGAAATACCAGATTTTTCAAAAAACCAGATTTTCGATTTATGAGATTCCTGTCTTACTACATTCCCGTTACAGTAGATTATAAAATCGTAAGTTACTCAAGGATCTAAATCATTTTCTTGGGTGTGTAATTTTGGGAATCTTGTATACGAAGAATCCGGTGTATCGAGAATCCGGTATTTTAAAAATCTGGTATTTTAGGAATGCGGTATTTTGGGAATGAGCGAAAAAAACCACCGTGAGACTCAAACATATTGAAATAAAAACGGATCACTCACATAAAACAAAAGACGAGATATCCACTCGACATGTTTCGCGAGCATTCGGCATTCCCTTAATCATGAGTAGTCGCCGAGCAGCGTTCGCGAATACTACTGCATAACGTGAGTGATCCGTTTTTATTTCAATGTGTTTGAGTCTAAGTAAAATAGCTTAGTTTTAGTTAGATTGCAGTACCTATCGTCGCCCTAGGGCAGCGGTCGGCAACCTTTTAGCAGCCAAGGGCCACATAGTAGCTAAGGAAATTGACGCGGGCCGCACTTTGTTAATAATTTGTGATTTTATACAATTCTGAATATAGTGACCTTTATATACAAAATTGCCAGGGAGGCTCGCGGGCCGCAGGTTGCCGACCGCTGCCCTAGGGGACGGCGCTTTTCTATTTCGTCTCCCCGTTAGTAAGTAAATAGGTACTTTACTTTCCTTTAAACTTTACTCATAACCTCACAATAGCCAATAGTTTAACGGATAATACAGAATCACTATCCAAGATCTGGCTACTTAAAACAATGTACCGTAAGTCCGTTGATTCCAGACAATGGTTCATTAATAATTAACACTTTTCTATTAGAAATACAATCGGCCGTTAACAAGACGAAGCTGCGCGCGTTCATCACGTTTCGAAAGCCTAATCATTGTAATCAATTCAATTAAAACGTGCGTAAGACACGTGTTCTCATTTCCGAGGCGCCGTTATGTCAGGGCCGGGAGAAAGGACGTTCTTGGAACACGGTTTGCATGTAAAATTGTGCCTTGTGAACTTTGATCTTATTTACTTAATTTATTAAAAAACTCGGAAGCCTAAGCCTGCCAGCCTGTTATCATTTCTGGGCCTCCAGGCATTTGTGTATTATTGTGTTGTGGAAAAAACCTAGGTTATAGGTTAACGCGGGCAAATTTTCCGCAATAGACGACCGACGGAATAGATATGCGCCTATTTTGCGTAGATAAACCTAAAAGTGTTCTGTAGCGATGTAGTCGGTCGTGGATAAACGGCTTCATCAATGTTTAATAGAGACAATGTTGGTGGTCGCTATCCTAATAATGGCATCAGTGCACTGGGATTGAGATTTTGATTTCTGTTGAATTTTAAAATATACCTACTGTGATTCATTATGCGATTGTCGCCTGTTCAATTGGCATAAAGGACATTCATTCGGTTATCCCTTGGCACATTAAACCTTCAGTCAACGATATGATCAAATATATACTAGGTAGCTAACTTTTCTTTATTGTTAACAAACAATTCGAACCTGACATGGTCTCCAAGATTTTGCAGTGGTTGTCCCCATGAAACACCTTAGGTGTAGAAATAGTGAGAAGTCATGCAGCGTTACTTATAATGATTGAATTTTCAAAAACTATGCATGTGTAATAAAATCATAAAAATATAGTCTTTATTTAAAGACTATATTTTTAAATTTAAGTATTTCTATGGAACGAGTGCGCCTCGGTGGGCGAGTCCCATTCGCACCTGACCGGTTTTTTTATAAAGAAGTTCTTACTAAATAGTCGCCTTTTACACTAGCACGGTAATCTACCGCTACTGCTCTAAGGCGAAGAGCACACTGAAATCGCCCGTCGCCGCGATTTTTTCCGTGTAGCTGCGCATAGTAGTTGCGAGTCGCCGCGATTTACGCGCCAGTGTGCGCCACTCCGCGATTTTTCTATACAAATCGATGATTCTACATACAAAGTTGAAAATCGCAAGCTTATGGGGAGCCCTTAAGATCATAATGCCACCCGCGGCCTGCTCTCCCAGGTTCAGTTGGGTTAGTTCCAGTAGTTTGATGATATTAGTCCGGTTCGAACTAATAATTCGTCAGTTATTTAAAAAAAACACGTATCTGATACTGACTGCAGATAAAAACGCAGTAAGTGTATATGAAGATCGTATGTAACTTTTGTCGTTTTTCTCTACGACAAGTTTAGATACGAGTTTTTTTCAAAGTAGTGACGAATATGTATGACACCGGACTAAAAAACTGAACTACTGAAATTAGGCCGTCTTTTTTTTTATACATTGTCTTGCGCTGACTAGGGCATTTCTCCGCAATTTGTCGGCCCGGATTCATGCCTAAAGGCGCCACCGCTCAGCGCACTCGTAAACCAGGCCGTCCAGTTCGACACTGGATTTGTATACTCACTTGCTAACTCCATCCTTATCGTTGACCAGCAACTTCAACAGCGTGGCATTAGCCTCCAGGGTCTTGTAGCGGCTGTTGTCCTCTTCCTCTTTAGGCAGGCTCGGCAGAGTGCTGTCCTGAACGGCGCTGGAGGCACCTAGGCACAGGTGAGCTGGAACAATATGGGGCTTTAAAAAAAGGAATTTTCCAAATCGGTCCAGCCGTCTTCGAGTAATCGGTGAACAAACACACAAAAAAAAAACATACAGACGAATTGAGAACCGTCCTTCTTTTGGAAGTCGGTTAAAAAGAGAAACGACCAGTAATATAAACAGTTAATATAAGCAAGTTACGGTGTCGTAATAAATACAATTTTGTTACAAAAATGCTGACTGCTGATTGTCTTTCGACGTTTCTTCTCACCAGTCCCACTCGGGTTTGAAAGAGTCAGACTTATAAAAGTACCGTATGTATGGCTTATAGAATAAAGTTCATTTATCTAATTTATCTTCTTGAAGCTTTATACGTAACGTAAACGGAAAAGCTAACTGCATTCGCCGCGTCACGCCAAAGAAATCATGGCCAGTACCTATGTATCTGGTGTTCGTGTATATCGCGCAATTAATATATAATAAAGCACCCGTCTTATTGTCAAACGTGTAAGAACGTGAGAGCTTTATCGTAATTTATAGCGGGATATAAATGACCATCATAGGTCCGCAGTTCGGGTTGTAGCTTTTCTGTTGACATTCATCACTCCTCACACTCTATATCACATTGGTGTCATAGCGATGACATCAATGGGTTATACATGAATGCGTAATGTGTCATGTGATCGCATGAAGGAGTTAGGTAGGTACTTGGACAGTTGAGCTAGCCTCACAGAAGTGATGTACAGTCACCACAAGGGAATGTTATGCTACTTGCTACTGAACTCGTCTCATTTATTACCCTAGGCTACCACCTAAATAGCCCTGTAATGCCAACGAACGTATACTTCGGGCACACAACTGCTAACGAATTATGATTACACGGCTAAATTAAGAACAGTGACAAGTGGCGTAACATTCCCGTGTGGTGACTGTACTATATGTACTGTGACTATTTACTTGTGTCACCATCATAGCTGAAATTGCATAAAAATGGAGACGCGATTTCTTGGACTTCGAGTAAGTAATGTCATAACATAATAAGGCGCATCGTCACATTCGTCACTAGCGTGCAATGAGGTATAGCAACATATTAAGTTTAATATGTTTACAACCAGTCTCTGGGAAGTAGTTAAATGTACAACTTAGTACGGAAGTTATTTTTATGATGCCTTCTTAGACACGGAACTTGCACCTATACTTCCTGCGTGATGCATTTGCAAAATTGCCCACATCGGAAACCCGAGGCCACCGACCCATTTATTGACTGTACTACGGATAAAATGGTTATTTCGCCGTAAGAAGTTAAGTTTTTTTAGAAACTGACAATACTTACTAGACTTACTGACTGTCGTAAAAATAGGACTAGGTGAGGGCCGTGGCGTTCCCTGGGATCGAACCAGTGTTGGCATTAATTCAATACAAATGTAATTGGATTATCAATCCCATTACATTTGTAATGAATACATTTGTATTCCATTAACTCGTTAATTCCAATTACTTTAATTGGGATTAACGAGTTAATTGTTAATTGCAATTACTGTAATTGTTAATCCCAATTAACCATAGCTTCAATTACTTTGGTATGACGGTTATATCGAGGGTGCCTTTCAATGTTTTCATAAAAGGTCTCCAGGGTCTGATGACGGAGCCGGAAGGTGGCCATGGGAACTTCGTAATAAAACGTCGGAACCCCATCGTGTTTGGGCTCATTAGTTTCGTATTGACGAGTACTCTGAACCGAAATGGTATCCAGGGTCAGATGATGGAGCCGGAAGGTGGCCATGGGAACTCTGTAATAAAACGTCAGAACCCCATCGTGTTTGGGCTCATTTCTTTCGCCTTGACGAGTACTCGGAACCAAGATGATATCCAGGGTCCGATGATGGAGCCGGAATGTGGCCATGGGAACTTGATAATAAAACGTCGCAACCCCATCGTGTTTGGGCTCATTTGTTTTGTCTTGACGAGTACTCTGAACCGAAATGATATCCAGGGTCTGATGATGGAGCCGGAAGGTGGCCATGGGAACTCCGTAATAAAACGTTGGAACCCCATCGTGTTTGGGCTCATTTGTTTTGTCTTAACGAGTACTCTGAACCGAAATGATATCCAGGGTCTGATGATGGAGCCGGAAGGTGGCCATGGGAACTCCGTAATAAAACGTCGGAACGCCATCGTGTTTGGGCTCATTTGTTTTGTCTTGACGAGTACTCCGAACCGAAATGATATCCAGGGTCTGATGATGGAGCCGGAAGGTGGCCATGGGAACTCCGTAATAAAACGTCGGAACCCCATCGTGTTTAGGCTCATTTGTTTTGTCTTGACGAGTACTCTGAACCGAAATGATATCCAGGGTCTGATGATGGAGCCGGAATGTGGCCATGGGAACTTCATAATAAAACGTCGCAACCCCATCGTGTTTGGGCTCATTTGTTTCGTCTTGACGAGTACTCTGTACCGAAACGATATCCAGGGTCTGATGATGGAGCCGGAAGGTGGCCATGGGAACGCCGTAATAAAACGTCGGAACCTCATCGTGTTTGGGCTCATTTGTTTTGTCTTGACGAGTACTCTGAACCGAAATGATATCCAGGGTCTGATGATGGAGCCGGAAGGTGGCCATGGGAACGCCGTAATAAAACGTCGGAACCTCATCGTGTTTGGGCTCATTTGTTTTGTCTTGACGAGTACTCTGAACCGAAATGATATCCAGGGTCTGATGATGGAGCCGGAAGGTGGCCATGGGAACTCCGTAATAAAACGTTGGAACCCCATCGTGTTTGGGCTCATTTGTTTTGTCTTGACGAGTACTCCGAACCGAAATGATATCCAGGGTCTGATGATGGAGCCGGAAGGTGGCCATGGGAACGCCGTAATAAAACGTCGGAACCTCATCGTGTTTGGGCTCATTTGTTTTATCTTGACGAGTACTCTGAACCGAAATGATATCCAGGGTCTGATGATGGAGCCGGAAGGTGGCCATGGGAACGCCGTAATAAAACGTCGCAACCCCATCGTGTTTGGGCTCATTTGTTTCGTCTTGACGAGTACTCTGTACCGAAACGATATCCAGGGTCTGATGATGGAGCCGGAAGGTGGCCATGGGAACTCCGTAATAAAACGTCGGAACCCCATCGTGTTTGGGCTCATTTGTTTTGTCTTGACGAGTACTCTGAACCGAAATGATATCCAGGGTCTGACGATGGAGCCGGAAGGTGGCCATGGGAACACCGTAATGAAACGACGGAACCCCTTCGTGTTTGGGGTCATTTGTTTTGTCTTGACGAGAACTGAACCGAAATGATATCCAGGGTCTGATGATGGAGCCGGAAGGTGGCCATGGGAACTCCGTAATAAAACGTCGGAACCCCATCGTGTTTGGGCTTATTTGTTTCGTCTTGACGAGTTGGTCAGAGTACTGGTCAAGACGAAACAACTTAGCCCAAACACGATGGCGTTCCGACGTTTTATTACGAAGTTCCTATGGCCACCTTCCGGCTCCATCATCAGACCCTGGATATCATTTCGGTTCAGAGAACTCGTCAAGACGAAACAAATGAGCCCAAACACGATGGGGTTGCGACGTTTTATTACGGAGTTCCCATGGCCACCTTCCGGCTCCATCATCAGACCCTGGATATCATTTCAGTTCAGAGTACTCGTCAAGACAAAACAAATGAGCCCAAACACGATGGGGTTCCGACGTTTCATTACGGAGTTCCCATAGCCACCTTCCGGCTCCATCATCAGACCCTGGATATCGTTTCGGTACAGAGTACTCGTCAAGACGAAACAAATGAGCCCAAACACGATGGGGTTGCGACGTTTTATTATGAAGTTCCCATGGCCACATTCTGGCTCCATCATCAGACCCTGGATATCATTTGGGTTCAGAGTACTCGTCAAGACAAAACAAATGAGCCCAAACACGATAGGCTTCTGACGTTTTATTACGGAGTTCCCATGGCCACCTTCCGGCTCCATCATCAGACCCTGGATATCATTTCGGTTCGGAGTACTCGTCAAGACAAAACAAATGAACCCAAACACGATGGGTTTCCGACGTTTTATTACGGAGTTCCCATGGCCACCTTCCGGCTCCATCATCAGAACCTGGATATCATTTCGGTTCGGAGTACTCGTCAAGACAAAACAAATGAGCCCAAACACGATGGGTTTCCGACGTTTTATTACGGAGTTCCCATGGCCACCTTCCGGCTCCATCATCAGACCCTGGATATTATTTCGGTTCAGAGAACTCGTTAAGCCAAAACAAATGAGCCCAAACACGATGGGGTTCCGACGTTTTAATACGAAGTTCCCATGGGCACCTTCCGGCTCCATCATCAGACCCTCGATATCATTTCGGTTCAGAGTACTCGTCAAGACAAAACAAATGAGCCCAAGCACGATGGGGTTTCGACGTTTTATTACGGAGTTCCCATGGCCACCTTCCGGCTCCATCATCAGACCCTGGATATCATTTCGGTTCGGAGTACTCGTCAAGACAAAACAAATGAGCCCAAACACGATGGGTTTCCGACGTTTTATTACGGAGTTCCCATGGCCACCTTCCGGCTCCATCATCAGACCCTGAATATTATTTCGGTTCAGAGAACTCGTCAAGACAAAACAATTGAGCCCAAACATGATAGGCTTCTGACGTTTTATTACGGAGTTCCCATGGCCACCTTCCGGCTCCATCATCAGACCCTGGATATCGTTTCGGTACAGAGTACTCGTCAAGACAAAACAAATGAGCCCAAACACGATGGGGTTCCGACGTTTTATTACGGAGTTCCCATGGCCACCTCCCGGCTCCATCATCAGACCCTGATCATCATTTAAGACATATCTAAGTGGATGTGAGCTCTGCTGTTCCTATTTTTCAAAAAGATGTCTTGCCTACTTATGATGCGTAGCTAAATCAATTGTTAATCTCAATTAACGATTAACGATTAACAATTACGTAATGGTTAATTGCAATTAACCATTACTTTTCAGTAATCGTTAATGGTTAATTGCAATTAACAGATCAATCGTTAATCGTTAATTGTTAATTGGGATTACATTTTTGCCAACACTGGATCGAACCAGGTCGCTTAGCCCTGCATGACCGCCTTGAAGTTACGCTGATTGCTCAAAGTGAGCAACGAACCAGCGGGAAAGGTTGAAGCGGATCAACCTGTCTTTATGTAGAGTGTGTATATCGAACTAATGGGAGTTTTATTTGCCGGTTCGCTAAACCTAGTCCAGCTAAGAAGACTCCGGCAAGAAACTTAGCTGAGCCCGAGCAAGGTCGGAGTGAAGTTAATCCAGGATATTCGGATCTTGGGGCAAATCGGGACGCGGCCCTTGTGTTGTGTGCTGTGTTGTCGCGAGGAGGTCGTCCCCGCCGGCGGACTCCGTCCGACGACCTCGCAGCGATGATTCTTTCGAATCCTGCTGAGATGACGTCGTCCGGGTCAGAAGAAAATGAGTCATCGGTGCAATTCAAATTGCTTGCTATTCTTATTGGTCCCAATCTTGATGACTGCAATTTGATTGCGCCTATGACAAAAGACAGCGGTGACTCAATATTTTCTCAAGGCGAACCAACTATAATTAATATATACTTAACTGAAACGACGAAAGAAATCGTTCCTTTTAATCCATACTATTTCAATTCACCAAAGTTACCGTTAAAATAAACATTTCGATTTAAGTGGCCCTCACGTAACCTCTTTTCGTATAAGGACTTGCAGATTCTTTTCTCAAAAATTTACAATTAATATAACGCGACCTCTCTGTTTTTTCTCTGTTTGGAATTATAAGCGCGGATGTCACATAACAGTAACAGTAGGTACCTACCTGACAGACATTCCATAAGGCCAAATATTCATTATCATCCAAAATATTTAGTACAAGCAAACACTAAGTTTAAACACTTCACAACTGTCGCTACGCATCAAATTCTGACAAGCAGTTACATTCAAAAAACCACTCTTTCCTTTTATGATACGGTTCAAAATTGAGTAAAAAAATCACGACTAGACCCCAAACTGAAAGCGGCTGCAATACTAGTAACCTAAGTTGAATAAGGTCACTTTTTATCTCGACGTCATAGGGACTTAAGACATTTTTCTAATGTTCAGAAGACTTCGGTTAACGCTACAAGTTATCGAAAAGCAAACAGTCCCGATACCCCAATCAGTAGGTCAGGCTGTGAGCTTAACGGTGCTGGAATCCGGTTACGTCGAAATTAATAATTAATGTAACCCATGGTTCATGTTTGACACGTGTGAATTGTTAATGCGACGCGTGAATCATCTCTATGCAGACACGGTCAAATACTCACTACCTACTACTAACCAATATTTTGACTACAGGCAGCAGCATATTAGCATGCACGAAGAGTCCAACAATAGGTATCATACATTATACAACTCTATTTCAATGAAGATAAGAGCTCGTATGGATTTTTAGCTGTACCGTTTGTGTTGAAGTTTAACCAGACGTATTTTTTTATCAAGATTGCTTAAAAAAACTGGATGAGCTGGATATTTGGTTTTATTGTTGTTTGGTATGGTCGATCGTATTCGAAAGCAAAACGAGACGCGTCTACAACGTCACTCGGTTCTTTATCACCAGCTATTACACCTAATTGGTCTGTAGTGCCTTATCCGTAATGGTCGTCATTACCGTCACTGTTTCCGTCACAGATCACTTGGTTCACATCGTCGCAACACTTGCAACTAAAGGAAATAAGGGGAAGAACTAACGCTTACAAATATCAGCCTTAAGGCAAACGTTTTGAATTAAAATTCAATATTGATAACTGTTTTTATGTGATCCCAGTGTTTTCTTATAAGTTAAGGTGGTTAAGGTATTGCGGAAATGCAGTTTGTATTGCAATACGCTTTTTATAACACGGCGTCGCGGGAAAAGTTGTACGGTACTTGATTGTCTGACTATACAAGCATAATGTGAATAAAATCATGGGTGTGTTTGTTCGGGCATCACGTTAAAATGTTGGATAGATTTTCATGAAATTTGGTGAACTTTCGTCCCCTCGTGCACAAAATACCAGATCATTTAGATCCTTGAGTAGCCTACATTTTACAGCCTGCGAGTGTATTGTTACACCAAAGGCTGTGGGTTCTCTATAGTTTTAATTTTCACATGATAAAATCCAGGACAACAGAGTCGAATGAACCGCTAGTCTAACAATAACGAACCTACTTATGGAAGTTATTACAACAGATTTAGAGCTATCTATAGCCATTGTCTGTTTTAACGGCACTGTGATGCAATCTGATCATTTGTGCAAGTTCGCTATCTATTAATTGACCTACAACAACCTAACAAACGATTTATAAATTGTTTTAGATAAATCTAACGCTATAGGTGTGCCATAACAACAAATGCTATGCTTTTCATACTATAGATATCTGATGAATAACATTTCGTGATAATCGTAATCGGGTTTGTACATAATACCTACTCGGGAAGTAATAAAGGACCGTTCAATGCAACCGCCAAGGAAAAGAAAGGAAGGTTAACTAAGTAAACTACGCAGGTCTGGCAGGTACCTAAGTAAAGTAAATAGCAACTCTCGTTTCGTCATAGACTGATAGTAGTTGAGGGATCCTAAGACAACTGTCTCGCTGCTTGTCCCAAAATTCGGCCGTGGCACCGACTATCAAATCAGTGGTGAGCAAACTTTCTTTATGGAGGCCAGAAAAAAAAATTAGAGATGGTCCAGAATTATAGCAAAAAATAATGTTGTTTTAAAATCTGTATACTGCAGAACCGCCAAAACACAGGCCACTAAACTAGATAGAATCTATTGTAGTTAGTGTCACGGCCGAATTTTCTTTGCACAATTAGCAGCAGACTGCACAGTCGTAGATAAGGGAAAAGGAAGGCGAAGATATACACGTGACATTTATATCAAGAGAGTGAGCAGAGCAGTTCTAGTGCTTTAAATTTCGAAATAAGATGTTCAGTTGGTGCCATTCCGCTCGCTGAAATACGGTTTATAGGAGAGCGAGAGGGACGGCATCATCCGAACTTCGAAGTACTCTTCATGTGGATATCTGTTACTGGCTGCACAAAAAGAAAAAGGGATAGTGAATCTAGATGGAACCGGTTGCGTACGCCAGGTTCCCAATATTTTTCAGCCCGTGGCGCACTTACAAGTTTAGTACTTCGTCACGGCGCCCTACCCTAGTTCGCTCAAAATAGGTATTGTTGCTATAAAGGTGCATAATATTTATGGTTTTAGATAATGATAGAGGATCGACTCACGGCACCCCTCTTACTTTCTACGGCGCACCAGGGCGCCGCGGCGCACACTTTGGGAACCCCTGGCGTACGCCATTGTTTGGCAGGGCGATGCGCTTGCGCCACCTGCCGGAAGGCGCCTGCGTTTCCGCGTATAGGGATGGATTGCGAAGCCTTGCACAAACCTGATTTATGATATGATTTAAACAATGTTACAGGCTAAGGTTGCGTCAAACGTTCATGTCTGCATAAATAATGTTGTTTTGTTGACATCCATTGCACCTCATCCTTGAGTCAAACATGTCAATCGGACTGCACTATAGTATTTTATGCATCAGTTGTATAAGTAGGCTCAAAAAATGCGAATGGCGCGAGTTGCAATACGAGTCGCCGCGGCGGCGAGTATCGCAAATAGAGACATCATGAGCGTTTTTTGACTTAATTATACAACGTTGCATACAATGCTTTTTCTACGACTAGGTTTTAAAATATAAAATTAAATTAAACATGGGAATTATGACATATGACTGACAGTATGTGTCTATGGTAAACTTTTTTTAATTTGACGTATACTCGCTAGTGACACGCAGTGACGATATTACAAATACTTTATTTTATGTTGGCATCAATGAATTTAGTTCGGAAAGTTTTGTTTTTCTTAAAAACCGTAGGAATTTAATTGTTTGTTAAGTTGGTAGTTGTGCATTTTTATCGTAAAGTTAGAATTGAGCGCTTAATCCTTGACCTAAGTTTAACCTAGATTTAGAAGTCTGTGGCTGCTAGCAGTATCGTTTTGCGACTAAAACGACACTAGTGCTGTTATGGGGAATAGAGTATAGACTTCTCTGAACTCATATTATGTATGTTCTTATATTAGTGTTCATGACCAAGTAAAAGACAGATAAGTACAGGAGTAGAAAAAGGATTTTAAAGACTCGGGGTCGGTAAGTAGGTAACTGACTTACGACCATCTTCGATCTTAACGTTTATTTGCTGTGTCATGGATGTTTTCCATCTATTTATTATATTTATATTTCTGTCTAAAAGCTACACTACATGCATTTGATGCATTGCTTAGTTTGGGACTAGGTCGATTTGTGTAAGTTCGCCTAATATTTTAATTTTTACCTATTTGTTTTTCCTTATGAGAGTTAGCGTTCTAGGCAGATTAAAAACAGATACAACAGGATGACGTTGCAAGAGCGTGTTAAAATTATACTGATATACTATTGGCTCCACAATACGTAAAACTTCTCTGTTCCAATTATATATTACTTACTTGTACTGGAAAAGAAACTTATAAATGAAAACATTGGAACATGCCATTAACTTCTAAATGACTATACGTTTTACCGTAGGTAACATCGTGTGACACCGTTAATCGGAGCCCCTGTTTCGACTATTACCCAATAATAGCCATACAATTGGCTCGACGAGAATCTTCCTCACAGAATTGGTTAACTAACTGTCGAGTCCCACGGTCCCAAGTTCTTGCTAAATGCTTTAACGAGATGTTATCTTAGGTTGGCAACGAGGCAAAACTAATGTGCTCTTGTACGGTCAAAATATTACCTATTCAAACAGCTATAGGGCTTGCATCCGGTACTGAGTTTGTATGGCGAGAACCGCGAATTCCCGGTTCCAATAGCGTATTTGTATGGAAATCCAGTACCGGCAAGCCCTAAACAGCTATCAAGCAGCTACAGCTATCTGGAAGACAGGTTACCTATTTATTAAACTGGAGATAGCAAATAATTTACTTTTAGTTATTTAAATCAGATAATTTCAATTGGTAGCTCTATTTACGTAGAGCTGATTGAGATAGAGTGGTACGCTTTCCTAGGTAGCGACGGATAAGAACTAATTTTTTTTTTTCATTTGAAGTCTCACGAAAACTTGTCGTTTTTGTTTTAACGAAGAATTCATCATCATCAGATCTATATACAGGATATACTAATGTTATTTGATTCAAGTTCTCTGTGACAACTTGACAAGCAAACTACATGCTATTTATGTACATTAATTTTCCCATCTCAGTTCGTTCGTGTATTTGTCAATTTTCAAGGCTGACTTGATGTTAATTTAATTCTTACATCGCTATTAGGAGTAAACAGACCTTATTCAACCATCCGTAAATATGCGGCCTCTTACAACTCATCTTACGCTTGACTTATATATAACAACCCGACCTTCAGGCGTGACTCCATGGTATCAGCGCGCTGACTCTAAATATAAGTTTATCCATGGTTTATCCCATGTCTTTTTGTAATTTTCGTATCGTAATTTCTGCAGCCTTCAACCATGCAACTAGGCATTACTACTGTTGCAGCCGGTGCGGTCGCATCCCGCCTCCGACTTAGGTACGTTGCGTTTAGGGAATGCAATACCCGGTCAAATATGAAACCCGGGTATTACCCGACTATAGAGTCAGTTACCCGGGTTTTCGGGTACGCAGGTTGCATTACCCACAACACAATTAACTCGCCGGTACCTATTGCCGGCAGATAAGATAAGCATGTGATGTTTTTTCGCATTTGCTTTAAGGCGGCCGACGTTAGATTTTATTTATAACCATAGAATAAAACTATACATGCATAACTTTTATTAATTATTAGCTTTTTTTAACCCGGGTTCTGAGTGAAAATACCCGGGTTTTATCCGACTCTAAATAAAGTCGGTTCTCTAGTTGCGTTGGACCTAAAAAGATTTTAGGACCAGTGGCGCATCAGTCGCATCCTCGGACCCTGAATATACGTCAATAGCATGAACCTACAGTTTTAATGGAAGTTAATGCATGTTATTATTTACAGAGATAATATTGAGATACCAGAAATACATAGGAGGTAAAGTTTACTCGACGTAAGTGGGCCAGACGAGTGGGTGCGACTGTCCGGGGAGAAAGCTATTATTCTGTCTTTTTTTTCGATAAGCCTTCAGTAAAGACGTTTCACTTTGAGCGCTAAGTGTTTGGTTTATTTTGGTAAAACGTTAATCCACTGACCTAGATCGATGTAGTAGCACTAGCAACTACGAACTTAGAAGTTGCAAACATAGATCTACTTTTACGGAAGCGTGTTTTCAGTGTTCAGTGTATGCTTTTGATCAAAATGCTAGATTTGGAAGATCTAGGATTTTGATCAAGCCCTCCTCAAGTATCTATCTTTTGTTTCACCGTTACTCGTATTACTTATTCTTTACGTAACAAGTAATTAAAACACGGGCATAAATACTTCAGTCTAGGTTATAGGTTAACGCGGGCTAATTATCCGCAACTCGGGGACAGATATGCGCCTATTTTGCGTGATGGGTCGAAGGTCTCTTGGCTCTTGCCAGCCATCTATATCAGAAAGAAATTCTAGAAAATCCTTGATGTTGCCAATTACTTCTGTGAGTGATCCGGTGATCCGAGGTGGTGTGCCTACTGCCCGGTCTAATTAAGTTTTGGTTAGTGATTCATATTTTGTATAATTTTGTGAAATTATTCTTACGCTAAAAGTTTTGTGGTTCATCATAAAAGTAATTTAATATATTATTGCTCCGTTCTCATTGCCCAATGATATCATAATCGAAAAATGATTGCAGAATGAACTTGAGACGGGTACAACAGAAAATTATTGAAGGTATAAAAACAATGAATAATGATGAACATGTTTAGTCAATATGACCGGTTTTCTGCCGAACAGAAAGTCACTATTAAGTATCTGAGAAACGAGTTTTAATTTTGACCAAAAGCTATCTGCTGGCCATGCATACGTTTCCGTAGATATTTTGCTAATATTGCCATGCAGGCCCTAAAGTACAGTAAATTAATACGTAAGTATCTCATTGAACCATTGAAAATGGTTCAATTCAAATAATCGTTTGAATATCATTCTCAGACAAACTTTCATAGATCGTATATGTATATGAATATACCGCATACGTAGGTACCTATACATATTTCTATACAAATACGCCTGTCCATTATCCATTTTTGTTGCTTTGTAGTTTAGGTCTAGGTACTTTTGTTTTGCGCCGAGCTCTATAATATACTTGCTTAAGGTTCTGTGCGGCTGAATATGCCTAACATCAAATACCAGTTCATCAACCCTTTTTTTGTGTTATCCGAATATATCCGGCTTTACGTATGAGTCGTCAATTAAAATACTGTTTCATGATAAATGGTACTTACAACAATAGGTATACGCAGAAGCTATTATAGTCGGGTATTTCCATAATGGAAACTTATTCCGAACATGTAAATATCTGATCTCGGAACAAAACCAACAAGTATGAATAACGTCGTCCGTCTGTCGTAAGTATAATGCGTGACTCAGCCGGGTCGTGAATGAGGCTGGCTTTACTTATTTTGTAAGTACCAAATAGTAGATCTATTACTGTATATTGGATATTACTTAGGTACCTGAATCTTTGTGGCTTATAATTAATAACCGATTTCAAACTAACCTAAACTAACTAATTAAGAATGCACGAGTTCTGTTATTAAAAGCCCGAACCGCTGTAAGTGTGTCTATAACATCTGAAGAGTGCCTTCGATTTCTCGAAGATCTCATCATCAGATCCTAACCTGGTGAGAATAGAAGTATAAAAAATAAGAATTTATCAAATTATCCCTAGACTGAACAAACTAGGTAGGGCACGGATGATAATGGGTTTATTGAACACATTATACGTGTGGGTTGCACTAATGATAAATTAAAGAAGGTATAATACATATAACATCCTACGTTTCCTACGTAGTTTTGCGAATGCAAGAAGGGATGTTTACTAAAACAACATAGGCAACCAAGCTGTTGACGTATTGCTAATAATTAAAAATGTTTCATTAATGTTTACTGTCAATAAATAAACTAGCCACCGATCTATTCAGTTCTGTTCTATTGTTTTTGTAAACATCCCTTTAATTGATAGGTACATTTTTGGCTGTTTATAAACTAAGTAGAAAATCAACATTTTTGCCTAATAATTGAATCAAACTTCCATCAAATCATCAAAAGTAGAGGAATCAAACAGATGCTGATTTTAAGATGCAATTTATATGTCTGTACATTCTCATACCTCTAGCTAGAAAATAGGTATGTTTGTATTACTATTTTCCTAAGATTTAATTGTTCGTCTCTTACATTGATTTGTTTTATGTCTAATACAAAGTCACTTTATCTATAGGTAGAAAATGTAACCAGTTGAGTGAAACGTGACCTCTGCCCGTGGAACGTGTATCCTTCCCATAACTTGTATAAACCGAGACATTTCTTTCAACTTTGAACTCTATTCCTAAAACCCTTCATGGTTGGGCGGGATAAATAAGAGCCCGAACACGCTCATACATCGTGCCATGGACGCTTGTAGCGTCGTCCCCGAGGGAAACGTGATGCGTTCCTGACGACGACCACGTTTCCTTAAAAGGCCATTGTTTGGGGTCTAATAAACAACTCGTGTTTAAAGCACAATCGTGTAACTAGAAATATAATGATATTTATGTGGAGTCAGAATGTAACAAGATTTCCCTTATTTTCCCCACTGATAATGTGGAATTGCGTTTCCTTAAAAGGCCATTGTTTGGGGTCTAATAAATAACTCGTGTCTAAAGCACTATCGTGCAATTAGAAATATAATGAAATTTATGTGGAGTTAGAATGTAACAAGATTTCCCTTATTTTCCCCACTGATAATGTGGAATTGTGGGTACTCCATAGTATACGAACGTGCTTTTTGTTTTTGTACATTAGCATTATAAGTTTAAACTCGCTTCATGCTTAATTAAGAATGAAGGTGTTGGTCACATACACTATTCGACTGCGCCGATATCTATGCTCTCTATAGAAATCAACTCTCGTAAGTACCTACACAGTGGGCAAAGTAAATATGTACTTAGATTCGCAACTTAGCTCTTCAAGGTGCAATCTATTTTGACTAGTGTATGGTGTACTGTATATCGATAGAGGGTATTTAATGAAAATAACTTATTTTTATTTTATTGTCGTTTTCCCCAGCTACGTTTGGTTGGCTACACATTACGTCTCAGGTATCGGTTTCGGTAGCTTGGTGGTAATATTAACCAGTGGGGGGCAAGCCACGGTCACTATTTAAACTGTGGCCGATCGATTCAGAAACAGGAAACTGCTGCTGTATGAATCACGCCCACGTTCTCGGAAGATGGTAATAATTGCATGTCATTAGAGTTAAGGTAGAGCCTCCACTTGGCCACAGGCTAAGGAACATACAGTAGGCCAACAACGGAGACGGTTAGGGAACGTGCACGAACTATAGGTGGCAGCACTAAACGACAAAAGAGACACGGGCGGACAATAAAGGAAACTATCGCCCCTGTCAAATCAAGCTGTCAATGATAATGTGTAAGTGGCAATGTCAAATATAGTAAGTCGTAGCTACACTGACGTTAATCGTCCTTCAACGCGATAAATTAACGTTATTAACGGCGTTTTGGTCAATGTGGCCCCAGCATGAGAGGGTATACGATTTAGATTAGAGGCACCAGTTGGCAGCACCTTCGTCGTGCACGTTCCCTATAGACAGAGCTATCGTGTGTGGGTGGCGGGGTGAGACGCAGGTGATAGGCTCGCACCTGAATTACATACATCGCCGTGTTAGCGATAGGATACTGGCCTGTAGGTAGTCAATACAAATTATTTTACGCTAACATTAAATCTGCCTTAAAAAAATTGCCAAATTTAACTAAACATCTCCTACTTACTTATTTGATATTTTCAACTATTTATAAAAGATCATCAATTAAAAATAAGGAGATTATTTGACGACTAAATCGAAAAATGACGACATAATACTTTTTTCATATACATTTCATATTATCTCAGCGTTTTGACACTTCATAAAAGTAATAATACTTTCAAAGAAGCGACGCACTTGCCGTCATGAGCGTGAGTGTGCTGTAGGTTTTTAAGCTGTGACTTGACGTCTTGTTGACCGATAACAGTGACGTAATATAACTTCTGAATACGGATATAAAAAGGCTTATGCCTATTTGTTTTCAAGAAAGTAACGCTTTTTAATGAGTTGATCGAAGATTAGAGACCGCGGGTAATTTGTTCTAATATTGTGTGTTTAGATAAGTGCGAGATTTCCATTTTCGTATCTGAAGAGGAATGTTGGAATAAAATGAAGGAAGGTTATACAATAAGTATGGACTTAGACTTCTAAAGTAACTTTGGATTAGGATGAAATTTTTGGCAGTTGTGTTGGCGAATAAAAGAGTAGAGCTAGAACTTAATGCTCCTATTATTAAAAAATATTTAGTTAATGAATGTGATATAAATAAATTATTTCTATTTCTCTTTAAGGATGAATTATGATTAGTCTTGCCAAAACTCCGTGAATTTAGGTATTACATTTCATCGTAACTTTATTGAGTGAAAAAAAAACACAAATTGTGGACTTGAGGCATTCTTTACCAATCACCTAAGTTAAATTAGGCATTTCTAATATTTCCACCCTGTGTATAATGTAATAATAATAATAACTATACTATCGTTGTAGGTAGATATATAAAGACCATACTTGCAATCTCACTTGCATACTATACATGTGTGATTGCAAGCGTGGTCATCGGGTCATCCTGACGCATGCAGCAAAAAGAAGATGCACATTCCACTCGTAAGGATGCATTAGATGCATATAAGGACATGTATAGATAGGTCACGATGTTTCTACTCTAGTTAATGTTGTTTGTGTTATAGGACTTACAGGAATCGGAAATTTTCATTTACGTAAGTATGTGGGTACTGGGTACGTGGAATTTAACAGGGGTCCTAATGAAGCTCTTTAAAGGGCTGATACAATTTCCTAATTATGCTCTTTATATTTTCCTAATGGAGTTCTTCTAGAAGAGTTCCACTTTCCCAAAATGTTTTATGTTTGTTGATATTGATAACAAATAACCAGGGAAATATTAGAAACAAAATGTTGTCTGTTCTTATCACAATTTTCATGAACTTAGCGAAAAAGTAACTACGTTATTTAAATAAAGCGATTAAAGAGTAGGTCGATGAGATAAGAACCGCCATATTTAAAATGCAAGCTGATATTGGTAATTCAAGGTTTTACGAAGTCAAAGTGATCTTGAAGGGTGCTTTTGATGCGGTTTTTGATAAGGTTATGTTACTTACAATTTAAAGAAACAAAACAAAAGAATACTCACCGAATGCAGCTGCCGCGATCAGACAAAGAAACTGGTAACGCGCCATCTCATCACAGGGCACTGGAACAAATGAAACAACACTACTATACGGGCCTAACAATTATTCTTCGCCGTACCTAGTATAATTATAATTACTTTTTTGCAGATCAAACGAAAATATTGTGGCGCCTTAAACAGGGTAGGTAGGTACTTGACGGTCATGTCGCTGAAGAGCGATTTATTCAAGACAACCACCATAGCGGCGCGGCGTCAAACCACAAGCATCCTTTATAGCTTGGCAACTTCGTTGGTGACACTCACATGTGTGCTTTTTGTTATGTACAGCCGTAACTACTCACACAAGTTACCGCCAACATGAACGGGGGCCTCCGGAGGCTGCTTCCGTCGGTCGTCGTTTGTGTGAGTAGTTACGGCTGTACTTAACAAAAAGCACACATGTGAGTGTCACCAACGAAGTTGCCAAGCCATAGCAAGCTTTTTTCAGAATACGAGTAGGTAGTAGAGTGCTCAAGTGCCATAAAATAAATTAGTTGATGGGAATCGAGTTCTATGGACCCCACACATAATCAGCATCAAAAGTAGCTCAACACTTTAGTAACACGGACCGGCTAATGTCACAAAATAATAGCAGTAATTTTTCTTACTACAAGAGGTACATCGCGCGGCTTGTTTGTGTGCGCGCCGGCAAGGAACGCAAAGTTTTACGAATGCGTAAAGGTGGGTTTAGACCAAACGAATTCTAACACATTCTAACCCCACTCTACCAAATTCTTTGTATGTACACAAAGAATTTGGTAGAGTGGGGTTAGAATGTGCTAGAATTCGTTTGGTCTAAACCCACCTTAAGAATGCCCCAATACGGATCGCGCACTCCTAAACGACCGAAGTTTGGTTAACTTTAGTAAAGTTGTTTATACTTTGCTAAAGTTGTCTAACTAGCTACTTTTGAGGCTGACTGTACATTGGGACCTTTAATTAAGTGTGTTCGTACTTCATTAATGAATTAGATAAGTAAAGTGATTATCTGATTATTCTCATTCATGTTAGTCATGGGAGTAATGACCTGCCTTATAGGATCATAAACTTCGACTGTCAATTAATAGAACCAATTAATGTAGTCGTTTAATTGTAATTGGGTTAATTTAGCTTTTAGTGTTAGATTAGTTGACCGGAGTTTACATTAAACTATCGTAACTTTGGATGTAACGCATTTAAAGTTAACAGAAATTAACACTTCAATGTTTACTGATAGAGCTATATTTCTGTACAATCATTAATTGATGAATTACTTAATTCTAGAATTGTAGAGCTGCTATTCAGTCATATAATAACTTAAGGGTTGTTTTGATAGAGCTAATGAATTGTTTCATAATTTAAGGATTGATTTTTAGATCTGTATACTAGACTAGGTATTCAGTCTTCAATTGATAACTTAGGGTTGTTTGGTAGAGCTGTTTTTCTATAAAAATCATAAATGAGTAATTTTAATCTCATTTAATATTTTAGTCACTAGAATTAAGTGAATGAAAAGTCACTAGGATACAGAGAATTCATGTAATTTATTTTAATATCTCATATCCAGTTGATATCTACTAGATTAATAATGTCAGATTATAATAGGATCGTAAAGAGTATTGAAAATGATAAGCATTTGTGAAACATTCAATCTTATATGTAGGTATTATTCAGTATACCACAACAAACTGCTGAAAACCGATTTATACATACATACCTACTTATAAGATCTGAAAGACAGATAAGACCAAAGCAACTAAAATAAAAGAAAAGCTTGTTAAAGGTTTTAAACAAGGAACGCGCTCACGATCGCCAAGTAATTAATGTATTTCAGTGTTCAAAGAGTTTAATGGGTTCTTTGCCTGTTTAACAAATGTTTAACTCTTAAAACAACTTTACACACGCTAAAAATAAAACCGGTCCGTGCCCGGCCGGACTCCAATCCCGTAACCCCCACATTTCGCAAATTGTTTTAATAAAAGTTCTAGATAAAACTATTTTTTAATAACTGGCCATACCGGTAAGAGCGGCTGGCAACACTTTCGCGGGCGCAACCTGTTTGGCTAAAAATACCTTTTGCTGGGTTCTGATGGGAGCTCGTCACTGATCAAGTTGATTCAACACTGTTTTTTTTTTGTTTATCGCGGTGCGCGGATCGTGCGCGCGCGGCGACGGCGGGACATACTCTGCGGAGTTGCAGGCTGGTAGTCAAGCGCGAGCGCCGTGCCGCTGACCCCCGGTCGATCCAGGAAACCCATGGATGCGGCAACACTGTAGCGGAACATAAATTTTGTTTTAGTGCCCTTTATGCATATTGAAGTGCATGTTTATCTTTTGTCCAGCTACTCGTATGGTTGCTTGGTAAACGTTACTTATTGTTTTGATAGTTCTTGCTACAGACGCATGTCCTTCGGATGGTTCTTATTATATAAAACTAGCATTTACCCGCGGCTTCGCCTGTGTTATTCCCGTTACCATCCCAAGGGAACTCTTTGCCGGAATATAAAAAAACCGGTCAAGTGCGAGTCGGACCCACGCACCGACGGTTCCGTACAAACTCAAAGTAGATACAATAGTTCAAGAAAAACTGTATGGCGATTAGTTTAGTAGAAGCAAATAAGTTGGTATGTGTTCCGATTTTTGCAAATTTCTAAAAAACGGTGCAAGTCAGGAAAACCGTTATATTTTTCCTGTAATATTTAGGATGATATTAATAATCGGTCATTATTACAGATTTTTCTGTTCAGCAACTTCGGAGATAATAGGGGAGGAATGGTATTTTTTTTAATGTTTTCATCATAAGTCAAAAACTATTTATTGAAAAAAAAATGGTCTTTTAATCTACAAATTAAGCCCTTTCATTGGATATCCCACTCGATATAATAGCCTTACTTTCAATATTCAACTTCCCATTACGGACCCCTTTAAAAAAAAGTAAAAATTTACAAGACTTTTTTATGTCCAATAGGCTCAGGTTAGCTACTTTTAACACTATTCCAAATTTCAAATCAATAGGAGCAGTGGTTCCTGAGATATGTGGCTGTGACAGACGGACAAACAGACGGACAGACACAAATGGACAGACACACAGACAGAGTCTCACCATAAGGGTTCCTTTTTTACCATTTTGGTACGGAACCCTAAAAATGTTTCGCGTTCTATGACTGCTCTACTTGCATGCCAAATTTCAGCTCAATCCATTCAGTTGTTCTGTTCCTGCGATATTTTGTAACAAACATCTCCACAAACTTACATTTTATAATATTAGTGGGTTGACAAAAACAAATGCCCATTGAAAATAGTAACATTCATTCAAAGAAAGCCTCAAGTATTTCTTTTATAATAGGTAATAATAATTAAATATTTCTTATTCAAACACTAGACTTTTAAATAAAATAAATAGTTATTTATTGTAGAAGATTTTAGACGATGAAATGTGAGAATTCCCTTTTTTAAACTTTTTCTACAATTTTCATGTTTCCAGTTAAAGTAATGGGTGATTCTTGAAGGACATAATTCCCCAGGCCACAAATATTCAGAAGTTTCCACCTTTTGATTAATTCGTGGAGCCTGGCCGGAACTATATAAAAATCAAAAATGGCATTCAAAAGAAGCGGGATTGCCGAATATTCGCCAATATGTGTGCACAGGAGAATGATAATTTTCAATAATGACTAATTTCGTACCCTTGGTCAAATAACGTCGCATGTGAATGTGACTTTACGTCGTTTTTTTTATTGCTCTAAAGTCATATAAATCATACGAAGTACATGATACACACAGATCCTGAAAATTTGCCATTTTGCAGATACGACGTTATTTGACCAAGGGTACGATTTAATAAGCCAAGCACATCCAGCCAGTTACCACACACATCCGCGCCCAGCAGTAGTTGAGCCAATATAGATATTCCCTGGCCCCTGACCTGACCCTTGCTATAGCCGCCCGTGCCGGTGCCTGGGAAGTTTCTACGCACCTAGGGCGTCTATGCATAGGTACATGGGGACCTAAGTCTTTCCGATTATCGGACTAGCTAGGCAAAAAGTCGGAATATGTTATCATCTTTATATATCAGTACCTAACCTGTAAATGTTGTCTTTATGGCAAGCGGCAAAGACCTTACGGGGACGTTACGTAGCTAATATTAATACAGATATCTGCCTGGCCCCTGAACCTTTCTGTAGTCGATGGTGCCTGAGAAGTTTCTTTCTATGCACCTAGGGCGTCGAACCATAAAATTACGACTATCGCCAAGGACGTAGCTAGGATTTTATAAGGGGGGAGGGGGGGGGGGGCAGGCGTAGACAAACCAAGAATATATCTAAGGTAAATGCTGCATGAGCAATGGGAAAGCATCTTCTAGTACCCGTAAAACGATATTTAATGTGTCTTTTTGGCAAGCGGCAATAAAGCAGCTCCTATTGATATTTTTTAATCATCACTGCCCGGCATAGACTTATTCTCATAAACGAGAGTGAACATTAAATACCAAGCAAGCTTACAGCCCACCAGATGGAGAGCAGAAACTGCATTATAATCTCTCGAGTAAAATGTTGCAAACTGCGTATAATCACTCCGGGATTCTGTGCTTTTGGCACTGCTGCAATGTAAATAGATTAGGTAATTAAATGTCGCATAATATTAAGTACCTAAGTATTTATTGATGCAACATGTCTTTTAATCATAAACATGGAAACACATTACTTATTTTTGCAATATTGATATACAGGGTTGAAAGTTCAAACGGCCAGTAAAAGCAACTATTGAAGCCTCTTCCTTACAAAGTATGGAGAAAGTTTTCGTCCATTTATGGCTATACCAGTGTTTTGACTCTGGTTGGTCTGTAGGAGTCTATTGATCCTTGAAACCTATAATGTCGTTTTTTAAATTTCGTTGTTTAAAGAATAGTACCCTGGGCCGTAAGTAGCATTTACCGCCTGATACGCGGCGATCCCATTTCTCGTCTAGAAGACGTAAAATTACGTAGGTGGGTAGTTCTCTGCGATTTTATACCGCGATTTTTTTGTCATTACCATCGCCACTATTATTGGCGGTTTTATAAAAGCAATCAGGATCATTATGATAAAAATAGCAGAGGCACGCGACTTCTACAAGATAACCAAAAACGACTCCATAGTTTATACGGAGCTCATCTATAATGTGGCGATGGTAATGATGCGATTGGTGCGACTTTTTAGTCGCAGAGAACTACCCAGGTAGACCCCAAGAGCGATAATAAAGAAAGGCCCCATTCGCATATAAATTTCGGACCGGACCCTGACTACCGGCGAGCTGTCCATTCTTTAATTTACCGCCTAAGGTGTGTAATATATGCTGTTCACCACGGTCCTAAGGGTTCCAGTAGCTACACTTACCGATCTGTTTAAATTTTTCATTCTGTACGAACATACAGGCAATTAATAAAGGTGAAGCATAGTAAGCAAAGAAAGCGGCCACTTTTGAATTCTTATACTACTCAATAAAGTCGAAAAGTTGAACTTTTCTTCGCTTATTGTGCAAAAAATCATGGATCTCAAACATAGAAGTAAACGTGTTCCTTCTCGATTGAGTGAGACCGTAACGGACGCAGTGTAGGACGACTTCGGTCTAGATGAAGTGAGTTGGCTGGCAAGAGTTGGATCAGATGAACTTTAAACTGCAGTGCCAGCTGTAGGTACCTATGGTGCAGCGCACACGGGCGCAGGGCACAGGTATAATAGTAGTAATTTGACTAATTTGTCTTCCTACAAAAGAAACATCGCGCGTTTGAATGTGTGCGCGCCGTCTACGAACGCACTGCAAGCAAAGTTTTAAGAATGCGTACGAATGCTCCAGTATGGATCGCAGTCACACAGACGTGCTATCGCGTCTGTGTCGCGCGCTAATAAACGGCCGAATTAAGTTGGACACTTTTCCGTCTTCATACTTTGACTACTTAGGGTGCGTCGAGCGCCGCTCGCGACGCTTCCAAAGACCAAGATCAGACCTAAGGCATCAGTCCCACCGCCGGCGAGTAAACGAGTAAAATTGGGCGAGTAACAGTTAATTGCTGGCTGACGAGGTACAGTGTGATCGATCAACCTTTCCAGATCCACAATGAAATGCTACTCGCTCAATTTCACTCGCTTACTAGCCGGCACTGGGACATTTGCCAAAGACCCAGCACCCATTTGTACTAGAAGGCGGCAGGCATTGATTGCACTCGGGCGTTACACCGCCTAGAGACGCCTCAACTGTACGCATCGCATTGATTAGCCCTAACCAAGCCCTAACGCAAAAGACAGCTGGCCGACGGAGCGGTGTTCTAGAAACTTAATTTTACCTTTTTAGATGGTTCTTCCAGTAAGAGCACTTAGTTATGCGTTGTGGATATTCGTCGATGAAGAATTTGTTTTGAAAACTGCGGTTGATGTTTACTTATACAAATGCAGTGACAAATATTGACTGACATCAACACACGACTACATCGCTGAACATGAAAACTTCTTGCTGAATCTGATAATAAAAAGCTATACAGTATTGCGTTTGCGTATTATATACTTTCTTAAAAAGTACTTATGTCAAATTCGTATTGTCAAAAATAAATGTGTTTTATAATTAAACAAATAAATCAAAAATAATGATTGCAGTTGGTTTATACTTAAAACTATATAATTAAAACAATCATGTCTTGCTGTTGTACTGGTAATAATGACCAATGGATTTGTGATGGGTGCTATCCAAATCCAAATGTTAGTCCAATTACTGTAAAGATAACCAAAAAACCACGTTATCCTCCATATCTTAAGCCAAATGTAAAACAAATGAACTTCGACGACATTTTCCCAAAGTTAAGCAACGTACCGACATATCAAAGTAAAGCTCAGGTAAATTGTAAGAAATGCGCAAAAATGATTCGCGAGAAAGAGTTTCAAATAATGAGGAAAGACATGGAAATATCACAGCTCAAGGCGCATTTTGGAAATGCAGGGGCCCAACATAATTATAGAGCAGTTCGCGGGATGGAATTTCAATTATATCGAAGAGAGCAAGAGATTGCGAAGCTGAAGATGGCGGCAGCAGAAAATGAAATTAATTCTATGAATAAAACGGCATTAGATACACCGCAATGCGCCACTTGCTCCGGTCTCCTCCGCCGGAAACAAGAAAAGTTACTGGAAATAGAACAGGAAGTAGTTCGACAAATGGCTAGTCCGTATATAAAGCCAAGTACTAATCCCTGCTATTGTTGTTCAGATGCTACCAGACCAGTATGTAATGAGAAGTTCAGGAAAAAGAACCAAAAAAATTGCTTCAAAGAACTTCACAAAAGGGAAAAAAAATTGAAAAAGAAAGAGAAAAATATCGATAAGAAAATTAAACAATTAAGAAAGAAGGTTCTCGAAGAAGCCAAGGAGGAGTTAAAACAAATGCCTAGCTCCAAACTGATGCCAAGGGAAGTGCTCTTGAATTGTAAATGCGCCTGTGCCAGGACTAATGTCCTTAGGAAGAATGAGGATCCTTGCAGCTATATGCCTAATGCTTTCGGCGGCTCCATGGCATGTTCCATGCCCCTTTGGGGTAGCATAGCGCCTAGGCAACACAGCTGCACGACTAAATGTTGTGTTATAAAGCTGTTAGAAAGTATAGCTGCTTGCGCCTTTCGTCCTCCATGTTGTTTTAGGAAAAAGGAAAAACCGCAGACGTGCCTTGTTATGAGATTGTTGCGTTGGTGGGTATCTAGGCCACCGGCAACATGTAGATGAAATTCTCGAAAAGAGAAAGAGTGAGATAAAATTGTTCCAAGTGTTAAGTAGTTATAAGAACAATCGGATGCTCAAAACGTAAACGTGTACGTACATCTATCAGTATCAAGCCAAAAAGGATCTGAAAGTCTCGGATATATAAGTACATGCGTTTGTATAAAAAGATTTTCTATAAAGTATTTTTGTTTATTGAGAACGTTCTCTTACTTATTGTAATGTGTAATACGTATAGTATAGCCAATCAGGCTAAGACTCGAATATGAGGGACTGATGGTATCTAAGAAGGTTAACTGAGTAGTAAAACTATCTAAACAGAACATTTTATCTAAATCGTCAGAATTGGTGGTTTAAAAGTTTAAAATAATAGAACAGAATAATATATATTTCAAGCTAAGTGAGTGACACCCCATAGGCTGCCTTTATTTGTTTTTTTTGCGGCCGTGAGGGGGGGGGGGGGGGGGACCCGGTGCGGAATAAAAAAATATAGATTATTTCGCCCGCATTGTTTCCGTTATGGTCCCAAAGTAACTCTTAACCGGGATATAAAGTCCTACTTGCGTGCCAAATTTCAGCTCAATGCATCTAGTTGTTACCCCGTTATTTAGTACCTAACAAACATCCAAATATACATCTAAACATCTTCACAAACTTTCACATTTATAATATTAGTGTGATAAAGTTTTCAATTTATAGATTATAGGGAACGTGCACGGTGGCAGCACGAAGCTGTCAATGTCGATGACAAGACAATATCTAAGTGTCAATGTCAAATATAGTAAGTCGTAGCTACACTGACGTTAATCGTCCTTCATTGCAATAAATTAACGTCGTTTCCGTCAATGTGGCCCCAGCATGAGAGGGTACTTGATTTAGATTGGCGGCACCAGTTGGCAGCACTTTTGACGTGCACATTCCCTATACCTTGAATGGGTATGTTCGTCTATGTATATTACTCTTAAATTAATCTGTGTCAAACCAAAGTGTCAAACTCATATATTACTTTACTCTTTGGTCAAACTCCTTTACGTACTGTTGTTTAAACCCTGTCAAAAACAAAATGACAAATTAAAATAGTAAGTAAATTAAATAAGTAAGTAATATACTTATTAACAAAAATATTTGAGATATTTCGATAGCTGGAAACAATTAATACTATGGCAAAGAGAAAGGAATGCAAGAAATGTTATACAACTAGAAACGAGTGCCCTATTATTGTAAAGGTACACAAGGAGGACAATGATGGAAGTGGATGTGGAAAACCATGCCTAGTTCACATAAACGGCTTAAATCGTTTCCCAAATATAACTGCCCAGGACCCGACTAATATTGTTTATCCAACGAATTGTGAAAATTGTTTACAAATAATTCGTGAGAGAGATGTCCAATTATTTGAGAAAGAAAGAGAAAAATTAAAGATTATAACGGATTTCTTAACTTTTCCTAGAAATAATGATAATAATGTGGCAGAAAGAGATATCCAACATAACTTCAAAGGACTTCAAGAGATGGAAAATGAATTACTCCGGAAAGAACGTGAAATAGCGATGATGAAGAAATCTGCATGCGACGATGTATGTTACAACGCTCTTCGCCAGAAACAATTAGAATTACGATGGAAAGATTTCGAGCTTGAAAGGCAACGTCCGAATATAATAGTCAGAAGCAAGAAAAAGTTTGAAAAGATGAGAGAAGAGCATTGCTTTACAGCACTTCAAAAGAAAGAGCGCGAACTATTAAAGAAAGAGAAGAAAATTGATGAAGTAATTGAGAAGTTCAGAGAGAGGAAATTCAATGAAGAAATGAGAGAGCTAGAAGACGAACTAGAATGGAGGTTAAAACCGATTGACGCGGATATAGATTGCTCATGTGATTGTGCAAAATATAACGAAATAATAGAGAGAGAAAAAAAGAGACAGGAGAAGATGAGTCATGATGCTTGCCGCTATTTCCCTATTGGGGGCTACATACCTTTTTGGACTTGCGATACTATGGAGCTATTAAAGAAGACTGCCTACTGTCCACAAGAATTTACAAAATAATTGAATTGTTAAAGAATTCATCACATACCTAACCTTAACTTTATTCAGTTCTACAGGGTGATTGGAAATTCGACCTATCCCTTGAAAGGGGTTATTCTAGAGCTTATTTGCAATGATTTAAGTCCAATCAACCGGGGGTCAAAACTCAATGGTTATCAAGTTATTTGACTTTTAACTTATTTTTTTTAAAACCCGCCTTTCGATCTAAAACTGCTAATTGTGAAAAAACTACTTAAATTAGGAACAAAAAAGAGCCATCATCTAATAGCCAATAAATGGTTGATTACGAAAAATCCAAAAAACATGCCAAAACCTTTGAAAATGTTACCAATAAAAGAATTTAAAGTCAAAAGTTTTTGGATTTTGTTCAAAATTTTGTAATTCTTTGAGGCATTACTTAAAAAAAAAATTACGACACTTCGCGTAAAAATTACTAAAATTAGTTCCTCAGTTCATAAGCTTTCTAAAAAAGTAGAATTGTTGACATTTTTTGCATAACTTTTTAAAATAACATTAATAATAAGAGAGGTGGTAGAGAATTTCGCCTAGCGTACCGGACCCTTAATCAGTTTGTTTGTGTCACTTTAGTTTCTCCGTGGGCTTTGTTTGTCTTCGGTTTCTTATTTTATCTCATCTTCTTAGGTTAGAAGTCACTAAAAGTAACCTTCCGTGATATTTCGGTTAGTAATTTATCTGTAAGTTCCCGGTTGCCTTAAGTTTGCACCTGGTTTCCTTGGTGTAACTTACAAATTAGGTGCAAACTTAACGCAACCGGGAATTGATTGATAAATTACTTATTGAAATATCACCGAAGGCAACTTTTAGTGATTCCAATCCTAAGAAGATGAAATAAAATAAAAAACCGAAGACAAACAAAACCCACGGATAAACTAAAGTGACACAAACAAACTGATTAAGGGTCCGGTACGCTAGGTGATATTCCCTACCCTCTCTCTTATTATTAATGTTATTTTAAAAAGTTATGCAAAAAATGTCAACAATTCTACTTTTTTAGAAAGCTTATGAACTGAGGAACTAATTTTAGTAATTTTTACGCGAAGTGTCGTAATTTTTTTTTTAAGTAATGCCTCAAAGAATTACAAAATTTTGAACAAAATCCAAAAACTTTTGACTTTAAATTCTTTTATTGGTAACATTTTCAAAGGTTTTGGCATGTTTTTTGGATTTTTCGTAATCAACCATTTATTGGCTATTAGATGATGGCTCTTTTTTGTTCCTAATTTAAGTAGTTTTTTCACAATTAGCAGTTTTAGATCGAAAGGCGGGTTTTAAAAAAAATAAGTTAAAAGTCAAATAACTTCATAACCATTGAGTTTTGACCCCCGGTTGATTGGCCTTAAATCATTGCAAATAAGCTCTAGAATAACCCCTTTCAAGGAATTGGTCGAATTTCCAATCACCCTGTATAATCTCCAGATTAAATCTTTATTCAGTTCAAATTAAATTACATGTTGTTCGATTTTCACGATTGACTAAATTTTTGGGTAACTTTTATCTTTTACTATATTTGGGAGACATGATTTTTTTGTAGGTAGGTACCTCTACCTACTTATATACAAATTTCGCAAATAATGTGTCTTTCCTTTTCGATCTCCATAGTGCCATTTAATAGATTAGGATATCATCAATTCACGTAAACAGTATTTGCCTGGATAGGTGCAAAGTGAGGAAGTTACTCCTTCCAGCAAGAGTCGCCCCTGAATAGGTAGATTAGATCTCTATCGATGAAATTGATCGAATTTAATTCAGATATTTCTAAAACAGTTTCGTAAATTGTTTTATTTTTAATCTCGTAAATATTGGCAAATTCCTCTACGGCTAGTTTAATAGTGATAATGAGATCCCATTAAAAACATTACATGTAAAAATATGCAAGTCTCGCAATGTAGTTCTTCTACAACAACAAAAGTTTTGAGATGTAATGTAAAACCAAGTCAGTACCGGTTGTCCACAGGACTTGATTTCCACCGACTTGCCCATTATTTACCCGTAGAGGAGAGAGGAGTTAAGTAATAGGACCAGGGTTAATCTCCGAAAATTTCAGGTGAATTAAAATTCGGCATGGGATCTTTTCTGGGAGTTCCTAAAATTTCTTCTAATATATTAATACAAAATTAACCGACTTCAAACTATTTTATTCATTTAAATAATGCAAGAGTTCGGTACTACAAAAATATCCAAATCGCTATCGATATACCTATAATATTTCGAGAGTTCCCTCGATTTCTCTAAGATCCCATTATTAGATCTTAACCTGGTGACAATGGGAAGGGAACATCTAAGTATAAAGTTATACTCTTTCAAACAAAAAAGAATTTTCCAAATAGAGCCGTTTTCGAGTAATCAGGAACATTCATTTGCAACCAGAGCAGTATTATGATGATGGTATGTTGGAGAAATCGAGGGAACTCTTCATATATTATAGTCACACCTACAGCGATTTGGATATTTTTTTCATCACACTTGCTCGAAAATGGTGTCATTACACGTAGGTTCTGCGGGCCGTAAATGGCCTATTACGCCCTAGGGCGTAATGGTTTTCTTTTTAAATTTGAAACGCTGGTTCTGTTTCACTCTTATTTGTCATGTTCAAAGGAAACGCCAACTTACTTTTTTAACTTTTATCACTGAAATATTTATTTAAAGATAACTGTTATTGCAAATACATGTAAACACATATTTCGGTATCATTAATTAAATGTTTAAATAATGTATTTCTTTATTTTGCAAATATAAAATGCCGCTTACCGCTATGGTTTCCGAACGTGACTTGACTTCGCATTGTCTATGGACTTAAATGTCACTAATGTCACTGTCTGTTTTAATATTTTCTTGTCATACTGGGGCGATTAGTAAGGTTATATTATTAAGATTTCCTCACAAGTGTGATGAAAAACATTGTGTGTGCCACGGGCGGTAAAGGAATTACAAACTCGTGTAAAACAAACACTCGTTTGCAATTCCTTACTTACCGCCCTAGATACACAATGTACTATTACAGTAACTCGTGCATTTAATATGATAGGAATAGATGAACTTGAAGTCGGTTAAGCTTTTAATTTTGTATACATTGGCTTAGAGTATAAACTGGCAATCAAAAATATTAAAATATGCCTATGTAATGCTTGTCATTACAAGTTATGTCATACAAAAATGTCTCGTTATTGGTAGGTATGCCAAATTCATAATATTGAAAATTAATGTGTTCATAAGTTTTAATTCTTAAATTAAAAGAAGAAAAAAATGGTAAAAAGTAATAAAATAATTAAAAAGTGCGTGGACTTTTTTGACATACATCGAAGATTTCGATAAATAACTGACATATCTAACCATGCCTTGGTTCGGTGGTAATCGTAACAATGATAAAGATAATATTAATATATGCCAGCCTCAGGGATCAGGATCGGGATGTGATAGATGCTTCCCCAGTAAAGCCAGTCCTATAGTCGTAAAGGTAATGAGACCAGTAAACAGAACGAACTATGGATACGGCAATCGTTTTGGGTCCAATCGCGGTGATTGTTGTAAGTGGTGTAACCATAAAGGATATGCGAACCAAATGGTATCAAATGAAAACACAATATTAAATTTTGACCTTATTAATCGAATAAACGATGCTCGTCAAAACGAAACCGCTGCCAACGTAACATTTAGTCCACAATCACCTGATGCAAAGCCAGAGAAAAGAAAATGTGATAATTGTATAAAAATACTTCGTGAAAAAGAATTGCAATTATTAAAAAAAGAACAAGAAATATTGAAGATCAAGACTCACTTTACTAATCTCCCTAAAAGCGGTGCACAAAGTGGGTTAGGAACTAACTGTGAACATTGTTTTAAAGCACTTCGAGAGAAGGAATTTGAACTGTTTCGGAAGGAGCAAGAATTAGCGAAGCTGAGGTTGGCTAACGCAAAAAGTCCTATAGATACTAAGGCAAAGGCAGATAGAGCAAGATGTGATAACTGCTTCAAAGCTCTTCGCCAGAAAGAATTAGAGCTTATTAAGAAAGAACACGCACTTATGAAAAATATGACTCGTCCAAATATAAATGTGAAAAACTTGAACTATTGCAGTTGTTGTAGAGACAATAACAAATCAACAATTAATAAAGCCAAAAAAGATGAAGAAATGAGAAAGAAGAACCGGGATAATTGTTTTAAAGCGCTTCGCATGAAAGAAATTCAACTATTACAAAAAGAGAGAGAAATTGAAAAGAAAATTCAAAAGTTTAGAGAGGAGAGTATCGCTAAAGCAAAAAAAGATCTTGAGAAGGTTCCTGATCCAAAACTAGTAGTGCCAACAGATAAAGGGGCCATAAAATGTGTTTGTAGTTGTTCAGGTTCAAAATCCGATCTTTTTAAAGAGAGTGAGAGAAGAAGAGGTCTTTGCAAATTATTATATAACAAAATGCCAACGGCCCTTGGCGGTAAACGCAAAGTTACACAACCTGTACTAGTACCTGGTATGCAACCGTTGCGGAAGACTAAATCAGATAACACACTGCTTCCTATGAAACTACCCACGCAACGGACCTGCGCAGCCCCTTGCTGTGCTATGAAGCTGGCAACAAACTTTGTTTCTTATCTTGTGCGACCCCCAGGCAGCAAAAAGCAAAAGAAACTTCCAGCTTCGTGCAGCTTTATGAAATTGTTACCTTGGTGTGGTCCTGGAAATCTGGGAGATACGAACGTTATTCGCGAATGTTGTACCATAGGTTCGGATATAGATTTCAATATCAAAAAAGGACAACAACAAGTCGCAATACCTCAACTAACAGAAAAACAAGCACGAAAGCGAGGTGACAAGGCCATCAAAGCCATGAAGGCTGCCTCCAAGAAATTCAAGACCGACGAAGATTACAGGGTTGAGACGATCGGTCAAATAAGGCCAGGAGATTTTAAGTCCAAATCCACACCCAAGCGGGACATTGTCGAAGCAGAAGTGCTGAGAACATACGGCCCCAAAGGACTTGAAATATACAAAGCGCAGACGGGTCAAATTCCAATCGAAATGCAAGGCAAAGGATCTGCCGCCAAAGTAGCCAAAGATTTCAAAATGAAATTGCCGAAAACATCCAAATCGAAAGGAGATTTTGAAACTGAAGTATTTAAAGGATACCGAGAAAAAGACGATAGAGGACGAGGAGATAAAGGACTAGGAGATAAAGGACTAGGAGATAAAGGACTAGGAGATAAAGGACTAGGAGATAAAGGATACAAAGCGCCTAAAAAAATCCAATCTAGGGTAGGTGATATTGAGATCAAGGGGTCTAAAACGCCCGATTCTAAACCGATCACCAAAATGGGCGGTGGATTATTAAAGGATGATCGCCAGGCAAGGCAGGCAATGCCGGAAAAATTTGAGGGTAAGTCAGCAAAAAAATTTAAGACGGAAGTGAACGATTTTGGAACCAAAGTGACCAAGGAATATAAGACCAAAGTAAATTATGGCGAGGGTAAAGGGCCCAAGAAATACGAGACCAAGGATGATTATTTCAAGGGACAAGGGTGGGGCAAGGGACAAGGGAGAAAAGACAAGGAAGATTATTTCAAGACCGGAGGGTCAAAGAAATTGGAAACCAAGACAGAATATGGTGGGGCTGTAGGGCCAAAAAGCAAAGCGACCAAGAAATTTATGCCCGAAGTGGGCTATGGTGAGACTAAAGGGATCAGTAAATACAAGCCCGAGGCGGCAGAAGAGGTGCTTAAAGATTCCAAAAGATATAAAGATATGATTAAGAGCAAGGAAGATTATGAGCAGAAATTACCCAAAAAGTACAGGACGGAGATTGACGATGACGAAGCGCCTAGGAGATACAGAAGCGTGTACGATAACCAAATCGGTTGGTTGACGACTGGCTCAAAGGAAGACGTGCGACGTTCACTGCCTTGGCACCCACCACCATGCCCTAATTACATGAGGGTATTGGGTCGCGTTGCGGTATATTGCGCAGGGTGTTTTATTGGCATTCCCTGTATTCTGTTTTTGTGTCTGTGCTTTTTGTGTAGTACTTGCTCTGATTAGACTTGTGATATTGGAAATAAAACTACAGTTACGTTCAAGGTTTTATTCAATCCATTATTTAATTTCATTTACTAGCTAACACAACTGGCCGTGACTTCACTTGTAGCGCCACAGAGCATGACTTTCGCAGTATATTGAACGGTAAGGGTTGAGCTATTATTTGTCATGCTATGAACAGTCCCGCGTCACATTTGTGCGAAAGGTATATACCTAAAGGAGTTAGTTCTATTTAAAAGAGCAATGAGGGCTACGGCGATTGAATTTCGCCGCTAGAGTTGCTAGCTGAGTGTATCGGAGCGTGATGTCTCCTATGTCCCTGTTTGTGGAGGATTATACGGGTTTATTTGTTATTAGAATAATTTATGATCTGAGATTATTTATGGCAATTGGCAAATAAGAGTTACGGGTCAACGAATATCAGTACTTTGAGACAGTTTCATAATTCGGACACTTAGGGAGGTCGCGCACGGCGACTTTTTGCAGCGATTCAGTAGCGATGCAGTCGCATATATAGGTCGCGATACAGTCGCGATGCTGTCGCCGGCCGCGTACCCTCGCGCACGTAAACACGATTCTGCATCGATACAGTCGCGATACAGCATCTATATACAGCCGTGATTCAGCATCGATACAGCATCGATACAGCCGCGATTCAGCATCGATACAGGTTTTTTATCAATTCAACAACCTTTTCTCACGAGGTTTTGTCGTACTTTTTGTTAAAAGGACAAGGTTGAGATATAGGAAAAGAATCCGGTTTTGGGACTTAATTTTCTTTTTATAAAATAATGTTTTTGCTCTTTTTACGCTTAATTACAATAATTAGATTGAATCGTGTAGATCAGCGGTCGGCAACCTTTTAGCAGCCATGGACCACATAGTAGATAACGCAATTGACGCGGGCCGCACTTTGTTAATAATTTGTGATTTTATACGATTCTGAATACAACAACCTTTACATACAAAATAGCCAGGGAGGCTCGCGGGCCGCATGCGGCCCGCGGGCCGCGGGTTGCCGACTGCTGGTGTAGATTACGCTAAAATAAGCATGTTTTCTCCGATCAATATAGTCTCTGTTTTAACCTATAGTTGACTGGTAGAGAATGCCTCAATGCATTAAGTTCGCCGATTGTACGTTTATATTATAGTGCAATAAAGTTTAAATAAATAAATAAATAATTTTTACCGAGATATTGGGGTTCAAAGGTCAGTAATTTTCAAGGGCTCTGGGACTTTTTAAAACAAAATTGATCCGTGAAACTGCTACTAAAAGTCGCCGTGCGCGACCTCCCTTATGTTCTCTTTTTTTCCGAACTAAACGCATTACTGCAGCATGCCATGCTCGATACTTTTATGCTACGGTTTTAAGGCATTTAATACTATAGAAATGTAAACTTCGTTTTTACACCCGTAGTAACAAACTGACAGCTTTACTTCGGGACCCTACTCGACAGTGGCGCCAACTGGTGAGCACAAGAACGGTAGCCCCCATTAAATTTTGTTCATAGTTACTTACTCGTAGGTACTGCTAGGTACTATTGCCTAATACTTATTCTGTGCTAAGTACTTACTGCTTTGACGAATATAGCAGGATTCGTTTCGACGCGGGCAATATCAGCTGGCAAATAAGTTTATATTATTCTACTACCATTTTCTCTGAACGTTTCCGTAGGTAGCTACCTATATATATATATACTTACTATACTCTTTGTAGATACCTATGTCAAAAAATAGATTGTGACATGGTCTATATTGTTTTAATTTCATAAGGATCAGTTTATTTTTTACGCTATGTATTTAGTTTTAAAAGATATTATTACATACGACTGTGTTATCTATCTGAATTTGGACTTTAATTATTTCGTAATATGGAATCATGAACATGAAAATAAATAATTCCAATAAAAGTGGTCAACGATTTCGTGTTATAACATTCGACAGTGACTCTTTCGGATCCATAATAGGTGTTCCCACGCTAATGGAGAATATTAACTCTGTAAAAACATGGCTTCAAACCACGTTTGGTTTTGCTAATACAACAGAAGAAAGAACTAACATGACTAAGTTCTCGATGGCAGTACCAAACAGGTCTTCCAGCAGTGGAATAGCAAATAGAACTGGCAGAAGTAAGTTCAAAGTACTGTAAGCAGCAGAGAAGATGTACGATCAGACTCATAGAAAAGGAACCCTTAGTCATACATTCGTAAAATGGCAAGGGCATTACTTATCTCTGCAGCTGATTGTACTACGCCAACACCCAACATTCGACTTTAGTCTTTTGGCAAAAATAATAGCTACAAAAATTTATTTTCAGATAGAATCCCAAAGAAATACACTCGCACTAGAATTTGTGTCGAGAGCTTGAAACAATTGTTCATGGTAAATAAGAACTTTTATTTGAAACAAGATTCAAGTCAGGACTTCACTAAAAAAAGAAATCTTAAAAATATGGAAAAACTTCGTCAAAGATGGGACAAAGACATAAAAGTCTTATATAGTTGTGAAACAGATAAGTTAAACCGTAGAACAAGTCAGCCTACGTCCGATTACAGTCGAACTGATAACACCGTCTCGAGCAGACCTACTCCTCAATCGTCGGATGAAGTTGGCCTGCTTATCCATGAGTCTGATGGTACTAGCAAGGGACGCGGTTTCAGAAAATTATTCAAACCGAGAAAAATATGCGATTTTCGAAGTAAATATTGTACGAACAAGAAACCGTGTCCCTGTTGTTTTGAGACGCCGCTTGTGAATAAAATATGTCAATGTAGTGTAAAATCGTTGGATGGTGGCTCTAGCTCTGCAGCAGTGGTATGCTATCCTAGTCGCAAGGATCCTGTCCCACAGACCGATTACCTCAATATTCACGCGAACAAGAACGCATGTCCCTGTTGTTTGAAAATATTACCAGTGCGCAAAATTTGTCCTAAGGCGTTGGTTGATCGCTCTTGTTCTGCAGCAGTTATTGGCTGTCGAATGGACGCAGATCCACAGACCGATGATGTCAATATTGAAACTAACAAGACCGCGAGTCCAGATTATGTGAAAATATTACAGCATGAGAACAAAATGTGCCAATGTCATGATGTAAAGGCGGTTGATAGGAGTTGTTCTATGGCAGTGGATTACCGTCCTAGTCGAAAGGACGCAGATCCGCAAACCAATGTGAATATTGATACGAAAAAGAACGCAGGTCCAGGTTATTTGAAAATATTCCCGCATGAGAACAAAATGACTCAATGCCATGATGCAAAAGTGTTAGTTGATCGGCGTTGTTCTACAGAAGTTGTAAGCCGTCCTAGTCAAAATGACGCTGATCCTCAAACCGATTATGTTATTATTCAAACGAACAAAAACCCATGTCCTCATTGTTTGAAAATATTCCCAAATGAGAACAAAATGTGTCAAAGCACCGATACAAGGGCGTTAGTTGATCGGTGTTGTTCTGCGGCAGTTGTATTCCGTCCTAGTCGAAAGAACGCAGATCCACAAACAGATTATGTTAATATTCAAGCAAACAAGAACGCATGCCCTCGTTGTTCGAAAATATCCCCACAAGTGAACAAAATGTGTCAAAGCCATAATGTAAAGGAGGCAGTTGATCGGTGTTGTTCTGCGGCAAATTTATGCCGTCCTAGTCAAAAGGACGCCGGTCCACAAACCGATCATGACAATATTAAAATAAGGAAGAGTCCAAGATATTTGAAAATGTTACCGCATATAAATGAAATGTGTCGATGCCATGGTGCGAAGGTGTTAGTTGATCGCTCTTGTTCTGCGGGAGTTGCATGCCATCCTAGCCGAAAGGACGTTAATCCACAAACCGATTTCGTCAATATTCAAGCCAACAAGAACGCATCTCCATGTGATTGGGCAATATTCCCGCCTCTGAATAAAATGTGTCAATGCAGTGATGCTAAGTCGTTGGTTGATAACTATTGTTCTGCGGCAGTCGTTTGTTTTCGACAAGACGCTAATCCACAAACCGATTACGCCAACTTTCTAAAGTCCAATAAAATGTCTACACCTCCACAGGCCCAAATGCGTGTTAATACAGATGTATACTACAAAAGCCCAAAGAAAAAATCCAGAAGTTTCAACATATTTCAAGTCCTAGTATCCGTGATAGAGTGTATATTTTACTGTATCGCAACTCTATTATGTTTTCCGCTTGCTATATTACTTTCAATATACTGGTTAATCTGTCGTATCTCGAGATCACACCAGAATTGTTGCAAGAGCTTAAAGGAGTATTGTAGTAAGTTACGTAGCAGAAATCTCGACAGGAGAAAATATCGAATAGTTCTTCGGTCTTTAATTAAAAGATCTGTTTCTCGACGTAGACGAGAAACTTCTCATAGACAATATAAAACATCTCATCAGAGACGATCACTGAGTCGAGAGCGCCATGAGCCAGTGCGCTCAGGTTTTATCAACCGCTGCTGCAGTAGACCTCCCAGCCCTGACCTAGGGCTATGCGGAAAGCTCTGCGCAGACCTAACGTGTAACCCAGTAACAGTAACTCAGCCAATAAAGGGAATTGACATAAAGAGAAGTTATGAATTAACCACACACGTAGATCCCAAGTATCCGCTACTTCAACCTTCGCTCAATGGAACTAAAGAATTGGGCCAGAATGGTATCGATGTACAAACATTCCCAGTTGTACGTCCTTGTGTAATGATGAACCAGAAAATGATGCCTGAAAGGAAAAGAAAATATATGCTTTACCACAATATAAAGGGATGGCGTATAAAACCGTTACGAAGTCGTCGCAGAAGTTCCCAAAGATCTAAAAGCTGCCTAATATCTAAAAAGCATCGAAAAAAAACAGACTTTATTGTTTGTCAATGCAGAGAACACCCTTACACAAATCCGTACTGGGAAAATAAAGACTACCTATTTTTTTCATGTCCTGGTTGCCGCACTTACAGAAAACCGTGCGTTAAGAGAAAACATGCCAGCGTTCAAAGTGTTCGTGGTTCTAAAGATACTCAGATTCAGTATCACAAATCACAGAGACGGCCAGAAAAGCGGGGTGGCATATGGAATGTTATAGGGAATTCAATACAAAATGTGCGTAACTTCTGTGACGAACCTCAAGGTGACTGTAAATCGATGTACGGTACTTCATCTGGTGTCTTTTCAGAATGCTACTACGGTTGCAAACAATGTTGCAGTTGCTTATTTATAGCACTCACCGCTGTGGTATGGTGTCCGATCTGGTGCTTGGCACTTTGTTTGAAGGATATCTTCTGGCCGTGACTGATTCTTCAGAAGAATATATTTTTAATCAATAAACGTCTTCGCATACTTACATTCAGGAATTTGTATTTGTTCTGCCTATAGTCGCTTACAGACATGGCATGATATGTGAGAAGTGGGTGCCTCTCATGGATCACCACATATGCGTCGAACGCGACTCACAATTTGTGTTCTCGTTCTCACTCTATTAGTGCAGTAAGAATTATCTAAGGTGTCCCAATGTTTGTTCATTCTCTTTACGAACTTTCGGACACCTTAGATAATTCTTACTATACGATGTATTTTGTTTTAAATGCTCTCTATCACAAATTAAGTAATATTTATTATCTTCCAATCGTTACAAGAGTTTATTTTTCAGTCTATTAATGCAAAGCTAAAAGGAAGAGCATATACGTATTTAGGTACGTATGTTTGTTCAACTGCAGCACCTAAACTACACATACCTTTTTTTATTTATTCATCTTAGAACAGCCCCCGGATCTACGGCGGATCTCACACTGCAGCGAAAATCGCGGCGACACGCGACTCAGCGATTTTCAACTTTGTATGTAGAATCATCGATTTGTATAGAAAAATCGCGGGTGGCGCACACTGGCGCGTAAATCGCGGCGATTTTTTCTGTGTAGTTGCGCATAGTAGTTGCGTACTATGCGCAGCTACACGGAAAAAATCGCGGCGACGGGCGATTTCAGTGTCTTCTTCGCCTACGACTTTTTCGAGTGGAGGCAGAGGTGATGTGGCGCCCTTCGCACCTTATTTCTCTGGCACTGAGATAGAATTACATCAAAAGCCTCACAATCTATATATCTATCTAAATATATAAAAGAAGAAGTCCTGACTGACTGACTGACTTACTGATCAACGCACAGCCGAAACTACTGAAGTTAGGAACTTGAAATTTTCACAGTAGGGTGGTTATATAACGTAAGTAAGGGATAAGAAGGGATTTTTTGAAATTCATCCCCAAAGGGGGTTAAATGGGGGTTGAAAGTTTATATGGGGACCATACGATTTTTAAAGTAGGAGATCTGAGACTTCGAACATAGACTCTTTAATACAATTTAAAAAAAGTAATTTCACCGTTTTTGGAAATTCATCCCCAAAGAGGGTTAAATGGGGGTTGAAAGTTTATATGAAGACCACACGATTTTTAAAGTAGGAGATCTGAGACTTCGCATATAGACCCATCAAGATGAGTACAGGAAAGTAATTTCACGGTTTTTTGAAATTCATCCCCAAAAGGGGTTAAATGGGGGTTGAAACTTTGTATAGGCACCAAACGGTTTTTGACGTTAGAGATCTGAGAGTTTGCACATAGATCCTTCAATATGACATGAGAAAAGTAATTCCACCCTTTTTTGAGATTCATCCCTAAAAGGGGTTAAACGGGGGTTGAAATGTTGTATAGGGACCAAATTATTTTGAAGTTACAGATCTGAGAATTCGTATATAGACTCCTCAATAAAGGTCGAAGAAAGTAATTTTACCGTTTTTCAAAATTCATCCCCAATGGGGAACATCCTAAATGGGGGTTGAAACGATTTTTGAAGTTGCAGCTCTGAGACATCGTACATAGTCTCCTCAATATGAGTACAGAAAAATAATTTCACGGTTTTTCGAAATTCATCCCTATAAGGGCTTAAACGGGGGTTGAAAGTTTAAATGGGGACCAAACGATTTTTAAAGACGGAGATCTGAGACTTTGCACATAGACCCATCAATATGAGTACAGGAATGTAATTTCACGGTTTTTCTAAATTCATCCCCAAAAGGGGTTAAATGGGGGTTTGAAACTTTGTATAGGCACCAAACGATTTTTAAAGTTAGAGATCTGAGAGTTCGCACATAGATCCTTCAATATGAGATAAGAAAAGTAATTTAACCCTTTTTCGAAATTCATCCCTAAAAGGGGTAAAACGGGGGTTGAAATATTGTTTAGGGACCAAATTATTTTTAAGTTACAGATCTGAGACTTCGTATATAGACTCCTCGATAAAGGTCTAAGAAAGTAGTTTTACCTTTTTTCAAAATTCATCCCCAACAGGGGTTAAATGGGGGTTAAAACGATTTTTGAAGTTGGAGCTCTGAGACATTGTACATAGGCTCCACAATATGAGTGTAGGAAAGTAATTTCACGGTTTTTCGAAATTCATCCCCAAAAGGGGTTAAACGGGGGTTGAAATTTTGTATAGGCACCAACGATTTTTGAAGTTGGAGATCTCAGAGTTCGCACATAGATCCTTCAATATAAGTAGAGAAAAGTAATTTCACCTTTTTTCGAAATTCATCCCTAAAAGGGGTAAAACGGGGGTTGAAAGTTTAAATGGGGACCACACGATTTTTAAACTAGGAGATTAGTTGCAAAAAGTAATTTCACCGTTTTTCAAAATTCATCCCCAACGGGGGTTAAATGGGGCTTGAAACGATTTTTGAAGTTGGAGCTCTGAGATATCGTACATAGTCTCCACAATATGAGTACAGGAAAGTCATTTCACGGTTTTTTGAAATTCATCCCCAAAAGGGGTTAGATGGGGGTTGAAAATTTGAACTTTGAAGTTAGAGCTCTGAGAAATCGTACATAAACTCCTCAATAAGAATAAAGAAAAGTAGTTTTACCATTTTTCGAAATTCATTCCTAAAAAGGGGTCAAACGGGGGTTGAAACTTTGTATGGGGACCAAACGATTTTTGTAGTAAATCTTGAACTTCGTTCATAGACTCATCCATAAGAGTAAAGAAAAGTGATTGCTGTTTTTTGGAATTCATCCCCAAAGGGGTTAAAATGGGGGTTGAAACTTTGTGTAGGGTACAAACGATTTTTGAAGTTGGAGCTCTAAGACATCGTATATAAACTCCTCAATAAGAGTAGAAAAAGTGATTTTTCGTTTTTCTAAATTCATCCCTAAGAAGGGGTCAAACGGGGGTCAAAACTTTGAATGGAGACCAAACGGTATTTATAGTAGATCTTAAACTTCTTACATAAACTCATCCATGAGAGTAAAGAAAAGTGATTGCTGTTTTTTTGAAATTCATCCCCAAAGGGGTTTAAATGAGGGTCGAAACTTTGTATACGGACCAAAAGATTTTTGAAGTTGGCGATCTGGGACATCGTACATAGACTCCTTAATAAGAAAAAAGAAACGTGGTTTTACCGTTTTTTCATCCCTAAAAAGGGATCAAAAGGGGGTTGAAACTTTGTAAAGGGACCAAACGATTTTTGTAGTAGATCTTGAACTCATCTAAAAAAGAAAAGAAAAGTGATTGCAGTTTTTTGAAATTTATCCCCAAAGGGGTTTAAATGGGGGTTGAAACTCTGTATAGGGTCCAAAGGATTTTTGAAGTAGGAAATCTGACACTTCGTACATAGATCCTTCAATAAGGGTACAGAAAAAATGTTAAACCATTTTTTGAAATTCATCTCCAAGGGTTATAAATGGGGACCAAAACTTTATAAAGGGACCAAATGATTTTTAAAGTAGGGTATCTAAAACTGATTAAACTGAATAGAACTCAAATGATTTCACGGTTCATTAAAATTTATCTCGAAGACGGGTTGAGTAAGTAGGGGTTGAAAGTTTTTTTAGGGACCCGTACAATTTTTAAAGTAAAAGGTTTTTAACTCCATGCATAGCATATAGCAATTAGTAGATTGTTTTTTTGTGTAAGTAACAAGCGGTTTATTAAGTGCATTTAATTTTTTGGTAATAATCCTTAAATGGACTTAAGAATTGATTTTCACGGTAAATGTGCATTGTGCAGTTTTGGGCCCAATATTTGAGGGTTTTGTTTAATTACAACAAAGTTTATGAACAAATATCAGAAACTATTAATTGCCTATTAAGATTAATTGCCTAATTATAATTTACACCGCAGACGAAGTCGCGGGCATCAGCTAGTATATATACAGGGTGTCCCTAAAACCAACTTTTATACGATCAGGGCTGATAGACCAGCTCATAAGAACCTAGATTAAGCAAATTTGACCTCAGTAAAAATCTCTTAGTTTTCGAGATATTGACGTTTTTGTAAAACTCGTGCTAAGTGATACCCTGACTCGGTGTTTTGAGTGTCATTGCTAAAATATCAAGTATTTTACAAATCTGTTTTTTGCTATGTGTGGCCAAATAACTATGCTATTCAACGTATTTTCTATTTTTGCTAATTTATTCATGCTGTGGACACAGTACAATAACAAAAAAAAATTATTCGATTTTTTTCAAATTTCACCTCTGACTTCGAACTAGCGTGGTGAAAAAAAAATGTACCAACATAACCAGGCACTCAACGTAAAAAAATTGCGCATTTATTGTAGTTTCTAAAATGGTATAAAATTTAGTAAACACTGTAATAATTTTTGAAATAATGATATTTTGTTACAAAATTAACTGTCTGCCGCCTTCATCTCATACGATCCGGTTGAACTAAGTTTGCACCTGGCGTGCTTGACATCACATACAAATTAGGTGCAAACTTCACGTAATCGTCAATATCTCGAAAACTAAGAAATTTTTATGAGGTCGATTTTACTCAGTCTCGTTTTTTATGAGCTGGTTTATCAGCCCTGTTCGCCATTTTGTAAAAGTCGTGAATTTTGATAGCCTGGATCAGTCTTTCGAATGTCATGACTTCAAATTTCAGTATTTTCTTAATCTGCTTTTTGTTAAACATTACTTAATAATTATGCTATCATACCTTTTCTGTTCGAAATTCAAATTCTGGTACGAAATTTAACCAATGGAATATTGTAGTATAACCTCCTTTTGAATTAAAATGCTATTATCTTAAAAACTACGGTGTCTAGTGTGTAAAATCTTACTATTTTAAACTACATTATTTTTTTTATTTTAGCATGGTAAATTTGTTTTAAGTATTACGCGATTCAAATCCGAGGTCATATTTTGAATCACGTAAAGTCTAATTTATTTTGATAAGGTATGATAGCATAATTATTAAGTAATGTTTAAAACAAAAAGCAGATTAAGAAAATACTGAAATTTGAAGTCATGACTTTCGAAAGACTGATCCAGGCTATCAAAATTCGCGACTTTTACAAAATGGCGAACAGGGCTGATAAACCAGCTCATAAAAAACGAGACTGAGTAAAATTGACCTCATAAAAATTTCTTAGTTTTCGAGATATTGACGATTACGTGAAGTTTGCACCTAATTTGTATGTGATGTCAAGCACGCCAGGTGCAAACTTAGTTCAACCGGATCGTATGAGATGAAGGCGGCAGACAGTTAATTTTGTAACAAAATATCATTATTTCAAAAATTATTACAGTGTTTACTAAATTTTATACCATTTTAGAAACTACAATAAATGCGCAATTTTTTTACGTTGAGTGCCTGGTTATGTTGGTACATTTTTTTTTCACCACGCTAGTTCGAAGTCAGAGGTGAAATTTGAAAAAAATCGAATAATTTTTTTTTGTTATTGTACTGTGTCCACAGCATGAATAAATTAGCAAAAATAGAAAATACGTTGAATAGCATAGTTATTTGGCCACACATAGCAAAAAACAGATTTGTAAAATACTTGATATTTTAGCAATGACACTCAAAACACCGAGTCAGGGTATCACTTAGCACGAGTTTTACAAAAACGTCAATATCTCGAAAACTAAGAGATTTTTACTGAGGTCAAATTTGCTTAATCTAGGTTCTTATGAGCTGGTCTATCAGCCCTGATTGTATAAAAGTTGGTTTTAGGGACACCCTGTATATAAAAGAAGAAGTCCTGACTGACTTACTGGCTCATCAACGCACAGCCGAAACTACTGAAGCTACAAACTTGATTTTTTTACAGTAGGGTGGTTTTTAAACGTAAGTAAGGGATAAGAAGGGATTTTCCGAAATTCATCCCCAAAGGGGGTTAAATGGGGGTTGAAACGTTGTATGGAGCCCTAACGATTTTTGAAGTAGGAGATCTGAGACTTCGAACATAGACTCTTCAATATAAGTTGAAAAAAGTAATTTCACCGTTTTTCGAAATTCATCCCTAAAAGGGGTTAAACGGGGGTTGAAACTTTGTATAGGCACCAAACGATTTTTAAAGTTGGAGATCTGAGACTTCGGACATAGAGCCTTCAATATGAGTACAGGAAAGTAATTTCACGGTTTTTCGAAATTCATCCCTGAAAGGGGTTAAATGGGGGTTGAAACTTTGTAAAGGGACCAAACGATTTTTAAAGTTGGAGATCTGAGACTTCGCACATAGACTCTTCAATATAAGTTAAGAAAAGTGATTTTACCGTTTTTTGAAATTCTCCCCCAAAAGGGTTTAAATGGGGGGTGAAAGTTTATATGAGGACCACATGATTTTTAAAGTAGGAGATCTGAGACTTCACACATAGACTCTTCAATATAAGTTGAGAAAAGTAGTTTCACTGTTTTGTGAAATTCACCCTCAAAAGGGTTCAAAGGGGGGTTGAAAGTTTACATGGGGTCCACACGATTTTTAAAGTCGCAGATCTGAGACTTCGAAGATAGACCCTTCAATATAAGTTGAGAAAAGTCATTTCACTGTTTTTTGAAGTTCACCACCATAAGGGTTGAAATGGGCGTTGAAAGTTTATATCGGGACCACATGATTTTTAAAGTAGGAAATCTTAGTCTTCACACATAGACTCTTCAATATAAGTTGAGAAAAGTAATTTCACTGTCTTGTGAAATTCACCCCCAAAAGGTTCAAAGGGGGTTGAAAGTTTGTATAGGGACCAAACGATATTTAAAATAGGCGATCTGAGACTTCCCACATAGACTCTTCAATATAAGTTAAGAAAAGTAATTTCACCGTTTTGTAAAATTCACCCCCAAAAGGGGGTTGAGAGTTTATATGGGGTCCACACGATTTTTAAAGTCGCAGATCTGAGACTTCGAAGATAGACCCTTCAATATAAGTTGAGAAAAATCATTTCACTGTTTTTTGAAGTTCACCACCATAAGGGTTGAAATGGGGGTTGAAACTTTGTATAGGGACGAAAAGGTTTTTGAAGGAGGAGATCTGAGACTTTGAACATAGACTCCTCAATACATATTGAGAAAAGTAATTTCACCGTTTTTTAAATTCACCCCCAAAGGGGTTTAACGGGGGTTAAAATGTTGTATAGGGAACATACGATTTTTGAAGTAGGAAATCTAAAACTGATTAAACTGCATAGAACTGAAATGATTTAAACGTTTATTAAAATTTATATTCAAAACGGGATGAGTAGGGGTTGAAAGTTTGTTAAGGGATGTAGGTAGCATATATTAGATTGACAATGATTCGAAACTTTGTACTCTTCAATTAGTAGATTGTGTAAGTAACAGGTGGTTAATGAAGTGAATTAATTATTTTGGAAATAATCTGATCACAAAAGAATTGATTTTCGTGGTAAACGCTCAGTTTTAGGCCTAATATTTGAGGATTTTGTTTAATTACAACCATGATTATCAACTTATATCAGAAACTATTTATGAAAACTAATTGCCTAATTATAATTTACACCGCAGACGAAGTCGCGGGCATAAGCTAGTAGTATATAAATTTGGCGCCCCCTAAAACTGCCGCTCGGGGCAGATGCCCCGGTTTCCCCTCCTCCTAGATACGGACCTGCCTGCCTTAAGGTGGATTTAGACCAAACGAATTCTAACACATTCTAACCCCACTCTACCAAATTCTTTGTGTGTACACAAAGAATTTGGTAGAGTGGGGTTAGAATGTGTTAGAATTCGTTTGGTTTAAACCCACCTTTAGAACTGTTCGGGTAAGTTAAGTAGGTACCTACCATAAACCACCACAGCACCACATACAAGGAAACAATCTGTGGTAATATGAGCAGTGTTGCCAGCACTTGATTTAAATTTGATCCGATCGTCGGCGTAAAAATATCGGATCATAGAAAGATCCGCGTCCGCTTAATGCTTTTGGAGTGCCACCGGATTTACGTTTCGTCCTATAGCGACGTTTTTGCATAACATCTTAACAGTAGCGAATATAGACCTTACTTACTGTAAAGGGGCACTCCACTCCGAAAGCGACCGTTATGTATTCTCACCCATAGTACCGCAAAAGATACGAAAAAATCCGGTTTGACTTAGGAATTTTGCGAATCTGGTATAGGTAAAATTATCCAAAATGAGACCAATAAAACTGATCTGGCAACACTGAATCTGAGTGCGTTCGGATTTCGGAAGATATTCCTGTTGAATACAGAGTATATTACTCGGTGAATCGATAACTATTTAATATTTTAATCTTGTTGCTCATCAATAAGAAAATAATAAGATAATATTTCTAAAAACATCTTTCCCGCACAACATTGGGCTACTAATTATATTTTTAGTTTAACCCTGTGCAATTCCCATGTAATATTTAGACGTGTACAAGTATGACATGACATGACAATGACATCGGTCATCGGCATGACATTGACAGTAATGAAATGAAAACTTTAAGAAATAATAAAATAGTGCAAATCCCAAATTACACCTATTGTTTCCTATATTTGACCAGCAAAAATAATATCCTCTATTTTTAACTGTTTCTATTCATCGTTTGAAGTGATTGTGTGAATAGGAACAATGCAGTCGCAAGAAAAGCGTTCCAAACATGTAGACTTAGCTTCTCTGGATCCTTCGGCGCGAGTGAAACAACTTGCAACCTACGGAGCTATGGTGGAAGTGGACCCTAACGTGCCTCCTCGTAGGTAAGCTTAGAACTAGGGTATGATGACCATCAGGGTCAGAGCGCGTGAGAGATGACTTTAATAAAATGAGTTGCATCATGCATCATCTGTGAGTCACAGGATACTCTGATGTTGTTTATGATTGTTAAATTGCTCCAAAATTGTTATTTGTACTATAGCAAGTGTGCAAAAAATCCCTGTTAGATAGAAGTATATTTTTTCGATGTACTTAAGCACTCTACACTCGACAGGGGCAGCAGAGCCAATGACACTTACTCTGTACCAAGAATATGAGAGTAGGTGTCTAATGACTGTCTTTTACGTAGCCTTGAGAAACACAAATACCTATTTGAAGGTTTTGGGCATTACGAACCTAAATAAGAATTGAAGGGATGTTTACAAAAACTACATACTGACAAGACTGGTTGATTGATACTTATAGAGAAGCATTTTTAATGACAGTAGGTCTGCCATCCTAGTCTAAAAGGTGACTTTTTACTATGAACTACCATAGCAAAACGTCACCTTTTAGACTAGGATGGCAGAGGTTTCAATTAGCTTAGTTAGTTATGTTATTTTTGTAGACATCCCTTCAATTGTTTGTCCTTTTACTGATTATGAAACATTCCATAGAAACATTATGTAAGCGACACTACCTTTTCAATTCTTTTGACATGTAAAATTAGGAAGCTGAATATTGGTATGGCAATATCATGACTTGGCTTTAAGATTGGTAGTGTTTCTTAGCAGCTAATAAGTTTTATTTGGATAGCTACCATAATATTATGTAAGCAACAAAGAGTAGATGTGCTCATTGCATACTCCTTAATAGTATTATTTATTTCAGATACTACAGGTCAGGCCTCGAGATGGTTAGAATGGCAAATGTATACCTGGCGGAGGGAAGTCTTGAGAATGCATATATTTTGTACATGAAGTTCATGACACTATTTGTGGAGAAGATGCGGAAACATCCGGAATATGCCTCCGTCCCGGCACAAGTGAAAACTGTGAACCAGGCTAAGCTGAAAGAGGTCATGCCAAAGGCAGAGAAGCTGAAGCAAAAGTTATTGGAACAGTTTGCGAAGGAACATAAGCTGTATCAGGAAAATGAGGTTTGTTTAAATATGACCTTTATTTTATTTCACAGCATAAGAGTTTTGGGCATTTTTAATTTTCCTTGTACCAATTAAGGAATTGATAGTGTTATGTTAAATTTCGTCACTTCAATGCTTAAAATTAAAAAATACATAATAAACAGCAAAAGTCCAACAAAAATAAAGATTTGTACCATTTTTGGCAATTACCAGTTTTATGAAAATGATTTTTCTTGTTTTCAACTTGACAACTAACATTCGGTTATTGCTTTTATTTGGTTCTGTAAAAGCTTCTTATTTTTCTTACTTGGAAATCCTAGCTTTTTGTAATAAAAATTTACTTCTTGCAATAAAAATTTAGTTTGTATTCATCACTTGCACTTTGCACTTTCAGTGCTCTCCCACTTTTCATACAAAATGAACACGATAGTCGAGTTCTTGGCACTGAATGTGTTCCAGAAAGGGAAATGCCCCAATTAAATATACAGGGTGAAATATTTTTGATTGTCCTAATTTTTCCTAGGCATTAGTTATCAATAAAGGATGCCATTACTGAAGAAAATATGTAGGTAAAATTTTCGCCATAAAATGTGCGGTCTGAAAAAATAATTAGTCTTAGTAATCGACGCGTATGTTTGTCTCGGCGACTTAACGCGAAAGCGGGCGTATGTTTTTTTAGGATATCTTTCAGCTGCTGTTTAAAAAGATACTGACTGAAAAAAAACGTGTTGTCCGTTTTCGCTAAAGAATCCATTGTAAAAATTTGAACTATCAAAAAAATCACCCTGTATATATTTAATATAACCAAATAATCAAATTTATTGTATTAGGTGAAAAGACGCCTAGCAGAAGAACAGAGAAAGAAGCAAGAGCAAGAAGATGCCAAGCTAGCAGAGAGGCTGCAGGCGGACGAGGACGGGCGCGACCACCCACACTTGCGGGATGCGGTAAGTAAAATTGTAACTACAGGCCATGGCAGGAACCATAAATCGCGTTTCGTGTGCGGCGGGCGCGAGTGCAGTGCGCCTAGAGTTGCCAGGTCGCCAAACCTAACAGCTGGACAGATCAGCCAGTTTGGCCGGACATTTGGGTAAAAAGGCCGGACACCCTACATTATTGAGAATTTTGTAAAAAATTGTATGTAAAATCAAGGTTTTTTGATTATTATCATATAGAAAATCTTGTAAAATGCCTAACAAAAGCCGGACAAGCCGGACACCTTTATTTTGGCCGGACACGCAATCAAAAAGCCTAACTATGTCCGGCTTTATCCGGACGCCTGGCAACGCTAAGTGTTCGCCGGACAGCGCCCAGCCGGACACGGGCCCGCTGCGTCCTGGGCGCCGCGTACGAAACGCGATTTATGATTCGTTCCTATAGATAACTTGAGGCAAAGTGGGGGACTATGGGAACAGTATTTACGTCCCTCGCCTACGGCTGGGGCCGCAAAAACATCTGCGATCTCGGCCTTTCTTTACTTTACCACCCTAGTTGTGTAATGTACTAATTCAAAGGTTTATACACGACAGGACAAGTGGGCGGTGTCGCCTAGCGCGCCGCCGGTGGACGGCGTGCTGTACCCGGACGACTTCGCGTCGGAGCCGGCGCGCGCGCCGCCGCACCACTACCGCCCCACCCCGCCGCTCATCCCGCCCTCGCTGCAGTCGCTACACCAGTGAGTCCTTTCTAAACTAGTATCGGCTCCCGCGGAGCCGTTATCGGCTCTCAAATGGGCTATCCGCCCCGGGTGTCACTGAGAGATAAAGGGGCGCAGTTCGGATGCGTGCCCTGGGCGCTGTTTTACGTCGCTAAGGGGCGCAGTTTGAATGCGTGGCCTGGGCGCCGTTTCGCGTCGCTACGCTACTGCGTGCATTGCATAAAGACAAAAATACACTACCTACCGTTTAATTCGTACCTTATTATGGAAAGGAGGGTAGAAATTAGTGGGGTAGGTAGATAGTGTGTTAAGATACGGTCTACCTTACCAATTTTTACCGTATTTTTGTCTCTCTGAACTAGTATGGGGTCTCGCGGACCCGGTATCGGGCTTACCTGACGTGTAATAAAACATTCTTATCGCTAAAAATTCGATATACTTATTTTTTATGTTGCAGAGACGGCGGCGCATCGGACCTGATACCGGGCCTGTCGGGGCGGTTGCGGCCGGTTGTGGTGCCGGCGTCGCTAATGGCGCAATTCCAGCGGCTGGCGCAGACCAACACGCAGCGCGATGTAGAGACCTGTGGCATCCTCGCCGGCGTGCTGGTCAGTCATAGTAGACAGTTGGACCTGGTGTCGGGTCTATCGACCTGACGCTGGGTTTGTTAGACCCGAAACGGGCACTATCAGACCTGATACTAGGTCTAGTGGCTTACAATCATTCTCAATGTATAAAACACGTTTATTTTATATAATAAATCTAACCAGCTGGGCTAGCACGCGTGCCTGGCCGCGTCTGCGCATGTCGCGCGATAAAGCCGCCACTTGAGCACTTGCACTGCAATTGAATGGATGTTAGAATTTGTCGCGCAACACAGTTGTACTGGTAACTGTCTACAGACTCAGGTCTCGTAAACTCGGTAACAGGTTCATTAGACCCAAACAATATTTGTATTATGGGTGTTATGTAGTTGTGCCATTTTCGAGAATTCTCGGAAACGTTCTCAGTTTTGTATGGGAAATGTTCTCGAGACCGTTTTCGCTGCACACAAAACGGAGAACGTTTACGAGAATGGCACATCTCTAGTCTTATGAATGTTACCGGGCGTAAAGAGAGGAGGAGCAAAAGACCTCTTTGTGACAACCTTTCCAGAAATACGAATTGGTTACAGGAACGTGACCAGCTGAAGATCACGCACGTGATCATCCCGCAGCAGACCGGCACCGCGGACTCGTGCAGCACCAACAACGAGGAGGACATCTTCCTCTACCAGGACCAGCACAACCTCATCACGCTGGGCTGGATCCACGTGAGTGTCCCCGAGACCCTACTATTGACACAGATAGCATTCATACTCATATTCTCGGATTTATAAAATTATTTTTCTTGAAATCACATGACGGATTCGCATGATTTTTCTAATTTAACGTGATTCGGTCGGTTTTCCATACAAACCAAAAGAGAGTCATTATTTGCTCCTACGGCATCAATTATGTATGAAATGTTCTGTTTTATAGCTTGATACATTTTATTAGCGCGAAATGTATATAATTTTGGCAAAAAAACGTAAACGTAAAAATAGAAAACATCCATGACTCGGGAACAAATATTCGTGTTCATCACACAAATATTTGCTCATACCAGGATTTGAAACCGGGACCTCTAGCTTCATAGATGGTGTCACTCCCACTAAGCCAAATGTGTCGTCAATTGACAACATTTCATTTTAAGAACACTTTAAAATGTATATACGATTCGAAAGCATTTTGTCTCGTGAACACTACACTATTTTTATATTTTTTTTATATCGCTTAATATAAAAAAAAAAATATGTTCTCATTTTACCAGTTCTACGGCACAATAGATGTAATGCCAGTGCCTTTTGCCACAGAAAAAATAAGCTGTCATAATTTTGAATTTGACATTGTCAATGCATACTGTGAGATCGCTTACTTTTTTTCGATCGCGATTAGACTAAAGTAATGGTTTATTCTACCGTAGAACTGTAGTTACGCCCTTTTAGAATAAGTAAATATTAATATATTAATTATAAATTAATTACAAATCCTGGTGTAATAAATAAACTATCAGCGTATTCGTCTTTTCAAACCAAATACGGTGAACCAATAAAATTAAAGGCTCAAAAAAATGAAAGGTTGTCAATTGAAACGAGGTACATGTCCAGGCCATTGTCACTAACTTGCAGCTATGTCGGTTCCCTCTTGTTGCTCGTTTCGCTCTACTAACTGCAAAGAGACGGAACAGTAGCGAGCGATATCGTGACATTGCTACGCGTTCAATACAATAACATCCTCAGATTGCTGTTGCGGCTGCCAAAGCACTGCAGTGCCTCCGGCATGTTTGCGGTCGTACGATTGGATGACTTTTGCCGTCAGAAAGCGAATCGCCTCCATGCTAAGGATAGTGCGTGGGAGCAGCAACAGCCTTCTGAGGACGTTGGCCGAACGCCTCTGCCCAATCGCTGGGTATTGGGTTGCAGTGGCCGCTGGAAGGGCCAAGTAGGGTTGAGTTTGTGACAGCTCTTCTTTGCTCTCACTATGGGCTGCAGCTCAAACCTAATATATTTTATGCCACACCTGGCCATAAAGTGGCTTTTTCCGCACGCTGCGCGTACGGAAATGCCGCTTTTGGCCAAGTGTAGACATAAAATGATGTACACAACACGGGAGGTAATAAAGAAAGCCCTCGATCGCATATTTACGTCCCTCGCTTGCAGCTCGTGCCGTAAACTTCTACGATCTCGGCCTTTCTTTGTATTACCACCGTAGTTGTGTAATGTAATATTGTTTTGTTTAAATTTTTTTTTGTTTATTCTTCTAAGCCGTCCTGTAACTGACAGTGTATGGATAAATGATGAAATTTGGTTAATTCTTTGTATTCTGCCGTGTGAATATATTAACCTATAGTAGCATGTTGCATGTATTTACTTCTGACGATGTATGAACATTAGATACTAAATAAATGAATATGAATATATGAATATGAAATAAATGATTTTAATTTTATTGATTGCAGACGCACCCGACGCAGACGGCGTTCCTGTCGTCGGTGGACCTGCACACGCAGTGCTCCTACCAGCTCATGATGCCGGAGGCCATCGCCATTGTGTGTGCACCCAAGTACAACGAGTAAGTTTTTTTTTTAAAGCCCATTTTTTTAAGTTTACTTTTTTTATTGTTTTTTTTTGGGGACAAAGATAAATTATTTGAAATGGCGCCCAACGTGGGGCCATTTCTTTTTAATATTTTAAATAGTCTTTATTTTATTAATATGTATCTTTAAATCTCTCTTTCTAATAAATGTTATTCCCAAATCTGCATTTCCAATTTTTCCCCAATATATATTTATCAAAGTGCAACCCTATGACGACATATGTCATAAGTTGCATGCATGTCTAATTGACAGTAATAGCATATCTTGCTAGACGAAAATTATCCTAATAGTAGAACTGTTTGAGTTAATGTTTAAAATATCACTCCCACAATTCCAAATCCAATCAGTCATAAAAATCGATTTAAACGACTAAACAAAAATACAAAAAAAAACTGGCCAAGAGCATGTCGGACCATGCTCAGTGTAGGGTTCCATAGCCGTAGCTATAAGGTAAAAAATACGATGTAAAAAAAGTACAACAACAAAAGAGCGTGTCTTCATAGCAATTACGTCCTTTTGTTGAGAAGCGCAGTTTATCGGCAATAACTCAAAAACGGTACATTCGATCTTGTTGAAAATTATTTTTCGCACGCACGGTTTAGAAAATAGAGGGGGGGGGGGACACAATTTACACAACTTTCGGAGCGATTATTTCCAAATACATTCACTTAATCAAAAACATTACTTAGGAACCTTATACTGTTTTTTAAAGAGCTGTCGAATTATGTACCACACGTTGATATTTGCTGAAAAAAAAATGTTTTACTGTCTTTAACATGTATGGAGTGCCCTCCCTAAAAATATTTATTTTAATTATTTATATACCAAACTAAGTAGCGGCTCATAAAAGACACCTATATTCCAAATTTCATCAATATCCATCATGTAGTTTTTGAGTAAAATACCTGTGACATACGGACAGACAGACAGACAGACGGACGGACATGACGAAACTATAAGGGTTCCGTTTTTGCCATTTTGGCTACGGAACCCTAATGCCATTTTGGCTACGGAACCCTAAAAAACACTACGTGACATTATAAATAGGGGGGGGGGGGGGGGTATAAATAGGGGGACTGGACCAATTTTGTATGGGTTTTTAGCATAGGGGAGCTGGACCAATTTTGTATGGGTTTTTAGTGTAGTTGAAAAAATGTGTTTACTATGGCAGTATGGGTTAGATAAGAGTTTCCCACCCGCAAAAGTACAATTTAACGTGGTAATTTAGAAATATGTGCATTTTGTTCCTCATTTTATTATACATGGTCTCGATGTAATAGTATGGAGTTGCTGGAGGTGATAAGGATTGCAGTGACGTGAGACAGTGTGATTGGTCGAATGAGCTGTGACGTCACACTCAACTAGCAGTGTGGTTGGTTGAAGCGAGGTAGTGACGCAGTCAGTGCTGCAATGATATGCGCTATTTTGTAGGGAGGGTTCAACTTATAGTGGTGTTGGTGGACTATTGAGTGAGTGCAGTTATGAAAATGGGTATTGTGTGAGGTTTGTATGGCTATATGATTTTATTAGCTGTAAAATCTAACTTTGTTTTGTGTTATCACTATCGTTATGGTTGTGGTTAGGTTGGGTTAGGTTGAGTGAGAGCAGTTATGAAAATGAGTATTGTATGAGGTTTGTATGACGATATGATTTTATTAGCTGTAAAATAGCTGCGTGTGTGTGTGTGTGTGTGTGTGTTAACCTTGATAGTTTGCTTAATTCTAAGACAGTAAATCCGACATATATAGGTTTATTGTAGATGATTTTCGATTTGTTTAACTGAACTGCAGCCAGCTCTTCAGAGAATATTGTAACACTATGAAAATTTGGCTTTGAAATGTACCTTTCCAAACCATATCGAGGTTTTGTTCGTGTTTTTCTATTACTCCACTCACAGCACAGCTTAACATCAACTCTCTTTTCCACATTTTCAATGGTCTTTCCAAAAATTGAATTATTCATTAGTTTGAAAAAATCTTTTTCGAAAGAATTTTGAGCTTGCGCTCTCTTTAGTGAGTTCAAGTCAATGTACGGTTTAAGCCATGGTGCTTGATTGAAAGCAAGAATTCTATGTATCTTCTTACACACAACCCCCTTTTCAATGCATTGTTTTAGATTGAGGTAGTGTATAACATAGTTGCTTTTGCTGTCGAATGTGAGTAGAAGCTTTTTAATTTTACCGTTAGACGGTGTTTTAGTTTCCGCACAAAACGGATAATCATTGTGAGCGTCATGTAAAATTTGTGGATATTCTAAATCCGTTTCCAAGATGTAACCAATCTCATTATCTTGCTGCTGCATTGTAATATCAAATTGTTCGATTTCATCTTTGTTTAACCATTTAAAGTTTCTTATGGGTAACGAACGAGACATTGCCTCACCATAAAGATTGTTCACATCCAAATAGACAATAAAGCTGCTGTCTTGCTCCTCATTATACTCTTTCATGAAACAGTTGTTTGCTTTAGCATACCGTTTGCTCACTTGACTAATTCCTCCTCTTATACCCATCTTTATAAACTGAATCATTTCATAATCAGTGAACAGTTCCAGTTCAATGTTAGTATACTTAAGCATTGCATCCCAGCTTAGACCTGGTGCCGTCACATACTGACAGGGGTCTAATTTGTATGTATTTATACAGATTTCGCGGAAGTTCTCGAAAACTTCAGCTAAGAGCAAGACATCTGTCTGCAGATACAAGTCACAATACTCACCTAACGTTTTAATATTGAATGTTTTCCATATGGTTTGCGCGTGTTGATAATCCTTTTCAGACACGTGTGTATCGGTAAGTTTATTGTAAAAGTCGCTTCGACTTGGTAGAGAGGTTTCTTCAAGTTTACTCCACCTGTCTACATATTCATAAGGATAAATACCTTTACGAGTTAACAGCTCCATGTAAACCTCCGTATCGATAGAGTTGTGAAAATCTCGTGGTGGTAAGTAGTTAGGTAGTAGCTTAAATTGCTCTCGCGATAGATTTTTCACTAACACATCCAGGCTACTACTCATAAACTTATAAGAGTCTAGAAATCTTAAGGTTATGTCTTCTGCGGGAAGAGTTTTGTTAAAAGTAATGTATTTCTCTTTATTGTGAGGAATACATTTTATTTCCCCATCACACTTTGCCAATTCTTTTATAAACAAGTGGCTATCATATCCGCTTAAATTATGAAAGATTACTGGTATGAATATGGGCGTTTTGTAGTTTAAGTTACATTGATTGTGAGCTTTACCCCTAACGTTCCCTGTCAGATGACAATGATCGATTACATAACGTTCTCCACTTTCTATGAGCTTTTCACAAATATGACAACAGTCACCGAGTTCATCTGCAGATGATGAAGATGTTGCAGGTGGTATAATGGTTTTTAGAATCTTACCAAGACGTTCTGCGTCCTCTATGATGCTTTCAATAAACTTGTTCACACAGTCCTCCCCACGATGTAAGATAAACTTTGACAGTTTCGAATCATGTTCACAATGAATGTAATATGCAAAACTGCATGCTACATGTTTATGAGTATTGTAAGTGAAAGCAGACTTTTTTCCTCGTTCATGTTCAATGGGCGTAAGTATGGACTCGAAATCAGCATAGACCACAAACGGTACTTTCATCTGATGTGAAATATTCTTGAATTTCACGAATTTTTCCGCTCCCTCAGGTAGTTGCACGAGTTTATTTCCACATCCTATTGTACGGTGAAGTTTTAGTTTTTCATCACTATAAAAATGCTGTAGACAACCGTCACATAACCATAGTTTATTCTTAGATTTAGTTATTTGTCTGCACACTAATCGTGGTAAGTTTTTAATCCAACAATAATGCGAGAGGTTGCCCTTCTCATAGTATAGTAAATTCACGTGTTTTTCCATAGTACCATACACTTTTGAAATTCGTAGAGGTGTTATCGTTAAGTCTTCATGCTTGCCGCTTTCAATACCGTACACGTTTACACTGAGTTCATTCAATTTTTCAAACCGTTTGATATCCAAAAAAGTTACGGGACACTTTACACGCTTTAATTTTAAAACATCACTGTAGTGTGGATATGATGATGTGCGATCATTATTTTTATCCTTCGGGTAGAGAGCACTAACGACTGCCCAAAAGAAACATGCCTTATCAGTGTTTTTCACGTTCACACATGCCTTTTTCGCTTGAATCTCTGTTGGAAGGGGTATGTATGAGGAAGCCTTTAGCGGTTGATGTTTGTTAATATTAATGTTGAAAAATTCTATTTTCTCTAGCGCCCATCCACTATCACGTTCTTGAAATTCTTCACACTTCTTGGAAATTGATGCTGCAACATTTTCTAAGTACTCCGGGAAGTCAAAGTGCATGTACAGGGCCGTGTTCTTGGTATTGAATGTTTTCAAATCTCTTATCACTTCACCTTCACTATCCGTTTTAACGAAAGTACAATGCAAGCTTACATTCACCTTGATATGTTTATGAATTTGTAATTCTGTCTTGAGCACATTTTCAAACTTTTGTTTAATTTTTAGTAGATAAATTTTAGGATCGAGTATTTCAGCAGTGCCGTTAATTCTATACGTTATAATTCTGCATTTGAATGCGCTATTAACAACGTAAACAGCGTAGTCAGAGTCCTTTTCTTGACTGCATAAGATTTGATGCTTTTTAGAGTTCGAATGAGCCAGCAATCTGTTTGATGGTACATCTTCATTGCAGTAGCTGCAGAAGTGTGGCTTCATCGTGGTGATGATAACAACGTTTAGGTGCGTATGTGGTCTTCACCCGGTCGCAATAACTTTTATAATGGTTTATTATTCTTAACACTATACTAAAATGATAATAGCAGTCGGGTACGATAGTGGATGGGTTTTAGAGGGTTTTGTGGTTTGCGGTAGTAAATGATTAGAAAGAACAAATTTTAAAGAGAAATATTTATTAAATTAGATAAGGAAAAAGGTATTGTACAACAGCACTGTAACATAACATTTGATTTCACAATCTACAACATCATCCATATTACATAATCCGTTGAGAATGCAATGAGCCTCCTCTAAAGTCTTGGGACATCGTGTCTTGAAACTTTTCCTGAAAAAGTTGAGTCTGTTTTCGTAGGTACACTTTGTTCTCTCCACCTGTATTATTCGAGCGTTGATGCAGTCCATAATACTATCGATATTACTCCATTCCAAATGATCTATCATCAGGGAGTGAAAGTTTTCTTCTGATTCCGCACCATGGAGAACAATAATCCGTGTGGAGGGTTGCGAAGTGACGTGTACAGAAAGACGGTTGGAGGCAATCATTAAGGGTGAAAATGTGTTATCTGGTTTGAGAAAAAACTCTCTAATGTAATCAATCTTATCCATAATCGTCTCGCTCCATTCTTCACATGTGAGTTCATGCTGCCCGTTAAAACTGATACAGGTTTGTAGTCTAATCTTAGCCTCGGAATACTGCAGCTTCAGGTATACCTGAATATTCTTAATCAAAGCAGTACTGGTGGGGTGGTTATTGAAATCATAGACACTTTTACATAGCTCAAGCCTACCCCATCCATAATTTTCAGCACTCCTCCTGTAACCGCAACAGTCAATCGATGGGGAGTATGAAGGTAAAAATATGTTTGAAATATTCATTTTTTTTCTTTTTTTTTTGCAGACGTTCACCTCTTGACTCGCTCAAAAGTAGACTAAGCGTTTACTGAATTATTTTTCTTGTGGTACTGGTTAGAGCATTATACTCAAACAGCGAATCGTTGATAATAAGACAGTATGCTGCGGTGTTAGCAGGTATATTCTCTTTAAACTCCATCTCCAATTTAATGTCAACAGCTCCGCCGCCTGAGTTGAAGCTATCACACTGTCTTGAAGTGTCAATAACGATTAATGGGGATTGTGTCTTGTAATGAGCGTAGTTTACTTGGGGACTGCTATGATCCCGGTTGTAATAAGATCTTTGGAAATTGGTAAACGCATCATACAAAAGCGCATAGTTACTATATTTGAATTCAGCTGAAAAGGGGTCGTATGGATAATATTGCGAATTCAAATACACCTTACAATTGGCGAGATTACAATGATCGAATATGCTCATATCTTTGCTCTTGTCATTCCTTCTTGAAGTCTGGAACGCTAAGATAAGGAAGCGTGGTTTCTCCAACTGCGTGGTCGTCTTAATACACCAAATGTGACGTTGTGATGAAGGTAATGAGGGATACTCATATAATTCCCACGCTTGAAACGCTATCTGTATGGGCACGCTGGTCTCTACATACGTCATCAAGCGTAACTTTTCCTTATCAGAGACTCGTATTACAGGCATCCTCCATACGACTCGTGTAATGTTGATGTCAAATTTAGTAGCCGCCGGCGTGTGTGTGCTATCAATCTCTAGACAGTTTATATCAGTGCTAGCACGATTGAGTATCAACTCGTGTTTACCATTCATAATAACTTTTTTGTAATCCTCAGCAAAACCCAAGAAATGTGATAGGGGTATGGTTAAAGTAAACTTTTCACGCTTTTTACTAACACCCACTTCCCAACCGGCATTTTGAAGAGCGTAGTCCATTTCCTTGCTGTATGAAACGAGGCCTTTCATGGTGGATGTGATACCGCAATTTCTAGCTCGGTCAATCTCCACACCATTCAGCTCATAGCGAATATCTTGAAATAAAAATGCTGCACCATTGTTAACTAGCAGCAATCCCTTTTCCATTGTACCTTCAACTAATATTTGACTCTGACTCGGCAGTAGGATTAGATCTTGACGGTTGATGCAAATGTGAATGTTGTCATTATTTTTGAAAGAGTCATTATACGGGGTGTAGGGGTGAAATTCAACACTTTCTATGGTGTCATCGAAGGACACCCTCTCCCCAATGTCTAATATAGATGACGAGGACATACTTTAAAACCAATACTCTGTAAAAATGTACTATTTTCTCTAGTTAATTTCTTTAGTGCAGTAGGAGTCTTCTCGTTGAGAGCTCTACCTCGACTGATGAGATAGTCATTGTTACCTGTGCTTTTATTATTATTATTATGAATAATCATTTTTTCGTTTACTTTTTACGAATATGTAAACGGAGTGAGATGTTTTCACCGCGGAAATTTACCCTATCACCACGCTCGTTTATTATACGCACTTCAACGTTCTGAATGCAGTTATTGCTCTTTTTCACAGGTAAATAGATAATGTTGGAGGGTTGTTCGATTATCTGATAGCCAGGTGGGACTTGAGGTGAAAATTCATGTATTACATGTGACGGAAGGTTGTTAATGAATGAACCTTCTACAATATTACACTCTATTCTTATAGTGTTTGTAATCAATATATCAATGGGTTTATCTGACCAATGTACCGTTTTCGCTGAAAGAGTTTTCGAAGAGTAACCAAATAGGGAACCGATGCTGTTTGGTCTGTCAAAGTGAATGTCGAGCTTTGGGGAGTACATCATACACTTTGAGGTGTTACTATTTACGGTAATATCAATCAATTCATCACCTTTACCGTCAGATATCTTTATCATTTCATAGTTCAAGTGATTTATAATGTTGGAAAGCTCATATGAGCCTTCAGGAATTGTTATAACATGATTACCATAGTGAAATAGATTATTACTCTTATCTACATTGGGTATAGAGTTGAAAGTCTTAAAGTATATGAGAGCACACTCATAGGAACCCTCACTGTCCAATTCTAGAGCCGGTTGAAAGTCTACATTCAAAACGGATTCATAACCGTTTAAACTCAATGTGAATGACGTCAATGCCATGATGATTGGGTTATAGTAGTGGTTATAGGTAGACGATTGATGTATGAATGAAACTGCAGGTGTAATGTATGTGATATTTATTTAAAAAACATATGCTTAGCACTGTCATACAGAAAACTTAAACATAAATGACCACAATTAACACTATTAAATCTTTGTAATCGATTATAATTATATTCCACTCGCATACTGCACCCTCCCTTGTTTATATAATTGATAAACTCTTGGGGAGGTCTCAGATCACCAAAACTATCAAAATACAAGCAATAATCACCCTTTTTTACATAAGCACACCAATGTGTACCATCACCCTGCTGTGAATCTAAATTAATAATACCAGTTTCATAGTAATGAGGTTTCGTTGGGAGATTATCTCGCATGAAAACACCTCTAAAGTAAGGGATTTTCTCTCTGCGTACACATCTCGCAATATCAATGTCAGTGAGAGCGGTGTTGGTAGGAGGTAAATCTAATTTTTTGCTTTTTTTTTATTCTTTATGACAACACTCCGACCTGATATCGTTCCTAGCGGTGGGGTGATATAGAGCCCCATGCCACGTTTGTAGGGTGCTAAATATAAACCCTTCCCCACAACTGTACCGCTAGTCTTATTGTTTCTATTCTTTACCATTTCATAAATATTTTTAGCAGCAGTGGTGACTCCTCCAGCCAAAGTTCCCGTAGCAGCTAATGCACTCAAAAGCGGTATCAAAGGTAGGAACCCACCCCTCTTAGGTATTGGGATGACTCGTTGTTTATTATGTCCCTTGACATTTTTCCCTTTAAGACATTTCTTTGCAGCCTTAACACCTGCTTTTAGGAGCGCTGTGGTGGTAGGTTTCTTTTTTGTTGTAATGTGTCGTTTGACAGCATCACGACTAGCTTTTATAACTTTCGATATGGGAACACCCATACCATGTTTGGTTTTAAATCTCATAATCTTATCTACTCCGAATGAGGCTATTCGTTCACCGATGGGAGTGTTAGTAGAACTCAAGCGATTTCTAGCAGTTTCAGCCAGCCGCAGGTCAGCTTGATGACGTCCCTCCAAAGTTTTGTCACGGGAGTAGGCAATATCATGTAATTTGCAGGCTTCGTCTAGTGGGTTCACACCTGGATCGTTACGAGCCAATCTCTCCTTCAATCTCGTACCAGGACCGCAATAATTATAACCTGGTATGTGAACTTCGAATGGTAGATTATTAATTAGACTATTAATAATACCACTACCACTATGACGATGTCTTCGCTGTTTGAAATTACGATTAACACTAACTCTACCTGTATGTGTTATCATATTAAGTATCTACAATTGACTGTGCATATGTGCATTATGTATTCATATTTATTATTATTTAACCATCACAGCAAGTCTCATCACCCTCATTGAAAATACAATAAGAGCATGCATAGCAACAGTTGCATGAAAATATTGCTCCAAGATCATTAGCGTTAATGATGACGTCTTGCTCCATCACCGCTGATGCTACCTCCCCCTCAGGCTCCATCTCTACCTCAGGCTCTATCTCCACCTCAGGCTCCATATCAGGCTCTACCTCATGCTCCACCTCAGGTTCCGTCTCCATTTCCACTTCAGCCTCTACCTCCGACTCTGACTCCACCCCACCATCGCTCAATAACGATGATGAGGATGAGGAGGAGGAGAGTATCAACATATCATAAAAGGATATATTATGTAGGGATGACATGTTTTATTAGTATATAAAATACACGTCCTCACGATTCAACATATCAGAGTAAAATGAAACTTAAAAAGCAAAACACGTCACTTGCAGTTAAAGATTGGAGTGTAGTTGATAATGCAAAATTGAATAATAATCAATCCTTCGCTAAACACGGTCCGCTGTTGGCAAACAACATTAGATGCCTCATCTGTGGACCCTCAAACTGTGGCAAGACTAATGTTCTCTTAACATTGCTCTTAGATCCGAACGGTGTGAGGTTTAATAATGTTTATCTATATTCAAAATCGCTAAATCAACCAAAATATCAGTTTCTGGGTGAGGTATTAGAGCAAGCCGGCGACTTACCATTTCACACATACAATGATAAGAGTGAAGTAGTCCCACCTGAAGAAGCTGAAGAGGATAGTGTTGTTGTGTTTGACGATGTGGCTTTGGAGGATCAAGATGCGATTCGTCAATACTTTGCTATGGGCAGACATCGGTGTTTAGATTGCTTTTACCTATGTCAAACTTATAGTAGGATACCTAAACAGTTGGTACGTGACAATGCTAATCTAATATTGCTATTTAAACAGGATGAGATGAATTTGAAGCATGCCTATGATGATCATGTGAATACTGACATGAGTTGGAGCACATTTAAGGAGATTTGTCACGAGTGTTGGAGTAAAAAGTACAATTTTCTATCGATTGATAAGGAGAGAGACATAAATAAGGGGCGATATCGTAAGGGGTTTGATGTATTTATTGTTTTGAACTAAACATGTGTAATGTATAAAACTGATTATCACCTCTGATTTGTTATTAGTTTAACACTAACCCGCTACTGAGAAACACATCGGCAACATGTTTGGTGATAAAAAGTTAAAAAGGAAGCTTGTAGACTCAATTGAGAGTGTAAAGAAAAAGGTGAAGGCGTTGCGTGCTGACAAGTCATCCCTTGACACCTCACTAGCACAAACCTTTGAACCAATCACAAAACCGCTCAATGTTTTAATGACTAAAGCATTAGAAACTAAAGATAGTACTGCTGTTAAAGAAAACCATGATAATGATCATGAGCTGAAGGACTTTCAATTCTTGAAAGCCTCTACACCTCTGTTAAATGCATCGCTGAAAAAGAATCGAATGGTTAAATCTGAATCTAACATAAGTAAACCATTAAAGTGGGGTGAAAATGAGGATGGATCTGATGAATATGATAATGATGATGATGAAATTAGTGATGAGGAAGACATGAAGTCAGCTCTTGAAGATGAAGGTGATGATGATGTTGGTTCTGACCGTGACGTAGTCATGGCTAAAAGTTATATTCAAAAATACATCAAACACCTCGATAAAGTTAGTAAAATACCATTTGGTGCTTATCTCAAGGATGACAAGCTGTATATTGGTGATAGTCAAGTGACAGTTGACAATAATGCAATACATGTAAAAGATATCCGCTTTGAGATGACACCTGGACTGTCTGAATTAATCTTTAAAAAGATTCCAAATAAAACTTTGATAAAGAAGGAAGATGTGACCGATTACAATAAAATTTTACACCTGACCAACGCTCAACGTAGAGGATTCGAACCGAACGGACAACTGTGCGGTGATAGAAGTGTAAAGTATCAGCTCTTGTCACGTAAATAAGGCCCTAGCTGGGGTACCTACCACGAGAACAAATAAAACAAGGTTTAAAACTAGACTTATATTATAAAAACTCAGAGTGGGTTCGAATCCCTAGGTCGGGCAATTAGGTTTGGTCTGTTTGGGAGTTGGCCGGTTCCTCCTAGTACCCCACGCCCCTTGGCGTTGCGCAGCTCCTGGTCAGGCGGCCGAAGATGAAAAGGGCCGTTGGTGGCTTCTGGCTGCGGCGGCCGACAAAAAGGGCACGGGCGGCAAAAAGGTGTTGGCGGCGAAAAGGCGCGCTTCTGTGCTGAGGACCTCCAGCAAGCGGCAAAAAGGTGGGTGCTTCTCACCCGGTAGGGTGTTCCTGGAAAATGCCAACATGGCCAGTATTAGATTGAGCACTACTCCAACCCTGGACTGCAGATGGTCACTGATACGCGCAAGGGAGTGGGCAGATTTAAAAAGCGATTCTAGATGATGAGCGATGCAGTCCAGGTACAAAAGATGTGAAGCGAAGCGATGCATTGAGAATCTAATGATAATTTATTATCATTAGTAGCATATTTTTAAGTGGAAAATAAAATGCATAGGCAAAGCCGAAGGCAAGCAGTTGTATAGACTCGCGGAAGCATCAGATTCTCTCAGCAAGCACTATTTTAATGAAATCGTGAATGATTATTAAAATGATTGATTGATGTTACTAATTTAGAACAGTAAAGGCCTTTTCTCATAATTTACAATCTTATATATTCTAAACATATAATTTTATTAAGTATAAATATTGCCAAATCATAATTTACATTATTTTGTATTTTTTTTTATTATTTCAGCGTAGGTTACAATTTAGTATTAAGATAATACAAGTAAAGGCTCTTACGTAAAAGCGCTGAAGCAGGCAAAATCAACTTGCGTAGAACCATTCATTTTAGAAATTTAGATTAAGTATTTAATTTTAAATCAGTAATTACAAAACAATACAACTAGATTAAATATAATTACTAAGCGCAAGAATCGGGAACTAAAATGATTGCATCATTCCATACCGCATGAGCGTTCTAGAAGGTTCCCGAACAGACAAAGAAAGATTAATCAAAATGGCGGCTTATAGATACTCACACAGTTTCTATTCTATTTTGATAGGATATAGAATTTTAAACTAATCTACTTACTAATTATGATTGGTGCAACACTCACCCGATTCGGGACAACTAGGCACTGAGATTACATTTAAAACAAGGTGCGTCCGCTCGGCGCAGATCGCGTCTTTATCTGATCTCGCGCAGAGAGGCACGGGTTGTGCGCTTGAAGGCGGCCGGCGGACTGAGTCGAGGCGGAGAGCGCGACACGTACTCGGGCGCAGATGGCTGACACGGCGGTTTCTGCTAGCGGCGCTCCGTATAGTGAAAATATTATTTGCGCGTTCGCATGTATGTTTGTTTAGCGTTTTAATATTAAAGTTAATAATAGCGTGTAAGTTTAGTTTTAGGTTTTTATATTTAATTAAGCATTAGAGTAAGTATATTAATAAGTTAAGTTTTCCTTTTTTTTATATTTTATTAAGTTGTCTTTTCCTCTTTAACGGTTAATTTTAAGAGCTTGTAGTTTTAAACGTTAGATTTATGTAAATTAGTACTAGCTATTAGCAACATGATAACTCTTAACTCAAGAGTTAACGTTACACGTTACAGTATACGGTCTCCTAGAAGAAGGATTTTTCCTATGAAAAATCCGTCTAGAAGAACTAGAGGTTTTGCAGCTACTAAACACTTTCATTCTTCATCTGTCGCACAATCAAATCAGTCGCATTGTTTTCTCATGTAAGCAAGTACATATGAGGAAACTTCTATCAAAATGAGGAACGCATCAACAGTTGTATGTGTCACTCGTGTAGCAATTTATAAAACCAGACAAATATAGCCAATACCATTTTTTTTTAGGTGCTTTACAATTTGTTTTATATTTAGTTTTGAGAAGTACAAGAGGAGATAGTTTTTTTTTATATCCGCAATACTTTACAAGGCAAGATTGCCTAGAAATCAAGGATCAACCTAGTGAAGTCACCACCCGCTTCTATTTGAGCTTTCTTTCGAGGAACAGAAAACTCTGGTGAAGGCTTAGAACAAATTTTAACGAAATACTACAGCTCCTAAAACATATATTCGTTACCGACTCATCGGTGACGACCATCCCGAAAACACAAAAAAAAAAACAAAAAAAAAATAGAAATCCTACTAAACATTAGCAGCGCTGCATACTTTAAAATCTTTGACATGCCAAGCTCCTAAGTCACGACCAGCCATGTCCTCAACGATATATACCAGAGGTGAACGTTTGACTTTAATACGGCATTTCTGGTACTTAGGTGCAAGCTTCTTGCTAAAATAGGCACCTTTGTCGCTTTGGATGTAATTGCGTTTCCAAACTATATCTCCAACGTTGAAGTCAAGCTCTTTTCTCCTGGTATTATAACGCTGAGAGTTTTTCTTGTGACTTTGCCAAAGTGCAGCTTGAACATTGTCAAAGATGGCCGACAAACAACCTAAGTTTTCCGCATAACTATCCCGGGGCACAAAAACCATCTCGTTTTGGGTATCATTATCAGTATAATGAGACCCGCACGTGACTAGTTCTCGGCCATGAACCAGGAATGCAGGAGTATATCCTGTTACTTCATTTACCGAGTTGTTCATGGCAAATTGAATTTTCGATAAATTTAAGTCCCAAGTTCTATGGTCTTCGTCGATGAACGTTGATATGGCTGTTACAATGGTTTTATTATACCTTTCGACGGTATTTACTTGTGGTGTATATTTCGGAGTAAAATGAACATTGGGGATCTTATATTTATCGAAAAGACGAGCCATTTCATGACTGTTAAACTGGCAACCGTTATCTAGGATTATAGTTTGCGGTATGCCATGTACTAAAAATACACTATCCTCTACGATTTTAGAAACTACTTCGGCTGTAGCGCGTCTAAGCGGGAATATAAGACAGTACTTGGAGAAGCAGCATGTCACTACAAATATATAACAATGTTGCTTCCGTGTAATTGGCAAGGGTCCGACCAGGTCCATGGAAATAACTTGCCAGGGTCTGCAGCAGTCTTTGGGCCTACCCATTTTGCCTAAGGTACCATGAGTGGCCGATTTGTGAGACAAGCAAACTTCACAGGTGGAGATGAATTTGACCACATCACCGTACATTTTGGGCCAGAAATAAGTAAGGGACAGTCGCTTGTACGTCTTAAAGACACCAAAATGTCCCGATGTAGGCTCACAATGACATTTAGAGAGGACTTGAGATCGATTTTCCGCAGGCACTACTTCCTTCCAGCTAAATTCAGAGGTGAGAAGGTTTTTCGTGTTCATACGCCTATATAATTTATTATTATTGACAAGGTAATTAGGGAAACTAGTTGGTGAACTTAGACATCCGTTATAAATATTCAGGTACCAAGGATCAGATGAGACTGGAGGACTAACACAAGTAACGTCAGCTACGGGAACGCACCTGGAAAGACTGTCAGGTATAACGTTATCTTTGCCCCTACGGTGTTTAATTACAAAATCGAAAGCAGACAATCTTACGCCCCATCTCGCCAAACGTCCGGTGGGATTACTCAGTGAGAGAAACCATTTTAGCGCCGAGTGGTCCGTATAGACAGTAAACGGCCGCCCGTTCTCAAGGTAGCACCTCCAATGCTCTAAGGCTGTTAGCACGGCAAGGGCCTCCTTCTCTGTCACGCTGTAGTTGCGCTCTGGACCAGTCAACGATTTGCTCATGAACGCCACTGGATGCTCAACACCATCTACGGTCTGGGAAATCATGGCTCCTACTCCATAATTGCTAGCGTCCGTGTGAACATCAAATGGCAGATCAAAATTAGGGCACGCTAGGACTGGTGCCTGAACTAATCTAGATTTAAGGTCCAGAAAAGCCTTGTCAGCTTCAGCTGTCCAAACGAATGTCGCTGGCTTAATTTTAGTCGAGGTAAGTTTGTTAAGTGGACCAGCTAAAGTACTAAAATTGGGGATGAAGCGCCTATACCAGGAAGCTGTACCAAGGAATCGCTTCACCTCCTTCCTATTAGTTGGAACCGGATAATTATAGATGGCCTGTACTTTATCTGGGTCCGTCCTAAGGCCGTGGCAGTCGACAACATAGCCCAAGTATTTTAGTGAATCTCTGAAGAAACAGCACTTATCGAGGTTAATTGTTAAATTGGCTTTCCTTAGTTTTTCTAGGACTTTCAAGAGAACAGAGACATGCTCATCAAAGGTCTCACTAACTATGATGATGTCATCGAGGTAGCAGAAGGCTTTAAGCTCTAAATCAGGCATGAACAGTGAGTCTACCAGACGCTGCTGTGTGGCGGGAGCATTCGTGAGCCCGAACGCTGTGACGTTAAACATCAGGGCACCACGACCTGGAACGTAGAACGCAGTTTTCTCTCTGTCGTCCTCATGTATAGGTATCTGCCAAAAAGCTTTAGAGAGATCTAGGCTGGTAAGATACTTTGCATTTTTTAAATTATCTAGGATCTCAGACACGTAGGGAAGACTATACGCGTCCTTCTTGGTGACAGAGTTCAATTTGCGGCTGTCTAGGCAGAATCTAGGTTTACCGTCTTTTTTGTTCACAACCAACACGGGAGAGGACCAGGGACTTTCGCAAGGGGAGATCACGCCTAAGGATAACATCTCATCTACTTGTTCCGTTATTATGCGTTTTTTCTCAGGAGACAAGCGATAGTACCGTTGCTTAATTGGCTCAGTGTTGCCCGTGTCGATACGGTGGGTAATAAGCGACGTTCTACCTAGACCCTTAGTTTCAAAAGAAATCTCTTTAAATTGATCGATTATATTATCCGCGATCAGTTTTTCCGAAGGTTTGAGATTATCGTACGAACGTAAATGTTCACTAGGTGTCGAGGAGTTAATTTGAGAAAGACAAGGCTCAGTCAAGGAAATATAATTTATATTATCTAGAAATTTCGGGCATATTTTAAAGACTTTCCAGAAATCAACGCCAAGGATAAGGTTTGATTCAATTTCAGGAACAACGTAAGCTTTTATTATATGTTTGACATTTTCAAAAATTACAGGCAGTAACAAATAGCCGAGAGACTTTATTTTTTGACCACCAGCTGCTATGATGGACAGATCTTCGTTAGTAAATAAATTGTAGCCGAATTTGAGAAAATGAGAATGAGATTGATTTCCGAGGATCGTGATTGCTGAACCAGAGTCCAGGAGACCATAAATATTAAAATCAGGTATGTTGTCTATACTAACTTGTACATAGGGACGAGGATCATATAAAGGTTTTGTATTGAAAATTGTTGCGACTTTAAATGTGCTAAAAAAATGTTTTAAAATTTTCAACCAATCGTTCCAATCATCTCGGTTGAATTTAGACTCGCAACAATTTTCGACGCCTAGTTTTTTGACTGTGCTGACTGCTCATCAGGTGTGCGAGTTGCTATACGCTTTTGGGGGTTACAGTTCGGGCACTCCGGAAGCCGAAAATCCTTACGTCCGCACCGGAAGCAAAATATCGTGCGTTCTGCAGGACAATCTCGCATGGTATGAGTATTAACCCGGCAACGATAACAATAATCCTCCTTTTTCACAGCAGCAACATAAGAAGGTCGATTGTGGCTAGGACTAGGCTTATTAGTATTATTACCTGGACCAGCTTGTGCCTGCGCCTGCGTGTTCTGGTAATTAGGCCTGTAAAGGTGACTTTTAAAAACATCTTTCCTAACGTAAGCATAGTCTGGAGCCAATGTGTGACTCGTAACGGAAGGTGGCTCTTTAAAATCACCCGAGCGTGCCTTAATTTGTTCGTAATTTTTGCACAGCTTCCTAAGATCCGCGATAGAGTTAAGACAAGGGCAAGTCGCAAGAACGCTTGAGTAACAAGGCCGTATATTATGAAGTATGATTTCTAGCTGTTCTTGTTCACTCAGATTCCTAGAGAGCCTACTGAACATTCCGTGCATGATAGCTAGGTAAATAGTTATACTCTCAGACGGTCCCTGACTTCGGTTCCTAATCTCATTTATCATGCGGTAGTCATAATCCACGATGTCGAAATCGTCTTTTAGCAAGACAAGGAGGTCCTGCCAAGAAGTTATGCTTTCTCTCACACTGCGGTACCAGTGTAAAGCATCACCAACAAGAATCTCTGTAGCGTGAGAGAGCATGCTCGAGTCTGAGACGTCCTTGGCTTGGCGAAATTCCTCGACTCTCGTGATAAAAGACCGGACGCACGACTTGCCGTCAAATTTTAATTTAGCAATTTCAGAACTGAGCCCACGATCACACGTGACCTTGATGTTCTGAAGAACAGAATTCTGAGGCTTAGAATTATGGGGCGCTGCAGCAACAGAATCACCCTCATCACTGCTAGGCGCGGCAGGATCGGGGACAGAATGACCCGTAGTATGAGCAGAAGTAGCGGCTATAACACCAGTTGTGTTAAAAATTTGCTGTAGCCTTGACCATTGTTCGCTATAGAACTCCTGAGTTTCACGCAAAAGGGCTAAGTCTGCGGGCTCTTCGGGTTTTGAAATCCTATTCAGCCTATGATAAATGTGGTTTAAATAGGTATGAGTTCGCTCAAGAAGGCTAGGTTGTTGTGAATCTCCTGCAAGAGAAGCTAGGTTGATCGCTGATTTAGCTAGGGTAACCTTTATACCGGAAATGTCATCTTGAAAATCAAAACACGAGTCTAAAATCTCTTCAGAAGGGTATTTTACTGAAAGTCTAGAGATTTGTTGTCTTAGATCTTCAACTTTGTCTTTCGGTACTTCGGCGCGTATTCTGACTTCATAGGTAAGCTCGGATTTAGTAAGTTGCAAAAATTTAATTGGTCGCGACATTTTGAATAAATTTAAATTCAATTAAGTTTGAAATTATGTTTGATTAGGGTTTTTTTTTTTACAGCTCAGGCAAGTACACGAAATCAGGTAAATGTTGCACAAGAGTTACAATCGATCTTAATAACTAAACAATGGCAAAGCGTCTTAACTACAGGAAATAGTGAGGTGTGTCATATAATTCTTATTTCAGAGAAAGCCGGAGCAAACAAGGATTATTGAGAAATTAGATTTGTTTTAAAGTGATCTAAGGTTTTATTTTATTATATGAACACGTCACCATAGAATAGAATAGAGAGAAAGGCCTAGTATCTACAAAGCTTACAGAACTAAATCTAAGAAATGCACACACTCCAACACCAAGAAAGCTTTATAAAAAAAGGAAGAAAAACCAACCCTCAGACAGACCAATGCCTCGACCTTAAAAAAAAAACACACGTTGCGGGCGCCAATTTGTCACGTAAATAAGGCCCTAGCTGGGGTACCTACCACGAGAACAAATAAAACAAGGTTTAAAACTAGACTTATATTATAAAAACTCAGAGTGGGTTCGAATCCCTAGGTCGGGCAATTAGGTTTGGTCTGTTTGGGAGTTGGCCGGTTCCTCCTAGTACCCCACGCCCCTTGGCGTTGCGCAGCTCCTGGTCAGGCGGCCGAAGATGAAAAGGGCCGTTGGTGGCTTCTGGCTGCGGCGGCCGACAAAAAGGGCACGGGCGGCAAAAAGGTGTTGGCGGCGAAAAGGCGCGCTTCTGTGCTGAGGACCTCCAGCAAGCGGCAAAAAGGTGGGTGCTTCTCACCCGGTAGGGTGTTCCTGGAAAATGCCAACATGGCCAGTATTAGATTGAGCACTACTCCAACCCTGGACTGCAGATGGTCACTGATACGCGCAAGGGAGTGGGCAGATTTAAAAAGCGATTCTAGATGATGAGCGATGCAGTCCAGGTACAAAAGATGTGAAGCGAAGCGATGCATTGAGAATCTAATGATAATTTATTATCATTAGTAGCATATTTTTAAGTGGAAAATAAAATGCATAGGCAAAGCCGAAGGCAAGCAGTTGTATAGACTCGCGGAAGCATCAGATTCTCTCAGCAAGCACTATTTTAATGAAATCGTGAATGATTATTAAAATGATTGATTGATGTTACTAATTTAGAACAGTAAAGGCCTTTTCTCATAATTTACAATCTTATATATTCTAAACATATAATTTTATTAAGTATAAATATTGCCAAATCATAATTTACATTATTTTGTATTTTTTTTTATTATTTCAGCGTAGGTTACAATTTAGTATTAAGATAATACAAGTAAAGGCTCTTACGTAAAAGCGCTGAAGCAGGCAAAATCAACTTGCGTAGAACCATTCATTTTAGAAATTTAGATTAAGTATTTAATTTTAAATCAGTAATTACAAAACAATACAACTAGATTAAATATAATTACTAAGCGCAAGAATCGGGAACTAAAATGATTGCATCATTCCATACCGCATGAGCGTTCTAGAAGGTTCCCGAACAGACAAAGAAAGATTAATCAAAATGGCGGCTTATAGATACTCACACAGTTTCTATTCTATTTTGATAGGATATAGAATTTTAAACTAATCTACTTACTAATTATGATTGGTGCAACACTCACCCGATTCGGGACAACTAGGCACTGAGATTACATTTAAAACAAGGTGCGTCCGCTCGGCGCAGATCGCGTCTTTATCTGATCTCGCGCAGAGAGGCACGGGTTGTGCGCTTGAAGGCGGCCGGCGGACTGAGTCGAGGCGGAGAGCGCGACACGTACTCGGGCGCAGATGGCTGACACGGCGGTTTCTGCTAGCGGCGCTCCGTATAGTGAAAATATTATTTGCGCGTTCGCATGTATGTTTGTTTAGCGTTTTAATATTAAAGTTAATAATAGCGTGTAAGTTTAGTTTTAGGTTTTTATATTTAATTAAGCATTAGAGTAAGTATATTAATAAGTTAAGTTTTCCTTTTTTTTATATTTTATTAAGTTGTCTTTTCCTCTTTAACGGTTAATTTTAAGAGCTTGTAGTTTTAAACGTTAGATTTATGTAAATTAGTACTAGCTATTAGCAACATGATAACTCTTAACTCAAGAGTTAACGTTACACGTTACACTCTACATTAAACAGAAATCTAAGAAGCAAGGTGGGTGTTTGAGCTCGATGGTTAAAAAAGACACATTGACAACTAAGACGTTTTATCCGAAAACCGATTATGTCTACTGGGACGATCCTAATGAAGTGGTAGATCGTTTAAGGCTATTAATCGCTTCACAGAGTGCAGGCAACACCTCACATACCAACGAGATCAATGCGATTGTAGAGGAACTGATTGAGAGCGGGATAATTTTAAAGTAAAAACAGGAACAGAACTTCATTTCTGTTTACATTAAAACATAGCTGTTCTGAAAGCTGTTTACACCTGTTTATTTCTGTTTGAAAACCTGTCACAAAGCTGTTTATACCTGTTTATTTCTGTTTGAAAACCTGTTTCAAAGCTGTTTAGACCTGTTTATTTCTGTTTGAAAACCTGTTTTAAAGCTGTGTATTTCTGTTTGAAAACCTGTTTCAAAGCTGTTTACACCTGTTTATTTCTGTTTGAAAACCTGTTACAAAGCTGTTTAGACCTGTTCTAAGCCCTGTTTACAAAGAAGCCAATAATACCTAAACTAGTGACAGAGGCAGGTGTTAAAAGAAAACGTGCGCTGCAATAAATACGGTTAAAGGTGCTCTACATCATTCACTTTCACAATGCCTCTCAACAAGTTCGGACAGCATTTGGGTAGTGATTCTTCATCTGCTGCCTCCTATCGCAATAGAATTATAGTGGAAAAAGATTTGGTGAATTTTGAAAATAAACGATTGACCGGAATGGGTAAGGCTGAAAAATTGGGCTTATGTAACATAAAAGTAACTAAAAATATATGTTACTGAGTAACTTAAAAGTTACATAAAAGTATTCTAAAGGGATATTCACAATGTCTACAATACAAACACTTTTTGTACTAAGTGTTTATTTATGAGATCAAATAGGTATATAAGGTCCTAATTTATTAGTTGCAGATATTTTTACAGCTGATAGTACTCGGTCTCTGGAGTATATTAAAGCATGAAACATTATAGCTTTTACGATGTTTTTTTGGAGAAAAAGGAAAAACAAATTTGCTACGTAATAACACCCTGTTAATGTGATTACTAAATGAAAACTCATTGAAAAGATTCTAGTAGCTCTTTTACGTACCACTTAACTGTAACTGGCCACTTCACGTAGATAAATTAAAAGACATTTGCAGTTTTCCCGCCGAACCGTTACGACATTTACGACAACAAATTGTTGATATGACAGATAGTGTTATTGTGACATGTGATAATGCACATGATGATTTATTTAGACGAAATTATAATAAATTTTATTGTTAGGTAAATGAAATCAGAAAAGTTATAGGAAAAGATTTCTGAATTTCTATTTAAAGTTAATTATTTTAATGTAAAGTATAATGTGTTAAAATATCTGCAACTAATAAATTAGGACCTTATATACTTTGGTACATTTTTGAACAAAGATGAATAAGTAATTAAAGGCTGATAGCCACACAAAAGCTGTCTTCACAAATAAAATTAAATCATAATTTTTCCCCGGATTACTTGTTATAATCATTGTAATTATGTAAAATAAAATAAAAAACACGTTACTCTTCTTTGTGTTGCGCAGTTGGGTATAAAAATTAAAACAAACCAAATATTTTAAACTAAAAACCCGACTGCAAGAACTTGTAACTGAAAAGAAAGCGTGAACAAAGCTTTACTTTACTTTTATGTTACGTAACTTAAAAATAAATTAAAATGGTAACATAAGTAACTTAAAAGTAACATAAAAGTTAGCCTCTATTCACTTTCATTTGCATTATATAGAACAATAACAAACATATTAACTCGAACACGACACCTAGCTATAAACTAATATGAAGATTATATTAATAATGTATTACGTAATACAAAACAGAACAAATTTACCATGAAATTCACTCGTAACTTTTAAATTCCATAAAAAATCCTCGGCACAAGTTGAATCGACGCACTGAACTACCCACAAAATGGCCGACCAGTGAGAGGTATACCAAGACTAAAGAATAAATAGTGTTGCCGTTATAATGAAATCAAATTCCGCAAATCAACTGCTGAAATAGCAAGACAGAACGGTTACTTAAATTAAGTAACTTAAAAGCTTCAATATGTTGACTTGTCTTATGTTACGCGTAAATTATTATTTTAAATGGGCAATGCTAATGTTAAAGCTCGAAAAACGTTGCATTAATATATGACAGTTATAAAAAAAACTCCAACATATCAGTATAATATCACAAAACTAAAAAACGATAATTACAATCTTTCAGGAACATTTTTGGGACATTTTTATTTGTATGGAAATCGATGCAATTGCATAGAAGAAAAAAAAATTGGAATACAAACACAGAGATTTACATTTGTTAGTGGACTAGAACTAGTAGAAAAAGTTTTGTATTTTGCACGGAAAATTAAAAAAGTAAAATTTTGTAATTACTTTTCGTAAAAACAATGCCGGACGCTTACAAGTCACAAAATCATCCCTTTTTTACGGCCTTACCCGAATACAAAAGGCTATTCTTAAAACAGATGCAATCAATAAAGCTCAATTGGATGAACAAGCTATATTTCTATTAGGAAAGATCAAGACACATACTTTACAACTAAAAGATTTACAGACGAAGCTTGAAAAACTATCGGCCAGAATTATCACACCTGCCCCACCAAAACCAGCAGCATTCACACCGACGAGTGCTTCAATTAAACGTATTACGCCAACAAAAAAAGAAGAAGCAGGATGAGTAAAGCTCAAGTTGTAAATGAGATACATAAGTATGCTAGAAAAACCTTCCCACGTCGCCGATTTATTCAGAGAGGGCTTGATGATACATGGCAGATTGACCTAATTGATATGCAAAAGCATTCCAAAGATAATAGCAACTATAAATACATTTTGGTATGTATTGATACCTTTTCCAAATATGCTTGGCTGCAGCCGTTAAAATCCAAGAGCGCAGAAGATGTTACAACAGCGATGTGTAAAATTTTAAGTGAAAGTAAAAGAAAACCCAAAAACATTCAATCGGATGACGGAAAAGAATTTTTCAATGACAAGTTTAAATCACTCATGTTACGTCACCATATTAATCACTATTCTACATTTAGCATTATGAAAGCATCCATAGTGGAAAGGCTAATTAGAACCTTAAAACATTGGATTTGGAAACAATTTAGTTTGAATGGTTCATACAAATGGACACAACTGATAAGGGATGTGGAGCATTATTATAATAACAAACGGCATCGTACTATCGGAGTAGCGCCAGCGAGTGTAAACAAAAACAACTCTAAACAGTTGTTACATAGAGTCTACAATCATATTAAAATTAAACTACGAAGCAAGTTCAAGGTTAATGACTCTGTGAGAATATCTAAATATAAATCAACATTTGCTAAGGGCTACACAGGTAACTGGACAACGGAATTATTCAAAATTATTAAAGTCCAAAACACTAGTCCAGTGACATATTTACTTGAAGATGTTAATCACCAGCCCATATCTGGCTGTTTTTATGAGCAAGAACTGCAAAAGACTGAAAACAGTGATATTTACTTAGTGGAAAAAGTTTTGAAACGACGTGGAAATAAAGTGTATGTAAAATGGCTCGGCTTAAATGAAAAAAGTTGGATTGATAAAAAAGACTTGATGTAAGATTGTTATCTTCAGTGAAATAAATGGGAGATTGATTGAAACAATGGTGTTTTATTATTATACAATGTGTTTATTCATCATTATTATTAAGCAAAATATTATAATATTGCAAAATATAATTGCATAGCATTAACATATGTGATAATTAACTTATATATTAAGACGTAGAGAGAGAGAGAAAGAGATAACATAAAAGAAATATATAAAAAAACATTTCGCAAACAGCAGCATTAACAACCTCCTTTGAAGTACTCTATGGATTGTTTTATTTGCACGCCAAGCACGCAAAGCATAACATTCACTAAAAAATTAAAATCATTTTCGCTAAATACCACTCTCGAAAACAATTCTGCATCCACTTGCTCCAAAAAACCTAACCAGTCTCCAAAGTTAATATTTTGATCACCTATCCTCTCTTCGATTTCAGATTGAATATCATCCCACATTACTAGCAAAGGATAAATATTACTATATTCAGGCACTCCTGCTATAAATAAATCTCGCAAAAGCTCACTTACTCCTGCCGAGAATGCGTATAGCGGCATTTCAAGTATCCAATGATGTAAAACCGCATTCCGAGTGAATGCATTTATCCATTTATTTTTATAATCCTGATGAATTTGGTGAAGAGCATCTAACTCTAACGAATCTTCGCTATCATAGTTAGATTCCGAACATTCTAGGTGATATCGGTGTGGCTCCTGCCATGGGCGTGCTCCGCGCGGCGGAGACTGGTTCTCCCCATCAGCGCCATCTGTTGAAAAAATCAGTTTTTAATCGTTTTTTCATGTCCTCATTTACATTCTTAAGGGATTGGTGAATATTATCACCTCAAACAGCTAGACTACTAATTTCCCCGATTATTAAGTTTTAAAAAAGTGGTGATATGCTTACCTTGATATTCTTGTTGAGTCAGAGTCTCCGAGGTCGAAGGAGTCTCCATCTCAGGATTGCCTGTGGAATAAATTTGTTTAATCAGTTTTTGTTATTCGAATTAACAATACTCCCTATTTACCCCAACACGAATCGATAAGTGGTATGGGCGAGGTTCGAACTCGCAACCTCCAGTGTAATAGCAATATGCTCAAACTACTAGACCACTGATTCCCCCAATGTTTATAGCAAAAAAAACCATATGCTTACCTCGATGGTGTTCTTGCTGCTGCTGCTGCTGTGTTTGGTGTTCTTGCTGCTGTTGTAGTTCTTGCGGTTGCTGCGTTGATGATGACATATCTCTCTCTCTCTCTTTCACCTGTAAAACGAATTAAAATATTATTAAAATTTATATTTACATATCTAGAAAAGTAAAACACTAATTTCTACTTTGATAACTTTGAGTTTTGTAAAAAAAAAAAAACACATACACATACACATGTATACACACATATATACATACTATAATAAAAGAGAATAAAAAACACTTACGTTATTCCTCTTATTCAGAGGTTAGAAGAGAGACACACACACACACACACACACAGCTTGTTATGGGTCCCACTCCACCACTTGTAAATTATTGTTGATGGAAGCGCTCTGTGGTTGAGCACCTGCAAGACCACCTCCAGCACTCAGGTTAACACCTGAGGATTGCCCCAACATCCGATTCATACGTATACGTAGTAGCCGCTGTGATGGGTTCAATGAAGTGAATGGTCTGACGACGCAGACCGGTTTATCCTTCATGATCCCACTGACTGCAGTTTGAGTCGACACGTCCTTACTCATTATTTCAAATTATAATATGATTTATTTGAAATTAATACTTCATAGTAGTTTGATAACAACAATATCCTTGCAATGATAAATTTAACTGTGATAAGACACATCCTGCCAACATATTTCATGAATACCAAGTTAAATTGTACTTTTGCAGCTGGGAAACTCTTATCTAACCCATACTGCCATAGTAAACACATTTTTTCAACTACACTAAAAACTACAACCAAAGTGGTCCAGCTCCCCTATGCTAAAAACCCATACAAAATTGGTCCAGTCCCCCTATTTATACCCTACTGTAATCCAAATGTAGTAGTTATAGGTATATATTTGTTCCTCATAAATAGTAGAATCCATTTACATCAGAAACAAAATGTAAGACACAAGCCTATTTTAATGTTTGGCATTTCAGGACAGGTTTCTTCGCATTAACCCCGCAGTACGGCATGCAGTATATCACGAACTGCCGCCAGAGCGGTTTCCACCCGCATCCCGACGACCCGCCGCTCTTCTATGTAAGTTAACTTTGTTTATTTTTATTTGTATCATTAGGGTAGTTTCCTGTAGTAAAAATAAATTATTTTACACTAATTATCTTACTCAGCTTCCACAACTGATCCGAAATAAATCCAGATTCACTTATTTTCTTGCCTTTAACGATTTTAAAATGACAATAAATTAAAATAGGGAGGCGATTTGACCATAATAACCTGTGTCGTCATTTATTCATGTTTTCTTTGAAGCTGCGTTCTATCGTAGCGTTTTGACACTGCATAAAAAGAAGCTGATTTGATCTGTTACGAAAGTAGCCTATTGGCTCTGCTAATGTTCTGTACGGGAGGCTCATCGTAGTGTGTGGATGGATTCTAGGTTATAAGTCCGGACATGTTATTTGTTATGTAACAATCATCTTCTGCTGGGGAAAAGTGACGTGACGTGTGAACCACAGACATTCAAAAAAGGTTCAATCTGAAAATATGTATTCCGCTGTGTACTATTAACCCTAGACAACGACGATGTATGTTCCATCATAAATAAAGCAAAGTATGTGTAAACAGACTGAATAACGGTAAAAATTTAATAGTTTTCATACATACGTCAAACGGGTAATGAGTAATCGGAATTTTAAACTTATTGCTCGAGTTGAATGATGTCACAATGTTTGTCACTAATATGCCACTTTTATTTCAGACCGTCGACCACATTCGCATCGACCAATCAGCGCCGGTTGAAATGGTGGATCTCCGGAGATGAACTGACTCTGTGACTTAGCTTTATGCCTTATTTGTAACTTATTACGTGACTTGGATCAAGTTACAGCGTGATCTTTGATACGTTTATGGAAAGAGCTTGTGGCGAGTGTCGAGTAAATTTAAGTATGCCTTATATTACACTTGTTTGAGGGGGGTCTAACATGGCAAACTTAGCTTTTTAAGTTTACCGTGTTAGACCCGCGTCAAATAAGTTTAATTATGTGTTTTATATCCTACATTTGCATCCACGCGAGCTTCCTCCTGCACTTTAGTTAAGGCCGCCATATTACGTTGTTTTTATTTTACACATAAGATATTGACTACAATGTGCATAATTTTATACATTATATCGACTAATTATCCAAATCTTTAGTTGATTACCACGTTCTAATGATTTTATGTTGATATATATGTAGCCTTTTCACTAAACGGCGCCATTTAGTTAACTGCCTGGATGAAAGTTAGCCAAGCCAATGCGTCAATGTATCAATTAACGATATGGCCGGCCAATGCTTAGGCCGTTCATTTAGTAGGGTAACTATGAAAATGGGCTTTGATTAGGGTTTTCTTTTAGCAATTATGACCCGCCAGCAGGTCGACGTAGCCCCGCTGCGCGGGGCTTCTATTTCTGCTCTGTGGGACATAAGCTGACTAACAAACCTAACCTTAAAAAAAGGAGTTTTTTTGTTCACTTTTTCCATGCAGGGGGCTTGGCCCTTCGATCCCTAGGGGCTAGGTAGCTAACCAAGTAGCTAATTAAACTAGTTTGCAGCGACATATACATTAAACAACTCCATTATTGACGTAGTGTACAAAATTATTAACAATTCCTTCTCTAATGCCTAAAAGTTGTAATAACAAAAATATGTCAAAACTTGATGTTATTTTTACAGTCATCAAATGTTTACCATAGACATACTCGTATGTTTCACATAGCAATTTAGTTATTTCGTATGTGGGTCTTTACTGCGGATGTCTTTGTTCGTATCGTCCCGCTCACTTCGGTCGTTTTCCATACAAACGAAAAGAGGATCATTGTTTGCTTCCGCGGCACCAGTTAAATATGTATATATAAATATTTAAATAAATATTTTTATAAATATTAGGGAAAAATCTTACACAAATCGAACTAGTCCCATAGTAAGCTCAATAAGGCTTGTGTTATGGATACTAGACGACGATATATTTAATAAATACAAATACTTAAATATATCTATATATTTACAACATCCAAGACTCAGAAATAAATATCATCCCACAAATAATATTTGCTCTTACCAGGATTCGAACCCAGGACCGTCAGCTTCGTAGGCAGAGTCACTAACCACTAGGCTAACCCGGTCGTCAAATATATTTATGTATGTAGTTAAATATGTTTTATGCCGCACCTGGCCATAAAGTGGCTTTTTCCGCACGCTGCGCGTACGCTTTCTGGCCAAGTGTAGACATGAAATGATGTACACAACACGGGAGGTAATAAAGAAAGCCCTCGATCGCATATTTACGTCCCTCGCTTGCAGCTTGGGCCGCAAACATCTGCGATCTCGGCCTTTCTTTGTATTACCAACCTAGTTGTGTAATGTACTATTGTTTTATAGCTTGATTTTGTTTGCGTTGCAAGCCAGAATTAACGTGCAATTTAGCCTCAAGGTCAGCGCCATCTTTTATCATCATTTGAAACTAAACGTTTTTAATAATTATAGATACATTGAGCAAATGCATTGAAAAATCAAATACGATCGACTACAGCTAATGCCGGATTTGAACCCGCACCTCTGTCATTCCGGGACAGCAAGTTATCCAATTTCTCCAATTAGCTTCTGACGTCACCGCACGTAAGTTTTGAATGCATTCGTATCGGAGATACTAGCGCCCTCTGTACCATTTTGTTTGAAAGGCTTAGCGCCTTAGCACCACTCTAAGACATGCGCGATGTGGGAACGCAGTGTCCCCTGGCCCCACTCCTATTACAGCAGTGACAAGCCAGCGAGAGAGATGGCGCTGTGCACAAGTTAGTTAGAATAAAATTGTGGTGTTTCCACATTAAGCTATGAGGATTCAAAATATTTCCAGTAAATATGATGATTCCTTAAAAATAGTGCATTAACTAAACGTTTTTGTTAAAATAATATATTTTTTTAGATTTTAGAGAGTTCTCATGTCATTTCGCGGAAAACCATAAAATAAAACATTTCATTTCAAACATAGTAAATGCCGCAGAAGGGTGATTCCGCTAGAGACGAACCTTGACACCAATTTACAAGTCCCAATATTTGTTACTTTTTTATACCATCGTGTAGGGTGAGGTCTTATAGTAGATTGTGTCACAAGGGAGCAAAATGATGTATTTACGGCGAGGGCGTACATTGAATCCTGAACGAAGCGAAGGATTCTACAATTGAATCCCGAGCGTAGCGAGGGATTCTAAAGTAGAATCCGGAGCGTAGTGAGGGATTCAAGTGTTAACGCCCGTGGTGTAAATAATTTTGCTACCTTGTGACACATACTGCTTTTCACACCGACTTTGAGGAAAATTCAAATACAAACGCTACCTACCAAAATAACGAAATGTTTAGTTAATAAAAGAGCATCACTCACACATTATTATTAAAAATAAAATGTTAAATTGTTAAATTTATAGGCCATTATTATTTTATAAAACGATTATTATTTTTTACGGCCGGGACGAAAATACCACTTCCATATTATGTTTATGGCCCTCGCCTGCGGCTCGAACCGCAAACGTCTGTGATCTGGGCCATTCTTTATTATACCGCCCTCTGGTTGTAATGTACGAATAAAGCTGTCTATGGCATGGCATATTCTAAGTGGGTTCAAACTAAAAATACCCTGTTATCCTTGAACAGAAAAGTGCCACTTTGATCCCTCTTATGAGGGAGCAAAATACTTTTTTCTGAATAGGAGGTGTGAAAAATTCATGGACTTAACTTCATAGGATGTTAACGCGCTTGAAAACCTTAGCATTCTAAGGTTTAGGATCAACTGCGAATCATACGATGTTGTACCCGCGATCGTTTTAACAGTGAATAATTCATTGATAGTTTTTGTTTTTAATACTTTTTTTATGTTTCTAAAGTTGATTGTTTATAAAATATTGTTGGCAAAATATTTTAAATATTTGAATTAAAAGAAATTTCTGTTTTTATACTATGATCCGGAGAGGTGGCCCGATTTGGTTGCACCCGCAATAGCACTTTAACCCTCTCTTGTGGCTATTTAAACATTTATTTTAAATTCTTACACACAAATCTATAGAAAAGAGGTTAAAAAGTAATCCTTAAAATAATATTTTTATAAAAAATGTTTTTCGTTTTATTAGGAGGAGGCTTTGAATGAGTCAAAATGTTGCATCCGCTATAATGGAATCGCCCAGAAGCAAACAATGACCCTCTTTTGGTTTGTATGGAAAACCGACCGACTCGAATCACTTTAAGAGCGGGCCGATACGAACAAAGACATTACCTTTACACTCAAAAGGCGTAAACGCCACTAGCACAGCTGGCGTTTATGTCATTTTGAGTCCAAGAGTATCTATGTAAATACCTCTATATAATATGGAATGTTGAAACCAGTATTTACTTATTTAATTAAAGAGGTTTAGCCGAAAGACTGAAGATTAAAGTAGAAATAAACTAGTGAGGGGCATAACTTGTGATTGTTTATAAATATAATATAATATTTAACATTATAAAGTTGGTGAGCAGAGAAAAAGATCGCAAACATGTTGCTAATGTACAGGCCACAGTAAAACAATAGCGATATGTCCTGGCTAAGAAAATAGTCTGTTAGATTATCAAAACATATTGGACACGTATTTTTCTTTTATCAAACAAACAAATACATATTGACAAAGATAAAACGCGTGAAAGTTCAGGCGTGGGGGCTCGTAAAGATGATATCAGACGGTTCATTTTCATGTTTCATTCTGCGTCTTTCACTCAAAGTGACACGTCTAAACACGAAGTGAAACAAATTGTGAAAGAAATATGACGCATTTATGATAGGGAATGCAATACCCGGTCAATTATGAAACCCGTGTATTGCTCGACTCTAAATAAAGTCAATTACCCGGGTTTTCGGGTACCCGGGTTGCATTACCTAGAATGAACTTGAATAAGATAAGCAAGCATGTGATATTTTTTCGCGTTAGCTTTAAGGCGGCCGACGTTAGATTTTATTTATTATCTTTAAAATATAACGATACATGCACAATTTTTATTAATTACTGGGTTGTTTTAACCCGGGTTCGGAGTCAAAATACTCGGGTTTTACCCGATTCTAAATAAAGAGGGTTACCCGGGTACCCGGGTTTTCGGGTAGCCGGTTTGCATTCCCTAATTTATGATCAATGGTCACTCATTCGAGTGAACCGTCTAATATCACCTTAACGTCCCTACGTGGTATAAAGCTTAGCGCGGCGTGACGTCACGGAAATGTAACTAATGATATCTTCATATGTGACGTTCCGCAGGAAAAGGTACCTTATGGAGGGTCGGCACTTACGTCGTGTAGCATCAAATGAATATAGGAGTGCCGTTAATAACAGCGTAAGCGCCTACCCGCCATAAGGTACCTTTACCTGCGGAACGTCACATATAGTTTTGTTTAATTGACAAAATAATAAATACAGAATTTTTTGATTATCTAATTAGACAGCTCATGTAATTTTTTTCAGGATACAAATTTAATGTAAACTCTATACTAGCGAAATTTCTGGTACAGGGCTATTTATATTTGTGATTTAGGACTGAAGCTGAAAAATACCGCCTCTTGAGACCGTTATTTGTACAACATTTGTTAATGGAATTAAAATCAAACTGATTAAAAAAATAGATTTCTTCTATTGAAACAAATCAACATTATTTTACAAATAAAAAAGAGTAAGATTTCATTCAATTTTGTATGAACCTTGTTTTTTATAGGTATTGCGGTCTCGGTAGGATAGATGTCATTATTAACCTTTCAGACGCCAACGACGGATTAGTATGTCACAGAGCGCAGAGTGATATAAACCTACATGCACCAGCATAAAGTTCAATTTCGGTTTTAACACTATTATGTCATGGAGTCTGGATTGCAACTTTTTTGACGTAGCGTCGAAAAGGTTAAAATGTTCAAAAATGCGCCTTTGTGACCAAGGATGGGTGGCTTTTCATGTTTATTACGGAAGCTAAACGAAAATCGTAGTAAGTACTTTGGGAAAAGTATAAAGTTTCATTTGAAAGTTTATTTGGAAACATGATATGATATTTTGGGAATGGAAGAGGCTTAAGTGAAAATATTTTTTTGAGTTCTGTGTACTTTCCAAAGTAGACCTTATTGTCATATAATAAGGTCTAATTTCGAAATTAACTACAGAAAATATTTTCTTTTGATACAATCACTACTCAAGTACAACTAGCTTACATTATTTAATAAATGTTGCATTTTTGTTAATCGCACTGAGTGTATTAACATATTGTTATTTCGTTATTTCTCACTCAATATTGCTTTACGCTATATGGCACTATTTTCTGTAAATATTTATATAATTGTCAAGGTTATGTAAGAGTGTGATACAATATGAGAGTGCAATATTAGGCTATGGTCTCACTTACCGAACAAACGCTCAAAACTTTATTAAGGCATTTATACCTATCCATGAAGTGATTGATCCTTGACAATGATTCTTCCGATTGCACAATTTTACACTTCATAGTAACATGGGACTGTTTATCTAGTCTATGACTTCTGTTACTTTTTACTTTGAAACTAAGTTTGTTCCAAGCGAGCCAATTTCATTAGCCAACCGATAGGCTTGATAACATTGGCACCATCTAGTCGATCCTATTATGCACGTAGCTGTGTCCCGTCTCGGTTGCCTGGGGAATTTGGTCGTTAGTTTCGCAATAGTACATTACTGCAGAGGCAAGGAAGTAAGGGGTCGCCGACCGAGTACATATAGATGGCCGAGCGAGAGCGAGGCCAGATAGTTACGAGGCTGGCAGCCCTTTTTCACGCCGAGGTATGTATAGTGCTTTTCTCAAATATGTAATTAAATAAATAAAGCAGTCCAAAAAATCAAACTTTATTTTCTAGAGACTAAAAGTAAAGTAGACAGAAAATAGAATTACCAGTTTACCAGTTTTTCTTACCAAAAACTGTTTCAGTACACATTTTGACCGCGAATATTTAGATGAAATATTTTAAATGTGTATTCGTGTAGTTAAATTTCCAATTTAAAATTATTGGAAATTGTTTAAAATTTGTTAGTTATGTTCATGTCAATTTTATATAAATAAAACTGCAAAATATAGCAACATCGTGTATTTTTTTAATGGCTGAACATATCTTGCAGGCCGGCAATGTATGAAATTCCATTAAAGGCCTCTCGTCTTGCCGCACCGGAAACGAGTTACTTTGCGGTCTATTATAAGGCACGTAATGTCAATATTTCATTGCATGTTTGAGAAAACATATTTGTAAGAACTGTCTTTTGAAGAACGATTTGGCCTTTTAGTTTATTTATTTCTTCAGTTAGTGGTCCGCTTTAGTACATTTTGAGACGGTAGGTAGGTATATGTCTCACTCGCTTATTCGGTAAATGTGGCCAAAGCATTAGTTATATAATAACTGAATGTGATTCACAATTCGTATGGACCAATGTGAATAAAACTGCTATCAAAATATGTTACTTTTATTTCCTTCATCTGCTAACAAAATATGTGGCTGTCCATCAGAAAAGGGACCTTACGTCAACGCCATAAGGACCCTTTTCTAACGGAATGCCACATACAGGGTGTCCCATAAATGACACGTCACAGTGACACTGGAGGTAGACCAGGTCAAGAGGTACCAAACCAACTTAACATGACCCGCCACCGTAATTTTTTTTTCACTACTGGTGGTTAAAGTCGAAATTAATGTGTTGCTGTGAATTAATTCAAGATCAAACTAGTACTTTTTTTAATTTTACTTAGTTTTTGGATAAAATACCATTTCTGTAACCTTAATTAACAATTCATGGTACCGTACACGTAAAAAAAACTAACCTTGACACCTTTCCGAGTGCACACTGGCATTAATAATGTTAAAAACTGTCAAAATTCATGAAAAACTTTAATTCGACAATAACTCAAGAACCGTGCCACTTTTACTGGGGTCATGTTAAGTTCTTGACCTGGTCTACCTCCAGTGTCACTGTGACGTGTCATTTATGGGACACCCTGTATAATTAAACAGACGACTTTTGTTGATAGCTGGTGGAGCTGTGAACAGAAAGTAAAAACTGAGAGTTGGTTATCAAGGGCGTAAGAGCTTACTATAGGTCCTTACTCTTCGACCAATCGGTAAAACCGTCCGTTATATGTTATATTATAATAGTCGGTTTTACCGATTGGTCGACGAGTAAGTAACCTATAATAGTCGGTTTTACCGACTATTAAGTCTCATTTATAGACGTCGACCATAGTCTATTTTATTTTTATCCGACTGCGGCGAAGCCCAAATGTGGTTATGTGTTTGACCTGTATGTATGTATGTATGTAAGTATATATGTATGTCCGTTCCTGTGTCCGCTCGTAACTACTCAACGGCACATCCGATTTTGATAAATGATACATCATTAGATTCGTCTTGATGGTGCGAGTGTCACTGGGTATAAGTTCGTTAAAATAAACAAAATGGCGGATTTTATGCAGTTTCAAAGTGCACCGCGGTCGGGTTTTTTTAGTAAAAATGTGGTTATTACTTTATAGTAGGTATTAATACCAAGCATGTACTAAGGCTGAATACGACACGCTCATTGGTTCATTCAAATTAAGTACGCTAAGGCGACTTTCACGGCGTATAAAATTTTTCACAACACAAATAAAGTCGCAGGCATCTTTTATTTTAAATTATTTATTTTCGTGAGGCAAATGGTATATTTGTCTGCAAATAAGTAAAACGTAATAACTTCTTAAGTTTTTGTGACAGGAGTAATACATGAATGAACTGGCCTAAAATTGATTTTAAATCAATTTTTATATAAAATCCGACACTTCAAAACCTTTGTATGTTCTGTGGGTTATATACGACAAAACAGTACTTTTATAGGTAAAAAAATAAGAGTATAGTCGGCTAATCGGCCAATGCCATAGTCGGTACATCTTGCTACCACTAGTTTAGCGTGTGGACTATATGGGATCGATATCAAAACAACGCCATTGATTTTTAATTAAACCTTTATTATCATAACTATGCTTAGACATATATACACTGTCCTCCAGCAAACCATACGCATACTAGGCAGCCACAAACATTCAAAAGATTTTGTACTTATTATTAAACCATCAACACATTATCATGAAACCTTACATAACAAACTAGAATATTAAATCGTCCACATTAACAATAATAGCGAAAACATCAAAGTATTGCTATGGATATAACATTTTCCCCAAAATACACAATATTGATATTTATATATAATTTTTTATTGCTTTTAGATAAATACACATTGCTTGAAATCACTCTTCAATCAAAATTGTATTTTAGCTCGCTGCAACAACATCATGAAAATAAGAAAAGCACACGGTCACATTCTCAAGCGATACGGCGGTGGTGAAATGATACCTAATAATTACCAAAACTATGACAACATTAACAAAGCAAAATACCGACAAATTATTTTTATTTAAAATGCTATATACGTTCTTAGAGCCCCCGCACTTTGGCCCACTAGTGGCGGCCACAAGCTTATTCATACATTATGTATGGCACTGGCACACACCGGGTGTTCGAGTGGCCGCGTTCGGCCCACAAGCTGCGAAATGGGCGCGCGCTCGCTACTTGTGGCTGCGTTTAGTGGTCGCCACTAATGGGCCAATGTGCATCCACTCTCTACCACTTGTGGTCGCGTCTAGCTCAGCTCTTAGGTACGACCATCGTGCAAATTTGAAAAAGCGTAAAAATAGTAGTGTTATGGTAGTTCTTGGACTAGAACTAGTTGACGAGTGATCAAAATTCACTACAGCTGAGTACATAGATTAATACTTAATCCTATAAGCTTTTATACAGACTACATGATCAATAAGGCACTCGGTGCATGATAATCCATTATTTATAATTAACTATAGGTTTTATCAATAGATTAAGAATAAGTTGTACAAATTGGTTACAAATTTATTGCTGCCACGCAATCGTACATTATTGGTTTAAATCATAGACAAATATTTACATCATCTTTTTTAAATTACTGTATTTAGGCAATTAGGTCCAACTAGGCACTCACAAGTAACTTTGATTAAACCTGTAAATTGGTATAGGCACTTTATTCGATTGCTTTATTAAAAACATCAAGATTATTCTATGACATGTATAAATGCACTGATTATTATCTAAATAAATTATAAACTATCTATCTAAAATCAAATTATATTGCTTATTATATTCCTCTCTCTAGGTAGGTAGGTACTTACCACCTATTTGTTAAATTAAGACCTAATTCAAATTGTATTGCTAACTGTACCTACAGAAGATTGCTTTTCATAAACTCTAAACCTATCTAATATATCGTATCTAAATAAGTATAATAATATTGCCATAATAGTGCACGCCTTAATTTGATATTATATTAGTGCAATAGAGTTTTAAAATATACGCAACAAAGCGTAAAAAATACTAGTCAAAATGTCTGAAAATAATAAAAGGAACGCTTCAGTGAACTCAAATAAGTAAAATTTGAGTTGGCAATGAACACGAATTTTACAAAGTACGAAATATAGAAATAAATTACATACACACATATAGAATTTACACACCCTTGAGTCCAAATTCTGTCAAACGCACATACATACTTCAGGCTTCAATACGTACCTACAGCTTAAAGCAGTGCAGAGAGCGGCATGAAATTTGATGCACGAGATCCTTCGAATTTCAATTCGCAAAACGAATGTCTATATAAAAATCGTCCATATACGACTTTTTAGTGTTTAACATAGCCATTTTCGTCAATGACTGAATGATACGCAATCTCGCCATTTTTTCCTCATACATAATTACCTATATCTAGCTCTACACTCTAAAAATGGGTTGCTCCTAACGGTATCAGCGTAATTCGTCCCATTCGTTTTTCGTTCAATTCGTATTTCGTCTCATTCTATATTCGTCACACATTCTTTATGTATAAAGAATAGTCTTAATAAAGAATGTGTGATGAATATAGAATGAGACGAAATACGATTTGAACGAAAAACGAATGGGACGAATTACGCTGATACCCTCCTAACAAGATCGTGATAGTTATAATCAAGCATCTTGATTCCATACGAGCCTAACAAGACGTTAGATGCACCAACTATGATGATATTGATTGTTTATCATAGTTCAATTAACGAGTTCTGATTTGATTCAACAAACATAGATGTATAAGCTAACCAATTAAACATCATCGAATTATACAAAGAAGAAAATAATGATAGAAACAAGGAATAGGGTGGATTTTCGTCCGCGACATTTGTATGCCAAACTAAATGTATGGCATACCAATTTGTATGGCGAATATCCACTCAATATATTTGTTAAAATTATCAAGATTCTAATCACTAATGAACTTGCTGTTTTAATTAATCAGCTTTCGTTGACATGTTTAATATCTTGTTTGTTTCATTTAATTTAACGCCAACTAAGAGAAAATCTCCAACTGGCTCAGATTTTTTAGAGTGTATTCTTTTAAAACTAAGGAGCTTACCAACGCGACTCATTAATTTATCCTCTCCATTTAAAACACATACAAATAAAGTAAAACTATTACTACTTATAAGATCATAGAAAGAGCACCAAAAATCCCGATTAGTATGATTCCTACCCTGAGGGAGGTAGCAGAGTTGGGTCGGCTCTGGACTCTTTTAGAGGGCAATTCTAGAGGAATGGTCTTGTTCGTCATCCAATAGTACACATCGGTGAGTCCTTGGTCTTTCAGCTCTGGTCCGACCACGTTGCGTATCCGCTGGTTGTACGCATTCAGCCAAATTATCTGAAACGGAATAATACATTATGATACGAGTGGGCTATGTTAAGAGCTGTAGTCAGCGTGGGAGATTATTTTGAATTACCATGCACCTTTTTTTTTTTGAGACTGACAAACTCGCAAACCATACATGGGCGTAGCGATTGTCGGACCGGGTGGTCGGCCGTGGCGTTCCCTGGGGTCGAACCAGGTCGCTAGCCGGACCACCCTGACCTACCATGCACGTGAGACATGTAATAGTGTTAGTGTTATTAGTGTGAGTGTTATTATATTAATATTATATACATTTTGCAGATAATGGCTGCCAACTTTGGTGTTATCAATAAATATTTGTATTTGTAGAATAAGGTGCTCAAATACCTGCAATTAGGCAAGCCGGTAGGAAACGAGTAGGTATCTAACTATGTTTGTTCGGGTGGAATCATGTAACTCAATTTTAAAGCAGATAATTATCTTCAACCGATTGAGCTGAAATTTTGCAAGAATATGTAAGTCAGATGACAGCGCAATATTATTATGACATGAAGCTGATTTGATGATAGAGCCAGATGGTAGCCTTAGGATCATCTAAATTACATAAAATAAATTCACCGTGTTTGGGTCCATTTGATTAGTTTTGACGTGCAGTTTGCGATTATACAAAAAAAGTACAGTCGGCAATAAAAGCTTGTCTCAAAAAACATTTTTTGACAGAAACTTATGTCTATCAAACTCCTATTAATGTGCCATTAAGGTAGGCCTTTTTGGCGTAACACGGTGGAATAATTGGAAAATACGCTAACCTCATATTCCGTGAGCATAGACTTCTCGATCAGTTTAGGTTCGAAGGGCACTAGAGTGGCTTCACTAAAATACAGGTACCCGCCGTTCGGCTTAGCCGACACTTCTAGAACATTCCCCAGACACACCCCGAACTTGCCCGGCTCATACCACGCTGGTTCTAAAGGGAGAAAAATTTGTTAGCATTTGACTAGATCTTTAAGATTTATATTGAACGATAGAATGTTTTGCAGTAAAATTGATACTAACCGCTTGTGATAAAGTAACCTTCTCTGAGAGTATATAGGTTTATATCTTGTCTGTAATCGATAACAACTGGGTCTGAAATAAAAAAAAAGTTATATAGCCTTAATTTTAAAAGTCTTATACCTTATGAGGACCAAAGATGTCACCATTTTATATTCCATTTTAACGTAAATTTTCAACTATCGAGTCCTTGGGTTGTACAGACATTGTAATAAAGCAAGCCTAAACCAACCTAAACATAGCCCCGCGGTAAGAGCATCCTCGAGTTAGAATAAGTGAAGAGTGCTAAAGTGAACCTTATTTTGCGGATCTGGAAAATCGATGGAAATATTCAATTGTCTTCGTCAACAAACATCACTAGACGTAGAGCTTTGTAGGCAACAGATGGCGCATGAAGACTGTCTTATTTGTTTGTATCCGCAGTAGAGCGTAGTGTGCGGGCACAGTACAATACAGTAATGTTTCTTCTTACAAAAGAAACATCGCACGCTTGAATGTGTGCGCCGCGCCGTGGACGAACACGCTACAATTTAAGAATGCGCACTCACACAGACTCGCGGTCGTGCGTCTGTGTAAATACGTGCGCTCATTCCCAAAATACCGCATTCCTAAAATACCAGATTTTTAAAATAGGTACCAGATTCCCAAAATAATACATCCAACAAAATCATTTAGATCCTTGAGTAACTTACGATTTTATAATCTAGTGTAACGGGAATGTGGTAAGACAGGAATCTGATAAATCGAGAATCCGGTATTTTAAAAAATCTGGTATTTTGGGAATGCGGTATTTTGGGCATGAGCGAATACGGGTGCGGGTTACCAGTGCGAAAGTTACCTTCTCGTCGATGCAGCGCCGCGCCGACGCCGTGTCCCGTGGGGTGCGGGTAGTCCTGGCGGGCGGCCCACAGCGGCGCGCGCGCCACGGGGTCGGCATGCGCCGCGGGCAGCGTCAGCGGCGCCTGCAGCGTGCCCAGCGCCGCCAGCGACCGCAGCACCGTGGTGTATGCGCGCTTCTCGTCGCGGCTGGGCTTGCCGTAGTGGAGTGTGCGGGTTACAAGGGTCGTGCCCTCTGCAGAAATAAATATACGTTACCTACACCTGCGGGTCTAGTACAAGACGGCCACGCATGATGTGTCCCGCGCGCGACTTAACACGTAACGGCCAATGGGAAGGCGTGACTGTAACGTAGGGAAACATGCGCGCCTCCGCATTGTTACATGTCGCGACCATCATGTGCGAAGTATAGTCTATTAATCCAACTCCTCCTCCTCAATGTTCTTGAATTCCCTGCGTGATGACCTAAACCTTTTTCTAAAAATTGAACCAATAACAATACTCGCAGAAATATTAAAGGAAATATAAAGTCCTACGAAATAATTATAGTAGGTAATGCATCCCGGCTGTAGTTGTAGCTGGGTTGCAGTCGCATGTGACCGCCCTTACTCGTCTGTTGGCGTCACATGTAAACCATATTCACAACTCTTACCGATGTACTGTCCACCGGATTGTATGACGAGCGTGGAGTTCTTGAGCACCTGCCGGTTGGAGAGCACGGTGGCGCGGTAGTCGGGGTCGGCGGCGCTCGCGCCGAACGCCACGCGCGTGCGCATCGACGGGCCCACGTAGTTCGCCTGCGTGGCCCGCGTCACGTCCACTTTCATCGCCACCGAGATCTCCGATTGGCCCGATTTGATCTGGAGTCACAAGATGTTAATCAAGTGGCAGAGGAGACTTTAACTGAGAATATGGAATTCATTAATTTAGGATAGGTCCAGTGTCCATAAGAAAATTGTCTGACGTCAAAATGGCTTTAAGTTTATCACTCTCAATACAATTAATTTAGAGGTTATTTTATTAAAATCTGGAATGCATGATTTTTTGCGAAGGAGACCAAACAAAACTGGAACGATGTCACGAGGAAAGGCAAAGTAGTCTTGTCCTGAGTTCCTAGAATCTTGCATATACAGAGGTACCTATGGATTTTTAACTACCTACCGATTAGTGTGGAGATAACTAAATCAGAACGCTCAGTGAGCTCGCTCACCATTCCTTCCATGTAACTCAGCAAAGTGCTCATCGCAACAGCGTCGCGTAGATGCGCCGTCCTCATGCATTTCACTTCAGCCATGTTCTTCTGTGCCTTCAGGTATATGATTGGGGATAGTACGTAGACGCGCTTTTGTTGCGGCACGCTTTGCGCAATGGCGGCAGAGGCACCTCGTTGGAACGTCCCTCCAGTTGGAATCAGGACCTTGGCTTCGGGAGTACGACGGAGGTCTGTGTAGATCGCGACGTAGTCTTTTATACTGCAATTAAATAATATGCATAGAATGAACGAGAAAGGTTATTCAAAAATTTATTGGCAGCATAATTTGTACAAGCGAAATGCAGGAGTATGCTGTTAAAAAATAAGCTAGTAGGTATAATCTTGTTGATTAGGCAGCGTATATAGGTTTGGATGTCACAGATACATAATAACTATAGGGCTTTAGGAACAGTCTTAGCTGACTCGACAGGGAGATACGAACACGTACCTATACAGCGAACATCAGGCTTGGTGCAATTTTTGGCGCGTGGAGAGTGAAAATTACATTTATGTAGGAAGGTAAGTTACGCTACTCTTGAAGTAGGATACGTCTCAAATCAAAGAGAGGATAACATACACTGCGTATTGTACAGGCTTTTATACTCATATATAATTTTAATGGATCATGAATGGAGTATATTTGAGGAATAGAATTTCAAACAGTTATAAAGCACGTTTATTCTGTACGAACTTTATCGGGCAGGTGGTTTTCACACAGTCGTTCACCGTCCAGAAAGAGTCCCAGGCGTACTTCCTTAAGAAAAATGTTGTAAACAGTCGATTAGAAGCTAGATTTAGATGGTATAAGGCAACGTTTTACTTGAGTTGTGCATGGTAGCAAAGCCTGATAAAAAAATTGTCCGGATACGATCGGATGACTGCGCCTTCACGGCGCAGTTCAATTGGAATATTTTTTCTTAAAACCCTGGCACAACACTAGTAAGTACCTAACAGGAGCCTTTCATGTCGGACTTCAAGATAATCAGCCACAAACCTGGTGCAGTTGTTGTTGTTCATAGGGCAGTTGTAGACCGACAGTGCCTCACGCACTGGCATCGACAGCTTCCCCTGCGGCACGTAGACCCTCAGGTCTCTAGTGCTGATGATGACGAAGGCTCTGAGCAGTGGGGCGTACGGCACGTCGCGGCCGCGGACGTTGAGCAGCCAGGCGACCTCGTCCAGGGCGGTGACGATCATGGCGTCCGCTCCGTTCTGGCGGAGCTCGTTGCGTATGGCGGACACTTTGTCGCGCCAGCTGAGGCCTGATAAAAAGGAAAGAGTGTAATACAATGATAAAAACACAATGAAACATTTCGATGTAGGCCGGATTTGAACCAACATCATACCGGAGAGCACGCTTTTAATCATCACTGTGTCATAGTGTAAATACTAGATGGTGTCGTCGTATAAAATACTACATGGCTCCATAATGTCATAGTATAAATAAATACTAAGTCGATAATACAATGATTTTCGAAACATGTATCATCTATCTACTATTTAGCACCTAGGTACTGTTTGAGCGGATTTGTACTAGGTACCTACAACAAATTCTTTGTAGGAATTTAAGTGTGTGGGAGTGGGTTTAGAAACATGAAATTGTAAAATGTCGGTGTAAAGCGATCGGTGAGAAATGATCTTTTTAAATGTATTAACTGATGGAGTAAAACATTTAATGAGATATGGCTATGGCTAACGTCTTTATGAAACACTAACCAGTGCAATCGCTGTGATGTAGACTGGCCACGATCCGCGACGGCTCGGGACGGCGTCGCTCGGAGTCCTGTTCCTCGTTCCACAGCTGGTCCAGCAATGTGGGCACGTGGACGAGCGTGAGGCCGTCGCGCTGCATGCCCATGGCTAACGTCTGCCATTCCGTCATCGAGCACAGGCGCGCGTCGGCACCGACGCGCCCCGCACGGTTTAGGCGACCCTATAGAGTCGTACGTGTAAGAATAGGACTTCCAGTGACAGGTACTATGAGTAGGTACACGTTATAGTACATTACTTACCTAGGGCGGTAAAACAAAGAATGTCTCCGATCGCAGGCATTTGACCCCCGAGCCCAAGCCAATGGCCAGGGCCGCGCTGACCCCCAGCAGCGCCTGTGTGCAAAACCTATGAAACACCTCTTTATTGTCGTCGTGATTCGACTTCCGACGCCCCTATCACCTTGGCGCCTGTGTGCGCTGCACACTTCGCACAAAGGGGCGGCGCAGCCCTGGCAATGGCGATAAATCTGAGGCTTTCTTTACTACCGCCCGTCCGTGGTAAGTACAAAATTTTACGTCTCCCCAAGGCCATGAAGTGGGATTTTCCGCACGCGTAGCGAGCAGTTGTTGCCACTTTACGGCCAGGTGTGACGTAAAAACACTTTCGTCGATACTTCTACGATTCCCATAGAAAATTAACCCGCTCCTTGCAGCGAAATACTGGCATGACGTTAAGTGTATTATGTTATGTGCCTCCATTCTCATAATGCAGCAATACGTATTACCTATAAAACATTTCGCAACGGAAAAAGTCTTCAATTTAGCAAGCAAAAGGTGATATTGATTGAGCCATTGACCTTCCAGTCATCACGGTTCTATGTCCTACGATATTGACATTCTTAATGTCAACTAGCGACCTACTTAACGCGGCGTTCAAGACAAGCGAGAACCGCTTGACTTCATAAGAACGTAACCCATTAATAGTAGCTTGCACTCGATACCAGGGAAACAAAAGCTCACCGCAATCCACTCCGCTACACTAGGCTGGGCAGGATCGTCCCCGTCTATCACAACCCAGGAGCATGAGAGCGCGGCACGCGCTCGCTTCACATCGCCACTTGGCACCCACACAGCCGCCTCGCCGTCCGCCATCACTGCCGCTGTGCCGGCACCGTCCCAGCCGCTGATGTACTGGAGGCGCCGCTCGTCCGCTGGTGGCTCCTCACTCTGTTGAAAATTATCGCTAGTGAATTCGTACCCTTGGTGAAATTACGTGGCAACGCATGTTTGACTTTGTTATTACCTAAATGTTAAGTGTCTCTACGGCTTACATATCCAATCCTCATTACTCTAGGTAGAAGACCAGGAACGCTTAAAATAAGTGTTCATCCGCATGTAGCTGATGTCTTTCATGACGCTGCAGAGACGATGCAGTGGGCTCGCCATGAGCGCGTCATTGTCGTGGTTGACTCGTTGTTATTCGCTAACAAGCGATTACTTACCAAATGTTCGTCACTGTAGAAGACCAGAAACGCTTCAAAGTAGGTGCTCATCTGCGTGTAGCTGTTGTCTCGCATGGCACTGCGGAGGCGGTGCAGCGGGCTCGCCGTGAGCGCGTCGTCAGGGCACGTGGGCGCCGGAGCGCGGGGCTCCACCATCGCACTCGAGGCGACCGTGGGGAGAGTCGGTGCGAGTGTAGTGGTGGTGGCATTGGCAGTATGGACATTATGGACAGTCCGTAGTGCGCCATGGCATGCTGTACAGAAAGACATACTTCTGTGACTTATGCACAATAAACTAAACTTAAGTTTACTTTAGTTTAGTGAGTAAACTTAAGTTTCTTTAGTTCAATGCACACAACCATAGTCCAACCTATTATTAAAGTTATATGATGTGGTAGGTCATGTGTCCAACACAATGGTACACATAGAAACATTGGGATATTTCTAAAATACCGCGTTACCAGTTCGTGCACTATATCGCGTAAGGACACTCCCGTAAACCCCGCGCCTTACCCCAGTTGGCAGCGGCGCCGCGTGGAAGAGGACTGTCTGCGAAGCATTTTTGGTTTTGGCGACAGAAAAGTCGTTATCTTTTTAGTTTTTTGTTGATTTTTCATGAAATAATGGTTTGAGATTTAATATTTTTTATGATTATTGACGTTGACTTGATCACATTTTAAAATGTTACCATTTAGCGGGAAAAAAATTGAATTAAGTCAAATAAACCGTAGGTGTAGTTGAAACACTGTTTCTGTTTATAATACTTCAACTTGTTAGCGTGGAATTTTAATATTTTATGTGGCTAGGTATATTTGATATTTTCAAGGACGTTAAAATAAATAGTCGGACGGAGCCTCGCTAGCATATAATTATTGCTCACGATTCACCCGGCTAAAACCAAAATTGGCACCACATTTACAAGGAGATATTCTACATATAAATACTTAGTTTGTATGTGTAGCAGTGGCGTGGCGTAAAAGATATCCTTGGGCAAGCCGTGGGCAAGCCGGTGCAGATTTGGCGTGCATCTTCCTTAAGAGCTGTAGAATAAGGTGCTCAAATACCTGATATTCAAATTGCCTAGGCAAGTCGGTAGGAATCGAGTTCTTTTGACGCCACGCTACTGATGTGTAGTAAAGTGCATTGGATTGCCCCATAGAAACTTTTTGTTGCGCATCTCAAAAACAGCTTAGAACAAGTTACGAGGAGGGGGGGCCGTCTGGTTGCATAACAACTATTGTCATATTATTAATTGTCATAACAGTTTAAGCATAAAGTTGATGCTCATATATTTTTTTTGGCATAAATTGTCCTATGGCATAATTGTTCCGTGTCATAATTATACGGAGTCATAATTGATTTAACCATAATGTAAATTGTCATACATTTATTTAGTCATAATATTGATGATTATAAGTCGTTTTTGCAATAATTGTAAATTTCATACATTTATTAAGCCATAACATTGATGATTATAAGTGGTTTTAGTAATAATTGTAAATTACATACATTTATCAAGTCATAATATTGATGATTATAACATAATCGTATTGCATAAATTTTGATAATGGACTTATATAGGAAGAAACGATTTATATTATTGAAGTATTTTTAATTTCTACTCATTACACAATATTAGTGACCTCACACAGAACCAAATCGCTGCCAGAAAAGTAGGTTAGGTTAGGTTAGAACTGTTATCTCACACATAACCGAATCGCTATTGTAAAGTAGGTTAGGTTAGGTTAGAACTGTTATCTCACACATAACCGAATCGCTGCCAGAAAAGTAGAATAGGTTAGGTTAGAACTGTTATCTCACACATAACCGAATCGCTGCCAGAAAAGTAGGTTAGGTTAGGTTAGAAATGTGACCTCACACAAAACCAAATCGCTGCCAGAAAAGTAGGTTAGGTTAGGTTAGAACTGTGACCTCACACAGAACCAAATCGCTGCCAGAAAAGTAGGTTAGGTTAGGTTAGAACTGTGACCTCACACAGAACCAAATCGCTGCCAGAAAAGTAGGTTAGGTTAGGTTAGAACTGTTATCTCACACATAACCGCATCGCTGCCAGAAAAGTATATTAGGTTAGAACTGTCACGCAACATAAAAGAGAACTATTAAAAAAACTTTTAAGATTAGGTTTATGCGTTTAGCAATTTATGCTTTTACGTAGTATGGTCAGGGGTCCGACACTCGTTTTTCGCCGAGCGCGACCTTGAGTGACGTCACTTACCGCCGGCGGTACAAAACTCCATTGGTTGCCACGTGCTCGCATGCGTGCAGCCTACCGCTACAAAGTAAGTCCGATAGTTTAGACAGCTCCTTGAGCCTGTTCACGAACAAAAAAAAAACAAAAGCGCTCGCATGGACCGCGTTGCACTGCACTTCAATCGCGTATTTATACGATTTCGAATTTTCTCTATTTTAAAATTTAACAATAGAAATTTTAGAGTAGGGGAAAAATTTATACATAATTACGTTAAAGTGCAACATCTGTAAATAAAAAAAAAATATAATTGTTTTTTAATTCAATCTATTTGTGAAATAATTTATTCGGGTATCGGTCGACAGCCCTAGCACTGATTTTACGCCGCGCGGGGTCGACGACCGCACTTCGGACGTTATGATTCCAGAATGTTCTTTTCTATTGTATTGCGGGAGAGTGTCGTATCTGTTCGAAGAACTATTATATAATCTGTGGTATGGTTAAAGTGTTGTATGAGCAACCTATTTATGCGTTTAGCATTTTATGCATTTACTTAGTATGGCTAAAGTGTTGTATGAGCAATCCATGTATGCCCATTATAAAGTATGTTTGAATAAACTATATGCCCATTACACAGTATGTCCATAAACATTATGATTAAAATCGTTATGCGCATAAATGTATGACTATTTTCAGTTATGCGTAATGATGAGTATGAAGAATCCTCGTATGCGTATCAAAAATATGACCTTAAACTTTATGCAACCCGACCCCTACCCTACGAGGAGATTACCAGTTACCACCGAATTAGAGGTATATAACTTTAAGAGCTTTTACGCTGAGAGTTTACGAAATATAAATTATTGCTCAATTAATAATTACTAAAAGAAGAAGTTTAAAAAATGCTACGTTGCCAAATCTCTCAGGCCTGAAGAATGCCATTTGGAAGTAAGTCCACCAATTTGTGTGTCCGTCAAGATAGCGTACACCGTAAAGATATTCAGAATCTGATGCAGCCCAATAGATAGTACCCAAATAGTACCGACGAAATACCTAGGTGAAAAAATAGTACCCTTAAACTTTCTGAAATATAAGGCCTGTTCAGGCTTACGCTACCGTGCGTCAAGCTGGCGTACACCATTAGTATCTCTGGAACGGCTTTGTTTTTGGAAACGCTTTATATCTCAAAAAATAGTACCCAAATAGTACCCTAGGGCCCTACAATTTCATTTCTCTAGCTATCGTAGAAGCTGAGATATAGTGAGCTCTTTCTATAAGAAATTTCCGGGTACGCCTATAGTATGGGTGAGTCTCATATAACTCCCCGAAGGCCCTTTTAAGGGTTTCGGAAAGCGTACTAGTAAGGGCCTAGGAGGTATACGTAATGCATTGTATAGGACACCGTTAGCAAAAAAAAGGTTAATAAAATAAATAATAATAAACTGTCCAATTATCATCTTGAGCTTCCCTTAGCACTGACGGTGTGTCTAGCTAGGGGTCTGCGGTCTAAATACCCAAAGATGACCCAAAGCAACCGTAAGATCTCCATCGACCACTTTGACTGCCTTTTTCACAGCTGAATTTTGACTTTACTGGGGAGTGCATTCCAACAATAAGCGAGATATCCTGCTGTCTCTCTTGCAGATAATTCTATGAAAGCTCCTTGAGAAGGAGAAAGCGGCTAGCGACAGCGGCGTTCCAGGCGCGGGAATCTACCAGGCGGGCATAAAGTTTGTGAAGTGTATAAAGACGAAAGCTCCGCGAAAGCTCCCACGTGCGACAAGGATAACAACGGGCACACGTCCTCCCGCTTTGGCAGCGCTCCACTCGACCGCCCGTTGATCCTTTTTTTGCTCCCCCGCGGATCGGTATTTTAGGGGCGTGAACTCCGGCCGCCGACAGACACTTTTAACACAAACAAATGTCGGGACTTATGAGCAAATTTTATGACATGTTCTGAGAAATATAAGTATATGAAACTAATTTACAAAGATATCGTCTTTGCCTTAACCTTTTTTTTTTATTTAGGTACCTACTAATATAGAGCTATAATATCAGATTCGCGTAATCGTTCCCTCACCAACCGAATACGAGTTTGTTATATGGGAAGAAGTTCATTGCCCGCTGAGGTACCCAAGGGATGTGAATTCTATTGGAATGACGTCAACAACTAGCAGGACATCAGAGGCTGCGAAGAGGCGGCGAGTCCTTTCCCTCACAACAGACGTAACTATATGCACTTACTACTACTTGGTTACATGTAACTTATATTTATTGGATGCGAGAAAGGGGCAATCCTCCCACGCGGTTACATCGAAACGATCGAGATGACGTCGGCATACACCAAGGTAGCATAAGCGCAAAGATATCGTTTTGGAATTCGAACAATGATTTTTTTATATACCTATATCAGTTCCAGTCAATGTTTGTAAATATCTAAAGAAAAACAAAGTAAAGTATGTAGTGCGTTTATGATAAATATAGGTGTACTGTACACATCAAGTTCATACCTTACACCTACCTACGTCACAAAAAAGATAATAAGATAAACAGAAACCATTAAACAGAAAAGGAAACGTTCATTTCCTATCGTCTTATCTGGGCCCTCAGGTCGGACGGTATTCCCAAAGGGACGAAATATCCTGCGAGGTACCAAGGCATCATATTAATATGAGAGGCTATTCGTCCTGCCCCTCAAGGATACTCAAGGATACGGGCAACGACCGCCCCCTCGACATTGCAATGGCCGCGGGGCGCTGCACGCACAATGCATGCAGGCAATGCACCGAGGCCACGTCATGCGATGCGAGCGAGACCGACTATATTGCAAATGCGCGAGTGCAAGATAAATGTGGTGACAGTAATATAAGCGCTGATAACCTGCACACATACATGTTGTAAATTTATATTTAAAACAATTTATAAATTTACTCCTATTGGTAGAGCTCTTTTTAGCGATCAACACATACACCAATACGATTTTTTTATTTATAGTTATTTAATTCTCGTTAGATGTCAAGAATAGAATTCTCTTAAATATACAAAACTTAGCGAACGGTTTCACTTATTTTTGCACAAATTTAAATTACGAATACGTTATTAAAAATATTACCAGTATTTTTAATTGCATAGTAATTTCATACATTACTCTTACACTTTATAAAAAAAGTGGGTTCGATTTCTCTATTTTCATAATTATTTAGGTACAGTCAAATTACTTAATCTAGCTAGATAAAGCGGACACATCGTTGAAGAACATCTGACTCGTCAAACTATTGTAGAGACCCTCAACAAATTGAAAAAATAGGTCTTCTATTAGGTGCGTGCATACGTAGGTACATGTATCATTTGGTAATAAATAAAAATAGTATAAACAAATCCGACCCAACCACTGTATTTTTTTCACGTAACAAAAATAGCATACTAAAGCATTAAATTTGAGGATGCTATCTCTGAATCTAAAAATGCACATCCACAATATTTCAGAGTGACCTATGCAAAACATCATATCCACATTAAATAAGAGTACGGAAGGTATTCTAAAAATAAAATATTAAAGAATATACATATAAGCATTTGGCGTCATTAGCCATACGCTTCTGCTCAATAAATTACATTTATACTCGTACGGTGCCGGTGTTGAGAAAAATGCCCATCAACTATCGAACCGCAACAAGTCGTAAAAGATCCAATAAAATTTGATATAACAGATTGCACAAATTCAGCTATTTCACAGGGCACTACTTTGAAAAATACTCTATTTTTATTATTCATTTCTGATCTTCCATCTATTATTGTAGCCTGCTTGTGTATACTTACCTTTGGGGACGACACAGCCGTCTTAATTTGAGCAAAAACGTATGAGCAACTCGGCTTTAAGATCACCGAGGCTTGCGAACAGCTGCAAACTTGGTTCACTTTCACAGGAAATGGACTTTTGTTAAACGTGACGAAGTCCAACATAATGCTCTTGTTGTGTAATGAAAGTAAGTTCCATGGGTTCACGGTCGATTCCAATTTGAATCGAAAGTGATGAGGTAGGCCGAATAGAACTGTCTTTGTGCTGAGAAAATTGAAACTACTTGTGGTGATTCGCCACGCATCCGAAGAATTGTATTATGCCTGCCCTGCGAGAGCGGGCAACACCGAAGAGAGAAGGAGATGGCGTCGATGTGCATAAACATCGGTCTTGTGTTGACAGAGTTATAATTATTGTATTAACCGTGAATACACAGCTTTTTCTTGAAGTGATTGTTTTAATTATGCCGCAACATCACTTACATTGGTGACCCCGACGTGATGACAACATCGCATCGTACTTCAAGACTGACGCAGCCTCAGAGCAAGCCATACAACTTCTCTGAGGTACCCTAGCATACATCACGCCTGGTACCTCTGAAGACTCCAGCGACACGACTGATACCCTACGCATTGGACTTCGCCCTCACCGGTCAATAGGCTTGGTGGACCTCGCCGGCTAACAGGGACACGTCACCTGCCCTTGGTATCGACCGTCGCCTAGTAGCACTTGCAAGCGACGACATGACGTACAGCTGCTTTCACATCATCAACCCTTCGGTCTCAAAGGGGGGCTGGGGTGGCGACACCGCCACTTAGTAACGTACGCTGGAAGCAGTGGACAATCAACATTGACTATGGATAGATAGCGCTCACGTCAACGTCCGTACAAAGAGCGTCATCTCCATACGGTTCTACATCGCGCTATCGAAGTTTATAAGCACACCATCTTCCTTCGGACTTCGGTCCCCAAGCACGACACCCGCCTGGAGAGAGATCTCTCTAATTGTCCTCTCTTCCACATACTTATCGATATATGAGCATATGGAGATGATATACTTCAGTAATTTCCACTCCCTGAAGTCTTACGGAACACTCCTCTGTGGTGACTCCACGGACGTGAAAATAGCTTCGGTCTACTGGGCGATTGAGGAAGGTTCCTCGTCGCATGGCACTTTCATGCAAGAAACCCGCGTCATCGGCCCTAAATCCGCACGCTGCGCGTACGGAAAAAGCCGCTTTCTGGCCAAATGTAGACAAAATGATGTACACAACACGGGAGGTTATAAAGAAAGCCCTCGATCGCATATTTACGTCCCTCGCTTGCAGCTCGGGCCGCAAACATCTGCGATCTCGGGCTTTCTTTGTATTACCACCCTAGTTGTGTAATGTACTATTTCCGCATGTGATATGAGTATGATAATTATTATTATAATTATGTACGTACTTGTCAAATGAAGTTACAATGTTATATGTTGACAGTCTTCTTCTGGGACATTAACTTAAGTTATATTACGAGGGTGGGTTGATAAGTACCTGTCTTGAGGTATTTAGAGTAAAGATAGAAAAACCTTATGTTAATAAAATTTGTAGCTAGGCTATTTACTAGCTCAATACACTAAGTATTATTGTTGTGGCATATTTTTTTTTTCTTACAAATTACAAAATTGTACAGATGTAGTGAATAATCCTTTCCTTTCGTATTTTCCCGGAAATGTTCGTTTTTGTCTTACTACTTCACTCGCACTCAGTACCCATCGAGACAACGTAGGGAACGGTCGCATTGCAAGAGGAAGTATCTATATAGAGTAGTTAATACCGCTGTCATAATCGAAGTCGTTCATCCAATCAGAAAATCATATTTATTTATATTAATTTCTCTGCTGGTTTGTTTTGTTTTATGTTGAGGTGTCTTTTTTGTTATGTCATAGTATTTTTAATTAATTAAAAAAATTTATTGTTATTAAAAAGGTCTGCAAAATCCTACTGTAGTTTTGACTTATAGTTAGACTTTTGGGGTTCCAATTCTTATATAATCATTAGATCATCCCAACCGGAATTTGGTTTTTATCACTGCGTTTTATTGAAATAAAACGTCCTCGGTAACTAGTTATATTTTTGTTTACCTAACGAATTCTTTATATGATAGAATCGTGGTGGTTTTAACATCTCAGTGTAATATACGTCAAACGGGCAGTTTGACATTTGACATTGATAAATAAAGTATGCAATTTATTTGATACCTACACGTAATTTAATAATACAGTAATTCATAGACACATCGGCAACATTCGGGTGTTATCGTTGTTCCGAGTTTTGCCGATAGGAAAGGATTATTCACTACATCTGTAAAGTAGTCGCATGACAGGCTTCTGGGTATCTTTACTAGGGTACAACTTTTTTTCTTTTTCTATTTTTTTAACTTGGTGAATACAAATAACTTGCTAGAAATCCAGTGTAAACAATGGTGATAGATCAATAAATACTCGCTATCCTGTTTTTTCCTGAACCCACTTGCAAGTTGAGATCGTGATTCCATTTTTGGTGCTCATTTGGAGCCACACGCTGTTGCTTATCCCATTCTTGTGAATAATGTGTTTAAGTTTCTTAAAATCACCAACACGTAAGTCAAGGACTTTAGCTATCACCTAAATCTTCATCATTGATCACTAGACATGTGGTTTCCAATTTTTTATATGTTTTATTAGTCGGTGTCAATTTTGAGCCAATACTGTCAAGAATCGGCTCTTATTTAAAAAAAAATCTATATTCTAATAAAAACACTGTGAACTATAACAGTTAGAGAGTCTCCAAAAATAGACATAATATTATTTTTTTCATTACCTATTAAATAAAAAAAATGTGTGGATCTTGCGGCGAACTGTTTTAATTTTTTCATAGTTACGTCCACGTCGTCGTCGGAATCGTGCAGTTTGTGATCCATAATTCAAAGAATAAAGATGCGACTGTATTGAAATTTGGCCTAAATACTTCTAAATAATGTGTCATACAATAGCCGGAAACATGAGCATGTCAAGATTCTAGAAGTACTTAAAGACAGGTACTTATCAACCCACCCTCGTATGTAGGTACTTTTCAGATACAGGAAATTTAGAAAATTGTGCGTGTGTACATAAAATTTGGACTCGCAAGGACAGTTCGGCGTGGTACCCTACCACACCCTATGACCCCTAGCGGAATTATTAAGATTTTTATATAAAGCAGTGCTTTTATTTATACCTAACAAAATAGTAAAATGTTAATAATAATTATCATTATTTTGAGTCAAAATTAATTAGCTACGATAAAGAACCACTACATGTAAAGTGTAACTCCATAAAAGCTCTAAGCGAAAGTTACGAGGTTTTTCACCGAGCTTTCAACTAACATGGCGCGTCGGCTCTCAAGTACCGATCGGACTTTCGTTTTGTAACTTTCCCGACTTTGGTACCGGGATGACATGACCCCGCAGGATGCCCGTTTACAAGCCAGTCCCTGAGATGGTTACAACGGGATGTACGGTAGGACTACAAAGTAAGGAGGAGCTTTTGTAATTTAACCTCTAAATCTTTAGTCATACGTGCCACATTTATTAAAATACGCATCAATGCGTAGCAATAGGGAACGCTGTATTCCCTTAATCTAAAACTAAGTTAAATTAAAACATATCGACATCTCTTTTACTCTTCTTGGAAACAGTTTGTTACAGAAACTAAACGATAGTAGCGTCTCTTTCACTCACTTTTACAACATAAATAAAGGAATATATTAGGACTAGCTAGACCCTGTAACCCTGCATTTTTTTTTAAATTATACCTGCATTTATACATTTTGTTCACGATACGTAGTTACAGAGCAGGAATTTACTATACGTAACGTTAATTTGTTTACAAATGACTTAATAAATATTAAACGAAACAACAATAGAAAGTGCCGCCATGATACCTTGTCGGAATCAACCAAAGCGATGGGTAAATAAAAAAAGTGCGTGTGCGTGAGAACAATGGTTTGCCCCCTTTTTCTACCAGGATGTTATGGGCAGCGCGGAGTTCGCTTTTGGGACTACAATGACGCGGGGGTTACATTGTAGGCGGTGCGGCGGAGGGATCCTTTCCGTCGCCCCGTCCGTCCCTAAAAAAAGTAACACATATAAGAGGTCTGAGATAAATCCCATTGAGCAGTCGGCGGCTTACGCTATTAAAAAGTGTAATGCCGTCATTATCGACAGTGGTCCAATGATGGGAGACATTTTTCTGCCGACAGGGCGACGCTGCTAAAAACGGATATTCTTAGATAAAAATAATACTTTACGTAACTACTAGTAGCTTCACTTCGCTGAAATATCGGTCGAAACTGTCAAAGTGTTTATTTTTCAAGAGTCGTCTAAGCCCACCCAACCTCACCTTATTTGGAACTCCAAATTAGGTAATTTCATTACTTAGGCAACCTGGGACTCACCTATCGGCCTAATGGACTGTCCAGACGGAGCCAGCTTGGTCAATCGTACCGGTTGGCTTATATGGGCTTGTTTGGATCAAACCTAAAATCCCAATCAAGGTAGAGTCTCATGTTATGCCCGTTATCTTTAGTTTTCAGTATTTTCAAAATCATTGCAGGTGCCAAAATAAATCAAGCCTGGTTCTTTGCAAATGAAATTATTTGTATTGACAACAAACTAGTAGGTACCTACTCATCCTAACTTCGCAGTGACTGTGTTTGTTTTTTTCATGTATTTGTAATTTGTGTTAACATAAAAGTAGGTATTGGGTATCAGTGGCGTGGCGTAAAAGATATCCTTGGGCAAGCCGGTGCAGAATTGGCGTACATTTTCCTTAAGAGCTGTAGAATAAGGTGCTGAAATGCCTGATATAAGGCAAGCCGGCAGGAATCGAGTTCTTTCGCCACGCTACTGTTAGGTATTATTTACATAAACTTATGTGGCGAGTATTGGCTTTGGTAGAGTCAAATCACGCAAGCTCTACTACGTCACGGTACCTATGGTATGACTCCGTATCGTCGCATGAAACTTGGTTTTAAATAATACAATAAATAATAGTCAGTTTACGGTAAATTTTTAAGAAATTTCCCATTGTGAACAAAAAAAGTTTGGTTCAAATAACGCAAGTTTTCTAATATGTAAAGAATTTTTAGTGTTTTTTCAACCCTTTGGTGGACAATGATAATATTCTACTATAAATGAAGTAACGCTGCAGAACAATTTATTATGGATAATACGGCATACCAGTGGCGTGGCGTCCAAAGAACTCGATTCCTACATTTCCTACCGGCTTGCCTAATATCAGGCATTTGACCACCGTTTTTCTACAGCTCTTAAGGAAAATGAACGCCAAATCTGCACCGGCTTGCCCAAGGATATCTTTTAGGCCACGCCACTGCGGCATACCATACATAAGGATCATCACGGTTAAATGAAAAAAATCAAAACTTTAAACGCGTCAGTTAAAATTTCGTTTTTGAAAAGTAAGCATTACAATTTAAATAATTAAATAAAAGAAATTATCAAAAAAAATAAATTATTAAATATTCTCATTATTCTAACACGCTTGTCGATACTTAAAGAGCCTGCCGACTGCAAAGGACGTGTTGCGTCATGTGACGTCAATTTCCACCAGGATCTCATGGGAGCGCAGATATTATTCGCGGCGAGGCCGAGGGTGGATCCCCGCGCTACGCCACGTGGCGCGCCGCACCGATAGCGAACTAGACTGCGCAGTTGATCCTGTCTGAGTGTATTGGGTTTGGAAGGGAAAGTGTTAAGCGAGGAGTTTTTGAAAATTTTATCTGTCTGTTTGTTTGTTCGCATCAGACAGATAAAATTTTCAAAAACTCCTCGCATTTTGTGAGTGACGACAACTTTTGATTAAATCAACATGATTTAATCAAAAGTTGTCGTCACTCGATAGTCTTTCGCGGTAAAAATCGAGTGACACTATTGAAGTTAAAAAAAAACTGGAAAAACACCTGAAATCAACCCAGATACGAGTGGCCTTTTCCTCGATACTGAAATATTATTGAAATTTTAAAGAAATTTAACGGACCTAACATTCAAAAAGTCTACTTGCGACCACGAACGCCGAAAAGAGTTACGAAACGTCGGACGTAAAAAATCAAGTAATATACGCGATTTAATCCGTTTAAGTTGTTTTAAATATTACAATGAGTGATAATCGCGGAAACCGAAGACAATATTATATTCAAAAACTTTAATCTTTGCTAAAAACTAGATTCAACCATAAGTAAAAAGTTTGAGAGTCTTTTAAAAAGTTACAGCCATACGAATGCTCAAAAAACATTGCAAGATAGAAAAGCTGCTTCCAATCAACCACATTCAATCCAATCAATAAAAATGGTAGCGATTGAAAACGTGTGCCTGTATTGCACGTAAAGTACACTTAAAACTGAGTATGAGAAACGCAAGTCGTGCACTTGCTGAATTAGCCTCGTAACCAGTTCAAAGCACCCGGTACCTAGCTACTAGGCGCACCTAACCGAGCAGAAGGTAGACGATTGGCGAACTAAGTAATAGGTGCCTAGTCGTGGTGAGAAGATATACTCAACCAACACACTACAACACAACGCACACATCACTGCAGCTGTGACATGCAAAGCAGGTGTGTGTGTTAAACTGGCCAATAACAACTGTGTAACTAAATCAATGAGATACGAGATAACGGCCCTATAAACGTGGGTGTATACATGACCGATTAGTGACTTGATATTGCATAATAAAATAAATATGAACAACTGTTAATCTATTTGCTCCAGTTGTATGTAATGTAATGCTAACAATAGATGAACCACAAATATAACTGGGTCAGCTGTAGGTAAATTCGTTAAAGGTAACGGTTACAATTTCACAATCTCATGCACCAGACACCAATTTAATCTGATCTTCGGAGTCATCATAACATCAGTGCGAAGGGCTCGAAATAGAGAGTTCTTTTTTTATGGTCGCTGGTGTGTGAGTAGGTCATTGCACCGCCTCGCAATGCTGCGGCCCTGGTGCAACGGGCGGTGTTGACGCATGTCACTGCGTCATGGGCGTGTGCCGCGCAGCTGTGTAAAAATAGGTAAACAGATTAAACGTTAATTTACTCCGTCCGTGTTATACACAAGCAGCGATATTGTGCTCACTAGGTTTAGATATTGGTGTGGTGTGTTTGTTACGTGTTGACACGTGCGGACAGACATGGGTGTAATTAATGCAATAGAAGTTAAATAAGGTGTAGGTGTAGGTAGTACCTACGTCGAGACACTATTGCTACAGAAGTAATTTATTTAGGTAGTAGTAAGTTATGTCTAGAGAAACACATCGAAATATTATGTCCACATACGACCTGACACATGTGTCTCGGCGTTCACATAGGCCACGTGTCGGAAAAGGGTTGCACATGTGGGCTAGAGGTACCAGAGCCGCATAGGGGGTGCGGAGGTCGAATGTCACATATGCTACGCGAGTGTGTGATCCCCTTGCGTGAGGTCAGGGCAGCGGAGGGGTGCGCTGCTGCCGCGTGCCTGCGTGTGTGTGCATGTCTCTGTCTGTCTGTGGAAAGTGTGTGTGGAGTAAGAGTGCACATGGCTCGAGAAGGCAGTCCCCTGTTGTATGAGAAGTGTTTGTATGTATTTCTTCGTAGCAATTTGCTACGATACGCGTTGATGTCTAAATAATATCAACCCTACACTACAGAAAAGAAGGAGGTTTTCAATTCGGTTATATTTTATTTATGTTTATTATTTCAGAACTTTGGGAAAAAAAATTAAAGAAAGGGTATATTTCCAGATTGGTCTATTTTTCCAAAATCCAGGTCTATGGGATCCCTAAAAAATTACGAGTAAATCACTACAACACTAGCTAATGCACAAGATACCTACTATATTAAATACTCAAATTATTGCTTTACATGAGCCTGTAATATCTGTAGAGTTCCCTCAACTCCTTATAGATCCCATCATCAGTTACTTGATAAAAGTGAGAAAAGTTTGTGAAGATGTTTGGATATATAGATGTTTGTTACTAAATAACGCAGTAACATGCAAGTAGACCAAGTCCTGGATTGAAACATAGGATAGGTACTTAATATCTCGCTAGAGTTCCCATGGGATAATAACGAGAATAACGCAAGCGAAGCCGCGTGTAAATGCTAGTCATTCATAAATCACGGAGTTCTGGGATAAGAAACCTAAAAAAACAACTGACTAAAGGAGATAGGTAAGGTACTAAACTAACCACAACTATGTTCTAGGTATGTAAATACACTGATCAATTAAATACTCATTTATTAAAAAAAGTCCCCGGGGAAAGTTTATACTACAGACAGGAAAATCATAATCAGAAAGCTATGCCAAAACACCTCCAAACACTCAGGTAGTCATGAAATTCTGTCCACTTACATAGAAATTCTCGTTTACATGGGCACAAAACATTACATTCAAAAACTTTCTCTTTCTAATGATTGAATACCCCTGCTATCTTTCTCTGGCATTGCGGTGTGCGAAGAAAGCAACTGCTTTCATTGTGCACATTCCATTCAGGCTCTTTCGTTTCATGTTTGCCTGGTGCACGAGATTCAAGTGAGGCCATCTTTGTTGAGCTGTTGTTTTTTTTTCGTACGCCATTTTCTAATATGGCGCATGCTCTTTGACGGTGTTAGTGAAGATAAAAGAATTCTAATTGTTATTGTGAGTGCAGGTGGTCTGGCAAGCGACCTGGTTCGACCCCAGGGAACGCCACGGCCAACCACCCGGTCCGACAATCGCTACGCCCAGGATGGGTTGCTAGTTTGTCAGTTTCTAAAAAAAAAAAAAAAATTGTGAGTGCATTGGATTGGAGTGCCTAACATTTTGTTTAATTTTGAGGAAGCTCAAGCTCGAATAAATTAATCGTATAGGATGTTTTTAAGATAATCCATATAATTCTAGTATTGGGTAACAGGCCTGAAAGTGAATGACTATCTTGGATTGATTTGTGCATCTGCATCTTTCGTATTCTTCGTCTGCAACTCTGCACTTACTATATGGAGAATACGGATGATGGAGTATGTGAAATCGCGCTGAATGCTGAATGGCTCCGCTCCGGGTAGCAAAACATGACGCTATGGCCACTCTGGCAAGAGTGAACGATGAAGAAACAGGAGATGCCAAAAAAAATAAGCGAGAAAGCCAAATAATACTCGTAATTGCCAATTACGTGTCAGCAGTGACGGCACTGTTGACTAGAAAAGATAATTTCAACATGTAGGTAGGTAGCAAGATTGAATTTCGACGCCGTTTGGTCAACGTTTTCACATCATATAAATAACTTGTATTTCTGTTTGTGTCATGTGCATTTAGTACTTTGGCGTCCCTTGCCACCTGTTGTCTATAGTTACTGTTGCTCTTTCTCTATCTTGGAACCGGCGCTGTTCGTAATTTTCTATACATATAAATGAAGAAGTCCTGGCTGACTTGCTCATCACCGCACAGCCGAAATTACTGAAGCTAGGAACTTGAAATTTTCACAGTAGGGTGGTTCTATAACGTAAACAAGAGATAAGAAGGGATTTTTCGAAATTCATTCCCAGAGGGGGTTATCCTGGGGGTTGCATGTTTGTGGCATATTTAAAGGAAGGGGTGTTGAAACAATTTTGTCATTTGTAGGTCGTACACAAAAATCTATTGGCTAGAATCGTACGAGATTAGGATTAATCGATAGCTCATTTCTTCAGCTTTTATATCACATCAACAAAAAACGTCTAAGCATGGCTGTTTGCGCGAAGAATTAATTTAAACGTGACAAGTCATTCTGTTTCTACTCCCCTAATACCGAGGTAAGTTGAAACAAGGGGGTGAGGAGAGTTGAAACAGTATTTGATTTTGAAGAACTAGGGTTGTGTATTAGAAAAAAATGGTGTTATTTAAAGGGTTTTATTAAAAAATCAAAATCCAAAAATAAACATTCATCGTTTTTAAGTATTTTCTATTCAGGTTGAGGAATACTAAAGGCAGCATCCCGAAACCATTTTTCGCGCAATATAACCTCTTCTGCCATGAGATTATTATACTTCCTGCCTCGCCATGCATCTGTACCTTTTGCGTGGTACCCAGTAGGTATGCTAAAATAAAAAAAAAGCCAAAATAAATTTTTCAAAAAAAAATAATTTACCGTATTAGCAAATCAGCCATACAAAATTGAACCGAGGAGACTTGAAACAGTCTGTTTCAAATCCCCTCATTAGCAAAAAATCCTCCCATCTGTTATAAAATTACAACCGAAAAGTAAAACAACGAGCAATGGCTGGCAACGTCATTATTAATTCAATCCTTAGTTATGAGCTTTCGAAACATACATAACACAAGCCGAAATACTAACACATTACCAAATTATAGGTACCTAAAGATAAACGATTAAAACTTACTTTTGGGGTTTTTTTCGACATATGGGTGCTAGAACTCCACAACCACGCGCCTTGTGGCAAGGACGCATGCTGGAGGGCCCGTAAGTGCTAGGGCACGGCTATACAGATTTATTGCCAGCTCGATAACGGTTACAGATTCCGCAAAATTACGAGCTTACTATGGTATAAATATATCAAAATATAGACAATGGCGTCTCCTTGGTGGCAAAAAACCACCCGGTAGCCCGTATTTGCCAGCCAGAACTTTATGCAACTGTAAAGAATTAGTACCTATGAAATAAAAATAATATTTATGCCACACCTGGCCATAACGTGACTTTTAACGCACGCTGCGCGTACGGAAAAATCCGCTTTCTGGACAGACAGTAAGTACATTACTAGACATAAAGTACATTACTGCAGAGGCCGGGAAGTAAGGGGTTGCCGGGCGAGTACATATAGCTGGCCGAGCGAAGCGAGGCCAGATAGTTACGAGGCTGGCAACCCCATTTCCCGCCGAGGTTATAGTGCTTTTCTCAAATATGCAATGAAATAAATAAACTGACTATAATAACCTTACTTAATATTTATAACACAAACTTTCTGTCAGAAAGTGACATATTATATCCATAGTCAATGCAAATGTCAAGTCACGTTCGGCCAAAAGCTGTTTCAGTTCACATTATTACCGCGAATATTTAGAAGAAATATTTTAAATGTGTATTCGTGTAGTTAAAATTGCAATTTAAAATTGTTTATAATGCTTATTTGTTATGTTCATGTCAATTTGAAATAAATAAAACTGCAAAATTATGAAATTCCATTACGTGCCAAGTGTCAAGCCGCACCGGAAACGAGGTACTTTGCGGCCTATTTTTAGGCACGTAATGTAGACATTTCATGCCATGTTTGAGAAAAATGATGTACACAACACGGGAGGTAATAAAGAAAGCCCTCGATCGCATATTTACGTCCCTCTCTTGCAGCTCGGGCCGCAAACATCTGTGATCTCGGCCTTTCTTTGTTTTACCACCCTGTGTGTGTGTTGTACCAATATGTAAATACATGAAAAAAGTGTACTTAAATGGCATTTAAACTTGTTTCTCTCTTTAGCACGTTAAATTGATCCGCTAGCTTGCCTTGGTTGTTAAACGGCTAAATGACAATACTTAATTGCTCTACCAGAATAAATTTTATAGTACATTACACAACTACGGTGGTGATACAAAGAAAGGCTGAGATCGCAGAAGTTTGCGGCCCGAGCTGCAAGCGAGGGACATAAATATGCGATCGAGGGCTTTCTTTATTACCTCCCGTGTTCTGTATACATTTTTTTTCTTTAAATAAATAAACATTTATTTAACGTTAACGTTTATTATGCAGTTTCGTCACGATACAATGTTTTTTTGGCTTGCTACCTATCTTTACTCTCCACAATATTATTACTTTACAGGAATAAAAAAAAATTGCACGTGTGATTGCAAAGTCTACGCTAAAGGCATGATTTGGTTTTGCTTAATTATATTTTATTACTAAGCTTAGGTACTGAAGGTTTGACATCTCGACGCTTGATAGGCGAAATTGCCTAAGCGCCATTGGAATATAGTATATGGTCTAACCTAAAACATAATATTACATAACAAAGACAATATGAATATTGACTTCGATAGCTCTATTTAAAATTGCTTCAAAGTTCAACTGTCTCAATACAGGGCTCGTTCGTAGCAATCTACCGTCTCTACGAACTGCGTGTAGGTATTTACAAAAAAACCTCCGCAGAGACTTGAACGTCGAAAACGCCCTTTCTTTGGAACCGTTTCTTCGATCTTATGTGTTCCTGGTACCCAAAGTCATTGGGAGTGACATGCCCATTATTTCTTGCTTCAACGAAGCCCTTCGAATTCATTTACACCTTCATCAAGCCGTGCTAGTATTGCCGAGCCGAGCCCTTCCTCATTTACATTTTTAATTACCGTTAATTAGGGTATTAGAAACAAAGGGCCAAAGGAAAATAAGGTAACGTGGTGTTAATGCGTATTCTACTAGTCCTAACCACACCTTATCAAATCGTGATACATTTCTTGTCTCAACATTGACCTATCGTTTGATTACGCAATAAAATGTTGTTTTGTCAAATAATATTATTGACGAGCCCTTAAATTATTTATAATATAACACAGTTTACTAGGAGAGCAAAGCGCTTTAGGAGGTTAAAAGGGCCGTCTAAGGGCCTGTCGAAATTCAAGGTTTGGCTACGCACAGGGCGTGGTTTCTTCGGCCAATGAGAGCGGAGTGTCTTACGCAAGATGCTACGCACTCTGTCGCGCGAGCGGACCCTTTAGGCCGGGCGAGGCCGCCCTATGGCGAAATCAGTAACGTATAAAAGATAACATATTTAACATTAGAGAATTAAGGGCATCACACACGGCGAAGATACTATAATATTTTATCTTAAGATACCTGGATATAAATTATTATAGTATCATAAGGTATCACACACGGTTAAGATACGATAATATATCTGCTCGAATCATTCTAGCGAAGGCTTGGTCAGGGGTCACATCTACATTGCTCCACGGAATCCAAATATACAGGATGACTATGAACAATACGGCATTACTAGTAGATTTAATAGACAGCTCATCAGGGCCCCGTTTCACGAAGCTACAAGTTACAAATTACAAGTTCACAAGCGCAAAAAGTTACAATTTACAAGTACAAGTGTTTCTTTAACGCACATGGGCCTCGAAAGGGTCTGGACCTTTGAACCTCAAACTCAATATCTCGGTAAATATTGGTCGGAGAAAAAAAGTTGACGAAACAAAATATTCTTATTTTAGCGCAATCTACACGACTCAATCTAATTTAAACCTAAAAAGAGCACAAAATGTTTGATGAAAAAAATCCCAAAACAGGCCCCCCTTTCCAATACCTTACACTTTTAACAAAAAATGCAACAAGCAATCACGAAAACTCGTGAGAAAAGGTTGTTGAATAAATAAAATATCGATGAGTGATGATTTCACTGCTTTCAGAATTGAACTTTGAAGATAGGTACTTAAGTATCTTAAAGTTATTTGAAGATATTATAAAACAAATATATCAGAGTTTAGCGAAATAAATCGAACATTACATTAAAAGCTCCATCGTTGGAGAGTTTACATCTGAACATTACAAGGAGCCATTCTTTTATTACGTAAGACGATTTAGGGGGGGAGGGGGGTAGACCATGTCTTATTTTCTCTTACAAGGGGGTGGGAGGGAATTTTCATAGTTCTTACGTAAGAAGAAGTAAAGAGTGTACCTAATTCCAAAAAGCGCGCGAATCCAAGGGAGAGCGAAGGCGCGTGCTCGGCTCTATCAGGTATTTTACCAAAAAAAAATTAAAAACTATTAGTATTTGCAAAAAACACCCCTTCAAAAAAATTTCTTTGAAAAATAAAAATTAAAACCGCCCAAAGTAAATTCATACGTAATAATATCATTAATTCCATTTTGATTCCGATATTCACTGCACACTCTATATAAAGATATTGTAATATATATTTTGTATGTTAAGATATCATGTTAAGATTATATTACGGTATCTTAAGGTATCTTAAGATAATATTTCCATATCGCTCGGTATCTTAAGATACTGTAATATGAAAATATATATTATCTTAACCGTGTGTGATAGCTCATACAAATTGTAAAGTGAGCGATATTTTATCTTAAAATAAAATATTATAGTATCTTAGCCGTGTGTTATGCACTTTATGTAACAAAATTGATTAAAGATATAGTGTGTAAAGATAAATATAACATTGGAATACCAAGTCGGTACGGCGTAGCAATTAGGTACCGTAAAACGTTCCTACTTTGCTCCTACAGGGATAACTATGCTCCAACCCCGAAAACATATTTAACGGGTTGTTTCCTGATATCTATGAATGTTGGTACGTATAAAATTAATATTGCATCCGATACGAAAACAACGACAGACGATCACACCACTTTTTCTATCTCTGTTATTTGTTTTATTACGGTTCCCATTTTATGAGCAAATTTGGTCTACCTTTGCTCCAGAAACATTTGGTATTTAGGAGCAAAATATTGCCGCGTCTATGGGTAACTTTGCTTCGAATTTATTGTTTCTATATATTTGACGAAATAGATAGTGGCGTATTTTTTTATTTGTAACGCGTTAGGAAATACATTTTTCTTGTTATATAAAAACAGTATTAGGGAATGCAAACCGGTTAACCGCCTGTATTTGGCAACGGTTAATAACCGGTTATCGAGCCCAGAAACCGGTTTTTAAGCGAAATGTAAAAAACTATAGTAAATTGACTAAAATTCTGTAATTTTACCTTATTCCTTTCCGATTACTCATTTGTTTTACTCTGCGAAATCATAAACCTTTAAAAATCAATCACATTGGTACTTTTATACTTTTACTATGTTCTTTCAAGTTTTTCAGCAGATTGAAGCTATTTGAACATTACACACTAATAAAAGTACTTTTATTAATTAACAAACTCTCATCATCTTTCTTTCTTTATGTTTTTTCTTCTTGCCTGTAGTTTTTTTTATTAATGAGTTTTCTATAGTCAACAGTCAAGTCAGCCTGATTCAATCAATTATAGTTACCTAACAGTGTACATCTTCTCCTTGTGTCCCTTTTAGGTCTTAACCTTAACGTCTGATTCGTAACGGATTCGCCAATTTTTTTTTATATTTCCCAACGTACTTTATTTATAAACACCACCATAGGAAACACCAGAGTCACAAAAGTTATATATGTACAAAAGACCATTTTTTTCAACAAATTTTCAGATAATCGTAATAATCAACTAAAGCTAACGCCGAAAATCACTGCCAAATTGATGTCAAAAACTTGATACTTTGTGGCGAAACCTGCGTAAAACTGATTCCCAACGCAACGTTTTTCTTAGCCAATATTACTTATACCATTGCTGAAAAAAAAATTCTTCACTTTCTCTATACAATGATGAGAATGTAGAAGTGTCTGCATATATCTGGTATAGCAGGTACTTTAGCGAGGTGATGTTCGCAACTGAGTAAAGCCATATTACGTCAATAATACCTTACCTACCACTAATATTATTGATGCGCAAGTGTGTGAAAATGTTTGGAGGTTTAGATGTTTCTTACTTAAGAGGAAACAGGAGGGCAGTTTTTCCATACAAACGTAGTCCCCTGTTTCCTCCCTGGATAATGCCAGTAGAGCAATCATTTTTTGTCCAAACATCTATGGCTACTATTGATATGTTCCTATGTTTTCCTTTTTACGATAAATTGATTCTCAAAAGAGATATTAACCTTCAAAAACCTAAAAAAAATGCCAGATTTTCCGCTGTGTTCACACATCCAGAAAACAAATTTGACTAGATTATTTAAAAAAAGGAAAACATAGGAACACGGCCAAAGCCTTTCTTTAATGTTTAATGGAAAAATTTGTTAAATAGGTTAAGTTTTGGGGAAGAAATCAGGGGACTACGAAACGTTGTTTTCATGAAATTTTAAAAGGTATTTTCGGTCCAAGCTGCTGTTGTCTCTATCGCGCTCTGCGGGCGAGAGGCGGGCAGTGCGGGACAGCGACACATTTTACAAATACCTAATTTTCAATTCTCTCGACCTTACTGTTTCCTCTTAATAACGCAGTATCAACTGAATGGATTGAGCTGAAATTTGGCATGCAAGTAGACTAAGTCCTGGTTAAGGATACTTTATATCCTTGTAAGGATTTTCCTTGATATAATAACGGGAATAGCGCAGGTGAAGCTGCGGGTAAAAGCTAACAAAAAATGGCTCATAGTTTTAGTTAAATAACACGCTTTTCCAGTATTATTTTGACCGTAGTTGGGGTTGAACCACGATGATAAAGAGCGAGAGAAAATTGAGCTTAAAGACTTGATCCAACGAAGTCTAACATTATGACATATTGAACGGTATTGGGTTCCGTGGCCAAGGGAGTCGCCATCTATGAGAACACGTGTTACACATGTACTCACCTCGATGCAAATACTTTACTGCTTTGACGATCGACCGAAAATAGATACCGACGACCGATAAAACAGGTTAAAAAAAAAACCTATTAAACGAGAAAAAGGTTAGTAAAAGTCAAGTCTGGACCATAGGTGAGCGCCATTTAAGTTTTCTATGTACTTTGATTTCTTGGATTTTATATAACACAAAAATGTGGCGTAAATTGTAATTTGCCCGCATTAAAAAACTAATAAAGAAACATCTTGTTCATTTCATATAGTAAATCTAGGTAGTGAATCCGTTGCAAAACAGGCCTTAGCTTTGAAATAAAAGCGTTTGGCCGAATTATTACAATTTACTGTCAGTAATGTTTCCATTATTATTGTTTGTTTTTTAAGTTGATTTTGTTTAATAATCGACTAAGCAATATTTTAAAGTAGTTTTTTTTTATCATACACTCACAAAAACGACAAAAATGGACGAAAATAAATTAACCGGTTAACCGGTTATTTCGGGATCACTTCGGTTAATAACCGGTTATAAAATTTGGCCGGTTATTGCATTCCCTACAGTATGTCAAAATTGACAATTATATTTCGAATTTTTTAATTTTGGAGCAAATTTTGGTGCAAAGTAGGACCGTTTTACGATATTCCATTCCAATGTTAAAAAAAAACTAAAAAGGTTTTTTTTAGGGATGTAACTGTAACGTTCGAGGCCTTATTATATTTAATAATAGTCCACGACTCAAAGCCCTCCCCAAATTAATTATAAAATGATAAGATTTTATTATACAAGTATATTTTATTGCACTTCAAAACCACATAGAAAGAAATTACAAATGCTTAAAAGCTATAACATAATAGTTTGCTTTGAATACAACTTATGGCCAATCTGTGATCTATAGAGTCAGGACAATCCGTTCTACGCTGTGTAATAATTACTAGTAACCCTGGATCTTTTCGATTAAGTGAGAGCATGGTATCAGAATCCCTCCCAAACTATAAGATGCAATAAATGATGGTTTAGCAAGTGAAGAAGATATTTTATTTAAAAGTCTAATTTCTAGGATAAATGTATAAAACCACGAAGGATTCTAGACTGATATGGGATCACAAATTAGTGTAAAAATGCAAAGTATGGTAATAACAAGTAAGTATAGCATAATCATAAAGGTATGAAGTCAGGTTTTCTTCTACAGGCTGTGTAAGTTTAACGGTCATATCTGTCAGGGTCTGTCTGAATCTACCTAAATAAAATTAATGAACTCTAGAGTTTTCCGGGCCATTGGACGCCGTCACACTCCCCGGCGACGTCGACGGAATTTCGGCCTGATGCTTGGGTATTCCCTATCGCCCAGCCTAGAAGAGGCTATTAGAGTCCATTAATGACTAGCTCAAAAACTAGTCTTTCCTTGAGAGGAGATTTCGCAAAAGGGGTAACAACTTTGTAGCTCCGTTCTGACAACACACTCCTGTACTTCAGGAAGACAGGGTATCCATCAAACCAGGCTATATTATGAGACAGCTAAAACAAAATATACTCTAGATGCGAGGTGCTAATATATAGCCCCTTTTCCTCACATAATATAATTTACCACTGCATTCAAACCATGGGCAATATAGACAGAAAAATGCAGCTAAATATCTGTCCACCGGAAGGCATTACTTTCGTATTGTCATGTCAAAACGTCTGTGTCTGAAAGTTGGATGAAATCCTCCTTTCTGAATACCTTGGAAAAAGATCATAAATCATTCCCTAAGCATGTTAACTCTCACGAGATGTTTTCACCGAGAAAGGCTCTTTCAAAATCTAATCAATTAGAAAACTAGTGAGATCCCGACAAGATCTGAATTCTTGATTCAATCTTACGTAAACCAGACTCTTGAGCCAGAGATACGTATCGGAAATCTTACTAAAAGTGAGTCCTTGGACCCGTGTATCTTCTGGCTAATTGGTCCAAATGCAGGGAACTAGCCTTGGCTATTGTACCCTCTGACGTATCAGGCAAGATCAAATCACCACAAGACACACGAACTTTTCAATTTTAGAGAAATAGAATTAAGCCATCTCAGATTAAACACCCATAAGAAATAATTAAATTATAACTATCCACAGTCTTTTATCGACTGTCAATGTCAATCTCTGTTCTATACATGAGTCCAAATTCATTTAAATAAAGTTAAGTTTCAAAACTTATTATGCAATTTTGTCTCTTAAGACAACTACGTAAGAATCAAATCAGGTGATCTCTGTCAAAGAATTTAAAGTTTACCAACAAAATTTATATCTCTGTAAAGAATATTAAAATGACAAAACAGAATGTTGCCAAGTCAATGAAGAATATTAGTATGACAAAACAGAATGTTGCCAGATCATTGTAACTAATACATTTAATGTATGTTCTAATCCCCAAACCCCAGAAATTACAGAAATACTTATTTACTAAATTTAATACTAAAAAGACATTAAGCGACTTAGCTCCGTTCTATATAAATTGTACCGTACAACCTATCAAAACACTCATTATTTGCCGCCATAAAGAAAATACACACACATAAAAATTGAAATGAAATAAAATTTGATCTTACCAACTCCGTAAGTAAAACCTAGGGTAAATAGAATTAGTATACACATTAACTACTTATAGTTTATAAACGAACAATAAAGGAATCAGTCATCCGTACGCAGACACAGAATGCTTCATTATATTTGCGTAATGATGAACCCTAATCTAAGACAATAAATCTATTTGCATTTATTTATATAAATATATATATACTGTTTTAGACCAGTCGCACAACCTATAAGTATTCGGGAGAAGATTTACAGACACCGAAGCGTCTACTTGCCCCAAAAGCTAAAGGTTGGCTAAAGTCCCACTACAAATATATAACTAGCTACTTGGCCTGTAGGCTACTGCGAGCCCTCGAAACAGTTTATGTTGACACCGTAAGGTTTCCACTGTTTCGGTACCTAGGCTAAAAGAATAAAAGTTCTTACAAAAATCCACGATCTTCAGCAGACTTCCAACCAGCGAGCACTTCAGAACTTCTTCTAGCGATGCACTCCACTACGCCGTCCGTAGGATTTCTTCAACAGTCTTCCAAGCGTTGAGAATTTTCTTCAGGGTCCTGTTGAATCTTCTGACTTCTTGATGTGTTCTTCGCGGCGGCTCCAGGGATAATAATCCCGACCTCGTTTTGTACTGCTTATATACCCCGAAACAAATGCGAATCGAAATTAATCGAACACATTTCAAATTATAACGGTTTTATTTTTCCGTTAAAAATACCTGCCAGTTTGATTCTTAATGTCAAGTCAACAAAAAGGTTTTATCTTAAAATTAATTTTATGGCTACTGAATTTACACATTGCTTAAGAATTAATTAAAATAACATGATTTTATAATTTGCGTCCTCTAAATTAAAATTTGAAATAAAATTATTCAATCCTTTTGTAGGCCAAAAGGAATGAATATTTCTTCGTCTTGGTTCTGTCAACACTCGTTCGTAACAGATCTAATCTTATTCAAGACATATTTTTAAACGACTAAATGCCTATATTCTAAACTGTCAATTTTTCTATTTAACATAACCTTTAAGTTTCATATTCGCGAATTTCCACCTCGGAATTAACCTTTGTTAAATCCTCCAATTTATCTACGCCAAACCTTTGGATATTTAGTAAATGTATGATAGCCGGATAACGGATAGAGCAAGAACGCAAATTTCACATATTAAAATCATGACACCCTTCATTATTATTACCAATGCAGATCTCAGGTAAGCTTGTCATTTTTACGTCTTTAAACAACAATTTCTCTTAAAATAAACATATCTTAACTAAATTCCGATTTCAAAACACCATTCCTGTATTCCAATATCATCCCGTGGTTGATAATTTAAGCCTTCCAAAATCTCAATTCAATACATAATAAAATTCTATTCTAGTTAATAAAATTAACAGTTTCAGTGGAAATCACATAGTTAGATCCAAAGATCCATTTTATCTATAACTTTGACGAGACTGTGTCTAATATTCCTTCCAGAAAATCAACAATTACTGCGGTTCGTTACTTCAAGAAAGTCGCCGCATATGTTCCTGCTAACAGAGAGTATTATTAATAAACAACATAAATTAATCATTAAAACCACATTTGGCTTTCAATAAAATACCAGCGACAAACAATGAGTGAATGAATATATGCATATATTATTTTTGGTAAGCATTAATGTTTTAAATCATTTCCCCCTAGTCAGTAAGTACCTGCAATTACCCTATTTAACCGATAAAGAAATATCATGTTTCTTTCATGTTATAAATATAACATCTATAATTGTTCTTCTCCGCTTACATCACCAAAATCAAACCAATTTGAACTAGTTATGATTATTCTTTATTTATATAAAGAATTACAAACATCTTAATAGTAAGATAACTATTTCATCTATACTGAAGAGACAATCATTTAAAAATAACACGGGCACCTGCCCTTGGCGTCACAATCCCCCCCCTGTTTGTTCAAAGCTTCCAAAACGTAGAACAAACATAACCTTCTTTAACCTTCTGGGCGCCAACTCAAAACAAATTCCTAATATGAAAGTCAAAACTGAAGTATTTCAATATTCTTACTTTATAAATAAAGCTATAAACATTATTATACCCTCTCAAAGATCAAATAACATAGATCAGCAAACGCTGATTCAAATTTATAGTTAATAACCATCCAGAAGAACTCTACCGACTATGGCGGTCAAAAGGTTAAACCTAACCCAGTCCGTCTTATATTTTCACCTTGCAATGTAAGTGTGGTGTGTATTTCAACAATTACTCAACAGGAAACAGCCTCGCCTTATTAACCAAAGTGTCTCATCACTTATCAAAATGAGAATAGACTGTCCACGGCCACAGCATTCTGCCCCAACAGTCGTAAGGTATTTACACCTCAGACCCCTGTGGGTCCAGCCTGTGCCATACCTTTTGAATACTAGACCCTTCTGTTCATCTAGATTCTCAGTCGTAACCTTACAGATTTAGCACCTGCCCCTCCTATCAAGACAGAATAACTGCTTTGAAATAACCGCAAACGTTAAATTCCCAATCGTCAAAGCTAGCCTCAAAGATTAAATCACCAAAACTGCCCCTTGAATTTCTTTGTGCTTGTCCTCCTAACATCCAAACAAATGATTCAATCAAATCAACCAAGATTCTATCTTGTGATTTCTTTATAAGTAAAATTAGCGACCCCTCCCCCCCCAGGGACGAGCTCTTATACCTGCCCCGCAGAATATAGCACAGCTCTTTTGAATGAATCACATGCTGAACAGGCGGGTATGTACTTAGTTCGGGTTCCTAGCTTCTTGTGGAGTGTAGCACCATTTACTGACGCGCCAGTCAACAGCAAAAATTAAATCACCTAGCCTCACACCAACAGTCTGTAAATGGCACCATATTGTATTAGTTCGCAAGGCTAAATACAATTAGACTGGTGATCGCATACCGAGTCCGATTCAACCGAGGGAATCCTGCACACTCTAGCAAACCATCATCATCCAAACATCCTTTCAAAGCGCTTTTCCCTTTCATGCATCCCTTAATAAACAAAACCACTCTACCTTGCATCCTTTTTTATTTCTTCCAGCCCTCACAATTGCTTCCATACCATACTCTCTCATCTGACCCCGTTCAGTCGAATCAAACCCTTTCGATACACGATCAAATTAAAACGAAACATCCCCATGTCAGTCTCTTCAGCTTAAAGAGGTTAAAATAAAAAGACAAATATACATACATTTAAAACTAAAATTAAAATTAATAAAACAAATTAAAACTAAATCCTATAGTAAAACAAAAGAAACCATTATGAACTAAGATTTGCCCCCCCCCCCATAATCTAATTGATGAAGATGATAAAGAAGTTATCGATGGCGATGAAAGCGATGATTTGTTAAAGAAGTTGATGATGATGATAGTGTAATTGAAGATAATGATAATGAAATTGATGATAATGATAATGAAATTGATGATAATGATAATGAAATTGATGATAATGATAATGAAATTGATGATAATGATGAACTAGATATGAGCGCTGATGGACAATTGGCCGGCGGCAGTGCTCATATCTATGATGAACAAGTTAAAATGAAAATAAGGTATACAATAAAAACAATTCTAGGGCGTAAAACACAAAAATAATGGAGGGAATCACACAATTGCTGCTAAGCATACAAAAAGAAATTAAACAGCTAAAAGCAGAAAACAGGGATATGGAAACCAGAATTACATCCACTATAATAAAAAAACTAGACAGCAAATTCGAAATATTGGAAGAAAAACACAAAATTATAGAAGAGAAAATCGAAAACCAAGAACTACGTTTTAAACAAGTTGAAAGAGAAATAAGGAAGAAAAATATCGTATTTTTCGGAGTTGCCGAAACTACTTCAAGTTACGAAAAGCTAGAAAATAATGTACTTCAAATAATAAATAAAACTATGAAAGTACCATTAACGAGACAAGAAATAGAAGCAGTTACCAGAAAAGGCAAAAAGAAGAAAATAAAGTCAGGCCAATCGTTTTAACCCTCACGACGCTAGGTAAAAAGATTAAAATACTGAAAAAGAAAAAAACCTTAGACACCTCTCTCTACTACATAAAAGAGGATTTCCCCCCCGAAATTTTAGAAAAACGCAAACAATTGTCAGAGGAAGTGAAGAAATTAAGAGACGAAGGGAAAAATGAGGCTTTGAAGTATAACCAAATCGTCATCCCGAAAAACGAACCGGGCGCAAACACATACAACAAAAACCAAAACAATCAAAAACGCAACGTCTCCGGAGACTCCAACATACACACTAGCTAATAATGACGCTACCAATAGAGCAAGCAAGAAAAATAAAACCGGTCCGAATAGCACTCTTATTTCCTACTGGCCCCTCAAGTTAGCACCACCCCATGGATCCAATTCAAATCTCGACAGTCAAGCGTTAGAATCGGAAAACAAATAGCAATTAAAATCACGGCCTCTCTCTGACCATCTTCCAACCCGGCTGGTCACCGTGGAAGAATACGACCACAACCCTCCATCAAACATATCAAAGATCACGAAAGTAGATAAAAAAGAATCATTAAAAATAGCAACATACAACGTCAGATCACCCTCTACCACTGAAAAGTACCTAGAACTAATGCACGCTATCCAAAATATCAACCTAGACATACTTGGCTCTTATAACAGGAAAAATACCAGAACAGTGGCACAAGTCTGATATTGTACTGCTATACAAAAAGGAGACCCACTAGACATCGCCAACTACCGATAACCATCACAAATTACAGAATATGATACAACAACTCAACATAAAAGCAAAAAGGTCGGCCTGTACATGAACCTAAGCAAAACAAAAGTGATGACAAATTGTAAACAGGGAAAAAAAAAAAAAAATCTTTTTAGACGATGTAGAGCTGGAATATGAATATGTCTCATTCTCTAAAAAAAAAATCAACGAAGACGAAGTCAACAGACGTATAACATCCAGCTGCAACAAATATTGGGCTCACAAAGATATACTCAAAGGTAATTACGATCTGGACATAAAAAAGACTGTGATGGATACTTGCATTCTGCCTTGCTTAACTTACGACTCCCAAACTTGGACGCATACAAATAAAGTTAAAAATAAAATAACAACTTGTCAGCGAGCAATGGAGAGGAGCATCTTAAGTCTAAAAAAAAAAAAAATCACAAAGTGAGAAGTCAAGACATAAGAAGTAGGACGAAACTTACAGATGCACTCGGCCAAGCGTTAAAACTAAAATGGAATTGAGCCGGACATGTGGCAAGGTGCACCGACCAGTGCTGGACCCTCGCAACTACTAAATGGACTGGACCACAAGGAAAAAGAAACGTAGGGCAACCACAAAAACAGTGGGTCGACGATATAACAAAGCTGGCAGGGAACAATTGGCTTGAAGCCGCACAAGAAAGGCAGAACTGGAAAAAAATGGAGGAGGTCTATACCCTACAAAATGGGGTTCCTATAATATAAAACTTAGATATAGAAATTTATTATTATGTAAAATCGGTTATGGGAAAATAAAAGGCTTTATTATTATTAACAATTCTAACTACTAATTAAGTTTTCCTTCCGAAGACGCAGTCTCTCGATTCCTTTTTCAGTTCCAAGAGATGTCGACTCTCGATGTACAATGTAGGGTCCTAACCACTAGACGATCACGGCCGCTGACTACTTTCCGATTGATGTAGCCGAGTCTTCTTCTTCTCCTCTCCTGTGATTCTCCACAGCTGGTAGTCGGTGAAACTTCAGAAGTCACCACAAACAATTATCACAACACTCACTAAACACTTAAACACTTTCCGTTACTATTCTCAATTAACTAATTAAATTGAACTGAATTCCACACTATAATTCACTGCACTACACTTAAAAAAAAACACTTCACTCGATATAATAAATAAACACTTACACAAATGGTTAAAACCGCCAAACACTACTTTATTGTGTTTTTGAAACCCGTAACACAAACATATTTTTAAAATTGCCGCCACATCGTACGTTCACTCTAAACCCGGTTGTACACTCTCGTCTAGAATACCATAACTTATTCACTTAAAAGCTGTACACACTCGCAACGGAGATAAATGACAATTCGCGATGTATGATGACTATCTGCATACTAAAACCGATAACGAACATTATAATTTAATCCGCACAAAATTATATTCGTGTATAAATATGAAGTCGTGTCGCGTCACTAGCGCCACCAGTGGAAGACTCGCGAACTATTCTGTCAACCTAGTTAACGCATTGCTGCGTTTTTAACGTCTTGCTATCCCTATAAACTAACTGACAGGTTAGGCAACGTCATGCAAAGAACTTGCGTGTTATCTGCACGAGGGTGGCAGTATTATGGTTAGGTTGGTACCGAGGTCGCCGAAGGAATCAGAAGAAATAAACAATTTGATTTAACATAAATGTTCTTCTTCAGTCAACATATCTCAACAGCTAGGATTCTGTTGTTATGACAATCACACAACTCGAAATATATCATATAATTATAATTTTAAAATTTTGTGTAAAAACTCCTTTATTGAAAAGTAGGTATACCAACCAAACAAAAACAAGATAAATTCAAACTTCCTAAGACAAATAAATCTCAAAACTAAATTAAACTACCTAAAATACAATAAAATAATTGTTGTAATTATTAATATTTTTAGAATAATTGATTTATAGACAAATCATCCGACTACACCATCTGACTTAACCGTGTACGAAAAACGCCTCACAATGATTACTCGAACGCGTCAAACTTAAACGTCAAATTTGAAATTGGAGTCGTCTTGTCAAAAAAATGACAGCGACTTCTCATCAACGACAATTTCACCGCGATCCGCAAGTAAGCTTGCTTTGGAGATTCAAAATGTGTTGAAATCAAAACGAAATGTGAATAATTCACAATAAATATGTCTTAAAACAGGTAAGCTAACTACAATATACATCAAAAGTTACTATAAGCTATGATTGTCAATGTAAATCCTCGCAAGGGTGAATAACCTTTTCTCAAATATTCTTTACAGATTTCACGAGCTCACTACAACATTTCTTCATGGGAGCAAAGTTAAATAGCTATCTAATATCATAAGGATACTCAAAATTTCTTCGGAAGGTCCTATTTCAAAAGATTCCACAAGTAAGTTCTGACATTTTTTTCGTACTACTTATCCAATAAACTCCGTTAAAAAGTAAACTGGCGTATACGGTATTTGAAAATTCTAGAAAGCATAACTTTGAACGTAAACTTCTAGCCATTAAATGTAGATTTCTTTACAAACAAAGTGTTTGTGATGTCCGCAAAATGAACTTGAATCTGTTCTAAGTGTATAAGTGTGAAGTACCTTTTCACAGAGCTAGCCAACCAATTTCTATTTTAAGTGTATTAGGATAGCCCTTTATGACAAAGTATTAAAGCTTATAAAATGCGCTACGGCAAAAAAATTGAGATCCTATGTACTACTTTATATCTTAAAACGCTAATAATTTAGAATGTCTCCGGCTCTATTTTAATCCTTTCTATATTTTAACTTTGCTTCACTTAAACTTTTCAGTGAGAATGATTATCGGAGAATACTGAAAATGAACTATGCTGGGGTTCCTGTATCAACATGGCGTCTTAAATAGGAATATTGAAAAGAAAAGACAGAGGAAGTCTGGCACGAGCATTTATGGATCAAGGCAGTGAAAGAATTATGGTGACATTACACCAGGAACTCAAGATGGTGGCCGATAAGAGAACGGGATGTTAGCCATTTCTCTAACAAGAGCAAATTTCTCAATTTTTATATTGGGGATTATGACATCATTAAAAAAAAATTATTTGGTAACAGGGAAATGAAAATACCTAAGATTCTAAGCTGCGTTAAGAGGAAAGAGAAGGGCATTTTTTTCATACAAACGTAGTCCCCTGTTTCCTCCCTGGATAATGCCAACAGAGCCATAATTTTTTGTCCAAAAATCTATGGCTACTATTGATATGTTCCTATGTTTTGCTTTTTACCATAAATTGATTCTTAAAAGAGATATTGACCTTCAAAAACCTAAAAAAAATGCCAAATTTTTCCGCTGTGTTCACACATCCAGAAAACAAATTTGCCTAGATTATTAAAAAAATGGAAAACATAGGAACACGGCCAAAGCCTTTCTTTAATGTTTAATGAAAAAAATAGTTAAATAGGTTAAGTTTTGGGGAAGAAATCAGGGGACTACGAAACGTTGTTTTCATGAACTTTTAAAAGGTATTTTCGATCCAAGCTGCAGTTGTCTCTATCGCACTCTGCGGGGGAGAGGCTGGGTTGGGGAGGCGCGGACTAATACGTATACACTCCCTGTGATGTGACACGTAGTCGATAATTTTATCGATATCCTAGTGTTGTTCATCGATATCGATATTTCTAGTAAAAAATTAGCGCGAAGTGCATTTAGCAGTCTTTTTTGCTGTTCGATTGTTGGAAGTAGGGCTTACAACCAGGTAGGGCCAGGAAGTAAACTCCGTACCTGAGAGGCATGACACTAGTGCCATGACATGACACTAAGTGCTATTTTCTAAATTTTACAGGAGAGCCATTTTTAGTAAAAAAATGGACATCTAGGGTTTTTAGTACAAGTTATGTAATGTACTATTAAAAAAAAGTGCGATCCGAGATGAATTCAACAGTTAGTGTTATAGTTCATAGTTCGATAGAGCTCAAACAATTATATGAGATACCGTAATGAAACGAAAATTATAAAAAGTGGACTTACAGTGTCATGCCCCTCAGGTACGGAACTACGAACCTGCACTATATGTTGATTTTTAGGGTTCCGTACCAAAATGGTAAAAAAGGAACGCTTATGGTGCGACTCTGTCTGACTGTCCGTCTGTCACAAACTATAAACAGGCACTATATGTTAATTTTTCAATAAAAACCTACTTGATAAAGATAAAATGTACGAGACAGGGTTTCCCTCATTTACCTATAAATCTGTCATTGATATATTTTTTATCAGGTAGTGGTACTAAATTAATCGAGTGATTCTGATATTAAAGTTTTTAAGTAAATATTCTTGAAATAAAGAAAATGAAACCATGTTTAAATTAAAAACGGTATTTTATTACACAATATAAAACTTGCCTTCAAGATTTCATTAATACATTACATTAAACTTAAAACTACATTTATAGAGATGTAAAGGGTCTCTCTATGCGTCCAAACAAGACAAATAAAATTATAGAAAATAAATTTATAGTAAAATTAATGGAGATGTAAAGAGTCTCCGTTGTCAAAATATTATGTTTTGGAGGTGTAAAGGATTTCAAAACGTCATAATACAAACTGAGAATATTAACAAAATATCTTACAGAAATACAAAAAAATCTGTGACTCACGATATAACTTAAAAACTATTAAATTTAAATTAAAAACATTTTCCTTAGAGATGTAAATGGTCTCCAAGTGTCAAAACAATTGGCAAGTACAAAAACAGAAAAAAAATCACAACTAATTAGACATTGTTTTAAAATATATCTATCTATTTCCAGTCGCAGTTAATCCCACGGTGTTTCATCATTCATGTAAACTTGTGTGCTGTAAGCTTTAGAAATGAATTTACGCTTTACACAATTCTTCAATTTGTTAATAGATAATTCAGTTATATTCCTTGGCAGTTTAGTATAAAATATAATATAATTAATGTTAGGGGGGTGGTATTGCAAAGAAAGGCCGAGATCGCAGAAATTTGCACGAACTAAACAGATTGTAGGTACTCAGGTAGTCTGTCTATATACTATTATGTATCTTGTCTCTGCTAACGGTTGTGATAAGTATCTATGTTGCCTACGTGAAGTTTTAGTTATCTCAAGAAAATAAAAGTAGGTGAACAACAGCAAGTAAAAATAACATTTATAAATGTATTACTAAAGTGTCGGCATCGGCACACTATGATGGCCGTCTGGACTAATTAGAATGAGCAGAAATCTCGATTCATTATTAATTATTTGTTCTGCATAGAAGTGGAGCTGGCCAGCGATCCGTTAAGTTTTGGGCTCAGCTTTAGAATAACTGACATCGAGTTCGGGGTTCATATTTTTTTTACAGATAGAGCTCACAATAAGAAGCGGGTAGGTAATACAATAACACGAAACAATCACTCTGCAATGTCGGTAGGTATAACAACTTGCCGTCTGAAGGTGCGAGGCCTGGCCTGCGAGCGCGGCGGTCGCGGCGGTGGGGGCGGCGCGCCACGCATACGTAGACAGTCGCACTCACACTATGATAGCTCGCTTGTTGGGCATTGCGCGACAGCAACACATTTTACAAATACCTAATTTTCAATTCTCTCGGCCTTACTATTTCCTCTTAAATTATAGCATTATCTACTCTATGAGTGATAATCGCGGAAATCGAGAACAATATTATGCACTATAATATTTCAGTATTCTCCATGGTCTGCGGTGAATAAGAATATAAATTCCAGAATGAAAAGGCTGCTGTTTGTGAATAAATCTCCTAAATTGTAAGTATGAATAATTAAAAATTGTGTAAAAATTGTAACTAACACTATGGACGTTCGTCTGAAAAAAATAAAAGAGATTGAATTATTAATTATTTTTATAAAAAGCAAGTAAACATATGTGTCACTTAGCACATAAAATAATTAGGCACTGACAATAAATGCTGTAATCTGTATATAACGAACTATTAACAAATTATTTACTAAATAGTAAATACATTCCTATAGTGATGTTAAAATATATTTTTTTATTTATAGCATAGGCTGTGAGTCTAGGCTTTGGGTTTGCAAGTTAAGCTAACTTTAAGAGCTAGACTGTTTACTTTTGTCTACAAAATTTGTCTATAGTGCTCAGTAAAATCTATGTGTAGGACTTCATTACTATTAACTATTTTTAATATGCCCTACCCGGCCATAAAGTGGCCCCCTGCGCACACTGCGCGTACGGAAAAAGCCAACTCCCGACCAACTGTAAAAATAAAATGATATACACAACACGAGATGCAACAAAGAAAGCCCCCAATCGCATATTTACGTCCCTCGTGAATGAACTATTTTTGTCTTCCACTCACTTTTATTATTTTGTGTTTAAAGTGAGCGAATTGACAATAGCTAGACTACAATTTTTTTTTTTCCTGTAGTCCTTATATATTTTTTTAACTTAAACTACTTATACCTTTTTTTTCAGAGTAAGAAGATTGCTGAATTTACTGAGAGCAGAGCTAGAAACAGCACACCTACCGACTATCCGGCTAGGACATGTCTCTTACTTTACTAAACAATGCCTGAAACTGTTTTCTTATATTTTGATACTATCAAAGAAAGGATTTTCTATTTGTAAGTATGCATAAATCTTTTTGGTCATACTATGGATAGTTTTTTGTGTTTAGTACAAACGCTAACATATTTCTTTACACCGTTTTAAATGTATAGACTTTGTTTAACGCAAGAAAAAAAAAACCATGCAAGTTAAACTGCAGTTAAATACTAGGCTACCTATCAAAGTTCAATGCTATTTTATAACTCAGATCAACACCCTTGTTCTGTCTACAAGTAAAAATAATATTTTGCATTCAAGAAATGTATTGTTTCACACTGAAAATGTGAGAGTTGCAAATTTTAAATTCTAACATTATTAGAAATCTTAAATTTTTGTTTTCTACCGCTATTATGATTCAACATTCCTAAATATATAAGGATTAGTTCACCTAAATAAGGAAATCTACAAAAATATACTTGTATCTATTACTGAGAAAATGGAACTTGTCCTGGTTTTCATATTTTTTGTTAATATTATTTTTATTATTTTCTTTTTCTAGTGGGGAAGGAGCTGTTGGTTTCAAGCAACTATAACTCCTGTCTCAACCACCTCATCAAGTTACTTCATCTAGTTCCAAGAAGATTCATCTCTAGCTCCGAGCTCCGTGTAACAAGAAAAACTGCTTTATGTTCATGAGAAATCAGCAATGAAACACTTCTCATCCCACACGAAGAAACTAGAAGTTTTTCTAGGCAGAATGAATTGACAGTCTTCTATAAGTTTATACTTGTTCTATAAAAATAATGTTTTATCCATTATTAACTATGACTCCGAAATGTTTACCGATTTTTATTCAAATCCAAAATGAAACAGGACTCTGTCAATTCCTCTGCCAATCAACTTCCAGTACCATTAAGTTTATAATTAAAATAAGGCTTTAAATAAGACATTTTACTGCTAGGCTACCTAAAACAGATATTATGTAATGTCTGTTTGCAATTATACATTTAAAATATACTAGGCTATCTCAAGAAAGTAGTGTTCTGTAATTATCTAGGTGTTTTCTTTTTGCATTACTGTGTATAGGTCTGTATCTACGTAATATAACTATGAAACAGCTCTCCATTCAATTCTACCAGAGTAATAAAATGAATAATGAAATTAGTTCCATCTACCATCAGTAGACCCATTACATTGGACATTATTTTTTTTGAATTTTTAAATCTGATTAAAATTTAAATCTCCTTAACCCTTCAATGATATGTACACTATAATGAACAAATTAAAATTGTAACTATTTTAGCGCAAGTGCCATACAACTCTGTTAAAATCATAAATACTCAAGAATCTATTAAAACCCGTCCCAACGAACCTCCCCCCCCTGCTTTTTTGTCCATGCCGCTATCTTGAATTCTCCAAACCCACCTAACTACGCTAGAGTCTGTGCATCAAGATTTTTTTTCCGGTCGTAAAAGTACACTAACGCAACGTTCCTGGCTTACTATCCATGTTTTTATTAGAATAGAATTCCAACCTACTTGACTACTAAATTAAAAGATATAGATAGTTTTATTTGCATTCAGCTTGTCAAAGTAATCTCAAATTTGTGCAATTAAGAAACGTAAAGATTGTGCAAATGATAACCGTATAAATTGAGTAATTGATGACTTTACAAATTCCCAATATGTTGCTGAAGTTGTCTGTTCACTCTTTGTGAAACCTATCTCAAAATAATTGTGCATTATATTGAACAAACTCTGTCTTAAACATTCTTGACATACACAGGGTTAAGTCACAGTCACAGATAAATAAATGACAAGAACCGATGTTTCTCAAAATGGCGCCTTATGTAATCAACTCGAAAATTATTTATTATGAAAATTAATCAGAACAATGAAATAAATTAAGTAAAACCCGTGTTTTAAAGTGGTAAATGACTACAACTGTGTGCTGCATATAGGTTAGCGGTTCTGAACTGAAATGAACGGATTTCGTGTGCTAAGTGTAACCGTCTGTTCCTGCCGAAATAGTATTCGTATTATCAACAGGTTATTCATAAAATTAAAGAATTTACGCTTCCTCTGCTTTGTGTGTGAGATTAAAGACAAGAAGAAGATATTGTCAAGAACACCGAATGCTCGGCAATAAACTAAAGAAATTAACCTAACCTATACTGTAAACAAAACAGTTTTGATTACTCCAGATTCAAGAAGTGCCTATCTACCAGAGTTCAAAAAGTGTATAGTGATTCTATCCAGAAATCTATGAGAAAAGTGAAATAGTCCTACATCATAATCTATATTCTTATGAAGAATCCAACTCCATAACAAACGCTACTTGAATAACTTGAAACTGTTTAAGAAATTCACTATAATACCGACCAGCGCTGCATCCTCCCTAAAATGGTCTTATTAACTGAGTTGAAAGACAATAAACTTCATAAAATGATTACCTACTTGTTAAAGCAATCTAGTGAACTGAATTAAATCAAGTTCTATGAAAAACTGGTTTTAAAGGTTTACAACAAAACTCTACTAGTATGCTCCTGAATAATTTAAACACAAGATAATTAATCAAGATTGTAATTTCTTGTCTTCCGAGAAGAAATCTTACTTCAAAAACATGATTCCAAAAGGAACGGAGAATCTATAAATACCTAAGGAAAATGCAACAAAGGTTAGTATTAAATGAGATAAACCCTTATCCTATGTTATCCTGTCTATCCTAAATTTACCTATTATTATTAAAATAATACATTACTACATATCCTGTAAATTCTTAAGCAGGGTACCTAAAACATATTAACTGTGAATGAACTAAAAATACCTTTTTTTTCTTTTCAGCTGTGACAAACAGGCAAGCTGCCTATTTCCCACAGCAAGAAGATAAAATGAATCTTCTACTGGCTTCACAAGTAACCGCCAAGTTCAACAAGAAGCCCGCACAAGACATTGAGAATGTTTCCTACACCAAGCTCTCACAATTAATCTATCGTTTTCACAACAACAATTCTGGCCTGCAAATACAGACCTAATTCAAAGCAAACTACCACAAGTATTGAAAACCTAAATTTTGCATATCACTAGCCGCAATCTAAATGGGGAAAAGTGGTTCAAAGTGCAAAATATCCTGTTCACGGTACCCACCAATTCTGTAACGTTCGAGGCCTTATTATATTTAATAATAGTCCACGACTCAAAGCCCTCCCCAAATTAATTATAAAATGATAAGATTTTATTATACAAGTATATTTTATTGCACTTCAAAACCACATAGAAAGAAATTACAAATGCTTAAAAGCTATAACATAATAGTTTGCTTTGAATACAACTTATGGCCAATCTGTGATCTATAGAGTCAGGACAATCCGTTCTACGCTGTGTAATAATTACTAGTAACCCTGGATCTTTTCGATTAAGTGAGAGCATGGTATCAGAATCCCTCCCAAACTATAAGATGCAATAAATGATGGTTTAGCAAGTGAAGAAGATATTTTATTTAAAAGTCTAATTTCTAGGATAAATGTATAAAACCACGAAGGATTCTAGACTGATATGGGATCACAAATTAGTGTAAAAATGCAAAGTATGGTAATAACAAGTAAGTATAGCATAATCATAAAGGTATGAAGTCAGGTTTTCTTCTACAGGCTGTGTAAGTTTAACGGTCATATCTGTCAGGGTCTGTCTGAATCTACCTAAATAAAATTAATGAACTCTAGAGTTTTCCGGGCCATTGGACGCCGTCACACTCCCCGGCGACGTCGACGGAATTTCGGCCTGATGCTTGGGTATTCCCTATCGCCCAGCCTAGAAGAGGCTATTAGAGTCCATTAATGACTAGCTCAAAAACTAGTCTTTCCTTGAGAGGAGATTTCGCAAAAGGGGTAACAACTTTGTAGCTCCGTTCTGACAACACACTCCTGTACTTCAGGAAGACAGGGTATCCATCAAACCAGGCTATATTATGAGACAGCTAAAACAAAATATACTCTAGATGCGAGGTGCTAATATATAGCCCCTTTTCCTCACATAATATAATTTACCACTGCATTCAAACCATGGGCAATATAGACAGAAAAATGCAGCTAAATATCTGTCCACCGGAAGGCATTACTTTCGTATTGTCATGTCAAAACGTCTGTGTCTGAAAGTTGGATGAAATCCTCCTTTCTGAATACCTTGGAAAAAGATCATAAATCATTCCCTAAGCATGTTAACTCTCACGAGATGTTTTCACCGAGAAAGGCTCTTTCAAAATCTAATCAATTAGAAAACTAGTGAGATCCCGACAAGATCTGAATTCTTGATTCAATCTTACGTAAACCAGACTCTTGAGCCAGAGATACGTATCGGAAATCTTACTAAAAGTGAGTCCTTGGACCCGTGTATCTTCTGGCTAATTGGTCCAAATGCAGGGAACTAGCCTTGGCTATTGTACCCTCTGACGTATCAGGCAAGATCAAATCACCACAAGACACACGAACTTTTCAATTTTAGAGAAATAGAATTAAGCCATCTCAGATTAAACACCCATAAGAAATAATTAAATTATAACTATCCACAGTCTTTTATCGACTGTCAATGTCAATCTCTGTTCTATACATGAGTCCAAATTCATTTAAATAAAGTTAAGTTTCAAAACTTATTATGCAATTTTGTCTCTTAAGACAACTACGTAAGAATCAAATCAGGTGATCTCTGTCAAAGAATTTAAAGTTTACCAACAAAATTTATATCTCTGTAAAGAATATTAAAATGACAAAACAGAATGTTGCCAAGTCAATGAAGAATATTAGTATGACAAAACAGAATGTTGCCAGATCATTGTAACTAATACATTTAATGTATGTTCTAATCCCCAAACCCCAGAAATTACAGAAATACTTATTTACTAAATTTAATACTAAAAAGACATTAAGCGACTTAGCTCCGTTCTATATAAATTGTACCGTACAACCTATCAAAACACTCATTATTTGCCGCCATAAAGAAAATACACACACATAAAAATTGAAATGAAATAAAATTTGATCTTACCAACTCCGTAAGTAAAACCTAGGGTAAATAGAATTAGTATACACATTAACTACTTATAGTTTATAAACGAACAATAAAGGAATCAGTCATCCGTACGCAGACACAGAATGCTTCATTATATTTGCGTAATGATGAACCCTAATCTAAGACAATAAATCTATTTGCATTTATTTATATAAATATATATATACTGTTTTAGACCAGTCGCACAACCTATAAGTATTCGGGAGAAGATTTACAGACACCGAAGCGTCTACTTGCCCCAAAAGCTAAAGGTTGGCTAAAGTCCCACTACAAATATATAACTAGCTACTTGGCCTGTAGGCTACTGCGAGCCCTCGAAACAGTTTATGTTGACACCGTAAGGTTTCCACTGTTTCGGTACCTAGGCTAAAAGAATAAAAGTTCTTACAAAAATCCACGATCTTCAGCAGACTTCCAACCAGCGAGCACTTCAGAACTTCTTCTAGCGATGCACTCCACTACGCCGTCCGTAGGATTTCTTCAACAGTCTTCCAAGCGTTGAGAATTTTCTTCAGGGTCCTGTTGAATCTTCTGACTTCTTGATGTGTTCTTCGCGGCGGCTCCAGGGATAATAATCCCGACCTCGTTTTGTACTGCTTATATACCCCGAAACAAATGCGAATCGAAATTAATCGAACACATTTCAAATTATAACGGTTTTATTTTTCCGTTAAAAATACCTGCCAGTTTGATTCTTAATGTCAAGTCAACAAAAAGGTTTTATCTTAAAATTAATTTTATGGCTACTGAATTTACACATTGCTTAAGAATTAATTAAAATAACATGATTTTATAATTTGCGTCCTCTAAATTAAAATTTGAAATAAAATTATTCAATCCTTTTGTAGGCCAAAAGGAATGAATATTTCTTCGTCTTGGTTCTGTCAACACTCGTTCGTAACAGATCTAATCTTATTCAAGACATATTTTTAAACGACTAAATGCCTATATTCTAAACTGTCAATTTTTCTATTTAACATAACCTTTAAGTTTCATATTCGCGAATTTCCACCTCGGAATTAACCTTTGTTAAATCCTCCAATTTATCTACGCCAAACCTTTGGATATTTAGTAAATGTATGATAGCCGGATAACGGATAGAGCAAGAACGCAAATTTCACATATTAAAATCATGACACCCTTCATTATTATTACCAATGCAGATCTCAGGTAAGCTTGTCATTTTTACGTCTTTAAACAACAATTTCTCTTAAAATAAACATATCTTAACTAAATTCCGATTTCAAAACACCATTCCTGTATTCCAATATCATCCCGTGGTTGATAATTTAAGCCTTCCAAAATCTCAATTCAATACATAATAAAATTCTATTCTAGTTAATAAAATTAACAGTTTCAGTGGAAATCACATAGTTAGATCCAAAGATCCATTTTATCTATAACTTTGACGAGACTGTGTCTAATATTCCTTCCAGAAAATCAACAATTACTGCGGTTCGTTACTTCAAGAAAGTCGCCGCATATGTTCCTGCTAACAGAGAGTATTATTAATAAACAACATAAATTAATCATTAAAACCACATTTGGCTTTCAATAAAATACCAGCGACAAACAATGAGTGAATGAATATATGCATATATTATTTTTGGTAAGCATTAATGTTTTAAATCATTTCCCCCTAGTCAGTAAGTACCTGCAATTACCCTATTTAACCGATAAAGAAATATCATGTTTCTTTCATGTTATAAATATAACATCTATAATTGTTCTTCTCCGCTTACATCACCAAAATCAAACCAATTTGAACTAGTTATGATTATTCTTTATTTATATAAAGAATTACAAACATCTTAATAGTAAGATAACTATTTCATCTATACTGAAGAGACAATCATTTAAAAATAACACGGGCACCTGCCCTTGGCGTCACATAACGATACCGATACCGATATATCGGCCGATATACCGGTATCGCCGTTTATATACAACCGATATTTGAAGAGCGCGAAAAGAATTTGCTGTATGAAAAAAAATCTGCAAAAAGTAATTTCATTTACTGTCTTAATTTATGTATTGGTGTATGGAATTTTGAGTTGACAATTTATTTATTTTTAGTTTACACTTTCAAGGTTGACTCTCTGTTAAATATAGCCAAATTTAGGTATAATAAGGACATACAAATATCTGAAGTTCATACTTCATTATTTAGCTAAGATATCGGTATCGGTATCGCCGATTATTTACTACAATATATCGGTATCGGTATCGTATCGGCAAAACTATGTATCGTTACATCCCTAGTTTTTTTATCATTTCAAATTGGGTAGGTAGGACTAATTTTTCAAGGAGTTTATATTTTTTTCACACCTCCGTTCCGTCATCCATTCAGAAAAAAGTATTACTTTTTTATTCAAGGACAACAGGGTATTTTTAGTTTGAACCCATTTATAATATGCCATAAGAGTACCATAGACAGCTTTATTAGTATACGGTATACCTACTAGCATTTTCCCGCGGCTTCGCCCGCGTTGTTCCCGTTTTCGTCCCAAAGAAACTCTTTACCGGGATATAATGTATCCTATGTTTCAATCCAGGACTTGGTCTACTTGCATGCCAAATTTCAGCTTGATCCATCCAGTTGTTACCCCGTTATAAGGTAACAAACATCCAAACATCTTCACAAACTTTCGCATTTATAATATTAGTTGTTCAAATACCACCCAATGAAATGGAAAATTTATGTTTTTGAACCGTAATAGGTAGAGTCTTGAAATTTTCACAGAATAATGATGTATGTATTTCTATTGACGCTATAACAACAAATAATAAAAACAAAATAAAATTAAGGGGGTCCCTCCCCATACCAGAAACTGTTTTCTGTTCCACGTTGGCAAGAAACCTTTCGTGTGTGAGTCGGATTCGCACTTGGCCGGTTAGTTTTGCTCCTATTTTCAAAAAATCGAAATATTCGGGGTTCTGTAGAGTAGAAGATATTATTTAGCAAAAGGGCGTCGTCGCCATAGCGGGTCACTGAGACTAGGCAATGTGGTAGGCTGACCTATCAGTCTGATATGGGCAACTCTTGGGATTGAGTGAAGTAACAAAAATACCATGCATCGTACAAGATGCTTCATCGTATCCTTCTCATGGCATTATTACACAACACACACAACTACGTAGACTAATTGCAACGAAAGGCAGTGAATTAATGAATGAGTGAATGTGGTCTAAATAGTTGTAGCATCAGCTCATTGAAACAAAAAGTAGCCGATAGCCGGTAGCTCGGGCCGATTTAGCAGAACCGCCGATACTCGCTTTATCGACGGTCAACATGACGTGCTAACGGTGTCCGGATGACGGCCGGGCAACAAAAACACGGGGCCATAATAGTACATTACACAACTAGGGTGGTGGTGGTAGAAAGGCTGAGATCGCAGAAGTTTACGGCTCAAGCTGCAAGCGAGGGATGTAAATATGCGATCGAGGGCTTTCTTTATTACCTCCCGTGTGTTGTGTACATCATTTTATGTCTACACTTGGCCAGAAAGCGGCTTTTTCCGTACGGATATAGACTATAAATTTAACATTTCATTTTTAATAATGACGTGTGATCTCTTTGATTAACTATATATTTCGTTATTTTGGTAGGTAGCGTTTGTACCTATTTGAATTTTCCTCATAGTCGGTGTGAAAAGCAGTATGTGTCACAAGGTAGCAAAATTATTTTCACCACGGGCGTTAACACTTGCATCCCTCACTACGCTCTGGATTCAATATACGCCCTCGCCGTAAATACACCATTTTGCTTCCTTGTGACACAATCTACTATTTTCCATGATTCTCGTCGTGAAGATCCAGAAAATACCGCTAATCCATTTTTATTCCCTGTAATTTACCTAAAATATTTTTTTAAATCCTCCAGTTCTGAACGCTGAGTTTAAGTTTGAGTACCAAAGCGACTTTTTCCGTATGCGCAGCGTGCGGGAAAAGTCACTTTATGGCCAGGTGTGGCATAAATGTATTATCGCAACGTGGCGTAACCTCGGCGCTGTCAACTCGTTCTCGGTGACGTTCGTTGACGGCGGCGGTGGCAAGCAGCCAAAGTGGACACTGAGTAAATGAAAATCGAAACCTAGAGTAATATCTTGTTTCAGTTAAATTGTAGAAGAAAGCTACGATGATTATCCGGTCTCTTATTAGGTACATACATCACATTATTTTTGTTTTACAATGTTGCATAATTGACTGTTCGTAGAAATCACATTATTAAAAAAGTCTGTTGTTTTTGACTCTATATTTTTATCTTTAAATGTGTTACGTTTATGTTCCTTCAAACCCAAAAAAATACTAAAATGACTAATGTATGTATAGGTTCACAAATACATAATGAAGCATTCACATAATTCACTGAAAACACACAGCTCTTTGTTTAGTTGGGTATAGAGTCTGTGCGGAAAGAGGAAGGAAGGTTAGGGCGCATAAGGTTCACAAAACGTTCCTTTCGCAAAATGTCCCGTTCGCAAAACGTACCTTTTGCAAACTTTGCTGTTAATCGCTTAGTTTTTAACCGACTTCAATAAAGGAGGTTATCAGTTCGACCCGTATGTAAGTATTACTAGCATTTACCCGCGGCTTTGCCCGCGTTGTTCCCGTTACTGTCCCAAGAGAACTATTGACCGGGATGTCAAGTACCTATCCTATGTTTTAATCCAGGACTTGGTCTACTTCTACTTGCATGCAAAATTTTGCTCCATCCATCCGGTTGTTACCCTGTGTGATTTGTATTTAGTAACAAACATATTGCCCATCTCCCTCACCCTGACTTGAATACGCGAGAAGACTCTCTATTTATACAAGCATTTTGCAGGCGGGACATTTTGCGAAAGGCGCGTTTCATAAACGGGACGTTTTGCGAAAGGGCCATTATGCAGTCGGGACTCGGGACATTCAGCGAAAGGGGCTTTTACAGAAGGGACATTTTGCGAAAGGGATGGGACCTTTTGAGAAAGGGACGTTTTGCGAATGGGGTATTTTGCACAAGGGGCCATTTGCAAAGAAGACGTTTTGAGCATGGGACGTAATTTTGGTGGAGGGACATTTTGCGAGTGGGACCTTATGCGCCCTAACCAAAGAGAATAGGATTAATTTTGGGGGGCGCTGTAATGCTTTTGTACCGTATGTGCCGTATTTTCTGTTCTGTGGCCATACTGGTTAGGTTAGTTCCGTTTTTCGCCACGCCTATTCTCTTTCCGCACAGACTATACTCGTATGTATAAAAAAAAGATAAAGGGCCGATATCGACACGCCACGAATAGAAGGCGGTTAGTAGGTATTTTCAGCTCGTTCCCTCGTATCAACCTCTGCCAAGCCATGCGGCCCTGGTAGCATTGTGTGCGATGTTGCTGCGGATCCGCCTCCCGGGCAACCGACGGCATTGCCGTGCTTCGAAGAAACCCGGTGCAAATTCCCGGTCAAACCCTCAACAACCAAATGCGTTTTATAATCACCCATCTTGTTCAGTTCTAGTCCCAGAAAATAACTCACTAAGAATAATTTTCATGCGTAAAATTTTCCGGGAAAACCGGATATGAAAAGCTCAAAACCGGAAATGCTTTCAGGCGGTGCCAGGAAAACAGGAACACAAAATGGTGTACGAATTTTCCTACCATAAAATCAATATCCGGTCCGGAAAGAAACCCTGCCCTAGGTGTATCTACCTACACAAAGAACAAAACCGGTTTGAATGTGTTGCCAACACATTGACAGCCTTCGAAAATCGATCATAATTAACTAGAGAAGTGGGTTTATATAAATCAAAATAATAAACTACGATTTTTTTATATTACTAAAATGTTTTCGATTACAAGTTTCGTACATATATTTTTAACAATGAAATAAATTAATGCTAATTAAGGGTGTACCTCTGACGATAATGTTGTCGATAAATCTCCAATTCGGTACAGCATCGAAAGTTTATTTATTGGAAATGTATCGGCGATTGCCGATAATGTCGAACCGTTCGGAAAACACCAAGGCTACATGAGTTCGGAGGAGGCAAGTTGACCAGAAATCGATATCCCACTAATACGAATTCGAAGTTATAGGGCATGGATACTGGTTCGGGAACAGGTGGATGGGAACTTGAATGGGGATGCAAGGTAGGGGCGGGTATTCGATCACCGTAAGCGCGCTTGCGCTCTAAACCCTTCGATTGTTATGATTATGACCATGAAGTGATTTATGGAATTCGGCAAAATATCTTCATAGTAGATTTTAATGATTATACATTATGTAATGTAATAAATACATAATTATGCATTTGATTTTGGTTCCTTGGATTGTGGTTTTTTGGTGTATAACATTGTACTAAAAACAAATTTATTTAAATGATACATTGAAATCAATACAATTTTACGAAATAAATTCATCAATAACATCTATTTATATCAAAAGTTTATTCCTTGTAGAATTCTGTGAACCAGTATTTAAGCGTCAAGAATAACTAAACTATAAATAAATACAAACGCGTGAATCATTCTGTCGACAGGGCACGGTAATGATATGCGTAATTAGATTGGAGAAGTATCAGGAGATCATATCCTGGAGAGGATCGTGCGTGCTAGGCATGAAGGGCCTGACGTGTGGGGAACCCGGGTATCTGCGTTCCAAGGGGCAAATATGCGCCACGGACTGCGCACAATTTCCCTTCCTGAAAGCTTACAATCTGCTTCTACCAGGGCCACATCACTCGCTTAGGGGTGGGCACCTCTCGAGGAGCGTTCCTCCCCGCGTCCCGGGGTAGGCGGAGAAATGCGGGCACGTGGGTGTCGTTATGGAAACGGCGTTGCCCATTTACTAGCGCATGATAAAGTCGAGAAGGTCGAAGCAAAAGAGAAAGTTCCAATTATAAAGGTTGGGCCCCTTCCTTGGTTGTGATATAAGTATGTATGTATCGTGTGATATGCTTAGGATTCAAGATTTGGTAAATTTTTGGAAAGTTACGTAAATCTGGTATTAGAAACTAGAGGTTCTTAAAACGTGCAAAGATTTTTTTAGATTGAAAAATTTAATGTAGCCTGAAAAGTTGAAAAGCCTTTAAAGTTAAAAAGACTTACCATGTTCATAAAACGATGATGCCTCGTATCGTATGTCGCCTATTATTTTCAAGCAAAAATTATGCAAAAACCGTTGGTTGCATTGCATACAGTTCAAAGTTCAAATGTGGTTCAAATCATAGGTTCAAGCCACGTTCAAGCAGTTCAACTATGAACTATGATAGGCAATCAAATGTCAGGTTATACGTAAATGAGGTACGTATGTAAGTAACATAGGTCCACAAAAAAGTTCGAGTTAGGATACTATTTGAGGTTTCATATCAATGCGCATCTGTACCTTGTTATTGTTATTAAAATAAGTACCTAGGTAAGTTATTGCAACAGTTAGAAAAGTTTATTTCCCCAATTCTCTGAGAAAAAATCGTTACTCTACATTAATTTTTATCTAACTGCTGCAGGTAATAAAAAATCCCATTGCTATAAAAATATCGCAATAAATTTATCTATCCTGATGGGTTGTCTTGTTGTGTGTTTTGTCTTGTCTGGTTGCCAAGTGGCCAGCGCGACGACCCGAGCGGATCGGCCGAGGTACCAGGCACACAGAAAGAGCGACAGATGCAATGCAAGTGCATTCACCACTGCAGTGCGTTGACTGTGCACCCAGCTGGCGGTTGTTTCACCACTTTACTGCGGGAATAACTTTCACAAGCTCTCGTTTGTAGTGGTTCCCACTTGTTGGATTTTTAACGTTTTACCACCAGCAATAAGGTTGAGTTTGTAATTAAATGTTTAATTGAAATACAAGTTTGTGAGAGTTATTGCTTGATTGCTTATTTTTAAAATATAGAGCTAATTATCTACCAGTGCTGACCAAACACCTTTGTGTACTATAGTGGCTACCAAAATAAATAAAAAAGTTTTGTTAAATTTGCGATTAAGTAATTTTACCTGTCAAATATTAAATAAATACGTGCGATACAAATTTATCTTATACAAGAGAAGTGGTATATCCGAAAGAACTCTATACCTCAACCGCAGACCAAATAGGTTATCTGGTCTGTGACCAGTCAACCAGTGTGACCTCAACCAAAAGATACGATTTACGTTGCGCAAAAAATGGGTTTGCGTCGACTCTTATTGTACTCTGATGGAATGTAAAGACGCTATCTAAAATGGAGCATACTTATCCAGAAAATACCTGTTCACCCGTCAATAAGCTATTTGATGACAGATATAATCAGCTTCTTCTTTTGAAGTGCCAAAACGCTCGAGCAGTAGTAGCAAGCAAGTAGGTATGCACCACCACTTACGTCACTAGCAAGTATTTCATTCTAAATTGCATACCGTATGCAATTTAGAATGAAATACTTGCTAGTGACGTAAGTGGTGGTGTTTTATCTCTATGTCTATAAAAATCGTAAGTGGTGGTGTTTTGTCTCTATGTCTTTTAAAATCGTCAATGGCACGAAAGTGAGTGATAGCAGTCTTGGAAACATAATTTATGCCACACCTGGCAATAAAGTGGCTTTTTCCGCACGTTGCGCGTACGGAAAAAGCCGCTTTCTGGCCAAGTGTAGACATAAAATGATGTACACAACACGGGAGATAATAAAAAAAGCCCTCGATCGCATATTTACGTCCCTCGCTTGCAGCTCGGGTAGCAAACTTCTGCGATCTCGGCCTTTCTTTCTATTACCACCACCCTAGTTGTGTAATGTATAGTATAGGTACATTACTTTAGCGTTAGTTAATTTATTTTGATAATTTTACTGTCAAATACCCTTTCATTTTCGTCTTTTATGCATTCGCCTTGGCTGCCAGTCGGTTTCCTGGCACAGAGTACAGTCTTGATCTCATAGTGTTCTCATCAGTTCTCATACAAAATAATAATATTTATATTCCAAAACAATCATGACTTTTAGACATATTCAAACGAAATTATAAACGTTTATTTTCAATTGACACTGTAGCTGTATGTTCATACCGGATAACAATAGACTCTAGAAGGACATAGAAGCAGGGATTCCAAACATTTTCTGTAAAGTTGTAATACTTGTAATAATATTATTTAATGTAAAATTGTAAGAAAGTTTGTAAACCATAAAGCAAACATTCACTTCTTCGCGATGGTCGAGTGACAACGCACGCTAGAGCAAACGCCTCTTCCACTGCCCCACAGAATCTCTCATGTTGAATTGAACGTTACAAATAACTATTCACCAATTAGGTACTTAGCAGTAGCAAACTTCAACTGAAACAGTATATACCATTAAAACAACATACGAATTAGACATAACTACTTATTTGATAATGACAGCTCTCATCGAGCACAACTGTCTCATATGTTGAATGTTGCTTATCTCTGGCTCTTTGGGTATTTTATAAGGATACTTTTTTATTTTCAGCCAACCAAAAAGTATGGACATCATTGATATTAAATGTTTGACCAACTCCTTTGAAATGTCATTTATTGAATGTCAACCTAAAACCGGCACTATAAAGAACCTTTTTTTCTTCTGCCTATTCCTTTTCCTATACGGAACACTCTTTGTACGGAACAGACTGTAGAGCCCCTGAAAAAAAGCCGTGCGTGTTAGGACTTGATTTTGTGGTAAGTGATATCTCTATGGCATAGCTTATATTGCGTAAGAGTAGGTCTACGGAATTGACAAGGACAAAAACGACAAGGCCATCAAGGTTATGGAGGCTGTGTCTAATAGTATCAAGACCGACCGACCGTAATCCTTATTATAGGATTGGGACTATAGGTCAGATAAGGCCAGGAAATTTTTAGTCCGAATCCAAGTGGAACGTTGATCAAACAGAATTGCTTAAAACATACGGACCCAGAGGCCTTTTTTACGCTCAGTCCTAAAATACCGCATTCCAAGAATACCAGATGTTTAAAATACCAGATACTCGATACATCAGATTCTCCGCGTATACCTACCAGATTCCCAAAATAATACATCCAACAAAATCGTTTAGATCCTTGAGTAAGCTACGATTTTATAATCTAGTGTAACGGGAATGTGGTAAGACCGGAACATGATAAATTTTTTTAGAGATGCGAAAATTGAAGGGCGTCGTCACATTCTCTAAAATAAAAATTCGAAATTCATCAACACGTCGCTTCATTATATTTAGACGCCTCTCAAAGGCTTGTAGTGCCATCTATTGCAGGGTGTGACCTCAAATCTAACCCAAAGCTGGACTTGGAAGGTGAGAGTTGAACATATAGGTCGTCCTCCCCGCCCGGGCGACACGCAGTCGCGGCCGCAGCGGGCGCGGCCAGACGGCTTTTCACTTCATTATACTTAATTGTATTTTACTAAGAAGTGAACCTCAAATAGAACAGCTGGTGGGACTTGACGCAAGTCACTACTTAGGTACCTATCTCGTTTTTGGTTTTGTGATATTATCTTGTAATTACTTTCAATCTCGTAGACATTAATCGATGCACATTTCTGCCCTCCTAACGTAAAGTGTCATAACTATGTTCCTGGCTCGAACTTTACGTTAATAATAAATAATAATAATTATAAAATAAAATTAATTAATAATTAATAATTAATAAATTTTATAAAATAATCCGTAATTTTATAAAATATTATTGTTTAAATTTTTATTGAAAATTAATTTTTGCATGCCAATGTAATGGTGAATTGTGTGTATCTACTTTGTTTTTAATTTGTCATCTAATTGTACCATGATTCAAGCAAATAAAATTTAGACTTTGACTTAGGAGGCCATATAGATGGACATTTTTACGAGTCTCGTCTGTTATCACACAAGGCACACATATAAGTATGTATCTATTTATTTACATATGTATTAGTATGTATTTGTAGTATCCGTTTATATGAATAGATTAGATTAGATTAGATTATTTATTTCTCGTTTTAAAATTACATTATATCTCTATAATCTCTTGAACATGACGCTCAGTTTGTCTACCACCTCTCACATCTCATGACTCAACTGCTCAAAGGTTAACTGGAAGAGATCCCTTAAAGGGGGGTTCGCCTTTGTACATATACCTTTATTTTACAACCCTGTACTGTACTTTGTCTTATTTTGTGCAATAAAGTGTTTACATACATACATTATCGTTTTCGAAGAGATGACCACTGTTGAGAATAAACACCGAGAGAAGTCAACAGTTAGAATCGGTTTCTTTTTTTAAATTACCTACTAAACTACTCGACTATGCGTATTCAAGGACGATATACATAACACATTAATCTTACAAATTTTTGTAATTATAAGGATTCAAACCCAAGACCACTAGCTTCGTGGCCAGAATTATTATTTATTCCTAGTTACTAAGGCTAATCGCGCCTTGGGGGATTTTTTCAAAGTGGCGGAGCCATGGGAGTGCTCATAATCTCGCAGAATGTCGAGAATAATGCGACCACCATGAAGACGAAATTACGGCAACGTAAATATTTAAAATTGAATGTATGCCAACCGTTATGCTGTTATAACCAAGGTTCGGAAACTCGGGAGCTATTATACCTAAACTTTGGGCTCAGTGCCTACGCCGCGTCGATGTTGACTAGTATACTACATACAGCCTGTAAATCTAATACGGGCGAATATTAAAACGGTGGTCAGCATAGGACCTAAGAAGCATATTTAGATAACTATTGCTTTAAACCACAATGAAAATATTTACCACCGTCAAACCCTCCAACTTTGCCCACCGTCCAATCTTTGCCCATGGGCTATTTCCTTCCTGCAGGAAGGAAATAGCCCATGGGCAAAGATTGGGCGGTGGGCAAAGTTGGAGGGTTTGACGGCATACAAAATAATTCGGGCCGCAATGTAACGCAACACATTCAAGTTGACAAACACGCTAGTTGACAATTACTTTAAAAAAAGCTCGTATCTCGCAATGTCATAAATAACAAGCATGTATGCGGTACATTGCTGCTCGGTAAATTTTCATAAATTAATTACGAGGTCACTATTAAGTGTAATTTAAAAAATCATATTAATTAATGATAACACTACTAAACGCTATATCTGGTTTAATTGTTCGCCCGTATTAGACTTACACGCTGTATACATAGATACTACACATACGTCAACATCGACACGGCGCGGCGTAGGCACTGAGCCCAAAGTTTAGGTATCCGGTAGGCTCACGAGTTTCCGAACCTTGGTTATAACATAAATAACAACCGGGTCAAAAATATTTTTAGTATGAGTTAAGGTTATAAGTACGTCTTTCCTGCGGACATTATAAATTTTTTAGGCTTTAAAGCCTAATTTTCTTACTGGATCCTAATAGACTTATACAAACCGTCTTTTTCTTAAAACCTGTATGACAAAAGGATAAGTAAAATGTACACAAGTCGTTAACTTTTGTATTGTCCATAGAAAAGACTCCCGTTTTCCTGAACGTGTATGACCCAACCACTTAGTTAGTCTCGACTGGATATGATAATTTAACAAAACAATGCAAACCTTGAATTCTTATCGTTTGTCAACCATTGTTCGGTTTAAATAATACTTACACAAGTACTTATTACGAAATTAAGTCGTATTTGAGATTTCTAGTCTGATCCCTCGTTTGGCGGACTTTTGCTTGACAATGTCGCACAATTTTACAACTACGCCAGTTGTCCCTGGCCGTTAATTTTGGTGCAAGTGGTTGTTGGAGATTTAGTGGATCATGAAATAAAACCATAATTACAATTTCCCAATACATATATTGTGCACCGCGGTGCACCACACCCTTGAGCGATCAAAACGGAATAGACGATAATACATACTCGTATATTGTTGTGACAACTGTCTTGCTAAGTTTACATTGGTGCATAGACGAACTCTATGTCACAACAGTTGTTATTTTAACTACTAGGTGCTGCTACCTAATTTTGGTTTTTATAACATTAAAATCATCAAAATGTTACAGACTGCTTGAAACTAATACATACAGCATGACCTCACTATATACGAAGTAACCTTGCAAACATAACATTGAATATCAGTTTGAAACTCTAAAACAGTGGCAACTTGATCGGTTAAGCAAGTAGCATATACTCGCTACTTATAAATAAAACATAAAGAATATTCCTAAGTATAGTCTTAAGTTTACAATACCCGCCCTTGGAACGTAAGGGCTCCAAGAATCCTTAGTCGTCCTTAAACAACTTCTGGTCGCTCATGTAGTCCTAATGAACAAGGAACGGTCGTATCCCGTTTTCTCACGCTCGCACCTACGATCCCGGGATCCCATCTTTCATCCCTTTTTAATCCCTTTGACATTCCACTCGCACACCCTAAGGGCTTTGCTTAGGACGTAATGAATCTTTCATGAGTAAGACAGAGACTACTGGAGTTTGATCCGTCGTTGTCTATATAAATACTTCGGTCATTCGTACGAACCACTCTTGTAGTACGATTGTGTGCAAGAACTTACGCGTGCAAAGATTAATTAGGTAATGTCCGTTCCTACATACGAGTATTACAAAAGGATAACATAGCATGAGTTTTTTTGGTTTGTAATTTTTTCACGAAACAATGGAGCCACGGATCGGATAGACGTAGACTAATTAACGTAGAGTCAATTGTTATCCCGGCAAAATGCATGGTTACGATCAGCGAGTAAAACAGCGAGCTATGAAGGAGGAGGAATAAATATCGAAATTAAGAGATAAATAAAAAATACATAATGAAAAACATAATTAAACCAAAGCCATGAGATTTTTAATAGCACTTTTGCGCAATGCATGTAGAACTGCAGTCCGGGCGCGAGTTTCCTAAGGTTTCGGGAATTGCGCTCCAAAACATTGCATGTACAATGTACATGATTGTACTATACTTTTCAACACAAAAAAGTGCAAAAAATGAACGTTTCTTAGAGGAAGCTTTCTATTCACTGTGCTTAGAAGGCTAAAGTGGTAAAAAAAATAGGGTCCACTGAAAAATATACTTTTTGATATACCTAAATACACCTCATTGGCCCGAGCCGCCAGGCGAGGGTAAGTAATCGGGACGAGTGGAAATTACACTCCCGCACGTGTATCAAACGACGTTTTTTAATACATTTGCGAAAAAATGTCGATGAAACAAAAACATGGCACCGGCTGTCACCATTCAGCCTAATCAAAAGAAATTATTTTGAAAAGAAACACAGAATTTAACTAAATTTAAACATGAAAAAGCAAGAAATATATTTATTATTAGTTACTTTGTCGTTTACTTATTTGCAAATAAGTAAATGGGTTATTTAGTGTTCAAAAATTAGCTGGAATACTTTCCAGCCAGGCTTCCAGAATAAAGCACTAGTGCGCAAAATACAACTTTGCGCACGATTTACAGCTACGAAAAGTAAAACTTTTTGAGCAAGTGTATTAAAAAAAAATTATAATTCACTTGCTCAAAATGTGGCACTTTTCCTAGCAGTATATCGAGCGGAAAGTTGTATTTTTCGCACTAAGGCTTTTTATTTTTCAGCTAGACAGAAACACTAAAGAATACATTTATTTGCAAATAAGCCAACTTACTGTAATAAAAATGTTTTTAGTGCTTTTTTTTCATGCTTAAATTTAATTAAATCATCATATGACTGTATGCTTCTTCCCAAAATAGTTTCTTTTGATTTGGCTGAATGCTGACATCCGATTCCATGTTTTTATTTCAACAATTTCACCCCATTGCTTTGATTGGCCTACTGCGCATAATACATTACCTACTCTTATGGGTAAGAGTAGGCCATTCAATATACTAGGTAAGTACAGTTTGGCAAATGATATATACCTATATGTAAATGTGAATTTATATTTATTAAATAAATAAATAAAAAAGTAATCCAACATCATCAAATTAAGAAAAAAGCTCTAGCGAAGAGATAATTTATCTACTTATACAGCTTAAGTTTTCTATAAACGTTTATATAGGGGGTTCCGTGAGTCAATCCCTCCGCTGCGGGGGTATTTATAGCCAACCCTCCAGCAATAAAGACAACGGGCATCATTTGTCAACTCTCCCCTGACCCCGTTACCTTTCGGCTGACCGCCTTACATCATCACTCTTGCTTTGCGAAATGTCCGTTTGTTTTACGGTAATACGTTAATTATCAGGTAATAGTACATACATTACATAACTAGGGTGGTTGGTAATACAAAGAAAGGCCGAGATCGCAGAAGTCTGCGGCCCGAGCTGCAAGCGAAGGACGTACCTAAATATGCGATAGAGGGCTTTCTTTATTACCTCCCGTGTTGTGTAGGTACATAATTTTATGTCTACACTTGGCCAGAAAGCGGCTTTTTCCGTACGCGCAGCGTGCGGAAATTAGTACATTACACAACTAGGGTGGTAATACAAAGAAAGGCCGAGATCGCAGAAGTCAGAAGCGTAAACTCATGTCTAAAGCTTATTACAGCACACAAGACTACATGAATGATGAAACATCGTGGGATTAATTGCGACATATATTTTAAAACAATGTTTAATTAATTGTGTTTTTTCTGTTTTTGTACTTGCCAATTGTTTTGACACTTGGAGACCATTTACATCTCCATTAATTTTACTATCAATTTATTTTCTATAATTTTATTTGTCTTGTTGGACGCATAGAGAGACCCTTTACATCTCTATAAATGTAGTTTTAAGTTTAATGTAATGTATTAATGAAATCTTATATTAACGACATATTGTTATAATACTCGTTGGTCGAAAAGAGAAACTGGTGAGTTTCTTCCGGCGCTTCTTCTCACCAGAAGGTCAATTACCCGAAGCGCCAAAAGAAAAGAATTAGAGATGAGACATGTAAAAGAGCCCTTGAGGGCCGGGCCTACTTACAGAAATAAATTATTTTATTTTTTATTTTATTTATTTATTTTGTTTGCGGCCCGAGCTGCAAGCGAGGGACGTAAATATGCGATCGAGGGCTTTCTTTATTACCTCCCGTGTTGTTTACATAATTTTATGTCTACACTTGGCCAGAAAGTGGCTTTTTCCGTACGCGCAGCGTGCGGGAAAAGCCACTTTATGGCCAGGTGGGGCATAAAATAAATTATTCCTTACTGAAAGCATTAGCTAATTAAACTTCGGAACCACCCGGAAGAGCTTACACCTTTTTCACATTCAACGAGCAGTTGAATTGAAACGATATCGATATGAAAACTATAAAAAAAACTTAAGTGAAAAATAACCTACTTTCCTTCCGAGCGAGCTGCTGTAAATTTTATCTATGCAATTGTAATTAAACGACAACTATAATAAATGCTTCTTTGAAGAATTTTCAAATTCTTATTAGAAAAACAGAAAATCTTGAGCAAACGTTTGACTTTTGTATGAAAAATACACAGATGCCCAATACTGGCCAAGGCTATAATCAGCTAGTCTTCATTTTTAAATACGTAATATTATATTAATCATTCAGTCTCTAATATTTGCACTCATCATTACTATTATGACGTATTACCTCTTCTATTGCAAATAAATTATTGTGCTTTATGAAGTAAAGAGTATTGCGAAACCTCTCGAATTCAGTTTCGGCTTCGGTATTTTTCAAAAACCCCGAAATAGTCCAATATTTTGAATTATTTTATGCTTTTTATGTAGAGCTCGGTAATGTATTTAAGTCATGATTTCGCATTTATTAGATTGTCCGGTTAAAAAACGAAATAATAAACCAAAGAACGATAAGAACGGAAAGAAAACCGGTATTTTTGTATGGATCAAATCCCGTTTCCGAGCCCTGACTGGATGGCAGCCGAAGCCGAAACCCATTTTTTTACGATACCAGGCCGTAACCGAAACAGAAATTTCGGTCGGACTCTATCGGTCAATCCTAAACAGTGTGAGCAGACAGCGGTGCTTTGCCGCGCGCCGCGGCGCTGCGCCGTAGTATTCCGGTGTTAGAGCAATAAATTTAGATTTCCGTAACTGGGTCATTATTTGAGCGTTTCACCCGCCTCACTTTCGTGGACACATTATTGTCGAGATTCCGGCAGATTTTAATGTAGTTTCAAGGTATTTGTTAGTAGTCCCGGATATGTACCAAATAGCTTGATATGAGACCAAAATCTGAGGGAACTTCAACAATAATGTGTCCACGAAAGTGAGGCGGGTGAAATGCTCAAATAATGACCCAACTTTGCTTTGTGAAATAAAATATTGTCAGGCAGAATGACATATGCATAAAGAAAACCAAGTGCAAAAACGCAAACATCGTTATTATTATTTAAACACTGAAGTTATATTTAAGACCCATAACAGGCACATGTCACAATCTATCCAACTACCTCACTCTATGAAAATTACCTAGGTACCTAATTTGATAGGAAAGCCCGAAACGTGCCGAAATATGAACAACCTCATCACACTTTCCCAACCATTATAATGACGTAGGTAAAAAAGGGGGTTGCATGCAATTTCAATGCAGGTCAGTAGGACGGCCCGTTCCCGTCGAGCAAACGGGGTTCGAGGGCGCGGCGATACCTTTATAAAGAGAGCCTCAGCTGCTATGCTACCCTGGTGGATATTTCTTTTTATGGGCTACGGATAAATGTCAGGGGAGTGCCGGGCGCGCCTTGAGGCCTCGTGCGTTATGACTTCAGCTTTACGACGCTGCCTAGCGTTGTATGTAAAACATGACAAGAATGTTGTGTAGACTACCTTGAAATTAATTAATTAGAGCGAAAAGTTGGCCCGTTTACTCGTTTTACACAGTACCATAAAATGGGGCTATTTAAGACCCACGACGCTATTTTGAAAAAGTACTTGAGCTAATACCTAAAAACCTTATTAATAGACCACTAATCAACTTATCATTAAACTTAGGCGATGATAGACGAAGATCTATGTTTCTACCATTGCCAATTGCCATGGAAAAAATGGACTTTAAACTTATATTTTCTTAATGCCAAACAACTTCGCGGGTCCTAATTAGCCCCATATTAAAGGTAGTAATGAAGCTTGAGTGTGATAATGGCACAATTAAGGTAAACGTCCGAGTCCCCGACAGGTCAATAGAAAATATTTATTTTTTTATATGGTGATCATACCGAAGTTACTCAAAAATAATAAGAATGTTAGTCAATCTGATTGTACTGGTTGCTGGCAGTCCCAATAAATGTCATCTCAGTAGGTATATTATATTTTACATTTTCTGAATAAAACGGCTGTGACTTAAGGACAGACAGTCGGACGAACATACAGACAGACATGACAAAATTATAAGCGGTTCGATTTAGTCATTTAGATTATGGGATCCTAAAAATAGGATTGCATTGGGACTATGAAATAAACTAATAGTCTCAATAGATGTCAGCCCTGTCAAATAACTTCTATGTAAAATTGACGAGTAAAATATCAAAGCCACGGATATATTTCTTCGCTGAAACGTCGGTTACAAATGTAATCTTAATTTTATCTTATATATAATATATCCTAATCAAAATATGGGTGAGGAATATTAGTACAGCGACGAGCGCTCGGACATTTGCCTTAATTAACCCATAAAAATATTAACTGGATTAATTGACTAACTGGGATGGGAGGGCGGAAACCCAAAGCAAGCAAAATTCTGAATCTGCAACAGATTCAGTACTGTTTCAGTATGGTAAAATCCCGATTGTAGCCAACTTACGCACACGGACACAATTCCGGTCAGAGTTTTGTTTTTATTATGGAAGCTGGGACCTTGAATCGGGACACGCCTCCCGACATTCTTGTTCGCACCCTCTCGCATTCCTTGGTCCTGGTAACCTCCTGGTTGTTCATGTTTCTCTAATGAACAAGGAACCTTAGCGTCCCCTTTTTCTCACGCTCGCACCAGCGAGCCCCGGGATGCCTTCGCTGTCTCCCTCTTATCCCTGGGTAGATCGTCTCACACTCGCTGGTTGTATGATGAGAACCTTCAACGACTTTTCTGATCGACATTTTTTTAACAGCCAGCCGGTTCCATTATAAATAGTTTTACCTGATGGTCTGATATTGCACAGATCGAATGTAAGTATGTTGCCTGCATTGGAGTTAAGTCGGTTAAGTCGTGTAACTTAATGAAATGAAGATAGGGTACGCGTAAAGATATGACAACAATTTTCAAAAGGACTACATATAGGTAGGTAGATACGGTTTTTTTAATAGCGATTGCGAGAGAACATTTTCATTTTACTTGCAGTTGCAGTTCATTTTATTTAATTGAAACCATTTGGAATTAATTACTGATTAGTCAAAGGGTCTATATTTTAATTTATTGCTCTTATTACAGGCCACACCATGTATAATGTAATATATTATGCGGAAGCGTACACGTACATTGTTTTCTTTCATGCAACAACGGTTTGACGGGATTTCTCAAATAGTTTATAGGTTATAGCATTGTATATCTCTTTTTAATCACGCAGTAGAAATCTCCAGAAAAGTTACTGGGCGTCTCAAAAAGAAGTAATAAAACACAAATAAATAGTTTTTGAAAATTTGTCTGTTTGCTTGTGAGTGCATCATGCAAAAACTACCGAACCGATTTCGTAAAAATTTTGTGTAGGTACCTAAGTAGGTACAGTACGGCGAACCAAAAAAATACATCATTTATTTCACTGCGAAATGAAAAACTGAAGATGATGAAACTGCGTCCTCGTCCTCGAGTTCATAGTATAAAAAGATCGCGTCAAAAGTAGATCGAGCCGGCATCACTTTGTTTCAGCCCCGTCTTTCTGCGTGAGTACCGCGAGCGAACCGTCGGAAGTGACCCAAAAGCTTGCATCCGTCTGCCTGAGCTTTATTTTACTCATTTACCTGCCTAACTACAAGTAAAAGCTTCAACTATACCGACCCCGCTCAACTCAACTACCTACTTATTAGGAAAAAATTGAAATAATATGCGGGACGCAGCTCGCAGGAGGACATCATACATAATATTACAAAATGCAAACTTAATGGCATTCTCCATCAGTAACCTAACCTTAGGGGTTATATTGGTTACTAATCTGTCCTTAGGGCAAAATTTGTTACTACTAATGTTCAATTATATATTTAGAAAATTTGAGATGTTTTCAGTCGAGATCATGACAAAAGCATTGATTACACCAACCAACTGATTGCCCCCCGCCAATAAAGTGGTGCCTACCCTTTAGTCGCCAACGACTGATTATTGCGACGCAGAGCGTAGAGTGATATAGACCAACATGCACCAGTATAAAGTTCAATTTCGGGGTTTGACACTGTTATGAAGTTATGGTACGGCATCTGATTTGATACCTAGTTTTGTGTTCGACTTAGCACCGAATAAGTTTAAGAAATCCCTGCATAATTGCGGGTCCATAAATTGCACAGCAGTTTAATGCGCGTAATGGGAAATTACATAAATTATTAAATATTATTGTCAATAAAAAAAAGAGGCCCCCAAATGTTCGATCCGTCACACTTTGGGGTCGGATACCGGTATTTTCTCCATACAAAAAACCGGTATTTTTTCCGTTCTTTGGTTTATTATTTTTTTGTTTGTTTATTATTTAATCAGACAATCTAATAGTACGAAATCATTAATTTAACATGATTGGCCCTACATGAAAAGCATACTTGCAAAATACCGGTTCCGAGCCCTGGTCACACTTGTTATTCGTTTTTTGGGGCTTCGTACCTCAAAGGGACAAGTGGTAGGCCGGGACAACAAAGGGATCTTACAAGAGTTCCGTTTTTTCCTTTTGAGGTGCGGAACCCGAAAAATTCCGTTTGTATAGCGTTGCCAGATGTCCGGTATTTAAGCGTACGCACGTTATTTTCGAGGCCTGTCCGGTAAAAATAAATTGGTCATACCGGACAGAACAATGTATTAGTATAAAAAAAAAACGTTTTTTTCCCCCCTTTTTGGGGTTGTCCGGTATTTTTTTGCGACTCACCTGGCAATCCTACGTTTGTATGCAAATAGTGAACTGCTCATGTACCTATTACTAACGTTACCATATCCCAATCAAACTCTGTAATAAACACACATACAAGAGTTACAAGGCCGAAATACAAAAAAATAACTGTTCCTAAAACTTTACAAACTTCTAACCTAAGCTATAATAGTACATTACACAACTAGGGTAGTAAAACAAAGGAAGGCCGAGATCGCAGTTGTTTGCGGCCCGAGCTGCAAGCGAGGGACGTAAATATGCGATCGAGGGCTTTCTTTATTACCTCCCGCGTTGTGTACATCATTTTACGTCTACGCTTGGCCAGAAAGCGGCTTTTTCCGTACGCGTAGCGTGCGGTAAAAGCCACTTTATGGCCAGGTGTGGCATAAAATGTCATTAATGATCAATGAACTGAAGGCAATAATTATTTGCATTCGAATCTGCGATCGAAAGTTTCAACGCTGCGATCCTCTTCACTTGGAAAAATCCCGGTAGTTTCTTAAAATTTCCTAGGTATAGAGAATTTTCCAAAACGTAAAATTTCTTATACCTGTTCAAGTGAAAGTTTCCAGAAATTTCTGAGAACTTTTCTAACTTTTCGGAAACTTTCTGCACCTTGTACATCTGTAATTAAGGACATACCTGCAAGGCATATAGCCACGATGAACTGCGTGTTCCAGAGATGCATCTCGTGATATCCGGCCGCGAACTGAAGTCACTCACACAGTCATGCCGACATTAAGATTATATTCAGATAATAAAGTCAAATATAATTTAATAATTTGGATTAGTGCCCAAGGTCACTGTGTTTTGTTAAGTTTAAGCTGGTGGTGGAATGACTTGGGTGTGAAGCCTGGAGGAGGCGGTTTGGAAGTGACGCAGAGATGGCGTTTCAGCCTGAAGGGACTGGCGCTTCAGTCCCACCGCTAGGGTTGTCAACGAAGAGTTTTGTTTTTGTTAAAATATTTAAAATGAGTGACTGCAGGATTGTTATTGGAGTGCTTTTGCTTTGGCCCGACAAAAAATAATGTGATGACACCACCCACTCAAGGTCTCGATAAAGAGACCTAATGATAATTTGTTTGTTTAATGTGTGACAATTCGTTATCAGTAAGTTATTCCGGCAAAAATCCACAATCACCATCAGCATGTGCCTACAAACAATTTTGATTTAGCATTAAGGAATAACTTTGTTTTCGATTACGTACTGAAATGATTGAGGAGCAGATTTTTTTTTGCAAATCTGCGTGTAATGGTGAACTTTATCTAAACTCAAACACGCAGTTGTTCTCGATCTGATAAGTCTAAGACTTAGATTTGTGCTGACAAATCAAAAATGACTTAAAGTATAATTAAGACCTGACTTTAAGTCATATTTTTGGTGAAATGATTTGTAAGAAATAGTTGCAATCGTTAGTTGCCTTCGTGACACCTTAATAATTAATATATTCTAGCGCACACACCACTCTTCACGGTGGGATTTCATTTCTCTATAGCTCGTTCCATCAAAAAATTTATTTGTGAACATTTGACTTTATTGACTTTCAGGTAGTAACGTTTAGGCCTAATGGAGTGTTATAGACTGGTTATGGGTAACACTCAATTGGTAAATAAACTAATTTTATTTTCCTAACCTATTTTATATGGGATAGCAGTTGCCAACCCTAGCCAGCCCCAACCCCACCACCCTTTGGCAGTGGTGCGCGAAACGGGGACAGGGAGCGTCCGGCCCAGTAAAGAAAATTGTCTTCACTCCACTGATTGGAACAATATTTGCTTTCCTGGCCGGGAATCGGCAGTTAAACGGTTAAACGGCCAGATGATGTCAGATTCATCTACCTGGCCTGGTAACAGGTTTTGATTGATTGAGTTTTTGGTTTGATTACAGAGTTTGATTGGGGTATGGTAAAATTAAACGTTAGTAGGTAATACATCAGCAATTAAAGTACCTATGTAGTAGGTAGTAGTACTTCGAAGTGATCAATCAACCAGGTGGAATCAAGCCACTGTTTGATAATTTTAAGATCTTTCTTGTACAGATGAATGAGTTAAACCGTTAACCAGGCCAGGTAGATGAATCTGACATCATTTGGCCGGTCAACCGTTTAACTGCCGAGTAATTCCCGGCTTGGAAAGCAAGTATTGTTAGACTATGAAAAAAATTACCGCTGCCAGTATTCCACAAAACCTTATAAGGTCTCATGCGAGGTGAAGGGTAGGAGTCGAAACGAATTCTTCTATTTAACAATAGGTATTTCAATTTTTCCAATGTTTGCTGACCGTTTTGCGGTTAGTACTTATTGTGTTTTTCTGATGTGCAATTTGTATTGTGTTGTATGTATTTAAGTATAGCAGTGCCGTGGCGTTAAAAATTTCCCTGGGCAAGCCGCAGCAGATTAGGCTTCCTTAATATTATAATACACAAACTGTTATCTGCTTTGCCCTGAGGCATTGCCCTAAGGTTAACTGGTAAAGAGTGCCTAATATCTTGGCCTTTTTACCCGACTGTGGCGAAGCTATGTTAATATTACATCTTAAGAGGAAACAGTAAGGTGGAGAGAATTGAAAATTAGGTATTTGTAAAATGTGTCGCTGTCCCGCACTGCCCGCCTCTCCCGCGCAGAGCGCGATAGAGACAACTGCAGCTTGGACCCAAAATACCTTTTAAAATTTCATGAAAACAACGTTTCGTAGTCCCCTGATTTCTTCGCCAAAACTTAACCTATTTAACTAATTTTTTCATTAAACATTAAAGAAAGGCTTTGGCCGTGTTCCTATGTTTTCCTTTTTTTTAATAATGTAGTCAAATTTGTTTACTGGATGTGTGAACACAGCGGAAAATCTGGCATTTTTTTTAGGTTTTTGATGGTTAATATCTCTTTTGAGCATCAATTTATCGTAAAAAGGAAAACATAGGAACATATCAATAGTAGCCATAGATTTTTGGACAAAAAATTATTGCTCTACTGGCATTATCCAGGGAGGAAACAGGGGACTACGTTTATATGGAAAAACTGCCCTCCTGTTTCCTCTTTTGTTGTAGATAACTGCGTTGTAAGGCTTGCATGTAATGTTTTTCAAATTCGGCAAGCCGTCAGGCATCGAGTTGTATGGATTTTACACCGCAGTAGGGTCTGTGCGGAAAGAGAATAGGCGTAGCGAAACACGGAACTAACCTAACCAGTATGGCAAATACGGTAGAAAAGCATTACAGCGCCCCCAAATCTAAATCCTATTCTCTTTCCGCATAGACTCTACCTAGTAGATATACCAGTCTGCCGCCAACCCAAGGACGCGAGCGGCGCCCTAATTGGATGGCTGCAAATGTTAGCGCGAGACAATCGCCGCGACATTTGCCCGGTTATGGGCTTCGTTACCTTTGCCGCCCCTTTATAGGCCGACAAATAACACTAGAAATAACAAAGTCTTAAGAGACTTTAGTGTTGTTAGCACATTCGATGTTGTTTAATTGAGCGTGTGAAATAACGAACCAATTGATGCATTAGCGTAGGGTTTTTGGCATTCGTTTGACGAGCTGTGTAGGTATAGAATTGTGAAAAATTTACAGCTGGTTGTGAGCCATGTCATGTAGTCAGGCAGAGTACCCCTACTAAAGCTCCTAGAATTCTTTATAGTACCAACGATTAGGAACGGTAGAAAATTATCGCTAATTGATTTGTCGTGTTGCCGAATAAACGAAGTTGTTCGACGTTAACTGAAGAAAAGGTCATACAATAACGCAGCTCTAATTTTCAAAATTTTCTAATATCATCATCAACCTGTCGTAATTCACTGCTGGACATAGGGAAAGTATAAAGACAGGCTAGTAGTCAAACTTCGGCCGTTTAGGAGTGCACGATACGTATTCAAGGTCGAGGCGTAGACAGTGCGATCTCAACTGGAGCATTTTTACGTACCTATTCTTAAGAGGAAACAGTAAGGCCGAGAGAATTGAAAATTAGGTATTTGTAAAATGTGTCGCTGTCCCGCACTGCTCGCCTCTCTCCCGCAGAGCGCGATAGAGACAACTGCAGCTTGGACCGAAAATACCTTTTAAAATTTCATGAAAACAATGTTTCGTAGTCCCCTGATTTCTTCCCCAAAACTTAACCTATTTAACTAATTTTTTCATTAAACATTAAAGAAAGGCTTTGTCCGTGTTCCTATGTTTTCCTTTTTTTAAATAATCTAGTCAAATTTGTTTTCTGGATGTGTGAACACAGCGGAAATTCTGGCATTTTTTTTAGGTTTTTGAAGGTTAATATCTATTTTGAGAATCAATTTATCGTAAAAAGGAAAACCAATAGTAGCCATAGATTTTTGGACAAAAAATTATTGCTCTACTGATATTAACCAGGGAGGAAACAGGGGACTACGTTTGTATGGAAAAACTGCCCTCCTGGAGGCCTGGACATGAGGGCCTGTTTCCTCTTAAAGATTTGCTTGTAGTGCGTTAGTTCGCGGCGCTCACACCTACAAGCGCGCGATGTACCTTTTGTAGGAAGAAAAAAAAACCGGCCAAGTGCGAGTCGGACTCCCGCACCGAGGGTCCCGTACAAACTCGTAAAAAGATACATGAATAGTTCTAGAAAAACTGTATGGCGGTTAGTTTAGTAGGAGCAAATAAGTATGTTTTACGATTTTTTGTAAATTTCTAAAAAAGCTTAGGAAAACCGTTATATTTCTCCTGTAACATTTAAAATGATAATAATATTTGGTAATTATTACAGATTGTTCTGTTCAGTAACTTCGAAGATAATAGGGGGAATAGTATTTTTTTTAACGTTTTTCGTCATAAATCAAAAACTGCTTATTATTTAAGAAAAAAATTGAAACGGCGTTTTAATCTGCAAATCAAGCCCTTTCATTTGATACCTTACTCAATATAATAGCCTTACTTTAAATTTTCAAAATCCCATTATAGACCCCTTTAAAAAAAACAGTTACAAGATTTTTTTTCATCTAATAGGCCCCCTTAGCTACTTTTATTACTATTCCAAATTTCAAATCGAGTTTCTGAGATATCTGGCTGTGACAGACGGACAGACAGACAGAGTCGCACCATAAGGGTTCCTTGTTTACCATTTTGGTAAATTACTGCTAATATACTGTGACATACGTCTCTTTAAGGGTGTGATACAGTCGCACTGTCTGTCTCGGGGCGACCTACGCTTCTATGTAACTTAATGTGTTATTACTTACTGTAGGTACCTACCTATACACCGTGCCCCCGAATAACCCGAAAATTTTTAACCACACATACAAGTAAATAACTTTGAATTTTACTTACATTAATAGTCTTACGGAACAAAATAAATCAGTAAATTGAGCCCCTCCTTATAAACATGTCCTTACTTGAGGAAAAGATATCAAAAAGGAAAAAAAAGCTAAATGAAAACAAAAGGTCACTTTTTTGGACTCTTAGTCGCATGACCATCAAATACTGCGAAGGTTAATTACTGTATAGTTAAAAGATTTAAAAAAAATTGTAAATGTATCATCATATATCAAGTATAGTCACATTTATAAGGGCTGGCTTGTTACACACTTTGGAGTTTTCATTTAAAAAATAATTTAATTAATATCTCGGAAAGTAACCGTTTTTCGACTATACATCATGTAACTTTTCTCAAACATGGCATGAAATGTTGACATTACGTGCCTAAAAATAGGCCACAAAGTACTTCGTTTCCGGTGCGGCTTGACACTTGGCACGTAATGGAATTTCATACTTACATTGCCGGCCTAATTTTTTTAAAATTTCTATTCCACATTTATTTGGGCCACAGCATCACGGCATTCAGCCATTAAAAAAACAAAAAAGGATGTTTGCTAATTTTTGCAGTTTTATTTATTTCAAATTGACATGAACATAACAAATAACACATTATAAACTATTTTAAATTGCAATATTAACTACACGAAAACACATTTAAAATATTTAATCTAAATATTCGCGGTAAAAATGTGAACTGAAACAGCTTTTGCATTGTCTATGGATATAATATGTTACTAATGTCACTTTTGACAGAGAGTTTGTGTTATAAAATATTAAGTAAGGTTATTATAGTAAGTTTATTTATTTCATTGCATATTTGAGAAAAGCACTATACATACCTCGGCGGGAAATGGGGTTGCCAGCCTCGTAACTATCTGGCCTCGCTTCGCTCGGCCAGCTATATGTACTCGGCCGGCAACCCCTCACTTCCCGGCCTCTGCAGTAATGTACTATTTTTTTGCTTCTAATAGTTGTTAGAATCTATAGTTAAAGTTTTTCGGGTTACTCGGGGGCACGGTGTATATACTTGTTACATGGGCAAGTGTGACGACATAGCGAGTTTTCAGGATTTATTCCTAACAGTTGAAGAAAACATCCATTTTTAGGGTTCCGTACCAAAATGGTAAAAAAGGAACCCTTATGGTGCGACTCTGTCTGTCTGTCTGTCTGTCCGTCTGTCACAGCAAGATATCTCAGGATCTACTGATGCTTTCGACTTGAAATTTGGAATAGTGTTAAAAACTGCTAATCCGAGCCTATGGGACAGAAAAAAAAACTTATACCTTTTTTACTTTTTTTTTAAAGGGGACCCAAAATGGGATGTCATAAATCAAAAGTTGAGCAAATATATCGAGTGGGATATCAAATGAAAGGGCTTAATATGTAGATTCCAAAACAGTCTTTGTTTTTTTTCATAGACATGTAGTTTTTGATTGAAGACAAAAACCGTTAAAAAAAATACCGTTCCCCCCCTATTATCTCCGAAGATACTGAACAGAAAAATCTGCAATAATTACCGATTATTTATATTATCCTAAATATTACAGGAAAAATAAAACGGTTTTCCTAACTTGCAGCGTTTTTTAGAAATTCGCAAAAATCGTAAGACAACCTTATTTGCTCCTACTAAACTAACCGCGGCATATGTCGATGTATGGAGACAACAGTTTCACAAGAGCAAAGTTAAGTTTGTCCCGCCATACAGTTTTTCTTGAATTATTCACGTATCTACTGACGAGTTTGTACGGAGCCCTCGGTGCGCGAGTCCGACTCGCACTTGACCGGTTTTTTTTTTTTAATGTTCTGTTTTGATGCCCTAGTTCCCATGTATTTACCTATTAGGTAAGTCGGTGGGAATTATTGCCAAACCACCACTTAGTAAGTAATTTTACACCTCTGGCCGCTCCCCAAGGTAATGGTTACCTACCTAATGGAAAATCAATGAGATACTGAAAGAAAAGGGAAGATAGAGGCCGATGGCAACCGGGGTGGGGGCTGGGTACTTACCGGTTAGTTTTAATTAGGGATGTAACGATACCGATATATCAGTATCGCTGATTATATACAACCGATATTTGAAGAGCGCGAATAGAATTTGCTGTATGAAAAAAAATCTGCAAAAAGTAATTTCAATTACTAACTTAATTTATGTATTGGTCTATTACCTTGTGCAATGATAATTACTATGTTAATTAAATCCTTGGTTCTTAATTAAAAAAAAAATGAATTTTGAGTTGACTATTTATTTATTTTTATTTTACACTTTCGAGGTTGACTCTCTGTTAAATATAGCCTTAGAGTTATACAAATATCTGAAGTTCATACTTCATTATTTAGCTAAGATATCGGTATCGCCGATTATTTACTGCAATATACAGGTATCGGTATCGTATCGGCAAAACTATGTATCGTTACATCCCTAGTTTTAATTCGGTGGTCTTTTCTGGTCGCTACCCGGAGAGTAAACCCCACTTCCTGGCAAAGGGCAGGCGTAAAAATACCTATGTACCTGATACGAACAGCAGTAGAGAAAGCCCCAGATCTTATATTTACGGTCAACACCTGTGATCTGGGAAATTTTACTACCACTGGTGTGTAATATACTATTACGAACGTCTAAACTAAAACATGCGTTTTTTGTGAGGCATAAGGAACCATTTTGCCGCTAGTCAATAAGGGCGATTTTATATACACAATACTAGCCTATCGCTAGGACCTTATTGACAACATAACTATACATTTGTAGGCACTTTTGCTTGAGAATGACACAGGCAAAGTATAAAGACGAACAAGTAGTTCAACTTCGGCCTTTCGGAGTTTTGGCGGTTTACGCATTCTTATTTCTTTGCTTGTAGTGCGTTCGTACACGGCGCGCACACATTCTAGCGCGTGTGTACCTTTTGTAGGAAGATTAATTGCTGAATAGGGATGATGACTGGGTTAAAAATATGTAATTCTATTTAGTCCGTCAGTTAGATTATGGAAAAATATGGGACACGTATTTTTTGGTTTATCAAAATATTAAAAATCGACAAAGTTATAGATCATCAAACTTCTGGAGTGGGGGCTTGTGACGTCACTCTTGAGTACAATTTGTACTCGAGAGTGACGTCACTCGAAACTTCTAAGCACTCTATCCTCGTCAGTTTTTGTTTGTCAAACAAAACAAAAAATACGTGTACAATATTTTTTCATAATGTAACAGACGGACTAAACAGTTTTTTTTTAGTCATCTAGCCTATTATACTGTGACACAGGTATTAAAGCATTCCTATATTTTATCTAGTGTACTTAAATTTGAATTGTGTTTTTTTTTTTTTACTTAAATCATGACTTGTAGAGACTGCGGAAAGAGAATAAGATTAATTTTGGGGGGCGCTGTAATGCTTTTCTACCGTATGTGCCGTATTTTCTGTTCTGTGGCCATACTGGTTAGGTTAGTTCCGTTTTTCGCCACGCCTATTCTCTTTCCTCACAGACTCTACAAACATTTCTAAAAAGGAACATAATCAAACGACAATATTTGTAAACATGTTTTATTATTAATAACCGAAAATGTACAATATTATTTTAAACACTACAACGTCATACATAAATTACATTGTAACAGGCAGTATATTCATTCAGCAGGAACAGCTGAGCGCACAAACAAAAATCACATTGCAGTAATTGTCCACCCGAATACCGGCTTAAATGTTCCTCCTGTTTTACAGGAACTTACTCGTAATTTATTCAATAGAAAGAGAATGAGAAAAAAGTATTGAATTTCATATTTCAATACTTTCTTCACCTTATCTAGAGTAGATTGATCTGCGCAAATACTCCGAGCGTTTCAAAGGCCGTGACTTCGGAAAATGCTGCACAAATCTCGCAGAACTTCGACAATATCGCTCCCACCGAAGTCGCGGCGTTTGAAACCGCCAGCGACCGATTGTCGCCGACTGGTCGACAATATTGTATCGACCGATCATTGATGTGAAAACATCGTGGAATGAAAATAAGGGTAAATAGTAAAAGGGATAAAAACTTCGCGTTATAGACTTTTGTATTTACTTTCCGCAAGTAAAGCGCCTAACGCGATTACTGACGCTCATTCCCAAAATACCAGAATACCTAATTCTCGATTTATCGGATTCTCCATATACCAGATTCTCGAAATAATACATCCAACAAAATCATTTAGATCCTTGAGTAACCTACGATTTTATATTCTAGTGCGCTCGTGTCCAAAATACCGCTTTCCCGAAATACCAGATTTTTCAAAAAACCAGATTTTCGATTTATGAGATTCCTGTCTTACTACATTCCCGTTACAGTAGATTATAAAATCGTAAGTTACTCAAGGATCTAAATCACTTTCTTGGGTGTGTAATTTTGGGAATCTTGTATACGAAGAATCCGGTGTATCGAGAATCCGGTATTTTAAAAATCTGGTATTTTAGGAATGCGGTATTTTGGGAATGAGCGATCTAGTGTATGGGAATGTGGTAAGACAGCAATCTGATAAATCGAGAATCTGGTATTTTAAAAAATCTGGTATCCTGCGAATGCGGTGTTTTGGGCATGAGCGATTACTGAATACAGACGTTTTGGGTCAGACAAATAATGCAAGTGTTTCAAATACAATACAGCATACCGCCGGAACAAATAATTTGTATCTACGTGAATTTAAACAAAAACGGATATACGTTAGAATAATATTTTTATATCGGATCGGTAATTCGAAAACTGGCAGTTTACACGGCAATTGCATATTAAATAAAATAAATAAACAAATAATACATCCACATTCGCACACTCACTTTTAAGTTAAAAAATAACAGTATACCTAAACACCGAATTTCTATAACTAAGGATTTCACCGTCTATGACTATTATATACATATTGTACACATAATTATCTACTTGTCTGTATCTCTGTGAGTACATAAGACCTTACAAACCATTATCAAATACTTTGTATCATTAATTGCATCTAAGTATAATATCAGCAGAAACACAATAAGGAAAAGGAAATTCATTCATCAAAGTAATTAATATTAACAATGATTATTAAACGTTGGATATGCTCTGTTAACAGGTGCAGAAAATATATTAAATTATACGTAACTTTGCTTATAAATCAACATTTTTAGTACACAGTAAAAATATCATAACCAGTATTTTAGTCAAAATAGATGTACTCGCTCACATGCGCAATACACCGCTTCTTCCATAATATAATACGTACAGTCGTACAACTCTAAAGCCGGGTTCCCACCGCGAGCGGAGCGGACTCATTAATGACCCCGTTTAACTTTCATCGCTGGTGGCACTCGTAACAGTAAACCGCATACAAGCACTTCGCCAGCAATTAAAGTTAAACGGGGTCATTAATGAGTCCACTCCGCTCGCAGTGGGAACCCGGCTTAACGCCGTGTATACAATAATATAATATCAGTTATAATATTTTTAAGTGCATAAGCATAACCTTAACGCCGTTATAAAACATTACAGAAATTAAAAGCGAATTTCAGTACATTAGAAACGTAAATAAGTATAGAATGGTAATGCATATTCAGTATTATCATTAGGTAAATGAAGAGAACACGAAAAACGCATTGTAAAAATTTCATACGACTATTTAGAGTCATCGAGTTGTCGATAGACCTGGACGCAACGGCTAGGGTCCAACCAAGCCTCTCTTAGGCCGAAGAGTGCCTACATATATTAATTCATCTACAAGTACGTTCATTAAATGTAATTTACAGATATGTTTGGTATATAATATCGAATTATTATGAAAAAAATAAACAATCTCCCCAAGTTCCAAAGCACGAGATCCGACATGTAATGATAAACAACACAATAAATACAATAAGTGGAACAAAAATATAACTTAAATAAATAAATTGTAATACCTTACGTTATTATTAAGTATTAAAATTGAATTACATAGTTTAGTTTTACCCTACTGCTATATTAAGACTGATAGTTAATTTATATTTTACATTATCATTGTTACCGTATATCTGATTATACAAAGTATTTAAAAATCACAAATGTTCGTGTTTGTGCTTCGAGTCGTAAATAATGCCCGATACAAGTTATTGGCACGCAGCAAATATTATCAGCTGTAATCTTAACACGACAAACCCACTTTACTTCCACACGCGAGCGTGGCGTCCAAAGAACTCGATTCCTACCGGCTTGCCTAATATCAACCATTTGAGCACCTTATTCATACGGCTCATAAGGATAATGTACACTAAATCTGCATCGGCTTGCCCAAGGATATATTTTACGCCACGCCACTGGGAGTGAGTATCCCAATACTTCTAAAACCATTGATCGACGACTGAGTTTATCGCTGTTGCATAACTCGGCAATAAAATTCACACATGTTTTATTAAAATGCCTCGTTAATTAATTTTAATAAGCGCGGTATGGCTGTACGTCAATAACCCACTTAGAACTCTGAGTTATGTCAAGTTAAAATGCTGCAAGATAATATTTCTGTCGTGCTATTGGTTTTAACTAGTCACTACTGAGCCGCCGACGCGGTCAGATCTTAAAGAAGGGAAATATAACTTATTCTGAACTAATACATATTTAAAAGGGGACAAACACTCCACATTTGGTTCTAATTGACTTGAGCAATATTATCGATCTATTATACCCATAGTATCGTAACCTTCACAAACTTTGCCGCGAAAAACGTTAAAATAGGCTTGTGTCCTGATTTTAGTTAAATAGTCCGTCAGTTAGATTATCAATAAATATTGGACACGTATTTTTTCTTTTATAAATTAAACAAAAAATAATGAAGACATAGCCCGTTAAAGTTCCGCGTGACGTCACGTCGTGGCTCAATTTTTGCCGTGTGGTAGCGTCACTAGCCCCCACTCTCGAAATTGACGCGTTTCATCTTGGTAATATTATGTTTGATTGATACAAGAAAAAAATACGTGTTCAATGTTTTTTGATAATCAAAATTACGGACTAATTATTTATTTTTTTACCCAGGAAATAAGCCTATTGTTGGTAGCGATTCTTCGACATATACACGTATTCTCATAAGTAACAATTAAGATACAATTTATAAAGGACCTGTTTTATGGATAGCGAGGCTGAGTATCCTATCTGTTCGTGATTATAGGATTCAACGTTACGTATATCGCGAAGGTGTTCAAAGCGTGAAAGTATATAATGTTACATATATCTCAAATATTAGCCAGCGAGACACGGACGCAGGTGACGATACTATCGTAGTAAATAGATTTATTTTTCCACATAAAAAAAAACCTTAATTTGACCATTTAACCGACCATGTGTCTGCGGTTAGACGAGTAGGTATAGAGGTTAATTCTAAGCATTCTTACAACATGAAATAGTAATGTTCATAAGATTTCGTTTTCACCTTAACATTTGGTAAAATCCAACTGAAATAATTCGTTTGGGTTTCAGTTTTTTTTAAGTTTCACCTCGTAACTGTTGCGATGAATTTGTGTTATTTCATCAAAATAACACCATCTTAGTGCACACACTTGTAGCCCAAGCCTGCAGAGTATGCACTTTCACATTATAATATTAAGAGAATTTCTCCAAATTAATCAACTGTTAGATGGTGACTTGAAGAGATATTATGGCAAGTCGCGACTACAATCTCTCATGAATAAAACCGAATGAAAATAAATGAATAATCATCTGCGTACTTTTTACAGTGTCACCTGATCCCGACTGCCGATGACAAGATTTTTTTTAGAGTAACGAGAGGTGTTAACACGGAGTAACAAATTCATTATAAATATGTATACAGAAAATGGTAGCTAGTGTCTTATTATAATTTTCTAAACTACTTTCAATAGGGTATAGGATGAAAATACAAAATCATTACTAGGATGAAGGGTGGATAGTATAGTACCTATATTATAATGTACTAGTATGTATGATATAATATCTGTGGGTCTAGTAAAATGGGTACAAGTCAAATTTATACCAGGCCCAATACGTCACAACTCTATAGTATGACTTAAGGTCTTTTGCTCCTAGGTTAAATGTGACTTGTACCCATTTTCACCCACAGATATTGATTTAAACTTTCACGATTTTCAATCATTATTATAACAAAACGGGACTTTCGCGTAAAAACAAGATATTACCTGGACGTCCCTTCGCGATCATGGACGTCATGGCACGTCCGAAACGTCGAGGTAATATCATGTTTTTATGCGATTGTCGAAGCGAAGTCCTGTTATGGATATTTTAGTATTTGATTGGCTTAGAAAGTGTGAGCCTGCTCTGCCAAAACTGTACTAAGTAGCATAAACTTGTTTGAATATATACTATTATACTCATATTTGGTTCGTGCTACTTTTTGAAATGGAGAAACTAAATAATGATAAAAAAACAACTAAAGGGTTGAAGAGTGATCAAAAGCTGCTTTTAAATAAAACTTTAAGGGCAAGGTTCATTTGAAAAGAAGCGTCCAAATTAGAAACGAAATTTTACAGCAAATAAGTTAAATATCAGGTCGGAGATCTGTTTACCGGTGAAAACAGATAAATAAAGATTATTCGTAAAATAAACGAATAATTCGTAATAATATCAAATTTGTACATTTGAGTTGATATAGAGGGTCTCACTATATTCATATAGCAAATAAAATAACCTACCTACGATCATCCAGTCAACATGATGAATCTTCCTAGTGTTTATGACCGAGTATAGAAATTATAGCTATAAGGCTCATAGCGACTGGCCGTAGCTATTGGTCATATGCATCAATATATAGGCGTGATGAGTAAAAAATACTGTTTAGTCCATCAGTTACATTATTCAAACATATTGTACATGTATTTTTCTTTTTTTGAAAAAACCAAAAAATTACGACGGTAGTGTTTTGATACACGCGCCGTGCTACAATTTTCACTTAGGCGTGACGTCATAAGCTCCCACTTCGGAACTTTGATGCTCTTTAACTTTGTCCATTTTGATTAATTTGATATAGCAAAAAATGTGTCCAATATTTTTCGATATTCTAACTGACGGACTAAATAGGTAACGATATTTTCACTTCTTCTATGAGCAAGGTTTCGTTTCAATCATAAACTAATCTGCATGTTTATTTAACGGGACAATTATTAATTGGGACATATTACTCTTAATATCATCTTCCAGGCTACATTGAATATACTTGAATCGACCTTTTTTAATGTCACACGTAATTTGTTTTCACGGACACATATAAAACTGAGTAATTCTATTGTACCACCTAATTTAGGGGGCTATAACGATTATTTTAATGCCTATGCTGAATGTGTTACTATAGGAATATTGATGGTATGGATGATTTATACATGTCAAGATGGTCCAATGATCTGTTCGAATGAACATCAGCATCACATTTACCTAAATTCATACCGGGCCGTATCACCAAACGTCACTTTACGACGATTGTAACAGATTTTTCTTACCAAAATTGTCGTGGTCATGACGTGATACACGGCTCGAAAGTAAGACAACGTTAGTTATGGACAACACTAACGCTATCTACGCAAAATTTAACTAAAAACTGACTACGGTATGATTTTTTAATCCTCGCATAAATTTCATCCGACATTTAGTTTTAGCTGTATACCTTTCTTCCACATTGCAAAAAAGGAAACAGTTCCACAGTTAACGGGCAGATACATTTATTTGTCGATTAAAAACCAAGCCGTAGTCAAATTTTAATTCCAGTTAGTTAACTGACAGTTTGAGAAATGTTCCCAATAGTGATGTTCATTCATAAGTTTACAAAAACGATAAATGAAGCTTTGTTTAAACGGCAGTTTAATCATTGGTCATGCACTCGTCAGTGTCACTTAGTTATAAGATCATTTTAAATTCATGAAGACGTCGGTTTACTAACTGGAACTAAATGTCCAACTCATCTGACAACAATTTTGAAATACATTAGAACTATGCTGACGGCAAATGATTTTATCACTGTCTGTTACAACATGGTTCCATGGTAAATCAAAATTGTCTGTTTACAGCGTGGCCACACCTACCCATAACGACACCGGTATATTGTCGACGACATTCCGTGTACCTTTCACTCTACAGCCATGTAGAGAAAGAGACAGAGAATGTCGTGGACGATATATCGGTGTCGTTATCGGTAGGTGTAGAAACGATTTTAATCAAAGCTGTCAGCATATCCGTGGCTCGATAAAGCGGTGGCCACAAAATTCGTTCGCTTGGAGCTCGCTTACGCTTAAATGACAACATTGGGTTATTCCCACCTGTTACCACTAAATCAGTTTGGTGGTGGGAATAACCCACAACATTGCTTGCATTGCTTAGTTTTTCTTACTGTGGTGTAAGGGCGCGATATTTTAGCGACGTTAGGGTCGATACAGATTGCATACCAACTCCGATATGGAAACTGCATCCCGGCTGCACGCCGACTGCAGTTTCTATACAAGTTGCAGCTGGTTGCAGTCCGTCTGTGTCGGCCTTTAAATGTATGCAATACTTACTCGTATCTCTGACCTTAACACATAAGAGCGCTTTGCAACGTACCTGATCCCAGCCAGATTGTATTGTATGTCAATCGGTATATTCTCGGAGGCAGTTTGCGATCAAAATTGTTAAGAAATTTCCGAGACCCGGGATCAGTTCGAACGCTGTGAATAAACTCTAATGTCATGTCATTTTAACTTAAACGGGCTCTAATAAAAAACTAGTCAATTTACTAGATACCTCATATCAATTTTCAGCAATAGCTAGTTTCGACGCACAGAAGTTACACTTGATTGTCTTCGCTGTTCTCGCTAGGGTATGCTTGGCGGTACAAGGGGTTTTTGGACTTGACGGGTAATGGATGGGCCTCGGTGTTGAGCACCCACTCGTCCAGGGAAATCAGGGAGTCGTCGGCGAACAGCAGGTACAAGTACTGAAATAAATAAATACAATAGGTTACCAAAATAAATTATAGCGAAAATCCGAAGTTAGATTGCCTGGCGTCGGGTTTAAAAGTAGGAAGCAACAAATTCGTAGCGGTTTGAGACTGTTTTGAAACGGGAATATGACTAGGGAACCCCTAATTGGTTAATTTCAACAGAAATGTCCCAAACAAACCATTCGAAAACAAATAAAAGTACAGTACGATCGTGTATCATGTATATGGGCATCTTTTTCGCCCTTATTGCGTAGACATAAAGCTTTTTCTTCAGGCCGATCCGCTTCGATAATGTGGGGAGACCGTTATTCAGCTGCAGGCCCGATTCGTGGGTATCAGTCCAATGCATTTGCGGGCTACGTAAGAGGCGCTTGCCTGCCGTAAATAGTTTGGTGACTCCTGCACGACTATAGCACAAAATGATTGCGACCTATCTCGCGTGCCATGCATCATCAGGCTTCGATATCGGGGGGGGGGGGGGGGGGGGCAAACCGGGGCCCCTGCCCTGGGCGGCAGTTACAGGGGGCGTCTAATTCATAATCTTTTGTGATATTTGTGAAATGAACCAACGTCGAAGAGGGGGCACCACATGAAATTTCTGCCCTGGCTTTGAAAAGTCGCAGATCCTTAGGCTGCATATCATAGCAACAGCCAATAAGCTCGTGCGTATGCATTATGCATTACGCTGCGTTAAAGATTCGCGCACAAGATAAGGTCACTGCCGACTTGTGCAAAATGCAATAAGGCTAGCACAACCAGAAGCGACTTCACCTGTCACGCGACAAAGCATGACCTGTCACTTTCTCACTGTATTGAATGGCGAGGGATAAGAAGAACTTGTTGGGCGACATAGTGCGGTATAGTGTTGTGTGTTGTATTATAGTGTTGTATTGTGGCAGTGTGTAGTGTTGTGTTGGAGGTATGTACTAGACTATTTGTCGTCTCACCTTGAGCGTCTCAGCGAGGAAGAAGCTCTGCTGCACGTCGTCGCCCTGCGGCTTGGTGTGGTACACGTTCACGAGCCCCGTGTAGCCGCCCTCCACGCGGCAATGCTTCTCTAACGCCTGAAAAACATGTTACAATATGTAATTGGGATGACGACTGGGTTATAGTACATTACACAACTAGGGTGGTAATACAAAGAAAGGCCGAGATCGTAGAAGTTTGCCGCCCGAGCTGCAAGCGAGGGACGTAAATATGCGATCGAGGGCTTTCTTTATTACCTCCCGTGTTGTGTCACTGAACCAGATCAGAGATTTGACCAAATCACTAAACGTGCCTAGTGAAATGTTAAAACGAGTTTACTTTGCGAGTTAGTTTTGTCAACTCACTGACATGTGTCAGGGATTTTATCAAATCCCTAAACAAATCTAGTGAAATGAAAAAACGAGTTGCCTTTATTGGCCGATTTCCTCATTTCTCTAAACAGACTCAGGGATTGATCAAATTACTGATTTTTTCTAGGCAAATGTTAAAATGGATTCGCCATTTTAACATCTTGCGTGAATTGGTCATATCCCTTAGAGGTTTGATCAAATCTCGGTTTTGGCCATTTCCCTGCGACATGACATGTGTGACAATACATAATTGAAACGTGCCTATCTGTTTGTGTTTGCACTTACGTTATCGAGTTATCTAAACTTGTTCGTGTTATCAAGATGCATTACGGTATTTATCGGCAGATATACACGTGCTGCGTGTTATCACGTGAAAGTTACTTCTATTGTATGGTTTACGGTTGTATTACCTACAAATTTAGACCAAATTCGACCTAGATTTATTTCCCAATTTACTCTGAAACTAAAATTTGCATTACGTCGATGCATTTGAATACACCGTATGCGGATTTCAAAAATGGCGTCGATTTTGGACTTCATATTAAGGTTATGACCGTTGTAAAAACCACCAAGAAAGGCTTTTTTGTTGGGTTTTAGAGGTAAAGATTTAAACAAAGAGTCAATCTTGGAATTCGACGTAACCGATCGATTTTTTCTAAGAGTCGTCATGGCAGTCAATAGTTATCAAATCTTTAGCGGCCTCAATGCCCTAAGCTAACACATTCAGTGCCAAGAACCCGGCTATCGGGTTCATTTTTTATGAAAATTTGGGAGCTTGGCACTAAATGACCTAAATGTGTTGATAAGCCACGATAGTCGTGGTACTTTGGCAACAGTTTGGTTGTGTAGGACGGCGAACATAACTTGTTGAAAAAATCTTGAGAGTAATTTTCTAAATTTACAGTTAAGTCAAATCCTTCGTAACTTACCTGAACAGCTTCCCAGCCCCAATCGCGGTACTTCTGGTCTTTGGTGAGGCGCCACATTATGAAGTAGCTCTCGAAGGTCTCCGGTCGCAGCAGGAACACTTTCTCATTGCTTTTCTGCGCTCGAGCCTCCACAGCCCCTGAAAATCTGAAGAAACGACTTGCTGTTAGAAATTTAACTTTATCATATTACAAACAAGGTTCATATAACCATTCACTGTTTTGAGATTTATTTCGCGCAGAAAAAATGTATCGCTATTAAATGAAACACATTTCAACCAAGTTTGATGTCGTTCAAGTACCCTCTTTGCGTTGGAGTGGAGAATCTCAATCAATCAAGCATAGTTTATTGTAACACTTAGGAAAAAAGAGTACAAGAACATTCTTTTTTATTTATTTATAGTCAACTATGCTTTGCCCAATGGCGTACCAAAACTTAAAACTTAATTGTAGGTCTTAATTCATTCGGAAACTTAAGTTTTTTTTTTGATCAAGGCGCAATGCTCCGGCATGCAAAAACGGTAGCCCTCATTTCGCGGGCGCAATTTACCGCCCTAGGCCATGGCACCCTTTGCCCCTCCTCCCTGCGCTGCCAGTAAAAGGTAGATTCACTAGAGCTGGCACGAATGGATTGAACGAAAGTAACTTGTCACTGTTGAGTGACGTTCTTATACGGAAGCATCCAAATATTTTGTAACACTTGTTCATTATTCGAGAAAAAAATACATATAATCTGCACATTATTAAGACAGCCGCTAAAAATATAGAACAAAAGAAAATTTGACTGTTCGCTACAAATATTTTACTATATTTGGGTTTTAATTTATTTCTATGAAACCATAGCAAAAATACGCGGAACTAATACGAAATTTAGATGTTTCGATGTAATTACCGCGCTTTACGGCGTCAGTGTTCCAACAAGATCGCGATTGTAGGGATTTTTTCATTGTTCACACAATGCAGTCTGGGTTACGAAGTTATGAGATGAGATAGTCTAAAAACACGATTATCGCTTATTGAATCAATGTATTTAATCATTTTCTGATGCACACATAAACATTATCAAATTATCATTCACTCGTTCAATCCATTCGTGCCAGCTCTTGTGAATGGACCTGTACGAACCTGAAAGCCTCCGGGCCCAGCTTGGTCTCGGAGCGCGCGTAGCTCTCGTGGCAGGTGTGCGTCAGTTTCTTCGCCACGTCCATGTACCGCTCCGACAGGGTGTTCTCCAACGTCGTTGACGCCAGGCCGAACATGCCACCTGGAAATAAGAATAAGAATACATTTCTTATACAACATATTAAACACTGACAACTATAGATGAAAAGATACAATTAGAGAGATTAAGAAATGCCTGAACTAGGATTTCCTGTTGTTTTTGTTAATCCCTTTTGCCTGTGTTTCAGGCAAAAGGGATTAACAAAAACAGTGTCGGTTTTAACACTACCAGCGCCCTGGGCGAGATTTCTACGGCGCCCCCTAACTGCAATTCAAACCTATACGAAAAAAGGCCTGTGGCGCCCCTTTACGAGTATATGTACCTACCTACGACCGCGACTGCGCCCTACCCTAACGCCGGCACTGCAAAAATTATATCTAATAACACAAACACACACATAATATTCACAAACTATATACACTGTTTTAATACAATTCTCATCTAATTAACTAGTAACTGACAATTTATCGAAAAATAAATGGCATACTTCATAATTTTTATTGCATAAAATCCACTACAAATCGAGCTGTCTTTATTGATACCATTTATTTATTCATAAGTGTAGGACGAACTTGAAAAGACATTTTATTAAATTGGTCAATTACGTAAATCGAATAGAAGGTTGTGGTATGATAAATCAATAACGTGTTCTTGACCTTACCTTTTAATGAAGTATGCAATTTTAAATAGCTTATTAATCGAACAATATATGCCCTTTCATGACATAAATACACACAGATAATACAATAAGAAGAAAAACAAGATTAAATTTAAAATACCTAAAGCTAAATAGACCTAAAATCTAAATAAAACTACCTAAAATAAAATAAAAATATAAAAAGAATACCCCCTCAAGCAGCTCCGCCTGTGGCATGGTACTCATTATGCTGGCAACATTACCTCTCTGAATAGCCAGGGCAATTCTTTGCTTATAAGTTATTAGCCTAAGCTATTTAGAATACATTTGCACAGTATAATAGCAGTCACTTTTCTCCCTACAAAAGGTATATCGCGCGGCTTGTACGTGTACGCACCGCGAACGCACTACAAGCAAAGTGTTTACGTATGCGTAAGAATGCTCGAGTACGAATCGCACTGATTGTGCCTCGACCTTGAATAGGTATCGCTCGCTCTTAAACGGCCGAAGAGTGGCTACTTGTGTCTTTATACTTCGACTATGCTGAATATGCTGCGTTTTTTTTTCACTTTATTACCAACGACTCAACAAAGTAGTCAAATAAACTACACAAACTTATTATTTCAAATTGGTGAGGTAGGGGAGGACTGTGAGTGAGACTCGCAGCATCTTGTCCAGTGCCGAGGACATGGTCTTTTCAAACCTGATACGGTCTATCTGACCAGACTTTTGGCATCTCGTAGAAGTGTCAGTGGCGGATTAAGCCAGCGCGGGGACTGTAGCATTTCTTCAAAGAGGCGCTTGGTTGATCTCAGATATGCTTAATACCGACTGATCAGCCATTTTATACGTGACGAAATTACATAACGAGGGGAGGGGGGGGGGGGGCTCCCGTTTTGCGAGTGGGCGCTAGGCCCCCCAGTGCGCGGGGCCCGTAGCATTTGCTACTCTTGCTACGTGGCTAATCCGGCACTAAGAAGTGTTCAACCAAATGTACTTACAGGTCGATTCACAAGAGCTGGCACGAATGGATTGAACGAGTGACTGGTAAAAGCGATAATTCTGTTTTTAGACTATCTCGTCTCATAACTTCGTAACCCAGTCCGCATTGTGTATTTTATGTATAACAAAAATCCCTACCTATATATGCAGCGAACCGTCAAATTTACATTTCTGTCATATCTTTTACCTGCTTAGTCTTAATAATGTGTATTTTTTATTTTTTTCTTGAATAATAAAGAAGTATTATATACTTGTTTACAGAATATTTGGATCCACCCCTATAAGAATGTCACTCAACGGAGACATGTGACATTACTTTCGTCCAATCCATTCGTGCCAGCTCTTGTGAATCGACCTGTACCGCTTTTAACTTACCTGCAAAGCACGAAAGGTGATCCATTTTCTCCTCCAATATCCGTCCGTACTTCATTTCAGCGAGGTAGGATAAGCCGGAGGGCGAGACTCGCAGCATCTTATCCAGGGCCGCAGGCATGGCCTCGTCGAACATGACGCGGGCCTGCTCGTCCGTCTGTCCCGACATTAGCCACGCCTTCAGCAGATATTCGTAGAAGGAGTCGCCGAGGGCGCCGAGAGACATGTGCCCTGAAAATAAGAAAATAATTCACGTTAAGGTTTTTAAGATGGATTAGGTTTTGATGGATGGATTTCGGTTAGGGCTCGTCCAGAAATCATGTGATCGTCTATAGGGGGGGTGGGGGTCAGAAAAATATTTGATCACATGATTTCTGGACGAGCCTTAGTGCAGTTTACAAAATGAAGATGCCATGATGTTGTGCTATTTTCAATAAGGTAGTATGTGGCAGTGGCGTGGCATCAAATATATTCTTAGTAAAGCAGAATCAGATTTGGTTTACTTTTTCTTCGGGAGTATTAAATACACCGGTCATATGCTTTAAAATGGGCAAGCCGGTGGGAATCGGGTTCTATCGACGCCACTCCACTTGTATGTTGTTACAATTAAAACTGCTAAAAAAAGTACTAATACGGATACGGTCACTTTGTTTACGATAATTTGTACTTATTTCATGCTTCATGTCAAATCATTCTCCAAATAAATATATTTGTTTATCGACTTCTAAATCCAGACGAAATAGTCTTGATTAAGGTTTTCAAAGAGTGGATTTTGACACATATAGAGTACTAGTGGGTGCTTAGATACTTGTACGGCGAGCAACATCAGCGCCTAGATGCATCAAATTCTATCGTTTCAGGAGAAGAATACTCACTCTGTCCCCACTGGCCGCTGCGCGGGTTGATGAAGTTAGGGTACAGTCCTCCCGGCTTCTCGATGTTATTGAGCACCTCGCGGATGCGCTCCACTTTTTTTCTGTACACTGAAAACAAATATAACATATTAATGTAGCCACAAAAAAGCAATTTTCCTATACAGTTAAATTCTACCTTTAAAAAACTACAACTTATCACAGGCAAAATAAATTGCACTTATAATAATTTTGCTCAAAAAGCAGTACTTTTCGTTGCTGTATATCGTGCGGAAAGTATTCCGCACTCATATCAAAAAGTACTAGTATTATTTCCATTCAGAATACGTAGCTTAGCTGACTTACTCGCTTGACTGAGTAAGGAATAAAAGTCGAGAGCTTTGACTGAACTACGGAACACCTATACTATAATTATGTTATTAAATTATTGCGCTACGATTACGAAACAAGGAAAATCATCATTACGTGTTTACTACTAAAAGTAGTCATTGGGTTAAACTTAATCCCCTCGTTAAAATATTCGTTGAAAACCTTTAGTTCGGCGGGTCAAGAGGTCGGCAATGACAGATAGCCAGTATTTATACATAAGATAGCTTTTGTCTTTTCAATATCACCCAAAGTATCAACACATTTTATCTCTACGCAAACGTAATCCCAAAAGTAAATAGTTACTGTAGCTAATTTGGAATGTAAGAGGTGAATAAATTTCTAGCTAAGATTTAACGATTAAATCTGTTAAAGTCAAACTGGATTCACAGAGCGAGAACATGTACATAGACTGTCTATGAAAATGTCATAAAATAAAAACATTTTTGGTGAGTGCCCGGATTAATAATTTTGACTACTTGATGCCCTAAGCCTGGGGTCTCCAAACTACGGCCCGCGTGAAGAAATCGGGAGGGCCCATGATCCGGCCCGCGAGGCATTCTGATCCGGCCCGCGGCACAGAATAAGAATAGTACTACGTACAGTACAGAAGTCGTACAGTAAAGTACAGTCAAGGAATTTAATTTCCTACCCTTTTCATTGAAATGTTGTTAAGCATTCACAATGCATTAAGGTCGAAATTTCTATTTCAGTAATAGTATTTAAATGTCAATACGTATTATTTGTCACTGCATATTAAAGATAACCTCTTTGCGAAGTCATTTGCTCATCTAATTACGAATACGTGTCAGTTGGTGTCAGTGTCAATCGAGAACATTTTAAAATAATTCCGAATCCAGACTCCGGAAAGTCTACCACAAACGTCGATAATCTAAATTTCGTTATCTGCGTTCCTTTCATTCGAATATTGCAAGAGCGAGAAAGATGGACTTTCTTCGAATTTCGATTCCGCGGTTGTCGACCTTTTTTGATAGTGCCTTGACGTTCCAAATTTCAGTTCACCATGTCAACGTTGTTAATCTGTTACCTAGTTACTGACACAAAACAATGCGTGTGATATGTCAAAGTAACGTCGTAGTCTAGCTAGCTCTTATGATGACAGTATGCTATACGATATTGGACCTTAGGTGGGTTGGAAATTAAATTCCTTGACTGTACCTACAGATGATGTGCCTGACCCCTGCCCGGCGTGTTAAAAGCGAAGTTCCGTACAAATGTACCTACGCTATATTGACATTGAGCAGAGATTTAAAAGGCGAAAAATCAATCGCATTGTTGCATACTATAGTACGCAACAATGCGATTGATCGTGAACATCGATATCGACACAGTAGATAAAAAAAAAACATTCAACCCTTACGAAAAAGCAACGTCAGTGCGACAAGATAACGGGATTTACTCACAAGTCTCTCACTTGTAATTTATTCTATGTGCTTTTTACCTACTTAACTTCGCTAACTATACACCTATAACCAAGACTTACCATCCTTCCCTGTAATATCGCTCAGGTAGTTGAATTCCAGGTGTAGAGTCCCGATCTCCGACAGAATGCTGTTCGGTCCCGCCCAGTGGTACTGCCGGCTCGCCTGAAATTTACGCCATAATCAATATCACTGTATGTATTATTAGCGGTTACCGATGGCCCATGATAACTGACACGCTAGGCTGTTGACTATCGGCTCTGGTAATTTAAATATGACATGTTTTTATCGTGCGGATCCGTGACATGCTTCGCGAGCAGCTTGGGGATTGGTTAATGGTTCGAGTTACAATTTTACTGTAAATGATCAGTAATCTGTGTTGGTAATTTGTATCCGTAAAAATTTGATTTGCAGCTAGATAAAATTGGTGGAAGAACCCAACCCGTTGAATAAAATGTTTCCTTTTAACTATTATAGCTCAGTCAGCGGTTGTTGTCAACAGTAATACGTAAATATTACAACTTGGTAATAAAATTTACAGCAAAAGTTTTGACAGCTACATGGAAATAAATGTGTTAGATAACTTCCACTGTTATATATTTTGTAAGTACTTAACAAGACACCGTACACAATTTTATTTTAGTACCTACAATTTGGATTGAACCTTTCGTTATTGCTTTACTTTAGCAATTTCAAGTCAATAGGGTGACACAATTCGAACCGAAAAGACGAGGACAGGCTTACTTTTACCATAAATTGCAAGTCAAATATAAAATTGCAAGCTTTTAAAAGCGTATTCGTCGCCTATTTTAATGTCAAAGGTAAATCGGGTCGCTATTTTTAGCCGTAATAGGCGAAGTACTCTGACGAATCAGGTCATTCATGACGCATACGGTCGTAGTGTTAATAAATCGGTGTAAACGTTACTTCGCATTATGCTAACGGCGCGAATTCGGGGTAACGACCCAGCACGCGATTACTTTACATCGTAAAAACCTTTACAAAACCCATCGTATTCTTATCAAGCTATCGACGCAACTGGCATGTCTGTGGAAAAGTTAAGCAGCCTTTGTAATTCCATCAGCATTTACCGTCATTGGATTTTTTACCTAGCAAACTGTACACGAGTATTGGAATGTATCGAAGGCATTCTTTGGTACTGCGACGTCGCTGGAAATCGGTTGAAAATGTGAAAGTATTTTGTATATGGTTATAGCACTGAATTGCCGTCGTCGGTGAAATGTAGTCGGGGGATTGGTTTGTTTTTGTTTGTTTAATTGCAAGTAAATATTTTCTTTTCAACTATGGATGCAATGTTATTGTTGACGGATCGGATTAATTGTGTAATGGATACGCAAATCAACGATTTACATACAATTTTATCACAGAAACGTTCCTGCCTCAGTAAGAAAACGTGGTAAACGCCATAATTAGCTGTCTAATGTCACATGTTCGATAGAATTTCATCTCCACAATTTTCAACATTGATGGCAAAATGCTAATAGCTATTCAGTACATTAACAATAATCATGATGATACCACGTACCTTGGTAGAGGGGTTGATGAGGGCATAAGGCAGCCCGGTGGGAGTCTCGAACGCTGGCAGGAGGGCGTCCGCGACTTCCATCGCCTTGTCTTTGAACACGCTGTCACCGGTCAACGCGTAGCAGGACAACAGTCCGCCGATGAAGCGGATCGTCGTCTCAAACACGGAGAGCTCTGAATCCTGGTACAAAAAGCACGATTTGAGTTATATTGGTGGAATTTCTCTACAGGTATACATACATCCGGCTAAATTATCTTTTCGGTAGGTAATCCAGGAGACAAGGCAAGTAGGTATTAGAATTATAAACAATTTTTATGATGGCTACACCGTTTCTAGATACAATCGTTTCAAAAGCTTGTGGTTATGACAGTAAGGATATAGTAACGCTACACGAAAAAACTAAGTCATATTTACTACCAGTTCGATTAAGTGATACACACAGGTAATTTTGTGTAGATACGTCACTTATTTCTAACGTTTTAAGTATTATGTGTGTGATGATACGGCGGTCCGAATCAAATAAATAGCCCCATGTAGTCGCGAGCTAATGTCCATCATGAAGGACACGTCATCATTGTTTGTCAGGCGTTTAGTGATGATTGATGTCGGTGAATGAGTGCTGAATACGCAGGCATGAAGTAAATTATGCACCGCGGAGACCTTTATCTGCAACCTTTAATTTCCCACACAGTTATACGAAAATCCCAAGAATGGGTAAAGTCGTAAATTCTCCGCACTCACAGACTTTTTATACGTTAGATCGTTAGAGTGAATTATGATATATTTAGTGTCAGTCTTACATGCGCACGATTCGTAGTTTGCCTGATGCATATTCGTTTTATACATTAGAAAGAACTCTAACCCAAAGATGCAAGAGTTGTCTAACAATAATTCATCTAGAATGCTATTCGTTGGCTAACTTCCACTGTGAAACAGCTGAAGTAGTACTGATAGTTTTAATAATATTAGTACATAGTTAATTTTGGAAGTGGGGCCAGTGTTGCATTCGAAGCAAACTAGACTACTAGAGCAAATTAATAAATATCAATTTTAAAGAAGCATCAAATACAATTCGTAAGTTAGGTGGTGTAAATGTTGATATTATTGAATTATATTATATTTAGATCCTTGAACTTTTCAGTTAAACCATCAGATAGAAATCAGGTCTTATGAACGCTTGGCCATAGGCATGGTAGTGCAACAACTATGTAATTAATTCGCAGTGCACCAGCAACCTCTAATCTACATTCAAAGCTCGATCGCCACTTGAATCAATTAAACTTCATATGAAAGAAAATTAAACTTGTTGAAATGTACAGTGTGTTTAGACGCTCAATCTTCTAGATAGACCATCTGTAGCAAATCAAGTTCAACGAACGCGACTACAAACTGATATGTATATGAGCTCTAACTGTAGTATTAATCTATATATACTTACTCAAAGCTCGATATCCACTTAGAATCATTTAAATACGTCATTGTTGAAATGCTGCGTTCAATCATGGAATAGGCGATCAGATGCGAATCAATTTCTAAGAACGCTGTACCGCGAGCAACAGCTTCTGTAGATTAATTTGCACTAACTGTAGCAGCAAAGTCTAATCTCCAGTCGAAGCTCGATGTACACTTAGAAGCAATTAAAAGGCACTTGGGCCAGTTGTCGCGATCGCGCGATATGCGCTGACAGCGCTGATTAGCCGGTTCATTAAACAGTCGTTAGCTAGTTATCCGTGTGACCGTTCCGCTAAACTGCCGTTTTGTTCGGGAAACACGCGTTACTGGAGATTAGAAAGAGCTCTACATAGTCCAGTGAATAAGGGAAGAGGCCATCATTTAACCACTTGTCGTGTAGATAAGACACGACACTAAAATACATTGTGTCATTTTTCTTTTGTTACAACTCTTCCAAATATTTGGAGTCGGCTCTTCTCGTTGAAATATTGGCCAGAGTCTGTGAGAGTGGCCAGTTATGTCTGCTGTATGTCATTGTAAAAATATATTCCTGCAGCGATATACAGCCATAGAGTTCCGTTTCCACAGGTTCTTCTGGGCAGTTTGTAATAAAGTGTATTTAAAACATTGTTTACATTTGCGCGTGCTTGCGAACCTTCGCGGATTGGGCATGTAAAACGGCGCGCGCAACAAGTGAATCCCATTCCACTCAACACAGTAACATCATTTTAATTAGCGGTCCAAACTGACGTAGAATTATGTTTAATTCGCCCATTAAGGCCAGTGCAGCCACACAGAGGCAAACAGATGTCTGCATCAAGCGCTTTCAGAGCCGAAGCGAAACTTTTAACTAGTTCACCGCTGGAACGAAACTGGAACAATGTGATAATTGTTTTCATTCCGGTGTTGCTCTGGGATGCTGCCAGGCTCTCGTGTATCTATAAATGTTGGATTGCGCCCGGAACGGATTGCTCGCGTGTTTTTAATTGCGGGAATACAGTCATGGACTGACGAGCTCGGGATAGAGTAGTGTGAAGTGGCATGTTTGAGTAGTGCTTGTTTTTCTGGTACCTTTGATCGCACATCTCTGTTTTTTTCGAATCGAAGAAGTATGTTATTTTAGTGCTATGTTAAAGTATAAATTAAGTACTTATAATGCGTACTAATTGTGAAAGCAACGGGTACAATTTTTCATAAAGGAACTCACATTATGCCAGTATATTAAAGGCATATGTTATCTTTAATCTTATTATTACTATTAGTTTTAGACTCTTTACATATGTCTTTTTGTGAAAACTCTGAATACTTTGAATGATAAATAAGCGAAAGTGGGCGATACGCGGTCTGCTCTAGCTGTGAGCCAAGAAATTAATGCGTGCCTAATGTAAAGGCTCTAAATAATACTAAATGATGCTTACGATTTCGCCGATGTGCAGATGCTCCGCGACCCAGTCGCGACCCTCGCGGAACTCCTCTCGCAACCCCATGAGGTAGAGTGTGTCGAGCCCATCCACGATGGTGGCGCCCAGGTCGCCGTTCCCGAACACACTGGACAGGTGGGCCCGCTTCGACATCGGCTTCAGCTCGTTCTTGCCCCACGCGTACAGCTTGTAGTTGTTCCACGCGTGCCGCATCATCTGTCAAAAAGGAATCGTCCGTTAAAAGTAAGCTCCCAATCTTTGACATAAAAGAGCTCCCCTTGAAAAAGACGACCGATTAGCCGCCGACGTCTCAGATATACTTAAACAAATATTTTCATAAGGCTACTTGCCACATTTCACATCTCAAAGGCCGGAACGGCATTCATTTTTAAAAGAGTGCTCGCAAAGCCTCGTCGAGCAAGTTTTAATCTCGGCGGCTCCGTGCGGCAACGGAACTAATGAAAGGATATCGGACTTTCGTCGAGGCCATTAATTATTATTAGGTCCCTAGAACTTTACGAGAAAGTCGCCAATGACTTGGAAAAACTGGAGACTTTACCAATTACAGTTTAAAGCGTCCGAGAGACGGAAATTCATTCGCAGACCGAGTCGAGCTAACATTCGAATATATCGCGTTCAGATGCACATCAAAAGAGGACCAAACTAACTAGTTTAACAAGGCTTAATTACCATCTTGAGTTACGCGCATTAGAATTCAACAGAGCATGACTGTACAAATAAATACGGAAAGGTTTTGACTCGGCGGATGAAGACTAGTAAAGAATGGCTAAGGGTTAGAGTGGAGGCCCAAGAAAAAGGGAATCTGCGACTTAAGAAATGAAGGAAAAAAATCCAGGTGCTTAAGGCCAAAAAATAATTTTTGATGAAGAGAATCCCCACGTAACATGTCACGGCACGGCACACCAACCAGATGATTAGTAATGGGGATTAAACTTGTAAATAATTAACTAATAAATAAACGAGTGGTAAATGAGATATAAATGTACCAGTCGGGATAGCAGTAACAAGCAGTTTGAGGAAAGTGGGAAATAAATAGTAGCAGCGGCATAATGGGTCATTCTCATATAATTTGACAAATGTGTCTCCTCCATGTGCAAAAGTATATACTTATATTTAAAAATTAGCGCTGTTGTCAAGCTTTCGGTTCGTATACATATAAAAATAAAACCGGCCAAGTGCGAGTCAGACTCGCGCACCGAGGGTTCCGTACAAACTCGTACCTAAGTAGATACGTGAAAAAGAACACGATTAACAAAAAAAAATTAAAATGGTTTTGGAATCTAGAAATTAAGCCCTTTCATTTGATACCCCACTTGATACAAAATTTTAAGTTGTGCTAACAACTTTAAATTTTCGACCTCCCATTACGGCCCCCTTTAAAAAAAGTAAAAAAGGTACAAGATTTTTTTTTATGTCAAATAGGGTCGGGTTAGTGACTTTTAAAACTATTCCAAATTTCATATCGATAGCAGCAGTAGTTCCTGAGATATCTGGCTGTGACAGACAGACAGACAGAGGGACAGAGTCGTACCATAAGGGTTCCTTTTTTACCATTTTGGTACGGAACCCTAAACAGGAAAAATTAAGTATTAGCAACGTTAACTTTCTAGTAGGGTCATTCTCATTTAGATTTGTGACTTGTCACAGCCATGTGGCTGTGACAAGTCACAAATCTAAATGAGAATGACCCTACTGTATCAAAATAAAGGTTCGTGCACCTCTACAACGTGTAGCCGTCTTTGCGTTGGATCCGTTATGTTAGCGAGTCCCGCAGGAGCTTCGGTTGCCGGTTGCAGGTCATCCTCGCCCGGGAGACGAGCGGCGCGGGCGCTGCGACCCGCAGGGTGCACCACAGGCCCCGCCGGCCCGGGAGCCGCAAGGTTCGAAACACGCATCAGCAGAATCATGGCGCAAATAAACGACACGCCAAGAGTCGCCAAACGCCACAACAGACGCATCGTTAAAAATGCAATAAATCAAGTTAATTAAACAATCACCGCACTCGAAATTCGTTTAGTTTATTGTGATTATTACAAATGCACTCATACAGTCGCAACAGTGACTCAAATATTTATGAAGCTTGTTTTCCCGATGTAATTAGTTAAAGTGGACTTCAGTATTAATAAGTAAATGTAAATATTAATAAGTCGTGTTTATGCGGATGATTGTTGTGCGCCGGCGACGTTACGCAGCTAGCCGCGGCGCCGTACTAACGTGGTGTCGGAAAATGCTTATTGTTATCAACTGCCACGCGGAGATAACCAACAACGGACACATAAGCCTGCATACAGACTGTGATTGAGAATTATATGTGAAGGACTATAGATTTCAATTTATTTCCCTCTAGTACTCTTGTAGAGATAAACGCAAGCGCAAACCTGGTTAAGAACACTTATGAACCGACAGAGTTTTCATCGTAATATTGAAATACGAGTAGTACGATAATGGTAGTAGTCACAGATATATAAGAAACAAAGATGTGAAATCACACGTGTTTTGTATTAGAACCGCTGTCGCAGGTTTTGCTCACACATACATTAACGCTGTGCACATGCAAAGACAACACCCACAAATAAACTAGCGTCACCGCCAATCATCAAAGAACACAGCGACACACTACAGCAACGCTGTCGTTGCTATTGGCTAGTACCTACACACTAACGCCCGCGCCGTCTCAATACACGCACACACTTAAATATTTCATTGACGTAAGGGCTTGACAAAGAATAAAAAGTTATCGATGAACGAATGAATGAATGTTGCTCCGTTCATCAATCACTAAAAATAAATACCTAATAACGAATCGTAATTCGTTATTTCTTTTGTATGATTTTTTTTACAATTAGGGTGTTCAAATGGACACAATGATGAATTAAATTTTTTACTACAATATTATAAAAATAAATGATGTTGTGTTGTGGTAACTTCTTAGTTGTATAAATAGATTAGCTAGGCAAAGAATATATCTTTGAAGAGCTGTCGCTATGATTGTCATGATTATTTATTGTTCTTTCTCACATAATTGGTTATTTTTACATACTGTTGTTACAATTGAAATTGAAAAATTTGTAGGGAATAATAAGGGAAAGGGGTAGAGAATAACATTCAGTTTTAAAATAATCAAATACTTTAATCGCCCCTGAACAAAATATATTTATTGACATATAAGTAATTCTTAAGACATTCTTTACATATAAGTCATTTTCATCAAAGTGTTTTGAACTAATCACACTATTTTTACTTGGAAACCAGTCCTTTCTCCCAGTCGCATCGATCCATTTTTCTTTTAATGTGGCTTTAGCAGGAAACCTAAAACATCACAATGATTAACTGTAATAAACATAAAATAACTGCAACAAAATAATTGCTTGAAATGCAAAATTAATATTTTATATGTATTTAATACGTTGTCAGTGCATTAAATTTAAATATACTATGATTTATCTTAAAATGGTTCCATTCATTCATTCATCCAATCATATCGATATTTTTATCGAACAGGTAACTCACTACTGTTAGTTCATTCAAAATGGACTCATGAGAATTGACAAGGTAAAATGAACTTTATCGGTGAATTAATAGAGTCGACTTCTAAAGAAATGCCAACTAAATTAAATCGAAATAAAAATATTTCGGAAAACTCATTTTATTTACATACCTGTGGTAAGAAATGCCTCCTTTCGATAAATTTTGGATGCGACTTCTATTTGGTCACCTTAACACAGAACAGTTTGGCATAATTGCTTGTTTTAACCCCACGAAAACGTAAAAAAGCAGAGCTCAGCGTGTGACGGCGGTTACATAGCAACTGTCAACTGTTCTCTCGCTATAAGGTCATTTTGCCCCTATAGCTGAAACGCGCGCCACGCCTACTGACCATATCCATGTTTCTTATAAATCCGTGGTAGTAGTCACGGCACTTGAATAGTAGTAATATGGTTTCTATTTTAAGTACCAATTTATCTAACAAGTTAAATTTCAGACTTGATTAATTAAATTTTTATGCCAGCTGTTGTTATGTTATACTGATTATCTTTCTGCTGCTGGATAAGGTAGAAACTGGGTTGTATCCGTATAGTTTTTAGGGTACCAAACCAAAATGGTAAATAACCCTCCTTTGGGCTTCGCCGCAGTCGGGTAAAAAGGAACTCTTATGGTGCGACTCTGTCTGTCCGTCTGTCTGTCACAGCCAGATAACCCAGGACCTACTGCTGCTATCGATTTGAAAATTGGAATAGCTTTAAAAATCGCTTACCCGACACTACTGGTTTTAATAAAAATCTTATAACATTTTTACTTGTACGTTTCTTTTAAAGAGGGTCGGAATTGGATGTCGAAAATTTCAAGTTGGGCTATTAAATCAAGTGGGGTATCAAATGAAAGAACTTAATTTGTAGATTCTTAAATCATTTTTATTTTTTTTCTTAATCATGTACTTTTTCATTTAGGATGAAAAACAGACAAGAAAATACTATTCGCCCTATTATGTTCGAGTTCGAAGTTACTGAATGGAAAAATCTGAATTACCCATTATTAATCATCTTACAGGAAAAATAAAATGGTTTTCCTAACTTGCATCGTTTTTTAGAAATTCGCAAAAATCGTAACATAATCTTATTTGCTGCTGCAAAACAAACCGCGACCTCCACAACAGGACAGTTTTTCAACAACAAAGTTAAGTTTGTCCCACCATACAGTTTATCTTGAACTATTCACGTATGTACTTACGTCTTCTATCTAATTTGTCTAGTCTAGTTGTGCTAGAGGTACCCACTGCAAGGTTTAAACTTAACATCTAGAGTCTGTGCGGAAAGAGAATAGGATTTAGATTGGGGGGCGCTGTAATGCTTTTCTACCATATGTGCCGTACCTATTTTCTGTTTTCTGGTTAGTTCCGGTTTTCGCCACGCCTATTCTCTTTCCGCACAGACTCTACGCTAAGTAAAGCTACATGTTGGAGTAAAATGCTTAGATTTCTTCAGTGCGCTTCACCTTTATCATACACAGGGAAAATAACCTAATACATGTAGATATCAATACCCGTTATTCACAAAGTATAATTGTAACTGCAGAAATCTGGATGATACCGCAAGATTATCTAATAGTTCTTCGATGATAATGACTTCAGGCAAAGTTTAAGACTACAAATTGTGTTTGTTATTATGAAACCGGCACATTTCATAGGTTGCATGCTGATGCAGATAAACCCAAATCGTGGTGTCGCCTTAGCAACGATCTAATCGCAGCAAGTACTATAAACGTATTATCTACATCTATAACCATGTATTCGTACCGTTCTTTCTCGTCCGTAATTCTAACAGTTACGTTGAGTGTACCTTATTATTGTCAGTGTTGGCTGAAAATTTGGTCACATAATAACCAATAGTGCGTATTGCGTAAACATAATGCCAGAAGCATGTGCGAAAGTTTAGGGTTTCCAGGAAGTTAAATATTCTAATACTTAATACAATAACGTTTTTTTTATGATTTAATTAAAAATGTATAGTTTTCAGATTTTTCCCTACACTTGTAGTATAAGACGGTATTACTAAATTTTAAAGTCCTAGGTCAACGGAAAGTACACTTTGAATTTTGGTTTCCTTGAGAGTGTCGAAAGTTACTTTTTTGCGGCATAAACGGCCGTACCTTTTTTTAATCTTAACTTAGAAGCTTGATTTTTTTCATAGCTTCAAGGGACCATAGACCTGAGTACTTATGTATATGGTTTGAATTTCAACTCGATACCTCCACGCGTTCCCGAGATAAAGGGTCTTGGAACCCTCGGTGGGCGAGCCCGATTCGCACTTGTCCGGTTTTTTGTGGTAGGTAATAGAAAGCAACAGCTCAAACCAAATGAGCTATAATATAGAATTAGCAGGTCTTCGAACATTTTTTTTTCTTTATTTGCTATGAGTTTGTTATGACGTTTTTTTGGGCATCTAGTTAGTTACCAACCCAGTAGGATTGTCTTTCTAACTATTGTGTGCTGCATTCGACGTAAACTCGTACTTCACTTGAGTTAAATTATAATACCTTGATACGAGTCCTTTTGCGAACCACGTCTGATCCAGGTTTCTGGGCAATATCTAAACGATCGTTTAAGATATTTCACTAAGATCTTGTCATCACGGTGGATATGTGGGTTGAACGTGCTATAAAGTCATATGTAAAGTGTTGCATGTACTTGAGATATCGCTGGAGACTCGGGCGTGCTCAATCCCGCTCCAGCCCTGTAATCTAGAATCTAGAGATCTTGGATGTGGCGGTCAACTACTTCGCGTTCAGACGTCTAGACGGACGATTCTACAGAAACTGCATGGTGGACTAATTTGATAGCTGATGCACAAATCTTGCCATCGACCTGCTGCCATGCTACCGCTTGTAACGGTTTGAAAAAGTGAGCTTAGTGTAAGTTAAAACGTACAGTCAACATCATAAATATATATACGTTACAAAGGCGACAAAAATATCCGTACACTTTTACATTAATGTCATTTTAGAAAAGTTTGTCACTTCATACATATCGATATTTATGATGATGTTGACTATACCTAGTATTACAGAGTTATAACGTTGACGCCGGCAAAATCAAAATTATTTCCGATTTAATTAAAGAGTGCACGCGGGAAATAGCATCCATTCAAGAAAATTTCATTCATATTTGGCTACACTATTTAACTCCACAAATTATCCGTTCAAATCCCGCCAAACAATTTAAAAAATTTTTAGGGTGTTTATTCTCAAGAGTATGTAGTGAACTGATGAAGGTGGGCATTATTTTGATCTACCAACAGCAAAAGCTAATGTTTTCGTTAAGTAATAAAAATATGTTTGTTGTTCTACGGTTGTTTAGTCCGGATTACCGTGTTACGAATATAAACTGCAATGTGAAAATTATGCAAGAAAATAATTTCGTATTAAAGTTACAGTAACAATGAACACTCGTAGGATACCGACAATTCAACACATAATTTCCGATATTTGCAAATAAACGAATGTGATCATTTTTATTTTAATACATATCGTAAAATAACGGCAAAATCCCCATGATGCATACAAATAGGTACGCTTATTGCAAACATACCAATCTGTTTATCTGAACATTGCGCTGGATCCAACCAGTCCGTACGTACAACAACGAAGATTCTGATGAGGTTAAAGACCTCAGAATGTCTAGGTATTTCGCGTTGTATCCCATCCAAACAGAATTATTTCTCGGATAAAGTATACGTATAATATGAAATTGCTCATGCATCAAAGTCGGTTACCCCAAAACCCAACCAAACTTACACTTCACTCGAGCGGATTTTCCTAATCTTCGTGTTACAGCTCTTTCTAATAACATACAAAACAAACAAACCAATGCACAGAAAGAACTGTACATATTGGGCAAGTACAGTCAAGTGCAAAACTATGATAACGAATAAATCGTTTCATAAAATAAGGTACGAAGTTCTTATTGCCACTGCAGAATGTGTATTCGGACAGATTTTTTGAGCAAATGTATGCACCCATTTTTGACATTTGACTGTGCCCGTGAGCATTATTGAAAATGTATGACCGTATAGAAGAATGTCAAAGTAAGGAAAACTTATTTAGGAAATACTTGTGAACACCGCTTAATTATAACATTTATAATCTTTATCGAATTAACCAAATAATTTGGAGAAATAGTGGCCATTTAGATAAGTATTTCGCAAGAAAGATGATAACCTTTCAACCTAAACCGAGTTCCCAATCTGTATTTATCTGCATAGTTAATATACCAATTCTGTTTTTTTCCTTGCGTCCTGTTTCTGTAAATTCGCACTCTCCATTCGCAAAATTTACCAAAAATAGTAAATTTTGCGAATGGAAATATTACGACAAGGAAAAAAAAAATTGGGAAAAATATCGCCACACTCATTATAATGTTATCGTATATTTCGCAAAAAAATGTGGTTATTATTTCACTTACTTATATAACAAGAATGGTACTTCAGTGCGATAAGATAAACATGTTGTGTGCTTTCAAATAATTATACTCTTTAATGCAAAGCGGTTTAATTATCGTTGTTAAACCGTTTATTACCTATTTAATAACATGTTTAACTTCATTCAATTTGTCCTTTTGTCAACTATACAGTTAAAGTTAATCCGCCCGCCCTTAGCAATTTTCAGGCACAGTTACGCCAGTTTCCGCGAAAGGATGCTTAACTGCACCGCCCAAAGAACGGCGAGCAGTAAGACGGTCGGAACCCAATCTCGGCAGTGGCAATTAAGTGCCTTCGGCTCCCACTACGGGGCCATCTCGGCGCAAACCCAGCAGATTTACAGCCAAGAGCAGCGGTGGACTTGTTACACTTGTTGACCACAGGCAACTAGTGTCCGACCGAAACTAGTTTTCTCGGCCGAAACCGAATTTCGGCTTTGATCTCAATTTCGGCCGAAACCAGAACCGACATTGAAACTTCCGTATAAGGTCATGTCATGTTTTCATGGGAAGATAAAAAAACTGGCCAAGAGCATTTCGGACCATACTCAGTGTAGGGTTCCATAGCCGTAACGTAACTATAAGGTAAAAAATACAACAACAAAAGAGCGTATCTTCATAGCAGTTACGTCCTTTTGTTGAGAAGCGTAGTTTATCGGCAATAACTCAAAAACGGTTAATTTGATCTTGTTGAAAATAATTTTCGTTGAAAGTATTAATTAAGCGCTACCTTCGTGATTTTTTTTCATATTTTTCGGACACGCGGTTTAGGAGATATAGGGGGGGGGGGGACACAATTTACGTAACTTTCGGAGCGATTATTTCCAAATATATTCACTTAATCAAAAACAATACTTAGGAACCTTATAGTGTTTTTTAAAGAGCTGTCGAACTATGTACCACACGTTGATATTTGCTGAAAAAAAAATTTTTTTCTACGGAACCCTAAAAACGACAATCAGTCTTCATTTTTAAAGAACATATTAATTATTTAGTCTCTGATATTTAGAGTAATAATTAATATAACATATAATAACTTATTTCAAATAGTTTATCCGTGCTTTTTGAAAACAATACTGTCTGATCGCAGTTCTAAACCAATCAAATTCAGTTTCGATTTCGGCCGGATGGCTGTCGAAACCCGTTTTTTGCCGAAACTAGGCCGAAACCCAAATTTCGGTCGGACTCTACAGGCACATAAATAAATAATAAAATTGAACTAAATACCTACAATTAGAGATAAACCTATGCCTATACGTGTTATATATTGAACTAGCATTTTTCCGCGGTTTCGCCTGCATTCTACCGTGTCACGCGTCACGCGTATCTACTGTAACTGAGAAACGCATGTTTTGAGATAGTCGTCTTTAATAGTACATTACACAACTAGGGTGGTAATACAAAGAAAGGCCGAGATCGCGGATGTTTGCGGCCCGAGCGGCTTTCTTTATTACCTACCTCCCGTGTTGTGTACGTACCAGTGGCGTGGCGTTCAAAGAACTCGATTTCTACCGGCTTGCCTAATATCAGGCATTTGACCACCTTATTCTGCAGATCTTAAGGAAAATGTACGGCAAATCTGCACCAGCTTGCCCAAGGATATCTTTTACGCCACGCCACTGGTACGTACATCATTTTATGTCTACACTTGGCCAGAAAGCGGCTCTTTTCGTACGCGTAGCGTGCAGTAAAAGCCACTTTATGGCCAGGTGTGGCATAAAGTTCCATTTTTAAAGTGGATTATCTCAAAACATTTGTTTCTAAGTTACGTGAGATACACGTAACCCGGCCGCGTCATTCCCGTTATTACCACAAGGGAACTCTTTACCGGGATATAATGTATCTTAATCCAGAAATTATTCTACTTGAATCCCAATTTTCATCTCAATCCATTCAGTTGTTAGGGCGTTATTTAGTAACAAACACCCGAACTACCAAACATCTTCACAAAGTTTCACATTTATAATATTCGTATTTGGTAGTATTTGTAGGAGACAGGGACAGGTTTAATACAATTAAAAGGTTCAGGGATATCTACCATTGTTGCTTCGCCGCCATTCGGTTTTCTTGATTTATGAAGGAACCATACCCGCTCAGAATTTTATTGAGACATTTGAGAGTAAATTTACACATGTTACGGTATTAAATATCTAATGGACTTTGGATAATTTGAAGGTAGTTAATCCATCTATTTCATGGATCATAGAGGAATTGCACAAGTAGGTTAGCGTGTAAGTACAATAAATAAATATCGTGTCACAACGATTTGGTAGGTACCTATGGCTTAGGCGCGGGGCGCCGATCGGAATCTAAGTCCAAAAGGGCAGATCCTTGTCTCAAAACTATTACTACTATAACTTGCATACTGCATCTGTAGTTTGAATGACGATGGAAAATAATGTTGACAGTAGAAATGTGGAGGCAAGGGGTTTGAAGTCAAGCATTGCGATTTAACGTTAGGACAACTACGATACGATAATCTGTAGATCTCTCAGTTCTCATCACATTTTACTTTACTATCAATAGATTTGATCACCATATTAAAAGATATGGATTCTAAATTAATTTCAGTATAAGTCTGAAGTCTGGTATGAAAAGTTGGTCGAATTGAAACCGAAGCTCGGGTTTGAACAGGACCATACTGAAGAATATCTGTGCACAAAATTTAAGAAGGAAAACCAGCCCGGTTACGCTAAGCTTTCACTAATAAAGCAATCCTAGCAGCTCGCGGCTTCCAAGACGACCAGAGCCAATCTCAGAGGCGATAATTAAACGCTGGCGCCGTTACCCCGCCTACTGGGGCAATACGGGCTCGCGTAAATCCGTGTGCTTCCCAATTTACTGCTACCCGCAGTGGCCATCCACACATCCTTGCTAATTTATAGCTATTCACTAAGACTGTTCTAAAGTGCAACAATTTCAGAGCTATTGCGGCGGTTTCTGTAGAAGCGTCGGACTAGACTTACTTTACCTGTCAAAAGAACTATCGCAGTTGAAAGATAAAGGAAGCTAATTTAAGTCGTGGAAATTCTAGCTTTACGTTCCTAAAGCTCATGACAATAGTTTTAGTTAGCTCTGGAACAACTTCAAGTTTATGATTGTGACCACTGGTGAGAGCCCTAAGGTGCCCGTTTTTTTCGTGGCTCTACCGCTTTGACCATTCGAGGACATCTGTCCAGGTACTTCTCGGTAAGGGTAATTAAAGGAGTTGCTTTACCAACTGTTGAGATAAGATGGGTAAGTTCCACTTTTATTACTTATTGCTATTATCTACGAAGACAAGTCCTATAGAGTTTAACACTTCCGTCGCTTAGTAGCGCAACATCATCAGTTCCTCTATGGTCAGAATTAGTGTTCATACGGAGTTTCCGCGTTTCGAAGTAAGTAGCGTAAGTTACATAAGCTCCACAAAAATAATTAAATACTGACGTTGGTTTCCCGATCTTGATCCCAGTGCTACAGATCTATTTACTGTTATTGTTCTGGCCGCTATTTGGAAATCATTGGTGATATTTCGCTGTGCTTTGAAATTTCTTACTAAAACTGTTTTGTTGCGGTAGCATTTCCAAACGGATCGTACTTGAACCTTGCCAGGGCGGCGGTAGTTATAAAGGCTGCGCGGAAGCTACCTAATCTCGGCAGAGGTAATTAAATGGCGTCGGTTTCCCGCCTACAGCGTAAATCCGAGTGCTACAGATTTACTGTTACAGCCGCACGGCCATCCGCACATCCTCGCTGACTTATCGCGGGTCCCGAGCAAACTGCCCGCCCGCGCTACGACCACGCTCGATAGGCACATTGTTTATCAAGACCTGATAACACTCTTAGACTTATGTCTAGTGTCGGTCCTCGACGTTTCATAAATCTTATCGTTTATGGTAAGGCATTATTCTGAGCTGATGTGGCGTTACAGAATTCACAGAGTAATTAGCTTGTAGCTGAATTCCTGATAACTGCTTGGTCTTTATTAGGAGTTAAACATGTCAGTTATGGCTATTATTATTTGATTTATTGATAACGCCTGCATTTACGTGAGTGCCATAGCCCGTAACCTCGAATGTGTGAATGTTGATGTTTTTGTAACCATTAAATATGATTTCTATGAAGTTTATACACCATGAACAAGAAAGTTTCATAAGCGTAAGCGCGTTAACATTTTTATCGCTGTTTCGCTCAGAGTGATAGTTGTCCCGTTGGGTATCTACTTTTATAAGGCGTAAACAGTACTGTTATGTTATCGTAGAACGTATTTAATTTTTTACAGCTGTAAACCATATATTAACCTTTACAAAAGATAAAATTTATGTGATATAACATAAGATTGTTCCAACTTAATCGTTAACCACGTCTCAAGCAAATAAATTTCATTTTATTTCAAAAGATGAAGGCCTTTCTGTATTCACCGAATTAAGAACTGTTAAGGATGAAAAGAAAAACAAAAACTGCAACGTAACAACTTCATCTACTCGTGTCTTTCAATATTACATGGCCATGCTCGCTATTTCATTACTTACTCTTAGCCCCTATATTAAAGCATGATTTACCTTACAATTTTCCCGTACCTACCGCATTTCATATCGCTGTACTAAAAGTTTGCTTTAAAGCCGTCCACGACTATTCACCTGATTTATCGACAACACCAGCTGCAAGGGGCCAAACGTAAAAAAACTCGTAACAAACCCGTACAAAGTACCTGCCTTAATTCGATATCCTTGTCGTCGGGAATTGATAAACGATCGCGAATCGCCCCGGAGCCTGCAGGATTCGGGAAGTTTCCTTGTTTCCCGAATTTATCATGTAGCCTTTTTCGCGAGGTGTCGAACGCGGAGCACTCGCGCGCACCTGGCTCCTCCCAGGCGCCCGCATGCCCTCCGGTCACATTTTCCTGCCGTACGTGCCTTGTGCGTCTTTGAGGCTTTATTGCGTCCTTAAGTGTTGACCCAGTCATTTCGAACATTCGAGGTCGCAAAAAATCGCACAACGCTAAATATATTGGGATGTTGTTAGGATACATATAAGTAGTTTAAACTCGATTTTGCAGTTTCGAAAAAGTTGTGCTAAATTTATGGTGCTCGAAAAACACCGAAATTTTCGGTCATTTTTCAGATTTTGGTCTGTACCTTCTAAAAACCGGATTTTTGGATAAAATTGTCTATGACACTATTAAAGAAGATAAAATTTCCTACAATATGAGTGTAACATCAACTCTGCATGTTTAGAAAATGTTGAGATAGCACTTCAAAAAATTGCAAATTTTCCTTAAAAGTTCGAAATTGCACTTTCAGCTAACTCTCAAGCTGAATAGCAGCTGAAATACTGATCTTACAATGACAATTAGATGTATAAAGTTATAGAGCAATTATTGAGCTTTATTTTAAGTATAATTTGAACCCTGTACTTGCGATAATTCTCTTGTTATCGAAAAAAAACCAAATCATTAGAGAACTCAGATTTCTCAGGAAAGAGTGCTCCTAAAGCAAATTGTTAGTATATTGCGCAGTTATTCATAGGAAGTTTTAAAAATGACTTTATATTTCTAAACATCATTCATTTAAAAAGTTCTGAGGGGCCATGATGATCGCGTACATCGCACATTATGTAAATGACAAAAGCATCGTCACATTTACATACGTGCGTAAATTCGAGAGTGTTGAATACTTTATTATTTATTTATACTGTGATATGTGCAACCATCATATGCCCGCTAAATTAGTCTTAAATACACATTATATGATCTTGGTCATAAAATGTGAAAATCAACGTGTACAGGACACCACGTAAATTCGTATTTATTGTAATAAGTTACAACTTAGAAGTGAGTATGTAGTTCCTATTGGAACATTCCATGAAAACATATTTTTTTGTCGCTTACGTAAAAACACTACCAATCTTAAAGCCAAGTCTTGATATTACCATACCGATATTCAGATTTTAATTTTACCTGTAAAAAGTATTAAAAAGGTAGTGTCCCTGACGTAACGTTTCCGTGGAATGCTCCTACGGTGTTCGAGATAACACCTTTTTGAGCCGAGGAAAACTTTGACTCGGCTTCCCGTTTCTTAACTATTACCCCACTCATAAGGATCTCATGTGGGGCTCCTTGTCCACCCAAATTTGTATGATGGACTTTGGCACTGTTAGAAGATCGTACACGTATTTTGTAACATTAGGTTGGTCATCTTGCCTACGTTACGCATATTGTTAGCTTATCTAGCATATAATTTACGTATTACACACAACTGTTGGCTACATCCTACCCATCACGATTCAGCATAGGCATACGATACGGCCCCTACTCCTTCTTCCTGCCATGCGAACAGTAATTAGGAGCTTCTCCAGACTATCCGGACCTGACCTGACCAGATGCCCGAAGAAGCTTTGGACACGTTGTGTACAGATTGTGGAGTCTCGTTTTGATGTTGAGCTCGTCGAGAATATACTCATTAGACGAGTACATAGTAGAAGACAAGCTAATATTAGTAAAAATCCATACAAACTTACTTATAATATTATCTCGTACTTTGTTATGCAATAAGCCCCTGCTTGACTACTTAGCCATGAACATGATTTTGACGACACTTTTCTAGGTGTAATTCAGAAGAATACGACCATTTAGCCAATTGCGTAAAAGCAAGCCTAATATTATAAGTACCTACTTACACAAAATAGGAGCATAATTAGACGCGGAAAACTAGTAGGTGTAAACGTATAACCACGTAAACCTACCGGTTGCGTGACGTTTCGTTGACAAACGTTGAATCTAATGTTTTATGTCATCGAAGATAACTTTTTGCCGGATTCCGTAAAATGTCAGCAATTCAAGGGTAACTACATAGCCACTCTTTAGTGTAAGTTATTGCGATAAATACTAATTTACATTGCGTCCTGTAATTCTATCGCTGGAGCCGAGAACTCGCCATCACTTTACGTTGATTTTCACATTTTATGACTAAGATCTTACGATGTGTATCTAAGACTAATTTAGCGGGCATATGATGGTTACGCATATCACAGTATAAATAAATAATAAAGTATTTAACACACTCGAATTTACGCACGTATGTAAAAGTAAATGTGACGATGCTTTTATCATTTACATAATGTGCGATGTACGCGATCATCATGGTCTCTCAGAACTTTTTAAATGATTGATGTTTAGAAATATTAAGTCATTTTTAAAACTTCCTATGAATAACTGCGCAATATACTAACAATTTGCTTTAGGAGCACTCTTTCCTGAGAAATCTGAGTTCTCTAATGATTTGGTTTTTTTTCGATAACAAGAGAATTATCGCAAGTACAGGGTTCAAATTATACTTAAAATAAAGCTCAATAATTGCTCTATAACTTGATACATGATGATGAAGTGCTATATCTCAACATTTTCTAAACATGCAGAGTTGATGTGACACTCATATTGTAGGAAATTTTATCTTCTTTAATAGTGTCATAGACAATTTTATCCAAAAATCCGGTTTTTAGAAGGTACAGACCAAAATCTGAAAAATGACCGAAAATTTCGGTGTTTTGCGACCACCATACATTTAGCACAACTTTTTCGAAACTGCAAAATCGAGTTTACACTACTTATATGTATCCTAACAACATCCCAACATATTCAACGTTGTGCGTAGGGATTGCAGCCAGACTCGAAAACCGAAAAACGAGTACTTTTCGATTAAACTCGAAAACCGAGTTCGGTTTCGATTTTTACTCGAAACTGTCTGAAGTAGTTTTAATTTTTTTTTGTGTAATGATAATGAATAAATTAGTTTGTAAACTCGGGCTTAAGTAGGGTAGTAGGGTAGTTTTTAGGGTTCCGTACCAAAATGGTAAAAAAGGAACCCTTATGGTGCGACTCCATCTGTCTGTCACAGCAAGATATCTCAGGATCTACTAATGCTATCGACTTGAAATTTGGAATAGTGTTAAAAATCGCTAACCCGAGGCTATTGGACAGTAAAAAAATCTTATACCTTTTTCCTTTTTTTTTTAAAGGGGACCGAAATGGGACTTTGAAAATTGAAAGTAGGGCTATTATATTGAACGGGGTATCAAATGAAAGGGCTTGATTTGTAGATTAAAACACCGTGTTTATTTTTTTTTCTTAAATAAGTAGTATTTGATTTAATAATGCCAAACGTTAAAAAAATACCATTCCCCCCCTATTATCTTCGAAGTTACTGAACAGAAAAATCTGTAATAATTACCAATTGTTAATGTCGTCCTAAATATTACAGGAAAAATCATAACGGTTTTCCTAAGTTGCACCGTTTTTTAGAAATTCGCAAAAATCGTAACACATACTTATTTGCTCCTACTAAACTAATCGCCATACAGTTTTTCTTGAACTATCTATGTAGCTACTTGAGTTTGTACGGAACCCTCGGTACGCGAGTCCGACTCGCACTTGACCGGTTTTTAATCTATCCATCAGAAACCGTCAAATTGTGAACGACCTTGCACTTACCGACAAAGAGTTTACAATCTGTCGGATTTCCTAGAGGATATGGCACCATAGACCACATACACAGTGAGGCAGATAATACAGAAGACTGAGGAGTAAAATCAGCCCCTGTGCTTAGCATTTGTGGACTATGAGAAAGCTTTTGATTCTGTCTGGTTCTGGAATCCTTGCAACGTTGCCAAATAGACTGGCGATACATCCAAGTGCTGAGATGTCTCTACGCCGTCCAAGTACAGAACCAGCAGACTAAGCCCATTCTCCTGCAGCGGAGTGTGAGACAAGGGGATGTCATTTCCCCCAAATTGTTCACGAATGCACTGAAGGATGTGTTTATGACGCTAGCTTGGGAGGGTCGTGGCATTAATATAAACGACGAGTACATTTCACACTTGCGATTTGCAGACGATCCCGTCATTTTGGCTTGAACTTTGCAGGATTTAGAATACATGCTGAACGGTCTAGCTGCTTTTTCTCAACACGCCGGTCTTAGGATGAACTTGGACGAAACCAAGGTTATGTTCAACGATATTGTTTTACCGAAACTGACTGCAGTGCAGGACGCCCTTCTCGAAGTTGTTCAGGAGTACGTTTACCTCGGGCAAGTTCTGCAGTTAGGTAAAAATAACTTTGTAAAAGAGGTTAATAGAAGAATACAGCTGGGTTGGGCTGCGTATGGGAAATTACGTCGAGTCTTCTCGTCGTCCATTCCACAATGTCTGAAGACAAGGGTTTTCGATCAGTGCATCCTACCTACCAGTCTTGACATACGGAGCCGAAACGTTGTCGCTCACAGGAAGGCTGAGTACCTACGTAAATTTAAGGTCACTCAGCAAGCTATGGAAAGGGCCATGTTGGGAGTATTTCAGAAGGATCGTATCCGTAATGATGTGATCCGACAGAGAACTAAAATCGTCGACATAGCCCAAAGGATTAGCAAGCTGAAGTGGCAGTGGGCTGGCCATATCTGCCGCAGAACCAACAAGCGCTGAAGCAAGCGTGTTCTCGAGTGGAGACTACGGATCGGCAAACGTAGTGTGGGGCGCCCTCAGACAAGATGGAGTGATAATCTTCGCAAGATGGCTGGCAGAGGTTGGATGCCAGTGGCCGCGGATCGTGCTCGATGGCATGACATGGGAGAGGCCTATGTCGAGCAGTCGACTAATACGGGTTGATGATGATGATGGTGGTGCGTATACACAACGTATTTCTGTCATTTTGCTTTTCTGTCGTTTCGCGTGTGTGTCATTTTGCGAAGTCAGAATATGTCTTTATCGAATTAAAGGCATTTTTTTATGCAGTAGTCAGTTATTACGTCGATTACTTACGTGTTACGAAACTTAAAAACCTATTTTTAAGGTTTACTTAAGTAAAAATATAAAAATCCGTAATATTATAAGGACGCAAAAAAACTCGAAAAACCGCGGTTATTAACCGAGTTCTATTTCGATTAAAACTCGATCGAGTTACTCGGTTAACAGAGTTTCGAGTAACTCGTTTGCAATCCCTAGTTGTGCGATTATTTGCGACCTCACCCAGATTTTTATGTTCGCCACGACGGGGGTATAGTTGATTATTTTAGGGTCCTGCTACAGTAACGTAAATACTGCATGATATTTATATTTTGATTTATCAGCAAACATAAAGAGATAAGAATTAACCTGAATTTCCCATGAGTACAAGATTGGATGAATAATATAGTGAATCGAATTTGATAGGATTTTTATATGTATATAATGAGTGACATTGGAAAATAATTAAATTAAATAACTAAAAAAAGAATAACCAATATTAAATATAGCTTTAATATTTGCGAACCAAGACTTATATTGACTTCCGGACAATTTATACCAAGTAACGAATGTTTACGTATAATTTGAAAACGAAACTTTAATGAGTAATTGCCGCATTAATTTCACATTCGTTATCGGTAATTTAAAATTACTTCAATAGGCATTTTGTTTAATTAACCATTATCTCGCCTAGGTGGAAATCATGATGATCGCGGTAATTGCGCTCCAGTCACGAAAGTGAAACTGTAATTAGTTGTTCAAGTTAAACAAAAGGCGTTCTTAACAAGTTAACTGCAGACGCGGGAAATTGCGCGCCGATGCCACAGACCTGCATAATTAATTGCTTTGCGAACATGCTGAATAAAATGAAATAAAAAAGGTAGATACTATGACATAATAAGATTATAACGGTCAGAGGTTGCCTCAATACAACTTGGTACCGGTCCCATAGTAGAATAGTAGTACTCGCGTTAAATAAAAGTAATGGTTGTTTTGGTTGTTTTGAAAAAAAGTAATGCAGGTTGCTTGAAGAAAAAGGTAACAAATCCAACTGCATTGCTTCTCCGTTTTTTCGTGGAAGATAAAATCGCCCGCTACATCTCCATTATCAGTAGACGTGTTTATAAATATTTCATTACGAGATATATTCATGTAAAATACCAGTATTATTATAATATAGTGTTCAGTGGCACGGGGACAGATGAGCGCCCCGGGCGCGGGCGCGACCGCCGCGGGCGCGGTCCTTGATTGCTTTGAACACAACGCTGAAAATCAATTTCTTTTATTCATGTTACTTTATTAAATCACTTCGTCGTAACGCAAACGTTGTTAAACATCCGACAAGAAAAATGGACCCATATTTAATCGTTGGTATTTTGGTAAGTTAGCTATTAAACGATATTTCTCTCTACTTAATACAAACATTTATAAAAGCAAATTAATGTGTTCATATTTATGATGGTCTGATTTTATGAATACTTGAGTATAAGATACTGAACAGTCGAGTTATTTAATAAAAACCGGACATGTGCGAGTCGGACTCGCCCACCGTAGAGAGTTCCGTACAAGTTCAAGGGACCCGTAGACCTGAGTACCTATATGGTTTAAATTTCAACTGCATACCTCCACGTGTTCCCTTGATAAAGGGTCTTGGCAGATAGACGGACAGACGGACAACAAAGTGATCTTATAAGGGTTCCGTTTTTTTCCTTTTGAGGTACGGAACCCTAAAAACGGCGGTATCTCAACAAAAGGGATTCGCAAATCATAATTTATAACTTGACACAAAAAAATCAAAGCACTAGAGACAGCTTTCCCCATTTAGGCAGGAAAGGTGCGGCGGGCTGTCACACTGTCCGTCGATGTGATATTGATAAATGTACCCCGTTGCCCTCTAATAAATTAAATATTTTTCCGATTCCCAGCGCCCGACGGAGCCTCGGAATAAAAAAAACGATTTGCATTATACTAAATATAAATTCTCCGAATGAAGTTTCAAGCCCGGGCGCCTACACATTTGCATTAATTAATTGCTTCTGCCTCGTCACCTTTTTTAATATTTCTGTTTAAGCGGTGATTTATTTCGTGCACGTCACGGTTTGCCGGACGATCCTCCGGTCGGGTCGTACCTACACGAAACACGCTCGAGGGTCCACATTATTGGATATCGCTTACAAGGGACGTATTTGTCCGCTAGACAAGCGTCGATCGTTCGTTTCATCCACGTGAAAGGAAGCTAAGTCACAAAGGAAGTCCACTTGCGAGTTTACTTTGCAAAAGGAGATCGACAAAAACTGTCGTCTTCCGGTGAGTAAATAGCGGCAGTCCATTAGAGCCGAGTCGGGTCGAGGGTAACGTGTTCTGAACAAATCGAATCAGTGGGGGCGCGGCCCATTATGCAGATTTTCCATTAGTGAAAAACTCAAACAGAGCCGCGTCGTGCTGCCTCGCGCGGCGCTCGGGCGATGCTGCGCTCCTTCCTTCACGACTTGTCATTTTCTTACAAGATAATCTCTTTATTCCAAAGTTCAGTCAGCAGTCAAATGCATAAATGTTCCTTGCCGCTATTATGTGTAACTTATATGATTTTACAACGCACAATTTGAGGCGGCATTTAAGTTATTGGTTTATTGAAAATTAGTAAGGACACCAGTTAAAAGTCAAGTAAAAACCTTATCTCACCCAATCTTGCTCGATGTATAAGCTAGTAGTACACAACGTTGGTTTCCAGTAAGTACCTACTTGATGCCATTCCTTTTTCCTCGCAACTGCTTTATTATTTTCTGAATTGGCAAATCGCTATCCTGCTTAATCTAAACGCCCCTCTTCATCTGAAGGAAAAACCGTCCAAACTCGGAATCTTCGCTTTATAAATCGATGTTCTCTCCCTCCATGCTCGTTTTTTCGCTCTTTATCTTCGTAAATTTTAATTTTACGGATAGCTAGTTCGCATTTCGTATCGTCAACGTCACTGTAATCAAGATTAACGTCTACTATCCTGTAGCTGTGTTGCGGCTCCATCGATCAATGACAGGGCGCCAATTTGACACCGCGGACGCACGGAGGGCCAGACCCGCTAACTCGGGCCCTGCACGATCACCTGAATTTCGAACAGAACTGAAATGGATGGGCTTTTAATTTACTTAACGGTCAGCTGTTTTTGGCAAGTTTTTTTACATATAAATTTTTATTAGGCATTCAGCTTTTTTGGAGCATTGATTTTCTTGAAACTTTGCTGGAATCTGGAAAGAGAGCGTGGCGCATATAACTTCCCTATTAGGGATGACGACTGGGTTCAAACTATATAATTCTATTTAGTCCGTCAATTAGATTATGGAAAAATATGGGACACGTATTTTTTGGTTTATCAAAATATTAAAAATCGACAAAGTTATCAAACTTCCGGAGTGGGGACTTGTGACGTCACTCCTAGGTGAAAATTGTACCAATTGACGTCACTCGAAACTTCTAAGCACTCTATCCTCGTCATTTTTTGTTTGTCAAACAAAAGAAAAAAAATACGTGTACAATATTTTTTAATAATCTAACTGACGGACTAAACAGTTCTTTTTATTCGTCTAGCCCATTAGCTTTAAAATACTGGACGAAGATAACTAGAACCATGTTTTGAAATGCAGAACGGTAAAAAATGTAAAAAAGAGAATGACAAGAGAGCTATGTAACACCTGATGTATGAATGAATGTGACAGCAGAAAGAAATAAAGTTTACGCAATGTTAAAGTACCCACGGGAGAAGTAAAACTATGGCTCGCCGCGAAACAATGTTTTAAATGCACACATGCATTAACAGTTTTTCAAACAAATCAGTTTACCTGCGCATTGTACGTACAGTAATCAGTTATATCACCTTTGTAATTACAATCGAAAATTCGAAATGTCAACACGCGTCCAAATACTTCATTCATAATTACGTTACGTATATATTCCATAAATCAGGGGAACAGCCATTGACACGAATGGTCGTTATTAGGACATTACATTACAGTCGTAATTCTAAATGGGTCACGAAAAGAGAATCCAACCATCAACACCTGATGAAAAATATTAGGATAGTTATTAATGTTAACTTTGATGGTAAGTTTCCATTAGTACAGATCATGTCACAGAATTCTGTTCTCATCGACTTCCCTGATACCTAAAATTAGGACACCATGATAAAGTACTTTGGTGATCGTGAGTTATGCCTGCTCTAGTTTACTACAGAAATATACGATGTCTCGCCGCCGTAACTGTACTGTACTTGTGGCTTAAGCCATTAAAATGTCGCAGAAGCATAAAGTAACATTTCTATGTCTACATTTTACAAAAAAAAGTAAAGCACAAAAAAGTTTATATCTGTATTGTATGTAAGTAATTAAGTGACCAAGTACCGAACGTCCATTATTTTTACCACGTTCACTCATGGAGTAAGACCGGGTTACGTTCTCAGAGCTACCATGTATAAGGATCCGTTGAGTCCTGTTAAGCCAAAACATCGAATATTTCATAAAATCGCATAAATATGTATTTTAAATATACACCAAATTTCATTTCCTTTTTCCCTATTTGAGGACTGGACAGGAATGAATTTGTGTTAGGCGTATACATATAACTTATGAAACAAAAATATTACAAGTAGAAGTAAAGAACCGGTCCTTTTCAAAGTAAAAACCCATGAAGCACACAAGCTGTATAATACCGCATAAGACTTTTTACTATAATGGATGTCTTTATACAGTTTTTGCGCTACCTGGGAAGCGACCACTTCTAGAGGTTAAATAACGTTTGAATGAGAAAAGCCTCAAAACCAACAATTTATTCAACACTCTCACAGCCCCAAAATTGCGTATCATTCAATGAACTGCAGCAGTGGCGCAACTATCGACGGTGAGAATCGGCATTTTATGCAAACCCTTTGTATCGATTACCGCGTTTTTGATACGGCATTGTGCTAGCCCATCGGCGCGTACACCGGACTTTATAAATGGTTGCGTGGTTGCACGTTAGCGATGAAATGGCCATTCAGCCAACAAACAGTCGTATACAGAAGGTCTACCACATACAAGGTTTAAAAACTTAACATTTATCGAATTTTCGGTTGTTCGAAAGATACTGCAAACTTGTCTACTAATTATCGTAAAAACTCAATTAGCTACGTTAGATTTTTGCCCGAGCGCACAAAATGTTCCGAAATTATGAGATGGGTTAACCAGCTCATCGACCTTTTATGTTTGTATTTTTATCAGCTCGTTGATAACTCGAGTACAGTTTACACGATTTTTATGAAAACAAGGGATCGAGGTCCTACCAAGTCCTGAAAATTAGAAAATTTAAGTTCGAAGATGAGCTGAATATATTCAGGGGCTACGGAGTCACCGTGGAGAGGTCACTATTCGATATTCGAGGTGAACTACTATTTAGTAGAGGTGGGTAGGTTTAAACTATTCACTGCGAGAGTAGGCTACTTGAGGAACATATTTTTATTTACTGCGAACATGAGCAGAATTGTTTCAAGGGTTCCAACCACCACCGATTCTGCTCATTTGTGTAAAAATTTGCACTTTGGGGAATGGATACGTAGCTCGTAGCTAGTGTTGCCAGGTCTACTAAACCAAAAATAAATTAGTACTTAAATCAGCAAAGCATACATAAATGGAAGTTGTTAAGCTTAAAATATACCAATGCATCATGCTACTACACGCAACATCAACGCTAAACAAACATAGGTGATTCAGGCTGTCTGTGACATGAATTCCATTGACCTTTTAGCTTTAGACACATTTTTAACACACCCTAGATAACAGATATAACGGCATTTGGAAATCAGTACAATTGGCGTACCGCTTAAGGATTAATCGGGACATGTCCTTGTCCACAGACCTCTGAAAATCGAGCAGACCCGCGCAAATCGGAACAACCGGGAACTTAGCTCGTAGCGAACCTTCTGCGCCTTGTCGCAGCCAGGTGAGGGCTCGTGGTACTCCGCAGTAACGCAACGCCAAGCTCGTAGCGAACCTTCTGTGCCTTGTCGCAGCCAGGTGAGGGCTCGTGGTACGGTACTCCGCAGTAACGCAACGCCAAGCTCGTAGCGAACCTTCTGCGCCTTGTCGCAGCCAGGTGAGGGCTCGTGGTACTCCGCAGTAACGCAACGCCAAGCTCGTAGCGAACCTTCTGTGCCTTGTCGCAGCCAGGTGAGGGCTCGTGGTACGGTACTCCGCAGTAACGCAACGCCAAGCTCGTAGCGAACCTTCTGTGCCTTGTCGCAGCCAGGTGAGGGCTCGTGGTACGGTACTCCGCAGTAACGCAACGCCAAGCTCGTAGCGAACCTTCTGCGCCTTGTCGCAGCCAGGTGAGGGCTCGTGGTACTCCGCAGTAACGCAACGCCAAGCTCGTAGCGAACCTTCTGTGCCTTGTCGCAGCCAGGTGAGGGCTCGTGGTACTCCGCAGTAACGCAACGCCAAGCTCGTAGCGAACCTTCTGTGCCTTGTCGCAGCCAGGTGAGGGCTCGTGGTACTCCGCAGTAACGCAACGCCAAGCTCGTAGCGAACCTTCTGTGCCTTGTCGCAGCCAGGTGAGGGCTCGTGGTACGGTACTCCGCAGTAACGCAACGCCAAGCTCGTAGCGAACCTTCTGTGCCTTGTCGCAGCCAGGTGAGGGCTCGTGGTACTCCGCAGTAACGCAACGCCAAGCTCGTAGCGAACCTTCTGTGCCTTGTCGCAGCCAGGTGAGGGCTCGTGGTACTCCGCAGTAACGCAACGCCAAGCTCGTAGCGAACCTTCTGTGCCTTGTCGCAGCCAGGTGAGGGCTCGTGGTACTCCGCAGTAACGCAACGCCAAGCTCGTAGCGAACCTTCTGTGCCTTGTCGCAGCCAGGTGAGGGCTCGTGGTACTCCGCAGTAACGCAACGCCGCTCTATTTGTTCAGGACAGCGCAGACGGAAGTTCGTGCGCGCGGATCGAGGCTCGCTTCCGACATGGTGCTGGTATATCAGTACATTCACTTCATATGCCCACTGCACTGCACAAATTGTTCTCCATTTGTAGGGAGTGTGATGTCAAGGCCGTTAAGTTAGACCGCTTTTTAGCGATACGCCCGTTTGTTGTTTTATGTTCTTCATTTTGAGGTGTCAAACAAAGGGTACTGTGATACAGTAGGTAATTAATTGCACTTAACACGAACGTTAAGCTAAATTGGACGTAGTTTAGCGAAAAGGAGCAAACCTATAAAAAGTCATCATTGAAATGTCAACCTTTTGTTTAAGCATTTAAATTATATAATTTTAAAATTGTTTCGAGTGGGTTGGATCATTTTCGCTCAACTACGTCGAATTAGCCGCTAGATCCTGCTTAGTGATAATATAATACGCTTGATATAGGTACAGATCTATCTTAATTGTGTAAACAGAAATAATACATTCAGTAAGCAAGCACCAAGCAGCAGTAGAAATCCCTTCTGAGAGCCCTACTCCCTACTCCCTGATGAGGGATAAAAGGACAACATCATCATCATCATCATCAATAATTAATTTATATCTAGGAGTCAAAATTAGTAAGTATAGTCTTCGAATTTCACTGGTAGTCCTATAATATATACGCGCGTATATAGATTTCATAAGGTAAAAATACTGATTATGATATTTTTAATGTATTTCCGACCACCGATACGCGATCACAACGCAAAATAAACTTGTACAGTCTATCATTCAGGCATTGACATTAACTTCTATTACCCGAATAAAGGTATGTTTTAGCGTCCATGTCTGAAAATCCATGAGAATTGGTTTATTTCATAAAAAAAAGGTCATTAAGTAATAAGAAGAAGTGCGTGGAGTAATAAGACGGTGGTCTATTAGCTTAGATTTTTGCTAGGAGACAAAACAATAAAAAATTAAGGGCCGGCATTGAAAGAAATTTCTCATTTAAGCACCTCCCATTACCCCGCTACCGGGGCTGCTCCCCTTAAGGGGATTCGCCAATGTCGCCATCTGTTTATAATATTATGAACTTTTCAATCCTTGGACAGCGTAGCGCCACCTAGTAGAATATTTTTTAACCACTTGTGTTTACTATGAACTTTTCGAACCATGCTCTGAGTAGGGGTCCATATGGGCTCATATAAAATTGGTATTTCGATTTTTTATACAAATAACGATTTGTGACTATACTCATAATTTCTCCGAAAAATTTTGCTCATAATTTTTTTGAATATTTATTAGTACTACTACCTACATTGCCTATAATAATAAAAAAATCGAATTTTTGTACACGTAATGTTATTACTTAGATGTTATATGTACCTATAATGTTATTGCCAAGAATTACTTAATTAATAAAGCTATTACATATAAATATTTTGCTCATAATGATTATAAGTTATATATGTATAATTTGAAATCAACGTGTGGGCGGTTCTCCTCAAAACATTATTCTTGACCAAAAATATGTCTATTTTACAAACCCCGCGACAGAGCATCTTTATTAAGCCAGATGTATACATACATGAAAAACATAACGTTTTATCATAAAGGCACGGAACAAAACCCATTAATTTTCATTATATTTACTTTTTTGTTTAAAATGGTGTTTCTGATAATGACTCCTTATGATAATAATGACGTTTTTGTAGAAAATAATGACGGCTCGTTGCCAACAATGATTTTCACCTGAGAATCAGGTCTGATGTATATTGATTTAAGTGTTTTTTTTTTGTTATGGTTTATGATATGGACGACAAAAATAAAATTCGAATACATCGACACTGGAAATTTCAAATTTCGTAAGGGACAGTTTATCGTAAGCACACTAAATACACCATTGGAATCAGTGGGTATTTCTTTTCTATCTGTTCTATTGAAATTTTGATAACACTTCAAATAAAAAAATTATGAGATGATAAAAATTTGTCGTAACTTCCTAAAATTTAAAGTTGTATCATACAACATAGTGCCCATACGGTTACTTTGTTAAAGGGGTCAATTTAGCATACGAATTTATATTTTCATACATTTTATGGTTAATCACTTATGTGCTACATTTTTAAGTCCTAAAGGGGATTTTAACAATGTAGCAGTGGTGTGGCTTCCATAGAACCCGATTCCCATCGGCTTGCCTATTTTTGCAAAGCATATGACCGGAGTATCTACTACTCCCGAAGAAAAAGTAATCCAAATCTGCTTCGGCTTTTCTAAGAATATATTTGACGCCACGCCACTGCAATGTAGTAATATACGCGTTGTAATCCGTTTAAGTTGTTTTATTACAATGAGTGATTATCGCGGAAAGCGAAGACAATATTATAAACTTATTCTTTTCTTAAACAGTTACGACAATACTGATTAGGTATGGTTATTTGGAACTCTAAGAATTATAATTTTTATGCCACACCTGGCCATAAAGTGGCTTTTTCTGTAAGCGTAGCGTACGGAAAAAGCCGCTTTCTGGCCAAGTGTAGACATAAAATGACGTACATAACACGGGAGGTAGTAAAAAAAGCCCTCGATTGCAGATTTACGTCCCTCGCTTGCAGCTCGGGCCGCAAACTTCTGCGATATCGGCCTTTCTTTGTATTACCATCCTAGTTGTGTAGGTAATATACTATTATGTGCAAGTAGCCGAGTTTTGAATATATTACACCACAACTAGGCTTCGGTATTCCAAATAGCCCCAGGAAACTTTACATACCTGTTTCAGTCAAAAAATAAAAGACAAAGCTAATTTTTTACTATTATTAAACCGCGCTTATAATACGATTGAGCACATATGTCGTTTTTGAAATAATACTTGAAATGACATGACAATGTAACTGATTTCAAGAATACCTTACATGACTTTCTCGCGCAAAAGGCATATTATACTGTGCAAGAATACTTAAGTGATAGTATATAGAATAGTTTAGTTACTAACACCACACAATAACATACCTTGTAACTAACGTAATAAAATAATTGTATTATAAATAAAGTAATTGTATTCTATATTCTATGTTTGAAATGAACAGCATGTATGTCATCGACTAAATTTGTATGCCGCAAGGTACCACATAGTGATACTAAGTAATTATTTTTTCATCACACTTGCTCGAAAATGGTGTCATTACACGTAGGTTCTGCGGGCCGTAAATGTCCTATTACGCCCTAGGGCGTAATGGTTTTCTTTTTAAATTTGAAACGCTGGTTCTGTTTTACTCTTATTTGTCATGTTCAAAGGAAACGCCAACTTACTTTTTTAACTTTTATCACTGAAATATTTATTTAAAGATAACTGTAATTGCAAATACATATAAACACATATTTCGGTAACATTAATTAAATGTTTAAATAATGTATTTCTTTATTTTGCAAATATAAAATCAACTAAAATGGCCGTTAGGTACTGCTATGGTTTCCGAACGTGACTTAACGTTCGCATTGTCTATGGACATATGTGACAAATGTCACTGTCTGTTTTAATATTTTCTTGTCATACTGGATCGAAAAGTAAGGTTATTTTATTAAGATTTCCTCACAAGTGTGATGAAAAACATTGTGTGTGCCACGGGCGGTAAAGGAATTACAAACTCGTGTTATTAAAGCCCTCGGTTTCACCTCGGGCTTATAACAAACACTCGTTTGTAATTCCTTACTTACCGCCCTAGATACACAATGTACTAGTAACATCTTTATTATCTATGTTGGACAAATAAATTATTTTGAATTTGAATTTGACATTGTCAATGGTGGTGTACATATAAATGAAAATACTTATTTCAGTACAAAAAAGTTCTACTTGGGAAAAAATCATTAATTAGATCACCTACTTAAATAAAATAATGTAATAATTGAACTTCGAAAATTATTCCCTCATAACATTATCGTCTTCAGTGCTATCTGTATCATCACCTGGCACAAAGAAAATAACATAGACGATTAGTGTGCTAAATAGTGTTAAGTATGTACGTTGTAATGTAAATAATTACGTTCGGTCAGAATTGTATAATGAGAGTATTGTCAAATACTGTCGACTATAATATTTTTTTATAAAACACACACACACAGCATTTACCAAGAAATACGTTCTAAATGTATTACAGTGAAATCAGGATAACTAGGAGCTGGGTAAATGAGAAACCTCCATAGCTGGAACTCATGCTGAGGTCTCTGCACTTAAAGCACTGAATTAGGTACCTCTGTTAGTGGGACACAACAGACCTCTATGTCTGTGATTAGTTCTTTCGATTTTATCATCTTATTTGCCTCCGTAAGTGAGACGACTTAAAAATGACCTCTGTTAGTGGGACACAACAGACCTTTATATCAGGGATTACCTAGTTCTTTCGATTTTATCGTCTTATTTACCTCTATAATTGGGATTTCTTTGAATTTTATAGGTACCTCTGTAACTGAGACGACATAATTTTTTTCTTTCCGACTCGGAATTTATTGCAGATAAATTTCCGTTTTGTTTACTAATTTTTAGCCTACCCACGAATTTAGCACGTGGTAATTGTGCTTAAATTACCTCAAGTTTTAGTTTGTTTTTTCTATAGTCCGGATGTTTAGGTAATTGATAAATGATGAATGCTGAAACGATGGTTTAAATTAAATTGAAATATGCAGAAAAAAGGGCTTAAATATTTATCATTGCGTGAATAATTAAGGTAATACCTAGCCCTTTATAAATAAAAATCGAAAGATACGCGATGAAATCTGTGTCGTTTATAAAAACATGTTTGATTTTCTTTTTAGAGGACGAAGGTGAAATTTGTCGAGTGTGCATCAAATTCAGTGAAACATCAGTTGCTCTTTACTCTCACTCACACTCACTCACTCTCACTCACACACATTCATTCACTCACAAACATTCATTTACTCTCACACACACACACACACACTAACTCACTGTCACTCACTCTCTCACTCTCTCACTCACTCACATTCATTAACGCACTCTCACACACTCACTCACGTTCATATACTCACCCATTCAATTACTCTCACACTAGGTTACTGACTCACATTCACACACACCCGGTCACTTACACACTCACTCCCGCACAATCACTCACTCACATTCACACACACTCACTCACCCACACACGCTCAAACACTCTCACTAACTTTCACTCATACATGCAATCACTCTCAGTCACTCACTCACATGTTCGAAACTATAAAATACACGTCTATTATCTAGGAATTCATATACTAAAATCATTATTAGTAACAATCGTCATTATACTCCTAACACATTGTCATTTTAGCAACACGCGTCATTGGTGTCTCTGACAATATTGCCGAAAATGATGTTGCCAATAATGACAAATTCTAGAAAATGCGGCTTTACAAAACAATTAGGTATATTAACAAGACAAGAATGCACTAAATAGTGTTAGTCCATGTGTACTTTGATATGGTTATACAATAATACTCCACTGTAAATAAAATTATGAAGATACGGTGAAAAATGTGAAAGACGATAATGATGACAAACTCTGGAGAATCAAAATGAAAAGCTTACTACTCGAATCTCGCGATATGTATCATCTCCGAAGTTTGCCGATCTACTGAGGTGCGGGGCGAAGTGTTAATTTTTTTCTTTAGAAAATAATTTTAATAAACGTAACTAAAAATAATAAAAATAAATAAAAAAAAATATTGCTGAAATAAATCTAATAAAATTGTGACATGACCTAGTCTCGAACTCGATTCAATAACGCGCCGCACCGGGTATAAATCTCGTCACTGCCGACTACGCTATCTCGAGTATTGAAGATGCTGTTGAATTAGAGCATCAGTATCAGCATATGACTTTTGATTAGATTATGGAATTACGTTTTAGGTTTAGTTTTCGGCGATCATTTACTAAGTAGGTACTTGTAGCAATCTAAGAAAATAAGTAGGTACAAAATATGTCCTAATAATTGAGAAGATCAATTCGAAGCATAAAGAAATAAGCATATTATGCGCTGATGGAAAATCAGTAGGTATCTCTAACCAAGGTCACGCGACCATTCTTTTCGTACACCGCCGGCTGTGGGTAGGTAGGTATTTATCGCAACGCACGAAGTTATGCGCCACGTAGTTTGGTAGGTACCTACATATTATAATTTTAATATTTAGGTATATGGATAAATAATAGTACATTACACAACTAGGGTGGTAATACAAAGAAAGGCCGAGATCGCAGATGTTTGCGGCCCGAACTGCAAGCGAGGGAATGCAAAAATGCCAAAACATAAATAATAAACATGTTTTCATATTATTAATAAGTAAAAAAAAGTGACCATCTCGAGGATTCGAACTATAGACTAATACTTTGGCCGAGGTGCATTACGCGCCCGCTCGTTGAGCCGTTCGGCTATAAAAACAGTGTGCCCGCGCTCGAAAATAGGAAGTTCTTTCTACACCTTCAGAATGGCCCACTAGTCGCGACGCGGCCGCTGGGACAAACGAACACAGGTCCGACCTCTGTAAAGCCTCACCGGCGAATGGGCGTTACTTGTAATAAGGGACGCATTTATAGTTCACGCGCATCACAGAAAGAGAACGCCATATACAGTACGTGCCTGGGTTTTTTAGCGTAAGCGCCAGATATAAAAATACGATTAAATCAAAGATATTATTATGTTTTATTAACATTTTTTTTAATCATTTAAAAGATAAAGGCATGAATGACATTTTTACATAATTTTACCGTTTATTAATCGGTTGTTTGTTCATACTACACAAAAAACGGAATTTGAAGACGCATTTTCGGATCTCTTATCTATCGAAGAAATTTTAAGCAAACATGTTTCCACCGTAATCACTGAATAGGTTATATAGTCAAAAAACACATATCTGAAAAGCAGCCCATTTCATAATGTAGATTTTACAAAAATCTCACTAAAAAATAGCTTAAATTTTCGATGACGAGCCTTAAAACGAGACACACTCACAAATTAGCAATGATGTTAGCAATGACGGACGACGCTAAGTATAAGAGTAAACTACTTTTCTGCCCTCCGGCCGGCAAGCGTCACCTTGCCGATTTCAAGATGCCGCTTTCTGGCTCCGTCGAACAGAAAAATAGTATACAAACCTTGGCCAGTAAATAAGAAAGCCTCAGATCACATGTTTGTCGTCCTCGGCTTCGCCTCGGCCGACAATTCCATGAGATCTGAGGCATTTCTTACTCTACTGGCCTCGGTATGTAATGTACTATTGTATAAACTTTCCCTTCATATAGCCAAACACATTCCAATAAAGTAGACAAACAAACCAACAACGAACGCAGATTGTAAAATCAATAAAATGGTGGTAAATACTAGACATGATTAATCCCGACTATCTGATTACTCGATATTATTCACTTGTATCAGTTTTCATACGCGCGAAAGCCAAAATAACACATAGTACGTATCGTAACTAGGTCAACCACTTCTATACCAATGGATCTATTTACGATCTTACACATGCGTAGATGACGCGTGCATATAAAATCATAGAAATCGTCTTGGTTTTCGGGTTTGACTCGTGTATAGCTGAGCTGATTAAGTATAAGTGTGTGATATAGTTTTTTGTTGTATTTAGGTATTTCCTCAGGAGAGCTAAGAATACAATTTTTATTGAATCGTCAGGTTTTTTTACCAGAAGCCTTAACTGTAAATATTTTTGTTTCTGTTTCCGTTACAATTTTATAAGCGATTTTGACGTGTATGATGAATGATGATTTGGAGCAAACCCTCCATACAGCTTGCGAACAGCGTAGCGAATTAAGAATGGCCTATGTACGGTACACGAGCTCGGTATTTCTCGAACATTACATCCACTGCGAAGTATCTCAAACGCGTATTTTACTCGTTCATTTCTACTAAAAAGCCTCCTTGTTTTCAGTGTAATAAAGTTCACATTACCGAACAGCAAAGGAGATAAGAGGTGGAGTAAGTAAGCAGTAAATTTCCGCGACACCTGCAGAGCACGTAAATTGCACAGCGGCTGCCGAGCTTATACTGAGTAATCGGCCTTACGAGCACTGCAATAAAAGCTGCTTACAAATATTTACACGGAAAAATGTCGCCGATGAAATACTTGGCGAATGCGGTAAACCAACCAACATGCCTTTTCGAGGATTTTAAATGGCGGCTGGAGGTGTTGGGATGACAATTTAAGCCTTGTGGGTGCATTCGATCGAGTAAAAAATGTAGATATTACAGTGATGCTAACAAAACAATGTGAGTGTTACCATGGACTCTGTTGTCAGGTAAATTGCTCATTTCTATATGAGAAGGCTTTGTGTTAGATGCAAGTCGTAGTTTAGTGGGTAAACTAAAAACTTTGACCATTTAAACGGCACTGGACGAAATAAGGATTTTTAAAACAGCCAAGCGGAAAGTTTTACTCACAGTGAAACTGTTAAGGCGTGAAATAAGAAAGAAAAGCGAGCGCAGCAGCGAAGTAGTCTGCGTTGAATCGGAGGCGGCGAGTTTATCTTTAGTGTAAACTTTCATTCGGGGCGCTAAGCCGCGGATTTAAGGCTTAGACTAGAGGTGGAGTCGTGCATTTTGGATGAAACAACCCTAGACGATGGCTGCACCCCTGCGCGGCGAGATCAATATACATACAAAACATTATCGATACTCGTATCGTCAATAGGGACCTATTTAACACTTCGTTCTCGACAAGTACACTCACGAACAATGACTTCGGGTAATTTTCTATGAACAATAATATAGAAAATGACCTCATTGTCCGTGAGTGTACGCGTTGATGGACATGAAGGAAAACGTTGTTAAGGTTATTTGAGTCGGTCGGTTTTCCATGCAAACGTAAAGAGGCTCATCGTATGCTTCCACAACATAATTAATGTTTAAAAATTAAACTTTGTTGTATTTATGGTGCTATCAAATTAGCTACCGATATTTTTAGGGCTGATAGTACTAAGCTTTCTGAGTTTATTTATGTATAAAACAATGAACAAATTATGTATGTTTTCTGGAGAAAATTAGGGAAGTAAGTTTGCTACGTAAAGCACCCTGTTAATGAGGTAAACAATAATCAGTGATTAAGACCGCTTTGATTATCTTATGGTTACTAATTTTTCAATATGAATGAACTGGCCACTAAACAGAAAACAACGTCCAATTGGCAGAAAATGTTCTTGTCAGTTAAATTAACAGTATGATTAAGTTTGGGTAGAATTTTAATTTATATATTTTGTTCGGTAAATGAAAACCAAAAAATTATATGAAAAGTTTTCTTAATTAATATAACGTAAAGTATCTTCTCTTAAAATATCGGTACTTAATTTGTTAGCACCTTATATGATACATGCATTGCTTGATATGATACATTTTGTTAGGGCGAAATGACATGAGAATGAGAAGTCGCAAGAATCCATAATTAACGTGCAATTGGCCCTTCAAGATCAGCGTCATCTATTTGCTTCATTTGAAACAGTTTTTTGCTAATATTATATATTTTTTTACATTTTGAGAGTGTTCATGTCATTTTGCGCAAATAAAATGGATCAAGCTATAAAATAAAACACTTTAAACCTAATCAATGCCGTGGAAGCAAACAATGACGCTCTTTATGTTTGTATGGACAACCCATAAATGTTAAACATTTGTAAATAAGGATTATAGACAGATTAAAACATGCCCATCATAGAAACTCATATATCAATCATTTAAAGATTGATGGACCAGCGTTCAGAATTGCTAAATTAGAAAGAGGAATTTCAGTGAAAGCCTCTGGTAACGAGAATTTCAGCTACGGAAGTTGTCTCATCCGAATAGTTTTACTGCACATTAATTACTGTACAAAGATATTTAGAGTACAAAGAAACAAACAAAGCCATACAAAGGTTTGAGCGGAAAAGGCTAAAACCGCATGTTTTAACATTTGAGATTAGAATAGAATATCACAGATCGACGCCCGACGGAAGTTATTGGGCTAGTTCGAAGGTTAGGCTCAGCGGTCCGCATTCATCCCAAAACCACAACATTACCCGAGGTAAAATAACAAGAGAAATAACGTACTATTCAGAATACGACTCGAGAAATCCTCTTAGATTTCGGACGGACGAGACAAAAGCTGGAACAAAGAATAGAGTAAGAACTGAGTAGAAAACAATCTTTGAAATTCGCAGCACGACCAAAGCGAATGACAACGAGTAAGTAATGGAAACTCGATTTATCCAAGTGGACGACCCTAACGAGAGGACCACTCTCGGCCCGATGGCGGCCGCAATGGCCGAGGAACACGGAAAAGGCGGGATAAAGAAGGATGTGCCGCGAAAATCATCTTTTGTTACGAACGCAGCGCCGCTGTAGCCGCGGCTATCCGGTACATGGAACACAATATCTATTCATGTAATTTTATTTATGTTTACAGAGAGTTCTGACATTCTCTTAGTAGTAATACTTATAAATGCCTAAGCATCTATATATAAACAGATAAACACGTTACATATATACGAGTAGATACAAGAAATCGAAGTATATAGAAAAATTAAATGGCGCTCACCTGTGAACAGACCGGGAATCGAACCCGGTACCTCTGGATTTCCGGCCCAGCGACTCAACCACTCGTCCACCGTAACACCCAGTAAACACCCTCAATTCTGCCATCTACCTTGACTTCCGTAACATTCTATTTTAAAAATGTGGTGTAATTTACCCGCATTAAAAACCAATGACGAAACGACATGTTTCTTTCATATAAAGATAAACACGTTATCAAAATCTTTCCACGTTGCTTTTGCGTTACATTGTAATCGTTTGTGACACTACCGTAGGATAGCGTTGCGCTAACACTATATTTTTTAACATTTTCTGTTGTTCCACACGTTCTGAAATCAGATGGAGGGGGGCGAAAATCAGTGATATCTCGTCAAACGTCTTAGCGAACGTGGCGTTATTGTAGTCTTGCCTGCCTGAGTATCCGTTGAGTTTTTGTTCACGACTGACATGAGTACAGACTGGTGCAATTCTCTATTTACCTACATACTATATTATACGAGGCTGTAATGTACGCTGGGAGCCTACAATATTTAATCTTACTCCTGAAGTCACTCGTTTATCAACAGAGTCGTCAACAGTTACAATGAACCAACCTATGTCGAAAAATATAGAAGATAGTTGAAATTTCTTGCCGCTACACAGAACGAAATGTCTATTAATGCTCTTTTATTTATGCCTTCGGAATTCTTTGAACATAAATCAACGCGATCTCAGGGCGCGCGCAAAAACGAGTTGCAAATTTACAAGGCATGTAGCAAAACGTTTTGACATTCCAATCGTGATATTCGGAATTGTATCAAAACGCGGGTGGCGGACGAGGAATAAATTTGCTGGAAAGAATCGAACTGTGCAGTGCGAGAATATTGCGGGGTGGGTTAAGCCCCCCGGTGCATCGCCGCAGCCACCGTGCACTGAATCGGCTAACTTCGAAGGAACTGCTTTATTCATTAGGGAAAACGACGGTTTAAGTACCGCTCAAGCTTGGAGAATGTTAAACTTGCGACTTTTGATCCCGGTGAAAGGGGAGGCTCGTTTAATAGGAGTCAATGAGGTGCATAATTAACGACTAAAAGCCTGCCGATCTAAGGTTCTCAAAAGATAGTTTTTTTGTCGCCTGGTACAAATAAAGAGATCCACATTATGGACAGTTTACAGCCATAATCAGCATAGCCATGACAGCGTCTTCTAGGTTTCCTTTATTGATGAAAAGTTGTTGAATAGAATATTTCATAAAATTTGCTAAAACCTTAAGTTACATTTTGAACTCATTTTTAAACTGCTAATTGCTGAACTGAATCTGTTCAGAGAACAAGTTAGGTAACTATACGAACCATAGAAACTGTTAGATTGAAATTTGCCGGATTGCGCACAATAGTTTGCACTTTCGAGGGCAAATTTCGATTTAACTAACACCATGCTGCGATGCTAAGAGTTACATAAACTGGTGAATCTTTAACGTTTCCATGGATTATCACTATTATCAGTCCGTTCTTTGATGAAATATTTGTCTAGATTTTATGAATTCTTTTAGACTAAAAAGAGGCAAGTGAAAAGATATGCGTGTTCGTTACAAAGAGCTTTAGTAGATTTGTGATAAAAGTGGCTTTGTAACAATGATACAAAGTATGACTGGTATGAACTCACCAAGTGTTGTCGTGTTTGTGCTCCCCAATGTACATCTAATATACTACAGTGTTGATATACAAATATAAGACAACAAGACTGTCCGGTCACTGAGTTGTGGAAGTGAAACAATAGAGTTGGGTGGTTAAATACAAACCGAAAACAAGGACAGCAATTATGCGGGGCGGGCCTTTATAAAACTTTCGACTTGTGGACTTTTGGCACCGGACCGGCCGCGGCACAATAGCACCTAGTTTTACATGCGAAATGGACTTACATAGGTTTTAAAGAGCAAACAGTGCTGCGCGCGAGCTTAAATTAAAACAATGAATGTTAGACTGAATTTCAAATGTTCATTAGCATTCCAGTACTACATGAGTTTTGTGATGATGAATGAATAAAAAAAAGCCTTTCAAAATGTGTATTAATTCTTTAAACAATACAGTGTGTGGGAAGCGAAAAGTAGTAGCGAGTCGGTGGCTTTTCTCGGGACGAAAGGCAATGTTACTTCAAAGTCGTCGGGGTCGGGTGTCGGCCGCCGGCGGCGGCTTACAAGTTAATGCGCTCCTGCGACACTCAAAGAAATTGCTGATTTACTTCATGTAACGTTCTTTACCTTACATTTCCTTTGATACAAAAGCAAGCTTAAAGTTGCCTATTTATTTCAGAGAAATGCTCCGCCATGAGAAATCTCCTCTGACACAGGACGCAATAAAAATTAAGGGGAACCATAATCAAGAACGACACGATTGGCGATTGTGTGGCGTATAAGAAAACTAATTGCTTGTACAGAACGCGTCAAAGGGTCCGGCACGGCCTCGAATGTGGATTGCCAACACACATAATGACCGGTAGGTATTTAGAGGTGGGTGTATAACACAAAGGTCCAGTTTTTAGATCCAAATTCCTGGAGGTCCAGCAAGAGTCCACATACAAGCACATTGAATGCCAGGATCGGTGTCGGAGCTTTGAGAACACACGTCTAATGCAAGATGTATTTTTTGCGGTATTAATATTTCAGTAAACTTCTCCCTACTTAAATAAATGTACTACACATTTACATCAATTAGACCTCTGCTAGAATATTTCCTCAACTGATTGTGTTGCAAAACGCAACACATTCGAAGAGACAAGAATAACCGCAGTCCCTGTTAGCGGTAGATTAATTTGCATCGTGCCGTTAATCGCATGTATCAGCACACTGATCTAGCGAAGTAGTAGGTTACTTTAGCCATCTTCGAGGTTTAATTTCCTGAAGTATATCGAAGTTGAGTTCAAATGATTGCGATTGAGTTTAATGACTATTTTCAAGTGTGTCGGCGGCTAATGGCGGGCCGCAAGCGGCGCGCAGCACGCCCGATTGGCTAAGTTAGCATTTGGCACGGACATTATCCATTCAGCACCAATCAGAGCTTGAGTGTTGCTCTCAAACGCTCCTCTATTCTGCATTCAATTATACAACTAATAAGCTTTGTTTATCTTCTGCTGCAGTTTGCAGTTCTCTTGTTAGTTACGATTGCTACCTATGTATTCCTCTTTTCTCGCTGCGCGCTTTGTGAGCATTACTTGCTTATTTATTTAGTGTGCAGCTGAGTAAAATTTCGCAACATTACTGATACAGGTGTTCTTTTCATAAAGTATAAACGTCGTTCGAAACAATGTTGAAAATGAACCAAGAGCAAATATAACTCTACCGCGAGTAAAGAAAGCCTCGTGCATTTCGTGTTTGAAATATAGAAGAGGCTAATCAAAACAATATTTTTGTAGATACATAAATAAAGTTCGGATCGCTAGATTCGCTTTCTCTATCGATGTAATAAATACAAGAGAATTTATGTCATTGTATTAATCGGTAGGTAGGATCGCGGGGCGAGTCACGCTTGCATTGTCGGGCCAATAGGGATTCACACGGCCCTGGAGTGCATTCGTCGCTACCAATATCATAAAATATCCTTTACGTATTACAATAATTCCATCTTGATGCTGTGATAAAGCATACGGGTTCGCTGTTTGCGATACTCGGCCTTTAAAGCCCTATTGTATCAATGTAATGATGATTTTAGAATGTGCGCTCTTTGTTGCTTTTTCGTAGACATTGTAAGCCTTAGCTCCCATCATCATCGGATTTAAGAACTGTCGATTTAACTAATGAAGCGTACAGCTTTCTTTATCTTACCCTGCTTATATCCTTGTACGAGAGTCTTGTCGTATAAGGAATCTTTATTTTTATTTTTTTATACAGTCAATGGTAAAGATAAATATCCACACAAAGTTCCAAAATATGTATACATAAACCTTACTGCCATAATAATAAGACATGTATACATATATTTGAAACTTTGTGGTGTATATATATTGGTGCCCTTGACTGTACATAAAACAAATACACGGTCTTCCCTTCCCTCGCATGCCTTTAATGTTTAATAACTGTTAGCTTATAAGAAAAACTCTTTCTCTACCGTTTGGAACTTTTTCCATCGCACAGACTCGGCTTATCTTACGGCATTTGATCAGTCAATCGTACTAAGTACTTTTGAAGCAAAAGTAAACTAATACAGCTCCGGCTTAATGAAGTTATCTGAGATGCTACGTCACATATCAGCCTAATCATTAAACATGAAAAGCGGAACAAAGTTACTTTTGCATCCTACTAATATATTAAATGAGAAAGTTTGTAAAGATGTTTGGACGTTTAGGTATTTGGATGTTTGTTACTAAATAACGGGGTAACAAATAAATGGATTGAGCTGAAATTCAGTATGCTACTAGACTAAGTACCGGATTGAAACATAGGATACTTTATATCCCGATAAAGAGTTCTCCTGGGACAGTAACGGGAACAACGCGAGCGAAGCCGCGGATAAATGCTAGTTTACAATATTCGCGAATCGTTGGGTGAAACTTCCCAGCATCCAGTAAACGGCTACAGCTGATAAAATATTTCTAGGCCCTGGGTCTGAGTATTCAAAATACGCAGTCTAGACATGATAATTTATGGACAACCATCTGCGACTGTACGCTGACCCCACTTGAGCCTTCAGCATCATAACAAGGGTACATACAGTAGGATTTATTTCTTTCAACTACGACGAGTAGGTATATGTATAACATATAACAAAGTGAATAGCGGAAGGTTTAGGTACATGGTGACCATTATACTAGTACCGTATGAAATATTGTATCCAGATTTGACATAACGTACCATATTGTACAAAACGTTTTTATCTTTTATCGAAAGTGAAAGAGTGAAGAATCGTTACTTGTCAGATACCCGCGGTTTCGCCTGCGTCATTCTCATTATCCCGAGGGATCTAACTCCTTACCTTGATAACAATATCCTATGTTTTAGCGCAGGACTTGGTCTAATTGTATTCCAAGTTTTCATACATCATACACTCTATAAAATTAAAGCTAACTAAGACAGGCTTTCTCTTAGTTGGCGTTAAATGAAATAAAACAATCAAGTAAAATGATTCATCATTAGTTTCATCTTGATGGCGCGAGTGTCACTCACTGGGTATGAAGTTAAAATAAACAAAATGGGGAATTGTATGCACTTTTAAAGTGCACCGCGGTCGGGTTTTTTTAGTAAAAATATTTAGTTATCTTATTGTATGATTCGATCATGTTTAATTAGTTACCTTATATGTATGTTGCATCAAATCCGAACTCGTTAATTGAATTATGATAAACAATTACACCACTTTTTGTTAGGCTCGTATGGAATCGAGATGCTTGATTATAACCATCAGGATCTTGTTAGGAGCAACCCATTTTTTAGGGTTCCGTACCAAAATGGTAAAAAAGGAACCCTTATGGTGCGACTCTGTCTGTCTGTCTGTCTGTCCGTCTGTCACAGCCAGATATCTCAGGAACTACTGCTGCTATCGGTTTGAAATTTGGAATAGTGTTAAAAGTAGCTAACTCGAGCTTATTGGACATAAAAAAAATCTTGTACCTTTTTTACTTTTTTTTTAAAGGGCTCCGTAATGGGATTTTGAAAATTTAAAGTAGGGCTTATATATCGAGTGGGGTATCAAATGAAAGAGCTTAATTTGTCGATTAAAACACTATTTTTATTTTTTTTCTTAAATAAATAGTTTTTGATTTATAGCGAAAAAAGTTTACAAAAATACCATTCCCCCCCTATTATCTCCGAAGTTACTGATCAGAAAAATGTGTCATAATTACCAATTATTAATGTCGTCCTAAATATTACAGGAAAAATATAACGGTTTTCCTCACTTGCACCGTTTTTGAGAAATTTGCAAAAATCATAACACATACTTATTTGCTCCTACTAAACTAATCGCCATACAGTTTTTCTTGAACTATTTATGTATCTACTTATTAGGATTATTATTATTATTATTAGGAAGACCGTTATATTTTCTCTTCCCATCTTGAATACTTTTTAAAAATTTACAAAAATCTTAACATATTAGTTCTACCCTCCCTACGAGAGCCATCTAGCGGAGAGTAGCAAAACTAAGCGATGATTTATTTCAGATTATATAAAAAATGTCTATTAAATACAATGATCACTCATCAGGAATCGGGAAAAAAACATAAAGTAACAATAATTATTAAAAACTCTATAATAGGAGTATGTTAGGAAATTTTACACTAGTAAATACCATAAAAATGAAATACCACTAGCGCCATCTAGGGACACAAATCTAAAATAAGGTAGCTTGTGGCTAAAAATGATACATGAGAACTAACTTAGTTGACAAACAATTATTTCAATCAGCCAATAACAAAAAGTAACGTTTAAATTTAAATTACAAGTAAAATTTACGCGCTATTTAGTATCAATAGATGTCGCTGTAGCATACGCTGCATTGCACTGTTAAGATTTTTCCTGGTTGAATAGGGCTAAAGCGGGTTCAAGGCAGGGTTGCTGTTAGTCGTAAGGTTGGTCTACTTATTAGTTTATACGGAACCCTCGGTGCGCGAGTCCGACTCGCACTTGACCGGTTTTTTTTTAGAGTGTAGGTAACCTTCAAATTTTACCGCGATATTTAGTAACAAACATCTTCACAATCTTTCACATTTATAATGTTATTTAGTAAGATTCCTATGCAAACACTTCATAGCACATAAAATTAAATAATCAATGAACATGTACAGTAAAGGGCAAATATAAGTAAACACCAAAATCTCATAAATACCTTATTACTATGACAGTAGAGTTGATGTGTACATATTTTTGAAACTCTGTGTGGGTTTATAATTTCTATCTTTGCCCTTGACTGTACAAAGGTGAACTTAACCTCTTATTAGATATTGATTGCTAAACTGCTGGCGAACTAATGCCGTAAGCGATTTTTTCCTTGGCTGTCGTTTCAAGCACTTGGTTCTCAAAAAATCGACCCAGACTCGGCTAGTGGAGCGATAGATTCGGTATGAAATGAACTCAAATCCGGCCGGATTTGATCTCCCATGTTCCAAATGTCTCTCGTAAATAACTAACTCTTATAAATTCGCACGGCAACCACGCCACGATCAGAATGCCACAGGGTTTAGCTCCCCCAGATAACTTAGCATAGAACAAAGAATGGGCGCCAGCTTGGACGGGTAACCTGAGATCACCCTTAAATTGCTTTGCTATTTATCTGCATTTGTACTTATATAGGTGCCGCATCTAGATAATGCTGCCTGCGTAATTTTATTACCTTCTTTAGCGCAAATGCCTATTTAAGTAAGCCTGGTTTTTTAGTAAAATGTTTTTATATTCAGTGAGAGAGAAATGTGCTTTGAAAAGGCAACCTTCACTCAGCACTGATAACGATCAGGGCTCGGATACCGGTATTTTCTCCATACCATAATACCGGTATTTTTTCCGTTCTTTTATTTTTTTATAGGGCAATCTAATAATATGAAGTCATTACTAAAATACATTATTGAGCCCTACATAAAAAGCATATATCGGGGTTTTTGCAAAATACCGGTTCCAAGCCTTAGTGACGATAGTCTTTATATTCAGAATCATTTGCCTACATCTTACGTACGATATACTTAAATAAATATGTATGACTGTATGTCTCTCAAAGAAAATGTAATCTGCCTTAGTTTACTAATCATCAGTAGCGAGACTATGAAATGAATAGTACATTGTGCACCGAGGGTAGTAAGAAGGGAATTACTAACGAGAGTCTATTAGAAGCCCGACGCCGTAGGCGGAGGGCTTTTAATGACTCGAGTTGGTAATCCCCTTACTGCCCGTGATACACACAATGTTTTTCATCACATTTGCGAGGAAAAAAAATAAAACATAAATAAACTAAACGCACCCGCTAAGAGACAACCCCAACTGTCAACTTTTTCGTGACTTTTTCAATATAGTCTTCCACAGACAATGCTAAGAACTGCGTTTAGTTTTTAAACTTGACAGTCAATGCCGCCAGATTGTACCGATTTTCATAATAAAATTTTAAAGTAAATTAATTTAATTGCATTAAAATAATTGCAAAAATTACTGAAATAATAGTAAAATATACCATATAAGTTTTATATACACTAAAATTGGTTTTGTAGCCAAGTTTTGAAGATGTGAAGTAAGCCTTGGCTGATTTGAAACCTCCTTAGTCTGAAATGACGTTCGGGTAGGTCCTATATTTTAAAACTAAACTCATAACTCCCACGGAAGTTCTAGATTTTCATACAGTTTTTCCTCCCGTGGGAGTTATAGATTTTTATAACCCACGGGAGGTAAATCGGCTCGAGCTGTTCTATAAGCCCGCGTGTTATAACACCCTTTACGAGCAAGTGTGATGAAAATTAAATTCCCAGAGGCTTATTTAATCACATAGAGATAAGGTAAGTAGAATTAGGAAAGCACAAATGAAAATGAAAATCTACATATGCTGAATATTGGCAATTTCTAGTCTTTTGCATGAAAACTTGCTCCTCAATATAAAAAGTAGAATAATTGTAACTTGAACGATTTGAAATTATAAGAAACATACTATAATGATAATTTAAGTAAGAATTGCCTCTAACACTCATGCATTCATAACAAGAGCGATAAAACAAAAGCATATGACCCCGATTAAATTTACTGCCCATTCGTCGGTCTCCGGTTACAAAGGCGACCAACAATCAATAGGCAATCTATTCCCCGGCAGCGCCAGTCAAAGGTGATCGGAATGCATTCGGTTCGGAAAAAGACATCTCATTCGGGATCCAATTTACGTCGGCGGGGGGAGACCGCATCCACGCGAGTAGACTCCGCAAACAATTCATTTCAATTTCAATTCAAGTGCAAGCCAGCTCCGTGGTCAGTGATGACCATTCCCCGGCCGACTGCAGTGGTTCGCACTGATATGGATAGTTTCAGATGCAATGTGGACGAGGTAAACTATTAGGGTGAAGTTGGAGACGCGATCTGAAAACACTTTTTTCAGACTCTTTATTTGTTGGCCATTTTGGGGCAACTTTTATTTGATACAGTCAGTGAGAATTACCCGACTATCGGTTTCATTTTGTATTGAAAATTGGGGCGTTAGCACTGAAAGTTGCACTAAATAAATCCCTAATTGAGGAAATCATGGTTACAATATTTTTAGCACCTCTTTGGATACTAGCAAGACTAAATAGTCTTGCTAGACAACATGTCTGTCATTGTCAATGTTGGACACTTAAGGACATGAGTGAGACATGTGGCACTTAACTTGTTTGCATCTTCTTTTTATTGCGATTAATTATGCACTTTAAAATTTTGTGGGATTAAGTACAATTAACTTTTTTTTTAATTCTTCTACTATCTATTCACCACTCATGTTCACTGCTGGACATATGCCTCCCTCATAGATCGCCCGAAGTGCAGTCCTGTGCCGCATTCACCCTCCCTCCCCGCAACTCTCACGAGGTTATCTGTCCACCGAATCTGGGGCCCTCCTACGTTGAGCTTGCCAATGCGTGGTCGCCATTCTATGACATATACTGGCAATGCCTAATCGCCTAATACTTACTTACATTATTATGATCCCATTTATATTTTGAATTAAGTGATATCAAAACCGACCAGTCTCTGATTTCACCCTGTACACCATCTTCCTAAAGAAAAAGGCCTAAAGTATGTATGAATATCCTAGATAGTTACATTTATTTCTGTCTTTAGAACGACCACATTCACGTTTATATTCTGGTAACATTATTTCCATATTCAGCCAACACATAAGCCAAAGGCTTTCGCGCGGGTGTGTGAAAGGGCGAGTTGTGTGCATTTTATAGCGTGTTCCTATTAAGGGCACATCCATATACGTCCTCAGAGAATGAATGAAACATCTATAAAAATGAATCCAGCCGCGATTTCCTCGTAGGGGAAGGAAAATATCTTCTCAAATTTGTCAGATGAATGTATACTCGTACTTCATTCTTTGTTTTCAAATAAATCAAAATGGAGCCGGAATGCCAACTGGCACTCAGATCTCTTAATATTCAAGGGCCAGGAACGTCTATTTTTTCGATTACAGGGAGGGATCGGTTTACTGTTAATATTCTAATCCCGTATTCAAGCGAAAGTCTCGTTCCTAGCATAATGATTACGTATTAACCCTCCAGACCGTTAATATAGCACCTGTCGAGTAGATATCTTAACTTAGTGCCGCTTACAATAATTGTGATTATATTACGATCAGATAATCCCATTGGGAGGAGATATAGATCGCGCACGCGATAAACTTTCCCGGCATGAGTTACTGGTTTGGACTCCTTCTTTACTATAAGTAGTAAATATCACATCTGGCATTAGAAGGCGTATAATATTCAGAATATCACAATTTTATATTACCTAAGCGGATAGTGCCGAGTTACTTAAGTACATGGAGTGATAAAACAGATCAGCGGTCGGCAACCTTTTAGCAGCCTAAGGCCACATAGTAGCTAACGAAATTGACGCGGGACGCATGGTCTAGGAGGCACGGGCGAAATGTTCATCTGATTTCCTCATGAAAATGCTCTGTTTCTCCCTTATTTCGGTCTACTTCCAGTCATAAATTTCAACGTCTGGCACCTCGGAGTGGTTGCGTTTGCCCAGGGGACACCCGTAAACTTCTGGAAAAATATCTGATCGCCTCAAGGATAGTTTTGGGTTTAATCTATAGTTTTTTTATGTTGGTCATCTCAAGGTATCATTGCCAGAACAGTAGGGCGTTGCTAAATGCCTGCCAGAAGGTCGTGAAGTTGCAAAATTAGGGTCCGAATTTACACGATAAGCACAAGGCTGATTCTCACATACATTGTTTTAGGCTCTTTAAATATGCCCTTTTAAACTTCTAAAAGAGTTGAGTTAATTTACGTAATTTAAGTGTAAGTATATGGAGTGGAACTGTTGTTATAAGTTACGGCCGAGTAAGTATACAGACTTTTCAGATAGGCATGAAAAATATCGACGCTTGGCGTTCTTTGAAGTAAAATCAAAGTTCAAATGAACTCATCAAAGTTTTGCCACCACGGAGATTATGAAGGGCATTAAATTTGAGCATTAGCTCTCGGGTGGGAAACACAAAGGTGTCTAATTTTCTTAATTTCCAAGTTTGAGGCGGGGGAAGGAAAAAGTTTCACCAATTTATTTTCGATGAAAATGTTTACAGTAGATATAATATCTAAACCGTCTTTTAAAAAAATAAGGGTTCCTTTTTTACGATTTTGGTACTGAATTCTAAAAAATAGGCAATATTTTATTTATTTTTGGATCAGGTCATAATTTTAACTATGTTTTTTTTATATTTTTTTATGGCAAACGTGCAGACGAGCTGCCTGATGGAAAGCAGTCAACGTCGCCCATGGATATCTGCAACACCAGAGGTGTTACCTATATGTTGCCGATCTTTGAGAGCCTGAGAACACCTCAGGTGTTCGGTCAGTTTTTGGCAAAAAAGAGCGTGATGCCCGCTTGTTCTTGGGATGCCAAGCATCTAAAATGTGTGGATGAACCTTATTCCTGAGGCGGGAGGTACGGTGATAGAAGTGTGACGTACGCACGAGCCCAATAAGTTCCTCAGAACACTCCCCGTTGTACATACGGTAGAACAAACACAAAGAGCCAACGTCTCTCCTGAGGCTAGCGTTATGTTTAATCATTGTATCAGTAAAATAGACGATTTCATGTAATACAATCTGAATAGGCTACTTGATGACAGTTCAAATCTTTTTATGAAGTGTCAAAATGCTCCGAAAGTATGCAGTTTAGTATGAAATACTATCTTGTGACGTCATGCTCAACATGGTGACTTATTTTTAGTTTTCGTCATTCTAAAATCGTTGGTGGCACGAAAATAAGTTTGAATGATTTTATCCGGGCTGTTTTGGAAGCGTAATTTGCTGGTTAGAGTTAATGAATTTATTTTGATTGTTGTCAAATACCCTATTAGAATTGATTATAATCGACGCTCAATCTAAATTAGTAATCTACTTGTAATCTTCAAGTTAGATCCACAGCCCATTAGTTAAAAGTATTTATGCCACACGGCCATGGCGCACGCTGCGCGTACGGAAAAAGCCGCTTTCTGGCCAAGTGTAGACATAAAATGATGTGCCCTCGATCGCATATTTACGTCCCTCGCTTGCAGCTCGGGCCGCAAACTTCTGCCATCTCGGCCTTTCTTTGTATTACCACCCTAGTTATGTAATGTACTATTACTACACTATGACCAAACCGTATATTTAATCGTACTTTCTTACTAACGACATCTTACATTAGCTTAACTACAGCTGAATGAGATCTAAAACGCACGCAAAACCGCTAAATTACACAAAAAACAAATGGTAGAGAGAAATCGTAAAACACCGAAGCTTTTGCCTGTAATGTCTACACGGAGCGATAAAATATAAATTGCAATAGATTTTTCGTACGCGCTCAGGTTAAATAAATTGTTATTTATACGGGGCTCAGGTGTAAAGGCTTTATTTTTTGATATTCCAGAGGCCAACGCTTAAAAGGCTCGATGACCGATTATGATAGCTCAGTTTTAATGGAAATAGAAAAATGTTTTTATTTATATAAATAATCCTTAAAATCGAAAACAAATATTTGTTTTTAAACCCAGATAATTTTAAGTTTATTTATTTAAACTTTATTGCACAATCCAAGAGAGTACCTACCTACAAATAGCGGACTTAATGCCATGAGGCATTCTCTACCAGTCAACCATTAGTCTAAACAGAGGTATTTATATCCCTAATATATTAACGAATTTTCCTTTAAGTCGAAACTATTTGTTAGCGGATCCCACCGCCCACACGAGCCAGCCGAGGAAATTATAGTCCCAGAGAGACAAGCAAGGTTAAACAAATGGAGATGTCGATCAGGCCGTTTGTCAAATGGTAAATAAATAATTTGAAGAACTATCCTAGCCTAGGCCCTGGCAGAGCGACACTACACCCAATATTGTTGCGCCTTCTCCATAAATAAAATATACCCAGCCTTGATTTAAATCTGCGTGTGGAAGATGATTTAGAAGTGAGATGAAGAATAGTTTATTCATATATTATTGGGATATCTTTCACACTCAAAACATAGGTACATTCTAGATTCGCAAGCGTTACTAATATACATATTTAGCATATTCTTCGTGATTCGTGCATATGCTTAGGTATTAGTGGCGTGGCGTCCAAAGAATTCGATTCCTACCGGCTTGCCTAATATCAGACATTTGACCACCTTATTCTACAGCTCTTAAGGAAAATGTACGCCAAATTAGCACCGGCTTGCCCAAGGATATCTTTTACGCCTCGCCACTGTTAGGTATATCAGGAAATATATATTGGACGCGGTAATTTATGTATGTCTGCAAAATCAAGATAATGACCAAAAATTCAAAAATACATACTAGTTTCCTCCAGCTGAGAAGTAGTACGAGGAATTTAAATGAATATTTCCGAATATGAAGTGTGAAAAAGATACGAGTAGGTAATGTCGACTCGTACTCGTAGTTCCTTTGTCGTTTCGTGAAACAAGGACAAACCGAGAAACACCCTTCGCACTAGGATATTTGAAAGGATTCATGCAGCTTTAATTTTAATTAACAGAAATCAAAAATTCAGCAATTGAATTGAATATTGGTCTTTACGTCGGTTAGTGCAAGAACGGACATAAGGGCTTTTTTATTTAAAGTGCGTTCTTAACTGATAGTTAGCAGGTCGTCACAGAACTGACGATTAGTGTCAAACTAAATACATTTCGTCACGGACGGACAGGTTAGACGGTATTTGAACATAGCTTAAGTTACGCCTAACCGTAGATTTTAAAATAAAAATGCCCATCAATAAAATGCACCGTTGACAAGAACTCCTTTTTCCCACGATCAATGTCGCGGAGATCCTTGAAAGCCTTTTCGCTAACACTGCCTAAGAAAATAAAAAGAAAACTTTAAAGCAACTTTTACTTCGAAGCCTGGGAGCGCTAAATACCTCAAAGGCTAACAAAGGGGATTTTTTCACTAATGATTGTGAAAAGTAGAACTCTTATAACGGTTATTCGTTCGGACTTGTTAAACCTAAAGTCTGACTTCTTTCAAGGCGAAAGGAATACAGGGTATTTGATCCAGCTTCAGAGGGCCTGAGAAGCGAAGTTGCTCGTTTTATATGCAAATTTTCCACGTCCTTATGAATATGAAAATTTTCTATTAGAGCGTGAGCGTGTCGTTGTCAGCGCTCCCTTGATGTACTACGAGGCTTTCGTCTCTATAGTTTCTCGAGGCTTCAGCATTTTTCAATAGAGCCTTAAGTGCTAAAAAAGTGAGTCGCATTGGAGGAAGTCTAGCGATCTAATTATACATCGGGAGGCCATAGATGGTAATGGTTGATAGAGAATCGGTCCCGCCGTCTAATTAAATGTAGGCGATTTTGAATCTTACTCCTTGGGTGTAGGTTCTAAATCGTGTACATATTATTGGTGAGTGTAGAAATGCGGGCACGCCGGGGCCGCGGGCGCATGCAAGCACGTAATCACTCCCTCAGGACTTTGACGTTCGCTGAATATCTTACGACCCGAGACAGCGACGGTGGCCGAATGTGCAACTAACAGAAATACCGATAAGATTGCGCCATGCTGGGAATCGTTTCATCATTAGATGTTATAGTCTGAATACAATACGATTGAATATTATTATTTCTCTATGAATAGGTTCATTCTATAATTTCACAGTTTAATGTTACATTATAAATGTATAAAACAATACATGTTATAACCCGACTCAGATCTATAAGGGGTGTTAAAAGAACAAAGAACTGATCCGCAAAGAAGAGTAAAGTACACAAAAAATAATTGCAGAGTATATTTATACACATATAATAGATAATATTTATTGGCTGTTGATGTCAGTAAAGCATTTTCGTCATTATTTTTAGTTTATCAGCCAATTTTAAGCTATCGGAAGTGGTATTTCGGGGTAAGGCACGAAAAGTTTAGTCAAGTTGATTTGGACTAAAGTTAATGACTTTAGGACTGATAAATTAAGTTCCTTCCCGAAAACATTAAATCTAAGCACTAAATGAACAGCTTGGCGCTAAAAATGACATTTTGACTAAAGTTCGCTATGCTTTCTACTTGTAGTAGCTACAGATACTGGGTGCACTTTATTATGCGGACGCGTGTGTCTGTCGAGCGTTTATGAAACTAACGCCAGGATCGTGCCCTGTGGCAGTACAGGGACTATGAAGCAATTCCATGATATAGTTTAATATAAACTATATCATAGACACCTCCTAATTAAGAAGTTAACTGAGACTTTGTCTGGTATCAGACGGTCGAAACAACGATGCACTGCGAGAACGCTAAGGAATGAGGTTTCGTTGTGTTATCAGGAGAGAAATAAATAATCTAATCTAATCTAATCGTTTGAATTCTACACCTTGTGGAATCCAAAACATAGTAACGGTTGCCACGTTAAAGTTACCTCCGTAGTAACCCGAGCGCCTGAAAGTAACGGCAATCTCTACAGGGCTCTACGCTTGCACCGCGACTCCACTCGTAGCGCTACTAAATCACCTCTGTTCGCCACTCGCGCTAACAAAGCGCTTGCGTGCACTAAACCCTCATGGAGTAATGTGCATTTTACGCTTTACTTTACAGGCTTTTATTTAACCTCTGCTCTGTACATGCTACGTGATGTTTCAACGTGTTTATTTACAATTTTGCTTCTGTATGCTAGTGCAATTTGAGCATCTAGCAATCAATAATAAAATAAAATCCATAGCATTTAAGCGTATACACAGGTTATTATTGCTTTTTGCCATGCACAGATATGTACAAAACAGAAGTTTAAAACAGCAAAAATAGAAAAAAAAAACGGCCAAGTGCGAGTCGGATTCGCACACAAAGGGTTTCATACCACCGTCGAGCAAAAATACGCCAAAAACCCGTTTCTTGTATGGGGGCCCACTTTTCCCATTGATTTGTATTTTGGTTTTATTATTTGTTGCTATAGTGGCAATAGAAATACACATTCTGTGAAAATTTCGAATCACTACCTATTACGGTTCAAAAGGGCCCTGTGACATACGGACAGACGGACAACGGAGGCTTAGTAATTGGGTTCCGTTGGCACTCTTTGGGTACGGAACCCTAAAAGGTACGCGTTTTTAGTTGCATAATTTGCTGTGGTAGTTTTTAAAACATATATTGGAAAATTATTTTCACTGTCACAATATGTTAAGATAGTGTTCATATAATTTTGATCTTTGTATATATTTAGGTGTGCAATAAAATGCATTGTGTTGTGTTGTACAATACCGAATATAAGCATATTGGTAAGTTGTGTTGCTTAAACGATAAACGTAATACGAAAATCGTGAATGTTCCGAAACTCCCAGTTTTAGAGCGAACTTTAAATTTTAATTTAAACCCAGCTGGCATAACACCCAAAGTGGTACGAGAGTCGGCAGATGCCTAGACCAACGGTCCTGCGGGCACTGTGCCAAAGGCACTAGACTACGTTGTTTTTTACTTCACAACCTCCAGACTAATGGTCTAATTTACCTAGTATTCAGACAACTTTTTTGGAGAGTAATTTACTTCCTTTGTCACTGGCAGACTACATTTTTTAGCTTGCACTTTGCGCGGAGTACAAACATTTTCGTATTGAATTAAGGTGCTTTAACAAGCGAATCTAAGCTTGCAAGAGTTATAGAATTCTACGATAAGATCAGGACCTGGTTTTGCTGTCCAACTGAGATTGCGAGATCCCGCCAGGCATCTCGATAACCCCAAGAAATATATCTTTTGAAAATTAAAACGGATTTATCCGAATTTGCGGGTCGCAAGTTGCAATGGGCTTTTAAAACCTTCAGTGCTACGTTAAAGCAGCTTACAATGTACATTTTATGCCACTTTAATTTTTCACGGGAATCACGGGATATAAACAATTTAATTGCAAAATCAAAAACCGTGTTTAAGAGAAATTTTGCCTAACAATAAGAGTTTTACACAAAAAACAATTTTAACTTTTCAACACACGTATGAAAGGAGAACTTTAGCAATAAAAACCGGAAAGAGGCTTCGCGGCAATAGCTCTTACTAAGTTAGGAGTTGGCAAGTAGGTAAGTCAAAGTGTAGGCTGGGGCCAAGTTAGCGATGGTCAATATAGGCAGCGCCATTAGAAATTGATACCATAGGCGGCAAATTAATATGCACCTCTGGAATTACGTATATTGTAAGTGGTATGACCGACGAACGTATTTATGAAATTTTGGTAGTATCAATCAACCACAGCCTACAGACCCACAACATCAAAAACAACAACATACCTGTCACAGGACTGTATGTTTTGAACCATATTCCATAGTATTTATTTACACTTGACATTTTCACAGTTTGTATTAATTACGGCCGCAACAACATTTTTTTTTAATTTTATTAAGCTACAGAACTATTTATGTGCGTGTCCTGTTCGCCCTTAGAACATTTTTATTATCGTAGGTTTCCTGTCCTCATGGTTTGCTATGTCTGTTGAATATCAGGTTAGTCAGTTAAAAGGAGGCTGGATTTTTCAATGTCATTGTTAATTTGGCTTGTTAACGTACTACTAGGTACTAGCACACTACTAATTATATGACCTACGAAACAGTTTCCGTTGCTGTAACGAATACCTTTTTATCATAAAAATATATAATGACCTTAGAGAAGCTTAGCTGTATTTATTATTTACTAGGAAAATTTAAGCACACCGGAAGCCACGTAGGAAGATATTAATTTTCGCTTTGATGTACGGGGAGCAGGGAGGGGATCAAATGTCGGCACCAGTCGTCGCCGGAGGACGAGAGCGGGTCTGTTTGCCAAGAATTCAATCGTTCCGGCGCGCTCTGTTGGAATAGGTCTTACCTACTCTTAAACCCGGGGATTCTCAAATAGGCTCTTTAGAATCTAGCTATATTTACTGCGCTATTGACGCTAGGGCGAATGTCTCCTCGCCCGTGTTTATATACACTCGGTATGACTTAGTTAATTGAAAATCATAAGCCATTTTTTCATAAGAATTAGGGAATTATCAAAGGTGGTCACAAAGTGGTGGGGACTCGGCTAATGATTAGTGTACTGACCAGTCAGCAGGGAATTTCTTGACTAGGCTAAGCACAGGACCGGGCAAAATGGCGGGAAAGTAGAGTCCTTAAATCAACAGTGGCATGATCAGTCTGAAATAATTATGATGATGAGAAATATTAATTTGGACTTAAGAGCATGTTTGTACAGATTCTACTTTAGCCGCTGTACCAGTGTGCTATTTGGCTAAAATGTTTTAACAAAGTACACTCATTAATAGAGCTATCACCAAATCTGCCGCAGTAATTTTACGTCAGTCGTTTACAATGCTCGTCTTCGTGCAATTACACTTTACACCAGGGATGTTGCGGATGCCGATTTTTTGACATCCGCGGATGCGGATATTATGAGGCTCACATCCGCGGATGCGGATGTTAGAATAGGTACATAAAAAACGTCAAGTAGTACATTTTAGTTATTATTAATTACAACTAAAAACTTGCTAAATTAAAATTTAGTTCGAAAGACAAGCAAAGCACACTACGCGGTGATTTAAATAAAATGTGACAAGCTATGATTATAACTAGATAGTTTTAGAGCGTTTTCTAAAAAAAAAATACCGGGGTAGCTACTTTTTCAAAATATGGACTTTTGAGGTTTTTCTGGCTCAGAATCGTTAGTACATTCGAACCTTGTACGTAAAAAAAAGTGTCCCAAAATTTGTATGAGATTTTTTTCTTTCCACTACGTCACGTTCATACAAACACTATGCAAAATGGTGAAGTAATGGAAAAAAAAAATTGGGACACTTTTTTGTACGTACAAGGTTCGAAAGTACTAACGATTCTGAGCCAAAAAAACCTCACAAGTCCATATTTTGAGAAAGTAGCTACCCCGGTATTTTTTTTGTAAAACGCTCTTTAACGAATAACCTATTACGAATTAACTATCAATCGCAGTTCTCCACTGTCTGGACTGTTAAACAAAAACGCTAAAAAGTACAAAATAATATCAAGGACCATTAAAACAAGAGGACTGTCATCCTCCATACTTTGGATCGTGCCCCGACCGCAAGCGGATATCCAGGAAAAAACTAGATGGCACTAAAAAACTAAGCATATAACGATGATATAATTGAACAAAGAAACATAGTACAGTAACAATTAGTTCGTAAACAGCTAATAATAAATAAATCTAACATTCAAATACTGTGTCACGCTTGCAAAGTTGAATGATTGTAAATAATATAATTCTTATACCATGCTTATACATAGATGGCGTAGTAAATATCGGGGAACAGCTTTTTGCATGGAGAATGACAGACCTCAATACCTACCCATCTATTGTCCTTTTATGTTTTTAAGATAAGTTGCTGTTTAGGGTAACTTCTGTTTTAGTATAGCGTATATTAGGTCCCCCGACAACAATTTATCTTAAAAACATAAAAGCTCAATAAATACGTGGGAACATATTAATTCTGATAGTTTTTTTGTCGGGGGCTTTTAAAGTTTTAATTTAAGTTTTATCTGATACTTTTTAAATTTTATTTTTGTACTAAATGGCGTTAGTACAACATTATTATCTACGTAATAATTAGAGACCGGCTCTGATGTAGCGATCTCAATATTAATTGGATATGACTAGTGCAACTCGTTAAATCTAAGAGCTATGATGCCACAAATAAACAGACAGGCATTGGCGTCAAACTTATAAAACCACTGCTTTTTCGATTTAAGGTGTTTTTACCCGACTGCGGCGAAGCCCAAAGCAGGGTTATGTGTTTGACCTGTATGTATGTAAGTATGTATGTCCGTTCCTATGTCCGCTCGTAAGTCTTATCTTATCTTATCTTGGTAATAGGGGTCCTTACGGATACACTTCGACCCAATGGGATCTTTTGTGTAATTACCCCTTACCGCATCTACGCCATGGCCTGTTCCACCATCTCCATAAATCGGATGATGGACCCCATTGGTAGTGCCTGGAATTCATCTGGCTCTGGGTAGCCAGTGCCAAATTCCTTCATTCTAGTTCTGGCGAGGGCATGACATTCGCACAGTATGTGTTTCATTGTCTCTGTTTCCTCGCCGCACATTCTGCATTCAGCATTATCTGATAGTCCCATCTTGGTCAGGAGTCCTTTGACCCCGAAGTGACCTGTAAACACCCCCGCTATGATTCTGAGCTGTCTTCTGCTGTACTTTCTTTGTTTATTTGTCCAGCGTGTGTTGACTCTTTCCATAAAGAGCTTCGAGTGCCTCAGGCCCGCCGTGTTCTTCCACTCTAGTTGGTGTTGGCGTTTGGCGTGGTCCTTTATGGCTGTTGTTATGGTCCCCTGTGAGAGACCTACATATGGTTCCGGCCCAATGAGTGTGCCCTCCGAGCCCTTTCTGGCTAGCTCATCTGCTTTTTCGTTGCCGATGAAGCCTTCGTGCCCTGGGATCCACGTTAGTTTCACTTTGTTATGCCTTCCAAGTTTGTTCAGGGCTTGGATGCCATTGTATACCAGTCTAGAGTCCACTTTCGGCGCCGTAAGTGCTTTAAGTGCCGCTTGACTGTCGCTGAGTATATAGATGTTTTTCCCCTTGGTATGCCTGTCTATATTCTCCTGGGCACAGGCGATTATTGCATATGTCTCCGCTTGGAAGACAGTAGCATAACCTCCCATCTTAATACTGACATTGTAGTCTATTGCATGTACGCCTGCTCCCGTACCGGAATCCATTTTGGATCCGTCTGTGTACCATATATTGTCGCTGCTATCATCGGTTGGTGGTGTGCGACCTTCAGCCCATTCTGCCCTTGTCGATATTTGAACCTTGAAGTTCCTTTGGAATATGTACCTTGGCAGCATCTTATCGCCACCCATGGCCGTTATTCGATCTAGGAAGTCGTTTGTTTCCATGTTTGTGTGTTTCGTTTTAGGCGCGCAATAGCTCCACAGACCCATTGTTTTTAGTCTGTGAAGGGATTTGCGTGCCTCTGACTGAATCACTATATGTAGCGGGGGTAAGTTTAACATTACCTCCAGTGCCGCCGTTGGCGTGGTTCTGAACGCCCCTGTTAGAGCCATGCATGCCGTTCTCTGTACTTTCGTCAGAGCGTCTTTGCATGTGCCCTTCAGTGTCCTCGGCCACCAGACTAGGCTGCCGTACAAGATGATGGGTCTAACCATCATGGTATAGATCCATCTCAGTACTTCGGGGTTTAGACCCCACGTCTTTCCGTATGCTGACCTGCACATCCCAAACACTCGTAGAGCTTTGGTCGTGGTATTGTCAACATGCTTTTTCCAATTTAGTTCTTTATCTAGCGTTACTCCTAGATATTTGACGTCATTGGAAAGTTCGAGCACTCTTCCATATAGCTTGATTTGCTGCATGTTCTTGAGTGCTCTTTTTCTGGTAAATGGTACCACCACTGTTTTGCCCGGGTTGATGGAGAGATGATGATTATCGCACCATTTCTCCACCTTCCTCAGCGCTTCATTCATGATTCCTGATACCGTGTTGGGAAACTTCCCATTTACAAGTATCACCAGATCATCTGCATACCCTACCGTATAAGTGGGCCCTATGTTCAGTTCCTCAAGTAACGAGTTCACCACCAAGCTCCAAAGAGTGGGTGATAATACTCCCCCTTGAGGACATCCCTTTGTGGCCGTTGCTATTATTTCATCTCCCATCAGGGTGGATTTTATTAGCCTGCCTTCTAACATGTAGCCTATCCATTTGCAAATGGTGGGCTCTATACCATGTCTTGCTGCTGCCTCGCTAATGGCTCGGTACGTGGTTCGATCAAACGCTCCCTCCACGTCGAGGAAAGCTGCCAGGCATAGTTCTTTATTCTCTATCGCCTGTTCAGCTCTAGTGGTTACCAGGTGCAGTGCCGTTTCGGTTGACTTGCCTGGTTGATATGCGCACTGTAGTCTGTGCAGTGGATGCCTTTTTAATGGGCCATCTCTTATGTGTCTGTCTACCAATTTCTCCAGTGTTTTGAGGAGAAATGATGAGAGACTTATGGGCCTGTATGATTTGGCCTCTCTGTAGTCTGCCTTGCCTGGCTTGGGTAGGTAGATTACTTTTACCATCCTCCAGGTCCGCGGGACGTGTCCGAAGGCTATGCACGCTCTGTACAGTCTGCACAGGTGCGGAACGAGAACATTGGCGCCCTCTTGTAGTAGTATGGGATAGATACCGTCTGGCCCTGGTGCCTTGAACGGTTGAAAGGTGGACAATGCCCACCTTATCTTGCTGTCATCTACTACTTTTTTGGATGTGTCCCAGTTGTACCTGGTTGTCCTTATGGATTGCTCCATGGTACTTATTGCTGGATCATCCTCTGGACTCTGGTGTATAACTGAGTCTGGGAAGTGTGTAGCACACATTACTCTAAGGGTTTCTAGCCCTGACTCCGTCATCTTCCCGTCTTTGTCCTTGACGGTCGTTAGTGGGACGGATTTTGTCGTTGCTAGTGCCTTTGTGAGTCTCATCCCTTCCGGTATGGACCCAATTTGATCGCAGTGATTCCTCCACGATCTCCTTTTTGCTTTTCTTACAGCTTTGTTGAGCTCTGTGAGCTTATGTGCATATTCCTCAAAGTTATTTGAGGCTTTAGCATCATTGAAGATTGCCCTGGTGTCCTTCCTGAGTCTTGTGATCTCCGGATTCCACCACGGTATCTTTTTAGCCAGGGTTTTCTTCTCCGGGCAGTTGTTGGTCCAAGCTGTGTAGACTGCTTGCACTATTTTGTCTGCTTCAAATTCTATATCAATTATGGAATTGAGCTTACCTTTTGGATCCCCTAGTTCTACTTTTAAGTCAGCCCTGTAAGCTGTCCAGTCAGTGTTCCTAGGGTTTCGTTTACGTACGGTCTCTATTTTTATTTTAGTTTTGTACTTGAAACATATGTACCTGTGATCCGATAGGGAGATGTCACTAGATACATGCCATGAGCTAATGCTTTTACTAGTATTATTGGAAGCTAGTGTAATGTCAATTACCTCACCTCGTCTAGCGTTTACAAAAGTTGGTTCTTTGCCTTTATTTAATAGTTCTCTCGTAAGTACTCAACGGCACATCCGATTTTGATAAATGATACATCATTAGATTCGTCTTGATGGTGCGAGTGCCACTGGGTATGAAGTTCGTTAAAATAAACAAAATGGCGGATTTTATGCAGTTTCAAATTTCACCGTGGTCGGTTTTTTTTTTTAATAAAAATGTGGTTATTTCATTAAGCGGTTGTAAGTTTCTTTCAAGAATATATTTTGTGACACGTTTTACACTTAGCTTTTTCACGATCATGTTCGCTTTCTGGCCAAGTGTTAGACATAAAATGATGTAGGTACACAACAAGGGAGGTAATAAAGAAAGCCCTCGATCGCATATTTGCGTCCCTCGTTTGCAGCTCGGGCCGCAAACATCAACCCTAGTTGTGTAATGTAGTATAAAATGTCTTAGATGCTTGAAAGCTACGTTATTTCAGTATCAAGTAACATTAATTTCATGTCTAGTTTCCAAAGAAAGTAAATGTGAAGATTAATTTGCATTTGAATTATAGGCAAAACAAGTCATGTAAAGTAAATACAGGTGATATCAACGTTAAACGTAAACACATTAATCATAGAAAAACGAGTTTGACACGGTGAGTGCACGCCGACTGCGCAGTTGTGATGCAGTTCCCATACAAATCGTAGGGAGTTGCAGTTGGGTTGCAGTCCGTCTGTATCGGCCCTTACACGTATTGTATTTTTTTATTATTATTATATATTTCACGATACGCCTTGTCAGTGTCACGCGTTGAATATCAGACGCATGTCAAATTTTGCCGTGTTTATTGACGCATACGACTAAAAGAAACGTAAATAATATCGAATACTGAATGAAGTCAAGCCGAAATATATCTAGGATAATCTTTATTTATGTAATAAATTGCCTATTTTAATGTCCACACCTACGCCAATCTATTGTTTGGGTACGCGAATGCAGTCTGCAAATGAATTGCAATGGGAGTCAATTTATTGACTATTCTTGGCGCTTGGAGCCATCAATAAAGCCTTTCACGTACCTGAATCCAAAACCGTTTATAGAAATGATATAAAAATATATTATGAGTACAAGACATAATTTTTCAAACATAATCATTTAAAGAGTGCTCTATATTTTTCACCAAAGTAAAATTAAGTTTAAAATACATATGTCCATATATATACGGATTAGATAAAACCAATAAGCATCCGAATATTTTATGAACAAGTCCCATTCCGTCCAGGTTTACGGCGGTTCGGAAATAGTGCGCGCTAGGTGAATGGGAACTAGGCGAATAAAAACCGTTACGATTCGCCGTGACAGAAACAATGTAAAATCCAATTTGCCGAATTCCCCGGGCGATCAGTCGCGGCGCCGTAACGCGCTTTTATCTTCCAGGCTGCAGAAAAAGGTCATATATGTACAAGAACTCAAGTTACACATACGTCTTTTCAGCCTTGTCAGATAGTTTTAGGCTTCCTGAACCCGGCACCCGCTTGCGGTTTAACTTTACACAATCAATCAGTGTTTTGAAGTTGAGACCGATATCAGCCACGGCCCCTCGAGTACTATGTCTTTCTCACTGTAACACCAACGCTGAAATTGAATATGGTTGGTTAGACAAAGTGAACGATCTGTTATTTGCTGGCAGGCGATACGGTTTAAATACGGCAGCTGCGAACGAACTTGCAATCATGTAGTAAAAAGTCTACGATTAGTGATGGCTTTTATGAATTCGAATAATGTTTCGATAAGACGAAATTAAGCTCTAATTATTGAATTATGTTTTGTAATGTCGTATAATGAGCGACGGGGAGTTGGGACAATGTAGGACGGACGAAAGGACGATGGCAAAAAGCGAGGAGAGTACGTGTCGCGGAGTGAGGCGCGCGTGTCATCTGCCGTCGACCACCGGCCGGCGACAATCAAAACACAACATGCAACATGATTAATGCCGGATCCCGGCTACGTATGATTTAACAATGCGACCACCGACCGCAAAAAACACCGCGTTTATTTAATCCACACCGAGCATGGGAGCGAATCTGTGAGGGCTTTACGCTAAAAACATAATGTTAACGACGAGATAAAAGGCAAATTAGAAATGCAGACTTATTCGATAAAGATAAATGTGAAAGGAAAAGACGCGACGGGAGGTAATGTTTTATGTAAGGTTCCGTATTTCATTAGGTTTGTTGTCAAAGTGCGCCGACGACGTGGGATCAGAGTGTGTCGAGAGCTCTGGGACAAATTGGATAAATCCGGAGATACTAGTGGGGTATTTAAACGAGCACGATTCAAACTGTAGCGCTCCCGAAAATATGAGGGGCGAGTAAAAAGGGCGTTATTATTTCCCGCGCGTACATCCAAATGTATTGTTAAGTATGTGAAGATTTATCTGCTCGCATCGTCTGAGTGATGTACAATGAAATGCCTGCAAAAAGCGGGCGAGGCATCCGTCGCCGTCGGGCGCGGCATCCCGGCCGATGACGTATCGGGCACTCGCGCCGCATCCATCACGGGCCCTCGCCTGTCCGGCGACATAAACGTTAGCCTTATGCTTATAATAACTGACAACCGACAGCCAACTTCGGCCCCAAAAAACTGTATAATCACGCGATTATTTTTGATTGACAACCATATCCGGAAAACATGTGTTCCAGTGTCGCGGATTCAGTTATTACCGTAGTAAGCCCGACCATGCTTACCCCACATTATAATTCCATTTTGCAAACAGAGGTGAGCATAAGCGTAATATAGCTGGCCGTTTTGCGAATACTTTTTATTTATTGTATGTATTGTATGTATGTATGTATTCTAAATTCTATTGTATGTTACCTAAATCGTTGGGAATGTGCTTCGCCACAGGTGTTCACTGTTCATAGCACAAATAATGTAAACAAGTGCGTGTAAAGTCCTCTACAAACAGCCGCAAGAGTCGCGGAACACAAGTTTAGCGATGATTGATTGGGCCACATGAGCCTATCTCTGCAGTAACTCAGAGATTCCCTTTGTTGTCGCGGCAGTAAATTCAGGGCCGCGTCGCGTTTCACGCCCCCAGTTCTACGGAGATCAATGACGGAAACTATGATAATGCCGAACGGCTCAAATTGCATGGAAATGCTAAACAAGAACAAGACGAACTGCACGCAGACGTTGGTTCCGAATATGGCTACGGTTTATGTAGGCTGGCTGTGTCTATTCAAGTAATAAATTGATAATTTATGGCTGCCTAGAAAAAAGGAAGACTACTTTGATGATGTAAAATTATACATAACTATAAAACAGATTCGTGACTAAGGTACTGACGGACAACGTACAACCTAACTAAACCTTTACAAATAGCAGGATGAAATTTGAACACACGTATTTAGGGGAATAAGAGGTGTACTTAAAAAGAGTTTTTCAAAATTCAACCCTTGAAAGGTTAAAACGGGGGAAGAATATTTGTATGGAAATCATTAATATGACAAACGGGACTTAATCGCGTAAAAACATGCTATTACCTCGACGTTTCGGACGTGCCGTGACGTCCATGGTCGCGAAGGGCACGTCCGAAACGTCGAGGTAATAGCATGTTTTTACGCGATTAAGTCCCGTTTTGTTATAATAATGAGTGAAAATCGTGAAAGTTTAAATCAATATTTTGTATGGAAATGTCGGAAATTCACGCGAGCAAAGTGTTTATCTATAAAATGGTATAGTAAAAAATAATCCTGAGCAACTGGCTTACTTCTGGATTACACTAGAATAGTCTGAAATATATTGTATCTATAAACGAGACAAAAGGCTTCAGTAAAATCAAGTATTATTAGAATAATATGTACTAAATTTGCAAATCACTGAATCGCGGGCCGTTCATGGAATCATGCCACTGTATCGGGAATGCGAACATTAACATAAAATACTTAAATTTTAAACTAACCGAAAATTAGCGGGTACCACCCAAAATAACAGCTGTTATAGAGTAAACCAAGAGCTGGGGATATCTTTATTACGATCTAGTTTATATAATGGCGGTGGGCGAAATTAATTCATCGCACGGAGGCGGCATCGTCGGGATATCGACTAATTACTTTTACAATCTCGTATCTCAACAGATAAGGCAATTACTAAAGCAACCTTATGCTGCAACAAATAAAGACCAGATACCCCAGTGTGACGAAACATCGACATACGACGTAGAGCGAGTACGCAGTGGGTATCTCCCGCGATAAGTTCCCGGCCCGGGGCCGAACATGAAAACTATCGTAACGAGATCGGGATTTCTCAGAACGTTACGTTGAATCGTCGCGTCCGACAAAATGCGTACCTACATGTGCGTTGAAAACGCTTATCACGATTTTCGCGGCGTTTCCATAGAGGGCCTTTCGGCGTTAAAGGTAGCCATATCGAATTCAGGCACGGCTATTTATGAGCTGTGGGATACGTGGGTTGCTTGCAGGACTAGGACAGATAAGGTGTAATAACTTTGATAATAATTTTCATTATTACGTAACCTCAGTACAGCACATTAAGGTGATTCGAGTCGTTTGGTTTTCCATACAAACATGAAGAGGGTCGATGTTTTGCCTTCACGGCATGAATAATGTTACAAAAGTGTTTTATTTTATAGCTTGATAAATTTTATTTGCGCGAAATGACATGAGATGTCTTAAAAAACCATAACTAAAAACCAACCGACTCGAATCACCTTAAGCTGCATTTAGAACCTACATTTATCGAATAACTCAAAGATATAAAAAAGGAAATTATACTTACATCTTCGCTTTTTCTATGCGAGTGAGATTGGAACAGGAAAAGTTTAAATTTTCTGTTAGACCTGCTTATTTTAATTAATTATTAATGTCGCTCGTACTTCAAAGGGAAGCTTAAGAAAATAACTAAAAAGAAACATCAGTGAGTGAACCTTGGTAACAACGTTACAGCAAAGTGGATGGGACTGAGAAACAGAGTCCAAGAAAAAGACACCGTAATATTTCATCTTTACAGACGTTTCAAGCATTTTTTAAACAAACGTATTCAGGCTAACAAGGGCCCGTGGCATCAAACTGGTAAATTAGATTGAGCCATCACCAGGTTTATTTAAATGTAAATGAAGTAGATAGGATCGCTGAAGAAGCTATAGTAAAAGCGGATGACGGTGGCAGAGTTACGAGTTTTGAACGTCGATTAAAGAGGTTGAGCTGTCGCGACAGTAGCCTAATATTGTACAAGGACATAACCGACTGTAGTTTTCCTATTTAAATACATCATTTTGAGTTAGGGCATCATTGTTTGCTTCCAGGGCACGCAGTTGTTTACGCTCTCCCGTTTGCCGAGCCGAAAATGCAAACAACATCCCCACTATTGCGAGGAGCGACGTTTCCGTGCAAATACCAAATATGAATATCCTAACTCTGCCATTAGGAATGAATGTCACACATACTCACTTAAGGAGCTTGCCCCGATATTAAATTGAAATTCCTCAAATGTAGGTACGAAAATGTGGAAACCGGTTTATTTCTTGTCTCCAGAGGGAGAAAAAGTTCCGAATTACGACGTCGCCGTGCGCTGTATACTAATTGATGTTCAGTGCGTAATTAATTAAGGCTAATTTCGATACAACATCGTTCAGTTCGAGTGTTTTGTAGAAAGTTAAAGTTTTAAAATTTTCTCTTATCTATGACCACACTGTCAATAGCTGAAGAGTAATCATTAAGCTCTACCATGGAAGTATCGGAATTCTGAAGTATGAGCAAAACGTGAAATTCAACATTAATAATTCGAAGCAGTCATTTAGTATTCACGATTGTTATTATAAGCTATAAAACTTGAGTCTCTTACCAAAAAGTTCTAAAAACACTGCGGAAATATATTGGTTTACTGAAAAGAAACGATAGCAGAGTTATATCGAGATAAATTCCAAGATGCGGTGAAGTAACGGGGGCTAATGTCCACGAAGTGGCGGCGGCAGCGCCCACTCCTGACAGGACAATTGTCGATTTATGCTCACTGGATCCGCAGACCTCAATTTATGACCTCACCGCCGGCCCGGTTAGGCCTCCCAAATCCGAACCGAATCCTCTATTTACGCATTATCTTATATTTCGTTGTTTTAACCGGCGTCGCCGAATTTATAGCTTTATGCTTTCAAGTCCGAAGCTTTACGCTTTAAGGCATAAAACAAAACCCTCTCAAAACTCCTCGGAAAACCGCTAAAACGCCGTCTATCGGCATCGTGAAGAACAGTAGGGCACTAATAGAATCAAAAGTTACAAAGCGAGAGCCAACGGCCCGGTGGAAAGGAAAAACTGCGCAATTAAGAGCTACGTTCCGTGATCAATTTGCGTTTCAGCGTTCACTTGACGTACTCCACGCGGGCGGCGCGGCTGCGTTCCTGAGCCCTCGATTATTTATGTGGACTGCTCCGACCCTACCCTCCTCGTGTCACTCCGTAAAGAGAAGTAATCGCTTGCGGTTGCTAGCTGAGTGAATTTTTCCATTCGGAAAATGGCCGTAGGAATTAGGTAACGCAGCGTTTCATATTTCAAGTGGAGCCGGCCTGTCCGTTCCCAGCTTTGTATCTGAGATTCTGAGCTTCTGTTCAGTTGTTTTTTATGTTGCTCGTAAAAAGGAGCATATGAAAATACTGCCGGAGGCGAGTAAATCGGCAAGTGCCTCAATTACGTCCGACAAAGCGGTGGGAATAATTTAGGGCGCAATACAATTTCCTAAGTCGCGGGTACCTCAGAGTTGCACGTGCATACCTGAAACAATACACTTCAATTAGTTTCACGAATACATAACTATTCTATAATTGCTAAAGTTAAATAGAGCAAGCTCGGATCTCCCTAAATCATTCATTTACAATCTCGACTTTACGCCAATGACGTAAAGTGCAAAGTAGAAAACTTAAGTCAAAGTAGGTAGTAAGTAAGAGCTGGTGGAAGGAACCCTCTATTTGGAATTGCATAATAACTGCCATCCATTCAAATAGCCACGCGGCTTATTAGCATGACAAGACAGCTACAAGACAGACGACAGTATTATAATGAACTTTCCCTTTAAAGTTATAATAGTACTAGAGACAATTGGTTTGGACAAAATATGGCGCAAGTCACTCTAGGGGTTGTTCATATATTTTTTAATCACCCTATCTATAGAAACAGGGTGATTAAAAAATTACGTAGCATTCAGTTTTGTAATTATATTACAACTTTTTGCTCCTTTAATTCAGAAAAAAAAAAACATACACACGTGTCCATAAAATAACTAGGGATGTAACGATACACAATTTTGCCGATACGATACCGATACCGATATTTGTAGTAAATTATCGGCGATACCGATACCGAATCCGATATCCTTAGCTAACTAATGAAGTATGAACTTCAGATTTATTATTTGTATGTCTTTATTATACCTAAAACTTGGCTATATTTAACAGAGAGTCAATCTTGAAGGTGTAAAGTAAAAATAAATAAATTGTCAACACAGGTTTTTTTTTTTATTATGAACCAAATATACATATAATTAACATAGTAATTATTATTGCACAAGGTAATAGACCAATATATAAATTAAGTCAGTAATTGAAAATACTTTTTGCAGATTTTTTTTTCATACAACAAATTCTTTTCACGCTCTTGAAATAGTTGAAATATCGGTTGTATATTATCGGCGATACCGATATATCGGCGATACCGATATATCGGTATCGGTATCGGTATCGTTACATCCCTAAAAATAACATTACGTAGGTACACTCAATGATGCCACAATTTTACGTGTCCGTCAAGATAGCGTACACCGTAAAGATATTCCGAATCTGATGCAGCCAATAAATAGTACCGACAAAATACCTAGGTGAAAAAAATAGTACCCTTATACTTTCCGAAATATAAGGCCTGTTCACGGTGTACGCTACCGGGCGTGAAGCTGGCGTACACCGTTTGTATCTCTGGAACGGCTTTGATTTTGGAAACGCTTTATGTCTCAAAAAATAGTACCCAAATAAAATAGTACCCTAGGGATATAAAAATTCATTTCTCTAGCTATCGTAGAAGCCGAGATATAGTGAACAGCGTGATTCCGGAATTAGAATTCTTTCTATGTGAAATTTCCGGGTACGCCAGCTGGACGGTTCAGTCATGGAATATCTCGGCTTCTACGATAGCTAGAGAAATGAAATTTTATGGCCCTAGGATACTATTTGAATACTATTTTTTGAGATATTAAGCGTTTCTAAAAACAAAGCCGTTCCAGAGATACAAACGGTGTACGCCAGCTTGACGCCCGGTAGCGTACACCGTGAACAGGCCTTATATTTCAGAAAGTTTAAGGGTACTATTTTTTCACCTAGGTATTTCGTCGGTACTATTTGGGTACTATTTATTGGCTGCATCAGATTCTGAATATCTTTACAGTGTAGGTACGCTATGTTGACGGACACCAATTTTTGTTACACTGAAACGTAGATTAAATTTTAATTAGTTTAACAGCCGTTAAAAAATGTATTTCTCGCACTCGCTGATTAATACTGCACTATGTACCTACATATGTACCTAAGTACATATATGCAAACAACTGTATACATAACTCGAAGTGATTTATGCGCGAAATTAATTAGTTTAGGTCACAATTTTATTTGTGAAATGTATTTGTCGTTCGCAGGCAAAAGGTACTTATCTAGTTGTCAACAAAGTCCTAGCAGTCGTAGCACTAAGGTCTAAGTTAAATCGACTCATCAAAGTTGGATAAAGTTTTCTTCGGCATATTCCTTCGTTACGTCTCGATATCTGTGTTTGCATGATACACCGACGTTATAACAACTGTTCGGGAAAATCTTTTCCAAATATAGCCTGGAGAAGTAACACCCGAGAGCTCCACTCGAGACATCTAAAGTTGTATTGAGTTCGTTTCGAGTTCGCAATATGTTATTATTGCTCAATTTTAGAATACATAAATCAGATTCAGATTTCTGTTTCATGGTGAATCGTATTAGAGTATTAAGCGTACTGCTGGATAATTTCAATGACAAAAATGTTTCATGCAGGCGTATGATAACTCATAATTCCCGAGTCAATCCTGATAGATCGACTTTTGCCAGGTATGGATATCTACTAGGTATTTAATAACGTTGAGCTTACGAGGGTGGTTTGATAAGTACCTGTCATTTAGTACTTCTAGAATCTTAACATGCTCATGTTTCCGGCTATTGTATGACACATTATTTATAAGGATTTAAGCCAAATTTCAATACAGTCGCATCTTTATTTTTTGAATTATGGATCACAAACTGCACGATTCCGACGACGACGTGGACGTAACTATGAAAAAATTAAAACAGTTCGCCGCAAGATCCACTCATTTTTTTTTTATTTAATAGGTAATTAAAAAAAATATTATGTCTGTTTTTGGAAACTCTAACTGTTATAGTTCACAGTGTTTTTATTAGAATATAGATTTTTTTTTAAATAAGAGCCGATTTTTGACAGTATTGGCTCAAAATTGACACCGACTAATAAAACTTAAAAAATTGGAAACCACATGTCTAGTGATCAATGATGAAGATTTAGATGATAGCTAAAGTCCTTGACTTACGTGTTGGTGATTTTAAGAAACTTAAACACATTATTCACAAGAATGGGATAAGCAACAGAGTGTGGCTCCAAATGAGCACCAAAACTGGGTTCACGATCTCAACTTGCAAGTGGGTTCAGGAAAAAACAGGATAGCGAGTATTTATTGATCTATCACCATTATTTATACTGGATTTCTAGCAAGTTATTCGTATTCACCAAGTTAAAAAAAATAGAAAAAGAAAAAAGTTGTACCCTAGTAAAGATACCCAGAAGCCTGTCATGCGACTACTTTACAATTTTATAATTTTTAAGAAAAAAAAATAATGCCACAACAATAATACTTAGTGTATTCAGCTAGTAAATAGCCTGACTACAAATTGTTTTAACATAAGGTTTTTCTATCTTTACTCTAAATACCTCAAAACAGGTACTTATCAAACCACCCTCGTAATGCCGACGAATCGGTAGAGATATATGCCCATGGTATTTGTGCGTATTGAGTACCTAACAGTAGCGTGGCGTCAAATAGGGTACGTATCAAAATATATAAAGTCAAAACATATACGGTTGAAATGAATAAAGTCGAAATGTAGAAATTCAAAATATATAATGGGTCTAAATGTATAAAGTTGTTTGATATAAGTTCGAAACTCATAAGTTCTAAATTCATAATGATCATAATATATAATGGTAAAAATATATACCGGTTGAATTTCATAATGGTCACAACTCCTAAGCTTGAAATGCATAATGGTCAAAATATATAACTACTTAATGGGCTTTGGAACAAAAGTAACACATGTATATAGGTTAATTATAGCGTAACCTCCAAGCCTTTAAGTTTATACATATTTAACTATTTTTGTAACAGCGAAATAAATCTTACTTACTACCTACCTTGTTTGTACTCGTATGTATAGTATGAAATTAACATACTTAATAATCAAATTTACTTGGAGCTCACATATAATGTAATTAAGTTATGGCATGTGTTGGTAGCACCTAACTTTTGGGTTCATATTACTCAAAACTCAAATATTTTAAACTTTCAGATTACTCAGAATCTTGAAATTTTTAAAATGTAGTCTGAGAACCCGGTTAGGTGCGACGACGAACGAAGCGAGGAGGAGCGTGTTAGGATTAGGGCTCGCGCTCGTGTCCGGGTTTCGTGTAAACGTTTCTATTACCCGTTTCTGAGTAACACGGACACGGTTTTCTGGCCCGTTCCGCACGGGTAATTAGGAAACGTGTAATTAAGATCCGTTTCCACGGGTACACGGGTACCCGTAGAAACGGATCTTATTTACCCGTGTCTCCGGATCCGTCCTTAACGAGTAGCGAAGGTACGAATCGTGGTACGAGCTAAAAATTAATAGACACAATATTTATAAGTTTCGAGCATATCTTATTCCGTGGTGTAAGTATTGTATGTAAAGCCGAAAGTCAATAAACAATTTATTGGGCTAAGGGTTCGGCCTTTTAAGAGCAGGTAGTTTTTGCATAGAATACGAGTAGGTAGACATTTTTATATAAGACTTCAAAGTTCAAATACTAGCACTTTTTAGGGTAAAAACGAGACCCTATTATAATTTAATTTTATACTAAGAGTACACTGTCTGTCTGTCTGTCTGTCCCTAGGCTGTATCTCCTGAACCGTGATAGCTAGACAGTTAAAATTTTAACAGACGATGTATTTCTGTTGCCGCTATTACAGAGATGGGCAAAATGTAATCGACTAACGATTAACGATTGAAACTAACAGAATTAATTGCGACGGACGATTGAAAACGACGACTGATCAATCTTAGTTGCATAGAGTGCAACTAATTTAGTTGCAACTAAATTAGTTGCCGATTGATTTCGGACAACTAAAATTTTTAATCGACTAATTAGTTAGACTATTTTTCCGCGACTAATGTTAGAAGCAAATTGAACGGAAAACCTCGGTATGGCTATGATGACAGATTGAATAGGACATCTTAACGGATGTATAAAAATAAAATATTCATGTATTACTTACGATATTTTGACCATTTCTATGGAGTGAGATCTCTGTGCTAACTATTATTCTCTTTGATAATACCAACTGAATGATCTTAAATTGTGTATTATACGTTTAGTTTGGATGGGGCGAGAGCGAGAGATGAAGCGAGGGACGTAAATAGGCGATCAACGGCTTTCTTTATTACCTCCCGTGTTGTGTACGCGCAGCTTGCGGAAAAAGTCACTTTATGGCCAGCTGTGGCATAAATATTTTAAATGAGCACACGTTGAAAACAAAATCGACCGTATAGATAATAAACAACATGCAGATGTTTAATTCAATAGAACGTGTTATTTTTAGAAGATTCGTCGGTCGGCACCTGCACCAAAATGCAAC